>OY743172.1:57728022-59166711 GCA_963555705.1 Ligustrum vulgare
GAGCTCCCAGCATCATTGAGCTTCTCTTTTGCATATTACATAATGTGTTAGTTTATGAATGCGCTAGAATGTAGATAGTGTTGATATTTTACACCTATATTCTTTTGTCCCCCAACATCCATCATATATAAAAAAAATAAAATATCTTGGTTCATACGAAAAAAAATGATAATTTAAAATGAGTCAATATTAAAAAAAAAAAAAAAAAAAATTGAAAACAATTAACAGGTTATTATTGTATTATAGGCAATATGGAAGACATGTGTTCAAGTTTTGTCGTCATCCATGCATTTTATGGCAATTGTGCGCATATCAAAAATTTGATAAATTTTATTAATTTGGTTGAAATTGAAATTGAAATCAGACGTTGAAAAAATAAAGATGAAATATTTGAATGAACAAATGTAATATTTTCCTCTCCTCTTCAACCCCAATTCCCACAAATCCAACACATTTCTTCTCTCTCCCCTCTTCTCCTTCCTTCCTTTCTTATTATTATTATTATTATTATTATTATTATTATTATTATTATTATTATTATTATTATTTAAAATAAGGTTCATGATAATATTTTTAAATCTAATTCTCAATTAATCCATAGAAGCTGAAGAAGGTGAATATGGTATATTATGAGAAATTTGTGGACAATAGGTTTGATTAATTATGCATAGATAAGATTAGGCTTGATTATGACAATCCTTAATCCTAATTTTGGTGAGGCATACATAACCAATGCTCTATACAGGCTCAAAAGTTATTTGGGAACTCTTTCGAGCTTACGTACGTACATTCTTTCTTTTTTTGGACGAAAGAATTTAAAGATAATAAACTTTTAAAAAATTCAATTTGATTTAGGAAGATGGTTGAGTCTTCCTTGTTTTTGTCTCATTCTTAAATATGTTTTTATGTAAGTGGCAAAGTAGATATGGAATTTGTCAATTAGGCCTAATTACCAAAAAGTCAGTTGACACTGCTTATTCATTCAAGTAAAAAATGATCCAACTATTTCAAAAAAATAATGCAGGAGCCTTTCTCTTTAACAGCAATTGATGGTCCTTTTCTTTAATATAAATTCCACCACAAGTAAAAAAGAGATTCTATTCTATAGGATGGTACAAAAACAAAGCCTTAGAATTTTAAGGTGCGTAATAAAACAGAAGTTCCACTCTTATCAAAAGTCACTTATACAAATGAAAAGTAGCCCCTAATCAATTATTATTCTTTTAGGAGACCCCACAAGGGATTTGGAGTAAATAAAATTTCACAAATCCTAAAAGCATGTAAAAGAAAGATGAGAAGAATATGGCCTCAAGAATCAAGAAAAGTGAGACAAAAGGAACTAGTCAAAATCCCACTAAAGAATATTTGCTAGTTGTCCTAACAAATTTATGGATTATAACATTTTTGCCCCTATTGAAGTGATGCAAGCAATACATCACGCAATAGTTTTTACCTATCCACTTTGACATCAGCCTTGAAACTCTTCATATGGAACTATTTTTTTTTTTTAGGACTCGAACCCGTGACCCTAAGTGGGTACACCCGAGCATCGAACCAATAAGTCAACCATCGAATCCTCATATAAATTTATTTGTTGAAAATGTAAATATAAATAATTTATTTATTTATTTTCAATAGTTTAAATTTTAAAATTTTATGGTAGTAAGACTTGACATATCACTCTATTGTCAAATTATATTGCATCAATCTAAAAAATTAAGCCCATAGAAGTCGGCAAATTTATTTACGTTCTTATGTTAAGTTACTTGGAACACATTTGGCTTGTACACAACATTTTGGGGGGGGGGGGGGGTTTGGAGGGGAAGGGAGGGGAACTGGCATGTAGGGATTCAATTGAGATGGATACGGACAACTCGACCTTGAACCCGCGAGAGTCGCGCCCCACCCAATCCCTAGACTGAGGAAGTCATGGGACAAAGCAAGACGCCCTGATACCAGATAACACTCTGTTTAATTTTTTAGTATTTCTTATCTTTTTTTTTTATCAGATTGGGGTTGGACCTGCCCTAGACTCTTCTAGGGGTTGAGGAGCATCTAGGGGTTGAGGAGCATCTGTTCTTATAAATTGATTAATGGAAAAATACACATGTAAGGTGTTTACGCTTTCAAATTTAAGATATAAGTTAAAAAAATCAAAAATCAGGTTATAATTATAATTAATTAACTAAATTAAATGATTGAAAAGACTTTATTATATATATATATATATATATATATATATATATATATATATATATTAAGGTCACAATACAATATAATTTCAAGTCAAAAAACATAAATTTTTTAGGTCAAAAATAATTTCAGAATCACAACATATCAAAATAACAATTTTTTTGTGTCACAATTAATTTACAAGGTCACAATAATCCTTGATTATTTTAAGGTCACAACAAATAAAAAAATATTAAGTCACAGAACTTTTAAATAACAATTCTCAAATTATTAAGTCACAATTGACTTATTAATTATATTAGGTCACAACATCTCACTACACCATCCAACTTCATCATCTCACTACCATCAATACACAACCGTATAAAAGTCGTCGCTACCATTACTCATTGATCTTTTACTTGCCTCGTCCAAAGCCATATTGAAACCTTCAATGTCAACAGCCAAACCTCTTATTTCTTAATCCCAAATTCATGAACATTGTTAACTAAAGTTCATAGCTGCAATGTGCCTACGCTGAACCATTACAAAAAGGAGAATCTTCTTCCGTGGTTCCTGAACCCCATCAGATCGGACGCTACTGGTTCCACACCCACCATATCACCATCTACCACCACACAAGAACACGGTCTTCACGATCGATGTAGTGACTGTGCCCTTGATTGAAGCAAATGCGCGATCGACTGTACGCTTGAATCGTCAATGCTTATCTTAAAATCGGTGCAGCTTCTTACCTCGTTGGTAGTGACGTGCGACGTTAGTATCAGTACAGACTTCGACGAAGATGGGTGTGAATGCATGGGTGAAGGACGGGTTGGTGATGGGCGTTGCATAGGTAAAGGATGGGTTTGTGTGTGCTGAGATTTGAGAGAGGAAAGGTTGAATATAGGGATGGAGAGTGAAATAATTAGGGTTTGAGGTGGTATTTTGTGGTTTGAAATCGGGATGTGGTTGGATAATTAATAGAATATTATATTATTAAGTAAAATTTTTAATTAATTAAAACTTGAATTCTGACCTGATTTTTGAAGTAATATTAGTTTGATCTTCTTTATGAATTTGGATCTTTAAAAGTAGGGGTGAGTGTAATTTTCACATCGATTAATCGGGATGGGCCCTGTAAGTCTCGATTCCATTTGCCATACCTACTATAGCATGGGCTTTAGCAATCCCAATACAACTTCATTTTTTATTTTTTTTGTTTTATAAAAAGTATTATGTTCTCTCTACCATTTTTTGAGTTTTTTACCGTCTTCCACCTTCTCTTCTTTTCTTTATGAAGGACTTTCTGATTACTTTTGTTGTAATCTGATATGGTTTCTCCGTGCTACCTTGAATGGTAACTCTGATATTAGTTATTAGGTGATTGGGTTAGAAATTAGTCTGATTCATTGAGATCTTTATGGATTTCTTTGACTCTGTAATCAATCTTTGTGCCTAGCCTAGTGGAGTAAAACCAAAAAAGATTTGTTTTTTTCTCAATGTTTTCTAACATTTTCAATAAAACCTTTTCGGAAAAGTTTTTAACAATATTTTCGATAATATGAGTAGATGCGATGCATACCCCTTTGGTGCCATTGACATAACAAATGTCTTTTCTAGTCTATCTCTTTCTATTTCTTTTCTGTATATAGAAAGTTTAGAAATCATCATATAATAATCCAAAAATTGTAAAAGAAAAGAAATAATGGAGGTTTGGGATGATTTTTCAATCTTTTCTACAGCGATAGTCTAGAGAGGATTGCTCAATGGTAGATAAGGTAATCATTTCAGTCACTGAACCACCAGGGCTTCGACTAAAAAATCTCATATGTTCTTTATCATTCTAATTAGTTTACATTTCTAAAGTTCAATAAGATCATTCAATGGTATCAGAGCACTGGTATTGGTTTCTAGTAGCCTCCTCAAGTGTTCTATTGAGCTCGTTCGACATTGTGTTTAAAACCTGACCTTCCATAAGTCTAAAATTTTAACATTTTTGCCCCTATTGAAGTGATGCAAGCAATACATCACGCAATAGTTTTTACCTATGTACTTTGACATCAGCCTTGAAACTCTTCATATGGAACTTTTTTTTTTCTTTTTTTTTAGGAATCGAACCCGTGACCCTAAGTGGGCACACCCGAGCATCGAACCAATAAGTCAACCATCGAATCCTCATAAAAATTTATTTGTTGAAAATGTAAATATAAATAATTTATTTATTTATTTTCAATAGTTTAAATTTTAAAATTTTATGGTATTAAGACTTGACATATCACTCTATTCTCAAATTATATTGCATCAATCTAAAAAATTAAGCCCATAGAAGTCGGCAAATTTATTTACGTTCTTATGTTAAGTTACATGGAACACATTTGGCTTGTACAAAACATTTTTTTTTTGGGGGGGGGGGGGTGTTGGATTTGGAGGGGAAGGGAGGGGAACTGGGATGTAGGGATTCAATTTAGATGGATACGGACAACTCAGCCTTGAACCCGCGAGAGTCGCGCCCCACCCCATCCCTAGACTGAGGAATTTATGGGACAAAGCAAGACGCCCTAATACCAGATAACACTCATTTTAATTTTTTCGTATTTCTTATCTTTTTTTTTTTTTTTTATCATATTGGGGTTGGACCTGCCCCAGACTCTTCTAGGGGTTGAGGAGCATCTGTTCCTATAAATTGATTAATGGAAAAATACACATGTAAGGTGTTTACGCTTTCAAATTTAAGATATGAGTTAAAAAAAATTCAAAAATCAGGTTATAATTATAATTAATTAACTAAATTAAATAATTGAAAAGACTTTATTATATATATATATATATATATATATATATATATATATATATATATATATATATATATTAAGGTCACAATACAATATAATTTCAAGTCAAAAAACATAAATTTTTTAGGTCAAAAATAATTTCAGAATCACAACATATCAAAATAACAATTTTTTTGCGTCACAATTAATTTACAAGGTCACAATAATCCTTGATTATTTTAAGGTCACAACAAATAAAAAATATTAAGTCACAGAACTTTTAAATAACAATTCTCAAATTATTAAGTCACAATTGACTTATTAATTATATTAGGTCACAACATCTCACTACACCATCCAACTTCATCATCTCACCACCATCAATACACAACCGTATAAAAGTCGCCGCTACCATTACTCATTGATCTTTTACTTGCCTCATCCATAGCCATATTGAAACCTTCAATGTCAACAGCCAAACCTCTTATTTCTTAATCTCAAATTCATGAACATTGTTAAACTAAAGTTCATAGCTGCAATGTGCCTACACCGAACCATTACAAAAAGGAGAATCTTCTTCCGTGGTCCCTGAAACCCATCAAATCGGATGCTACTGGTTCCAAAACCACCATATCACCATCTACCACCACACAAGAACACGGTCTTCACGATCGATGTAGTGACTGTGCCCTTGATTGAATCAAATGCATGGTCGACTGTACGCTTGAATCGTCATCGCTTATCTTAAAATCGGTGCAGCTTCTTACCTCGTTGGTAGTGACGTGCAATGTTAGTATTAGTACAGAGTTCGACGAAGATGGGTGGGACTGCATGGGTGAAGGACAGGTTGGTGATGGGCGTTGCATAGGTAAAGGACGGGTTTGTGTGTGCTGAGATTTGAGAGAGGAAAGGTTGAATATAGGGATGGAGAGAGAAATAATTAGGGTTTGAGGTGGTATTTTGTGGTTTGAAATCGGGATGTGGTTGGATAATTAATAGAATATTATATTATTAAGTAAAATTTTTAATTAATTAAAACTTGAATTCTGACCTGATTTTTGAAGTAATATTAGTTTGATCTTCTTTATGAATTTGGATCTTTAAAAGTAGGGGTGAGTGTAATTTCCACATCGATTAATCGGGATGGGCCCTTTAATTCTCAATTCCATTTGCCATACCTACTATAGCATGGGCTTTAGCAATCCCAATACAACTTCATTTTTTATTTTTTTTGTTTTATAAAAAGTATTATGTTCTCTCTACCATTTTTTGAGTTTTTTACCATCTTCCACCATCTCTTCTTTTCTTTATGAGGGACTTTCTGATTACTTTTGTTGTAATCTGATATGGTTTCTCCGTACTACCTTGAATGGTAACTCTGATATTAGTTATTAGGTGATTGGATTAGAAATTAGTCTGATTCATTGAGATCTTTATGGATTTCTTTGACTCTATAATCAATCTTTGTGCCTAGCCTGGTGGAGTAAAACCAAAAAAGATTTGTTTTTTTCTCGATGTTTTCTAACAGTTTCAATAAAAAAATTTCGGAAAAGTTTTTAACAATATTTTTGGTAATATGAGTAGATGCGATGCATACCCCTTTGGTGCCATTGACATAACAAATGTCTTTTCTAGTCTATCTCTTTCTCTTTCTTTTATGTATATAGAAAGTTTAGAAATCATCATATAATAATCCAAAAATTGTAATAGAAAAGAAATAACGGAGGTTTGGAATGATTTTTCAATCTTTTCTACAGCGATAGTCTAGAGTGGATTGCTCAATGGTAGATAAGGCAGTCATTTCAGTCACTGAACCACCAGGGCTTCGACTGAAAAATCTCATATGGTCTTTATCATTCTAATTAGTTTACATTTCTAAAGTTCAATAAGATCATTCAATGGTATCAGAGCACTGGTATTGGTTGAACTTTTGGTAAATCATTTTTGTGATCCTTAATCTAAGGGTACTAAATGGAGTAGCTTCAGATCTAACCAAATATGCAGAATCTTGGGTTGAATCTCTACAGTTTCGTGGTTATTTGTACTAAATACTTCTAGATCTACTAAGGGTGTGTTTGATAGAAGATGGAAAAGGAAATGAAAAATATTTTCCTTTTCTATCTAAATTTTCCCACCTCAACCCATAAAAAAATATTTTCTTAGAAATTGACAAAACAAGCTTTACTTAATTGTACCCAGAAAAAAAAATTCATGGCACGGAGACTCAAATAACGCTAGAAAAATTATATTCGAGCATTTTGTAATCAAGAGGCCGAGGTCATAAATCACGATCTCGACCTCTTGACAAGCATCACTTTTGATAATACTGACATAGGACGAGTCTCATACCCTCATGATGATAGTCGTCATCTTGACCATGATTGTAAATCTTAATGTAAGGAGGATACTTATAGATAATGGAAGCGCTACCAATGTCATTTTCCTCTATGCCTTCAGTTAAATGCAACTTCTAAAGGACCGACTTTAGTAGATTATTACACTCTTAATAGGTTTCAGTGCAGGGATAGTTAGGACAGAAGGTTTGATAGATTTGCCCACATCTTTTGGCTCAGGAGAAAAGTAAGTCACTAGAGTGACTCCTTTTAGGTGGTAAGGACCCTATGTCCTACAATGCTATCTTAGGAAAACCTTTCGTAAACAGCTTCAAAGTGATTGTATCAATGTATCACTTGACAGTCAAGTTCCTAAAACCTACATGTATTGCCACAATTAGACTACTAATGGAAGAGCGCATATCTATAGTAGAAGAATTGGAAGATGTCATAATCTTAGAGGGGAAACCTTCACCATTGGGAAAGAACTTCCCGAAACACTAAAGGAAGAACTGTCGCAATGCCTAAAAAGAGATCTTGACCCCGCTCTAGGCATGCATAAACTTAATGTCCATCCCGATAAAAAGCCTATAAAACAACGAAGAAGACAATTTTCCAGCGAAAGAAGATAGAATATCCGGGAAAAGGTTGATAAGCTTTTGAAGGCAAGATTCATTAGAGAAGTCAAATACCTGGAGTGGTTAGCCAATGTGGTTTTGGTAAAGAAAGCTAATGGAAAATGGCACGTTTGCATAGATTTCACATATCTGAACAAGGCATGTCCTAAAGACAGCTACCCCCTTTCTCGAATTGATAGATTGGCAGATATAACTTCAGGCTCCAAACTCTACAACTTTCTTGATACATTTTTGAGATATCTCCAGATAAGAATGGCTGAGGAAGATCAATAAAAAAACCTCCTTAATTGTAGACGAAGGTATATATTGCTGTAAGTTCATGTCATTCGGCCTAAACAATGCAGGGGCAACCTATCAAAGACTTGTAAACATGGTTTTTGCAAACACATAGGACAGAACATTGAGGCTTATGTAGATGACATGGTTGTCAAGAGATCGAGAAGGAAAGATCATGTGGCCTACTTTGAAAACAATTTCTCCACTCTCTGATGACATAGGTTCGAGCAAGTTCTTGGGATTCATGATAACCCAGCATGGCATTGAAATCAATCCCGACAAAATCATGACACTTATATCAATGACATCTCCCTAAAGTATAAGATAAGTACAAAAGCTTACGGACATGTGGCAGCCCTGGGCCATTCATGTTAACAGACATTTGTTTTCCTTTCTTCAAGTATCTAAAAGGGAATAAATAGTTCAAATGGGATGAGGAATGTGAACTTTCCTTCAAACAACTAAAATTTTATTTGGGGTCACCACCAATACTGGTCAAGCCAAATTTAGGGGATAATCTTCTACTATATCTAGCAGTTTCAGAGCATTTAGTCGGCGCCATTCTGGTTAAAGAAGAAGAAAGAGCTTAGAAACCGATCTACTATGTCAGTAAGACATTACTAGATGCAAAAACTAGATACACTCTGGCAGAACAACTGCCACTTGCCCTTGTCACAATGGCCATAAAATTGAGGCCTTACTTTCAATTTCATGCCATAAAAGTCCTCACAAACCAACTTCTGAAACTGATCTTGCAAAAATCGGACGTTTCTAGTAGTCTCCTCAAGTGTTCTATTGATCTCGGGGAATTCGACATTGTGTTTAAACCCTGACCTTCCATAAGTCTAAGATCTCAGAAGCCAACATCTAGTGATAGAATAGAAGATAGTTTGACCTTACAAGTAGATAAGGCATCTAATGCCACCGGTTCGGGCTACTGATAACAATGCAGAATAAGAGGCTTTAATCGTCGGGACAAGACAGTGGTATCAAGATCAAAAGCCTTTAGAAGACACTAAGCTGGAGCTTGCTTCGTGCCTTGAGCATAGGATTCAAGAGCATAGCTGCCTAGTGTGAGTTTATACACTTTAGACCCTTTGAATGCCTCAATAGCCTCTGACCTCACACGGATCTCACTTTCCCTTGCTTGTCGAATCTCTTCAATAAGTTTGGAAATCTCATCTTAAGCTTGGTCGCGCTCCTGAATAGCAATGGTCAAATCGGCCTCAGCTTTCTGATCTTCTCTTCTGTAGCCTTTGCCTTCGTAGCCTCATACTAAATAGTATGGACAAGTTTGTTGGCCGTTTCACCATGTTCAAGGCCTTGAAGAGAAAACCAAAACCAATATTGATCATATGAAGTCGAGCAAAAAAGTTAGAATCTAGAAAAGGTCCTAAAAGGAAAGGTAGGTCGGGATGTTTACCTACAAGACCATGCTCATGAAATGTTCAACCCCTTTCTCAAGCTTGACATCTTCCTTATACTTCTCTACAAGGTCGGGGTGGAGGGTTGCTTGCATCCTTTGTCGAAAATCAACCAAAGTAGGACCCTCCGGCTGCTCTTCAATTTTAAAGGTCGGCCTAGAATGAGAATGGCCCTGAGCTTGTAGACATCGGCTTCTTTGGGGAACTTCTACGTTTCCTTAGGATATCTCTCCAGGTCCCAATGATGTTTCCTGGGACCTCTTAGTAGGCCTTCACTGCACAACCCCGTCCTCCATTCTCTTGGCTGCAACAGCTCGTCCATGGTAAAAAACAAATTAGGAAGGGAGGTCATGTAGGGAGTTCAATAATTACGCAAGTGACCGAATCCTACCCTTTTGGAGGTCAAGGCTGGCTTGATCTAGGATATTACTAGAAATGATATCCAAAGCTTCCTTGGAAAATAGACCAAAATCACACACCCTAATGGCATTGATCATAAGATCAGCCATTGCCTCCTCGCCAACACTCCCCATTCGATTGAAGCAGTCAACGTTGAGCATTCTAAAGGTCACCCAAAATATTGTCTCCCCTCCCTCGATATCCCAAAATGAACTTCTCCTTCCAGTGTTTTATGGAAGAAGAGACCTAAGGAACGTCAAACCAATCCTTTCTAGCTCAAATACATGAAACAATTACATCGGGGAAGGTACATCAATTCTAACATACATTTACAAAGGTTGACCGTTGGTTCGATCCCTAAACTTCTACTTAACACAATAAAATAAACTAATAACTCCACTTGTTGGGATCAAGCGACCCGGGACTACATTGGAGGTTAAAAGAAAATCAACAAAAAAAAAATGATGGAGGGAGAACCTCAGCCTGGCCACCTAGACATCATGGAAAACTACAACTTTTTCCTCCTAGCAGTGGTAAAAAACCTCTTCTAAGCTTGGGATCCTAAATGAATATCTACTAGACAACCCAAATCTCCTCATGTCACCATCTATCAAGTGCTCCTTCATTATATTCCTAAAGAAGGGAAGCTCAAGGAAGGGTCGCCTCAGTCTCCTTCCTCCCTTGAATTCTCCTCTACTTCCTGCCCACTTTTAGACTCGTCATCTAGGGGTTTAGGTGCTGGCTAGTAAAAAACTAATGACTCAACCTCTAAAGGTTCATCTAGATCCTCCACTAACCTAAGGTTGTCCACTTCACGGCTCTAACCATATCTTAAAAAATAATATATAAAGATATAAGTGAAAAAGTAACTGTGGTCAAGATAGAGGTTGATCTTACCTAAAGCTAGATGCACTTTTTGTTGAGGAAGGGGGAAGGCCATGCTAAATTCCAGGACAGTTCTCTGCTCTCTCCAAAATTCTTGCAAAGTAAAAAGAATGAGAAGATAGGGACCACATATATAGGCCTCAAATTGGTAGAAAATAAGAAGCTTTTTGTGGGGAAAATGGAAGGATCTCCACCTTTTTCCCTGCCACATATCTCACATCCGATCTATACTATTCATCTTCTCACAAGCAATACATGTATTAGTTGGCAAAACGTGTGATAGCTGTGAATTCTAAATGTGTTTAGAGATCTAAGCTCGATCTCTTACACACAAAGGGGCCAATGACTAGCCTAAAACATGACCTCATCCAATATGGATAAGGTTATGAATTTAGGTGTTAAGGTCAACCTTTTTTGTTTAATTCGGCCCATTAGACCGATCTTGTCCAGATAGAATGAATCACAATTTGCAAGATTGACCCTCGAGACCGAGTTTTAAGCAAGGCATGTTCTAACCTAGGCCTTTTCTCCCTGATCCAATCGTGGGCTACATTTGCAGGTCCCACATCTTAATTGGTACAGGTGATTTCGTATTTGGACTCTACTTATCCAAAAAGGAGAGCCCAAATCACATAAGGTAAACTCTTTCAACAAGGATTCCTTTTCCCATTGAGAGAATGAGACTTATTTGGGGTCTTATAAATAGGACTCCTTTGATCAAAAACAAAAACAACACACACTCATATTCTAGTAAGCTTTTGAACTTTTTCTCTCTATTATTTATTTTTTCCAGAAAACTAATTCTTACAACAGAGGGGAGAAGAGGAAATCCCTCCCTACCTTTTTGCAGGTTCATCGAGGGCTAGTCAAATCATCTTTTCCAGCAATCTCATAGCTTCTACTTCATTTTCAATAATTTATGCATTTCAAAGAGAGTAAAATGTTTGAAAAAAAGTTTTTCAAATTCATCAATTATTTCATCCTAAAAAGTAAACAATTCACCATATGAAGGTTTATCAATAGAGTCTAACTCATCTCCAATTACCATGAAGCACATGTTGGCCACTTCATCTTTACTTTCATCACTTTCATCCCAATTGGCTTGGAGTGCTTTTTTTTTTTTTTTTTTTTTAATGAATCTCTTCTTGTTTCACACTCCGTACTTTTGTGACCTTGAGATGAATTTAAAACAATTTTCTCGTATAACTTCTTTTACTTTTCTCGTATTCTCTTATCTTTCAGAATTGTTGAACTCATAAATCATCAATGTTCCATAGATATCCCCCCAATGGGTATGTATTGATGTCTCTTGTGTTTTTGATCATCATCCTCATTGAGTTCCAATCTTCGGAGAGAGCTAAGTATTTTTACTCACAAACTCACCGTTATTGAATTTATGATCAAAGCCTTTAAGGCCATTAAAAGTATCGGTAAATCGACTAATCATGCTAGCAATGAGGTTCATCGTGCTTTATAAATAAATTTTTAAAATCTTTAAATAAAAATTTTATCTTAGTTTCTTTCACTTTGCTTGTACCCATGTGTGTGATTTTTAATGCATACCAAATATCATATGCGGAATCAAACGTGCTAATTTGATTAAATCTATATATATTTAAAGCACAATAAAGGTATATTTTGGCTCTAGCATTTAAAGACAATTTTCTGTTATCATCATCATGATATTCTTCTTTAGGTTTTTAAATAATTTGGTCGGATTTTCCATTAACTTAATAACATTGGTAAGCACATATGGACCAAATTCAATGACCTCCCCAATATTATAATCGACTGATTGAATACAAATCATCATTCTAGTCTTTCAATAATTATAATGGGTATCATCAAAGAAACTTGGACGATTTGTAGAATACCCCTCAATATTATGATTACCCATTACTCAAGATTGAAGAATCTTTTAAAAATGAGAGCCTAAGCTCTTATACCAATTGTTAGCCCAATATTAACTAACCAAGAGGGGGAGGTGAATTGGTTTATATAACTTTTTCAATAAGTATTATAAACACTTAGTGTAACAAGGGGTGAAAAGTAACTCAACTATCAATGTAGATTGCTATAAAGATACAAATTTAATTAATATTAACAAGTATAACACTTAGAGATATGATTGCACAATATTGATTGATAGACAAGAGTAAGTCCAATATAAGTAAGTAAAAGAAAATAGAGGATGTAAGTGATATTTTAAGGAGGTTTAGTTAAACAACTTGATCTACATTCTCCGTTACCAAGCTCTCCACCACGAGTAAAGCAAAATTTACTATAGTGGTAACTTACAACAAAGAGTACTAATCCTTAAGTAACTTACAACAAAAAGCAATTATCCTTAAGTGACTTACAACAATGAGCCATTATCCTTAAGTGACTTACAATAATGAGCACTTATCATTAAGTGACTTAAAACAAGTAGCACATATCCTTTAACAACAATCGAGATTTAAAGGGACCTCGAAATGACCCGAGTACAATGAAACGATATTAAAATTGAAATAACCCTCTTGACAAATGATATACTCAAATTAAGTTTCAAGAAAGTTATGCTAATATTTTCAATAAGTAGAAGCGAATTAAGCTCGAGTGTTAGAGAATAACTTTGATGCAAATGACAATGAAATGTTTAATGCAATCAAACTAAGTTTTCAAACAATATCTTATTAAATGATATAATCAAGTTAGGTATCAAGAGATGCTAACACTTGAATAATTAACAATAAGTTAAGCTCAAAGAGTTTAGACAATGGAACTTTGATGAATCAAAAGATAATGAAAAATATAATGTAATTAATCAAAGTTCCTCAATAGAAATTCTCTCTTTAAAAGATTGAAACAAGTTTAGAACAAAGGTGGACTAATACCTCAATTCCAAGATTTGATGTAAAGATGCTGAAGAAGTGCATAAAAAGTAAAATCAATGATTTTCAATAAAATCTTCTTTCAAGACTTTGATAAGTTTGATAAAAATAAATTTGGATCAGTCAAAGTTTTTTGACCAAGATAGATGAATATAAATAAGTAAGGTTGATGAATTTCTCAATAAAATTCTTTCTTAAAATCTCATGTAAATGCTTATGTTGAATGTGGAGAGAAAGCTTATTTATAGGAGAAAAACAAGCACTCAGCAATTTTTGATTGAACACTTTTGGTTGACTGAAATACTTAAAATCTGACTGTTCGAAACTAGGAGTTAGGAACAATGAGGTATAGCATAATACCTAAAATCGATTGACCGAATTTTTTGAATATACTACTTTCACAAAAACCGAGAGAAATCAGGGGAATAAAAACAGAAAATGAAATGGCAGTTATAGAAAATAAAAATCATAACTGATCAATCCTAATTGAACAATGACTCCCCCAAAGTTCATGCAAAGTGTTAGACTAAAAGGTTAAAAAAAAATTAAAAAAATAAAATAAAAAATCACATCTTAAACAATCTTGTAATCATCACTGAAGCGCTGTCTAAAAATGGAAGATTTGTGACAGGTGGGGAAGTGTATCAGAATTTATTCTGGTTTTGATGAAGGAATGTATATCAGGTGATGATGATCTCCTCGGTGGAGGGGACAGGTATCTTGGCTTGATGTTAGCAAATGATCTCTCTTCAGCTAGATAAGGCATTTTTGGCACAACATCATTGTCTGTAAACTTATATAGAAGCCCGATTTTCCTCTGCTTACCCCATGAATAGCTTCTTAACTAAAATTTAATATAATGAGATGAAACTAGGATATTTAGTTACGGTAATGAGTCTAATGTGAGGTAGCTGAGAGATATACCATTTAATTCAATGGTATATGGTTATGATCTTTTAAAAGAATAGAATTCTAGTTGATGAGTTTTTTGACAAGAAATTTTAATTTATTATTACACATTTAAATATTATACGTTTTACTTTCAGGCAAACAAGGTCGTTGATGAGTTCTTTTTTTTTTTTTTTTTTACAAGTTCGATACCAGTAAACCATATGCTCATTTGAAGCAACTCTTTCCTGGTCTGTCAGCAGAATAAATTCTGTACATAAAATGTATTGATAACTATGATAAACTGAGAGAAATGATGAACCGTGAAGATAATGAATGAAAACTCAAACTACTTTATTCATCAGAAGTCATGAGCTATATATAAAATTAACTAAACAAATAACTAATTATATTCTAACTAACAAACTGATTAACTGTACAAACTAATTAACAGAGTTAACTGTACAAATGAGCAATTGATTTTCAGCAATCATCCGACTTCCAATCTGTCACACTCCCCCTTAAGATGAACATAAATATTATGAATGTTCATCTTGTTGATCAAATAATAGAATTGTGCTCGATGCAAAGCTTTTGTAAACGCATCAGCTAGTTGATCCTCCATTTTCAAATACTCCAATCTGATTGTGCCTGATAAAACCTTTTCTCTGATAAAATGACAATCCAATTCGATGTGCTTGGTTCTCTCATGAAAGACTGGGTTTTTGGCGATTTGTATAGCTGAGATGTTTAACAAAAAAAAGACTTGCATATTGTATGTTTTCCAAACTAAAATCTCGTAACAAAGAAATTAACCAAAATGATTTCACAAGTAATTGATGCCATAGACCTATACTCAACTTCAGCTGAACTCCTTGAAACAATGGTTTGCTTTTTGGACTTCCAACTAATCAATGATTCTCCTAAAAATATGCAAAACCCTGTTAATGATCTTCTAGTCTCATTACATCCACCCCAATCACTGTCTGAATAAGCTTTAATCTGAAAATTGATGACGTAGAAAATAATATCCCTTATCCAGGTACTTTCTTGATGTACTTCAATACCTTTTATGCTGCTTGTTAGTGAACTTCAGTAGGTCTATCCATGAACTGAGTCAAAATGTGAACTACATAACAAATGTCTGGTCTAGTAAGAGTAAGACACATCAGCTTTCCCATGAGTTGTCTATATCTGGTTACATCTTTGAGAACCTAATCTGAATCAATCAATCTATGATTTACTTCAATTGGTATATTGCTAGGCTTAGCTCCCAGTTGTCCAAATTCCTCCAGCATTTCCAATGCATACTTTATCTGACAAATAGAAATCGCAGACTTTGATCTTGCTAATTCAAGGTCAAGAAAGTATCGTAAAGTCCCCAAGTCTTTAAGTTTGAAAAATACATTTAGCTCTATGTTCAGTTGCTCAATTATTGAACTATTATTACTAGCAATGGCTATGTAATCAACATAGACCAACAAAGCTACAAAATTTGCTCCTGATGATCTGGTGAAGAGTGAATAATCTGATTTTGACTGCTGAAATTCGAGTTATATCAAGGAATCTGTAAACTTCACATTCCATTGCCTTGATGCCTGTTTTAGACCATATAAGGATTTTCGAAGTTTGCACACTAACTTTTTAGATTCATATTTCTGCATCATGTTACCAGATTTACATTCCTTCTCCCCCTTAATATGGTAACCCGGAGGAATTACCATACACACATCTTCCTCCAAAGTGCCATTAATTGCAACAAAAGAAAGAAAAACTCTCACTGTAGTATGTTTAACCATCGGACTAAAGGTTTCTTGATTGTCAAAACTTGCTCTTTGATTGAAACCTTTTGCAACAAGACGAGCTTTGTGTCTTTCTAAAGATCCATCTGAATGATATTTGGTTTTATCCATTTGCATCCAATAGCTTTGTGTCCAGCAGGTAATGTGGTGATGGTCCAAGTTTCATTGGCTTCTAAGGCAGCAAGTTCAGAATTCGTGGCTTCAATCCAATGATCAAAATACTTGGCTTGCTAAAAAGTTAGAGGATAAAGAAGTGAAGAAATGGATAGAACTGGTTGTTTGAAGTATGGAGACAGTTTATTGTATGAAATGTGATTTTGAATTGGATGATTACTAACACTAGAGGAAGAAGGAAGTTGATCTTTGTTTTGGTGTGTGGTGTGATAATCTTTAAGGTATGAAGGAATTTTGGATATTCTGGAACTTTTTCTCAGTGAAGGAACATGAGTAGAGACATCAGAAGTTTGTATTTCAGTAGAAGTGTCATTGTGAGAATTGGGGTTTGTGTTTAATGCTTGCTGATATGATGAATTAGAAGAAAGGAAATTGGAATTGTCATGATGAAGAATGATCAAATGAAGTGGGGGAAAGAAGGATTGATAATTGTCTTATCATGATTATTATAATCTATGATTGTATCAAGAATAGAAGGAAATACAAAGTTAGGAAGGGAAACTTCAGAATTTGACTTTGCTTTTAGAAAGGGAAAGGATGCTTCATGGAATTCCACATCTCTAGAAAAGAAGACAGATTTTGAATCAAGATCATATAATTTATAGCCTTTGATTGGGGAAGAGCATCCAATGAATACACAAGACTTTGATCTAGGATCAGATTTTCTTCTATGATGAGCAAGGTTTACTGCAAAGGCTAGACAACCAGACCACCCGAGGTGTGCGTACTGTGGTTTCTGTTTCAATAGAAGCTCATAGGGTGTTAAGCCATTTAGTATATGAGTTGGGGTTCTATTGATTAGTTACATTGTAGTAAGGACTACGTCCCCCTAGAATTTGATAAGTAATAAGGAATGAAAAAGTAAGGATCTAGCAATGTTGATGATGTGTTGATGTTTTCTTTCCACGGCACCATTGTGTTGGTGTGTGTAAGGACAAGATGTTTGGTGTATAATTCCATGAGAATTGCAAAATGTAGGAATAGAGAATTCCAAGCCATTGTCTGTTCTGATGATCTGAATTTTGGATTTAAACTGTGCATGAACAAAATTATAAAACTGAGTTAATATGTGTGATACATCAGATTTTTGTTTCATGAGGTATGTCCAAACGAATTTTGAGAAGTCATCAACAATGGTGACAAAGTAATGGTTCCCAGAAATGTCAGATTCAGAATAAGGACCCCACACATCAACATGTATAAGCTGAAATAATTGTGTAGTTTTATTGATATGAGTTGGAAAAGAAAGCCTCTTTTGCTTAGCTCGAGGACATGTATTACATATAGGAATTTCATGACTTGTTACATCAGGAATGAAAGAAGCAATCTTATGCATAGGTAAATGTCCTAGCTTATGGTGCCATACATCAATGTTCACCTTACAATCAGATTTGCATTGAGATACTATAGAAATCTATTGCAGATTTGAAGGAACTATAGAATTTGTATGAGGTTGAAAGGATTTTTGTAAGTAGAAGAGTCCTCCTCTCATTTTAGCCAACCCAATTGTCATCCATGAGGAAAGAGCCTGGATAAAACAATGGTGAGACAGAAAGATGAAACACAGCTGAGATTTGAGTGTTAGTTTGCTAACAGATATTAAATTGAATGTGAAAGAAGGAACGAGTAAGACATTGTGCAGACTTAGAAATGAGTTGAGAATTACTGTTCCAACATGGCTGACTTGGATTTTGTTCCCATTAGGAAGATAAAAAAAAATAAGTTTGATACTAAAATGTAAGAATCAAATAGATTTAAGGAACGTATGATATGATCAGTGGCCCCTGTATCAATAATCCAAGGTACCTCATTGAATTTTGATGTGAGAAGTGTTTGGAATTTATTTGTATTTTTTTGAGAAAAGATAGTAGAAACATCACCTGGACAATTGATTGAAGATGTAAAAGGATTTGAAGGAACATTATTGCCAACAGTGTTCTGATAAAAAATGAGAGTCATGATTTTTTGAACCTGATCCTTGGAAAGACTGAAATTCTATATTGAACTGGATGCTGACTGAATTCTTTGATATTATCTTGAGCAACAGAAATTTGATTAACATTTCTGGAATTTTGATCGAAATTGGCTGCTTTGATCTGGTAAACTTGAAATCTGGTGGAATTCCAATAATCTTGTAACAATGTTCTTTGAAGTGCCCCAATTTTCCACAATGATAACATACTTTATCTTTGTCCGGATTTTGTCCACTTTTGACAGCCATAGTGATGAGAATCATGGTAGGCTTGACAGGAAGATGGATAATTCAAGCCAAACAAGAATCCCGGCATGTTCAAAGAGCTTCAAAGATCAAACATTGTGTGAATGAAGAAGTTTCAAGGCTAAACCAAGCGAGCAACCCAAGATACAAGCCAAGAATTGAGTTAGAAATCCAGAAAATAAAAAATAATGCAGTCGCATTGTTACGGGCGTAACCAAGATGACTTACGGCCGTAAATCAACTTTTGCTTAAGGTTACGGCCATAAAAATGGTTCTGCGCGCCACTTAATGAAATTAGGGTTTTTTCGGGGTTTTATGTGATTTTCCATTTTTCTAGGGTTTCGCGTCCCTATGGCGACTAGACCTAGTTTTAGGTTGTTTTACTTATTTATATCTTATTTCTTTCAATGTAATAGTTTTTTTTTTGGATTAATAAAAATTCTGTTGAGTGTTTCTCTCAAATTATTCTTCTTGTTGAACATCTCCGAACTTATCAAAGATTATCAAGTCTTTGTGGCATTTACAAAACTCAAACTTATCAGAGGATTTGGACAACCTTTGTAGCGTTCAACCCATGTGGGTACTTATGTCCGCATCATAACGGGTCTAAATTTTAATATACCTTAGGTTATTGCGTCGTGAGACTCAAGTCTCCATGTTACCATTCTTTTCCAACCTGAATTCGAAACTTTTCCAGCGTTCAATCAATTATTCAGCGAGCGTCCCTCCCTGGATCACATCATCGGGTATTAGAACTGGACTCTGAATTTAGGTTTTATCTATCCTAGTTTGATTCTTCGTTTTTATCATAGAGTCTGTACAGAATCATCCATATCCTATTTTTTAGTTGTCGAGTCTTTATTTTTGTTCTTTGTGTTCTTCGTGCCAGTGAAGTTTTCCAGTTTTTGATCCATAAAAATTCCAACAAAATTTCAAAAGTGTTTTCCTTTTTCATTTCTCTTCCAAATCTAATTCCGTTTTTCTGCTAAACTCGTAGTTAAATTTTCTAGTAGATTACGAAAAATCATAAATAATTCCAAAATTCATTCTTTAGTTCTTGTGTAGAAATAATTCATTCCATTCCATTACACTTTTCCTTCCATTCCACAATGCCTAAATTCAGGGAAAAATCTTCATGTAGGGTGGGGGGGGATAGGCTTGACCATAAATCTAGGGTTAGAACTTGGGATAAGTTGAAAATATTGAGCGGTGATCTCTTGAAAGTAAGTGATGATGTCTCGAAAGTGAGGGATGAATTCAAGGAGATGGGAAATATATTAAAATAGTTAAAAGAGGAGATGATTGCACAGAGAACAAGAAAAGAATTAGCTAAGTTGCAAAAGAGAGAGAGGGAAAGAGAGGGTCAGGTTAAATTGTAAAGGAAAGTGAATGTGAGATAATAGTAGAGCCTCAAGTTAAGAAGGTTGAGAAGGAGGGAGACTTGAAAAATGAGTTAGAATATAAAAAATTTGAGTCATGAAAACTAGGTGCATGAATTGAAGTTTGAAGTGGTTGAAAATAAAAATGTGGAAAAGATGATTGAGTCCAAAAATTTAGAAGATGTGGTTGGGCTTGAGAGTAAAAATATTGAGCAAGAGAGTTAAAAGATTGAAAGATGGGAAGAAAATAGTCTTGTTGTGAGAAAAAAGGAGGTGTGATGATTCCTCGTGAGTACAAGGATTCATACCTTATACCTTATGAAACTAATATTTTCCTCCCCATTCTATTTGAACCTTTTTTGCAGGCTGATTACACATGGGAGTATGAGTTACACCAATTCATCCTCGTACTTCAATACTTTCATGTCTGTCAATTGAAGGGGTATTATTGGTTGATCATATGTAATGGAGGGAATAATTTTCCATTTGATCCAGGTGGAGCAGCTGCACAATAGGAACAAAGCTGTGATTCGCGACTAATCATCCTAAAGAAGGAGGGAATGATGAGAATCATGACGGGCTTGATAGGTAGATGGATAATTCAAGTCAAACAAGAATCCAAACTTGTTCAAAGAGCTTCAAAGATCAAACATTGTGTGAATGAAGAAGGTTCAAGTTTAAACCAAGCGAGCAAGTCAAGATACAAGCCAAGAATCAAGTTGGAAATCCAGAAAATAAAAAATAATGCAGCTGCATTGTTACGACAATAACCAAGATTACTTACTGCTGTAAATGAACTTTTGCTTAAGGTTATGGCCGTAAAAATTGTTCTACAAGCCACTTTCCGAAATTAGGTTTTTTCCGGGGTTTTATGTTATATTCCGTTTTTCTAGGGTTTTGCGCCCCTATGGCGGCTAGACCTAGTTTTAGGTTGTTTTACTTATTTATATCTTATTTCTTTCAATGTAATAGTTTTTTTTTTTTTTTTGGATTAATAAAAATTCTATTGAGTGTTTTCTCTCAAATTATTGTTCTTATTGAACATCTCCAAACTTATCAAAGATTATCAAATATTTGTGGCGTTCTGAAAACTCGAACTTATCAAAGGATCCGGACAACCTTTGTGGCATTCAACCCATGTGGGTTCTTGTCTCCGCATCATAATGGGTCTGTGGTTTAAGATACCTTAGTTTATTGTGTTTTGAGGCTCGGGTCTCGATGTTACCATTCGTCTCAAACCTAAATTCGGAACTTTCCCCGCGTTAAATCAATTATTCCTGGAGCGTCCCTCCCGGGATCACATCACATAGCAGCTCCCCCATTGAAATGTTGTGACTAAATCAGTAAACTTCTTTGATTCTCTTCCCTTAGAATCATATTATATACTTGATCTAGAGATGGAAAAGGCTTCATGATGATGATCTGCGATCTTATTTCCTGGTAGAATCATATTATTTCCCAAATCTGATTTGCATCTTGAATGTAGAAAATTGTTGATGTAATAGATGGTGACAAAGATCGCAAGAGCCGCGCAACGAGAAAGTTGTTGCAACGAGTTCGGGGCCAGAGTAGAGGGCTGGAAGAAGTAGGTTTGGTGATGGTACCATCATGAAATCCTGCCTTATTTCGAATTGATACAGCTAAGAGAAATGACCATTTCCAAGAAGAAAAATTCGTTGATGTAAGTTCTGGAGATACTAACATGGAGCTGTGATTTTCTAAACGATGTAGAAAGTAAGGAGACGAAGGATCATCATTTGGATTTTGAGATGTTGTAGTTGCAGTCGTCATTGTCGAAACTTGAAAAATTGAAAATCTGATTAATTGTACAAACTAATTAACAGAGTTAACTGTACAAACGAGCAACTGATTTTTAGCAATCAACCGGCTTCCAATCTGTCAATAATCCTGAAAAGAATTTGGTTTAATGCTAATTGGTCGGTTGCAGAGGCTGGTTTTTTTGGTTTGGAGTGGAGAAGGATGTGTATGGTGAACGAGATGAAATTTGAGGATCAGCGTATAGGAATATTGTATAAAAAAGTTACAGATAGGTACATTCTTGAGACCATCTAGATGGACAACTTTCTCAACTATCGAAAAAGCATTGATAACTTCATTCATGTCAACCCCATCTATTTCTAATCTGCTTTGACCTGGACTAAACCAAGACCAGAGTGTATACTTGTATTTAATTGGATCACATTTTCCACGTAGTTAGAATTATAACGCTTGATGCTTGGTTAAAGTGGATGAGAATGGTGTGTGAAAATTTCTGGTTCTCAATGATGTGATCAACTCCATGAACAGAACAGATGACGTAGCTACTGATTATGAAGGAAGTGATAACGTTTATGTTTATAATGGCCAATTTGGCCAAACGATTCACGAAGAAGATTTATTGAAATAATGGAGTTTCCTTCAGGCTAGTCAGCAGACCATTGCTCTCCTGATGTATTCAAATACTGATCTGATATTCATGACTTTGAGTGATGAATATGTGTTTTCAACATCATTGTTTAAATGCAGATTTTGCTACCGTCTTCATAATGTTTTCAGTATCAAACGAAGGTTTCATTGTTTTCTTGTACAATCTGTCGCGATGAGTGTGCCATTAATGTATCTCTCATTTACAAATATGATATAATTTACCGTCTGGAATTTTTGAAAGTAATTTAAATTGAAAAACCACTGTATAAAATGTTGAGTAATTGCCTCAAATTGTCAAAATTTGAGGACTTTAATTGTAATTGAAGAATAAGTTTTGTAATTCAATTGGATTAGGATACGAATCGTAATGGAAAGTAAATTATGAAATTTGTTACTATTGATTATGTGTCCTAGGTGGATTAAATCTTGAAAAGAGCAATTGGCCAATGAAACCAATTCTACAGTTCATGTCGAAGTGAAATATAGTCATGACATGATTTGTTCTATATAAATACACGTATTATTCTCTTTTGTTGTAAAGTACATTGACAAGAGAGTATTGTGAGGAAAATGTAGTCTAACATCTTGGTTTTTCTTGGGTTCTTTGTGAGTTCTAAGAAGTAGAAATTGATAGATGTAGTAAAACTTAATTATTTTTCTTACAATACTTGGGGGGTTTGGTGAGTACAAATTCTATATAATTATAACAATTTATTATATAGTGAAAAGCTTTGACAGGCCATAAATTTTGCATTGTTTTATTTTCTTGTTGGCTCAATTATTTTTTGAACATCAAAATTCCTGTGTGGTTAATTAGAGAGGAAATTTGTATGTAATTCTCAACAGTAGCGCAATCGATGGAGAAATCGACGTCTAATTAACAAAGCATTAGGTGGTTTGGAGATTTTTTTTGAACCAAAAGAAAATATGTTTGGAAAGGACGACATGGAAAAATTTGACTGAAAGATCAATTTCGGCATGTGGTAAGTATAAGTCATGGATGTATTGATTCAGACATGGCTGCAGAAAGTTATGAAGAAAAACCAACGTCGAGTTCTGACAAAGAAACTGAATCTAGTACTAGTGATGAAGATTGGGAAGATTTGGATTTAAAGGCTGCTAGCATGTTACAATTTTGTTTGGCCAAAAATGTTCTTACAAATATTTATGGGATATTTGCTGTGAAGGAACTATGAGAAAAACTGGAAAAGTTGTATCAGATGAAGAGTTTGTTAAATAACTTATATCTGAATGAGCGGTTTCATTCTTTGAGAATGAATGTAGGTATAAAAAGCTTAGACCGTCTTAGTGTTCTAAATGGGATGATTGTTTCTGAACTGAAATCTATTGGAGTTAAGATTGATGATGAAGATAAGGTTCATCTGGTCTCTTCCATCTATGTTTGAGCACATCATGTTGATTTTGATTGTATGAGAAGGAAACTGTGGAATTTTCAAAAGTTAAGTTGATTAGGTTGAAGTGACAGTTGATCTGAAAATGCTTTGCTTGTTATTGAAAAATGGAAGAGAGATAATTCCATGAAGAAGAAGGTAATGCATTGGAACTGTGGTAAATCTAGTCATGTGAGAAGAAATTGTCCAAAAGGTAGAGCAGAGTCGGCTAACTGCTCGGAGGTGGACAATGAGACTCTCCTGTTGGAGGGTGGTGATGATGATATACTTTAGTAAGATGGAACTTCCTTATGGCATGAAGTCAGTTGCCATGATAGAGGATGTGTTCTTGCGGCGGGTACATTTGTTTGCACATGGGCATTGGTTTGACGTTAATGCAAGGTGTGTTGTGAAATTGACGTCGATGGCTGATGAGCTCCTAGGGAAAGTCAAACATGGGAGTTGCACCATAATTTTTTAGCAATGTTTGTTTCGACATGAGCCGATGAAAAACTCGGAGTTCGTTGATAATTCTGAATGCTGGTTATACTCATAAGGTGGAGTATGAGACCGTCAAAGTGTGTCAAAAGCTTACCTGTTTCTTTCCCAAGTATTGTGAATGAAAGAGATAATAGAGTTTTGGCTCGTTTTCTATAAGGTGCAGATTGTTGGGTAATTTCCTCAAATTGCCAAAGTTGGAGGACTTTAATTGTAATTGGAGAATATGTTTTGTAATTCAACTGGATTAGGATAAGAATCCTAATGGAAAGTAAATTATGAAATTTGTTGCTATTGATTTCGTGTTCTAGGTGGATTAAATCTTGAAAAGAACAATTGGCCAAGGAAACTAATTTCACAGTCCATGTCGAAGTGAAATTTAGCTATGACGTGATTTGTTCTATATAAATACACGTATTATTCTCTTTTGTTGTAGAATACATTGATTAGAGAGTATTGTGAGGAAAAATGTAGTCTAGCAACTTGGTTTTTCTTGGGTTCTTTGTGGGTTGTACAAAAAAGTAGAAATTGGTAAATGTAGTGAAGCTTGGTTGTTTTTCTTACAATACTTGGGGGATTGGTGAGTGCAAATTTTGTATAATTGTAACAATTTATTACATAGTGAAAAGCTTTGGCGGTCCATAAATTTTGCGTTGTTGTTTTATTTTCTCGTTGGCTCAATTATTTCTTAAATATCAAAATTCCTGTAGGGTTAATTAGAGGGAAAGTTTGTATGTAATTCCCAACATAAAACATCATCATATTAGAATTTAAGATTATACCGAATTACTCATCTTTGTCCAAAGCAAAGAAATTGAGTATGTAGTAGTAATTGTTTATATGATGACAGGGGTTTGAGTATGAGTTGGTGAGGATAAATATGAGCATGGTGAATATGTTTGGTTCTATTTCACGAGTTTTAGTGCCTCGAGATAACTAGACCAAATTATATCGAAACTTGCCCATTGTGGATCAACTTAGTTACGATGAATGCATCTTTCAACAATTCATCAGGTACGAGAAAGCAAAGAGGATGTTATTAGACGATATATCACTCCCATTACACCCCCGCAATGGATTCATAAATCAATATTAACCATAAAGTCCAATCACTTTATTTAAAATTTACTAGTGGTAACCCGTGTGATGCACGGAATGCGGAAATAATTTTGTATATAATAGCGTCGAAGGTTAAGAAGATTGCAAAGATGAAGAAAAAGACAAAAAGAGATGGTTATATATGCTAACAAATATATTACACCATAACTAAAAAAAAATTCCTAAATCAGAACATCCATAAACCATTATTTAATCTAGTTGATTATTTAGGATTCAAATGTGACACTAAAACATATAAAATCTTACAAAAACAATGAAAATATAAAATAAGTAATGTGTCAAATTTTCACATCGATATTAAGATCTTGCTATTACGACTTTTTTTTTAGTTTTCATAAAATTCATGAGTTTCGGGAGATAAAATGACAAACGAAAAGTTCGACAACTAATGATAAATTTGACAACTGGAAAGTTTGATGACTAAATGGAAAATTTCATGGACTTATGAAAGGTAAAGTTTTCTTGAATTTGAAAGAAAAACCTTACAATAGTAGAAAAATAACATATAACGAAATAGTAAATGTAAATAGAAAATCTCAATTGATGTCATTGATGATGCCTTATAAATAGTAGTATATGAATAGTATTTTCTCTTAACCTCTTTTAATTTAATAAAAATATAGTTAGGATAGGAAGGATATAATGGGATATGATTAGGATAGGATAGGGTAGGGTAGGGTAGGATAAATAAGTGTTTAAACAATAATTGCATACAATAATAATTAGTTTAGTTAATTGTAATTATAATTAATAGTTATAAGTTAAGTTGAAAATATAATGACTTTATGACATCATACATGATGTAAGCCTTATGAATAGTGAGCTCTTGTTTGTTTCTCTTTTTTTAAAGTATTCAATCTCAACCATCCACTAAAAGTCAAGTCTACAATATTTGACTTTTCAACAAAATTTCAACCATCCACTCTCCTAAAAATCACTATTCATTTCAAAAAAAAACTCTTTTTAAACAACACCAAACATACACTAAATAAATAATGATATTCCTTAGCCTCTTTTATAATAGTTAGGATAGAAAGGATAGGATAGCATTAGGATAGGGTAGGATAAATAAGTCTTGAAGCAATAATTGCATTAAATTCATGAGTTTAGGGAGGAAAAATCGATAATTGAAAAGTTCGATGACTAAATGATAAAATTGACAGTTGAAAAGTTTGATGACTAAATAACAAATTTTAGGAACTTATGAAACATAAAGATGTCTTGAATTTGAAAGAATAAGGACCAAAGTGTACATTACAATTGTAGAAAAATAATAGATAAATGAAATAGTGAATGTGGAAAAAAGGAAACCTCAATTGATGTCATTATGATGTAATTGTTAATGCTTTATGAATACTAGTATAAGAATAGTATTTTCGCTTAGCCTCTTTTAATATAGTTATGATTATGATATATATATATAATAATTAGTTTAGTTAATTTTAATTATAATTAATAGTTATTATAAGTTAAATTGAAAATATGAGTACTTTACGATATCATACGTGATGCGAGCCTTATTAATAGTAAATGAATAGTGATATTCATTGGTCTCTTTTATACTAGAGATCCGAAGTTAGGACATGAAGGATATAATAGGATTAGAATAGAATAGGGTGGGATAAATAAGCGTTGAAGCAATAATTGCATAAAATTCATGAGTTTAGGGAGGTAAAATATATAATTGAAAAGTTTGATGACTAAATGATAAAATTGAAAGTTGAAAAGTTTGATGACTAAATGACAAATTTTAGGGACTTATATATGAAAGATAAAGATGTCTTGAATTTGAAATAATAAAGACCAAAGTGTACCTTAAAATAGTAGTAAAAGAATAAAACCTCAATTGATGTCATTGACGATGTCTTATGAATAGTATTTTATCTTAATCTTTTTTGTAATACAGTTCAGATAATAATAATAATAATAATAATAATAATAATAATAATAATAATAATAATTAGTTTAGTTAATTGTAATTATAATTAATAGTTATAAGTTAAGTTGAAATATGAGGACTTTATGACATCATACATGATGCAAGCTTATGAATAGTAAATGAATAGTGATATTCCTTAGCCTCTTTTATTAGAGAGAAGAAGATATAGATAGAAGAGAAGATAATATAGAAGAAGAAGAAGAAGAAGAAGAAGAAGAAGAAGAGAAGATAAGAAGTTAGGATATGAAGGATATGATATGACCAGGATATGGTAGGGAAGGATAAATAGTTGTTGAAGCAATAATTGCATAAAAATCATGAGTTTAGTGAGGTAAAATTGATAATTGAAAAGTTCAATGACTAAATGTTAAAATTTACAGTTGAAAAGTTTGATTACTAAATGGAAAATTTTAGGAACTTATGAAAGATAAAGATGTCTTGAATTTGAAAGAATTAGGACCAAAGTGTACCTTACAATAGTAGAAATATAATAGATAAATGAAATAGTAAATGTGGAAAAAATGAAACCTCAATTGATATCATTATGATGTCATTGATGAATCCTTATGAATAGTATTTTCACTTAGCCTCTTTTAATATAAATTAGATTAGAATAGGATATATATATATATATATATATATATATATATATATATATATATATATATATATATATATATATATATATATATATATATAATGTGTGTGTGTGTATAATAATAATAATAATAATAATAATAATAATAATAATTAGTTTAGTTAATTGTAATTATAATTAATATTTATAAGTTAGTTGAAAATATGAGGACTTTATGACATCATACATGATGTAAGCCTTATGAATAGTAAATAAATAGTGATATTCCTTAACTTCTTTTATAATAAAATAATAGTTAGGATAGGATATAACCATACCATCAATAAATGAAGCCCACTTGATACTGTCCGAATACAGATTGACGCATAACTTAGGATGGATTTCCTAACAGTTACTGATCCTATATATTTTTAATACATTTAATTTTTTATTCAGGTTGTATTTTGCCAAACTTTTTTATTGAAAAGTGTATATATCAGTGTATTAAGTTATGGTAGATATGTATCAGAATTTTTGTTATTGGGTTGTACTAGAACTAATTTCGTCTTTGTTCAACGGAGAGGAAGGAGGGTCAATCAATGGGGATAGGAATAATTAGATTATATGTTATTTCTTCATTCTCATATTGAAAATTATGTAATATTAATACTATTTGTAATATTACATAATTTTATTCTCCATTTTTAGAAAAATACCGAATTTCAGAAGAGGTAATATACATATATTTTTTTTATTAATTTGATTGATTAGGGAAATACCCGTAAATAATCATTGGAACTATAACATTTTGGAAAATAGACCTTGACCATTTAACAATAAAAAGTTCCAAAAATACCCTCACATATAGAAACTCCTACTAAAGTCATCAATTTATATATAAAAAAAAAAAGATTTTAATTAAGCCCTCAAAATATTTAAGTTTTCAAAATTCGAAAAAAAATCCGTTGCACTATGGTAAAACTAGTATCAGAGCCTAGTTATGAAACAAAAGTAATAATGAGTCTATTAGAAGAAGAAAGTATGATTAAATAATTTCAAAAAAAAGTTAAAAAAACATAAAAAAACCAAGTTATCCGTATTTACCAAAGAATAATGTGAATAAAGGCTTCAAAGAGATGAATAAAAAATTGAAAAATCTAGAATATAATTTGCAAGTAGGAAACGCTTTACTAGATAAAAATATAAAAGGGAATGATAAAATTATAATTAATCCCCCTCAAGGTTATAGAAAAAAATCTAAAGATAATAATAAAGGAAAGGGAAAAATTCTTGAAATAAAACAATTTATGATAACAAAAATAGAAGAATTAGAAAGAAAATTTTTAGAATCTACAAGAGAAGAAGAAGATGAATATAATATTCAATTAGAATAATTAACAAAACAAGTGGAAAATATTAAAATGAACACAAACAATATTACCACAAGTGAAGTAAAAGAAGAACTTAGTCGTGATGAAGATACTGACTATCCTTATGGAACTCTCATACCCAGAAAAGAAAGATTCCAAAGATATAGGAAAACCCAAAATAGATATAGTGGAAATATTAGAAAACAAACCATAAAAGAAATAAATCCTATAAAATTATATAATGAACCAATCCATACAACAGAAATATGATTGGATTTAAACTGTGTAGATAACCAAAAAGCTATAAAAACATGGATGAAAAGTATTGACCTAACCATACAATTTAATAAGTAGGACACATACACGGTCTTTGGATTTATAAAATGTACATTTAGAGGTATATCATCATAATGGTGGAGAATGTTACCAGGATATATAAAAAGAAGAATAAAATATGGTCAAAATACACCTGAAAGATTAGATAACACAAATTCTTTAAATGAACAAAGAATTAGAAGTATATTAAATAAATTAGAAAGAACAATTAGAATAGAATTCTTGGGAAACGGATATAGAGTAAATGAAGAAGCTAGTAAACAAGAAGAACATAATGAAGGAAAAGCTAAAGATATGTGATATGTGTGAATTGGAAAGATGAACATATAAATTTCAAGAGTCATATTACACAATAAGCTATACAGATAATAAACCAATCTTAAGATCTTATTTTACAAAGTTAACCCTTCCATGAGAAATGAAGTTACTAAAAGAATATAATAAAATATTACATGTAGGAGATGGAGAAGGAATAAATATAAATAGCCTTGGAAGTATGATTGAATTTACTAAAATAATGATAAGTAGTTGGTGCAGAGAAGCGTACTAGAAAATAAAAAGGCATAAAAAATGAGAAAAAATTCTTTATATTGTAACAAAGATATAGGCCAAATAGAATAATTTAGATGTCATAAAAAGAAATATAAGCCATATAAAAAAAATAAGAGAAGATTCAAGAACTATAAGAAAGTTCAAGAAAAGAAGTTTCAATCCATTAAAAAAATACGTCAAGAAAAGAAATTGATCTGAAAAGTTCAAAAAGAATTATATCAAGAAATGTAGATACTATTGGGATTTGTGCCCAAAGGCATTAGGAATTTCTTAAAATGTAATAAACGATTATTTATATTTGATATAATATTTGACGTTTATTTAAATATGCAATTCATTATTATATGTAAGCTGTAAAGAAGGGCCTTCAATTGTTTAAAAATAATATAATATTACTACTTTCGAAGTACAGAAGATTAATATTATATTTCAATCGAGAATGATTTAGTCCTGAACCTTGAATAAAGATAGACACTTAAATATTCTATATGCAAGTATGATTTCAGGAATCTAAGCTTAGTATTTAACAATCGTTGTTAAATAGAAATCAGCAATAAGAATATTGATTTAAGCAAAGTGAATAATTAATTAGGTGAAACGTTTAATTGTATGCCCAATTAATAATCGATCTCAAAAGGGGACAAACTATTAGATTGATAAGTCAAGAGGATAAATAATTATGAGAAGTAAATATATATTGTTTCTATGATTATTTTATTTATTTAGGAGTTGCAATAATTCGCCTATAGTGGTTTGAGCGAATTATTAGATAATTAAATTGAACGGTTATTAAGTGACATAACCGGATTTAATTATTGGGAGTCTATAGTATATAAATCCAATTGGGTCCCCCCAATAGCCTGAATAAGAATTGAAGGACTAACTTGTAAAGAGTTTGATAGTTCTTGGATTGCGCTAATAAAAGGGATAAGGATAGAGTTAGTTGTAAGACAAGTATGAAACTCCAAGCCCACAAGGAATAGGAAAAGAGTTAAATTCTTCCCCTATATATACATATCAGGGAATAACCAAGAATTATTCCACATTCTTGTTTTTGGTTATTTCCTAATTAAATATTAGAGTGAGAATTCTTATTCTACTTGGGTAATATTATATTCTTGTATTCTTGATCCTTTGCTGTCAAAACATCAAAGCAATCTTGTGCTTGATTGAATATTGAGGAAGATTCATGGATTTGAGGCTGGAACAATTATTCTAAAGATTGGAATTCATATTATCTACTGGAAGGTAACTCCGTTGCGCAACTTCAAGGTAGTTTTAATTTATTTAGTAATTTATTTAATTCCAAGGCATTCTTGTTTTCAAAGAAAAATACTAATTTTTTTTTTTGATTTGAAAACTTTCTTGGAATTGATTTCCAATAGATGCTTCATTTGTAATAAAGAATGATACATTGCTCCTCAATGTCCTAAAAAGAAAGATAGACAAAATATAAAAACTCTCAGAATTTATGAAGAATTTAAGGCTATAGAGATATAGAACCAATTGAGTATTTTAAAGATTTAAGCAGTGAATGTAGTAGTATTTATGAGTTAGAAACGTCATCGTCAAATGAAGACTCTGAGGAAGTCGTATATATGAATGAAATACAAGAACTAGAAATAGAAACAACTGATGAAGCTGAAGACTCGGTAGAAGGAATTAGCTAAGAAATTACCTTTGATGTTAAAAGATATAAAGGGATAACAAAATGAATCTTAGACCTACAAGAGAAATATGGATTTCACCAAGGGTTCTTAGGAATACTTCCTAAAATGAACAAAAAAAATTTTAAGTATGAATTACAAATAAATCTCAATCAATATAGAAGATGTAATGTGGAAAACTAGAATCCCGATATGTAACGACCCGGCTCCCTCGCTGAGGCCTTCTCCGCGTCGTACTCATGGTCTTTCTATTCCCCCTGGCTCCCTCGCTGGGGCCTTCTCCAGGAAATGGATTTTTGCCTTCCGCAGGATTCGAACCATGTACCTAGGGGTTTAGTATAATAATTCTTAGAATCCTGCTAAATCCATTTCCTGGAGAAGGCCCCAGCGAGGGAGTCGGGGGAAGTGGAAAGACCATGAGTACGACGCGGAGAAGGTCCCAGCGAGGGAGTCGGGTTGTTACAAAAAAGGCACTGGAGAAGGCCCCAGCGAGGGAGTCGGGGGGAGTGGAAAGACCATGAGTACGACGCGGAGAAGGTCCCAGCGAGGGAGTCGGGTCGTTACAAAAAAGGCGCCTTTTTTGTAACAACCCGGCTCCCTCGCTGGGACCTTCTCTGTGTCGTACTCATGATCTTTCCACTCTCCCCTGGTCGTCCTGGTCCTCAAGGGCTGTCAGGCTCATTTTCAAGAAATAATCTTGAGATAAAAAGATATCTGAGTTTCTCTCTTATATTTGTCAGAGGAAACCAAAAAGAGCATAAGACAAAAATAATCTAATCTTATATAAAGATGGTAATTTTGGACTTAACTGATCAGAAAACCAAAAAGAGCGTAAGATATAAATAATCTTATATAAAGATGATAATTTTGGACTTAGTCGATCACCTATATTACTAAGAATTAACTTTCTTGAAAAAGTAAGCCCATATAAGATTTTCCAAGGATATATAAAAACAACACTTGAAGGGAATTCAATTATTATTCCAAGAATAGATGAAAATATGAGATCGTTGTTGCCATGGAGAGAGTAATAAATACAAATCCCATTAGCCCATATATTGAAATTACACTCAATTTACAAACTTATTGTAGAGTAAAATTTCATGCATATTTAGAAACATGAAGTACTATAAGCCTTTGCTTACCAAACGTATTAAGATTGGAAGTATGATTCAAAGAAAGTAGTGACTGCTACAACGGCATGAGGAAATTAGGTGATATATAGCAAGTATGTTATGCAAGTGCCTTTTCTAATATCATTTAGAGAAGTATGTGTTGATACTATATATGTCAACTACCATTGGTTGTGATATTTTATTAGGACAAACTTTCCTATTAAAATATGCCCCTTTTACACAATTTATTGACAAATATATGTTTATAAAACCATGTGCACATAAGACATTTACACCTAGAATCATAAGGGCAGTAAGTATAGCTTACAAAGAAATTAATCAGCAGAGCTTCTCAATTCAACGTGATGGATGTTGGAGTACAGAAAAATTTAAAGCAATAGTTGTATTAAAAATGATAACAAAAAATAAAGTTAGAAAAACTTAAGAAAGAAATTTCTGAAAATTATTTTTGAGAACCCATTAGAAAAATGGAGCACATACAAGATTAAGGACCAGATAGAGCTTATAAACCCAGAAACTATAGTAAGAGTAAAACATATGAAATATAGTGTTGAACCGAGAAGAATTTAAGGTCCAAATAAAATAATTACTAGAAGCCAACTAATCAGGTATAGTAAAAGTCCACATAGTAGTTCAGCCTTATGTTTAGAAAACAAACTGTAATTAAAAGAGGAAAAGCTAAAATGGTGATAAATTACAAGAAACTAAATGAAGTTACAAAATTTGATGATTACTAGTTTCCAAACAAGGACATTCTTATTAAACAAAATAAAAGAGATATTTTCAAAATTATATTGTAAATCAGGATTTTGGGAAATTATGGTCACGGAAGATAGCAAACATTTAACTGCATTCAGCACTCCTAATTCGTTAGGAATACTTGAATGTTATGCCATTTTGATTAAAGAGTGCACCACAAATATTCTAGAGAAGAATGGATGAGGTAATAAAACCTACTACTCAGTTCAGTATTGTATATATAGACGATTTACTTATTCATTTAAAAGATATGAATGAATATATTTAACATCTTGAAAAATCTTGTTATATCATGAAAAGAACATGGTATTATACTTTCTCAAAAGAAAGCTAAGATAACAAAAATAGAGATAAAATTTCTTGAACTATATATAAAAGGAGAATTGCAAATGCAATCTCATATTGGTGAAAAACTCCAAGAATTTCCAGAAGAAATCAAAGATAAAAAAAAAAACATTTACAGAGTTTTCTCAGTACATTAAATTAGGGAAAATTGCAGCGTCGGTCCCAAACCTTTTCATTTTTCGTAGACTTTATCCAAACATTCACTTTGTGCCACTCACAATCTTAAACCTTTCAAACAGTCGCACCAGAAGGACAAATTGATGAATTCTGTTAAATTCTCTATTAGTTGACCAAAGTTATTTATTTCCAAGCACCTCGAGAGCAAACCACCGCCACTGGAAGTCATAAATGAGGCAGGTTTTTTTTTTTTGGGATTTCTGGGAAAATGCCAGTATAAAGAAGAAAAACAAAGATTTGAAAATGAGATTTTTGGGATGTGGGTTACGAGATTTCGATGATGGGTGGTGGAAATAGCTCTGGATTTAATTGGTTACGGTGGGTGGCATGGGGCGGGGTGAGGTGAGGTGCAAGACGTGGATTTGGGTAGGAGGAGATAAACAATTTTTTTCTTTTAATTATTTTTAGGGATAAAAATGGAATAAATAGAAGAGTTACTATTTTGCCTATTTTAAGTTTGGTCAAAATCAACTTCTTTGGTCAACTACCAGTCAAATGGATATTTGGACCCCGGGTGCATACTTTTGAAAGGTTTGAGACTGTAGATGGTACAACTGAAGTTTTGGGTAAAGTCTACGAAAAATGATAAGATTTGGGGCTAGCCCTGCAATTTTCCCATTAAATTACGCTGAAAGATTATTTGAAAATTGTGCCAAGTTAAAAAATTATTTTCTTCAAAAACTGAGGAAAAATGTAATTTGGTCTTGGGATGAACAAGATCGTGAAATTATTAGAAAAGTAAAAAAAGGAATTAAAGAATCTACCAAAACTTGTTATTCCACAAGAAGAAGATTTCTTCATACTTGAAACTGACGGTTCAGACAATTATTGGGGAGCAGTAGTTACAGTAAAGAAGAATCATAAAGAATATAAATGTAACAAGAATTGTTCTTGTCCTGAAATACTTGCAGGATATACATCAAGAACATTCAAAGAAGTAGAGACTAGGTATGAGACAAATAGAAAAGAACTCATTGCTTTGAAGCGAGGAGTGTAAAATATGAAGGTCATTTGTTATCAAAAAAGTTCTTGATAAGAACTGATAATACACAAGTTAAAGCATTTCTAAAAGATAATGTGGACCCATCTATTTCCAATAGATATATTATTAGAATCCGGTTATAGTTTTCATATTTCAAGTTTGATATTGAATATATTAAAGGACAATCTAACTTTCTTTCTGATTATCTTAGCAAAAATGGAGCTGGAAGAATTAAGAACCAAAGTCTAGATACTTGAAATAAAAGTTTCTTATTTGGAAATGTAGATAAAAAATATCCAACAAAGCTTTCACGCCAGTATCAATATAGCCCCCGTGGCAAAAATTACTTGTATCAAATCTAGTAACCCTTCACCGGATCTTGAGAATACTAGTGTTCTTCTCTAATATAAAGAGAAAAACAAGATAACATTAGGATCCCCATCAAAGAGAATTACTTTACCTAATGTTTGTATCCAAGATATGGAGAACAAAGAAACTAAGCCTCCATCCAAGAAGGATACACAAGATACCAAGATGATTAAGGAAACCTCTTCACGGAGGAATGGAATTATTTCCAAAACCTGTATTGAATAAATAGATCCAAAAGATGTGGTAAAGATTTTCCACGAACAAAAGTTATCAAATAAAAATAGCTATTAAGAAGTTATCTTCTTTATTATTTCTTTAATATATCGTCAGATTAGTATCTCGAAGTAGGGAAATGGATGAAGATCATACACTAGGGAAAATACAACAAGATAAACTTCTATTTAGGAGCACTATCAAACTAGGTAAAAAACTATTTTGAAATAGGGAATATACTATGTATATACCCAAGTAAAGATCTGCGAGAAATAGCACAACTTCCTCCGAATGACAAAAAGGCAATTCGGAGATTTACTGGAGTTATTAAAAGTGCAAATATATATATATATATATATATATATATATATATATATATATATATATATATATTCGATTCTTCTTGGCCAAAATGAAATGTGATACATATGAAAAAATAATGATTCCATCCTTATATTTCGTGTAATCAAGATAGGGATTACAAATCAACATTTCTTACCAACTAATCAATAGGTTGTTTAAGAATGGATTTCAAGATATAATTAATAAGATTCACTACAGAAAAGCCAAAGACTATAAAGAATATTTGATCATTTAAGTCAAGTTATGTCTGAAGATGAAAATTTTGGCTATATCCTTCAGATAATCATGTAATCTACTCCAATGCAAGATCACCATCTAAAGAAGGAGATATTTGTGAATTGTACTACATACTTGAAAAAACTATCATTAACGAAGTAAGTGGAAGTGAAGATATGCACGAAGAACTATGCAAAATAATGTGGGATTATCTAGAGAATAGGTGTGCACACTGTCTTGTTGAAGATATGAATCATGTATAACTCGATAGTATAGAACTCCCTACAGAGTTTTTTAATTTGAGGATGGAAAAGTAACATTGTCTAAAAGTGACCCTTCATATTGCTTTAATAAAGTTCGCTTTATTAAAGAAAAATTGCCAGTCATTAAGGAGATATGTCAACATAATTGAAGATAATTATCAAGACCTATCAACATAGTGGATAGCTGTCAAGATAAAGTTGAAGACAACTTGTAAAATAATTCAAGAACACCTTGCGAAGATAAGATTCCTTTCTCATCAATAAAGGAATGAAGGAAAATAACTCAATGCCTTTATAAAAGGCAAAGAGGTTCAATAAGGAAGATATCCCCAGAACATCTCAATTAAGAAGAGCTTAAGACAATGTAGTCTCTTGTACTCTTTATTCCAAATACTCTATGTACACCACTTGTATTCAGAAACTATTTTAAAAGATAGTCTGGAAATAAAGATTGTAATAAGCTAATCACGTATGGAGTTCTAAATTTCATAGTGTGAGGATCGAAGGTATGTAAATATAGTTTGTAAGCATGTACAATTTCTATGAATAAAATGATGTTTAGTGTGTTCAACTAAATCTTTCATAAAAGGATTTAGTTAAGTTTCTCATGAATCCTTGGCAGTACATATAGGGATTTTAAAAGATATTTCAAAACTTATTTTTGAATGGATTTCAGTCTTGCCAGTACTAGTCTTTGACACGTGTTTCAGGTGAAAAGGGTCGTCTTCTAACAAAATTGTAGCACCTGTGTGTGGGTTTATTCTTTAAAATCTCGTTCCAAGTAGGAACTCTTTTCTAAAAAGAGTTTGGATAGAGGTGAAAATAGAGACTCTGAATACTGTGAGATAACATCTGTGGAAACACAACTAGTTGTTTAGAGTGAGAGATGCAATCTTAATTGAAAAGCCTTTTGAGGAAACATTTGTGTGGACCACCCAAAATGATTTCAAAAAACATTTAAGCATTCATCTGATTTAGAAGATTGATTAAGTACATGCAAAGCATCTATAAGAACATACTGGATGGAAAGCCTATTTATTTCCATTGATTAATGTAAGTTTTACTTATCAATATTTACTTGTTTTTATCTACATGCTTTAATATGCTTATGATTTTTATATGCTTTAATTGTTAACTATGAACAATGATAATATAGAAGATATTGAGAGACTTAGGGGGTGTCCCCAACATGAAATTTAAAGGATTTTAGAATTTCATAACATTTCACATATCCTCAATTTGGAGTTTTAAGATCGAGAGAAATACAATTACTCCTTGAAGAGTTAAGACAAGAAAATAACCAAGAAAAATGAGATAAGATAAGAAATACAATTAGATATCATCAATACGAACAACAAAAATATCTAATTTGATTGCAAGAATATATTAAACTTAGATTCCCAATATTAGTTCTTAGAACTTTAGATCCAAATAATAGAACACAATGAAATTTATGAACACTCCAAAAGCATCCACTTCTAATGATTATGATCTTAAATTGTATTTAGATGATAAAGGTATTTTGTTTTTTGTCAGCTATTACTGTTGCCCAATTTAAAATTGACTAATAATTATGGAAGTTATAATTAATCAAATAAAAATATTACTACCGGAGACATTACAAATTTGAAGTGATTATGGTGTATTACGGATGTAATAATAATATGTATTTCATTACTAGATAATATGTATTTGAAGTGATTACCGAGTACTACAATCTGTGTAAAGTATAATTCTTACATAATTATATTACAATAGAGTTATATATCATCTATAACATAGACGATATGTAATGTACTCTGTGATACTTAGTTACCAAGTATTACAATATGTATAATGAAGTGTAATTCTTTTAACAATAAATGATTATATTCCAACAAGATATGATTTAACACTACATGATTATATTACAATATTTAGTTGCATTGTATGTATTATGTCTTGTAATTAAAGTTACATGATATGAATGTATTATGTGATATTTCATTGTCGATTATTATAATTTGTATAATGCAATGTCATTCCATGAGGAATAATGATTTATGCCAATAAGATTATATTACAGCCTAAGTTACAAGATTTGTAATGTCTCATTTAGTAATGAAATACATATCATTAACATATCCGTAATCTCAGTAATTACTTCAAATTTTTAAAGTCTATTGTAGTAATGTTTTTATTTGATTAATTATAATTTACATAATTATTAGTCTATTCTAAATTTAAACCACATCCCTAAAATTAATATTACCATAATTAATTATGATTTACCTCATCTCTCCAATATCCCTAAATATAAGGTTCCTATTAATCAAATTAATAAAAAAATTACTTTCCATCCTTGAATTTCAGTATTTTTCTAAAATGTGGAATGGAATTATGTAATATTTTGAATAATATTAATATTACGTATTATTTTAATCATCAGTCATTATAACCAGGTAGTTGCGTAAATTCCCTATTGGATAATATTTTTTTATTTGGGCTTGACTTTTAGAATGGTGTATTCTAATGGAAGTGTCTACATATAAATTTAGGAATAATTACACTTCATACTTGCATTAAAATATTTTCTAATTTTACTTTTATTTTTTCTATTCAAAACCTACAATATCCCCACCAACACAGTGTCACAACAACCGTATTACCTTCTTTTTTCTCCGGTGAAGCTTCAATGACCTAGTCTAGAATGCGTGTGTTGTTAGAAGACGTCATCATAGAGCTTATTCAATTCTATAAAATGTTTGATGAAATGCGTGACTAGATATGGTGAAAAGTATCCTAAAAACTTGAAAGTATCAAGTAGTAATACTAAAATTTAAGCCACAAATATCATAAAAATTTGAAAATATCAAGTTGTGATTCTAAAAATCTTGTAAATATCATAAATATTATGACTTGATAATTTAGAAGTATCATACTTTGATACTTGTTTGAAGAACGTAAATTTCAGTAATAATTTTTTTTTAAAAGTATTTACAAGTGACACTTAAGGATGTACATTTCAATCATGATGCCAAAAGATGAGCATTTGTGCAAATGTCCCATAAATTTAGTTGAAATTACATCATCCCCTACATTTCAACTATCTAATTCAAAAATCAAATTTCAATTTTTTATATTCAAAGTTCTTGTGATGATGATGATTATGATGATGATGAAAAAAAAATTAAAATAAATTCATTTAACCTACTTCACCCTTCCATCCTACATGCTCAAACAATAATTTCCCTAATTTTACTTTCTATCCCTTCACTCTCATTTCACACATCCATCCATTCCCCAACCCTCACCACCTAAAGACGACGATGCTCAGCACTAACCTGGCTACGACATGGCAGCCTGCATGCACGATGATTAGCTGTGTGGCGACATGCTTGCGTGGTGTCCCACCGCAGGTCTCCAATCACCACACGATGATTGGCTACGCGGTAGCCTGCTTGGACGTGATCTTTTGCACCACTTTTCCTTCGCAGTTGCTGTGCGGTGATCTTCTTTGCATTTGTTGTACTGTGTCATCTTTCCGGTTGGTGCCGCCGCTTTTGTCTTCTTTGTGTGATTCTTGATTGGTGAGGAGATGGTGGTTGATGCAGGTATAAATGGCAGTGTGATGGTGGCTAGATGTGTTATAGGATGGTGGTGTGGCTATCGGGTTGGGTTAGGTTGGTGGTTGATAGTGGTGCATAGGTGGTTGTGATGGTGGTGTATTGGAAGTGGTGGGCATGAGGCAATGATGATTTAGGTGTGGATTGTGGTTATAGGATGAGGCGATGAAGGATAATTTGTGACATTTAATTGAATAATTGTGACATTATAATTTGAAAATTTCTGACCTTGAAATCAGTTGTAACCTAAAAGATTTGTGAGGTGTGACCGAGAAATAAGTCATAATTGTGAAAGAAGTTGTGACATACAAAATTTATGACTTATAAATAAGCCTTGATGATTTGTGAACCATAAAATTTGTGATTTATGACCTAGAAAGTAGACATGATAAATTAATTTCATAATTCAAGACATATAAAATTTGACGCGTGATTGTGAACATAAATTATATGTTATTGTCACCTTAAATTGTATAATATTGTGAAATCAATATATTTAATTATTTATTTTAATTAATAAAATTTAATTATCACATGATGGTAGAAGTTTTAGAATATTTTTCTATTTTACATTTTTCACTTTAGACAAATACACTATTAGAAATAATTGGATTATAACTTTTCAGTCACATATTTTATCTCGAAAGCATCACATTCTTTATGTATAAACAAAAAAAATTACTTATTGTCCAACTTTTAATTTCCCAAAATACTGTTTTCTTTTATATTAAAATCACGGTTTTACCTTTTGTTTTTTAACAAAGTGTTCAATTTTTTTTTTTAACAAGAGTTATTCAAACATTTTATAAATATAACACATTGTATTACATGTGTGTTCTAATATGTTAAGAATATTCTTCAGGTCGCTGCTAGTTGTATTACAAAAGTGTTGCTCTAGCTCCAAAAGTCACAAAATACTTTTAGAGAGAGAGAGTGAGTTGAGGCACCGCTTAATTAAGAGATTGTAAATAATTTTAGGGTTTCATCATATATGTATCACTACTATATATAAATTTCACTTCCAATGTCATTGTTCCTAAGGCCGAAATTAAGACGACATTGTTTCCTTCTTTTGAACAAAAGATACAAACTTGTCTTTCACTTACCAAACATTGTCTTCTCTTCTCTTCTCTTCAAGCCTAGAAGCTTCCACTCCCCAGCTCTCATACGAACCCTAGCCCTTTTCTCCGTCAATCTCCTCCTAAACTCTCAACTGAACCCTAGCCTACTTCTTCATCGATATTCTCTCTACATCGAGTGTCGCGTGCTCGATCAATTGCCTCAAATTTTTGTTTTCTGTAACAACTATTTTTTTCCTAAAAGGTAGCGCTTCCAATTCCCCAAAATTTTGGACCAAATCACTTTGATTTCTAAGCTCTGGCCCAATTTTTTTTTTTTTTTTTTTTGTGTGATCGATTGAGGTGTTATGTTGTCTAGATTTTCTAATGAAAACTGAGTCTCCGAGCTTAATTTTTTCTTATTTGGTACTCACACTAAATTTCTGATAAAAACTGATAAGTGTATTTTATACACTTATATTTATGCATCGAAATTAGAATAATCTCTTGTCCTTCTTGAATAAATTTTACTTAATTATTTTTCATTTGTTCATATTTCAAAAAAGTTTCCTAAACTGTGGAAATGAGACAAGTTGTGGAAATCAAGAGCACTATGATGTCTGTTTTGGCTAAAATGCACAAAGTAGGGGCAAATAAGGACCACCGCCGGGACTTACATCATGGATTTAAGCTCAAGAAAGTGAAATAGGAGAACTTAATTGCAATTAATTTATGATGGAAAGAAGAATAGTAGAAATTCAAAAGTTTGAAACCTAAATTGTCACAATCAGAAGACGAATGACCGAGGTGAAATAAAAGAACTACTTGCATATGCTGAAAGATGGAAAATTGCATTGAAAAATTGTACTGAGCGGCCACGCCAACCCTAGCAGGTGGCTGCACATTCAGAGGTAAATTCAAAAGATCTGGTATAAAGTGGCCTGTGTGGCCACATAACCCATAACTGCGTGGCCGCACAGTTATCTCGCCCAGCACGAAGTCAGGTCCAATGTGCAATTTTTGCCTAATTTCTTCCTTGATTTTTATCTAAGAGGGAGGCACGTTTTGAAGGGACTTTTTCCCAGCTTTTCTTCTACCAACAAGGAATTCTTTTCTTCTACCTTTTTCACTCCTTCAATATGAAAGTTAAAAATATATGTGAGAGAGAGAGAGAGAGAGAGAGAGAGAGAGAGAGAGAGAGAGAGAGAGAGAGAGAGACTATGGTTGATGGAGAAGGAAGATAAATAAATATAGGATTTACTTTAGGATTTTAAATTAGAATTTAATTAAAATTATGTTTGTTTTGATTAGATTAGTTTATTATATTTTCCTAGGTTGACTAAAATTAGGTTAGAGTTTCCTTCTCAAATTAGGTTTTCTTAGACTTTATATAAAGAGGGCCTAATTCATTGTAATCCTTAAGACTTTATTATGAAATAAATTAATACTTTCTTCTCCAATTTCTTCTCTTTTTATCTCTCTATTTCTATTTCTGTTTCTTTCTCGATCTCGATCTTGTTCTTGTTCAATTGTGTTTTTCATCAATGATGCCTTCTATATTTTCATGGAGAGTGTCATTGAAAATGTTTATGTTTTGGGATTTCCTGATCCCTTTGTGCATGAGTAGTCAATTTTCTTAAAATACTATATTTAGTATATCCGACTTTAATGATTGAACTAGGATTTAAGCTGAGACGTGCTTAGCTATTTTTTACAAGCCCAAAGTGCTTGGTGTTGAATTTTTTTACTGGGTTTTCGTTGAGCTTATATCATGTTTAGATCATACCATGAATAAATTGTTGGAAATCAGAAGACTCAACATGGTTGCACGGTATTGCAAGGTACATTCTGCAGACTCATATTTTTCTTTCATTCTAACTTCCATAAGAATAAGTAGATAAAAGTACAATAGAAATACAGAGGTTAACTTTGACCTTACATTCATTACGTAAAAAAGAGTAGATAAAATCATATACAGAGGTTAACTTTGACCTTACATTCATTACGTAAAAAAGAGTAGATAAAATCATGACTAATATAAGAAGCATTATTAAGAAAGACAAATTTGCCTTTAAGTAGAGTTTCGTTTTAGCCTTTTGAAGAGGTGACGAAGGAGCTTATTCTTGTTCCAATTGTTCCCCAATATTCGCTCGGTTTTCAGAAGTGTGCCGATGAGTGCAAAGCCGCTGTTGATAAAAAAAATCAAGCGAGTTTTCTTATTGCAAGTATTTTGAAAATGTTATAAATTATATATTATGTAAATGACCAATTACTATTGTACCCCTGTAAACTTTACATTATTATGATTGTTCCATTGTCCACCCCTATAAATAGGGGCCTAAACACTTCATTTGGGATATAGCTAATGAGAAGAATTCCCCTCTCAATTCTCTCTACCTCTCCTTCTTCTCTTCTAGAAATTGGTAGTTTTACAACACGTTATCGTCATGAGTCTCTAACCAATTGAGTAATATTATGGGAGTATGCTCTATAGTTGCATCTAAATGATGAGCCTCTGTATCAGAACCTGATTATTATAAATCAACATTTTTCATTCCCAAATCAAACACTTTTGGTTTTAGAAAATAACCTACTTATTGTAGATCTGAAAACTTCAAGAAAGACGGAAACTTTGCATGATTCAAAAAGTTCCATACGAGGAAAGAAACATGGTCTCGATGTTGTACAAAAGGGAAAATTGGGAAAATCCGAAACTTTCAAAGTCGGTCTATGCAAAACAATACATCCAATCGACGATCGGAGACCAGATCTGAAACCACTGCGGTGAGACAATTCTCCGGCACCGGCGGGTGTCGACGGCGGCGAAACGGTGCGGCAGCGCGTGAAGCCCATACGCAGACATCGAACCGGAGCGTGACGGCACGTGAAAAAGAATCCGGCGACGATGTCAAAAGGAAGTTTGTTCATATCGACGTTTTTTATTTTTCTATGGTCTTACTTTTCTTTTTGGTACAGTTTTGGACATTTTTTGGTAGTCGAACGTGGCGGCTTCGTAAAAATTATTTTTGAAGCAATTCCGGCAAGATTTTGAACTTTGGACCAAAAGTAAGTTTGTTCTAAATCAAATTTCAAACCTATTGACGGATTCGATCTACTCATATGATCAATATATTAAAATATGGACAATTTTTCCCTTGATGATACGTTAAAGTATATTAATCGTGATTTGACGAATTTGATTAATCATGATACTAATCTGATGATAAGTGCTGATAGAATATATATTCTCAATCATTTAACACTACTATGTGATCAATATGATAAATTAGAAGATTTAAAACAAGGTCCAAGTAATATAATAGTTACCATGTCGTGATGTATTGAGTATAACTCATTATCATAACGGACTGGATTATTATGAATACATTGACTGGATTTTGAGATATGACTTGTTCATTTATGAAAGGTAATTATTTCATTATATTGTTAACACCTATATGGTTGGTTTTATCAGCTTTAAATATACATATTACGTTACCACCTATATGGTTGGTTCTACAAGTTTCATGTATATTACGTTACCACCTATATGATTGGTTCTACCAGTTTTAAGCATAATACGTTACCACCTATATGGTTGGTTCTACTGGTTTTAAATATTTCTACTCATATAAGTTTGATATAAATGACACCAGAAGTTACCATTACCAAAAGATTGTTGGATTTTAATGAAAATATTTTATCAAATGGTACCAACAGTAACGAATATCTGTATTGAAAAGATAGATGAAAATAAAGTACTCAATAAGAAAATGTTGATATATGATAAGATAATATCACATGAGAGCACGGATATGGCTAATGTGAAAATAATCTCATCAGTATTATGAGATAAATATTATATGATTGAGATAAACAGATTTGATCAAAGTTCTTGTACAAGCACTTATGTACTCTAGAAGAAGTATATATTTACTCCAGAAGAAGTAAAGATTATCATCTAAACATACTGAAATAATATTATTATTGCTCATGAAGAAGCATAAAGGAGTCATACTGAAACATATCAAAAAAATAGATATATGCAAAACACAAAAGAGAGGGGGGGGGGGGGACATTTATGATCCTCAAAAGTGGAGGTGTGCATCAAGAGTAATAATACTCTGTACTTTACCACCCCTAATCTTTTTGTGTGTCTCAAGAGTAAGAATGCTCCGTACTCTACCACTCCTAATCCTTTTGAGGTTTACAAGATTAAGTTCAAATATTCATCAATATTAGAGGTGCGTCTCAAGTGTAAGAATACTCCGTACTCTACCACCCACAATATTTTGCAGATTCACAAGGATAAATTTACATTAACCGGACTTCATTTTCACTTGGTACCCCTTCCTTGCGACCAATATATCTTAACTCCTGCTGGATCTTGTATTGGAACATATGATTGTAACTTTTCCTACAGTTCATCGATAGTGGGAGCAGAAATAAGGATCCTCCTAGAAAATGGAGAAATGAATCCCAATTCCATAGAAAATCAAGAAGTGTTAGTAAACCATCGAAGAAGTTGTTAACATTTAAAAGCCCAATAGGCTTAGTATGGAGACCTAGCTGAGCCCATGAGGTAATATTAAAGATTTTCTCTGAAGTACCAAAACCTCCAGGCATTGCAATGAAGGCATCAGAACCATATAACACGCAAGTTATGCGTTCATGGATAGATAACGTCTGTACTTCATGCCCTAATGTTTTGCCTGCGATATCAGCTAAAGGAACCAGTATAACCCCTATCACTCTCGCTTTCTCTGTTTGAGCAGATTGTGAAACACAATCCATCAATTCACTGCTATCCCCTCCATATGCTAGATTGATACCTCTCTCTTCCAACTTCTTCCCTAAAAGCACTGATACTTCTAAATATTCAAAGTCTTTCTCGATTTTTTGATCCACAAAATACACATATAGTTTTGATCTATCGAAATTTTAATCCTTCCATCTTTTAAGAGTATAAGGAAGGAGAACTTACAAGAAAATGTTATTTTGGGATGCATTAAACTGGAAAATTACTTGGCTTTTTAAACTTGAAGATATTCTCTATTTACTACTCGTGTTTTGAATAGGTTACTATTTACTTTTGACTAAATGTAACCACTTTTGATCATATCTCTGACAGCATATTTAATTTTCCATAATGGACAATCTTTCGATGATCTCACAGAGACGATCTGTTAATATACGAAAAATGAAAATACAAAATACTTTATTAAAATATATATATATATATATATATATATATATATATATATATACAATATACTGATTTACCTTGTATCAATGCTGAATAGCCAAAACATCATGTCCATCGAGCACATTTGTAGCAACCATTTAATCTTTTTGCTCTTCGCTTCTTTGCAAAAGTACTCTTACCTAAGCCAGGCATGTGCTTAGAAAATGAATATGGTAATTCACCAGCTAATCGAACTTTTGCTTCGATCAACCAATGAACATCTTTTGGGATATCTTGATCCATCAGCAGCCTCAATCTTTCGAGTCGAACTCGGTAAATCTTTTTCAAAATATTTATCAGAAGATTTGAGTAGTATTTGCGAATATTTGATAGTATAACATCCATTTTGATGGGTCTGGTCTTATTCCCAAATGATCTATTTAAATGCATTATTCAACGCGTAATAGAGCGGTGGCTCCGCATGTAATTGATTCCTCCAAGAAAAGGGAAAAGATTTGTAATCAAAAGATGGGGACAAAAATTATTTTCTTGTGATTTTGTTCTAATCACCTTTTTAGATATACTAAATCAAGGTTTACTGATTTATAAATTCGAACAAGTAAATATTGTATTGAACCAGAAGTTCATACGTACAAGTGAAATATGTATATAGTATGAACCAGAAGTTCATAAGTGAAATATACATTGTATTGAACCAGAAGTTCATCGATATTGTATTGAACCAAATATTCATACATAGAAATGAAATAAAACCGTATTGAACTAGAAGTTCTATAATAAACGGTTAGATTATCAAAATTTTCAAATTATTTTCTATGAGAATAACTTATTCATAAATTGTTTATCATACAACAATATTCTATGTCAAACAGGGATTAGCTCAAGAAGCTTTAAGATTTGTAAAATTGTGATATGTATACACTCCACTAAAGCCCACTTAGATTGAGATTATATCCCTAAAAGGATGACATATGTTGCGGCATTTTAGCCGATTGATATAATATAAGATTTGTGAACATTATGAGGAAAACACGCCTGAAGCGTAATTATGCCTAAAGCATAATGGCAATCAATTCCAAAAAAAAAAAAAATATCTCTTGAATAATTGAGATTTTGAGGTTAAATACTCATTGTGAGTAAAAGGGACATAGTTAAATGATAAGAGATTTATGTACTTGATCTCTATATGTTATATTGAGATTAAATGGAATTAATAAATAAACCGAATACATACACAACTCTCTTGTGAAAATGAGGTTGATGAAATCGTAATACTTTAGCCAAATATAAAATCCCAATGTCGGGATTATTGTTCAAGGATCCGAAGTCCAAATGCTTAAATGTGTAAAGACAGTAATTATTTGTACAAATGAAAATATTACACAGTTATAAAAGATGACTCGTTGCGCGTGAAATTTTTCGTAGAATTGGCATGACATATAGTGGATAGACTATAGTCTAAATCACTAGCTTAAGGTCTTTGATATACCAATGAGTGAGATCAAAATGTATGATTCTCATCTCAGTACTTTGAGAGTATTCTTTGATGTAACAGTTGATCGCGGTACGTTGGGATTTCGAGTAAAATGATTGTAGATTATATGTCGAAATTGATATCTATTTCAATGATTGATTATACTTATACAAATTAGAAATTGTGGTTTATGAGATTTAAGAACATACATGTATAATCATTGAGAGATTCAATATACCCAGAGTAGTATCGCTATAGAATGATACAGATGACTCCATGATATAATATGTTTAAATTGAAATTGGAGTGTACTATTATTGATATCTGGGAAATTGATTATTCACTAAAAGTGAATTTGAAAATGAATATTTTATTATTCACCATAAGTGAATATGGAAATGAATATATTCAATTATTCACCAAAAGTGAATTCTAGATTCGATTATTCACCAGAAGTGAATTCTAGATTTAATTATTCACCAGAAGTGAAAGATACAATCGGTAAATTAGTAAAACATTGCTTGATATAGCATGTTATGACTTCATGAATGAGCTATGAATAATTTATATAAAGCTCATAATAAATGATATGTTTGATGAAAAGATTCGAGATTGTATCAATATACTTGTGATATTCCATGAAATGAATAAATACGCGTTACACTCTTTTTCCCTTAACTGAGGTTTTGTCCCATTGGGTTTTCCTAGCAAGGTTTTTAATGAGACAGCTGTTGAGGCGTATTAATGAGAATAATGTACTCTTTTTCCCTTCGCTAAGGTTTTGTCTCACACGGTTTTCCTAACAAGGTTTTTGAGGCATTATCAAAGCAATTTATAAGTTATAATTCAACAACATGTTTTGTGCTGGAATCATATCAGCAAAAGAAAAAAGTCGTAGCCACCTTATGAAGAATGTAATGTCATCGGCTACACACAAAGAGACTTTCATATATGTACATATTCAAGGCGAAAGATGATATCAATGTTCAAGAAATTCATGAATACTCGATTGCACACTTCAGGGGGAGAATAAAGCTGTACTATTTTTCCTTCGTACAGGTTTTATCCCACTGAATTTTACTGACAAGGTTTTAACGATGCAGCACTTCAGAACTTCAAGACTCAGTACATGATTTGTTCTACTCAAACATTAGACTCAATGATTGACGATGGTCAACATCAGGGGAAGCAACTGTACTCTTTTTCCTTCGCTCGAGTTTTATTCCATTGAGTTTTCTTAGTAAGGTTTTAACGAGGCACACAATTCAGAAATATGTCATTCAAGGAGGAGTGTTATAAATTATATATTATGTAAATAATCAATTATCATTGTACCCCTGTAAACTTTACATTATTACGATTGTGTCATTATCCACCCCTATAAATAGGGGCCTAAACAATTCATTTGGGATATAGCTAATGAGAAGAATTCCCCTCTCAATTCTCTCTACCTCTCCTTCTTCTCTTCTAGAAATTGGTAGTTTTACAACAGAAAACAAATAATTCTTTTATCACTTATATTTGGAAATAATTAAAGTTCTAATCTTTGATAAGATTTGGTAACAAAAAACTTTTGTGTGTGTGTGTGTGTGTGTTTCTAAAAGAATCTAGGTCCACTTAATTGGGATTTTACTTCAGTGGTAATGTGTTGGTTATTTAAAATTTGATATATTGTCCACTTAAGAAATTTGTTTTTCTCTGTTGTTTTTCTATTCAAATATAATACGGATTTAATGGTATGTTTTGTTCTGTTACTCACCAATAGATTAGATGGCATTAGAATGTTTAAAAACTGCTCTATCAACCTTAATAATATACCTCACTATGCTGCCTTGGTACACATGATGTATTCAGAAGGACTCATCTGGCCTTGTCATATCAGAAGTACTTCTTTTCTCTTATTCTTTCAATAATTATTACACCAACAATGGACTCGAGATACTTTGTCATGTTATCTAGGTATTCAATCTTGCTCAATTTTAAATGGTGGTTACTTTGATCAAGAAGAAGAAAAAATAAGTATTATATATGGAACGTAATACAAGGTTCAAGGTTAACAATAAGAAACTAGAAAATTCTGGTAATTTTGAAGCTACTAAAGCTCTGATCAAAACATCACTAACTAGGTTCAAGGTTAACAATAACATTAAAGCAATTGATGCGATTTGGAGCAGGATACGCATGTTGAAGGAAAAGAAACAACCCCAAATTGCTAAATTTATTTAAGGGTATGAACATGCTTCATGTTATGTCCTTTCACGTAATAATCAACCCTAAACTGCATAAAATATAATGCAGTACATTACATTATAAATTATTTTATCCTTAACTATCATTATTTGCAAGCACTCGATGAACATTAAGTCTTTTAGTCATTTAGAGGCATAGAAGAGAACCATCTACTGCAATTTAGACTTGTAATAATTGATCTAGCATATTAGGCAAATTACAACATTAAAAGAAGTCTTAACTAGAGAGGTGGATTGAAGGCATTAAGATGCTGAGAATGGACATGAGATATATAGATTGGAATTGAACTTCATACTAGAACTCACTTTGATTGATCATCTTTCAGGCTGGCTGTTTTGTAGTACTGGCCAATTAAATCATGCCACCTCATTTAACTGATAACAAATATATTTTCTTCAAACATATAATTTTGCACCTTCCATAGTTTTAACTTGGAGTCACAAGCTTTTCATAGTGGAAATTCTTTATATCTATACAGAGAAAGCTTTAACTGGTTTTATGTTTGGTTCTGGATATAACATCCATTTTGTTCAGGACTCATTTCATTTATTTTTGTCCCTATAATAATTACTCTATTTTTGATGTAATTAATTACCTGAATATAGCTAGGTGATAATCATAATTCTGTTTTGTTTATCCTTTAATTAAATTAATTACATTTGGATTCCTTTGTGCCTGAGGAGTATTCTTATCCCTTAGTACCAGTTCTTCAATTGATTTCGAGGAGAGCCACTGAATTTTGGAGATGTTTGTTTTTCATATTATTTAGATTTAAAGTATGTATGTATGTGTGTGTGTATATATATATATATATATATATATATGAAAGCATATGCTTTGTAAACTGATATTATTTTTGCTTAATTAATTGATGTTTATGCGTAAAGAAAGTCACGTACAAAACTGCTAATTGATCTTATTATCAGCATTTTTAATATGCAATGATGTTAATTTCTAGTAGGTAGGCTTTTTACTGAAAGTGAACTCATTTTCTTGTCTCTATTTTTCACCCATCTATTTGTGAATTATTACCAGGATGAATATTTTTATAAGTGTGTTGCTATAATGATTTTGTCGCCCTTATTCTTAGACAAAATTGAGATTTTGATTTGATTAATATATATGTTTTTTTTCCATTTCTAGATTTGTTTGCATTTACTAAGAAGTTGTTTCAATAATTTAAAATTATGTTGTAGTCTGTCTTTAGTTCTTCAAAAATACATTTTTCACTTCATTATTGGATGCAAGTGACTTAACTTGATTGCTTTGCATGTAGAAATGATTAGTTGAATAGTTTCATTCTAGGTAGTACTAATAGTGCTCTTGAACATCACTGGAAGACTCAGTTATAACTTTGATAAAATTCGTTATAGTTGCAACTTTAAAGATATTCTTTTGGGCATGGACCTAATTTTGCGATCAGAAGGTGCGATTATATTGCGAGATGAAGTTGATATTCCTATAGTAAAATATTGCTTTTGTTATATGATGATGATGATGTTTTTTTTTTTTTTTTTTTTGGGATTTGTTAAACATTATCAACACTTTATTTTGTATGGATTCGAAAATTCGTAATGTATTTACTTTTGATGTTTGTGTAAATTACTATTTTAGTGAATCAATTACAAAAAATGGGTTTTATAAATAATTTCTTCAATATTATAAAAAAGAAGGAAAAAAATATAGCAGCATTCAAAAAATATTGCAAAGTGTTGGGTTAAATGATTTGTAACACTTAAAAAACGTTACAAAAAACTCTATCGCAACACTCAACAAACGTTGCAAAAGGTTGAGTTATAGGTTTTTGCAACACTCAAAAAAGTTGTAAAAGATTGCGTTAAAAGTTATTACAACCACTACTAGAAATAGAGGTTTTAGAGACAATTTTTTACCAACGGGTGCCATTTGTTGCTATCAATAACAGATTTCCAACGAAATTTAATAAAAATTTTATAAGTATAAAATAAATATGATTGCAACGGAATTACCAACGACATATAATCGTCATTGAAATTCCGTTGTTAATCCGTGGGTAATTTTTAAAAAAAAATAAATATAAAAAATTTACCAACAAAATTGTGACGTACTAATCGTCGTTAGTAAAATTTAAAAAAAAATAAAAAATAAAATTTACTACGATTTCATCCGTTGGTAATGTTTTAAATATTTTTGGTAATATATTCGAGTTGAATAAATTTAAATGTAAATATTACCCACAGCTAATTTTTGTCGCTAAACTAAACCACAGCTAATTTTTGTCGCTAAACTAAACCACAGCTAATTTTTGTCGGTAAACTTAAACAAAATGAAACACAAAATCCCACACCATTCTCTCGTAACTTTTCTCCCTGATCGATGTATTTTCTCCCATCTTCACTTGAATTGAGCTATCAAAACATTTAATCTGGAGATCCTTGTATCCCAAATTTATCATCAATATTAACATCTGGAGCCTTTTACTAAGCAGAAGGCATCGTCCTTTGAAGAAAGTGTTAATTGAAAATCAATGAAGAACCGTTAATCGGAAATCAATGATGAACGGGCCTTGAAGGTAACTTGATTGATTTTTTAATTTATGATATTAGTTTGCTATAAGTGGGTCTGGATGTAAATGAAATCCATTCTTCTCATAATGAGTAATTGGGAATCATGATTGGAAAGAATTATTTTATTTTATTTTATTTAGAAAGTTGTTAAATTTGTAATGTTTAATCATTGGGAATCTCGATTTGAGCATTGTTTATCAATGGGAATTGTGAATTGAAATAGTTTGAATTTAAGGTTTTGAAATTGCTTGTAGCTAAACTGTTTGATTAATTACCTAAGTGAATGTTTTTAAATTAATTACCTTCTATTATTTGCATTAGCTTGATACAATTCTATGTTTAAGCACACATTTTATGTTCATTTTTAGGTTGCCAGCTTCCTAAGTCGGTTTAAGTCTATCCCAAGTATCATTGAGCTGGATAGCCTGAAGGTGACTGGTGATGTATGGTTTGGATCTGGCATTACTTTGAAGGTACTGTGTCATTCCTTCTTGCATTTCTATATATCTGTTCTAACTTTGTTACGTGGAGTTCATAATCTTGTGAGGATTTAAAATAGTGGAATTTGAATGTTTGTCATGAAATTTAGTTATTCGTTATACTTTGGTACTCTGTACATTTACATTAGTTTTACTAACTCAAAAACTATCGTGGTAGTCTTGTTGGCATTCTAGTTGCCAATCAATTAGGTCATCGTGATACCTTTTTTAAGTCGAACTAACATGTGCATAGTCTTATGAAGTGTGAGTCAAGCCGCCCCACTAGCTTGTGCTTGAGGCTAGCAGCGGGCATGAGCCGCTTGTGAGATCATGAGCTTGCTTGCGAGCCGGTTTACCAAATTGAGAGAGAGATTTAGTTTTAGCCGGTTTACCAAAATTTAGTTCAATTTCAACTAGGTTCATGCATACATATAATCAAACAACATCAATCCAGCAGCAGCAGATCATTGGCAACAGGTCCAACAGTTTTCTCCTCCTGCTCTAGCTGAACCAGCAAATCAGCAACTGCACCAGCAGGCCTCCTCCTGCTCCAGCTGAACCAGCAAACCAGCAGATCAGCAACTGCACCAGCAAACCAGCAGATCAGCAACTGCACCAGCAAACCAGCAGATCAGCAACTGCACTAGCAGCAGTCCTCAGCACTTCCAGCAGCAACACTGCAACAGCAATGCAATGGAAACATTCAGCTGCTTCCCTCTTGAACCAGTCCGGCAGTAGTCTGGTTTCAGCAGCAATACAGCAAACTCCCCAGCAGTAGCACTTCTCAGTTGCAAAACGGCTTCCCACACTGTAGCAGAATCAGCAGCAACCAGATAAATCAGCAGTATTATATTTACAGCCAGCAGTGTCATAGCTGCTGCCCTGGTTCTTCCTCTTCAGACTCAATTCCGTTTTCTATATATTTATCTCAGCAGCCACCTAACATCTGCTACCACCTGCGTCTCTCCATGTGCTTCTCCCTTTCTCTCTGCCCAGCTTCCTCAAGGTTATGCACTGCCACAAGTCCCCATAATCTCCCTCCATCATGCTAAAAGAATGAACCTAAAAAATATGCAAATTATGCCCCGGAAACAAATCCTTGTACGAAGTACAAATACTCATGAGGTCATGAAGAACTTACTCACTAATATTTATAAATGCTCAAACAGGGAGCGTGGCATACGCAACCTCGAGGCATTTTGACGCATAAACCTCCACACAGAACAATGAAAGAATTCCAAAAAATATAGAAGTACAAGATATGCTAATGAACCATCTTGAAAATCCACAATTAAACAAGTTACCAAAATTAAAAAAACTAACTTGCAAACCAAAAATAAGATAGATCAATTAGTAATCAGGTAACAAAATTGTTCTACTGATTACTAAAAGTAGAAAAACCCTATTAAGGGAGTGTTCAGCAACATACTTAGGATCAAAATGATCTCCAACTTAACACTAGGATTGATCCAAGTAGCATCAAAGTCAATCCAGGGCTCAAACAACTTGAGAATTACTGGTTTACAATGTATTCGGTTCTTTTTAGCAAGCATTTTTACTTGGAGGAGACTCGTGTTTGGGATTGTTTGTGGATCGATCTTCTTCATCTTGACTTGATTATGTTTCTACTTTTATGGGTGGGATTTCTTGGATGAGGCACTGCTATACCATCTCACACGCACAGACCCAAGACACAACTTTTCAATATACTTTTACCACATATATCTCCACTATGAACAAGAGTTCTCAAGCCTGGAAAAGCTCATATCCTTTCTGCCTCAGTTCATTGTGCAACTAATGCTCATCTTTCGATTTGCATACGACTTGCCATTCTGTTTCTTTGTGCAAATTGTGGCATTTGTAGCATTCAACAAGGTGTATATATATATATATATATATAAACTCAACCTTTTAACATAGTATTAGAATCATTTAGGATTTACAGATTTTATCACATTCTGCTTAATCTTGTTACAGGTTATAACTGCACAATATTTTGTTTGGTTTTTCAGCCTGTTTCCCCTAATACTAAATATTGCATTTGCTATAGAAGAAATTTTGGAGTGATTTGGTAAATTGATCTAATTATCCATTGTTCGATCACCAAAACTTAGTTCGTATTGATGTTGGGGCTGAACAAGTAGATGGGGCTGAGTCTAGGATGTTTAATACAGATTCTGAAAGGCCCGATGTAGAAGAAAATACAGAACCAGATGATATTGACAGCAGTGATGGTTTCACAAGTGAAGAAGAAAATTGTACTATTATTATTCTTGTTATTTTTAGTTCATTTTTTTAATGTGTTCTTTTTTTTTTGGGGAAAGTTTAATGTGTTTTTTTAATGTTCATATTTTTCATGGCTGAATGTAGGAAAACAATTGGTCATTATATGGAATCAGGAACACATGAGATGCTACAACAGTTGGTGATGCATGCTGGTATTAGGCTACCTCATAAAGGGTGAATATTTTGGAACATTCTACTGGTCACTATGATTTGAGTTGGTGATGCCAAAGAAAATCTGAAGACCTATAATCCTTTGGAATTTTTTTAATCAATAGAGTTTCCTTTTGATTAGTAGTGATTGAATTGTGAACTGTGATGGAATTGTGAAATTGGCCCATTTACTTTTGATTTTCCTTTTGATTAGTAGGCTCCAATAGTACTGTCTTTTGGGTAATTTTGAGGCTTGTTGATATGCTTCTGCCTTCCCCATTTATTTTGGAATAGTGTGGTGATGTGGGAGTTTGAAATAAAATTTTGGTTGCATGTTGAATATTGAATGAGTTTAGATTTATACTTTTAAAATGGTTATGATGTCTCTCTACAGGTTGGTTAAGTCCAATTTATAGAGAAGACTCTGCCAAAATTTCTATAAAATTTTATAATAGAAAAATGAAATTTTTTAGTGTTTTAAAATGTTTTATTTCAACGTTAAAAGTAAAGGAAAGTTAACACGCCAAAAATGGAACACCCCAAGTTTAAAAGCTTAAATTATTTGTTAATTGTCTTTCTTTTGAAGAGCTAAATTATTTGTTGAACATCTTATTTTCATAAAATCACTCTAATAAGTCATAAATGAGTTTGTCCTTTATTTGCAAGGACAGTAGACATCTTATTTTCTATATAGTCACTCTAATAAGTTAGTGTCAATTTTAATGTCATTCCAAACATTTTAGAGACTGATGCATGTCGCGATGCACCAAAATATTAAATAAATCCTTAATCGCTAAATATTCATTAATAATGTAGTAGCGAGAGTAAGGGTCGATCCCACGAGGAACGGAAACTAATTTTAGTTGTTCGATCAATTAGAATGGAATGTGGGGGTTGTTGTTTGAAATTACTTGAATAAAAAATATGCATAAAAGTAAACAATTAAATATGACTAGAGAAATAATATGAGAAAAAATCTTGTTCTCGGGTTCGGTTGTGCCCCCAATTAATCTTATATTTTTTCTTGTAACGTGTTTCTATCCCTAATTCAATTATCAATCATAAATAATCAAAACAAGCTCTTCGAACCAATTCTAGTCACGGACAATCCTAAACAAGCTCTTAGGATTTAATGTACGACTAGTATGAAAATCTAGAAGAATAGATTGAATTGGATCGTTAATTTCACAAGCTCGAATTAATCAATCCAAGTTGAATTATTACGAGCTAATAAACCACTAATTAGAGACATAATGGGCATATTAAAGCGGCATTTATACCGTTATTGTCCTACTTTACTAATTTCTAACTTTATTTGGGCACTAAAGATTTAAATATTTAAGAATAATTAGAATTAGAGTCTTACTTGTTACAATGACGTTGATGACCCTTCTAACTATATTCTGATGAACAAAAGTAGGGGTGAACAAATAAACCCAACCTTGTTAATCGAACCAAACCGCAACAAATTTTTTGGTTTGATTCAGTTTCAAATGTGAAATGATTTGATTTGGTTTGGAAAAATTCCAAACTACTTTAAACAGTTTGGTTTAGCCTTTAGGTTCCAAACCGCTTTAAACACCGTTACAGTATAACTAGAATGGAGATTATGCTATTATCCAATCCACTTAAACATTCATCTATTTTGACACCTCTAAAAGATATTTCGACGTACAAAAGTACCTATATTTCATAACTTTAGGATTTAGAACCTGTCCACATGCATTCTGATTTGAGCAGTCATAAAATTCTTATACGGTGTTAGAATGACTATTATAATATGTTTTCGAAATCGTCTGGACGAGCCCTACAAGATTTATCGTTATGCCATGACCATGATTGATGTAGAACAGATGACATTGGAGTTTGGAAAGGAGATTGATAGGAATTTAACCAAGAAAACAGGGGTTTTGATCAAACGGTCATAACTTTTTACACCGATGTCAGAATCCTTATTATAATATGTTTTCAAAATCTTCTCACAGTGCTCTCCCAATAGGGTAAACCAAGTCGAGGTCATTTCAAAACAGGACTATTTAAGGTTGTTTTGTCATTCAATTATCATTATTCAATTTAAAATAAAATTCTTTTCCTTGGTGGATTCCAGTTTGTGTTCTTTCGGATTTACTAACGGTGAATTTTGACCACTTGAATTCAGCTACATAGTTAAAAAATCATTTTCTTATTTTATTCACAATTGTGGAATAAAAATATTTAATCATGAACATAAACACATAAATAACATCAATTATTCATCATTTCTCGGGCTCTGTTTGTTAAAAAATGTATGTTTAAAAAAATATTTTTTGTGTTTTCGAGGTAAAATATGTGGTTGAAAAAATTGAGAGAAAATTTGTACGATTAAAAAAGTGATGTAGGCTCGCCTACAATAATTTTCACGATTCAAACAATCGCCAATTTCTCAAGAAAATGATTGCAATTCATACAAATCCAAAACTTTTATTTGAATTCAACCAAAAAACCTAGAACAATGAAGGAAACGTTTAAATAGAGAAAACCTAACGGGCTTTATCCAACAATGGCCTGGACTCGCCGAAAACAAGTAAAACGAACAAAATAGTGATAAAAAAAGGACAAAACGCAGTTTTTCACTTAGTAAACGACTTCAAACGGCTAAAATCCATCGTCGTCATAGCATAGCGGTGTGTCTTGTAGGGCTCGTCGAGACGATTCCGGAAAGTACTTATGGGCCCAAAACGGACACCGTATGACAAAGTTATGGCCATTTAAATTCGCGAAGCCCAACACCTCACGTTTGGCGATCCCAACGGTCCATAAATGCGAGGGCCTGGTCCTGTACGCCATCAGATAGGAATTTAACCAAGAAAACATGGATTTTGATCAAACGGTCATAACTTTTTGCACTGATGTCAGAATTCTTATTGTTTTCGAGGTAAAATATGTGGTTGAAAAAATTGAGAGAAAATTTGTACGATTAAAAAAGTGATTTAGCAAATTATATTGTTTTAAAATATGTTTTTGAATAATTTTCCTAGCTTAGAATTTAAGCCTCCGTTTGGCAAATAAGTTTTTAAACATGTTTTTTCTACACAATTCTCCAAATCAATTTTTAACCACAAATATTTTCTCTCTTCATTTTTCAATCATATATTTTACCTAAAAAACATAAAAAAACATATTTTTAAAAAAAAAACTTTTAACAAACACATGCTAAACCACCGAAATTTCATTTACCAATATCATTCAAAAATCCCTCCAAAAATTCCTCAAATTCTTCAAAAAATATTCATCAGTTTTCCCCAACTTATTCCATTTCCAGACGTGATTTCCCACCAATTCTGCCTCCCCATTTCCCATATATCTCACTTTTCCCTCCTTCCTCATCAACCCTTCATCCATTTTCCTTTGTGATTTCCCACAAGTTCCGCCTCCCCATTTCCCATATATCTCACTTTTCCCTCCTTCCTCATCAACCCTTCATCCTTCTGGAAATCTGAAATCCTACTAAAAAAAATGTCTCGAGTAAGAGTAAGATGGAGTTCCATGCCTAGGGTTCCCAGGTTGCAAGATGAGGAGGAAAATGATGGGAACGTTAGTGGATATGAGGATAGTGATGTGCCTCTTTCTGGAGAGGACGCTGATGGAGTCGATAATAGGAGAAGAGGACCTAACCACGGCACTAATGGTCGTGCAGATGAGTCTGGAAGAACTCCCTTAATTGTGGGAGATAATAGGTAATTATTTATTTGATTTTTTGGGATTTTGTTTGCTTCCTTGTGGGTTTCTACTTATAGTGATTTGGTTTAGTTTTGGTGTTCCTCTATCAACTTGTTTTGCCCCCTCGATTTCTCACTTTTACAAAGGAGAAAATAGGCTTATATGAACACATGTCAGTGAAGTTGCAGAGTTCTTAAATATCACTTTTGAAGTTGTCCTTTGTTAACCTATCAATTTAATCCCTTATCTTTTTTTTATTCATGATAACGTGTGCACATTCTGGAGGAATTATTTGTTAATGATGAAGAAATTAGCCTAAAAAGGTTGATTATTTCCCCCTGTTATTTCACAGACCCGGCATCTATCTGTCTGTCTGCTATTGTGTCCTATTGGAATTGCAAGTCATCTTTTGCTTGTAGATTTATTACAGATATCTTTTTTTTCCCCTTTCATGCTTGCAGATTCATTACTCCCTCAGCATCACGTGCTGTAGGTGCCAATTTGAAGGCTTATTTGGGTGGACCTTATCCTACATTTAGTTTGGTACCAGCTGAAACAAAAAATTTGTTGTGGGAAAGATTTCAGGTAATATAAATTCCTTTATATATATATATATATATATCTTGTTTCTTACTGACTGTTGATACTTATGTTAGCAACAATACTCATGGCCAAAACATGAAGATAACGAGGTGGAAAAGGCATGGAAAACTGCCTCAACTGATAGACTGCGAGATATATTCTGTTTGGCTCGAAAGAATGCTAAGGAAAATAGTCGGTCTGAAAATGTAGATAAGTGGAAGGGACATGGACCACTTTGGTTAAGTGCAGAGCATTGGAACGAGATAATCGAGAAACGGTGGAACAATGAAGGATGGAGGAAGAAGTCTAAACTTGGCCGTGATAACCGACTAACAGTAAAGTCAGGAAGCATCACTAAACATACTGCTGGTTCAATAACAATTGCTGCTCACAAATTGAGGCTGGTAATGTTAACTTAAATGACTCAATTTTTCATTGATTTTGATATTTTAAGTATGAGTTATCTTATTTTGTCTATTATGTCCATTTTATAACAGAATTTCATTAGTTAGAAGATCTTTTGTTCTGTCCATTTGTTAGAAGAGCTTAATCATGTTCATTTTATATCAAAATTCTGGAAGAAAACTATTGAAGCATTTGGTTACCTATGTACTTTACCATTGAGTCTAAGAAGTTCAACATATGTTCTGTCCATTTGATGTATTACTTTTGGAAAATAAATTCTGATATTCACCAGCATTGGTTCATTCATTCCCTGTGCTCAATCTTGGATTCAGCAGCATTTTTATGTGCTCAATCTTGGATTCATTCCCTGTAAATCCTAATTTAGGCTAATTGGATCCTTGAATTTGTAATCAGTTTGTTGGTAGTGCAACAAAGTAGATATTTTATGATTTAAGTTGTTGATTAGTTTAATTATGACAGTGGTTTTATTAGTGCATTTTCTTTCCCTTCTTAAATAATATGGATATTGCTTTGTAGGCTTCCTTTTCTAATTTATCTTTTTTTTGGCATATGCACAGAGAACAGAGAACGTCTTTTACCTAGTTTCCAGTCCTTTAGTAATTTTTGATTAGTGAGCTTTTAATCAATGTACTAATGTTGGACCTAGAAAAATTTATTTGAAAAGATTCTCATCAACATTTGGAGGATTTGACTTGCAAAATGAAGTTAATGCATTCATTTTTTCTTGTCTGGGGGATTTTATTTTTTTTTGAGCCGTTCACAATGTCTGGGAGAGTTTTGATTTCCAGTTGTGAACTAACTTGAGTGAAGGATGTATTTTGTCGTGCCTTCTTCCTATCTTTTACAGAATATATCCAGGGTGGCATATTCAAGTTTATACAAATGGATTTTCATGTAAAGTCGATTACTATTTAATAGTGAAAGAATCTCTTTATGTCTTGCAATTTTTATTAATAAATGGTTTCATATGGAATTATAGATTTCTCCTTCTGGTGGATTTTCTCTTTAAATATTAGTAGTAGGTTGATTTCTATTTGACAACTGCTTCTTTAAGGTTCTTTGATTTTCTACACTGAAATGAAAATTCTTATGGATCTGTTTGAATTCTGATTTAGGACTTCTAATTAATATCCATATAAATCATCTTCAATTTGAAATCATCAACCGTTTCCATTAAAAAAAAAAAATAGACGTTGGAAGTTTATGTCTATATGTTGTTGCTTCATATGGTTATATAGGATTCAACTACACGCTTTAATTATTTTTCTTCAGTTTTCTTATTTTTTATGCATTTACTTGCACAAAGCTGAAGTGTTCCATAATCCCAATTACAATATGAAAGTTTTTTTTCTCTGATTTTCTAATGGGTTACTTTTGTCCAAAGAGATGCAAGCATGCAGTGTTTTCTTTCCTTCCTGTCGTCTCTGTTTTAGCAGGAGACTTGTGCTGTAACCACCATAGTCCAACATAATGTTTGTCTTTTCTTTCTTGTAATATATTCATTTCCTTCCAACCCCAGATTTCTAATCAAGAATCTGTTTATATAAACATTGAATTTTTTGCTTGTTTTCAGCATGAGAAATTAGGCAAGCCTCCTACTGCTTCACAATTATTTGAACGTGTACACCGTCGAAACAAGGGGGAAGGAGACTTTGTAGACAACAAGTCACGGATAGTCTCTGTAAGCAGGAATGAATTATATTTAATTTAATATTGTATCTAGTTATTGTTTAAGACTTAAATTTGTTTTGTAGGAAAAATATGAAGCTACAATTCATGAAAAATATGGTTCTAATGTGTCACAACCTGAAATTGACATTGAAGCTTGGTGTGAAGCAAGTCAAAGTCCTCATGTGGGTGGTCACTTGTATGGGCTTGGTATTCAAAAATCTATTTTGCATAAAGTTGGCACATCCTCTGGTTCACCTTTTGTTTCAAATGATGGACGAGCTGATTTCATCACTTTACAAGAGGAATTTCGTGGTGCTCGTGAAAAGATAGATCAACTTACAAAGGAAAATGATGAATTAGTTCAAAAAATGGAAGATGGTAGGCGTGAAGAAGAGAAGAAGCGTATTGAGTTTGAACAAACCATACTTCAAATGTTGGGAGAAAGGAATGGGTTACGAAATTAGTCATTTTATATCACAAGGATCTTCAATGGTTGTTCGTAGGAAATGTTCATTTTGTTTATAAAAAATCAACCATTGAAATGTTTAGAACTTCCATTTACTAACTGATCAAGTTGTACATATTTTTGGGTGCATGAGGAATGTTAGCATTGATTTTTGAAATGGAAGCAAATATTATGTAATTTTGTGTTATTCAGCTAAATATATTAATGGAATGGAAGTGTTAGTTTCATATTTGTTTATTTATTGTTGCATTTTATATATTTAATTTTGTTTTATAATTTCAATTCCCAATAAAGTATATTAAGAAAATTAATTAAAGATTTTTTTTTTCCTGAAAAAAATTGTAATTAAAAGTTTCTATTTTGCAACGAGTAGCTCCGTAGGAAATGTGTTGGTAATTAGCGACGTAAATAAAAACAAAATATTAGTAGCTATTTAGGAACAAATAATTTGTTTGCAATTTTTGTTGCTAAAACTACATAAAATAACTGTAGGTAATCACAAACGGATTAGCAATGAAATATTTCGTTGCTAATTAGCGATGAAAATATTCGTTACTAAACAACGACGGATATTTTTCGTTGCTAATTACTAACGACCAAATTATCCGCTGGTAAATTACCTACAAGGGTTTCACCAACCGATTTACCTACGAATGGATTTCGTCGGTAAAACGTGTTACCAACGAATATCATGGCTTCAGCAACAGAAAAATTCGTTTCTAAAGCCGCAGTTTTTTGTAGTGAACACTTAAAAATTGCAAAAGAGTTTACGGCAACACTCAATAAACGTTGCAAAATGTTTATTGCAACGTTTATTTCATGAAAAGTTTTTTCTCTACGACAACAAGAGGTGGCAATGGACCGGGCCGGGCCGGCTCGGCCCATGGCTCACTGTGCTCAGCTTGTTAAATAGACAAGCCGAGCCACGAGCTCGTTGAAAATGAGCCGAGCCTAGGCTAGGCTCCTTTGGGCAATGCCGAGCTTGTGGCTCGTGGGCTGAGCCGAGCTTGGCTCGTTAGTTTTTTTTTTTTTCTCCCTCTCTTAGACTCTTACGTTAATTAAGTCGGTACTCGGTAGTTAAAATACTTGAAGTCTTGAATATTAATATTAGTGATAGAAATTTGTAATTAGTTATAAGTTATGTAATAAATAAATTATTAATAACTTAATAAGTAAAAAAGTAATGTAAGATTGTTATTTGTTTGTTAGTATTATTACTTACTTGTTTTGTTAGTGAATTAAATTGAAAACCGAAATGATGAATTATAATTTATAAGTTTATTATGTAAGTAAAAACTTGTTCAAATAATCAAATATCCAATTATAATTTGAAATGACAAAAACTAAAATTGAGAAAATAAATTAAAATTATAAATTTTAAAAAATAAAACCCTCCTCCTTTTTTTTTGCTTGGGACTGGCTACTAAATTGAATAATTGAATTTTCTTGTAGGCGAAGTTAAAATTGTACACGAACAATTTTTTACGTATACAATTTTTTATTTGAAATGAAAATTGTGTTTTATTTTATATAAAGAAATTAAAGTTTAAAGTTAAATATCATTTACCTGACTGAATGTATTTTCAGCATACTTATGTTGTATGCTTAAATTACCGTCGTGTCGATCTTTGACACACATTAAAGATTCCAAAATATCTTCTTTGAGTCGGTTCCTGACTTCTGACAAAACCCTTTTACAAGTAATAAAAAAGACTCCGAAGCTACTGTGATAACCAGAGGTGTTAATAGATCTTTTGGTATGGCGGAAATAATCGAATATTTTCGTTCGTTTTTTCGCCAATAATGAAGTAAATCAAATTCTAAAGAATTAGCACACTCCACATTTCTAACTAGATCTTATCCAAAATAAATTTTTAATTCTTCATGTATTTGAAGTGAACCTGATTTGTTGCAAGTAGGTGACATACTGTTGTTAGCCCAAGATAAACTAACCAAGAGGGGGTGAATTGGTTTATAAAACTTTTTCGATAAATAATCTCAAACTTAAAAATCAACGGGTACAAGTATGAGCACTTAGTGTTGTAAGTAACTTAACTATCAATGTAGTGTGCTATAAATGTGTAAATGTAATTGATAAAGCAAGTATAGCACTTAGATATAGTGTTGCATAATATAAATTTATAGAATAGAGTGAGTGCAATATAAGTAAGTAAAAGGGACAAGAGAATGCAAACGCGATTTAAGGAGGTTCAATCAAGCAACGTGATCTACGTCCTCCGTTACCGAGCTCTCCTTCACGAGTAAGGTCAAATCCACTATATTGGTAACTTATAACAAGGAATACCAAATTCTTAAGTGACTTACTGTAACACCCCAAGTTCAAGAATCTTAAACCAAGGTGTTAACTTCCCTTTTTCTTTTAATGCGGAAATAAATCATTTAAAACCATGCGGAATTTAAATCGTTTACACAATCAAAATGTTCATTTATCTACTATAAAATTTTACCGAAATTTCGGCAAAGTCTCCTCTATAAATTCGACATAGCCAACCTGTAGAGGGACATCAAAAACCATTTTAAAAATTTAAAACATCCATCACATCTCAATCACATTCATCATCGCCAAAACCAATTCATGCATTTCCCAAACTCCTCAATCATAAGATTTTCCAAATTATCAACAGGCATTGACAAGTGAAATAAGAACTAATTTAACCTCTAATACATTATCCATACTTAATCAAAACTAACTTCAACCAAACAATTATCAATAATAATGAATTAAAGAATAAATTCAAATGATAACTTTAATAAATTTAACTTTATTAAATAATGTCGACAGCGGGTACTGTCTGAGTCAGCCGTCAAATGTTCTCTTCAGATCACCTAACTTTCATCACCTGAAATGTTGGGGAGGGATTGGGGTGAGCTAAAGCTCAGTAAGTAAACTTTATGCATGAATGCATGCTTATGACATGAATGCTTTTTAAAAATTCCATGTATGTATCCCATTTTTCTTTACTTTCCAGAACATACAACATTTCAAACTTTCACTTAACATTTCAAAACTTTCACTTCATTTCCATCGTGAGCTCACTTGATGTAACTTCTAGTCAATCGGAATACAGTGGGCAATTACTTATGGGCAATTACTTATTTGGAACCAGATTAACATTCACATTTCCACCGCAAAGCGGTTTAACATTCACTTTCCCACAGCAAAGCGGTTTAACAGTCCACCGTAAACGGTTGAACATTCCATCGCAAAGCGACTTAATTCGGGTACGCCGGTCCCCCGCGCCCCATTTCCCACTCGCAACTTTCATGAACTAGAAGTACACCCATTCTTTCTTTAAAAACTTGGGATACATAACTTTTGAACAAACTTGCACCTTGACACATTTCTTTCATTTAAAAACATTTCACTTCCCAATTTCGATGCCAATGCATGCTTGATGATGCAATGACATGATAATGTGCATGCTTGAACATTCTTCATAATAACATATACTTTCACAAAGTAAATAAAATTCATTAAAGCAAATAAGTTGCAAGACAGTCATTTACACATAACTTTCACATTTACATTCAACTTTGATGAAAATAGGGGAAGTTTACTTACTTGACATCCTTAGTATTTACCGTTATCTGGATTTGCAAGTGGAGGAGCTTCGACTGCCCGTGTCGTCAATGTACCAAAATCCTAGTTGTACCCATTCATTTAATAAAATATACTTTTAGTTCAAAATCACATTTTAAACTCTAAGCAAGGTTTTAAAACTTCTATTTCATTCACAATTTAATCCCAAACGTGACCTTACGCTCGGTCCAACACACAACACCATATTCGAAATAAGATGTCAATTTCAATGTACTTTAGAACGCTTTTTACAACATTACATAGCTTGACCTAGCTTTACAAAACTTCTCAATAAGATTCTAATTATCCATAATCAGAAAATTCTCAAACATTGTTGCTAATTAAACCTAAAACGGAGGATTTACCATTACAGGTCAACGTTGTTAAAATTAACATTGCAAAAATCTGAAATTTGTAAATAATTGTAAATAATTTCCTAAATCCAAATTTCACATTATAACTTAAACATTACCAAACAATTAACAAATTTCATAACCCCATCAATTATGAAATATTCACATACTTCAATAAATATGACTCTCAGTTCACAAACACATTTGAAATTCTTTTTAATGCTAACAAATCCCAAACATACCATATTCAAAACGAACAGTAAAATTTTCACTGAACATTACAAAGTCACTTTATCCTTTTTAAATAGTAACAAAACGCCCAATCGAGATCAAAATTTCAAATTAACCTAAGTGTGACCTTAGGATATGACCAAAACACATAAAACCCATATCCAAGACAAGGAATGAATCTCAATGCACATTAGAAGGTCTTCTCATCTTTTAAATTCAAACTCAAACTCAAAATTTCATAACTTTACAAAATTACTTAATCGTGATTCTAACAAGTTCACACTTCTAAAAATAACTAATTATTACAAACTTTACTACAAGGTTGTTAACTAAACTTCAATTTTCACAGCTTTAACGTTATACAATTACAAATTTAAAATTTTAAATAACTCATCAAGGTTCCAAACCAATTTCTCAATTTGACAGTTTATGATTTAAAAATCTAACAAAAATCGAAATCTGAAATCCATAAATCTGAAATTGCACACACACACACACACACACACACACACACACACACACACACACACACACACACACACACACATACATATATATATATATATATATATTGCTCCAATTTGAGTTTAACTATTTAAAAATTCGAGATTTAACCAAAACCAAATCTGAAATTTATACATAGGATCATTCACATACATAAATATATACATAAAATTCCATATATGTACACATAATGAGTTTTCAGGTGTGAGTTGTGTGCGTGTGTGCGCACGATGGGCAGTGTGCGTGTGTTGTATTGAGTCAGTGTGTGTGCAGAAAAAGGGAAGGGGAAGAGTTACCGGTTAGTGGTGGCGCAGGCGACATCGCCGGCGGAAGGGATGAGCAGCACTGGTTGAGTGTGTGAGGTGAAAGAGCGGCGAGAGAGGCAGAGAGGTAGGAGATCCAGAGAGCTGAGACAGAGAGTGAGAGATCGCGAGAGAGAGCGGCGTGAGGGAAAGAGGAATGAGGGTTAGGTTTAGGATTTTAATTTTAATCTTTCAAAAATTGCACATAAGTCCCTCAATTCTCCTCTTTAGTGTAATTAAGTTGATAACTTCCAGATAAGGCCTAAAGTGTCACTAAGCTTTCCCCCAACTTTCCCTTTTACACAATAAAATAAAAAAAATAGCATATTTAGGTAATAAAACAATTAATCACATAAAATTGCACGTAAACTATTAAAATGTACAATTTATAAACTTTTAATTGGTACATTGATCGAGACGGCATCCAAGTCCTTCCACTGCAAAATAAATTTCAAACCATTGACGTAAAATTAATTAAATTTCAAATTTCAAATAACGTTAATATAAATGTCACGTGGATTTAAAGATGCACGTAACAATGAAACACGGTATTACACTTACAATAAGGGGCACTTACCCTTAAGTGACTTACAATAAGGAACACTTATCTTTAGGTGACTTACAACAAGGAGTACCTACCCTTAACCAACAATCGAGTTTTCATAAGGCTCTCAAAACCACAAGATATAATGAATTGAATTTACAATTGAAATAACTCTCTTGACAAATGATATACTCAAATTAAATACTAAGAGAGTTAGGCTAACACTTCAATAGATTGTAATGAATTAGAGCATCTCCAACAGACTCTTTAAACTCAAAATTCTCTTTAATTTAAAGAGTAAGGTCCTAAAATAATACTCCAGCAGCCTCTTTAAATTAACTTTTAAATTTAGAGAGTGGGTTTGGCTCTCCAAATTTGGAGAGCCAAACTCACTCTCTATTATTAAATACATTGGAATATTTCACTTTTCAATACCCTCCCTCTTTCTTTATTAAATATCATGCACAATTATCAACCCCATTTTCAACTATCCTTGTATCCACCGTCCACGCTATATTCATATGTGTGTATATTTGTTCTCTGTATTTGCAATTTTTCTTCAACATGAATTTTTTTTTTTTTTTTTTGGAAACCAGCAACGTGAATTTTGTAATTGATAGGGATGAAAATCAGTACAATAGCTCAAATGAGAATACTTGACAGGGAATAGGTTTATTTAGAACTAGAGGAATAACAAAATTTGAGGGAAAAAAATTAATGCTCTTTGAAAAAAGAAAAATATAGAGGAAAAGATAAAGAGGCTGTTGAAGTAATTTAGAAAAAGGGATAATTGTACAGATTACTTACTTTAAATAATAAAACTGATTTTTACTACACAATTAAAAAATTTTGAAAAATACTTCATTGTTACTAAAAAAAAATTGAAAAGTATCATAGGTATCATACTGTGATACTAACATATTTGAGAAGTATCAAAAGTATCAAATTGTGATACTTCACGTGATTATGAAGTATTTTTCAGTTTTTACGATTTTATTATAAGTAATTTTCAATTTTTATAAAATTCAAGTAAATTTCAATTTGATTCCTAAAAGTAGTGTAATTATGTGAATAGCCCTTAGAAAAATAGCTCTCTAAATTTATAGATTCTCTCTAAATTGTGAAAAATGCTCTCTAAATATAAAGAATCTGCTGGAGATGCTCTTAAGCTCGAATGTTAGAGAAAAACTTTGATGCAAATGATAATGAAAAGTTCAATGCAATCAAACAAAGTTTTTTAAATAATCTCTTGTTAAAATATTGAATCAAATTAAGTACCAAGAGATGTCACACTTGAATAATTAACAATAAGTTAAGCTCAAAGTATTTAGGCAATGGAACTTTGATGAATCAAATGATAATGAAAAATGTAGCACAAATAATCAAAGTTCCTTAATTGGAATTTCTCTCTTTTAAAATATTAAAACAATTTTAGAACAAAGCGAGACTTACTCTTCAATTTCAATATATAATGTGAAGATGTTGAAGAAATTTATATAATGTAAAACCAAGAATCTTCACAAAAACTTTCTTTCAAAAACTTTGATGAATTTTGATAAAACAAAGTTGGATCAATTAAAGTATTCTAATAAAGATAGATAAATATAAATCAAATAAGAACAATGAATTTTTCACAAGAAAGTTTTTCTAAAATTTCCTCTTAGTTGTTGAAATTGAAAGCAAAATAGAAGGCTATTTATAGATCAAGAAAATCAAATTCAGCAACTTTCGGTTGACCAATTCTGGAGTTTCGGTTGACCGAAATATGCATATAACCGTTACACATTTTCAACAGGTGGACTTTCGGTTGACCAATTTCGATTGACCGAAAGTTGACTTTCGGTTGACCCATAAAAATGCATGATTTTTAGGTTTCTAACTTGTTTTTCAAAGTGGTTTAACATGGTATAACCATGATTTAAGATCAAATAACCTTTGAAAAGCAATATTGACTTAGATAAAAATATTTTATGTAAGTGACGAATTTTCACGTAAGTTTCTTGATGCATAAAAATTATTTTCGAGCTCGTTGGATTTCATCACTAAAGATTGAGATTGTTATACCTTTACATAGGTTAAATCAACTTTTGAACTTGAACTCTAATCTTGTATGCTTGAATTCTTGATCTTCATATCATGCTGATGTGATCCGGACCCTCGACAATCGGAAAATTTAAATATTCAAGCCAAAACAAGAATTCAGCAGGTTCGACGAGATTTGAAGATCAAACCGTGTCGAAAGGAACCAAAAATTATGCAGAAGTGCTTTCACAACCGTAACCAACATATGTCACGGCCGTAACCTCCCCTCGGGTTAAAATGCAGAATTTCCAGATTTTTGATTTACGGCCGTAAATAAGGGATCACGGCCGTAACCTTAACCAGAAACACACTTACGGCCGTAAGTGTCATCTTTACGGCCGTAACGGATTAACGGATCAGATTTTTTCTAGATTTCGCATTATTTTATTTCCTTATCAGTTTTAGCTATTTTAGGTTAGTTAGAATTCTATTTTGAGTAAATTAGCGATTAGAGTTTTATTTTGCTTATTTATACGCCTTTTTGATTCATTGTAAATCAAGACTTTGATGATTAAATAAAACAGGGATTGAATGTTTTTCAATTGTTTAATGTGTGGATTCACATTACAAACCCAAACTTATCAAGATTGATTATCTTGTGGCGTTCATCCCGAATTTATCAAATATTCGGGAGAATATTTGTGGCGTTCAAATCAGAGACTTATCAAGGAGATTGGGCAAATCCTTGTGGTGTTTCGAAAGTCGTGGTTCTTTATTCCGCATCGTTGAGCCATCGTGTCATGAATATCGGGTCATGATTCATCCGTCCAACCACAACCTGAGTTCGGAACTTTCCGGCGTTTCTTCCGCGCTTCGAATCTCATCATTTGGTATCAGAGCTGGACTCTGAATTCAGGTTTTTCTATCCAGTTTGATTTTTATGTTTATCATCGAGTCCCATAAAAATCATCCATATCTTGTTGTTGAGTCTTTCTTTTCTTGATTTTCTTGTTCTTCGTGCCAGTAAATTTTTTCTTTTTTTGATCCATATAAAAATTCAACAAAATTCAAAAGTGTTCGTTTTGCTTAATTCTTATCCGAATTAAGTTCCGTTTGTTTTCTTGTGTTCGTTGTCGAATTTTCGGATTTATAAAAAAAAAAAATTATTTTTTTTATTATTTTATTTATTCCGAAAATTTATCCTAAAATTCAAAAAAAAAAAAAAGAGTACATTCAAGAACCACTTTCTTGAATTTCTTGATCCTTTGTTTTCATTATTCTTTTTCTGTGTCCTTCCACATAAATTTTACAATGTCCAATTCTCATGAAAACGCCAAAGATCGTATGTGGAGATTTTTGAATGAAGCTTTGGTTAGGTTGGATAAATTAGATGAAAGGGAAGGGAAATTGAAAAATGGGCGATCTCAAGCAAATCGTAGTGATTATAGGCGTGATCCTAAACCTAGGGATGGAATCGGGGTTAAGAGAGGAGCTGAGATTGATCCAAAAGCAATTTTGAAAATTCAAAAAGAAATTTATGAGGAAAGATTGAGGTGTGAACGGGAGGCAGAAAGAAAATATTTGGCTAAATTACGAAAAAAGGAGGAGAAACGAAAGGCGATGATTAAATGGTTAGAGGAGAGTGAAATACATGTTATGGTTGAGCCTCGGGATATGAATGTTGAAAAGAAGGAGGGAGGCTTGAAACATGAATTAGAAGTAGTTGAAGAGACCCCGAACTTTGTGGTAGGAGTTGAAAACGTGGAGTTGTGTGAACAAACTCCAAAATATGATGAGGAATTAGAAGTTGGGGTAGAAGTTCAAATTTTGAGCTTTGAATTGGAAGATCCACATTTTGGTAGTGATGAGATAGTACATGAACATGGTGATTCAAATGTGGAGGTCGGAGATGTGGTTGAGTCTGAAGATAAAAAAATCGAACAAGAAATTGCAAAGGAGGAAAGAGGTGAAGAGAAGAGCCTCGTGGTTCAAGAAGTGGAGTTGGTGGTGGTTTGTCATGAATACAAGGATCCATACCTTGTACCTCATGAAGCTAACATGTCCCTCCCCATTTTGTTTAAATCTTTTTTGCAGGTTAATTATGACTGGAAGCTTCAACCACACTACGAATGGCAAAGGAAGTTCAAGCTCCATCTCTTCCGTGTTAGCAAATCAAAGGATTCCAATTTATTGAACTCATGGCATGGAAGCAGAAATTTTCCGTTTGATCCAGGAGGTGAAGTGGAACACCAGGAACAAAGCTATGATTCGGGACGAATCATCCTAAAGAAGGAGGGTATGATGTGATCCGGACCCTCGACAATCGGAGTCATAGCAGGCTTGACGGGAAAATTTAAATATTCAAGCCAAAACAAGAATTCAGCAGGTTCAACGAGCTTTGAAGATCAAACCGTGTCGAAAGGAACCAAAAATTATGCAGAAGTGCTTTCACGGCCGTAACCAACATATGTCACGGCCATAACCTCCCCTCGGGTTAAAATGCAGAATTTCCAGATTTTTGATTTACGGCCGTAAATAAGGGATCACGGCCGTAACCTTAACCAGAAACACACTTACGGCCGTAAGTGTCATCTTTACGGCCGTAACGGATTAACGGATCAGATTTTTTCCAGATTTCGCATTATTTTATTTCCTTATCAGTTTTAGCTATTTTAGGTTAGTTAGAATTCTATTTTGAGTAAATTAGCGATTAGGGTTTTATTTTGCTTATTTATACGCCTTTTTGATTCATTGTAAATCAAGACTTTGATGATTAAATAAAACAGAGATTGAATGTTTTTCAATTGTTTAATGTGTGGATTCACATTACAAACCCAAACTTATCAAGATTGATTATCTTGTTGCGTTCATCCCGAATTTATCAAATATTCGCGAGAATATTTGTGGCGTTCAAATCAGAGACTTATCAAGGAGATTGGGCAAATCCTTGTGGTGTTTCGAAAGTCGTGGTTCTTTATTCCGCATCGTCAGCCATCGCGTCGTGAATATCGGGTCATGATTCATCCGTCCAACCACAACCTGAGTTCGGAACTTTCCGGCGTTTCTTCCGCGCTTCGAATCTCATCACATGCTTTCCGATTTGAATCTTGATCTTGAATATCTTCGATTCTTTCTTAATCTTCTTTGCGTCTCATGTGTTTGATCACATAGTTTTGACTTATATCTTTGAGAGACGATTTGAAACAATGAATGCTTTGAATATTTATCATTACATGAAACACTTGAAGCAAACTTGTTAATAACACAATATATTTTTGTTTGTTATGATCAAAACAATAAGGTTAAGTTAACCATATGTCAACAACTGTAACAAGAAGTTCCTTGTGTTTGACTCATTTCTTCCATTAAATTGTATAATTCTACTTCATCGTCTCCAAGTGTAGTGTCACGTGATGGTGCAGATTGTGTATGACTAACATTAGTTCCTAATTGTGCTGCATATACGGCATACATGTTTACTAATATGCTTTCTAAATTATTATAAGTGATGGGTTTATCCAAAATCAACGAGTTATTGATTTTTTAAACAAGAAGTTTCGTACTCTTTAAATTGGAAAGCGGGTCCATTCTGTATGATAAGGAAAATAACATAGGTAAATCTTCCAAATATTTTCTAAATTTAATTTCCATAGCAATTATCATTTCAACAAAAAATGAGTCATGTCTATATCTATAAAAAGTTCTTGCAATAATATAAAGACGTACAAGAACTCTTGAACTAATTGGATAATATACCCCAGATAATATGTTGGTTGAATCGTAAAAACTTATCAAAAAAATTTTCACTTTAAAAGCAACTTCCCAATCAGATTCTATTAATAGAGGATCTCGTCATTCTTAAGTGTTCTACTGTTATAAAATACTCCATTATTATGTGTTCATAACATTCATATGATTTAAGTAACAAGTATGTAAAGTTCCACCTGTGGCTTATGTCGGTGATAAATTTATTAGAATCTAAACAGTATTGGGAACACATATCTTCAAAATATTGTTTTCTACTCTGTGATATGGTTATGTGCACTATAACATCTCTAATTTTATGCATTTCATCTTTAATATGTTTTAATCCATCTTGAACAATTAAATTTAAAATATAACATACACATCTAACATGGAATATGAAATCACCAAAATCTGGATTAAGAATTCTACATAACTTATCTACTACAGGTTTATTTACATTAGCACTATCGAAAGTAAATGAACGAATTTTACTTTCTAACTCATATTCTCTAACAATTTGCAGTATAGCATTAAATATGTTGGTTGCATTATGAGGGAATTCTACAATTTTAAAAGCAATATTTTTTTATGCATAACCCAAAGTGGATCAATGTAGTGTGTAATTGCAACAATATAACCTTTTTTTGTTAATACCTTCTCAAAGATTAGAAGTAAAAGAAATCACACCACCATATTTATTTAAATCGACTATTAATTGTTTCTTAGTTTTAAGATAATATTCTATTGTATCAGAATACAGAGTGTTTCAACTAATACCGACGTACCTAGGTTGAAGATAACGCTTGATGTATGTAATAAAGTGTTCATTGTCCACAATGCTTAGTGGCAACTTCGCCCCTACAACGAATTGAACCATCCCAGTTCGATTCTCTTCTTCGGAATACATCCAATTTGAAAGTGTTGTAGATCCCGCTGCAGAACCACTAGCGGCCGATGAACCAAATTGTAGCTGACTTTGATTCGATTCAACGAACTCGTGCTTGGTCTGACACTTGCGATAGTGACGATTGAGGTGTCTAGTACTAATGCTCTTTTGTCACGCCAATTGTTGTGCACAATATTTGCACACCACTTTGAAATCTCTGTTCTTTCAATTATTTTCCCCGTTGCGACCATTTTAAAGTGATCCCAACACTTTGAAGTTGGCTTCTTTCCTTTTCTAGCTTTTCGTTTCCCTCTTGCGTTGGGAATATTGGGATCATTTTGTAAGATTTGAACATCCGCATCTTCTTCAACATCATCTAAGTTGATTCGTTGATTTACTGCATCTTCTTCAATATTTTCTAGAAATGGTATATCATTGAGGCTGGAAAATTAATCGTCGAACTGAGAGTGAGATTGTGGTGTTGAGTCATCATGCTCCCCAAATCTAGGTGGACCATTGTTGGTGTGAAATCGCAAGTGTACGATATCGTAAACAAGTAGTAAAAGTGGACTTTCGAGTCCGGGTTGTTGATCCCACGAGGACTAGTTAATTCGTTATAAATTTACTTCGATTCTAAATAATTCCTAGATCAAAACAAAAACTAACTAAGAAAATAAAATTGCAACAGAATCCAAAAAATGACAATAAAATTGAGATTAAATGAAATAAAGAATTGAATTAAAATAAAAGTAGAAATTTAAAACTAAAATCAACTAATAAAGCAATAAATAAATAGGTGGGTTTTCGAACAGTTAAATGAATATCGGGACTAATGATTTCGAGGTAATGTTCTAGCTTAATTTTTTATCTCAAATTGTTTTATAAAATTGTATTTGATCGAATTCACGCTTGCATCTAATTTACTTCTCTCGAGTTCAAATTATGCCTATTTAACTAAGTCAACTATGTATCTCTACAGGGGGTCAGAATTCTCCTTAGCTAAATGTATTAAATTACCTAGGAATTCATAAGTGACCACAAGCAACCATAAATTTATATCTCTATCTTTTTGTTGAAATTGTTGAATTTTATTATGTGATCTAATTGTTAACTCACCTCTCGAATTATGAAAATAATCATTTAATCATGAATTGGTAATCAAGCAACTCAAGCGTTAAAAGTAATAATAAAAATCAATACAATTAAAATAAAGCACCAACTTGAGAATCAAAATCAAACTACAAACATTAAATATATATCGTCAATCCCGATTAATATATTTAGCTACTCATATTTTTGGAATAAAAATCAATAAACAATGAAAATAAAACCTGAAGCTTGAAGAATTGAGGAATTAGCATCACCTCCTTGTTCCACCAATTAATTCCAGCAACCTGTCTTTTGTTTCCACCAAAGAATCATCCAAACAATGCTGATGAATGATGATCAGATGATTAGTGATGGCAACGGGGCGGGTCAGGGTCAGGTCGGCGTGCCCCACGCCCCGCCCCATCTCGGATAATTTGCCCCGCATTCGCCCCGTGCCCCGCTTAAAAGCTGGGCGGGTCAAAGCGAAGCAGGGCCGGTCAACAAATTGGCCAATTTAGTGAACCATTTATATTAGCGAGACGGGGCAAAACCAAATCACGAGCTTCACACACACACAAAAAAAATGTCCCTACTTAGTGTTAAAATTGGTTGTTGTCATTATACACTGCATCAATAAAATTGCTTGAAGAAAGTAATTAGTCATCTACATTGCAGTTTTTCTTGCTGCGATTAACAATGTTGAATTGGAGAGATATATAATAAATTACACTACACTAGAGAAGACTGAATTATTTTCTTTACGAGATTGACTTATTTTCTTTGATCTTTCTTTTTTGTCTTATACTTCCATAATTCATTTTTATGTTCAAATTCATTCCATTGAATGAACAATTTTGTCTTACCATTCACTAAAAATGAAGGAAATGCAAAATAAAATAAAGATTGAGAATAAAAATAGTGAAGGATCCGTTGATTTTCACACGGCATTGATTTGTTAATAAGTCAAACATACCACTTTTTTTTTTTTTAAATTGGAGATCGGGGCAGAGCGGGGCGAAATGGGACGGGGCAGGGAAAAACTATCCCTGCCCCGTTTAGATCGGGGCAGAGTTTTTTTGCCCCATATCCGCCCCCACGGATTCATTTATGCGGGGCAGTTCTGCCCCTAATGGGGACGGAACTCCGCGGGTCACGATTTTCATAGTCCGTTTTGTCATCCTACATATGATGCTCATTTGCAAACTGCCAACCTCCACTTTTTACCCAGCTGTGTATATTTGCACAAGTTGAGCTCCCAAGTTGCAACCTATTTTTGTCCAATCAAGGTGTCACCAGTCGGCTTCTCTCCTATATTAATTTGCTCCCAGCCCACCAATAGATTCCCTTCAATTGCAACCTAAAAATTCTTGTTTCCTTAATTTAGTAACCAAGTCAGCCGACATATATCTGTGTATATTTTAACTCCCAGGTGCGGCCCCTTCACTGTGTATTCTGCCGACCCCTCTACCTTGCAATGAACAAAGAATTATACAGGGAAAATTACAAAGAAACTTGTATTTCAAATATGTAATTCAAAAATCTTGTGAGGTAAATTTTTTTCTAAATTTTAGGTGCTAATTCATTTAATTTAGTGTTTAATAATTAAAAATAAATATAATATTATATATAAGATAAACATAATTATCTATTATATATTATATTAAATTAATATAATATTAAATCAAAAATTCAAATTTTGACGTCACAACTTCCCTCACCCTCACCCTCACCCTCACCCTTGCCTCGCCCATTATACCCTACTCACCCTACACCAAAAATAATTTTTATTTTTTTTCTTTCGATGTCTTTCTATCATTCCCCACCCCACCTCATCGTAAAGTGACAAATTGATATCACCCTAGTCACAGCCCTCGACCCCACCCCCACCCCACCTCACCTCACCACCCATATCCCACCCCATCCCAAAAAATAAAGTTTTTTTTTTTTTGTTTTCTCTTGATGTTTTCCTACACTTCCCCGTCCCACCCCACCCAACGCAACGCAACCCAACCCAACCCAACCTAACCTAACCTCACTTGACCTTACCCCATCTCATCGCAAAGTCAAAAATTAATCTTACTCAAACCACAGAACACGACAACACCCCGCCCGCCTCGCCCCACCCTACCCTACTGCAAAAATTATTTTTTTCCTTCTACTTTTGCACCTACCCCCACCCAGCCCACACCACCCTACCCATCTCACCCAGCCAAAAATGATATTTTTCCTTTTACTTTTTTACACCCCTAACAACCCCACCCCATATACCACCCTGCCCACCCCCACCCCACAGAAATGAGGGTTTTTTAATCTCTCCATCTTTTCCCACCCTACCCCGCCATCCACCCCATTCGGACCCTACCCCCGCCACCCATCCACCCACCCTGTCCTTGCCCCGTGACCACCCCACCTACCCTACACGAAAAATAATTTTTATTTTTTTCCTTTCGATATTTTCTTATCATTCTCCATCCCACCCCCACCCACGATACCCTACCCAGCCCACCCACCCTACACTAAAAATAATTTTTATTTTTTTTCCTTTCGATGTTTTCCTATCATTCCCCGCCCCGCCCCACTCGACCCTACCCTAACTCATCCCAAAGTGACAAATTGATCTCACCCTGACCACAGCCCCCCACTCCACCCTGCCCACCCCACCTCACCACCCATATCCTACCCCACCCCAAAAAAAAGTTTTTTTTGTTTTATCTCAATATTTTCCTACACTTCCCTATTCCACTCTACCCCACCCTCACTCGAACCTACCCCACCTCATCTCAAAGTGATAAATTGATCTTACCACAACCACAGACTACGATAACATCCCGCCCGCCTCGCCTCGCCCCCCACCCCACCACAAAAATGATTTTTTTCCTTCTACTTTTCCACCTATCCCCATCCAGCCCAAAACCACACTACCCATCCCACCCCACGTCAAAAATGATTTTTGTTTCTTCTACTTTTCCATAGCCCCACCACTCCACCCGACGCCACCCTGCCCACCCCACCCCACCCCACAAAAATGAAGTTTTTTTTTATCTCTCAATGTTTTCCCACTCTACCCCGCCACCCACCCCATCCAGACCCTACCCCCCACCACCTACCCCACCCAAAATGATTTTTTTTTTCTAATTTTCCACACGTCACCCACCTCGCCCCCGACCCTACCTTCCACCCACCCACCAAACCAATCGATCTCACCCCCACACCACCTAAAATTGATTTTTTTTTCCAGTTTTTCACACCCACCCAAATTGGACGCTTAATGGTATCAGGGAGGCCTTTGGAATTCATGTATTCCAAAGGTCCAAGGTTCAAAACCCCCTGGGGACGCGTCCACCTCACGTGGAACAAATCCACACCATGCAGTGGACAATCCGTGTGTTGACCGAGCCATAAGTACCTCAAAGGCTGGTGGCGTCAACACAGTTGATTTTTAAAAAAAAAAAAAGTTAAGTTTGTTAGTTTAAGAAAGTGAAACTCAAAGTGTTGTAATTATGTACTTTTCCCAATTATATATCTCTAAAATCCACTCCTAATTTGGGCCAAAAGAGTTTTCTTGCAAGGGCTAATTAGGCCCATTAAAACTTTAATTAGTTTTATTTTTAAAATCAGGTTATTTTAAACTATTTTATAAAATCAGACATATTTTAAGCCAAACACTATTTACCTCCATATCTCGCTTTATTTCTGGGAATGAGTTTTTCATTCCTTTAATCCCGAAATCAAAATCCCAAAAAACTCACGAAAATATTCCTTAGAATCATGGGATAATATTCTCTTTGAAATTACCCATTCACATACCATTGCAGGTAGTCACGTATTAAATAAGAGATTATGAAGAAAAAAGATGAATCGGTGAAGGGCGAGAGTGGTTTCTTGGAGAGTGATTTGAAGGTTAAACCACATATTCATAGTCGATTGCAAATAATATATAAAGAGATTAGGAAGATAAAAAGATAAATTGATGAATAGAGGGAGGAGTTTCTTGGAGTCCGAGAGGGATTTGTAGGTAAAACTATCCATCAAAAACAATTGCAGAGAGGACAACTATAGGGTCAAGGCGTGTGAATATAAAGGAAGTTCAGTGTATAAATCATTAGATTTTGTATTGGCATGGTGGGCTTGGAATATTTGGTGATAATTTCCTATTGTGAAATTGGGAAATTCGAAAGGTTATTACTTTATTGAAAAAAAAGTTACATTTGTAATTAATTAGTAGGTGGTGGTTTATGGTGATTATTTTAGATGGTTATTTGTGGTAGTTGGTGGTGATGGTTTTAGGTGGTGGTTGGTGGTGGTAATTAGTTATAATTGTATTTAAATTACAATTGTAATTAATTACAAAATTGAAATGAAATTAGAATTGTAGTAAACTATGATTCATTACAGAATGTCAGAATGTAATTAAGTTGTAATTAAAGTGAATGTGACTAATTCAATTAATTTTAGCAAAAAAGTCTTTCATGTTTTACAAATTCATTAGTTACAATTATGATTAATTACAAAATTGAATTAAAGTTACAATTGTAATTAATCACAAGATTGAAAGAAAGTTCAAATTGTAATTAATTGCAAAATTGAATTAAACTTAAAATTTTAATTAATTGTAAATTGTAATTCATTACAGACTGTAATTAAGTTACAATTGTAATTAAGGTGAATATAACTAATTCAGTTAATTTTAGCAAAAAAATTGTCATGTTTTACAAATTTATTAAGTACAATTGTAATTAATTGTAAAATTGAAATAAAGTTACAATTCTAATTAATTACAAAATTTGATTTTATAATGAAGATAAGTTACGCACATTCATATATTTACTCGTGTGTAATTTATCCACTTGTAACTTTAATATAATTTTGTAATAATAATGAATAATAATAACAATAATCATCTTTTCAAATTTATATCCCAACACGAATAGCCAAAGCTGCCGACCATAGTATCACCAACATTACTTTGCAGTGTTCTCTGATTATGGGTGCAAACATAGTGATGATCACAAGCAGTGTTCTAAAACGCGCGCACAGTGCGCGCATACGCGCGACGCGCGCCTCTCGCGCGTCGCTTTGACGAAAAGCGAGAAAAACGCGTTTTGAAAAATTTTGTTCTAAAAAGCGCGCGCGAAGCGCGCACAGTGCGCGCATAAGCGCGCTTAAGCGCGCACAACGCGTGCTGAAGCGAGCTTAAGCGCGCATTGTGCGCGCTTAAGCGTGCCCGATGCGCGCAGCTGGCTTTTTTTTTTTTTTTTTTCCTTTTTTTTTTTTTACTTGTTCAAGTATGTGTAAAATTTAAATTAAATATTTAAGAATTGAAAAACGCTTTTTAACGCTTACTCCCGCTTAAGCTTCAAAAACTTGACTCTTGAGCTCCACGCTTCGTCACGCTTCACGCTTTTTAGAACACTGATCACAAGTCACAACCCCAACATGACAGAGATTAGAATCCGCAGTTCAAACACCCATAAGGAAAGTAATTAAATAATTAGTCAAAATAAGTGATTAATTAAATTTCCAATTGATCCACGAGACACCTTGCTTAAGCAGCGACCATCCTGATGTCTAGCCAAAAAAGAGGAATGTCGTCAAAACCTGATTTTGATAATATGTTTTGTATTGTTCAAATACATTTTAAAATACATGGTATTTAAAAATAGATCCTGTAAAGTTGTGTATTTATGTACTTAATCCTTCTTGTAATTGGTTTTGAGGCCCAATTAACATTAGTGTAGGTTTAATTCTTGAGCCTCAATACTTTCAAGAAAAATATAAGTTGGTCTATTGTCTTCGTTTTATTGCCAATTACATTCAAAATTGAGTTTTTTTCATCAAATTGTTGTGTGATTGCTTCAATTCCTCATTTTTCTTGATTTTGGGATAAAAATCTGAAATAATGAAAATAAATACAAATTAAGTATAATTTATTCAAGAAAAACACAATAATATCCTATTTTTGATAGATAAATAAGTGTATAAAATACACTCATCAACTGTTGAACAATTCATTAATAAATTTTCGGCTGCTGGGATCCATTCTTTTGTATGTGGTGGTGTGGAAATTTTGAAATAGAAAATGAAATGTGTGTAATTGTAGACTTGCGAGATGTAATGACAAATTGAAATATTGAAATTGAAGAATGTAAGTAATTGTACAATTATAGACTTGTAAAATTTTTAGTAGAGAGAGCTTTGCTGTAGAGACTAGAGACTAGAGCTTGGCTAATTAGAGAATAGAGAGCAGTTGAGTGAGAGATGGTTGTTGAACTTGAAGTTGAAGTGTTGTATTTATAAGGGGAAGAATAGGAAAAAAAATAAAAAATCTTGTAAGTATTGTGACCGTTACTTAGGCAACGGTCTTGTGACTATTGCTAGCAGTTTTTTAAATTTTTTTTGGGGAGCCGACAAGCCGAGTGGCTCGCGGGCTCGTTGGGCTCGTGTGGCACGAGACACGAGCCGCTGGTTGAAACACTTTCAACGCATGTGTCCGGCTTGCCCACCAGCTCGCCTTTTTGACGAGCCAAGCCAACGAGCAGCTCGGCCTGTTTGCCACCTCTAATGACAATACTAAGATTTGTAACACTTGTCAAACGCTGCAAAAACCTTTTGGCAACATTTTTTGACCGTTACAAAAGGCTTTTTTGTTGTAGTGCCAATTGAGGTAATTATACATGTTAACATTGTCATCATTGCCACAGTGAATTTTGGATGAGTGGCATTTTCAGATGAACGTATTGATCTTTTGCCTACAGGCATGGCAGTGTGAATGAGGCGAAACATCCGTGAAGCCTCTAAATTCAAGATATGTGGACCCAGAAAACTACATTATTATTATTATTATTATTATTATTATTATTATTATTATTATTATTATTATTACTACATATATCTCTTTTCTCACTATTTAGTTTTTTAGTAGTAAAAATGTTGTCCCGTGTGATGAAAATTGTTTAAAACGGGTATTCAAGTTCAACTGTTAATTGCTTAAAATGAGGTATTCAAGTTTATCTTTTGCAGACAGTTAGTTATAGAAGGAAACAAAAATCTTATTTCTTACTATGGGTGAAGATTCCTTTTCTAGGATATCATGTAGTTCAAACAAAGAATTTGGTATGAAGGGGAACTTGCTATCTTGACCATCTTTTTCTAAAGTTAAGTATCTTGATTCTCTGCTCTCTTATTTCAAATTTCATTGTTTCAACATTTTATACTAGAATTATTGTGCCTTATTTACCTCCTAAAATGATTTCATGTAATGTTGTTTAGTGCTTGAATATCTTTAGTATTTGAAGACACAAAAAAAATTCTTCGTTTCCTTATTCTCTGTAATTGTCAAGTTCATTTAGATTTGCTTTATTACAACTGAGGATGTGATAATATCTTTGGAGTAGGAAAAGGAAGGAAAAGAAAATTTGCACGAAAGCACTATTGATAATGGAGACAGTGGTGCATGAGTCAAAAAATATGAAGCAACAGAAAGAACAAAATGCCAAGGTAGTAGTGACTCGTGCCAATTGTTTACCGTGTGCTCATTTTCAAGGGAAAAGATTTAATAGATTATGTTTTAATGATCCATTTTTTAATTCACATAAGGTACTATAAGCAACCTTATATATCTAAGTCCAATTATCTAATCTTAACACTAATTGTTTATTTCAAAATAATAGCTTTTTAAATTTTAGTCCAACTTGAATCAATAGAATTATGAAACGTCACGTGCTATGCACCTGTCATTCTACTAGTATATAATAATTCTCAACAATCAGTCTCATCGTGATCCAAGGGCCGATAATGTAACGATTCACTTTTTCTCCAATTATCAGGAAATTAATTAATTCAGAAACTCTAATTCATGTTAGGGTTTACACGTGTTTAAGTTGTGATTGCTGAAGCTAGGGAGTGCCACTTGTCAGACATGAAGAGGACAACTTCATGCACAGATACACCACATGCTTATAGCTCCTCTTACTTCTCAACCTATAGTTAGGGCAATGATGAGGCTTGATGCGTGTCGCAATGCACCAAAATAATAAATAATTCCTTACTCGCTAAATATTAATTAATAATGTAGTAGTGAGAGTAAGGGTCGATCCCACGAGGAACGGAAACTAATTTTAGTTGTCCGATCAATTAGAATGGAATGGGGGGTTTTGTTGTTTGAATTGTTTGAATGAAAACTATGCATAAAATAAATAATTAAATATGACTAGAGAATTAATATGAGAAGAAATCTTGTTCTCGGATTCGGTTGTGCCCTCAATTAATGTTATATTTTTCCTTGTAACGTGTTTCTATTCCTAATTTAATTATCAATCATAAATAATCAACAAGCTCTGATTATCTAAATTCTTCCTTATGTATATTGATTCAAAATAAGCTCTTTGAACCAATTCTAGCCATGGACAATCCTAAACAAGCTCTTAGGATTTAATGCACGACTAGTATGAAAATTTAGAAGAATAGATTGAATTGGATCGTTAATTACACAAGCTCGAATTAAACAATCCAAATTGAATTATTACTAAACCTGCACGAGATTTATTTGCTACTAAAGTAAAGATTCAATGACAATTACGGATCAAGAATCTAAACATAGCATATTCATGAATCCAAAGATCAATAATCCAATTGGCCAAATTAAACTATTAATCAAATAAACTCAATTGAACATTCAAAACATAATAATCCAACAATTGAAATAAAGGAATAAATTCACGCTACTAATTTGTAGGAAAAGAAAATAACATAATTAAATTGACACAACTTCCCCTTTGAACAAGATATGAAATTTAGCCTAGCATAGTTGTGGTAGATTCTTCAAGTTGCTTCATGAATTCCATTATTGTTGATATTCTTGCGCTTGAAAATCTCCAAAGAATGCTCTATATTTTTCTCTCAATTGTCCTCAATGTGTAGCCTCTTTCAAAAATAATAAAAGTCTCTTTTTCTTGTCATGAAATTCCCTTTTTATAGCCTCAATTTCGTACCCTACCTTTGGGCTCAAGAAATCCCAAAATTATGGAAAGAATTGAAATATGAAAATTTTTGACTGAAATAGTTACGCGCGTGACATTTCTTTTACGGCCGTAACACGGTTTCTGCTTATTTCCTTAAATTGGGGTTACGGCCGTAACTATGTTTCTGCGCATTTTTCACCTTTTGAGGGTTACGGCCGTAAGGATATGTCTTACGGCCGTAAACTCTTTTCTGCTTATTTTTTCCCTGATTCAACATACTCTTACGGCCGTGATGATTTGTCTTGCGGCCGTAACTTTATTTGCACCTAAGTCCCCAAACTTCAGTTTTGAGTGCATTTTGGTCCTTTTTTTCTTCTTTTCTCTTCTTTTATGATCCTATACAATATAAAATATAAAATTCATTAATAATACTTAGATAGAATCACATTATTGCGTATTCAAGGATATAAGTGCATCAAATAAACGTTAATATAACACTTATCAAATCCCCCCACACTTGAACCATTGTTCGTCCTCGAACAAAGATAGACAGAGAGAAGAATAGGATTCAAACAATAGATTACAATTTAGAGACTTGAGGTTGCAACCCACTTATCTTTAACAAAAATGTTCCATTGCATGATCGGATTGTGTTCGTGTGTGCTAGAGATACAACGCCCTTTATTTCTCATCCCAATCATGGCTCGATATGGTTTATTTCCTTGCACCTCTCGTGTTTGCTCACATCCCAACCATTTATGAGTGACTACAAGGAAAATAGTTTCACCCAACTCCAGAGGAAATCAGTTGCGTAAACCGAGTTGTTCATGACGTGAATTCAGTCAACACAGTACCCCCGACCACATTCATAGCACCAACCCTAGACCAAGCAATTCAAACCACTCATAAGCATATGTAATAGGTTTTAACACCCTCACAAGATATTTCTCTCGTCGCACAAAGTGTATAAGGGATTGAATTTACGCTCAGCCCTCTGCGTGGATAAGTTTGTACCACAGATTGCCTAGATGTCATAACCGGATCCAACAATAACACAAGTGCAAAGTAAAGGTCTTTATTTGGTTGTAGCGGGGCTTCAGGTCAGGTAGGGAAAAAGGATATATTTAGGCTGAGTCGAGAAGGAACTTTGCAAGCTAAGTCAATTCAAAATGAGATTACTTCCTTCACTCTTAATATGAACTTTATTGTTTCCCGCTACCCAACTTTATTCACACTCGAATCTCTTCTTTTCCTTCCTTTTTTTTCACAAGTTGAGTGTTTGACATCCTCAACTACTGATTTTCATGACTAACTTCCTTTTCATTGCTTTTTTTTCTTTCGATTTTTTTTCGATTATAGACTGCAACTTTTTTTTTTCAAATCTTTACGCAGTCATCAATTGGCACAAGATAGAATTACAATCCCCTGAATTCATTCCATTACACAACCATTGCCCAACACAAGATAATCATCTCAACTTCTTAGACTTAGACCATAGCACAATCCTCAATCAACAAAAGCTTGCGAATCCCTTCTCTTATGGGTTCAAAACAGAGATAATGCGAAAGAAAGGGTATTCGTGGCTTGTAACGTGGCATAAACATTCAAAGAAATGCTAAGGCTCAAACGGGCTTCTAATGGTCCATGTAGCAAGGTACGCTCTTTTAGCAAGTCAAATTTGACTTAACCTATTGCCTTTGCTATAATTTGCACTTGAATCAAGAAGCTACAACGGTATGCACATGAAAGCACATCCAAGCATAACCCAATCATGCAGGACACACATCAAAGAATTACGAGCTCATAAGTATTTAAAACAGCTCTTAGGCTCAAAAGCTCACGAATTATGGTTTTCATGTGTTTCTCCCATCCAATTATGAGTTATAGGTCATTGCTTGATCTTCATTCCAAATCTAAACCCATTGGTCGAGGATAGTGGTTAAAAGTATTCAAACCATGTGTGACGACCCGAATTCTCGACCATTCGAGTGCCACTAAAAGTGACTCATATCATATTATCGAGACTTAAATAGTAATGTAAAATTATTCAAAAGAATAATTAGAATCCCATAATTTTATTTGTGAATAAAAATAGAACATAATTTTCTTACATAAAGTTCAACATAATTATCTCATCAATCTTAACCACTTTTGCCACTTCCATGTTGACCGCCTCGAACCTTCAATTATCTGAAAAATGGTAAATATCGTGGAGTGAGATTTATAAAATCCCAGTAAGTATACCAAGCATAAATTTTCTTTTGAAAGCATATGGATCATTTTCATCATAACATAGGATATGATCGAAATACTCATAAACATAGGGAGACACAAGAATTTTACCGAACTTAAATGGCAAGAATTCTTATGTGTAGCGCTACTAAACTCCGGTCCCCTTAGCATAATCATAAACATATCATATGGAACCCATAACAATCTTGTGAGATTGATTTCATAGCAATGATCCAAACATTTTCATAAAAACATAAGATATACTTACTTGTCATAAAAACATACTTACTTTTCATAAAAACATAAGGTATATTTACCTTTCATAAAAACATACTTACTTTTCATAAAAACATAAGATATACTTACTTGTCATAAAAACATACTTACTTTTCATAAAAACATAAGGTGTATTTACCTTTCATAAAAACATACTTACTTTTCATAAAAACATAAGATATACTTACTTGTCATAAAAACATAAGGTGTATTTACCTTTCATAAAAACATACTTACTTTTCATAAAAACATAAGATATACTTACCTTTTAAAAGATTAAAATGAAGTGTAGTAGTAAATGGATCAAAACTTTCTTGACCACCTTGAATTTCTCTTACTTGTGGATTTTGTCAAGAGATTGGAAATAAGTGTATATGTGTAGAGTTGTGTGTAAAAGAGATGGGTTTAAATAGATGTATAAAGTTGGCATATTGTAAACATAATCATTCAATTCTATTAATTTTAACACATCCTTTTCTTAAAGTAAAGCACCATTCATATACTTTTCCATATTTATACAAATAATATGCTCTTCATGATTATATATAATGGAGTCTTATCAATCATTCATATACTTTTCCATATTTATACAAATATTATGCTCTTCATGATTATATATAATGGAGTCTTATCAATCATTCATATACTTTTCCATATTTATACAAATATTATGCTCTTCATGATTATATATAATGGAGTATATAAATCATTCATATACTTTTCCATATTTATACAAATATTATGCTCTTCATGATTATATATAATGGAGTATATAAATCATTCATATACTTTTCCATATTTATACAAATATTATGCTCTTCATGATTACATATAATGGAGTCTTATCAATCATTCATATACTTTTCCATATTTATACAAATATTATGCTCTTCATGATTATATATAATGGAGTATATAAATCATTCATATACTTTTCCATATTTATACAAATATTATGCTCTTCATGATTATATATAATGGAGTATATAAATCATTCATATACTTTTCCATATTTATACAAATATTATGCTCTTCATGATTACATATAATGGAACCTCCCATGCTTGCATATATTTTCTTAATTTCAATAATAAAAATAATTTTTGTATAAATAAATATTGGGATAACATTGAATTAAGTACTTGGACTTAATATACTTTAAATCAAGAGAATGGAGATATTTTTAGAAATTCGGAATTTAATTTAAAATCGAACGATCTTGATTATTTCTTGATTTGGCTATACGAATACGTCGCGGCGTTACTTAATAAAAATGGGTGAAATAGTAGCGACACGATTTTCTATTAAAATAATTATTAATCGCGTAAAAATTCTTGGTCGCTACACCATGACTACTCACGAAAGTATAATAATTTCCGTTGGAATTGGGGCGCTCAGGTTTACACATGAAGGGTAATATGTCTATTTCTGTTTGGGTTGACTAGGTTGTAGACATCTAACAATTTTACAATTCAATTTCAACCTATTCATGCAGGTTTAGGCGAGATCATCTCTATGTGCTCAAATAATATCCAATTATGCAATGATTTTTTTCAAAAAAATGAACCAAAAGTGGGGTTGCTTCCTATCAAAATATGGTTTAAGACCTAAGTAGCATAGATAGGTAACGAAAGTAGAGAACAAGATTAAGCTCACAATCAATTTAATCCCCCCCACACTTAGAAAAAACAATGTCCTCATTGAAAAACAAAACAATAAAAGGGGGAAAACAAATTTTTAAATTTGAAATTTCTGGATTTACGGCCATAAAGATGTGTCTTACAGCCGTAATCAGGCCTCTGAAAATTTTGGAGAAAGGTTAATTACGGCCGTAAAGATGTGTCTTACGGCCGTAAGGTGGTTTCTGAATAAATGTTTAAAAATTGAATTACGGCCGTAAGGTGTGTCATACGGCCGTAAGGTTGCCTCTGAGTTTTTTTTTTTTTCACTTAAACGGAAAAAGAAAAAAATAACAATAAAGTAAAATGAACCAATAATAACAATAACAATAAAGAAAAATGGGGGAGTAAAGAGACTCCCCTCTCGGGTTGCCTCCCGAGCAGCGCCCTTTTTTACTGTCGTTGGCTCGACAGGTCGCTTCCTTCTTCATTCGGGATCAACTGGACTCCCAAAGCTCAATTTCTTCTTCATGCTCTTCATTACGGCCTGCAAAATAGGGGGTAGAGATTTTTCATTAGAGACTGGTAATGAGATGGATGGGATTTTACCTGATTTCGGTAACTTTGGACAGTCCTTTCCACCAATATCGAGAACTTCCTGTACTAAAGAGTCGTTAACATTAACAGAATAAATAGGATCATCACCAAAATTCTTCACGGAATCATAATTATTGAATTGAACAATTTCATTATCAAATTCCATGGAAAGTGTGCCACTACTAACATCTATCTTAGTCTTAGATGTCTTTAGGAATGGTCTCCCTAACAAAATAGGAGTGGAGTTGGGGGAGTGGTCATCATTCATGTCCAATACATAAAAATCTGCAGGAAATACTAACCCTCCTACTTGCACTAGAATGTCTTCAACTACCCCGTCAGGATAAGCATTAGAACGATCGGCTAGTTGAATTATAACATTAGTTTCAGTCAGTTTGGAAAGTTTTAATGACGCATAGGTGGACCTAGGCATTACATTGATAGATGCACCTAAGTCTATTAAAGCACGATTTATTTTCTTATTACCTATTTGACAAGGTATGGTAAACATACCTGGATCCTTGCATTTGGGAGGTAATTTTCTTTGAAGAAGTGCAGATACAGACTCACCCATTCTTACCATCTCATTTCCCACCATTTTCCGTTTGCTAGTGCATAAATCTTTTAAAAATTTTGCATACCGGGGGACTTGCTTGATGGCCTCCAATAGCGGGATATTGATTTCAACCTTCCTAAACATTTCTAACATGTCCTTTTCTTTGCTCTCTTTGTTTGTCTTCGCTAACCTGCTAGGAAAAGGTGGGGGTGTTAGTTTAACATTTAAATGGGAGTTAGTTTTTACCTGAGGGTTTTGCGAAGTGTCGTTTCTCTTCCCGACTCCTTCCTTTCCATCTTCCTCCACTTCGGGTGCAGCCGGTTCCAATTGCGGACCTTCGATTTCCTTTCCACTCCGGAGAGTTATGGCGCTCACGTTTTTGGGATTCACCTCGGGCTGTGATGGTAGCTTCCCTCCAGATTGTGCCTCCAATCTATTTATGGCAGTGGCCATTTGGCTCATTTGATTTTCCAGATTTTGAATGCTTAACTTGGTATCCTGTTGGAATTGCATCGTGTTAGTTTCCAACATCTTAACCATATCTTCAAGAGACATACCTGAATTTTGAGGTTTTTGTTGATATTGCCCCTGTGGTAGGAAGGTTCCTTGTTGCTGAAATTTCCCTTGAGATTTGTTGGATGGGAAACTGGGAAGCTTGTTATTCCCATAGCTTAGATTGGGGTTATCCCTCCAGCCAGGGTAATAGGTATTGGAGTACCGGTTGTATTGCTGTTTTTGAAATGGAAACCCTTCTGCAACCTTTACCTGTTCGCCATTCTCCTCTTCCAACACCGAACATGTATCCGTTGGATGTCCAAAGTTTGAACAGATTCCGCATGCTTTGACCTGATTCGAGTTCCCTACAGCAAGCTTCTTAACGAGATTGGTTAGTTCATATAATTGACCTTCGATATTGGAACTACTTACCTCGTTCACTTGGCGGACTTGGGAGTCTCGGGTTGCATTGAATTGCTGAGTATTTTCTGCCATATTAGAGATTAAAGCCCGCGCTTGTTCCAGCGTCTTGTCCATCAGTGCTCCTCCACTTGTGGCATCTATCATGTTTCTATCCATCGGTGCTAAGCCTTCGTAGAAATACTGCACCAGGAGTTGCTCACTGATCTGATGGTGGGGGCAGCTCGAAATGAGTTTCTTGAAGCGCTCCCAGTACTCATATAATGTCTCGCCATTACTTTGGCGAACCCCGCAAATCTCCTTCCGGATTGTCCCCGCTCTCGATGCAGGAAAGTACTTCTCCAAGAAAAGCCTCTTCATGTCATTCCAAGTAGTGACTGTTCCAGACGGTAGACAATAAAGCCAGTCTGTGGCGGCATCCTTCAATAAGAATGGGAAAGCTCTAATTTTTATTTGCTCCTCGGTAATGCCTGTTGGCCTCATACTGTCGCATACCATATGAAATTCTTTAAGGTGTCTGTATGGGTCCTCATCGGGATGTCCTCGAAAATTTGGCAGAAGATGGATCAGTCCGGATTTTAGCTCAAAAGTTCTGCCTTCTTCCACTGTCGGAAAAGTGATGCATAACGGTTGTTGAGCAACATCCGGGGTAGCTAGTTGCTTGAGAGTCAGATTATTGTTAGCTACTGCCATTGGTTGTGCTGCTCTTCTTTGCTGTTGAAAAGTTCTCTCAATTTCTGGGTCAAAATAAAAAAATTCAAAATTAGTTGATCGAGTTTTACGCATAAAAGTAAGAAGTAGACAGGCAAGAATTTTTTTTTTTTTTTTTTTGAAAAATTATATAAATAAAGTGAAAATAAGATTAATAAAATAAAATGCAAAGAAAAAAAAATAAAATTCTAATTAACTAAACAACTAAATTGATTGACCGTTCCCCGGCAACGGCGTCAAAAATTTGATGCGTGTCACAATGCACCAAAATAATAAATAATTCCTTACTCACTAAATATTAATTAATAATGTAGTAGTGAGAGTAAGGGTCGATCCCACGAGGAACGGAAACTAATTTTAGTTGTTCGATCAATTAGAATGGAATGGAGGGTTTTGTTGTTTGAATTGCTTGAATGAAAACTATGCATAAAATAAATAATTAAATATGACTAGAGAATTAATATGAGAAGAAATCTTGTTCTCGGGTTCGGTTGTGCCCTCAATTAATGTTATACTTTTCCTTGTAACGTGTTTCTATTCCTAATTCAATTATCAATCATAAATAATCAACAAGCTCTGATTATCTAAATTCTTCCTTATGTGTATTGATTCAAAATAAGCTCTTTGAACCAATTCTAGCCATGGACAATCCTAAACAAGCTCTTAGGATTTAATGCACGACTAGTATGAAAATTTAGAAGAATAGATTGAATTGGATCGTTAATTACACAAGCTCGAATTAAACAATCCAAGTTGAATTATTACTAAACCTGCACGAGATTTATTTGCTACTAAAGTAAAGATTCAATGACAATTACGGATCAAGAATCTAAACATAGCATATTCATGAATCCAAAGATCAATAATCCAATTGGCCAAATTAAACTATTAATCAAATAAACTCAATTGAACATTCAAAACATAATAATCCAACAATTGAAATAAAGGAATAAATTCACGCTACTAATTTGTAGGAAAAGAAAATAACATAATTAAATTGACACAACTTCCCCTTTGAACAAGATATGAAATTTAGCCTAGCATGGTTGTGGTAGATTCTTCAAGTTGCTTCATGAATTCCATTGTTGTTGATATTCTTGCGCTTGAAAATCTCCAAAGAATGCTCTATATTTTTCTCTCAATTTTCCTCAATGTGTAGCCTCTTTCAAAAATAATAAAAGTCTCTTTTTCTTGTCATGAAATTCCCTTTTTATAGCCTCAATTTCGTGCCCTAGCTTTGGGATCAAGAAATTCCAAAATTATGGAAAGAATTGAAATATGGAAATTTTTGACTGAAATAGTTACGCCCGTGACATTTCTTTTACGGCCGTAACACGCTTTCTGCTTATTTCCTTAAATTGGGGTTACGGCCGTAACTTATGATTTACGGCCGTAACTATGTTTCTGCGCATTTTTCACCTTTTGAGGGTTACGGCCGTAAGGATATGTCTTACGGCCGTAAACTCTTTTCTGCTTATTTTTTTCCTGATTCAACATACTCTTACGGCCGTGATGATTTATCTTGCGGCCGTAACTTTATTTGCACCTAAGTCCCCAAACTTCAGTTTTGAGTGCATTTTGGTCATTTTTTCTTCTTTTCTCTTTTTTTATGATCTTATACAATATAAAATATAAAATTCATTAATAATACTTAGATATAATCACATTATTGCGTATTCAAGGATATAAGTGCATCAAATAAACGTTAATATAACACTTATCAAGGCTAAAAATTATATTTTAATTGATGATTATCTGATTTTTGGAAGCTGAAGTTCGTGTATATATAGAGGGATTATTCTGCACTTAACAACATACACCTTAAACACCCCTGAAGTTTCAGTAAAAACGTAGAGCAAACTAAGATAAAGGTTCCAACCTTCAAGTTTCAAAGGTAGTTTCTAGTTTTAATCTATAATTTGAAATAAGGCATTTTATGATCGTGTTAAGATCTTAATAGAAACAAAAGGAAATTAGGAAAATTTTAAGAATTTGAGATAAGTTGCAGAAATCGTTCCTCGTGTATCGATACATGAAGAACAGGTATTTGAACTTATATCGATACTTTAACTATTTTTCAGAAAAACAAAAGTTTGATCTTTGATTTCTTTGTTATTTTAGGGTCTTAAACAAGGTAAGTGACACTGTAATTTTGTAACTGGTCTTAAATGCTATTTCGTGCAATTATCTTAATGTTTTTATAACTTGTTCGTGTCTTATTAAAATATTTTCTTGCATTAATATAATCATTATGTTATTCCGCTTGTTATTACGCATCACGACGTTTGTCTAGATATACGTACCATATTATGGTTCTTCTTGAACTAAAAGGAATAAACCTTGATTGAAATACATGTGAAACACCACGCTCGTATGGGGGTCTAAGCCCTGCTTGAAATCTTGCGCCCTCGGGATAACACTTGATTTGTAACAGGGGCGCTTATGAAATCATGTTTTAAAAAGAAAACTTGTTACTTACTGAATACTTTGTATTCATGTTTTCATGTTTCAAAACTAGCAGATCCTTGAATGTAGTATTTTTAAGGCATCATCGAACGGGTGAAAAGTTTTTGAAGATGGGCAGAAATATATGTATATCACTGAGATCGAGATATGGAGCTACCCGCTTGAGTACTCAACCCTCTATCGCAATGAATATACTAAGATCAAAACAGAGTATTTTGATGTTCGTACTTTTGAACTTTTATATTCCGATACTTATACTTTAACTAATATATAAATATGTTTGAATAGAAATACAGGATTAGTTTTAAAAGATGTAAAATCCCGTATCCGCTATGTAAAGATATGAATCTACGTAAATTATGTGGATTATATGAACTATTTAAATGTATGTATCGATACACATGATATAGTTATGTTTAACGAACTTCGATGCCAATTTGAGATCCTTACGTAGTTTTTTATCACTTTTCTGGATGAATTGGTATATAGCATTATAAGATGATCTTATCCAAAAAAAGTTAGTAAATTTCTTTCACAAGTCAAATTAATGAATTGTCATTAAACAATACATAAAGTTAATATAAATGATTCTAATTGCAAATATTAATTGGTTCTACACGTATCGATACATCATACATACATGCAGTGAAAATATTTTGAATTGTTTATCTTTGTATAAAATCATAAGATGCTTAAGTAATTGGTCTTTAATATTTTAAAGTGAATAATACAATGGGAAACAAGTAACATACTGTTGAGAAATTTCCTTTCTCAATTAAATATGCTATAATGAAGTTGACACAAAAAACTTGCAACAAAGAATCAAGAAGAAAACAAAAATTTCAAAATGACTTGAATCGCAAAGAATGCTATCCTAAAAGCGAAATTTGCGCCCTCTCGAAATGAGAATGCTAAAGGGCTTCCAAACAAATTGCTTTAGCGGATTTCAGGCCTCAAACCAAGTATCAAATAGCACAGTTGATAAACTTGGAGAATAGGAACAAGAAGAGCAAATTTGAAGATTCTAAGTATAAAATTTTGGAACTTTTGGATGATAATCACTATTGAAGGTTAGATAATCAAAAGTTGTTCAAAACATGAATTCTATAACTATTTATAAAATTCTATCATCCCTATTCGTTGTTCATGCAACTCTTCACGAAAGAGTGCCAAAATTGGTTGAAAAGGTGCTTGAGAAATTCTGAAAAATTTCTCCAACGGTCGAATTTTAACTCCACGCGATCGCCGGTATGAATCTCGCCCGATCGTGCGATGCCTCAAAAATTTCTGCAGTGAATAAATCACTTAATCACGCGATCGCTTGACCATCAACCACGCGATCGCGTGGTTCTTCATTCTGGCCGGACCTTTAGGTCCGATCCGGACCATTTGGTCCGTCCATTTGTATTTGGTCCGGTTTTTGCGCTTTTTGGACCGGTTCTCGCACTTTTCAACTTTTATTTATATATTTGAACAACATTTTCATAACAATCCCCCACTTGTTCAAATATATGAACACAACTTAGAATCATAAACGATGCCACATATAAAATAAGGTATCTTTCGATTTTAACCTTATATTAGTGCTAATATTGCAAAGTAATATCGAGATCCCATGTAGCCTTGTCTTTGAACCAGTTATCCCTTATGACATTACCGGCGATATCGCACACGTGAACATTCTTGCTCAATACGTTCCACACGATTTACTTTGACGCGTTAATGGCCTTGCGTCCATCCAAGTTCATGAACTTTTCAGAAAGTAACTCCAAAACTTTCCTTGAAGCGGCACCACTTCTAAGTTCATATAGGAGAAATTCTTACAGTGTCTTGATAACTTTTAAAGACACTTGTACTAATTACTGAATTTCTTTAAGATTTGTTCAACCCTCCAAACAGTTACCCCAGCACTTGTATCCTTAGGATAGGGCCTTAAAATAATTTTTTAAGTGCTGCAACAATTCACTTATCGAATGACTTGTTGTTACCCTTTGAACCCGTAAATTACTCATTTCGTAATAACAGGTAGGGTTGCCGTCATTGGTGAATTTATGATAGGAGTTTTAGCCCCATCCTACTCGATGTTTGTCTTACCAACTCTTTGGTAAGTTGTTTTGTGAATGGATCAGCCAAATTTTCACTTGACCTCACATAGGTAAGTGATATTATTCCATCCTTTATTATTTTTCTTATATAATCACGTCTAAGACTCATATGTCTTGACTTTCCATTGTAGACTTCATTATAAGCCATTGCTAGAGTAGCTTGACTATCACATAGTATAGATATTGAAGATTCCTTCTTCGTATCCAATGGAACTTCATAAAGAAGATCCTTAAGCCATTCTGCTTCTTTTCCAGTTTCGGCTAATGCAACAAACTCGGATTCCATAGTGGAATGTGTTATAATTGTTTGTTTCTTTGATCTCCAAGAAATAGCACCACCTCCAAGTGTAAACAACCGTCCCGAGGTTGATTTATTTTCTCCAGCATTTGATATCCAACTTGCGTCGGTATATCCTTCTAATATTGCTGGAAACTTGGAATATTGAAGTCCAAGGTTTTTGGTTCTCTTTAGATAACCAAGAACTCTTCCGATCGCTTTCCAATGTTCAACACTTGGATTGCTAGTAAACCTACTAAGTTTACTCACGGAAAATGCAATATCCGGTCTCGTGCATTGAACTGCATACATTAGACTTCCAATTGCACTCGTATATTCGAGTTGTCCAATAGCCCTTTCAACATTCTTTACAAGTTTAATACTTGAATCAAATGGAGTATTTGCCTCTTTAATGTTCAAATGTTTGAACTTTTCAATCACATTCTCAATATAATGTGATTGGGTTAATGCATACCCCAACTCATTCTTGATCACTTTTATACCCAATATGGTATCCACTTGACCAAGATCTTTCATATTGAATGTTGACGATAGAAACCTCTTCGTTTCTTTTATGCCATTCATGTGATTACTTATAATCAACATGTCATCCACATACAAACACACAAATGTAACAAGTTTATCACAACTTTTAATATATAAACATTTATCTACCACATTATGTGAAAAACCAAAAGACATAATTGCATTATCAAATTTCTCATGCCATTTTTTAGGAGCTTGTTTTAAACCATATAGCGATTTAATAAGTTTACAAACTTTATTTTCATTACCCGGAAGAACAAAACCTTCCGGTTGTTCCATGTAAACTTCTTCATCTAATTCTCCATTTAAAAATGCAGTCTTCACATCAATTTGATGCACATGCAAATCAAATATAGAAGATAGTGCAAATAGTGTTCTAATAGTAGTGATCCTAGCCACCGGTGCATAAGTGTCAAAATAATCAATTCCTTCCTTTTGTCGAAAACCTTTAGCAACTAATCTTGCTTTATAGGTTTGGATCGAACCATCGGTATTGTATTTCCTTCGAAATACCCACTTGCAACCAATGGCTTTTGATCCAGCCGGTAAATCAACAATCTTCCAAGTATTGTTGGACGTTATAGAATCCATTTCATCATTGATAGCATCCTTCCAAAATGTGCTATCTCTAGAAGTCATTGCTTCTTTATAGGTTTTAGGATCACTATCAATTTGAAGAACATATGGAATTGTTCTTACTATATCTTCCTTACTTGCTTCAACCAAGTAAAAGGAGATCCTTTGAGAATCAATCTCATCATGTCCTAATACCTTCTCTTTACGAGAACGCTTGCTTCTTCGAGTTTCACTAGTCTCAATTACATCTTGGGTAGATGTTTCTAGTGATTTAGAAGCCGGAAATTCATTTTGAATTTCTATTGAATTTTGAGGAATATCATCAACGCTTAATGAATTCTCAAAAAATTCCACATCTCGTGATTCTATAATCACATTGGATATTAGATCAAGTAGCCTATATGCTTTACTATTTATAGCATATCCAACAAAGGCACTCTTGATCCCTCTTGGTCCTAGTTTTGTCCTACTAGGATTGGTGTTTTTATAATAAGCCAAACACTCCCACACTTTAAAATATCCAATGTTAGGCTTCCGACCTTTCCACAATTCGTAAGGTGAAACTTTAAGTTTCTTAGAAGGAATTCTATTATGTATATGACACGCAGTAAGTAATGCCTCACCCCATAAGTTATTAGGCAATTCAGACCTTGTTAGCATAGCATTTATCATCTCAACTAAGGTTCTATTTTTCCTTTCTGCCAAGCCATTTTGTTCCGGTGTTCTAGGTGCACTACATTGGTGTAAAATACCATGTTCTTCAAAAAAGATATCAAATTCTTTAGAAAAGTATTCATCACCTCTATCACTTCTAAGAATTTTAATCCTTTTATCCTTTTGATTTTCTACTTCACTTTTATATGCTTTAAACATATGAAAAGCCTCATTTTTATGTTTCATTAGATAAACATAACAAAATCTAGAATAATCATCAATGAAAGTGATAAAATATTTATTACCACCCCTAGTTAACATGCCATTAAGTTCACAAATATCGGTATGAACTAAGTCAAGAATATTAGATGATCTTCCTACACTTTGAAAAGGTTTTTTAATCATTTTGGACTTAGTGCAAATTTCACATTTTTCATACTTTGTAAAAACACAAGATAGCATGCCATTTCTAATCATTCTATGCAAAGTAGAATATCCAACATATCCTAATCTATCATGCCATAAATCTAAAGAACACACAAAGTAAGAAGAATTTATTTTATTAATTGCATTGTCAATAGTACACAATTTGACCATTCCATTAGTGGAATAGCCTTTACCAACAAAGAAACCATTTCGGGACAATACAAGTTTTCCCGATTCAAAAATACATTTCACGCCCGGTTTTCCCAACAAATCACCACTTACAAGGTTTCTATTCATATCCGGCACATGTAAGACATTTGTAAGAGTTACAACCTTTCCGGATGTGAATTGAAGATCAACATTCCCTTTGCCTATGACTTTTGAACAATGTTCATTTCCCATTTGAATTTGTTGACCATCATCAATCTCTTGATAGGTCTTGTATAGGGACTTGTCATAGCAAACATGAACGGTGGCGCATGTATCATACCACCATCCCGGAGTTTTTCCTTTGACAGAATTCACTTCGCTTATAGTAGCAATAATTTCATTCTTGTCAATGGAATTAACCTTGCCTCCAAAATTGCTTCGTTTTTTATGTCGGCAATCTTTCGCAAAGTGGCCGAATTTTCCACATACAAAGCATTCACCCTTGGGCTTCTTTTTGAATTTGTTGTTGTTGTTGCTAGTAAACTTTCTTTTGTTTACTTTGGTCACTTTGTTGTTCTCCAAGGCATTGGCTTTAGAAGTACCAACATGGGAATGTTCAATCCCATCTCTTGCCCTCGACTCTTCCTCAATTCGGAGATGTTTTTGAATTTGCTCCATTGAAAAGTCTTCGGAGTTGTGAAGGGTTTTCTTCCTATATCCTCTCCAAGTAGAAGGCAATTTTGCAATAATTGCTCATACTTGAAATGATTCCGGAAGTTCTATCTTCACCGCTTTTAATTTATTGACAATTACTTGCAATTCATGAACTTGGGGTAATAGGGGAACATTTTCCAAAAATTTAAAATCAAAGTACCTTGTTATAAGGAATTTTGTAGTTCCTTCCTCTTCGGCCTTGTACTTGTTTTCAAGTGCATTCCAAATCTCTTTTGCAGATTTAGTGTTGGTGTACAAGTCGTAGAGACGATCCGAAAGTGCATTCAAGATATGACCACGACAAATAAGTTCATCTTCTTCTCGCTTCTTTCGATCAATCCTTGCTTGTTCGGTATCTTTCTCGGAAGGTTCGGGCAAGTCTTCCAAATTGGGATCAAGGATGTAGAAGATTTTTAGTGCCGTTAGTAGAAACTTGATTTTGTCTTGCCACCTTGTGAAGTTAGTACCATCAAAACGATCCAAGCGAACCAAGTCTTGATTCATCAATTTGATTGTTGCCATGGTTGTGTCTCCTTCGATTGCCATCACAGAGAATTTCGCTTTTAGATTGTTGAGAAATTTCCTTTCTCAATTAAATATGCTATAATGAAGTTGACACAAAAAACTTGCAACAAAGAATCAAGAAGAAAACAAAAATTTCAAAATGACTTGAATCGCAAAGAATGATGTCCTAAAAGCGAAATTTGCGCCCTCTCGAAATGAGAATGCTAAAGGGCTTCCAAACAAATTGCTTTAGCGGATTTCAAGCCTCAAACCAAGTATCAAATAGCACAATTGATAAACTTGGAGAATAGGAACAAGAAGAGCAAATTTGAAGATTCTAAGTATAAAATTTTGGAACTTTTGGATGATAATCACTATTGAAGGTTAGATAATCAAAAGTTGTTCAAAACATGAATTCTATAACTATTTATAGAATTCTATCATCCCTATTCGTTGTTCACGCAACTCTTCACGAAAGAGTGCCAAAATTGGTTGAAAAGGTGCTTGAGAAATTCTGAAAAATTTCTCCAACGGTCGAATTTTAACTCCACGCGATCGCCGGTATGAATCTCGCGCGATCGCGTGATGCCTCGAAAATTTCTGCAGTGAATAAATCACTTAACCACGCGATCTCCGGACCATCAACCACGCGATCGCGTGGTTCTTCATTCTGGCCGGACCTTTAGGTCCGGTCCAGACCATTTGGTCCGTCCATTTGTATTTGGTCCGGTTTTGCACTTTTTGGACCGGTTCCTTATATATTGGACCGGTTCTCGCACTTTTCAACTTTTATTTATATATTTGAACAACATTTTCATAACACATACTTTAAAATTACAAACCAATTCTCCATCTAGTTTATCACATATCGATGCATGAGTATATATGTATTTAGTATTATTCATGAAATCATGGAATGTCTATTTTCCCAATATTTTATCCTATAAAATAGGTAAATTGATTTTAAGACTAGAAATTAATGCTCTTAAAGGTTGTAAAATGATCTGCATGTATCGATACATGCAGCATCAGAACATTAAAAATCAAGACTTTATAATACACTCGACTTCAAATTAACTTCCTCTATGAAATATATATATGAATTTTTTTACGTGAAATCTTGTTCTCGAAATACAAAACACACACACACACAAAGCCAACTGAGATTCTGGAATCTTTTCCCTCCCAGAATCTCAATTGGCATTATAATTGACCAGCCTTCTTTTTTCTTTCTTTCTTTCTTTATTTCTTCAGTTATCGAACAGAACACAGTCAATTAGCAAAGTAGTGGGCAGTTTCCATGATAATAGGTTGTATCAGTTATCTGTTGAACACATGAAATGCTTCCATCATTCCACATTCTGAATCAAGAAGCAATATATCATTACTACGTGCATGTCTTCCAATGCCTCTAAAACCAGCAAAACTGAGAATCTTCTGTTGGTCCACCGTGCAACGAGAATGATCCCACCGGAACAGCCTCTCAAGGGGTTCACCAACTATCTCTATAATGGATAGATTGATGTCAAGAACTTTCTCTGTTCTTGCCAATGATATAAGATTCAAATTTCCATCACATTTAAGGGGAAAAAAGCACATGCAATCAAATATATAATAATGCATAACAGTATTATCAATCTCTTCGTGCACTTACAGCAGTTCATCAAAGGTTTGCAAGACGCAACCATTGTAAGTTTAATTTTTTTTTTTTTATATTATACATGTTTCTGATTACATGATACCATATTGTTGGGATTTTTTTGTCCCAATCAAACTTCGAGAGCAATGATAATAAATAGTGTCGGATTTTAAGCTTCGTAGGCCCTCGGCCCATGATCGAAGTATTGCCCAATCTCCACAATTAGGCAACCCATGCGCTAAGAGATTTACTACCCATGTCGAGGTTTTAATTGGGTCTCTACCCTGTTGCTCGATGGGTAGGCTTCAAGAAGACCCATTTAATTAGGGCTCCCTAATTAAACCCTAAACCTATATCTACCCACACCCCCCCTCTTAGGCTCGTTAGAACACTCACTCTCACGATACTCTCTCCCTCTCTTCTCTGTGAAGAAGCGGCTCCTTCCTTTTTCTCTTCGAGAGAAACCGACTCCCTCCTTCTTTGTGATCACCACCCCGGTTTGTAGTTGGTGTTGTGGCCGAGTGTATTGTGTGCTTGGTTCTTGCTTGTGCGTCTCCTGCACTGTCCGAATCTTGTTGCGGCCGTGTCCTATTGGGTCTCTTTGTGCAGCCCTTTGTTCGGTTCCTTTGTGGTTCATCTTGTGCAGCCCTTGGTTCGGTTCCTGGGTTGTGGGTGTGTTCGAAAGTCTGGCTCTTGGTGTTGGGGAGGCGGCGTTCGGTCCTTCTCTTGGCCGAGCCTTGTTGTGGTTCCTTCCTGTGATCACTTCCTTACTAGTTCCGGTTCCTTTGTGCTTCCTCTGTGCAGCCCGATTTTGGTGTGGTTGGGTGTGTGTTTGGCAGTGGGTCTCTAGCCGGTTTGGGGAGGTGTCTTGGAGTGTTCTCTAGCCGGTAGTGTTGGTGTTACCATTGTGGGGATTGGGCTGAATTTGAGCCCTCGATTCTCATCCTGTCAGTCGGCTAAGTTGATGAAAAATGGAGTTTCTTTTTACTTGTCTTTTGCTTATATTGTTTATGTATTGATTCAATCACGTGCTAATCATATTGTTTACTTCCGCTGTATTATTGACTAATCTCGATTACTTTGTGTCTTGTGAGGTTGGATTATTCAACAATTGGTATCATAGCCTTAGTGGCTCGATTGGCTGAATTGAATCAATACTGGAATTCATTGATTGAGTTTTCTAATTCCCTAATTTAATTTTCATTAAGTGAAAATTAGTTTTGTTTTTTGTCGTTCGAAATTATTTGATTTCAATTATATTTTCAAATTCTTTGTGATTGAAAATTATTGTTTAATTGGTGTTGTACCGTTTTTGTTGGTTAGGCACTATTTTGGGGTTTCTCGAGCTTGGTGCTGACTTATGCTCCAAAGATCGCTAATTGCAAAACGTAAAACGATAAATAATTTCGCATCTCTCCATATTACGGACTCAGATTGGTCCGCTCTGGTAAATTGGCTGAAACTTTTAAATTCCAGTAATAGCAGGTCATCGTGTGGGGTGACCATTAGGCTTCCGGTTGCCTGTTGCTAGTTATAGGAATTTTTTGACATTACTTGTGTTTTTTTCATAGCTGTCTGTCTTGTGATATCTTTTGTGATTATTTTTCTTGTTGCACTATTATTAGAACTGTCACCTAGACTCTCGTGTTGAAAATTCCCTTGACCTGAGATCTTTGAGTCTCACGGAATCCTGGGAATTTAGAACGGCGTATATTGCGACCTTTAGGATCTTCTGTGTGATTTTCCGTGTGGTGCTTATATTGCATTGTGTGCTTCTTATTTGTTAAGATGTCTGCACACCGTTTTGAATTGAACATCTTCGATGGTAAAGGTGATTTTTCTATATGGCAACAGAAAATGAAAGGTATTTTGGTACAACAAAAGATTTCAAAAGCTATTGACAATTCTTTCCCAAATACTGTGACTGCTGATGAGAAAAAGGATTTTGATGAACTGGCATATACTTCTATCATTTTGCATCTATCTGACTCTGTTTTGCGTAAAGTGGGTAAACATGATAGCACTAAAGAACTTTGGGACAAATTGGAAGAGCTTTATGTGTCAAAGTCTACTCCTAATAAGCTTTACTTGCTTGAAAGTTTTTTTCAGTTTCAAAATTGATCCCTCTAAGGACTTAGATGACAACTTGGATGTCTTTAACAAACTTGTGCAAGACATCACTAACTGTGGTGAAAAGGTACCTGAAGAATATAAAGTTGTTATATTGTTAAATGTTATTCTTGACACTTATAAAGAGGTTAAGAATGCTATAAAATATGGAAGGGATACTCTTACACCTGAAATTGTCATTGATTCCTTGAAAAGTAGGCAGAGGGAGGTGAAAGCTAAAAGAGATGTGAGGGGTAGTAGTGGTGAGATCCACATGATGTGAGGTGGGCATGTTAAAAACAGAGGTGACTAATAGATGGAAGGGTGGAAGTAGTTTTAAGTCACAGGGTAAGGCGAAGGGAAGGAAGTGCTATGGTTGTTGTAGGTCTGGCCATTATAAGAGAGACTGCCTTGGAGAGAGAAAAAAAAATAGGAGATGGGATAGAAATGGGGTCAATATAGTTACTTACTCGGAAGGTGATCCGAGTGGAGTTTATTGATGTTCTTATCTCACTAGTAGTTACTACTGAATAATTGTGTGCATCTGATTGATTTTTTACCATTTTGCATGTGTGTGGTCACTTTATTCGGTTGCATTCTTTATGTTGCATTTCATTTGCGTTGATTCAACATTTGCATGAATTTGAGTGTGATATGTTATTTTGTGTATAACATGGTTACATGCATGGTGGTTGGGTTTGGTGTGAGGTTTTGATGCTTTGTGTGTTCTCACAATAGGTGTCAGATGTCGTTCCCTTGGTGGGATGGGTATTCAGTAGTTATGTTAGAAGTGAGGGTTAGCTGGTAAGGTTGGAATAGATGCCTAAGAGTGTATTTGGTGACATGCTAGGGGATGTGTGTTTTTGACATGTAGATCACGAGAGGTGAGGTTGTCAAATATCTTGGCTAACTCTATCTGTGAGAATCTCGATTAGGTGGAGGACGCTCCTATTATCTCTAGGTGAGGTGGAGAGTCGAGGTTTAACTTCTAGTGGTGAGGTTGTGATATAGGTACATCCATTGTCTTAGGATCTTAGTAGTTTATCAGTTAGATATGATTGTTGAGTAGTCTAGTGAGCATAGATGGCGGTGAGAGGAGAGCTACATCAATTTTGGAATGAGGTAATTGTGGTTATATCTTTTCTTGGGGCTCATTTGCATACGTTACTTGTGTTGACCTTGTTTGATTAACTTGGTGTTAATGTTAAGTTCTTTATGTGAACTTGGTGAAAAGATTTTTGGTTTGCCTTTGATGTGCTCTTATCGCATTTGTGGAGTCACCTATAACTTTGTGTTATTAAATGCTCTTGATTGACTCATGTGGAAATGTAATTTGTTTACATTTGTCTTTAGAAAGCATGTGTTGTTTGTCTAAGGATGTATTACTTGCTAATGTGATATAAATGCATAGTTTGGCTCGCTATGATTCAGTGTACTCTTGGGTTTTACCTTAGCTTTTTGGTGAGTACTGTTAGCAGGTATGGGATATGTTTCTAACGTGAGACATTGGAAAAGGTATGTTGAGTTCTAATTCGTTTGGAACTGTTTTGTGCAACTAATAAACTAGGTGTTTTGGTGTTGCAGGTTCGATTGGAACCAAGGTGGAGGCTTGTTGGGATTTTTTGGTCCCAATCAAACCTCGGGGGCAATGATAATAAACAGTGTCGGATTTTAAGCTTCGTAGGCCCTCGGCCCATGATCGAAGTATTGCCCAATCTCCACAATTAGGCAGCCCACGCGCTAAGAGATTTACTACCCACGTCGAGGTTTTAATTGGGTCTCTACCCTGTTGCTCGATGGGTAGGCTTCAAGACGACCCATTTAATTAGGGCTCCCTAATTAAACCCTAAACCTATATCTACCCACACCCCCCTCTTAGGCTCGTTAGAACACTCACTCTCACGATACTCTCTCCCTCTCTTCTCTATGAAGAAGCGGCTCCTTCCTTTTTCTCTTCGAGAGAAACCGACTCCCTCCTTCTTTGTGATCACCACCCCGGTTTGTAGTTGTTGTTGTGGCCAAGTGTATTGTGTGCTTGGTTCTTGCTTGTGCGTCTCCTGCACTGTCCGAATCTTGTTGTGGCCGTGTCCTATTGGGTCTCTTTGTGCAGCCCTTTGTTCGGTTCCTTTGTGGTTCATCTTGTGCAGCCCTTGGTTCAGTTCCTGGGTTGTGGGTGTGTTCGGAAGTCTGGCTCTCGGTGTTGGGAAGGCGGCGTTCGGTCCTTCTCTTGGCCGAGCCTTGTTGTGGTTCCTTGCTGTGATCACTTCCTTACCGGTTCCGGCTCCTTTGTGCTTCCTCTGTGCAGCCCGGTTTTGGTGTGGTTGGGTGTGTGTTTGGCAGTAGGTCTCTAGCCGGTTTGGGGAGGTGTCTTGGAGTGTTCTCTAGCCGGTAGTGTTGGTGTTACCATTGTGGGGATTGGGCCGAATTTGAGCCCTCGATTCTCATCCTATCAGTCGGCTAAGTTGATGAAAAAGGGAGTTTCTTTTTACTTGCCTTTTGCTTATATTGTTTATGTATTGATTCAATCACGTGCTAATCATATTGTTTACTTTCGCTGTATTATTGACTAATCTTGATTACTTTGTGTGTTGCGAGGTTGGATTATTCAACACATATGAATCATGTTAAATTCCTATTGAGTATGTATTCCATCCACAAGCATTATGCCATGTAGTCAACAACAATCACAATTTTAAAGTACCTATTACACAGTTCAATTCAGCACCAGTTGGGTTAAAAAAGAATGTTGACTACTTTCTACTTATATGGGGACATTTTATGGGTGGGGGAGCAATTTCGGCAAATGTGAATTCTTCTACTTCTCCTCCTCCTCCTCCTGCTAAACCATTTTCAAGAATTGGTGAAACTTTGAACATAGATCTCAATCTCCGTGCTCCAATTGATGATGATGATGACTATGAGTAATAAGTTTTTCTTAAATTTGAATTTTTTTTTTGTCACAAAACTACTTTTCTTATGCTTATTTCATGAATCTAATGCTAATAATTAGTATGGAAAAAAAAAATTTAGCAGTTGGGTCAAACGGGTTTATTATACTTACAAATTGACTATAATTTAGATTTTTCTAAGAATTTGATGGCATCAACTTGGGAAATTTCTCGATGGTTTCTTGCACCAGCACGTCTTTTTGGTCAACTTTAGTAGGTATCTTTGCTTTGCGCTCGCTGTCTGACTTTATTTGAGAGGGAGGTAGTGCGAATGGAGATGGAGAGGGAGCCACGGGCTTCGGTTTCAAATACTGGACTGGAGTTTTATACTTTTTTCCAATGGTTTGACTATTTTCAGAGATGATTCGGGGCTGCAGTTGCAATTGGTTTAGGCATTGGAGTCGATGCTGGCATTGCAGAGGATGGAGCTTGAAATTTTGTTTTAGGAGAGTCGGGAATTGGAGAAGATGGAACTCTAAAATTTGCAGTTGTTGTTAATGGTTCTTTTGGGAAAGGAGAATTTACAATGTATTGATGATTAGGAATTTTTTGATGTTGAAGAATTAATGATCTCCCAAGGTAGCAATGGAGCTGAAGGCTTTGGTGAAGGGGCTGCAGTTGGGGGTACTGAAATTGGAGACTTTCTTGGGGTAGGAGGTGTGGGAAATGGTGGTCGAATGGGGGACCTCTATGGAGATCTATCCGGTGCATGAGGTGTTGGTGAGGGGGGGGGATGCAGGCAGTGTCGGTCCTGAAATATCGGGAGCCTTAAGCGAAACATTATATTGGGGTCTTTTAGACAAATAACTTGAAAAATAAATACTAAAATATAAATAAACAAAAAATGGAACATGACTTGGAACAAAAAAAATTCAACAAACAAAAGTAGAAAAGAACTCAAAAGATTCAACAAACAAAAAACTCAACACAAATAATAAGTAGAAGATCAGAAGATTCAAAACTCAAAAGGCAGAAAAGAAATGGAACAATGGAACCTGATTAGTTCTTCAATCTTCGCTTCGGGGGCATGAGAGTCGAGAGATCATAATACAGAATCACAATGTGATAAAGCCTAAATATTAAGTCAGTAACCTAATGTGGGAAAATGGAGGAAAAATCGACAAACCAATTAATAATCATAATGACATAATCCATCACCAATCCATCAGACAAAAACAATAATATTTATAATAAATTAAAAAAAAAAAAAAGAATAAACGAAATAATTATGAAAAAGTTTTTTACCTTTGAACTTCGATTGAAATTCTACTGAGATCCAAAGGCAAAGTGTAGACTGAGATTTAATAGAGGTAGGAGGCTGAGTGCTTTAACGGTGCACTTCTGGGGAAGTGGAAAAAATAAAAGTGCTTTGTTTCCAGAGAAAAAAAGCCATTACTGAAGGATGAAGAAAATTTGGGAAGAGCAAAAAAAAATCTGGGAAGAAGAAATGCCTCAGCCGACTCAAAGTAAAGGTGAAAGGTTTGGTAAATGTAATTTTGAATGATTCAATCTGCAAAGGTTTGGTTTGGGAAGTTGGGAACGTGTATATATATAAAACAAATGGAAAATTACATAGAACTTTGTATTTCAAAGATGCAATTCAAAAATCATGTGAAGGAAATCTTTTTTTAAAATTTCAGGTGCTAATTCATTTAATTAGGTGTTTAATAATTAAAAATAAATTTAATAATATATATAAGATAAACATAATTATCTACTATATATTATATTAAAACTAATATAATATTAAATAAAAAACACAAATTTTGACGTCACAACCTCCCAGCACCCCGCCCATGCCCCGCCCCACCCCACACCAAAAATAATATTTTTTTTTTCCTTTCGATGTTTTCCTATCACCCCATCTCACCCCCACCCCAACCCCACTCGACCTTACCCCACCTACTCGCAAAGTGACAAATTGATCTTACCCTTAGCCACACCCCTCGACCCCACCCACCCAAACCACTTCACCACCCATATTCTACCCCACCCCAAAAATAAGTTTATTTTTATTTTCTCTCGACGTGTTCCTATACTTCCTCATCCCACCCCACCCCAAACCAACTCGACCCCACTCGACCCTACTCCACCTTATCACAAAGTAACAAATTGATCTCACTCTAATCACATATCCCGACCCCACCCACCCACCCATCCCATCTCACAACTCATATCCTATCCAGTACCCACCCAAAAATAAGTTTATTTTTATTTTCTCACGATGTTTTCCTGCACTTCCCCATCCCCACTCCACTAGACCCTACCCCACCTCATTGCAAAGTGACGAATTGATCTTATCCCAGTCACAGACCACCACCCCACCCCATCCACCCTACACCAAAAATAATTTTTATTTTTTTCCTTTCGATATTTTCCTATTATTCCCCATCCCACCCCACCCTACCTCATCTCAAAGTGACAAATTGACCTCACCCTAGACACATCCACCGAACCCACCCCACCTCACCACCCATATCCTACCCCACCCCAAAAATAAGTTTATTTTTATTTTCTCTCGATGTTTTCCTGCACTTCTCCATCCCACCTCAACTCAACCTAACCTCACTCGACCCTACCCTAGCCCACCTCATCGCAAATTAACAAATTGATCTCACCTTAGCCACATCCCCGGACCCCACCCACCCACCCCACCTCACCACCCATATCATATCTCACCTAAAAAATAAGTTTATTTTTATATTCTCCCGATATTTTCCTAAACTTCTCCATCCCATCCCACCCCACTCAACTCGACCCTACCCCATCTCATCGCAAATTGATCTTATCCCAGCCACATACAACGACACACTCCGCCTGCCTCGCCCCCACCCTACCCCACCCCATTGCGAAAAAGATTTGTTTCCTTCTACTTTTCCACCTACCCCCACCCAATCCGACACCACCCTACCCATCCCACCACACCCCAAAAATGATTTTTTCCTTCTACTTTTCCACGCCCCCACCAACCCCACCCCAACACCACCCTGCCCATCCCACCCCACAAAATGAGTTTTTTTATCTCTCCATGTTTTTCCACCCTAACCGTCACGCACCCCACCGAAAAATGATTTTTTTCTTCTAATTTTCCACACCCACCCCGCCCCCAACCCTACTAGCTACCCACCCAACCAATCGACCCCACCCCATCAAAAAATTATTTTTTTATTCCACTTTTTCACACCCCACCCAGACCCTACCCTTGCACCCACCCCACCATACACACCCATCCCATTCCTACCCACCCCCCCAAAAATGATTTATTTCTTCAATTTTCACACCCCCACTCGCCTCGCTCCCTACCCTACCCCACCCCACCCCACCCCACCCCGTCACCCATCCAACCAACTGACCCCACCCAAAAATGATTTTTTTCTACTTTTCCACACCTCATCCCGACCCTACACCCGTCACCCAACAACCCCACCACTACCCACCCCACCCAAAAATTATTTTCTTTTCCACACCCCATCTCGACCCTACACCGGTCACCCACGAACCCTACCCCTACCCAAAAATGATTTTTCTTCTTCTAATTTTCTACACCCCGTCCCTACCTCACCACCCGCCCAACAAACCTACCCCACCTAAAAATTATTTTTTTCTTATACTTTTCCTCGTCCAATGGTCACAAAAAATTATAGATGGTCACAACATTTAATATAATTGGTCACAATCATTTATAGGTCCTTACATATTATTTATTTATTGATCACAACTTACTCATTTTTTTCATGATTAGTTAATATTTTTTGTCACAATTACCTAATAATTGGTCACATTCCCTACTCCTCATAATTTACACAAAGTCACATTTAGTCGACATTTTGGTTACACTTACCTAATAATTTGATTACCCCACCCCCACATGCAAAGTCACAACATGTCATACAATGTCACAATTGGTCACACAATGTCACATTACAAATTTAGTTGAAAAACCTCACCCACCTACCGACACATTCCTAAAATCATAGTTGATCACACAAGGTCATAATTTGATCACACAAGGTCATAGTTTGGTCACACGAGGTCACAGTTAGATCACAATTGGTTTAGTTGCAAAATTCGGTCACAAAAAGTCACAATTCGATCACATAAAGTCACAGTCGGTCACATGAAGGCACGGTTCGATCACACAAGGTCATAGTTTGGTAACACATGTGACCGAACTATGACATCGTGTGATTGAACTGTGACCTTGTATGTCCGAATTGAGACGTTGTGTGATTGAACTGTGACCATGTATATTCAAATCTTGACTTTCTGTGATCAAGTATGGGATGTGACCAATTGTGACTTGTGAGAAATGGGGGATGTGACCAAGAAAACTAAGAATACAAAATCTGACCAACTATTAGGTAATTGTAACAAAAATGTTAACTAATTATGACTGAGGAAACAAGTCAATTATGACCAATAAATAAATAATATGTTCCAATTATATGATAATTTTGATCAATTATAGGTAAATGTGATCAAAATATTGACTAATTGTGAGTTTGTGGGACTTATGATAAGTGCGAATGTGATCAAGAAAAGAAGTAAGTTTTGATCAATCAATAAATAAATTGTGATCAATTATTGATGATTATGATCAATTATTAGGTAACTATGACCAATAAATAAATAATATGTGATCAATTATGGATGATTGTGACCAACTGTGACTTGGTGTGACCATTGGACGAGGACGTGATGTGACCTACAATTGTGTCAAATATAACTATGTGTGACCGAACTGTGACTTTGTAAGAATGAAGTGTGCCTTTATCTGATCAACATGTGACCTCGTGTGATCTAACCGTGACCTTATTTGACCTAATTGTGACATCCTGTGACCTAACTGTGACCTCGTTTGACCAGAATGGGACTTAGTGTGACCGAACTTTGAACTTGTGTGACCGAACTTTGACTTTGGAGGGGTGGGGTTTTACAACTAAATTTGTAATTGTGACTCTGTGTCACCTTTTGTGACTTAACTGCGATCTCGTGTCAACTTGCATGACTGACTGTGACTGTGGGGGTGCGGATGGTGGGGTAGAGGTCGGGTGGGGCTAGAAAAAGTAGAAGAAATCATTTTTTGTAGTGAGGTAGGGTTTGGGTGGGTGGGTCGGGGTTGGAAAAGTAGAAGAAAAAAATTATTTTTTTTGGGTGGGTCGGGTGGGGAGAAGTAGAAGAAAAAATTCATTTTTTGGGGTGGGGTGGGGTGGTTGGGTGGGGTCGAGTTCGAGTTGGGAGTTGGAAAAAGTAGAAGAAAAAATTTATTTTTTTGGTGGATGGGTGGGTGCGTGGGTGGGGTGGGGTAGGGTAGGTTGAGTTGATGTGGTTGGAATGAAGTGTTAAAAAATAGAAGAAAAATAATTTTTGGATGGTGTATGGTGGGTGGCGGTGTGCGGTGAGATGGGGTGAGACGACTGCGGGGAAGTGTGAAAAAATAGAAGAAAAATCAATTTTGGGTGGGGTGGGGATGGTTGGGTGGGGTGTAAAGAATAGAAGAAAAATTATTTTTGGATGGGGGTAGGGTGGGGGTGGGTAGGGTGAGGTGGGATAGGGTGGGTGGGGTTGATGTAAAGTGTGAAAAAATAAAAATAAAAAAATCATTTTTGGGTGGGATGGGTTGTGGTGGGGTTTGGTGGGGTGGGGTGGGATGGAATTGTTAGGGTGAGACGTGAAAATATAGAAGAAAAATCATATTTGGGTGGGGTAGGATGGGGGTGGCGTGGGGTTGGGGTGGGAGGGTGGCGAGGTAGGTCGAGGGGGGTGGGTGGGGTGTGGAAAATTAGGAAAAAAAAGTTAATTTTGGGTGAGGTGGTGATGTGATCCAGACCACGAATACAAGCCCGCACAAAGATCCGTTGATGATCAAAGGAGGACCGATGACTCGATTGCAAACAAAGAAGACCAACGAAGCAATGGACAAGCTAGTACAAGAAATAATGGCCAAAACATTGTTCGTGACATCGAAAGAAGCAAGTGCCATGTTGGGACAGAACCAAAACGACGAGTAGATCAACCTCATTCAATGCATCGAAGAAAATTGTGAAATCTCAAATTTACGGCCGTAACATACACTACTCACGGCCGTAACGAGTTTACTGCAAAAGAACTAAAATTTTGAAGAACTGGATTTACGGCCGTAACTTACAGTGTCACGATCGTAATGCAGCCTCTGTTAAAATTATGAATTTCAGGAAAAAAAAAAAAAGGACTTACGGCCGTAAATAAAGTTTCACGGCCGTAACTGTGAATCAAAAAGCTTCTTACAGCCGTAAAGGAAGGAGTCACGACAGTAAAAGTCGGTATGCGTAATTTTAGGGTTTTTATTTATTTCCTTATTTTTAGGAATTTCTTACCTAGTATAATTAAAACTCTTTAATCAGGTTTTGACCCTATTTATAGGGATGTAATTTTCATTATTCAACACACAACTTTGATATTATTATTGAGATGCTATTTTGCTTTCAACGACCTTATTCTTCATTGAATAAAATCCGAACTTGCGAGTTATTCTTATTTGTAATAATCTCGATAAGAATTAATATTGCTTGTGATCAAGAGGTCAATATATTCTTGTGATTGTATTGGTTGCTTGGTTCAATTAATTTTAATTGGATCCATAAATCGTGGTTCCTTGGCATTCTTGGGTCGATTTCAATATTTTGTGGGTTGCGTAGCTATAATTGCTACGTGGTTTGCATCATTTGGTATCAGAGCTTAGGCTCCAAAAATCAAGATTATATCTTTGTTTTGTTCTCTTGAGTCTTCTTTAATCTTGTTCTTCGTGTTCTTCCAGTTCTTAAGTCTTTAATCCAAAAAGTGTCGCAAAAAAATTCAAAAGTCGTTATTTCCTTCGTTTGGTATCCAAATTAAATTTCGTTTGTTTCCTTATTCTTGTGGTTGAATTTTCGAAAAAAAAAAAAACGAAAATTTCATCAAGTCCAAGAAAAAAAAAATTATTATTTGATTTCAAGAATTGTCTTCTTGAATCAATCTTAGTTCCCATAAAAGTATCAAATCCTATATAGAGTCAAATTACATTCTCTAAAGGTCTTCTTCGAGTTTTTCAACAAGTTCATAAATTCTCACTCATACTCGATTTGAATCATTCGGGCTTAAACTTGTTTAAGTTCGGATTCGTTCTTTGAAGCAATTTGGGTGAAAGTCATTGAGTGGAAAAAGGCAGAGATATGAGATCAATAGAGGGTAAAAGCCAAAAATTGAGTGATACACAAGCGAAATACACGTGAGGCATATATTACTTAGTTTTAGGATGTCGGAAAATTCTACTAAAGCAAAGAACGGTGATCAAGTCAACATGGTGGAAGAGTTGGCACAACGCTTTGAGAAAATGCTTGGGGATATGTCGAGCAGGATTGAAAGGTTAGAACGGCCTAGGGAAGCGCCCAATGTGCGGAGACAAGTGGGGCGTGGCCATAGGATAGAGATGGAGGAAGAAGATGAATTTGATGGGTATGATGATGGGGCACTTATGGATAGAGATGTTAGGCGCGAACGACAAGATAGAGAGGTTGATCGACAGGATCGTGGCATGAGTAATATCAAAACAAGTATTCCTTCCTTTAAGGGTCGGAGTGATCTGGAACAATATCTAGAGTGGGAGAAAAGGATTGAGTTGATATTCGATTGCTACAGCTATACGGAGGAGAAAAAGGTTAAGGTTGCAGTTCTTGAATTCACCGATTATGCACTTACTTGGTGGGATCAGTTAGCAACTTCTAGGAGGCGAAATCGTGAGAGACCTATTAGTACATGGGGTGAATTAAAGGCTATCATGAGGAAGAAGTTTGTCCCTAGTCATTACCATAGGGAACTTCATCAAAAACTGCAAAGTCTTTACCAAGGTTCTAAGAGTGTCGAGGATTACATTAAGGAGATGGAGATGTTAATGCTTAGAGCCAATGTAGAGGAGGATGAAGAGGCCACTATGGCCCGTTTCTTAAATGGGATGAATAAAGAAATAGCAAATGTGGTCGAATTGCAACACAATGTGGAGTTAGAAGATATGCTACATATGGCCATGAAAGTGGAGAAGCAATTGAAGAGAAAAGGGACAGCTAAGTATCAGTCGGGTTCTTCAGGTTCTAATCCGTCTTAGAAGTTGAAATGAGAAAATAAAGGCGATGGGGCTGTTTCTAAAGGGAAGTTTGAGGCACCGAAAGGAAAGTTTGAGGTACCCAAGGGAAAGGAGGAGTCCGTTAACAAATTTCCACCCAAAGGGGATTCTCAACCATCTAGGATTCGAGATATTCAATGCTTCAAATGCTTGGGAAGAGGACATGTGGCTTCTCAATGCCCTAATAGACGTGTTATTACCTTGTGAGCAGAGGGGGCTTGGGAAAGTGGCAGGGATGAGGAAGACTACAGTGACATGCCCGTTTCGGAGGAAGCTAGTGATAATGAGGAATTTCTATCCGGAGAGCATGGGACGCTATTAGTAGCAAGGCGAGCCTTTAGTGCTAAAATCAACGTGGATGACGTGGAGCAACAGAGGGAGAACATATTTCATACACGGTGTCGCATCCAAGACAAGGTATGTAGTATGATTATTGACGGTGGTAGTTGTACAAATGTTGCTAGCACCACACTAATTGAGAAGTTAGGATTACCATTATTGAATCATCCATCATGTTATAGACTTCAGTGGTTAAATGATAGTGGTGAAATTAAGGTGAATAGGAGGGTGTTAGTGAACTTTTCGATTGGTAGCTATATGGATGAAGTGATGTGTGATGTGGTTCCTATGGAAGCTGGGCACATTTTGTTGGGTAGGCATTGGCAATATGATAAGAAGGTGACACATGACGGATATAAAAATAGATATAGTTTTATCAAGGATGGGAGAAAAATTACACTTACACCATTGACACCATCGCAAGTTTATGCAGATCAAGTTAAATTGAAAAATGATGAAGAACAAAAGGCGAGGAAACTTGAAAAAAAAAAGAGTTGAGGCAACGACCTCAGAAAAAGGAAAGGAAAAGAGGGTTGGAGCCATGACTCCAGAAAAAGGAGAGGAGAGAGAAAAAAGAGTGTTGGGGTACATACCTCAGAAAAAGGAGAGGGAGCGAAGAGTGCCACAAAAGAAAAACCAAGAGTGAGTTTCTATGCCAAAAGTAGTGAAATCAAGAAGGCTTTCGTGAAAAATCGACAAATGGTCCTTTTATTGTACAAGGAGTCATTCCTTACCTTTGATGAAACTAACAAATCCCTCCCTAGTTTGGCTATTTCTCTCTTGCAGGAATTTGACGATGTATTTCCAGAGGATATACCTAGTGGGTTGCCACCCATTCGAGGTATTGAGCATCAGATTGATTTTGTACCTAAAGCAGTCATTCCAAACAGTCCCGCTTATAGGAGTAATCCCGATGAGACGAAGGAGCTTCAAAAGCAAGTGGAGGAATTGATGAGTAAGGGGTACATAAGGGAGAGCATGAGTCCATGTGTCGTACCTGTGTTACTAGTACCAAAGAAGGATGAGACTTGGAGAATGTGTGTTGATTGTAGAGTCATCAACAACATAACGGTAAAGTATCGTCATCCTATTCCTAGGTTAGATGATATGTTGGATGAATTGCATGGCTCTAGCATATTTAGTAAAATTGATCTTAAGAGTGGTTATCATCAAATTCGAATGAAGGAAGGAGATGAGTGGAAAACTACTTTTAAAACTAAATATGGCTTGTATGAATGGTTAGTTATGCCGTTTGGACTTACTAATACACCTAGCACTTTTATGCGTTTAATGAATCATGTTTTACGTGCATTTATAGGTAAATTCGTTGTAGTTTACTTCGATAATATCTTGATATATAGTAAAACTTTGAATGAGCATGTGGAGCATGTTAGGTGTGTGCTTGTGGTTTTGAGGCAAGAGCAGCTTTTTGTTAATTTTAAAAAGTGTAGTTTTTGCATGGGTAAAGTTGTGTTTATTGGTTATGTGGTTAGTAATAAAGGGATTGAAGTAGATGAAGAGAAAGTCAAAGCTATTAAAGAATGGCCAACACCTAAAAGCATAACTGAGATTAGAAGTTTTCATGGCTTGGCTAGTTTTTATAGGCGCTTTGTTAAAGATTTTAGCACAATTGTCTCACCACTCATAGAAATTGTCAAAAAAAGTGTAGGGTTTAAATGGGGTGTAGAACAGGAGCATGCATTTGAGACTATCAAAAATATGTTGTGTAAAGCACCGGTTTTATCTCTTCATAACTTTGACAAGACTTTTGAGATTGAATGTGATGCCTCAGTACTAGGTATTGGAGCTGTTTTAATGCAGGATCGAAGGCCAGTAGCCTATTTAGTGAAAAGCTAAAGGGGCTGCACTTAATTATCCCACATATGACAAGGAGTTGTACTCACTTGTGCGCTCTTTGGAGACATGGCAACATTACTTCTGGCCACGGGAGTTCGTGATACACACTGATCATGAATCCTTGAAGCATTTGAGGGGTCAAGCTAAGCTGAGTAAGAGACATGCAAGGTGGGTAGAGTTCATCGAAACATTTTCCTATGTCATCTGGTACAAACAAGGTAAGGAAAATGTGGTGGCAGATGCATTGTCTCGAAGGTATGTTCTTTTAAATTCTTTGAATGCTAAACTGCTTGGATTTGAATATATCAAGGACATGTATGCTAATTATCTGAATTTTTTTAGTATTTATGATTCATGTGGTAAAGGGGCTGTGGATAGGTTCTTTAAACATAATGACTACTTATTTCGGGAAAATAAATTGTGTGTCCCTAGGTGTTCAATGAGAGAGTTACTTGTGAGAGAGGCCCATAGTGGAGGTTTAATGGGTCATTTTGGGGTTAAAAAGACCATCGAAATCCTAAGTGAAAATTTCTATTGGCCTAAGATGATAATTGATGTGGTTCGGGTTTGTAATCGATGCATTACTTGCAAGAAGGCAAAATCTAGGATTAAACCCCATGGATTATATATGCCTTAACCCGTCCCTAGTGAACCTTGGGTCGATATCTCTATGGATTTTGTTTTGGGATTACCTAGGATTAAGAAGGGAAGAAATTCTATTTTGTGGTAGTAGATCTCTTTAGTAAAATGGCACATTTCATACCATGCCACAAAACTGATGATGCTACCAATATTTTCTTTAGGGAAGTCGTGCGCTTACATGGGGTTCCTAAAAGTATAGTCTCGGATAGGGATGTTAAATTCCTTAGTCATTTTTGGAGAGTCTTGTGGAACAAACTAGGAACAAAACTACTTTTCTCTACAACTTGTCACCCACAGACCGATGGACAGACCGAGGTAGTAAATAGGACAATGATTCAATTGTTGCGCACCATAATCAATAAAAATCTGAGAAATTGGGAAGAGTGTCTACCATTTATTGAATTTGCATATAATAGAGTTATACATTCTACTACTTCTTGATCACCTTTTGAAATTGTTTATGGTTTTAATCCACTAACACCATTGGATTTAATTCCTTTACCTGTGAATGAACGTAGTAGTTTGGATGGAAAGAAAAATGTTGAAATGGTTAAATCACTCCACGACAAGGTGAGGTTGGCAATTGAAAAGAAAAATGAACATTATGCTTCGCAGGCTAACAAAGGAAGAAAGGGCTTCATATTTGAACCCGGTGATTGGGTTTGGGTACACTTGAGGAAGGAGCGGTTTCCTGAACAACGCAAATCAAAGTTACAACCGCGAGGGGATGGTCCATTCCAAGTGATTGAAAGGATCAAAAACAATGCCTATAAACTCGATCTTCCTGGTGAGTATAATGTTTCGGCTTCATTTAATGTTTCTGATCTATCTCCGCTTGATGCAGGTACAGATTCGAGGTCGAATCCTTTCGAAGAGGGAGGGGATGATGTGATGCAGACCACGAATACAAGCCCGCACAAAGATCCGTTGATGATCAAAGGAGGACCGATTACTCGATTGCAAAAAAATAAGACCAACGAAGCAATGGACAAGCTAGTACAAGAAACAATGGCCAAAACATTGTTCGTGTCATCAAAAGAAGCAAGTGCCATGTTGGGACCGAACCAAAACGACGAGTGGATCAGCCTCATTCAATGCATCGAAGAAAATTGTGAAATCTCAAATTTACGGCCGTAACATACACTACTCACGGCCGTAACGAGTCTACTGCAAAAGAACTAAAATTTTGAAGAATTGGATTTACGGCCGTAACTTACAGTGTCACGGCCGTAATGCAGCCTCTGTTAAAATTATGAATTTCAGGAAAAAAAAAGGGTCTCACGGCCATAACTGTGAATCAGAAAGCTTCTTACGGCCGTAAAGGAAGGAGTCACGACCGTAAAAGTCGATATGCGTAATTTTAGGGTTTTTATTTATTTTCTTATTTTTAGGAATTTCTTACCTAGTATAATTAAAACTCTTTAGTCAGGTTTTGACCCTATTTATAGGGATGTAATTTTTATTATTCAATACACAACTTTGATATTATTATTGAGAGGCTGTTTTACTTTCAACAACCTTATTCTTCATTGAATAAAATCCGAACTTGCGAGTTATTCTTGTTTGTTCAAATCTCGGTGAGAATTAATATTGTTTGTGACCAAGATGTCAATATATCCTTGTGATTGTATTGGTTGCTTGGTTCAATTAATTTTAATTGGATCCATAAATCGTGATTTCTTGACGTTCTTGGGTCGATTTCAATATTTTGTGGGTTGCGTAGTTACAATTGCTACGTGGTTTGCATCAGGTGGGGTGGGATGGGGTGGGGTTGGGGATGGGTAGCGGGGTAGGGTCTGGGCGAGTTGTGGAAAAGTAGTGGAAAAAAAATCATTTTGGATGAGGTAAATTGGGGTAGGTCTGGGGCGAGGTTTGCGGGGAAGTCGAAAATTAGAAAAAAAAAATTAATTTTGGGTGGGGTTGGGGTTGGGGTAGGTGGCGGGGTAAGATAGGGTAGGGTTTGGATGAGTTGTGGAAAAGTAATAGAAAAAATCATTTTTGGTGGGGTGGGAAAACATATTTAAAAAAAAAAAAAAAAAAAACTTATTCTTGGGGTGGGGTGGGGTGGGTAAGGTGGTGTCGGGGTGGGGGTGAGTCATGAGTGTGGAAAAGTAGAAGGAAAAAAGTCATTTTTTGAGTTGGGGTGGGGTGGGGTTGGTGGGGTGAGTACGGGGTTGGATTGAGTTGAGTTTAGTTTAGTTGGGATGGAGTAGTTGTGGATTAAGTATTATTTTGATTTTATTATTTAATATTATATAAGTTTTAATTTAATTTATAAATGATAATTGTTGACCACAAAATCCGGCTGGACCTTGGACCAACACGTCTCAGCTCCTCCCTCTTGAACACGTGGATCTCCTGCGCACTGTGACAAACAATCAGTTTGCAAAGGGGGCCGAGGTGGCTCCCGTTTGCACTCCGATGCCTAAGTCAGTACTCATTTTGGGCAAATATATATTGGGTGCGGGAAATATAAATGTGTAGAAGAGAGAAAAGGGAGTGAGAGAAATATAGAGTTAAGAGTGAGAAATTTCTAACCCTTTACTTGGAGACAATTGTGCTTCATTTATAGTGAAAACTTCTTGTCTCGGATTGCGACATGTGGCATACTTTACACTTGTCATCACCCTAACTTACGGATGTGACAATCTTGCTTTTCAAACCGTAATCATTGCTACATTTCGTAGGGGATGGGCACCTGTCACGTCTGGGTAAAGGCAGTGTCCCATCACTGACTCCATCTCTCTCTTCTGATCAACGCCATAAAGCACCCCGGCTGGGTATAAAGCACATCGGACGGGCGTTAACCAGGTCGGCTAAAGAGGTTTGCTTGACATACCACCTCGGCATTCATCCCAAGGTGATATTCTAGGTCTTAGCTGTGGGTCAAGGTCCATTGGGCCACTATTGGGCCTTCGCTGGTGGATCGTTGTACCTTTCTTTGGGCCCGCTTTCAACAATAATTATTATAATATTACATTAATTAATTAACTAATTAACACCTGGTTTTTTAAAAAAAATCTTAAGTTTCTTATGTTTGAAAAGTGAAAGTTTTAGTTGTATAGTTATATGTTTTTCCCTGAAACAAATAGAAATTAGTATAATGGATTTAGGCTTTTGGCCCAGTTCAGGGTCGGCCCTGGGTGCAGGCGTTGCAACCTGTCTCATTCATTTTCATCTATGGTTCTAAAGGTTCTTTTTTTCCCCCATGTGGTTTGTTAAGAAAAAAAGTTTTACCGCCTCCTCATTATGCCTTAATTTACGAATCGTACTAGTTTAAAGATATTGATATGCGATGCAATGAGAACTCAACAAATATGATGACAAATGTTGTATATAAGAATGTTTTTCATCTAAATAAAATTCTTGATAACGGAATGATTATTATTATTTAAATTTGAATTGAATATTTGCATTTTTGCTACTTTTTTCTCAATTGTACTTTTTTATATAATTTATTCTTTGTTAATTGAACATATCCGTGCATTGCACGAGTGTGAAACTAGTAACCTCTTATTTAATCTATCTATCACGAGTAACTATATTTTATTGAAAGTATTAAACCCTCGGATGATAATTTCTTATTTCCCTAGTCAAGCCAATAGGTGCTTCTATGTTCATTGGCCGGTTTTATATTTTTCTTCAACAAATGAAGATTAATTTAATTCATCATCGCTCAACAGTTGTTACAAGAGCCCAACAATTAGTTATCTTAATGCAAGTGGTGTAGAGCTAAAGTATGAACTATATTAATAAATAATTAAGAGCATGTTAAATTCAAGGTATATACTGGTATAGATATTGACTAAAAAAGAGAGACATAAGTTTCAAAAAATCAGTACATGTATCTATGTAGCGTTGAGAATACGTGAGATCATCTTAAACATCTAATGTACGATAACATATGTTTTTTTTGTCCCAAGTAACTTGAATAAATATTTTATGTCGTTGCTATTGTGTAATAGTGACCAACAAAATCGTCTCAAATAGTTGTCACTGTAAGCCTGCGACTGATGTTCAATAGTGATGACCATGTCGTCTCTATTGCCAAAAGGGCTACTGAGATGACAAAGTCGTATCTAAAAAATAAAATATGTAATTTATTTATTTATTTGACATGGCCCGAACCACTTTCAATCGATACTTCGACCCACATATTTTCTTTAATTTATATGATAATTAGGCAATGTAAGGCTTCAAACCCTTGACCTAATATATATATATATATATATATATATATATATATATATATATATATATATATATATATATATATATATATTCTTATTTTAACCAATATATATTAGTTAGCTAATTGTATAAATATTTGTTCATCCAAATAAAATATTTTTTAAACGAAATTATATTTAATATTATTTGTACAAACATAATTGAACCTATAAAAATGTCGTCGCAATAGGCTTGGTATTAGCGACAACTTTTCTTGTCGTATCTCATTTTCGTCACCGTCGCTCCAGTTTCTTCTAGTGATGTGACATAATAATTTTTTTTTTTTTTTTTTTTTTTTTGACAATATACAAAATAATTATTACTGTGGAGTCAAATTTCTTAAAACGAGACCTAGATAAATTATGACTTATTACAATGTGGAGGTTATTCTTATTTATAACTGGTCCAAGTTGGGATAATTATTTTTTATGACTACATAGATGTTATTCCCATATAGAGACGAGATGTCGTATTGTATATTTTTGATGTTTCAATATTCTTTAAATGGTTCCTTGATCTTTCAAATTGGTGCATATTGGTTTCTGAAAACTTGATTTTGTTTGGTGTAGGTTGGTCCTCCAAATTTCTATTTTCTGAAGATTGGTCCTTTTACGTTTCTGGCATATTCAAATGACCCCTAAACTTTCAAGTAAGTATACATATGTTGACAATAACACAAGGTTTACTTTTAATATAAGCATGGTGATTTACCAAAATAAACAAATATGGAGATACAGTACTTTTATGACTTTTTTTTTTTTTTTTTTTTTTTTTTTTTGAACATTACATAAGGGAGTGGAGGGGAGGGGGATTGGAGGCTCGAACCCAGGACCTATGACCTGGTAAGGGGAGTCATCACCACTTGGGCTAACCCTTGGCCTCTAGTACTTTTATGACTTGAATGCATGCTATCTAAAATTTAATTTTGTTTAGCAATTTAAAAATTGGGAACCCATTCTAGAAACAAATTGAAAGTTTTATTAATTAGAAGGTGTGTTGAATTGAGATTTTAGTATTAGGGGTGGACGTGGTTCGATTTGGTTCTGGTTCTAGAAGAACCAAACCAAATCGTAAACCGATGATTTTTTACTAATGGAACCAATTGGTTTTTTCAAAGATATGGAACCAAACCGGAACCAAACCGCTCGGTTCTGGTTTGGTCTGGTTTGGTTCTAAGATCATTACTTGAATTTTTAAATAATAAATGTAAATTAAAACTTGTTTATATTCACTTCTTCGTTAGAATCCATCTACATCATTACTAAATAGAAAATGAAATTTTTAGTTAACAAAACAAAGATTTAGAAAAAGTAACATGTTATTCTAAGTCAAAGAAGAAGAAACTAGCCTGAAGGAAGCTCGTCGACATGTTGAAATTTAGAGAATCGAACATAAAGGCAGTTTAGACTTATAGTTACAGGTTACGATGAAGTTCTGAGTCCCATTCTACCGTGGTGCCGTGTGAGTTAGGGATGGAATTTGCAATTTGAGTTTGGGTTAACTCTTGAGAATTGATGAATTGGGTCGAGATTTATATATACATAAGTTTTAAAAATAAACATCATTGTCGTCGATGGTAACTAAGAAGTGTAACGACTGTTGTGTTATAGAAGTGCAAGTAAAGCAGTGTGAATGCGTATTTATAATTAAAAAGAAGAAAAACGAATTAGAATTAGAATTAGAATTTAGATTTATAATTTAAAATATTTGTCTAATATGAAATGAGATAAAATGTATGTTAAATAATATTTTTGTACATTTCACATTTATAATTTTAGATTTTAATTTTTTGGTGAGATGAATATCCACTAATTTGTAAAAAATATATATATAGTTTGGTTCTTGGTTCTGGTTCTGGTTCTAGAAAGAGAACCGGAACCAGAACCAAAATCGAATGGTTCTTGATTCTAAGAACCAAATCATTATTTTTTTTTATGTAGAACCGAACCAAACCGCTTGGTTTGGTTTGGTTTGGTCTGGTTCGGTTATTTTGTCCACCCCTATTTAGTATGCATGGAGTGTAAAAATTAAAGTGCAAATATTTTGCTAATACCATTTCAAATTTGACAACTCTGAACACACTTGACCTACTATTAAATATACATTTGTCATTAATTAAGATAAATTACACACAAATACTTGATTGATTGGACGGGTTTTCAAACTCACTTCAGCTGACCTTGAGGGTTTTTCATTGCAATGAGGATTCATTTCAGTACTCCAACAACTAGAATGGGTAGTAATTAAACCGGCAAAGTGTTTGATAAATTAAGGATCCCACCACTTTGGTTATGCGATCAAGACAAGACAAATCACATCGTACTAACTTCCAGCTCGCTTTCACTCCACTTTGTAATGATTTACCAATTCAGTTCGTCCGTCAGTGTGCCATGTATCATTGTCCAAGTAACTTGGGTAAAAAAGAAGTCACCTGTAGAATGTTGACCTTCATAGTTATTCCACCTCGGTTCAGCAAGCAACAATAACAATGAACCCTGTTCAGAACAAATTTGGGGTTGGCTTCTTGAATCCTTTTTTTTTTTTTTTGCCACTCCGTTTAATGCATTGCTAGATGGGGAAATGATCTAAGCACCCACAATGGTGTCATAACAATTATCCACTCGCCACGTGATGAGTGGATATCGGTTGAAAGACCACCCATTTTTTGAGGGGTGGGTGATTTGTAGAGTGTGGGAACCAATGCCCACTCTTCACGTCACAAGTGGATATTGGTTCTCAATTGTTATGTCACTCATTATGGGTGTTAGATCATTTCCCTGGTTGGATATGCGCACCTGCAATCTTTCCAGCTTTTAGCATTAACAAGAATACCATTTCTCTGAATACAATTATGCTTCAATTTCCCCGATCTTGATTCATTATAGAGGTACTTCTGGCTCCGCTAGGCCTGCTCTAACAAGAAATCGCATTCATGGCCTTCACCGTTCTCGTCCGAGCTAATTTCCGAGGCCGACTCTATAGCAAAACCTCCACGCCTGTCATGTCAACCAATCCACCATGCACTGACAGGTTTTTTAGGTATCGAAGAGTGATTTTATCAATTACAGTTGTGGATGGGATCTGATCCTCCTCCAACACTACGTTCGCTGGACCAGTTTGGATCAAATGTACTTCTCACGGGTGATGGTTTCTTATCGGTATTGAATCCCTTCACAACCGCGGCCGTGAGTATACGCTGATTCTTTAATATTACCTGATGATCTTGTCCACTGCGTCGTAGAGCCAGGTCTACACTTCTCAGACAACAAACTTCTTCTGGATGAAATGCTAATAGTCCTATACAGATGAAAAATACAAGTGTCCTAGAACTACAAACGAACATGGTTTGTTTTTAGTGGAAAATAAGGTAGCTAAGAGTATGTTTTCTTGGTTTCAGTATGTTCCTATGTTCCATTCCTTTAGATATAAGCCTATTGTTATAAAACTATCAAAATCATAACAACGATATAGAGAAAGAGATGGAGAGAATTGAAAGAATTCTTCATTCCAATTCAAGGTGTAAGAATGTTTATGAAATGACTCCTATTTATAGGAGTGGACAATGGCACAATCGTAATACTGTAAAGTTTGCAGGGGTATAATGGTAATGTCATTCACATATATATATACATTTATTTATAACACTCCCCCTTGAATGACATATTACGCAATTGTTTGCCTCGTTAAAACCTTGCTAAGAAAACCCAATGGGATAAAACTTGAGCGAAGGAAAAAGAGTACAGTTGCTCCCCCTGATATTGGCCATCGTCAATCGTTGAGTCTTAATGTTCAAGTAGAACAAATCATGTATTGAATCTTTGAAGTTCTTCAGTGCTTCAGTGCTTCATTGCTTTATTTCTGTAGTGCTTTAGTGCTGCCTCGTTAAAACCTTGTCAGTAAAACCCAATGGGACAAAATCTGAACGAAGGAAAAAGAGTACAGCCGCTGCCTCGTTAAAACCTTGTCAGGAAAACCCTGTGGGACAAAACCTGGACGAAGGAAAAAGAGTACAGCATGACAGCATGATTCTCCCCCTGAAGTGTGCATTCAAGTATTCATGAACCTTTTGAATAATGATATCATATTTCTTCTGGAATATGAAAATCTCCTTGCATAGCATTCTTCATAAGATGTCTATGATTTTCTTCATTTTTTGATATCATTCCAGTATAACAATGTGTTGCTAAATTATAGCTTGTCAATAGCTATGATAATGCCTCAAAAACCTTTGCTAGGAAAACCCTGTGGGACAAAACCTCAGCGAAGGAGAAAGAGTACATTATTCTCATTAATTTTCATCAATACACCTCAGCTGCTGCCTCATTAAAAACCTTGCTAGGAAAACCCTGTGGGACAAAACCTCAGCTAAGGGAAAAAGAGTGCAACGCGTATTTATTCCTTTCATGGAATATTACAAGTATATTGGTGCAATCACGAATCTTTTCATCGTATAATTTATGATGAGCTTTATATAAATCGTTCATAGCTCATGATGTCATAACATGCTATATTAAGCAATGTTGTACTAATTTATTGATTGCATCTTTCACTTCTGGTGAATAATCAAATTTAGAATTCACTTCTGGTGAATAATCAAATCTATAATTCACTTTCATAGATTGCATCTTTCACTTCTAGTGAATAATTAAATATTCATTTTCAAATTCACTTCTAGTGAATAATCAATTTCAAATTCACTTCTGGTGAATATTCATTTTCGTATTCACTTCTAGTGAATAATCAATTTCAAATTCACTTCTGGTGAATATTCATTTTCGTATTCACTTCTAGTGAATAATCAATTTCCCAGATGTCATAAATAGTACACTCCAATTTCACTTTCAACATATTATATCATGGAGTCATTTGTATCATTCTATAGTGATACTAATCTGGGCATATTGAATCTTTCAATGATTTATACATGTATGTTCTTGCACTTTATAAACTGCAATTTCTAATTTTGCAGGAGCATAATCAATCATTGAAATAGATATCAATTTCGACATATAATCTACAATCATTTTACTTGAAATCCCAACGTACCGCGATCAACTGGTACATCAAAGAATACTCCCAAAGTACCGAGATGAGAATCATACATTTTGATCTCACTCATTGGTATATCAAGGAGCTCAAGCTAGTGATTTAGACTATAGTCTATCCACCATATGTCATGCCAGTTCTATGAAAAATTTCGCGCGCAACTAGTCGTCTTTTACGACTGTGAAATATTTTTCATTTGTACATATAATTACTGGCTTTACACATTTAAGCATTTGGACTTCAGGTCCTTGAACAATAATCCCTACATTAGGGTTTCATACTTGGCCAAAGAATTATGATTTCATCAATCTTATTTCATAAGAGGGTATGCAGTCGACTTATTTATCGATTCCATCTCAATATAACGTGGAGAGATCTCTTTATATGTTCTATCATCAGGTACCTGAATATCTCATCATTTGACTATGTCCCTTTTACTTACTTTGGGTATTTAGCCTCAAAGGAATCATTTCAATCATTCAAGAGATATTTATTTTTGGAATCGATAGTCATTATGCTTCAGGCATAATTACGCTTCAGGCGTGTTTTCACCATAATGTTCTCAAATATTATCAATCGGCTAAAATGCCATAACACATGTCATTCTTTTAGGGATGTAATTTCAATCATATATCTCAGTGCGCTTTGGTGGAGTGTATGCATATCGCATTTTTACAAATAATAAAGCTTCTTGAGCTATTCCCTGTTTGACATAGAATATTGTTGTATGATAAACAATTTCTGAATAAGTTATTCTCATAGAAAATAATTTGGAACTTTTGATAATCTAACCGTTTATTATAGAACTTCTGGTTCTATACGGTTTTATTTCATTTCTATGTATGAATATTTGATTCAATACAATATCGCTAAACTTCTGGTTCAATACAATGTATATTTCATTTATGAGCTTCTGGTTCATACTATATACATATTTCACTTGTACGTATGAACTTCTGGTTCAATAAGATATTTCACTTGTACATATGTATGAACTTCTGGTTCAATACAACATTTATTTCATCAGTATTCTATATAGTTCAAATCAGTATACCTTTATTACTTTTAGTATACCGAAAAATCAGGTACAATATCCAAGGAAATATCTCATAATCTCAATCTTGTCGCCAAATCTTCCCTTATATCGAAAAAGGTAATGGCATATTATCTCACCTTTTCAATAATTTATTCCATTATTTCTTGATGGAATCCATATCACTGACACGCGGAGCCGCCGCTCTTTTACGCGTTGAATAATGCATTTAAATAGATGATTTGGGAAGAAGGCTAGATCCATCAAAAATGGATATCATACTTTCAAATATTCGCAAATATTATTCCAATCTTCCAGTAAATGATTTGAGAAAAATTTATCGAATTAGGCTCGAAAGATTGAGGTTGCTGATGGATCATGGCATGCCAGAAGATGTTCGCTGGTTGATCGAAGCAAAAGTTCGATTAGCTGGTGAATTACCAGATTCATTTTCTAAGCACAAGCCTGGCTTAGGTAAGAGTACTTTTGCAAAGAAGCGAAGAGCAAAAAGATTAAATAGTTGCTACAAATGTGCTCGATGGACATGTGATACCCGTTGTAAATCAATAGGATATTCATCCATAAATCGAGATGATAAGATAGACTTCATTAAGGGTGGACTGAGTAAGGAGTCATTGGATGATATCCGATTGACTCTTGAGACGCACCCTAGTGGATATGTGCAGCGTGAGCTACTATCTTTATGGGCTAAATTCATCAGCGATAAAGAGAGATATAGTCTCAAAAATATAATAGCAAAAGATCCTGTTTGCCATGCTGTTATAAACAATGATGCTTTGGCTATGCAGCATTAATACAAGGTAAATCATTTGATATATATGCACATATAAAATATTTTTTCTGTTTCCTTTCACGAGTTTTGATAAAGGCTGGTTAAAAATATTAAATCGCCGAAAGGTGAGTAGGATGATTTTGTCAAAAGTAAATCTTCACTTTTTCGAAAAACGACCAGTAAATAGTGAAGTTTTTCGGTTTTAAATAGCCAAACATTTTTCATAGTTCATGCATCCCAAAATAACATTTTCCTTCTTTACTTTCAAAAATGGAAGGACCAAAATTTCGACAGATCAAAACTATCTGTGTATTTTGTGGATCAAAAGTGGGAAAAGGTTTTGGGTATCTAGAAGCAGCCGTGGATTTAGGAAAGAAATTGGGAGAGAAAGGTATCACTCTCGTGTATGGAGGAGGTAGCAGTGGATTGATGGGTTGTGTTTCACAATCCGCTCTAGTAGAGAAAGCAAGAGTGATAGGTGTTATACCTACTCCTTTAGCTGATATTGCAGGCAAAACACGAGGGCATGAAGTACAAACCTTATCTATCCATGAACGCATAACTTGCATGTTATATGGTTCTGATGCCTTCATAGCCCTGCCTGGAGGTTTTGGTACTTTAGAAGAAATCTTTAATATTACTTCATGGGCTCAACTAGATCTCCATACTAAGCCTATAGGGCTTTTAAATGTAAACAATTTCTTTGATGGTTTGCTAACATTTCTTGATTATGCTGTGGAACAGGGATTCATATCTCCATTTTCTAGGAGAATCCTTATTTCTGCTCCTACTATCGAGGAACTGCTGGATAAGTTGCAATCATATATTCCAATACAAGATCCAGCAGGAGTAAAGATAGATTGGTCGCAAGGAAGGGGAATCAAGAGAAAATGGAGTCCGGTTAATGTAAATTTATCTTTGTGAACTCTAGAATAGGTGGTGGTAGAGTACGGAGTATTCTCACTCTTGAGACACACCATAAATTTCTAGGATTTTATCAATGTATTAATCTTGTGTACCTCAAAGATTTAAAGTGGTAGAGTATGGAGTATTTCTTACTCTTGAAACACACTTTTTTTCTTTATTTCCTCAAAAGGTCAGAGGTGGTAGGATACGGCTACTCCCGAAACACATCTCTAATTTTGAGGATCATAAATGTTTTCCCCTTTTGCATTTTGCATGTATGTCTCGTTTATGCTTCTTCAGGAGCAATAATAATATCATTTCATTATGTTTAGATGATAATTTTTACTTCTTCTGGAGTAAATATGTACTTCTTCTGGAATATATAAGTGCTCGTGCAAGAACTTTTCCAGGCACTTATCATCTAACATTCATCTCATAATACTGATGAGATTATTTTCACATTAGCTATATCCGTGCTATCATGTGATATTATCTTATCATACATCAACATTCTCTTGTTGAATAATTTTCATCCACCCATTCAAATTCAGATATTGGTAACTTCTGGTACCATTGGATAAAACATTTTATTAATATTTATCAACCTTTTGGTAATGATAACTTCTGGTATCATTTGATAAAATATTTTCTAACTTTAGTATTGATAACTTCTGGTATCATTTAATGAAGTATCAAATAACAATAATATTGTATATATATATTAACAATAACGATACTGGGGTTATACCACCAAGTATATATATGTTGACAACAACCCTCTAATATGTTAGAATTAACCAACAACTGAGGTGTTTATATGTATTCAATTGATATACCGACCATATAGGCGGTGTCAACGTGATGAAATAATTAAACCAGCCATATAGACGGTATCAACGAGATGAAACAATTAAACCGGCCATATAGGCGGAATCGACATAATGAAATAATTAAACCGGGTAAAGCCAACCATGTAGGTGGTAAAACCAACCATGTAGGTGGCAGCATAATATAATTCAATTGATCACATATTAATCGTTAATTTACGATTATTATACTTGTATGTATTATTAAGGGCAAAATCGTCCATATTTTAATATATTGCTCATATGAATAAATTGAAACCGTCAATAGGTTTAAAATTTAATTTAGAACAAACTTACTTTTGGTCCGAAGTTCAAAATCTCGTCGGAAATGCTTCAAAAATAATATTTACGAAGCCGCCACGTTCAACCATCGGAAAATGTCCAAAACTGTATCAAACAGAAAAGTAAGATCATAGAAAAATTCAAAACGTCGAACTGAACAAACTGCCTTTTGACACCGTCGCCAGAAACGGCTCCACGCGCCCGCACGCGCCCGATCGACGTCAGCGCGTGGGATTCACGCGCCTCACGCGCCGCCGCCGTCTGTCGCCGCCGGTGACACGCGCCGGTGCCGGAGGTTCGTCTTGCCACCGTGATTTCAGATCCGGTCTCCGATCGTTAATTGGATATACGGTTTTGCGTAAATCGGCTTTGAAAGTTTCGAGTTTTTCAGATCTACAATATGTGGGTTGTTTTCTAAAGCCAAAAGTATTTGATTTGAGAGAGGAAAACATTGATTTGTAAAAATCAGGTTTCTGATACAGAAGCTCATCATTTAGATGCAACTGTAGAGCATACTCCCGTCGTATTACTCAATTGACTAGAGACTCGTGCTGATAACGTGTTATAAAACTATCAAAATCATAACAACGATATAGAGAAAGAGATGGAGAGAATTGAAAGAATTCTTCATTCCAATTCAAGGTGTAAGAATGTTTATGAAATGACTCCTATTTATAGGAGTGGACAATGGCACAATCGTAATACTGTAAAGTTTGCAGGGGTATAATGGTAATGTCATTCACATATATATATACATTTATTTATAACACCTATGATTATTTCTGATAGATTTGGTGGGAATTTAAAGCATAAAGCAAGAAGGAACAAGAATCCATATCTGACTAGGATGAATAAAGGTAATTGGACCCTCGAGAAGCTAAGCATATTTTTCCATTTGTTTCCCTACATCTCCATCATTTTGATTTGCTTTTGTGTACCAATCTTGTATGTATGCCTAAGGAAAAAATAAAAAACTAAAGCCTTTGATGGGCAACTTGTTTTTATTTATTTATAAACAAATAATGTAATATTTTCGAAGTAAAGTATATGATTGAAAAGTAACCTCAAGAAATGTGTGGTTAAAAGTGATTTAGAGAAATATGTTGTTTACAAATAAGTTCACCAAATACTTTCCATTCTTTAATATCTTCTTGTTCTAGACGAGAATGTTATCACAATGGTCAAGTGTGAGGTGTCGGCTTAATCATGAAAAGTAAATAAGCCTTCGTTGGTTACACTGTATGATTTATAAACTTTATTTGATTTACCAAACGGATGCTTAGTCTTATGATACGGAGAGTTTGAGTAGCTAAAACACAAGATCTTTGTCAGTGTAAGCAGCCACAAAGCAAGATGTGATGGAAAAGAGACTAGCTAGGGAATAGACGTCTTCACTTAAAAACACAAAACATTAGCTTTATGCCATTATGAGATCTCACTTTAGAATTCCAAATCTATCTTCTCAGTGTAGCAAATACTGTCACTTCTGATGCCTTGCTGTATGCGACCCTTTAATGCTCTTTCTTTGGCGGCCAGGATCTGAGTTCCTCGTTCAAAGAACCCACTTTGAGTGTATCTTTCAATTGAAAATCAAGTATAACTTTAATCTCTGATTCCATACTCAAATAAAGGTGAGTAACAACTATGTTGAGAACTCACGTCTTTGTTTGATTTTGATTAAAATTTGATTTTAATCTCAAATCAAAGTCAATAATTAATTTTAACCACACATTTTATTGGACCCACAATTTTTCAACTGCACATTTCATCAACTTTTATCAAAATTTACTAAAAAATTGATTTTATTTGATACCGAACAGGGCTAAATTTAAAATTAGACCATATAATGGTGTAATTGACCTAACCAAATATGTATTAAATGTACGACTATCAAAATTTTATGATATGAATCGAAAAAGATATATTTCATTGGATGTCCTCTACTAATAACGAAGTCAATTGTTTTTTATGCAATGAAATAATACGAAATGTGATTAGCACTGTAAAAACTCATTGATTCACTGAAATATCGAGGATTTAATTGGTGAGAAAATGTTTGTCTTTTTTCCATGCAAATTTTCTCATCACAACGGTGAAAATGTTTTTCAAGAAATGGTTTAATGTGTGCATGAGATGAGATGATTGCACCAAGAAATTTTTTTTTTTTTTTTGAAGTAAATTTTTCAATCAGACACAAGAAAAAGGAAAATCTTTTTCTTGATTTTGACATTTTCCTAGAAATTTTTTCCAATCAAACAAACCATGCATATTGAACAACTTTTTGAACACTACAGATGGAGTGGAAGGAAGAGGTGTGACTCAAGCCCAGATATACTGCAATAAGGGGGTGCCTTTCCATCACTAGGGCAAGCCCCATTGGTCCATGCATACTGAATAACTAGAAACGAGGGACTTTTAAATTTTTTTTTTTTTTAATTTGTGCTTAAATAATGAAATCCTACAAAACCCTAAAAATGAAAAATTAACGAACAACACTTAAATGAAGTATTTATTTAAATCTAAAACAAAATAAAATGATAGAATATGATATCGCATCATGTTTCTTCGAGATCTTTGTTCTACATCTTCATGTAAATCCAGTAATGGACCGAACAGAACGTAAGAAGGATTAATATAATTGACTAAAAATTTTATAGACAACAAGGCTTATTTTGTCATTTTTATTTTTTATTTATTTTTACACAGGCAAGGGGAGAGGAATTAGGGGAGATTTGAACTTGGGATCAACACCAAGTTGAGGAGTTCGACTTGAACAATCAACCATTGAGGAACCTCCTCAATCCCCTATTTTGTCATCTTTCAAGAAATAAAAAAAAAAAAAATATATATATATATATATATATATATACAATCACATTTTATTTTATTTTATTTTATTTCGTAGTCGTAACCACACTTTAAATTAAAAATTATAAAAACAGAATCACATGCTTTTTGGAACATTCTAAAGTATAGGTTCTGATGCTTTATTTATATATCGTATCGATGAGATTGGAAGGTGGGTTAAGTTGAGGGTTAAAGTGATAATGGTCCGAACAATACAACTAAGGCTGAAAGTTACACATGGAACGAATCTTCGTTTTTTAAAAATCTAAATTCCAATTTTGACTTGAATGAGTAGATTTTTTTTTTTTTTTTTTTTTTTCCGGATTACTAATGTTAAGGTCAATTTTGTATCGTTGACTCTATAGGGCTTTGCAGTTTGCATCATGATGCAAAGCGTGAATTTGAAGGCACCATGACGTGTAAGATATCTCCTAAACATCAAAAGAGTAATTGTTCTTCTTCCATGAAGCTTTATGTTTAATGACCCATTTTACATGGCTTTTGAGACTCAAATTTTAAGGGATTTCGGATTGAAACAAAAGGGAAACATATTTCAATACTCAGAAGCTTCACAGTTTAGCATTACTGTCCTGTTACATATATATAAAAGTAACACCCCGCTGCACGCAAATGACACAGGAGATTTACGGGGATTACCGTTTAATTAAACCTGTTCCCGATGCAGAGTGGTAATAGCAGCTACTGCAGGCGATACTCAGAAGTTTCACAGTTTAGCATTACTGCCCTGTTACATATATATAAAAGTAACACCCCGCTGCACACGAATGGCACAGGAGATTTACAGGGATTACCGTTTACTTAAACCTGTTCCCGATGCAGAGTGGTAATGGCAGCTACTGCAGGCGCAGCGGATGCGACCAGAAGACCTCTGCTGCTTTGAGCGGATTGTACCACGATAGCAAATTGTGTTGCCGCGAGTGCTGCAGCTTCCTGTTCCAACAAATCAGATATGGAGAAATGACTTAGAGCCCGTTTTTTATGTGGACTTTGAAAAGTCAAAAGTTGCTTATGATATTGTTTGGATAGTTTTCACTTTTCTTGAAGTGATTTGTCTCTCTTATTAGAAGAGAGGAAGCTGGCCAAGGTGGTTTTTTAAGAAAGCCCTTCTACATAAAGCAGAAGCTATCCCGAACATGCTCTTACTATACAGTTCATATTATTTCCATGTAGAGGTTAAATAGATAGATATTATTACAATAGCAGTAGACTAACCTGTCTCTGCCTCTGCTGCTGCAAGAAACTAATGGCCCAGATCATGATATAGCAAGGCAAAAGAAAGCCAGCAATTCGAAGCAAGAAAAGCTGCATCCATCAAATAGTCAGGATAATAAATAAAAACTAACTACAGCAAGAAAATTCAAATGACAATATAAAGTTTGCATCAACTTACAGAAAAGAAAGTAGATGCATCTTCATCGCCATCTCCATCTCCCTCACCATCAGTTACAGACAATGCTTGCCGCAATAGCAGAAGAGCCATTAACTGCCAATAAACAACAGCAACACTTTTTCAGTTGTTATGCAGGGTAGCACGTTTCAGAATCCAACTTGAGGGATTTTTCCATAACTCGATTCATGTCTTCAATTTAGTAAAGATCGAGACAAAATTGAATTCTCTGACAATCACCTACTAATGTAAATTTCAAGACTTTAAGATTTTATTGTGGCATTTCCATGGGGAAAAAAAATGTATTAATGCACAGATTCAAAGTTCCACCCCTTGGATTGCGTCTGTCGCGCCAGATTATAACCACCAGTGTGGTTACAAACTGAATACTTTTGAGACAGGGAGCACATGTTTTCTTACAGTCTATTGTCATCAGACTCTCTATTCGGAGGAAGTACGCATATAGGAAAAACAAGGATAACGGCATGAGATCCAAGTCGATTCCTTTAATTTAGAAGAGGGTCCTTTATATCATTTCTGTTATTTTGATATTGGATTCAGAATGATTCTTAATTCGTATCTCAAAATTTCTAGACTAGAAATGATATCCGAAAGTATTACAATTTGCCATTTTTTAGGGATATATATACACCTAAATATGCATCTAAAATTAACAGTATATAAGTTTCTGAAGTAATTTTGAGTTCATAGGAAATAAGACATAACACATACCCATGTGACCATGTCTAAATTATGGATTATTTTTAGCCTTATCACAATATACTAGATTTTAAAAAGAATGGGTCTAACTCCTAGCCATGTACTGTATCAGACATCTGCACCCGAATACAAGCAACAACTGTTTTAACATTGCCGAGACACTCTTGGTAGATCTGCCCCAATGAAAAAAGAAAACCTCACAATATTTAACTACAGATCCCCAGCTAGCTGTCTCAGTCCTTCCTGTCTTCTCCTCTCCCTCTGAGTTCTTGCAATCCTTCCAACACCACTATTCTGCGCACCATCAACAACCGAACACAGTCATCTTCCTTCCTCCCTCTCTCTTGTTCTTATTCGCTTGCCACCTACTCTCACTCACTCTCACTCTCACTCTCACTCTCACTCTCACTATTGTGTATGTGTGTGTGTTGGAGGATAGGTTGTGTCTTTCTCTCCAACCCAATTTCATTTCCCATCTCCCATTATTGTCCAATATTTATACCACCACCAACTACTATTCGACCTTTTCCACATTCTCCAAATTGAGGCTTTATATCAATATGTAGAACATTAAGTAGTGATTGATGAGCGTGCACAAGTAATTGATGAAGAGACTAAGGTGATGACCCCAATCATAGAGAGACAGGCTATGAAGTGAGTGAGCAGCAGAGAACAGCCAAGAGTCGGATTTAAAACAACCAAGGGCAGCAGATAATGAAGTTGGGATAAAAGATGGTTTAGGATCAAAATCAGATATTATCACATATTTCTTCCTAACAACTAAAGCTTTGTTTACATCCGTTTCCATTTCTCTATTGCTTTCCTTCCTAAGAGGCAAAAACAATTAGTTTAGCTTGCATACTTAGTCCAAGTCATATAAAAACAAGAGGAAGAATTAGTGGAGAGCGTCAAGATAGATATGGTTTTGCTTCCCTTCTATTTATTCACAGAGTGTATGCAACAGTAAAGAGCCTATGAATGGCACTCTGGCTCAGAGAGCACTGCCTTGTGCTTTGTGCAGTAGCAAGTACTTTACTACCTATCATGCAACTTTTCAGTTCCAATTTCACTTTCTAGGCTAATGATAACATTGAATACTTGCCACCAAGAAGGGGCAATTTTCTTTTCCGGAAGTTACCACATGAAACACTGAAATGAAAAGCAAATTACTAATGTCTATGATGTATTTTGTTAATAGACTAGAAAAGGCTTACAATTAGAGCAGCTGAACGACAGAATGCAGCACCTCTATTGCTTGTACTATTATAGTCATCATATTCAGCTTCAAAGAACTGATGTTCCGCCTCAGCAATTGCCAGAAGACGAGGATCATGCACATCCAGAGGTGTCCCAGAAATTTGCCATACTCCCCTGAAACACAGATTAAACCACCAAAATATCATAAAATATATGAAATGGCTGTCATTTATAGTCCCAAATCACAATGAAAAGAGTAGCTAAATCTCAGATCAGTCACAGAAGCTTGGGTCCCCCCCCCCCCCCCCCCAAACAACTCCCTAATTTTCCTTTTCCATTTTTGTACGGGTAGATGGAGCAAGATGGGAGTGGCCAAAAAACACTCATCCCGAATGTAGAGGACAACACTTTTAACATGTGAAACCAAAATTACCTGAAATCTATGGCTGTCTCATCAGGACGAGGCCGTAGGGGAGCAGTATAACCAGGATGATAAGGCTGCACACACAAAGGGAAAATGCGGCATATCAAAATATCTTTTAAAAGTATACACAACTAAGTTCATTATGCTAATTCCAGAACACACTTAAATAAATTCTGTCTAGAAAATAAAAGCCCTTAAATAAACAAAAAATTGTTTACTTTATTTCTAAGAAAGAACTATAAACAAGTCAATATTTGTTAGCATGACAAGGATGAAACTGAATCCCCTTCATTAGGTGATCCCAAATTTAGGGGTATATGTATAATTTTCAGGAATTCATAGGTAACTCGTTAAAACAAGGAATGATCTTTGCCTATGTTTGGCACATGTTCAAAAATAGTTTATAAACAACCCAGACATTTTGAGGGACATGGTAGAACATCCCACTTATCCACCCCTAATTTTTATCTATTTATAGTTTAAATCGTTTATGAACACTTCCTTAACATGCTTTTATATTACAATACAAATGATAAATCCAATAGCAATGATATTCCATAAGACTAGACTTTAACATCTTGTAAACCAAATTAAAGTTTGTGCAGAACATGCACTTTGTAATAATCTATACATTCATGAGGATCCACAGTTTAAAAAGACCACCATTTACACTCATCCAGGATTGCCAATACATTTTTCTCTTCCTCACTGACCGGTGCACAATTCATATATATATATATATATATATATATATATATATATATATATATATAAAGTGCTAAAGTTAGCAAAAGCATGCAATAAATTTTAAAATGTTCAATATTCCAAATTAATTCAACAATAAAGCAAGAGAATGAAAACATAAGGAGCAGAAATATACCTGATGGCAGATCTCACAATTAATGTCCCCCTTCTCATTGCACCAGTGTTGAACACATATCCTGTGCGCATACTACAAAAGAATAGCACTCATAACATTCATTAACAAGCCAATTAAGAAATTAGGTGCTTGGGGAAAGGGGGTGCGACTAGGACAGGTAGAAATGAAGAAGTTGATGGATCTAGAATATTAATTCCTGTATAATTACGAAATTATGTTAGAATTGCATCATTCAACTGGGCATAAATAATTAAAGCATCTTGTAGCCTCCTTAACATTAAAAAAGTTTAGTTTTTTCATTTATTAGACATTCATTTGTATGTATTGATAAATATGAAAGTCGGCCAGTATCTCCACCTCAATCCCCAAACCTCCGCTCCACAGGGGAGCCAATTAAGACTGAAGGATATCGTTACAAGAATAAACAAAGATCAGAACTAAGATGAGAAAATAAAAGAAGAGGAATCATTTATGCTAAGGAAATGTCAAAATATTGAAAAAAAAAAAAAAAAAAAAAATGTGTTATATTATAAACAGATTCCTCTTAACAAATGCTGCAAGCCCATTACTACAATGCAAACACAATTTTGGTTGCATGAATCTAGGGCATTAAAGTTGGAATCAGAAATGATATTTTCTACTTTATTGGATATTTCTTACAGTGACAACAACACAGTTCGAAAGTCAGCAAAACCGTAAGTACCACAATGCCAACTTCAATATATAAAAATGGTGGAAGGAAGACTTAGTTTCTCTTTTAACGTCAAAATAATTATAAATATCTAAACATTAAGTACCTAGATACAAGTAACTCAATTTTGAAAATTAAAAAATGCACCAGTAGATGTACCATATTTCATTTTACGCCTAACAATTGCACCGCCTTCAGATATAAATAGGTAAGGTAAAGTATATAAACTTGAAGTAAAACTACTTTTGTTCTCGAGGACAATATTATAAGAAGGTAACAAATAAAAGTTGAAATTCATGTTTCACTGACAAAAGTTGCAAAGTCAAAACGTGACAAGGAATTTAAGCATTTACCTTTAGACTCCCATTGCATCCACAAGGGCTCTCCATATTGTTCAAGGAATCATCTTCCTGGCAAATGCGGCACTCCGCCACCCCAATCAATGGAGCCTCCTCATTCTCCTCCTCTACCACAACCTTAGCCTGCATTGAAGATGAGGACCCCACCAATTCAGGGTGCTTTGATTCAGGCCCACGTCCAGCGGCCTCATGTACCGGGTGGCCTGGCCCTTTTGGAGCCTCCTCCGGCTTCACTCTCTGGTCCACGTGCAACACCAAATCATCACCCATTGACACCTTCAAACACCAGCACAACCAACTTCTACACAGAATCACTAAAATATATCCCTCAAATTGTCTTGATCTTTTGTTTTTTACATTCAGCATAAAAAAAATCACCTAAAGTTTTTCCATCGATACTAAGAGAAACCCCATTCCATAAAATGAAAAAATCACAAACTATTGATCCAGAGAAACATAATTTTTTCGGTTATAAACTCTAATTTGAATATAAAAGACATTATGGGTCTTCAAAGAAATCTTGAAAATGTAATGAAATCCACTGATCACGCTGGAATATGCAGCGGCATCAGAGAATTTCTTAATGATATGACCTAAAAAGAAACCCAATTACAAATAAGACAGAAAAGGAGAAGAAGAAGAAAATAAACAAGAAAATTACAGACAATGTACCTTGAGAGAAAACGAACGAAAACAGGGAATGGAATGAATCCGCGAGTTTCTTGCTTGACCAAAGAAAGAAACCAGGACAGTCTATTCATAGTGAAGACTACATCACACGTGGCATTATGTGGCGATCGAAAAAAAAAAAAAGAAGCAATATGACCATTACGATTATAAACTAGTTTGGCAAAAGCCAAAAAAATAAGTTTTTAAATAACAAAATTTTTGAAATCATCTTTTAACTACAAATATTTTTTTTCTCTAATTTTCAATCCTACATCTTATCTAGAAAATATAAAAATATATATTTTTAAACACTAACATTTTAACAAACAGAGGCTAATTTATATTAATTACTTGGCGGAACCGAGGGGGATCATGGGTGATGAATTGACACCCCAACTTTTAACAATTTTTTTTAGGGGAGAAAAGAAATGATAGCAATTGAGTTAATTGTCCTAACCAAGAAGATCGTGGAAAATATAAAATGATTATTTTGAAGATTAAGAAATTATTTTAAATGAATCAACTAAGTTAGGTATAGATCTTAGACGTGGCACCAATTCATGTAAAATTTCATTTTGAAATATCAATGATTAGCCATGTTTTTTTCTCAAGTTTTCGGATTATTATGAGGTATCAAATGAAGTCGAAACATTGTATTCTTGATGCCATTTTGAAGTGCTCATGGCCTAATTTTCAGCATTGTTGAAAGCACGTGAAACACTCAAATTTAGCAAAAGTTATGACTCATCAAGATAGAACGTTCCAATCTAGAGTTTCGAGATTTTGATGATTACCTAACTTTAAAAATTCGTCGACTATAGTACGTTAGCTGAATTCACGAATCGCCTACATCATCTCAAAGTTGGTCTCAAAAACTCCATCGTAGATATATCAAATGTCCAAATGGACATTAATTCAAAATGTGTCTAAAAATTGATGTTTAACTCATGTTTCCTTTATAGTTTTTTATTAATATTTTATTGACGGTTATTATTTTCGCGCAATAAATTTCTCAATATAATTTCTATCAGTTTATTAGGAAATTTTATATGGGATATAACATCATTTTTCTAAATCGTTACGTATAATGTCAAAAAAAATTCAATTCATATTCTGACTTCGTAACTTAAATTATCTGCGTCCGCCATTGTTTACAGAATTTCTCAAATCAATTTATAATCGTATACATTTTCTCTATTCAATTTTTAACCACATATCTTCTTTAGAAAACTCAAGTTTATAAGGAAAATTTACGTAACTACCTAAATGTAATGAGTAGTAATTGAAAAACACGTAATTTTGAAGTTATTCTTAATATTATAGAATGGTAATTATGTTAACACTACAATAGTTGTTAATTACACCACATTTTATTTTTAAAGAATATTCCTAAGTTTTCTTATTTTTACACTTATGCTCTCATGTTTTTTATGTAAATCTTTTATCATCAACCATCGATTAATTTTCATATCTTGTCCGTAGAGATAATTTTTGTCCAAAATATTTCTTATGATAGGGCAAAAAATACTTATTTATCTCTTTTATTTTAAATAATCGAAGTAAATAATTAATACAAAAATCAAAAATAAATATTTTGCCTCTTTTCAATGCAAATTAACAGAATATTTGGATATAAATTGTGATTAAAAATAAAATATGTTAATTAATTGAAAGTTAAGAATAATAATCTTTGAAAAGAATTGAGGACTTAAAAGTTAAAGTAAGCAAATATTAAAAACATTTCATGTAATTAAAATGTGGTGTGAATATAAAAAATTGTGGTGTGAATATAACTACCCTTATAGAATTTCACTTGCTATATTTAAAAAAAAAAATACTAGATTATATGAGAGAGGGGATATTGTTTGATTGATCTCATTAATTATGAAACTATTATTTAAGGATGTAGTTACAATTTATTCAGGAGGTTAGTTACCATTTATTTATGAGATTAAAATAGCGATGTGATTATGTAACATAAGCATTTATAATGAAAAAATTATAATAAGTCAAATAAAAAAAATCTTTAGGCTCTGTTTGTTAAAAAAAATTTATTTAAAAACATATTTTTATATTTTCTAGATAAAATGTGTGGTTGAAAAATGAAGAGAGAAAATATTTGTGATTAAGATTTGATTTGGGGAATTGTGTTCTAAAAAACCTGTTTGCCAAATAGAGGCTAATACATGTGACTTTACAAATAAAAACATTATTTCAAGTCTGGTATTAAAGTGTATATAATATAGAGTTATGTTATAGCATCAAACAAGCTCAGTAATACTGTAATATTACAGTGCCCTTAATATTGCGATAGTTTATTGCTTACAACATGTATAATAATGTCATAATATCTATATATCTATACTTATATATCTAAAAGTAATTGAAATTCTGACCAATTAATTTTACTATAATCTCAATTGTTAACATATTCTTTATTTCAATTTTTTTTTTTTTTTGCAATTACCATATTTTTTGGAAGTTATTTTTGCTGTTAACATAATTTTCGCGAGTTATTAAGTAAGTAGTTATATTTCAACGTACAAGGTTTGGCTACTCGTTTATCTTTCCAAAATCTCCCACTATCAATTCCCCACTCTCTAAAGCCGATCCTCTCCCTCCCTCTCTGACTCTTTTTGGGGGAGAAGTTGCTATTACGGCTGTATACACAATCAATCGAGTCCTCTCCCCAACCATATCTAATCAGTCTCCTTATGACCTCCTTCATGAAAAGGTACCAAATTATTCTCTGTTACAAGTTTTTGGTTGTGCCTGCTTTATCCTACTTCCACCTCATGAGCGTACCAAACTTGAACCATGATCTCGTCTCTGTTGTTTTCTTGGTTATGGCATTGAACACAAAGATTATCGATGTTATGACCCTGTCGCTAGTCGACTTCGCATCCCTCGTCATGTTCAATTTTGGGAACACAAGACCTTCACCACTATACACTCTTTCCCAACACAATCCCCATATCCGTCTACTATCTTTTCTGATCCCAATATAGAATTTCCTTTAGTGTCTGATGCAAGTGTTGAAAGCTCATCTAGTGACCAGTCATCGCTCGTTCCTCTCGAGTCCGCACCGTATGCTGATCCTGTCATTGCTTCCAAGTCCACTACCACTCCAGAAAATCATCGGTCTACTAGAGTAAGAACCCTCCCTACTCATCTTAGTGATTATCATTGTTATTCTACTACTATTGCCACTCTTCATGAACCTCGCACTTATCACGAGGCTAGTTCTGACCCTCTTTGGTAAAAAGCTATGTCTGGTGAACTACATGCTCTCCTTAATACTCATACATGGGACTTGGTTGATTTGCCTCCTAGTAAGTCTGCAGTGGGATGTAAGTGGGTATACAAGATTTAGACACGGGCTGATGGGTCAGTTAAGTGTTACAAAGCTCGACTCGTGTCGCGAGGTTTCACTCAGGAGTATGGTATTGACTATGAGGAGACTTTTGCACCTATCGCTAGCCTTACTTCTTTTTGTTGTTTACTTGCTGTCGCAGCTGCTCAACACTGGCAACTATTTAAAATAGATGTTAAGAATGCATTTCTTAACGGTGATCTAGATGATGAAGTCTATCTCAAACCTCCTCCAGGATTTGAGCATCCACCTTAGAAGGTTTATCGCCTTCGTAAGGCACTTTACAATCTCAAGCAGTCTCCCCGCTCTTGGTTTACCAAGTTCAGTTTTGTGTTAGCTCAGCAAGGCTTCACTCCTAGTGCATATGATTCCGCTCTATTTATTCGGTAGTCTGAATTTGGTTTTGTCCTCCTTCTACTTTATGTTGACGATATGGTTATCATGGGTGATGATCTTCATGGCATCCAAGCACTTCAGTAATTTCTTAGTCACTAGTTCGAAATGAAGGATTTGGGTTTGCTCAATTATTTCTTGGGTCTAGAGGTCTCAACCTGCTCAGATGGTTATTATCTTTCACTGGCTAAGTATGCGTCTGAGCTGTTATCGTGTGCTAAATTGAAAAATAATAAGCTGGTAGGTAGCCCTTTAGAGACAAATGTCAAGCTTCTTCCTGGTGACGAAACACTCTTGGCTGATGCCACTCTTTATCAGCTGTTGGTTGGTAGTCTCATTTACCTGACGGTGACTCGTCCTGATATCTCTTATGCAGTTGCCTTGGTTAGTTAGTTCATGCATTCTCCTCATTCCACTCATTATGCTGCTATTCTTCAGATCCTTCGATATGTAAAGAGGACTCTATTTCATGGGATTCACTTTTCTTCCCACTCTCCATTGACTCTCTAGGCATATTCTGACTCTGATTGGGCAGGAGATCCTATCGATCGTTGCTATACTACTGGCTATTATTTCCTTCTTGGAACATCTCTTTTCTCTTGGAGAAGTAAGAAACAGTCAGTTGTCTCTTGTTCTAGTACGGAATCCGAATACCGAGCCCTGGCTGACACCACCTCTGAATTGTTGTGGATTTGATGGTTACTCAAAGATATGGGTGTTTCCTTTACTGACAACTCTTCTCTCCATTGTAACAATACTAGTGCTATACAGATTGCCCATAATGATGTCTTTCATGAGCGCACGAAACACATTAAGATAGATTTTCATTTCATTCGTCATCATCTCAAGCAAGGAACTTTTCAGTTGCGTCATGTTTCTTCTGATGATTAGCTTGCTGACATGTTTACCAAGGCACATCCCCCTGGACGTCATAGTGATTTAGTTTGCAAACTAAAGCTGGCATCTTCGGTCCCATCTTCGATTTGAGGGGAGGTGTTGGAATATATTAGAATATATTATACCATATATTCTATATATTCTGTATATTATATTTATAGCATAGCGAATATCTTATAATCTATATATAAGGTAGCTAGCCCTGTTCTCTTATAAAAAGGGACGGACCCTTGTATAGTTTCACACATTTCAATATACAAGTCTATTATTCTCTCTGGTTATTTATTCATAACACTCCCGAAGAAGACATAATGCTAATTTCTTAAGTTCAAGAACATGGCCCTGGAAATTGGAGGGTCGTTCCTACACTTATAGGTATTACTTATTGTAGTGTCTGATACTAAGTTGGAGAGTTTTTATTCTTCATCTATTTAGCATGAACTAGACAGTTTCTATGTGGTTTGTAGGACTGAGAATATATACAGTAAAATTTGCAGGCTAAGGTGGGCTAATTACATCCGACCGGGGATCAAGAGGAGGGGTAACTTCACTGATCAAGAAGAAAAGTTGTTTATTCAGCTTCAAGCTCTTTTGGGTAACAAGTGTGAATTTTTCTTCCCATTTCTACAATTTTTGTTCGTGATTTTTTAAAAATAGATACCAATATTAGGGAAAATTGTGTGTTAGATCTTTCTTAGATTTAGAAACTAATCGAACGCGTTGATAATAATGAGAAGATGATCCTAAATTTGTTGTTGACGGAATTGTATCACTTTTGTTGCAGGTGGGCTGCCATAGCATCTTATCTTCCAGAAAGAACAGATAATGACATTAAAAACTACTGGAATATCCATTTGAAACAGAAACTGAAAAAGCTTCAATCACCTCTTGAAATCCCTAATTGATTCTCATCATCTTCAAACGCAATTTCAAGAGGCCAATGAGAAAGGAGTCTTCAAGCTGATATCAACAGAGTCAAACAAGCACTTGAGGATGCATTTTCACACCAAAACACAATCCAAATACTTGAATTGAAGCACCAAGGATCTACGTATGCATCTAGCATTGAAAATATAGCCAGTTTGCTTAAAGATTGGATGCCGAAAATGCCAAAATCTGAACAATAATTTTCAGAATACCATACTTCTCCATGTAGCATTGGCAAGACTCAAGAGGTTCAAAGTCTTGTGTTGGGTTGCTTTTATCTATTGGGGAAAATTGCAATTTGCTTGTTCATTGTGAGACATCCTTTGAGAATATAGTTACATTTGTACCCATGTCCTTTCTTCCAAAATCTTTATAAAATCTCTATGATCCATACCATCTATTAGTGGTTTCATTTCTCAGATTGTGAGCATGCTTTTTACGATTTTTGGTTATAAAAGAATAATGAACTCAAGAGGTGATTTATGTATTTTAGCAAACGAGAAAACTTAGTTATTCTTTGATGGAGGATTATTTTGTTGCTATCATTATTTGTGCAATGTAGCTACTCCTGGAAGTATGAGGTGCATTTCGTTTTGATTTTCCAATATTTTTTTCCCTCTGCAATTGTTTATTAAAATTGAAAATTATTTGCAAGGATCTATATTCATTCAATAATGTAGTATTTAATTCAAAATAAGATCTACATAATGAAATTTGGCATGTAATTCGATCAAATTTAATGTTTTCAGCTTCAAAAATTAATCGGTCTCTCTTTTTGGTTGTAAAATTTTATACTTTTAAACTTTTTTGTTGTTGTTAAGGCTCATTATCTTGCTTATTTAAATATAAAAAATATTCCAATATTTAGTCTAAGAATTTTTTGAGGAGTTTTGAGTTTTGAGAGATTGTGCAGTTAAAACGTGATTAAGAATGTGAAAGTGGTGGTTCTCATAGAAATATGTGGTTGAAAATAAATTTAAGAAAAAAAAAAAAAAAATTATCGGGACCCAACAGGCCCTAAGTCTTCTTATTGCATTAAAAAGTCTATTAGACAATTGGGGGACACCTACAAATCGATGATAAAAGCATTATTCATAAAGAATTCATTCAATGGATGGATGGGCATACGGTGGAATAGTGTTTGGTAAAATTATTTGTTTAAAAATAAAGAATATGTTATTTTCAAGGTAAAATATGTGACTAATAGTGGTTTAAAAAATGTGTATGACTAAAAAGTAATTCAAAAAAAAAAATGTGTGGAAGTTACCAAAAACACTATAAATAATATCAAACAATTCATTTAGCATCTCAAAAAAGTTGAGCCAGGTTTGAGTTTACAACATGGAATTCAAGTTAAATCGTAGCCTCTGTTCGTTTAAGTAAATATTGTGATTTATAATTCAATTTATAAACTACAAAATTTTTCAAATCACTTTTTAATCATACACATTTTCTCTCTCCACTTTTTAACCACACATTTCATCTAGAAAATACAAATAGACCAAAATTATAATCCACCACAGCCGCCGAACAGAGTCGTAATTTTAATTAAACCCTATAACACTCCATAACCAATAGTAATTACTTTATTTGATCACTTTTAAGTAATCGAGTAAGCTTGAATAACTTTAACTTTGGGAGAAATGTGATATTTCACCAGCCCTCTTTGTCATCATGGCTAAAGGTCTCTCTAGAGGATTGAATCAGTTATACCTCAAGTATAAAACCATGGATTTTGAATATGGCGGACGGGTCAGAATCTCTCACCTTAGATTTGCTGATGATCTTATTGTATTTACGAATGGTCATACATGAAGAAGAAGAAGATATCAATCATGTGTTCATAACAGGTCCGGTTGCTGTTGAGGTCTGGAACTACTTCTTCTCGAAAATTGGTAAACAACCCATGGCCTATATTAATCCTATGAACTTACTCACAACTTGGAGTATAGCTTGCCAACGCTCCGATTCTTACTGGAATAGTTAAATGATTTTTATCTTTTGGTATTTATGGACTGACAGAAACAAATCCACACATGAAGGGAGAAAACTTTCTAATAATAGAACTATTAAATTGGTTGAAGGTAAAATCCAGCTGATTGATAACATTGTGAAGCAGAAATTCTTGGATCATTCCATTAGAAAACCTATGGTGACAACTTGGCAAAAACCCGAGGAGAATGTGTTCAAGGTAAATGTGAGCTATTTCTGCTGGGGGAATTAGGTCGGGGTGGGTTGGCTGACAGATATTGATATTCTTGTTGTTTTCTTTTAGCATATTTTCTTGTATATTTCATAAATGTAAGGGAGTTAGTTACTCCTTGTTTACAACTTTTATTGACTTCATTTTCCCATATTTGCATTTGTAATAGGCATCCATTTTGAAGGTAAGGCTACGTCCCCCTTCATCTAGGTGTAAATTTGCTTTGTTTAATAAAATGGTAGGGGAATAGGAATAAAAACCACTCTGAAGCTCTTGATGGTGATTCTTTAAAAAAATAATAACAATAAAATAAAAAAGCTTGAACAACTTAATTTGCTCCTGTTTGGTAGAGTTAACTATGTTTGGTAAACTTTCCTGATTTATAAACAAATAATTTACTATTTTGGAGATAAAAAAATATATATATGTAGTTGAAAAGTAATTTTAAAAAATATGTGTGGTTTAAAAAAAAATGTATTTTTTTATAAATAATGCGATGTTAGGTGACTCAGATAGTGTTTATAAATGGTTTTATTGTTTTTTAGGTAAAATATATGGTTGAAAAATAATTTGAAAAAATATATATGATTAAAGAGCAGTTTGAGAATTGTGCAATTTATAAATGAATTTATAATAAGGTTACCAAATACATTGTCTCTGTTTGGTAAAAAAGAAAATGTAAATAAAGAATTTATTATTTTCGAGGTATATACTATTTGCTTCGAAAGCTGTTTGGAAACGTGTGTGATTAAAAAATAATTTTTCGAAATGTATTGTTTATACACTTTTATCAAATTTTTAGTAGATTTTAATAAGAGGTGATTGAATATGTGGTTAAAAAATTGTAAATCCTTTAAACTATGTGGTTAAAATTAAAAGAGAATTGCATAAAATATCCATTTTTAAATAGTCATTTGCAAAAATGTCCCAAATTAGAATCATGTCGATATTGCAAAAATTTGAAACGAAATGCCCTCAATAAGACAGGGTTTTTTTATATATATAATTAAGAATAAGAATTGTATTGACAAATAAGAAATTGACACATAACATGTACTAATTTTTAAAGGTACAAAAAAATTGCGGTAACAACACCGAGTGCTAATAGAAGGGGGGGAGTTATCATGTGAGACGTGTGACAGTATTTGTTATGTATTGTTCAATGATGAAGTGGAAATTTGCAATTTTTTATAATTAATTACTGTAGAGAGATGTTTCCAAAGAAAATATGACTGGTACAAAGAAAAAATACTGATGGTTAGTCTTGCTATCAAATTGTCCTATCATTTATTGAGAAAAATAAATCCATCTAAAAATGATATGAGTCCAATTAGATTTAGATGTGACGACTAATGTTGTATACAAGGAGATTTTCTAAAATTTATTAAAAAAATTATAACAGAATTATTATCATTATTATCGAATTGTCACTCGCCATTGTTATTTTTATTGATTTTTCTTATTATTCCTTGTTAGTACGTTATACTTTGGCAGTAGAATATGTTCATACGTTGCACGGGTATGAAACTATTATACGAATAGGTCCAGACCATGAGTTGAACAAATGGAATCTCGGATGACTAGGTCTGTACCGCTCTTGGAATCGTTACATTTAACAATAGAGGTTGTTTTTTTTTTTTTTTTTTAATCTTCCATATAAGTAATATGATTCCAAAACAATGTGATGTACAAATCTTTAAGGGTTTGATGAATGGAATACTATAGGGATGGGCTAACTTAAGTTCAATTTATTTTTGGGCAAGTAATTCAACGGTGCGTCATTTCTTATATTTTAAGGATGTGCTAAAACTCACAAAATAAGTGATTGGAGGCACCTTAACTATTGTGTTGAAGAAGGTGGTGGTTTTCAATTCCCATACTCTATTTATGACTATTGTCACAAAGCATATTGAGCTTTTGCAGTTGTCGCATGAATCATGTCATGTTTGGTACTTAGACAATGTTAAATAAGACGAACAAGATTATTACTTTTTCTTTCTTAATTCATAGTTTTTGCTGCTTTTTTCCCAATTGTACTTTTTCTATAATTTTGTATTTATCAATAAAATAAGTTTGTGCATCGCACAATGTGAAACTAGTTAAATTGTTTGTAATAACAGCTTAATTCATAATTTTGAAGTGATTACTGAGCATTTGAAGGTGTGGTAATAATATTTATCTCATTACTATCATGCACATTACACATCGTGTAACTTAGGACATTTTTAGATTTCAGTTGGTAATGATATGTATTCATTACTACATGAGACGTTATAAATTTAAGTGATTATTGAGCATTATGGATGTGGTAGTGATATGTATTTCATTACTAAATTAGACATTACATATCTTGTAACTTAAGACTGTTATATATAATCTTATTGACATAAGTTATTATAATTACTCATAGAATGACATTACATTACATGGGTTATAATATAATGAGGCAGTGTTAATGGATTACATTTCATTAAACGGATTGTTATACCCGATAACTAAGTATTACACAATACATTACATATCGTGTATGTTATAGATGATATATAATCATGTTGTAATATAATCATGTAACAATTACACTTCATTACATTGATTGTAATATTCGATAACTAAATATTACGCAGTATATTACAAATCGTGTACGTTCATGTCGTGTAATCTTACCCTCTGTTTGGAAAACTGTTTGAAAACATGCTTTTGAACAACACAATTCTTCAAACAACTTTTTAATCACACACATTTTCTCTCTCTACTTTTCAACCACATATTTTACCTCAAAAATATAAATAATATTTTTAAATACAAAATTTTAACAAATAGAGCTTTAATTACATGACACATTACATACCATGCAACTAAATGTTGTAATGTAATTATGTGGTGTTAAATCTTAATCCGAAGAGAAGTTGCATTTCATTATACAAATTGTAATACTCGTTCAGTAAGTATGACACAATATATTACAAGAGTATTTTGTTCATGTCTACAAGTCTGCTAAAGTAATTTACCCTAAACATGTCTCTTTGTAATGATGCATAAATTTTGGTAGTCAACAATTGATTACAAACTACAAATTTCCTAGAAATGCATTGGACATAGAAATAGAGTCTGAATGCTCCAAGACCACTACCAATAATTCCCGCACTAGCATCGATGACTGTACCTACTACACCAACACCATAACCAACCAGTGAGGCATCACTATCTATGGCATCCATAGTGCTTCCAATAATTTCAGCTTTAAATGTTGTTGGATTTTATGTCTAAAACTTATTATTAGCTTAAGTGATATTCTATGTTCAACACATATGATTAGAAGGGTGTTAAGAAACGCCAAATGGGGTTTTAAAATCTATTGGCATTACTCCATTAAAAATGTCCATTTCTATGTGTTTAAAAAAGGAACTTGAGACTAAGTGATGTTGGACTTGATAGCTAAATCTTGTTATAACTTTAAGATACGTTCTTTATCTAACATATATGAGGAAAAATGAGATAAACTTGATTTAAATTTATGTTGAGATTGTGTACTTAGACATATCACTTTAGTGTTGTGGTTATGTGTATGAAATGTGGAGAACTTGTTGATATGATAAAGTATTTCATCCTTAATCTCTTACTAGGATTATCCCATACAAGAAAGATAACCTAGAATAAATTATTAAAAAACATAGTTTCACAGAACCTATAATTAATTATTAAAAAACCTAGTATCACGAACAACAACAATAATATACGAAAAGTACTTTTACGAACCATCTTGTCATCAGGTTTTGTGTTTGTAGATGATTGTTCGACATCTTTCCTTTGATGAATTGTAAACTCATGCATTATCCAGTTTGTCTTTGTTTCTTTATTATTCTCAAATTTTCTTTTGTCATAGACAAGCACCTTTTTCCATCCAACTTCTTGGCCATTGCTTTTGATAATGACATCGCCTCCAGTGGCCTTCCAATAACCATCAGATCCTGTTTGGTCCAGCCGCCCACCTTTTTGATACTTCTTAGTTTTGGAAGTAAAAAAGTAGCCATCTTGTTTTCCATCCCTCGTGCTTTCTGATAATCACATTAACAAACATTAATAATATATAACTGAGGAAGATAATATACATATATATATATATAAAGAACCACCAAGAAACGTCAAGATCTTATTGCAAAGATCATGGGGATGGTACTAGTAGAGATCAACATCTTTTATGGCATCAATCGGTATATGTTTTTTTAGAATCTTGAGGTTCAAGTAGTACAGTAGCTCTTTTTAAGTTGGTTTGAATCAGTAACGGGGAGGACGATTTCCATGGACATAAAATTCAGAACCTCCTTGTGAGGCGGCCATGTCAATTTGCTTGCCTTTATCAATTGTTTTATATATATATATATATATATATATATATATATATATATATATATATATATATATATATATATATATATATATATATATATATATCCCAAAATTGCCTTTGATATACTATGATAAAGCCATATTATACTCCATAGCTGCTGCTATTGGAAATGATGAGGAGCTTACAAATGCTCGTCAGCATAGAAGAAATTCATCTTGTGATGTTGTGGTCGATTGCAAAATGTTGGAGGATGGTGGAACTTCTGTGGAAATTAACAAGAAGAAGGGAAACAAGGATAAGAAGCAGACCATCCAAATCAACCCCAAAGTTACTAGAAAAGGAGCAGGGTGCAATAAAAACTAAGGTTTAAAATTTCTGCCAACCTTATTATTTGGAATTTGAGAGGTGTCCATAAGATGGCCTCAAAAAGAAGACTTTTGAAGCTTATTCAGATTCATCGTATCAATCTTCTTATCTTATCTGAACCTTTTGTTGCTAAATTGATGAATATAAAAGAATTTATCATTTTGAAGCTTGCTCCTCCAACGGCAATGGAAAATTTTGGTATTTTGAATGAATGACATCAAATGTAACATCATTGAATCTTGGGATCAATTTCTTACATTGAAAAATTGTTCTCAGAACTGGGAAGCTTACTTTACTGCTATATATGCTAAGTGCACTGCTCTGCTAAGAAACGATCTATGAAATGGGTTGAACATCACAACTACATTTATTAATGGTCCTTGGTTAATTGATAGAGATTTTAATGCTATTATAAAATGTGATGAAAAAGTGGGGGTAATGAACCTGATTTGAGATAAATAGATGATTTTTTCAATATGAATATTCAGTGCAGTGTGGATGAGTTCAAATTGGAGGGCAGCCAGTTCTCTTGGACTAATGGTAGAGTGTGGGAAAAACTTAATCGTATTCTTGTGAATGTCGAATGGATTAATAAATTTGTAGATTTTAAGGCTTCTCTCCTCAATAAAGATACCTAATTGAATGTAACATCTCCAGAACTAAAACTAGATCCAGCTTCAGATATCTCAGTTTTTTGAGTACTCATGATACTTTCCATCAAGTTGTTGAAGAAAATTGGAGGTTGCCACTGTCCCCTTACTCCAGAGGGATTTTTGGTTTTTTCTATAAACTCAAGAGGCTCAAAAAGGTGTTGAAAGTATGGAATAAACAACAGTTTGGAAATGTAAATCAGAACATTATTTTAGCTGAGAATGAGGCGCTAGCCAAAGAACAAATCTATGATTCTACCAAATCTCCTGTGGATAGAGAAGCCAATCATAAAGCTTATGCTAAACTAAATCATGCCTTATATGTTGAGGAGCAATTATGAAAGCAAAAATCTGGGACTAAGTGGGCTGCTGAAGGTGACAGAAACACTAAATAATTTCACGCCCTTGTTAAAGAGAAAAGTTGTATGAATGGTATTAAGCAAACCAGGAAGGACAACAACACATTATGCCAATCATCTACAGAGATAGCTAAGTCAGCTATTGAATATTTCCAAAAAATCCTGTGCTTCGAACCTACTTCTGATGATACTGATATTCTGCAGTATTCCTAATTTGATTAGCTATGAAGAGAATGTGTATTTACCTTCTGATCCTTTTGAAAATGAAATTCAAGATATTATTTCTAATATGGAGAGAAACAGTGCAGTTAATCCAGAAGGGTATTCTGCATCCTTCTTCCAAGATTGTTGGGATATCATTAAACCTGAACTTACTGAGGCAGTATTGGATTTCTTCCATGGGAAAGTTCTACCTAATGGTGTCACTGCTACTTTTGTATACTGATCCCTAAAATTGAGGAAGCTATGGAGTGGAAAGATTACAAGCCGATTAGCCTATGCAATGTACTCAACAAAGTCATCACTAAACTACTCAACACCAGACTTAATAAATTTCTGCCAAAGATCATTTCTCAATCTCAAAGTGTTTTTACCCCTAGTAGATCCATATGTAACAATATTTTATGACTCAAGAGATTGTCTATTACCTGGAAAGGAAGGTTAGACGAGGAGATACTCTTTTAAAGCTTGATATGGCAAAAGTTTACCATAGAGTATCATGGGAATTTGTTATGAAAGTGATGAATGCTATGGGCTTCAGTGAGAAGTGGGGAGATATGATTTTCAGATGCATCTCCAATTGTTGGTTTTCCATCTTCATCAATGGTAAATCTTATGGATTTTTCAAGTCATCAAGGGGCTTAAGACAAGTTGATAAATAAAAAACTCTAAATTTTCATTATAGTGGCCAAATTTATGTCCCTCAACGTGTTGCTACGAATTTGCCCATTTATTTTTAAAACTCGTGTGTGTATAGCCATTTTAAGTGAAATTAAAATCATTTAAAAATGTTAGTCCAATTCCGATTTCAATTTAAAAATGTCCCATGTCATTATCTATTTTACGTTCAAACTTTCAATTCTAGCAAAATCTCAAATTATTTCATATTTCAAAAGTTAATTTGAGACGATGACGTGGCGTTCATTTCTTTTAAATCAAGTTTCATAAATGTCGTCAATTTAATTATTTATCGTTACTTTACTTTAAAATTTAAGATTTAATTTTTAGGAATTGTTTTTATTAAATTGATTAAAATTTAGTTTCCGCTTTAACTTTTAAACAATGGATGTAATGTTTTATAAATTCATTTCTTCCGCAAAAATGTTGTTTCAAAGGTTTCAAATAATAAATATGATGTTTGAAATTTTTAATTATTTCCGCAATAAAATCAGATTTAAAGGACGAAGTAGCGTCCCGGGCTCCGCGGAATTCGGGGCGTTACAGCGTGATATCAGAGCGGGTCTACGTTTCTATAGACTTGCAAATTTTGAAAAGATAATTTTTTTTAAAATAATAATAAATAATGTTTTGACGACTTTTGCCACTGCCATCGTTCACTCCGCCAACTCCGAAGGTAAATTATTTTATCATGAAGTTTATGTTATGATGATTTCGGATACATGAGAAATGAAGTATTTTGAGAATTTGATGAGAAAGAATGAGAAAGATTTTTGTATCCGAAATAAGAAAGAAAGAAAGAAAACGAGTTTGAGCATAATTTGAATGAGTTTTTAAATATATTTTTTTTACGTCCTCGTAATTTTAACTAAGAGATATGGATAAACCCCGCCTAATTGGACTTTGCATAATTGGTTTAGGACATGGCACCTTTCACAAGAAGTCAACCGAGGAATTTAGATCTAGTATATGCTCCTATCAAAGGGATACCAGATTATGTACGTAGATGTTGCATCAGTCGAAAATGGTTACTGTATATTTTTCATGATTGATGATTATAACTCTGATTTTTTTTTTTGGGAAAATAGTGATTTAATTGGAATTTGGAGACTAGATCATATTCTATTTCATGATTGAATTAGGCTATGTTACACATACGTCAGAGATTTAATTTTGGGATTTGATATGAAGTTGAAGCTTATAGTAGCAAGAAGAAAGAATTGAATTTTGGGTTTTTGATAATATAGTGATGCTTAGACTTATTATTGAGTTAAGTTTTGTCTTCTTGCTTAAGCATTTGATTGAGATTTGGATAAAAGGATTTAAAGTTTTTATTTGGCCAAGTGTATCTCTATAGGGAGTAACTATACTACTTAACAAATTGGCAATAAAGAATAAGTACCCACCGACAGTATTTATGGATATGAAGAACCAAGTTTTCCAACATTAATTGGACATGTTTTTCATTGTATTCATTTACGATATTTTGGTTTATCCTAGAGATAGTAAACAATATAAGGAACATTTGAGGATTTTGTTGGAGACGCTTCGAGATTATGAAAGGGAAATTTTGGTTGACCCATGAACAATGAGGAAATATTATTTTTCAAGTATAAAATGGTTGATAGTTATTGGTTGTTTATTTACGTTGCGGCTTAGGTAAGCATGAGTGAAATCTTGAACGGAGTATCAATTTGGAGTTAAAGTTTTGATAATTCTGGAGATTGTTATTTATAAACATCCTGATTGGTGAAGTGTGCAATCGATTAAGTATCAATGTATATGTGGAGTTATATGATCATTTGAGGTATACATAGGAAATATCAAGTTATATCTTGCAGAAAATGTTGTGGCATTCGGGAGCAGAATCTTAGTTACTTGGGAACAAATTGTTTATTAATATTAGTTGAATTTTGTGATACGTTTTGGTTACGTATATGGGAAGATGTTAGAATTCAAGATGATGCATAAATGTACTATATGAATAGATTCTCGTATACGATAAGCTGATGATATTATGTTGATTTGTGGATAACCTGTTATTAGGCATATTACACGGAAGAATATTTATGTGATTTCTAATGTTACAATTGATTTTGGATTATTCGTTATAAGAGGTTTGAGAAGATGATGATAGACTTCATAATGATTAATTATTATGGTGTGATATGATTTCTTAAAGCAATAGTAGAGATTAATAAAGAGGTTTCTCTAGTCAAAGTCTAATGGGGTAGACAAGGTAGTGCTGAAACTACTTGAGAAAAGAAAGAATAAAGAAGTCTGGCTTAATACCCCGATATATTCAAATCAAGAAAGTTTAAAATTTCGAGGACGAAATTATTTTAAGTGAAGAAGGTTTTAGCGACCGAGAAATTTTCAAACTTAAAAGACTTGTTTTATCAAACTTGTCGCTACGACTCTCCAACCATAACGGTTATTATTCAAAATCAGCGCTCTTGTCTAGTCATATTAATTATTTTAAGATTTTAAGAAAGAAGAAATTTTGAAGTACCCAAGTATTTTAGATCAAGAAAATTTAAATTTTGAGGAAGAAATTATTTTAAGGAGGTAGGGTTGTAGCGACCGATAATTTTCGTGATTGATTTTGAATAAATATTATTTATCTTTAAAAACGTGTTGCTACGAATTTGCCCATTTATTTTTAAAACTCGTGTGTGTCTAGCCATTTTAAGTGAAATTAAAATCATTTAAAAATGTTAGTCCAATTCCGATTTCAATTTAAAAAATGTCCCATGTCATTATCTATTTTACGTTCAAACTTTCAATTCTAGCAAAATCTCAAATTATTTCATATTTCAAAATTTTCAAAATCTAATATCTTGTCCAATTTAAACTAATTTAATTTCTCCTTAATCCCAATTTAGAAACGACCATTCACCTAGCCACGCATTTCTTTTCCTCTTTACAACAAATTCTTATTTTTCAAAATTTTACCTCCCCACACGTCCATACCATTTCTACAACCCTTAACTCTCTCCCTCAACTCCCTCAATCAAATTCCATGCATGTTTCCTATAATTTTTCCCAATTTTATGATTTCTCAATTTAAGTCAATCAACATTTATCCTCTTGCAAATCAACACCATTTCCTCCCATTTCTTATTCACACGTTTTCCACAATTTGGCTGATTCTTAATTCCACAATTCCAGTCATCAATCAGCTTCAATTCTCTTGCAAATCCCTTCAATCTTTCCCAGATCATTTGCTGCCCAAACTTAGTTAACCAGCAGCAGCATATAATCTCCCTTCATCCCATTACAACTCACGTTCACAAACACATAATCATTTACAAAAAATTTCTGCATAACTCTTGGTATGCATCCCCTCCCCCATTGCCAATCATCTGCATCACCAAAACACAAACTGCACAGATTCAACATCACCACCAGTCCACTGCTGAACCATAGCCATGACACCAAGCTGCCAAAACCGAACCACTGCAAAGCCTGTCATCCGAACCTCAATCATCGAACACGAACCGAAAATCCCTACCCTTGCTTCACTTCGAAGATCGAACACTAAATTCAAACCGAACACAATCCTCCATACACCCAATCTGTATAAAGCGTGCAACCACCACATCAACAAAACCAATCCACCGTAATCATCCTCTTCACTTCGCGACTGAGCACCACCATAGCCGCCACATCCATAGACCACCACTGCCCATTTTTTAAAATCCCCCAAATCAAACCCAAAACCAAAGAAATAAGTTAGGCCATAACTTACCTCGACCATTTCTAGCCGGATTTCCGCCAGCGGGACTCCCAAATCGCAACTCTTCAGCCCCGGATTTGCCTTCAGTTTTTACACGAAATTAGCCCCAAATCTTTTTCAGTCGCCACCCCCTACCCATATTCGCAGCCGCCACGTGATGGCGTCACCCCCACCGGCGTAGCGCCGATACCTGGAGGGCCGGGGTTTCCCCCTCTTCTCTCGTCTCTGTACCGGTTTTAGAGAGAGAGAGAGAGGGAGAAATGAAATATATAGATATGGTTTTTAATTTAAAGTTTTGAAATATTATCCTTTAGTCCCTGTGTTTTGAAAATGTTTATTTCAGTCCTTGAAATTATAAAAACGTTTTACATAGCTCCTACAGTTTAACGTATTTCATTCAGCCCTATTAAGTTTCAAAATATTTTTAGTGAGCCCACTATTTTCGAAAAAGTCCAGTTCAGCCCCCTTATTTTAAATTCGTGATTTCAGTCCCCAAGATTTCTGAAAATTCTGTTTTAGTCCAACTCTTTCCAAATCAATTATTCTAGATTTTCAATTTAATCTCCAAGTTTTAAAAGTTATTTATTTAGGTCCCTGTTAATTTAAAAGTAATTATTTCAACCTCTATTTTTAAATTAAGTTATTTTAGTCCTTTGGTTTAAAATATTTATCTTTAGTCCCGAGTTTCAAAATATATTATTTTAGCCTCTATTGAGTTAAAATGTTTCTAGTCAGCCCTGCACTTTTAAAAATAAATTAGTTAGTCCCTAAATATTTTTAAAACATATGAGCTAGCCCAATAGCTTTCAAAATCATTTATATTGGTCCCAGCTCTTTTCAAATTCCAAATATATTTTATTTTCAATTTAAACCACAAACTTTTATTCTTCTTTTAAAAAATTTTTTAATTGAAACATTTGATTTCCAAATACCACTTTAAGGTTTATTTGTTATTGGCTAGACGAGGCGCTTGGACATTTAGAAGAACAACGTGAACTCACTTGCTCAACTTTCAAACTCGTGATTTGAGGTAGACTCTAATCTACAAATTTACGTTTTTCAAAAGTGCGCATCAATAATATTTGGATTATAAGTTTAGCATGTATGATTGTGTTCATGAGAATTACTTGCTTAAATGCATGAGAACTTGAACTTTTATGTTCATGAGAATTACTTGCTTAAATGCATGAGACTTGAACTTGTATGTTCATGAGAATACTGGTGATCGTTAGACACCTGAGAACTTGAATATCATGATTATGTGTTTTAATTTATAATATTAAATGATTATTATGCGCGAGTCTACTGAGTATTTCTTTGAAATACTCACGTTTTCCAAAACATATTTTGCAGATGACGGAGTCGGCGGCGAGGCGTGCGATGGTGGCCATTATTGAGATTTTAGAAATGTTTTATGTTTGTTCCAAATTTATTTCCAATTTATTTCAATATTCGAATTGGTGACCTTTTGGGTCAAACTTTATAAAATTATGTGAAATGAAATTTCAATTGTTGTTTTATTTTCATCTAAATCATTATTTTCAAAGTTAATTTGAGACGATGACGTGGCGTTCATTTCTTTTAAATCAAGTTTCATAAATGTCGTCAATTTAATTATTTATCGTTACTTTACTTTAAAATTTAAGATTTAATTTTTAGGAATTGTTTTTATTAAATTGATTAAAATTTAGTTTCCGCTTTAACTTTTAAACAATGGATGTAATGTTTTATAAATTCATTTCTTCCGCAAAAATGTTGTTTCAAAGGTTTCAAATAATAAATATGATGTTTGAGATTTTTAATTATTTCCGCAATAAAATCAGATTTAAAGGACGAAGTGGCGTCCCGGGCTCCGCAGAATTCGGGGCGTTACAACTTGTGTTGCACTTCTACGAGCTATTGCTTTTCTGCAATATTGTGCATGGGTTAGTTGAACTGTTGAAATACTATCCACATACCCCAGGAAATCAATATGAAAAGTTCCAAAAATAATAGCTAAGTTTTATTTTTCGTGTTATAATTGCCCGTGTTTCTTGCCTTCGAAGTCTTAGCTTATAAGTTGATTGTTTTGCTATCAATTTTACCTTGGAGACATAAAAAACGTTTCTCAATATGTTCAACTATCTCTTTGCAACAGTCAAAGTATAAATGAAAAGGAGAAAGTGAGAAATTATTACAGGGGTTGCAATTCTGTATGATCATTTACTTGTTACGGTTCTCCATACAAGGAAGGTAGTCGAAAATTTATTTTCTTTTGCACAAAAACCTATGCACGTATTTATGGATTTTGTTGGACATGAGTTTTTTGTTTATTAAAAGTTTTGTGTTTAAAAATATATTTTTTTTATGCTTTCTAGGTAAAATATGTAGTTGAAAAATGAAAATATGTGTGGTTAAAATGTGGTTTGGGGAATTTTGTTTATAAAAACATAATTAAAAACACTTTTCCAAACAAAGTCGTACATTCTAATGAAACCAATTCTCACAACCAAATCATCCAAAACAACAAATAATCAGCTCAAATAAGCTGGACAATTGAAGACCCAACTATTGATTAATTGAATTAAAAGGAATTACAAGAATTAAGGGATTAGAATTTAAGAAAGAGATGAGAATTGCAGAGAGAAGAGATACGAGTTTGCTGTCAAAAATCAAAACTAACTAAACACTAGTTTGGCTACTTATCTGTTGGCTAAAGTTGTGCTTACAATTTTGAATAAAGAAATGGTATAGCACTTTATTAATTGAAGCACTTCTTCAATACGACGTCGCCTTCCACCTCGCTGATTTCCAGTTATGGCTGTTGGTTCCTAGGGCTCTTTCCTTTCCCAATCCAGTTGGTAAGCTTATCCTTGAGTTTATTCGATGGTTCTTTGTGACATCTATCCCCATAGAAGAACCTTGTCCCCATGGTTCAAAATGCAAAAACTTGTGAAGGATATTCTCAGGTATCTCCCATGTTGCATCTTCTTCATCCATGTTCCTCCATTTAACCAACCATTGTACTTGGGTGCCTTTTCTTTCGTGTACTTCTCTATATTGTATCATAGCTTCTAGTTGTAACTCTTTGCTTGCAGGTCTTGTTTTCGGTAATTCATCAACCTGTACCTGATTATTCCCAACTTTTTCTTCAACAATGACACATGAAAGACCGGATGGATTCGAGATTGCTCTGGAATGACCAGTTTTTATGCTACGTTTCCTATCTTCTCAATGACTTCATAAGGACCGAAGTACTTAAGACTTAGCTTCTAATTGGTTCTCTTAGCTAGGGACTGTTGTTGATAAGGATGGAGTTTCAAGTAAACCCAATCTCCAACTGAAAACTCCATGTCGTCCTCTTTTCATCTGCATACACCTTCATTCTAGCATTTGACAGGGCTAAACTCTCCCTCAATTTCTTATCCACTTCGTGCATTTTCTATAACAACTCTTCTATTGACGCCATATTCGTGTGTTGTTATGGCCCCAAAGACAGTTGAGGAGGTAAAATTCCATACAGTGCTTCAAAGGGAGTCCTTTGAATGGCTTAATGATAAGTGGTATTGTACCACTATTCAGCTAGAGATAACCATTTACTCCAAGATCTGGGTTTATCGTATGTCATACACCTTAGGTAAGATTCTAGACTTTGATTCAATCTTTCCGTTTGTCCATCTGTTTGAGGATGGTATGCGGTGCTGAGAAGTATATCCACTCCTAATGATTTGAAGACTTCCTACCAAAAAAATCTTGTAAATACATTACCTCTATCTAAAATGATACTCAGTGGTAAATCGTGAAGTTTGCTTGTGTCATCTAAGAACAGCTAGGCTATTTTAGAAGCAGTATAAGGGTGATTTACAACAATAAAATGGCCATACTTGGTGAACCTATCGACAACCACCATGATGACTATTTTTCCCTTTGAATTTGGTAGTCCTTCTACAAAATCCATGGAGATGACTCCATGAATAGGCTGGTTCAAGTAAGGGTTGTAGAAGACCTGGGTAAGCCATGTTTTCCCCTTTGCATTTCTGACACACTTCACATTGCAATACCTCCTTCTTAATGTCTTTAGTCATTATAGGCCAAAAGAAGTGTTGTTTATCTTTGTACACACTGGCTTGAATTTCGGAGTGCCCTCCTTGTTGAGAGCTATGGATATATTGAATCACCTTCTGCCTTATCCCATTGCCACAACCAATATACATCTTGTGCCCATATTTCAATATGCCATTCTGAAATTTATATTTGTTATTTGCATGTGGATCGACAATCAAGGATTGAATGGTTTCAATCACGAATGGATCCCCTTCATAACTACCCATCACCTCTTGAATCCATGTAGGAACTAGGCTTGGTAAAGCCGTACATTCACCAACTTCTTCCTCTCATCTAGACAAGGCATCAGCCGCTATATTATCTGCCCCCCCCCCCCTTTTAATAATGTATTTCATAGTCCAATCCCATGAATTTGGTTAGCCATTTTTGTTGAAGAGGCTTGGTGATCTTTTGTTCTAGCAAGAAATTTAAAGGTTGATGATCAGTTTTTAAGATAAAATGATGACCTTCAAGATAGTGTCTCCACTTTTTGATTGCTGCGACTAAGGCTAAGAGCTCTTTTTCATAGATGGATAGTCCTAGTTTTCCCGTACTTATAGCCTTATTGAGATAGGATATAGGTTGTTTTCCTTGCATTAACACATCCCCTATTCCTCCATAACATGCATCAATTTCAACAATGAAAGGCTGGCTAAAATCTGACGTAGCCAGTGTGGGTGTGGAGCTCAAAGCTTCTTTCAATTTGTCGAAGGATAATTCAACACCTTCATTCCACTAAAAAGAATCCTTTAAAGTAACTCAGTGAGGGCCTTAGCTATAGTTCCATATCCCGTAACGAACTTTCTATAATATCCAGTTAACCCAAGGAATCCTCTAAGTTGTTTCAGATTTTTGGGGTAGGTCATAATCTCATTGTTTCCACCTTGTGAGGATTTGCTGCAACTCCTTCATAACTGATGATATGCCCAAGATATTTGATGTGAGTCTGGCCAAAGGCACACTTACTCAATTTAAAAAATAACTGATGCTTTCTCAAAACTTCTAAAACAAGTCTTAACTGCGAACAATGTTTAGTCATGCTTCTACTGCACACCAAGATATCATCAAAAAACACCAACACAAACTTCCTCAAATGTGAAGCATACACCTTGTTCATAAGACTCTGACAAGTGGCGGCACATTAGTTAAACCAAAGGGCATAACCTTGAAGTCATAAAGGTCTTGATGTGTCCTGAAGGCTGTCTTATATATATCCTTTGGTTTAACCCTGATTTGAAGGTATTTAAATTAATTTTAGAGAAGCATCTGGCTCCAAATAATTCATCCAAGAGTTCATCAATTCCAAGTATAGGGTACTTATCCTTAACTATGAGGCTATTGAATTGTCTGAAGTCCACACAAAAGCTCCAACTTCCATCCTTTTTCTTGACTAACAATACTGGTGAAGAAAATGAGCTATTGCTTGCTCTTATGATCCCTGATTTCATCATCTCCTTGACCAACCTCTCAACTTCTACCTTCTGTACATAGGGACACCTGTAAGGTCTCAACTTGAATGGTTATGCCACGTGATGGAATGCTCATGATCTCTCTCGGGTGGTAGCTCAGTAGGAGTTCTGAAGACATCCTCAAATTCCATGATAATTGGTCGAATCTCCTATGAGGTTACAGACAGTTCATCCTTTGTGATTGAACATAACTGGTAGCTCAGTAGGAGTTTTGAAGATATCCTCAAATTCCATGATAACTGGTCGAATCTCCTATGAGGTTACAGACAGTGCATCCTCTATGATTGAACATAGCTGAGCAATCATGTTTCCCTCCCGCCTTTATAACCAGTCATTCAATTGCTCCACTGTTATCATGTTGATACTACTGTTATCTTCACTTATCAGTGTAACCTTTAGTTCCTTATAGTTGAAACTAATATAACCTTCCCTAAATCACAAATCATGGCCTAAATTGGCTAAGCCAATTAATTCCCAGCACTATGTCACTGCCCTTGAGATTGAGGGTTCTAAGCTTAAATTGAAATTCATAATCCTGCATTATCCAGCGCAAAGGTTGGTTCATACATCTCCTTTCCAGTTTCTGTCCTTTGGCAACCCTGACAATCATTGGTCTTTCATCTTTACTTTCAAACCCCAATGCCAGTACCAACCTCTCATCAATGAAACTGTGGATACTTCCACTGTCTATGAGAATAGATATCTTCCTCCCTTCTAACTTACCAAGAATTTTAATCATCTTATGTTTGGTGTTTCCCATCAGAGCATGCACTTACGTCCCCCATTAACATTTTCACCCCCTTTTTCTTCAATGCAATCCTCAGCCTCCTCAACTACAATATAATTGAATGCTCTATTCTTGCATATGTGCCCTGGAGTGTATTTTTCATTGCATCTAAGACACAACCCCAAATTCCTTTTAGCATGTATATCAGCTGAAGTAATTGTCTTATAGTTTCTACTTTGAGTGGTCTGGTTGGGAGGATAATTTCGATGGGTGTTGTTTTGATTTTGGTTATGGAAGTGATTGGTTTTCTGTTGAATATAGGAGCTTTTGGTAAAGGGAAGGGGTTTTATTGTTTGGAACTTTTGTAAGTGCATGGATAGTAGATTCTTGTAGGAGAGCAACTTCAAAGGCCTGGGATGGGGAAAGGTCTCATCATTTTCACCATGGATCTAATTTCGTCCTTCAATCCACTGGTGAACAGAGAAATATAATAACTATATGGTGCTAAGGACAGTAGCCTCATAACCTGAGCCTTCAATTCCTCAAATAACCTCTGATATTCACTCAAACTACCCTTTTGCTTCATTTTACAAAAAGCCTCAACAACCTCCTCTCCAACATTATTTGTAAATCTCCTACAAATTTTAGTAGAGAATACCTCCCATAATCCATTCTCTATGTCCTTCCCCATTAAACTATAGGAAATTTATTTTTAGGAGTCTCTCCTACATTCTATCACCAGATGTATTTAGAGATTGAAAAACATTACCTATTGGTATAGGTAATAGGCCACTTTCGGAAAAGTAGGGTGTAGTAGGCACCTCATTTATCTTCTACTTACCTTGGCTACTTGACCCCGCATACTGTGATTTGGATAACATGCCAGATTCAATGAGAGTGTATATTTCTGCTAGTTGCTGATGAAAATCTTTTACCATCCCTTCGATTTTCTCATCGGTTTGAATTAGTTTAGTTCCCAAGTTCTCATTGATCCTAGTAAATCGCGACTCAATTTTCCCTTCTACTCCGTTATACTTCTCGCCCATTTCATCCACCGATTCCTTAAGGCTAAACACAGCACCATCTAATGCACGCTTCTCTTGATCCAAACGTTTGATAGTTTCTTCCATAGATTTAGCTTGAGTTTCCATAATCCCAAATGAATTTTCACCGCTCTGATACCAATGTCACGAATCAAACCAATTCTCAAAACCAAAGCATCCAAAACAACAAATAATCAGGTCAGATAAGCTAGGCAACTGAAGACCCAGCTATTGATATATTGAATTAAAAAGAATTACAAGAATTAAGGGATGAGAATTGAAGAAGGAGATGAGAATTGCAGAGAGAAGAAGAGATACGAGTATGCTGTAAAAATCATAATTAAATAAACACGAGTTTGGCCATTTATCTGTTGGCTAAAGTCGTGTTTACAATTTTGAAATAAAGAAATGGTATAACACTTTATTAATTGAAACACTTCTTCAATACGACATCGCCTTCCTCCTCACTGATCTCCAGTTACGGATGTTGGTTCCTACTCCCTCTCTTTCCTTTCCCAATCTAGTTGGTCAACCTATCCTTGAGCGTATCTGATGGTTCTTAATAACATGCTAATGATGCAAGTTTAGGGTTTTTAGTCACACTGTAACGGTGTAAATTTGGTGAAGCTTTAGCAGCTTCTCAGCTACCCAAAATCCCATTTTTACTCTACCATTCCCATTAAAATGTTTTCTTGATTCTGATTTTTTTTTTTTAATACTTATTTAGCATATGGCATCAATTTCTAAGATTTTCAACAAAATAAGAAGGTATTTCCCTGAATTTTTCGTCAAGTAGGTATCAAGAGTTCAACCTTGTATTTTTAGGAAATAAGATTTTGAGATTACAAAATTCTGCACTAAGGGCTGTCGTCTGACATCCCTACAACTAGAAAAAAAAAGTGGGGCTATCAACGCATTAAAATAATAAAAAATGCGCTCCAAGCGCAGGTGAACATATTTGCTAATTACCTTATTAATAATTATTAATTGCATATTTTATTTCTCAAAATCACATGGTCTCTTTCTCTAACTCTCACCACTAATCTCTCTCTCTCTCTCTAACTCTCTCACCATCGGGGCACTCTTTCTCTCTACGATCTCTCATGCCCACTCTCTCTCTACTCACCCAGGCCGCCAGCGATGTAGCAGTTGCCTTTCAAGGATAGTAGCGGCGATCTCGCCCCTGGTTCCGCGAGGTGCGATCACCACTGTAGATGCTGCAACCACCGAATGTAACTCGCAAGTCGCAACCACTTAATGTCGGCAGTCACAGACGCCAGCGATGATGTGTAGCCACAATCGACGCTGAGCAACATCGCACTAGTCACAATCACCGGTGATGAGCTCCACTTTCCTGCGATGTCGTTGTCGCCTATAGCGGCGGAGGTGCACCGCTCACGGTGTCTTCTACAGGTATGTTGAGGTGGTTCATTTGGAGGGGATGTGGTGGTTCGTTCATTTTAAGGGGATGTATAGTTCTTTTAGAGAGGATGTGGTTGCTGGTGGTTGTTATTTGTAAGGTTGTGTAGTGGTGTTGCTTTTGTGGTGGAGATGCCGGTGGTGATCGTTGTAATTTCTGGCGATGGCGATGGCGACGGTGCTAGGCTTATGCAACGGTGTTATAGCTTATGCAGCGGTGTCATGTAACTATGGATTTTATAATTTCATCTTGGCTTTTGAACACGAGTGGTGAAGGAGAGATTTCGGCAGTGGTGGTGGCAGCTAAGGGGAAGGTGGTGGTGAATTGTGATCTATTACAGGTAATTGTAACCAAAATATCGACTAAAATGTGAACAATTATTAAATATTTGTGACAAAAAAATATTAATTAATTGTGACCAAGAAAATGAACAACTTGTGATCAATAAATAAATAATATGTGACAAATTATGGATGATTGTGACCAATTATATTAGAGATTGTGACTTACTGTGGCTCTGTGTGATCATTGGACGAGGACGTGATATGACCTATAATTGTGTCAAATATGACCGTGTGATCGAGCTGTGACTTTGTGTGAGCGAGCGAAATGTGACCTCATGTGATCAAATTGTGACTTTATGTGACCGAACTGTGACCTCGTGTGAGCGAACTACGACTTTGTGTGGCTGAATTGTGACATTATGTGATCAAACTGTGACTTTGTGCGACCATGACTTTGCGGACGGGGTGGGTATGAGGTGAATTTTGCAACTAAATTTGTAATTGTCACTCAATTGCGACTGTGTGACCAACTGTGACTTTGCTGATGCGGTGGGGTTGGCGTGGTGAGGTTGCGTTTAAATTTGTGACCAAATTTGTAATTGTGACTAAAATGTGACTTTATTTGACCAGCTGTAAGTTTGTGGGTGAGGTGGGGTAAATTTTGCCGCTAAATTTGCAATTGTATCGAATTGTGACTTGTTGTAGTGGGTTGGGGTTGGGGGTGGGTTTTGCGATTAAATTTGTAATTGTGACTGAAATGTGACTATGTAACCAATTGTAACTTTGCGAGTGGGGGTGGGAGTGGAAGGGGGTGAGATTTGCAATAAATTTGTAATTGTGAGGTACCGTAACTTTGTGTGACCAACTGTGACTTTGCATGACGAGGTGGGTGGTGGTAGGGTGGGGAGGGTAGCGACGGGGTTGGGTGATGGGACAGACTGGTTGCGATTTAGGAAATTTTGACGATAAATATATAATTGTGATTAAATTGTAACTTTTGTGTGGTTAAGTTTGTTAGATTTAAAAAGTAATAGTTTTAATTGTGTAGTTATGTACTTTTCTCTTAAAAATATATTAGCCAAAATGAGGCTAGTAAACTTGTTTTTTAACATCTCAATTTCCCATACTACTTTGAGCCTGTTTGGCCCCGGTTCTTTGGAATTTTTTTGGTTTTGAATAGTGTTTTTGGAAGAATGTGTGGTTAAAAAATGTTTGAAAAGTAAAAAATAATGGACTTGATTAAGATGGATAGTTGAGATTGAGTGTTGAATAAATTTGATTTTTGAAAAATGGGGGCCAAACAGGAACTTTAAATTCATACATATTTTCTATTTACATTTTTCAAATATATATTTTACCTAAAAAATATGTTTTTAAATATAAAAAGTTTAACAAACAGAACAAAAAACACGCATTATTTCTCTTTTGTATTTAAATTTCATATAATCAGTATTAAAAACGGAAATTATCACATACCCAAAAAGTTATCCAGATTTCAAAAATCAATTGTAGAAACCAATTCAAGAATTGATTCACCGACCGAGAAACGTTTATGACTTGGGTTTTATTTCCCTACTCTAGTTCTGTGACAGACTGTCATTGAATTTTAGTGCATTTGATTTTATTTCTGGTGTTTTGGTTATGTGACTATTAATGAATTTGTTAGAGCTATAGCCCATATGCTATAGTGAGTCTTGATTCGGTATCAATTATTGGCACCATTATGGTGTCAACAATAGACACAGCTCTGTCCCTCGCATGTGTGTGGGGGCATGCGGGGGTCACAGCTATGTCTATCGTTGACACCATAACAATGTCAACGATTGACGTTAGATCTTTTTTAATGCTATAGCACTGTAATTTGACAAAAAAATAAATTTGTTAGAGCATTTGGAACCTTGCCCCCATAATGTCGGTTGAATTATTTCTCATGTCCTTTAAGTTTGCATTTTTTTAGAATTAAATCTAAATTTTATTGTAGATGAATATGGTGGTTTAAAACCTCGTTGGGGAAACTGAAACAAATAACATTATTCATTATACGAGTTCAAATATAACTTTGTTGGTGTCTCAGTGACTTTTTTAAAGCATATATTATATTGAGTCATTGACAAGTCTTTCTAACTATATAAATTTCATATTAAAGTAATGTATAAAAAAAATTTAGGGGTACCAAAGGGGCTAGGATCCCCCTACACTCTCCTCAAGTTAAGTTTTAGCGGATCTACCTCATGGCAAGGTAGGCCCGCCGCCGATATTGGATTCGACGAAAAAAATTAGTTAGACTTCTTTGCATTTTTGGACTGTAATAAAAAATACTGTTATTTGTGTGTGTGTGTGTGTGTGTGTGTGTTATAAAATAGAGAGAAAAGGAGAGAAAAGTAGAGACATCAATAAACTTGTGTATTATTATGAATTAAAGCCCCCATATATATAGGGAGAATAAGGGATACATAAGGTAATAATACATAAGGTTTTAGGGGTACAACTGTCATTCACTAATACAATATAATATTTACAACACTCTCCCTTGAATGACATATGATATTACAAAATATCTGCTTCGTTAAAACCTTGTTTGATAAAAACCCAATGGGACAAAAATATCAAACGAAGGAAAAAGAGTACAGTTGTTCTTGGAGTATTAAGATGAATGTTGCCTCGTTAAAACCTCGCCAGGAAAACCCAATGGGACAAAACCTTGGCTAAGGAAAAAGAGTACAACTACTCCCCCCTAGTGTTGATCGTTGTAAATCGAGTTGATATATCCCAATCTTGTGAACTGGTTTCTTGAATGTAGATGTTGATGGTACTTTTGTAGATAAATTAGCTTCATTATCACTTGAGTAGATTTGTTGAAATTCTGGAGTATTTTGATGCTGCCTCGTTAAAACCTTGTCAGAAAAACCCAGTGGGAAAGAACCTGAATGAAGGAAAAAGAGTACAGTTACTCCCACTGATTCAATATGTATTTAATCATCCATATAGTTACTCCCCCTGATTGAATCTCTATTAAAGCATTCATATCTTGATCTCTTCAGGAGTCTCGTATAGGAGAGTATATCAATAGACATTGATAACAGCTACCTCATTAAAAACCTTGCCAGGAAAATCTCGTGGGACAAAACCTCGACTAAGGGAAAAAAGAGTGTAGCGTATATTAGCTTCCCCTCATGGAACATTACAATTATATTGATATTGCATTTAATTATTTCAACTGTAAATCGGTGCAATATCGAATATGTTTACCAAGCATATATAAATGGTGTATATCTTGTATTATTTGTTCTTTGAATATAAATTCAATTATTCCTTTGAACTTGAAGAACTATAAAGTATTTCCAATTATTAACTTATTCACTTCAGGTGAATAATTAACCATGAATTTGTATCTTGAAAATCAATTGCCTGAATTTTCAAATATAATTTTATACGACAATCACATTCAATTACAAATTAAATCTTTTCAAGGCATATTAAATATTCAGATCGCAAAGTATATGTATACTTTGATCAAACAAGTTTCTTAAAAACTTGAACTATATATTTCAAATATATTTAATCCTTCAAGGATTATACTGTATGCTTCAAGCATCGTATATGTTTCACATTGCAATTGTCATATTGCTACCACCAAATTTAAGTCATAAAACTTTAGATAGATAACAATTCCTATATTTCAAATGGATTTTCTATAATTATTTCACATCAATCCCAAAGTACCGATGTATTGATTATGTAACGACCCAAATTCTAATAGAATTTGACTCGTTATCAACGTTCATTTATTTAAAAAAAAAAAAAAAATCTTTTCTTAACAAACTTACTCAAATATTAAATCTCTTTCAACTAGAAATCAAGAAAATCAAATAATTGACATTGTTATCTTTTTTTTAAAAAAAAAATATCTTGGTATATATAATGACCAATTCCATGTCAACACTCGATTAACATAAATCCAATCACTGAATAATCAATTAAATAAATACCACACCTAACGTCTCTACTCGAAATATACCACTAACCTGGAATTAATATATGCTAAAAGAAAATTAGTCAGATTACTCGAAACCAAAAATAGGATATTGGGTGCCGATTATTCAGCTTAACAATTTCAACTGGATGGCCATAAGCATTATATCATATCATATCATTAACTTTCATAAGCATTGATAAATTAACAACATGGAAAAATAATTTAAACGGGACAAGAACAACTGCACCTCGTTATCCTACCTTAAGTTTTTGAAAAACTTGATTTATTGCTCCCAAAAGTAGCTTTTACGTAGTCCTAGAATCCGCCTCAAAACTTTTAAAAAATATAATACTGCTTTCTTCTAAGAACTCTTGAAGGAATCTTGTTTGTTTTCTAGTTAAGGTAATATGAGAATAAAAAGAGATGGAGAGTTACGTGAGAGAGGAATAAAGTGAGGTAGTTTAGATAAAGAAAAATAGTGAGAGAAAATGGGAGAATCTTTGAAATAAAGATTTGATTGATACGTACCAATCCAAATCAATTGGCTATGATATACATGTGTGTGAGTATATATATATATATATATATATATATATATATATATATATATATATATATATATGTGTGTGTGTGTGTGTGTGTGTGTGTGTGTGTGTGTGTGTGTGTGAAATAACCAAATCCTACCTAAACACATCACATGTGCACACTATTGTGCTAGAGTCCAAGAATGGTGACCATACACACATATACACATATTCAAAGACAACCAATGAAATAATATTAATTGACAATTTCTTTAAACCTCAATAACTTACGCTTCATTAATCCGGATCAACTTTTTCTCGAGCCTAAATACATGATTAATTACAAGCTATCCAACGAGCCCAATATTGATAAATTTCTCTATATCCCATAAAAACTTACATATATATATGGGGTAAATTAAATGAAATTTAGTATATTTACCACTTTAGCCCCTAACCTTCAAAGCATGTATAATAGCATATAAAGAAAATAAATTTTGCTTTATGAAAATATTTGGGACCTTACAATCTCCCTTACTTAAAATATTTTCGTCCTCAAAAATTACCTTGGCTAAACAAAGAGTTCCGGATGCTGGGATTTAAGCTCATCTTCCTTCTCCCAAGTAGCTTCGTCGACTCCATGATTACTCCATTGAACCTTGACCAATGGAATCTCTCTGTTCCTCAAAATGTGCACCTTTCTATCTAAGATCTTTGTCGGAGCTTCATCATATGACAGTCCTTTTGTACATCCAATGTCTGATAACTCACTACATGATTAGGATCATGAACATACTTTCTGAGCATCGAAACATGGAATACATTATGCACTGCAGCTAGTTCTGGCGGTAAGGCAAATTGATAAGCCAAACTACCAATCCTTTCAAGAATTTCGAAAGGACCAATGAACCGCGGTCTCAACTTTCCTTTCTGTCCAAATCTCAATACACCCTTCATTGGTGCAACTTTCAAGAAGACTTTGTCCCCCACTTGAAATTCAAATTCCTTTCTTCTACCATCTGCGTAACTCTTCTGTCGATCTTGTGCTGTCTTTATTCTTGCTCTAATTTTATCAACTGCCTCTACTGTTTGTTCAATGATTTCTGGACCCAAAACTCTTTTCTCTCCAACCTCATCCCAATGGACAGGAGATCTGCACTTTCTACCATAAAGGGCTTCATATGGGGCCATACCTATAGTGGCCTGAAAGCTATTATTGTAAGCGAACTCCACTAACGGTAGATATGTCTCCCAATTACCTCCAAGATCCAAAACACATGACCTCAACATGTCTTCTAGAATCTGAATGGTTCTTTCTGACTGTCCATCCGTCTGAGGATGATAAGCAGTACTAAACTTCAATTTCGTTCCATAGCGCCTTGCAAACTCCTCCAAAATTTTGATGTGAATCTGGGATCCCTATCAGAAATAATGGTAACTGGAACTCCATGTAATCTGACTATCTCTCTGACGTATAACTGTGCGAGCTGTTCCATACTGAAATTGATTTTAATTGGTAGAAAATGGGCTGACTTTGTCAAACGGTCAACCACTACCCAAATAGCATTGTGACCTCTTACTGATCTTGGAAATCCAATCACAAAGTCCATCGCTATGTGTTCCCATTTCCATTCTGGAATATCCAACGGTTTCAAAAGCCCTGATGGCCTTTGATGTTCTGCCTTGACCTGCTGACAGACAAGACATTTCTCTACAAATAAACCAATCCCTCTCTTCATGTTCCTCCACCAGAATGTATCTCGTAGATCTCGATACATTTTTGTACCTCTTGGATGTGCAGCATACGGAGCAGAATGAGCTTCTTCCAGTATCTCATTTCTTATATTTTCATCCTTAGGTACACACAACCTTCCTTTAAAAGTCAGTGCATTATCTGCATATATTTCAAATCCACTTCGTTTTCCTGTACCAACCTCAGCCTTAATCTTTTGCAGAAAAGGGTCCATATTCTGTACTTCCTTGATTCGATCCCTCAGTGCAGGCCGAATCATTAAAGATTCTATTCTTGCTGAAGTCTGTGTCGGTGGTGTGATGACTTCTAACCTCAATTTCTCAAAGTCTTTTATCAAGTGTTCCTGCACTGTGGGTAAAACAGCTAACTGTGATCCTGTCTTCCTGCTTAAGGCATCTGCAACTACGTTAGCCTTACCCGGGTGGTAAAGGATTGTACAATCGTAATCCTTTACTAATTCCAACCACCTCCTTTGTCTCATATTCAATTCCTTCTGTGTGAAGAAATATTTGAGACTTTTATGGTCAGTGTAGATTTCACACTTCCCACCATAAAGATAATGACGCCATATTTTTAAAGCGTGAACTACTGCTGCAAGCTCTAAGTCATGCGTTGGATAGTTTTGTTCATACTGCTTCAACTGTCTCGAGGAATATGCAATCACCTTTCCATGTTGCATCAACACACAACCTAAGCCTTGTTTAGAAGCATCACTATAAATGACAAACCCATCTGATCCTTCAGGTACTGTCAAAACAGGAGCTGAGACTAATCTCTGCTTAAGTTCCTGAAAACATTTTTCACATTTTTCTGTCCATTGGAACTTCACACCCTTTCTAGTCAACTGAGTCATCGGCCTTGCAATCTTCGAGAAACCCTCAATAAATCTCCTATAATAACCAGCCAGTCCCAAGAAACTACGAACTTCACCTACACTGGTTGGTCTAGGCCAATTTGTTACTGCTTCTACTTTAACCGGATCTACTTCAATCCCGTGGGCCGTAACCAAATGACCAAGAAAACCAACGCGATCAAGCCAAAATTCGTACTTCTTGAATTTCGCATATAATTTCTCCTTCCTCAAAGTTTCCAAAACTATACCGAGTTGTTTCTCGTGTTGCTCCTTATTCTTTGAGTACACAAGTATGTCGTCAATAAACACTATGACAAATTGGTCCAGGTACTGATGGAACACTCGATTCATAAGGTCCATAAATACAGCTGGAGCATTGGTCAAACCAAAAGGCATGACAGTGAACTCATAGTGTCCATAACGAGTCCTGAAAGTTTGGTATGTCACTTGCCTTGATTTTCAATTGATGATACCCCGACCTCAAGTCAATCTTCGAAAACACTGTTGCACCTCTTAGCTGGTCGAATAAGTCTTCTATCCTTGGTAGCAGGTATCAATTTTTGATAGTCAAACGATTTAACTCTCGATAGTCAATGCACATTCTCATACTCCCATCTTTCTTCTTTACGAAAAGTACTGGAGCGCCCTAAGGTGATACACTTGGTCGAATGAAACCCTTTTCCAACAACTCTTCCAATTGTAATTTTAATTCTTGAAGTTCTTTTGGTGCCATTCTGTATGGGGCCTTAGAAACTGGTGCTGCTCCGGGGACCAAGTCAATAGTAAATTCCACCTATCTATCTTGTGGAATGCCAGGGAGATCTTCCGGAAATACATCTGAGTAGTCCCGCACAATGTTAATATCATGTATGGTCATTTCTGAATGTTTAGACCCAATGACATTAACTAGGAATCCTTGACATGACTCCTTCCTCAACATTTTCTCTGCTTGTAAAGCCGATACAAGACGAGGTAGAGACTTATACTTTGTTCCAAAGAAACCAAATTCCTCCCCTCCAGGCCGCTGAAATAATACTTCCTTCTCACGACATCGGATGGTTGCATGATTTTGTCCCAACCAGTCCATGCCTAATATAACATCAAAGTCCTTCATCTCCAAAAGATATAAATCAGCCTCTAGTATTTTCCTGTCAATCTCTATTTTCAAAACTTCAGTCATCTGATTTGTGCAAAGGGTTATTCCTGAGGGGATACTAACCTCTAATTCAATACCCGTTTCTACACAAGTAAAGTTAGACTTAGCGACGAAGGATGCAGATATAAAAGAATTTGTAGCCCCAGAGTCAAAAAGTACATAAGCAGGTACATCAGATAATAATAGCATGCCTGTGTTCATAACTATAGAATTAAACTTGGGGAAACTAACACAAATTTAAAGAACAAAAATAGGTACTCAATTAAAATACCTGCTATTACGTTAGGATCATGTTCGGCCTCATGCTGATTCAGTGCAAAAACTCGGGCATTTCCTTTCTTGTTATTATCCTGATCTTCATCCCTCTTCTTTGGAGGCTCTGTACAGTTATATGCAATGTGTCCCGGTTTACCACACCGAAAACAAACGTTTTTCCCTAGTAAACATTCACCCTTGTGGAGTTTATCACACTTAGGACAGGGTGTAATATTCCCACTCGTCCCACCAGTATGAACTCCTGTGTTGGGTCTTTTGTTTTTCCAATTACATTTGTCTTTGCCATGGTTGTTCGACTTTCTTTTTCCTCCCGATTCCTTGCTCTGTTGGGCATACTGTTGAATGTAGTCCTCTGATATGAAATAGCATGGGCCCTTTCCAACATTTCACGATATGAAGTGAAATGATGGGACATGATGATCATGCCAATCTCCGGGCGTAATCCATTTTCAAACCTCCTGATCTTCTTAACTTCTGTGTCCACCAGGTGTGGAGCATACCTTAAGAGCTGATCAAACTGCCTCTCGTAATCAGTAAGCGACATGTTTCCTTGCCTGAGTTGCAAAAACTCCGATTCTTTGAAGTCCCTCAGGGCCTGAGGAAAATATTTTGACAGTACATCATCTTTAAACTGCTCCCAAGTCAAGTTACGCTGTTCCTGTTCAGTCCTAGTACGCGAGACAGACTCCCACCAGTGACTAGCTGCTCCAACAAACATGAATTCTGCGTATAGTACCTTCTGTGCATCCGAACAAGCAATGTGTCGAAATATGCGCTCCAGGCTCTTTATCCACTCCTCAACAACCAATGGATCGGAACCACATTCAAAAGTAGGAGGCTTGTACCTTTGAAACTGCTCAACCACTGAGAAAACTCCGGGAACAATCGGAGGTGCATTCTGTTGGTGCGGTGCATTTTGTGGTGGTGGTGGTTGATTCTGCCTACTCAACTCTTGTACCGCTCGCAATAAATCACGCATCAAATTCGTGTGGCTAGGGGGAGCCATTTCCTAGAATTTAATATCAAGTAACTCGTTATATCGAAACCTAATATGTTATGCTTACACTCTTATAATTATGTCACATCCTATTTCATGCTTTCCTATACACATATTTAAAATCATGGATAACATGCTTCACTTGAAATATAAGACTTAAACGTGTAGATAAAACTTACATATCATATAATTTAGGCAATAAGAAAATTTTCAAAAATTTGAGCAATAGGTTGAACAAAACATATCTTTTCTTACCCCTTTACGTAACTTATGATCGTCGAATGATGGTCGATTGGTGGTCGTTGAGTGCCAAGGATCATATATTTATCTTACTCCTCTACTCTTCCAAAATACATAATGCACATATATATATAACATCACATATTAAATATCATTCAATTTGAAGAATAAAATTACATTTCTAATTCACACTTAAGTTTCACATATAATCAATTAAAATTTAATTAAAACCCATAACATACAATATTCATTTATTCAAAGTAACCAAAAAGAAAATTAATGCATAAACCATTAAAATCAAATTGTGAATTTAAAAAAAAAATTAAAAAAAATCCACTGTTCACGACGTGAACAGTGTCACGCTGTACTGTTCACGTGTACAGTAACCCTGACTCACTATTCACGTGAACAGTGACGTTACTGTTCTTTTTTTTTTTTTTTTACCAGATGGGTCTACCGAAAAATTAACATGCGCTCTGATACCAAACTGTAACGACCCAAATTCTAATAGAATTTGACTCGTTACCAATGTTCATTTATTTAAAAAAAAAAAAAAATCTTTTCTTAACAAACTTACTCAAATAATAAATCTCTTTCAATTAGAAATCAAGAAAATCAAATAATTGACATTGTTATCTTTTTTTTAAAAAAAAATATCTTGGTATATATAATGACCAATTCCATGTCAACACTCGATTAACATAAATCCAATCACTGAATAATCAATTAAATAAATACCACACCTAACGTCTCTACTCGAAATATACCACTAACCTGGAATTAATATATGCTAAAAGAAAATTAGTCAGATTACTCGAAACCAAAAATAGGATATTGGGTGCCGATTATTCAGCTTAAGAATTTCAACTGGCCCAATGTCAAATACATAGAGCATATATAATACATGTCATATATATATATATATATATATATATATATATATATATATATATATATATATATATATATGTATGTATGTATGTATGTATATTCTAGTAAGTGCCTTTAGCATATGTATAACAAGTCACACGATTTTTAAATGCATGGTTGAATAAAGTATACCATTCTAAGAAAAATTCAAAAATCATGATAGGATCGTAATCGGAATCATGATTCATGGAAATTTCGTCTGACACAATAAGATCATCAACTGAAGAAATTCATGAATTATTTTAAAATGTAAATAATCTCTGTAGCAAATATTTAAATTTTGTTCCAAATTCATAATCTCAAATAAATAAACAAAAGAAGGCAGAGACCCACACATTTGAATAAAACAAAATATTGCTGGAAATAAAATTGTTCAATCACGTTACGCCGACATTTATTTATTGAAATCCATATATCCTGGCATCTTGACCGCACCGCATCAACCGCCAATCAACGATCCATTCTAATCTGTAAAATAGTAGGGATGAGTATATAAAATACTCAGTAGGACACAAAAATCATGGTGCTATCCCGAATAAAAATTTTAAACACGTGTGCCAAGAATATCATACCGTCATCATATCTTTAAAAAAATCGGTAAGAGCTCAATCATATCATATCTTTGGTACCGGATGGCCATAAACATTATATCATATCATATCATTAACTTTCATAAGCATTGATAAATTAACAACATGAAAAAATAATCTAAACTGGACAAGAACAATTGCACCTCGTTATCCTACCTTAAGTCTTTGAAAAACTTGATTTATTGCTCCCAAAAGTAGCTTTTACGTAGTCCTAGAATCAACCTCAAAACTTTAAAAAAATATAATACTGCTTTCTTCTAAGAACTCTTGAAGGAATCTTGTTTGTTTTCTAGTTAAGGTAATATGAGAATAAAAAGAGATGGAGAGTTACGTGAGGGAGGAATAAAGTGAGGTAGTTTAGATAAAGGAAAATGGTGAGAGAAAAGGGGAGAATATTTGAAATAAAGATTTGATTGATACGTACCAATCAAAATCAATTGGCTATGATATACATGTGTGTGAGTATATATGTGTGTGTGTGTAAAATAACCAAATCCTACCTAAACACATCACACGTGCACACTATTGTGCTAGAGTCCAAGAATGGTGACCATACACACATACACATATTCAAAGACAACCAATGAAATAATATTAATTGACAATTTCTTTAAACCTCAATAACTTACGCTTCATTAATTCGAATAAACTTTTTCTCGAGCCTAAATACATGATTAATTACAAGCTATTTAACGAGCCCAATATTGATATATTTCTCTATATCCCATAAAAACTTACATATATATATGGGGTAAATTAAATGAAATTTAGTATATTTACCACTTTAGCCCCTAACCTTCAAAGCATGTATAATAGCATATAAAGAAAATAAATTTTGCTTTATGAAAATATTTGGGACCTTACAGATTACTCTTTTTAATCTCACTCATTGGTACTTCAAAGAATACTCCCAACGTACCGAGTTGATGATCATACATTTTGATATCACTCATTGGTACATCAAAGAGTGCAAGCTAGTAATTAGAGTAAATCATTTTTCATTATATACATTTCTAATAATCATATATTTATAGGCATTTATTATGCATTTTCAGGAAAATAAAATATTGTATCTATGCCAGATCTTTGAAACATTCGTTGTGCAACAAGTCGTGTATTACGACTATACCTATAGGTATTTTACTGGCTTTACACTTTTATGCATTTGGACTTCAGGTCCCAAAACTTCAGGTTTTGTAATAAGTTTAATTTAGCCTGAATGCATACTTTTGCCAACTATTTTTATGTCAATTTTTTTCGACATATTTTCTTTTATTATCCTCGCTATCATTCAAATTATGATGCGACTAGCTTCGCAATTTGATTTTGCATAAGTGCTTTAAAAAGTGTGTCGACACAATTATCATCTCAATTTGATTTATTTCCCCACAAGACATAACTATAGAGATCTCAATTTCAATATTTCAAATACTTGAACTCCTTCTGGAGATTTACAATTAATTATGTCAATAAATACTCTCTCACAAGTATATGACTCATTAATAAGACCATTATAATCATTTGTTCTATTTTTATTTATTTGGGGATCTTTATTCGAATCAAATATCGCTATACTTCAGGCGTGCTACATATCAATATAAGATAGAGAATGAGATTTTATTAATCTCTTATGCATCTTGTAATTATGTTATCTTTGAACGTTTCGTTCATATTTTCAATCGAACTTCTGGTTCGTATTATCAATCGCGAGGATATATATAACATAATATGATGCATTTGTTTGATTTTAAGCTATTTCCCCCTTATCAAAATGTTGAGATTCATGTCCACTAACACTATCAAGACACATTCTTGATTATATAATCTGAAAATTTTGCTCATAATTTAAAATTTGAGCAATAATTTCGCAAACTTCAGGTTGCGAATACCATGCAATCATCTAGTATATGTATCAAATCTATTAGATACAAATAATATTTAGATGATCAACGTGGAGGATGATGGTGGCCCATTTATCACCCTAATTAATTTTCAGAAATATAAGGAATTTAATCCCTATTTTAGCTAGTGATAATGAAAAATTTCATGAAAGAGAACAAACATCATATATGATTGAATTGAAAAATCTTCTGATTCTTCATTGAGTATCAATTTTAATTTCGCATCATTATTGATCCAGTGATGGTCCAACTGGTCATGCCAAATAATAAAATCAAATTGAACTTCTGGTTCAATATAAGATATAATTCAATGATTAAATCATATATTATTCAAGTAGTCAAACTAATCAATGTCCTTACGACATTAGTTATATGTTTTCCTTCAGGGATAAACATGAATTCAAATGATATATTCTTCGAAACATATGCTACTTCGAAAGCACTTTTTATTGCTCATTCATAATCAATATGTCAATATTCTTTTGGAATATTGAAATTATAATATTATATTCTTCAAAAGCGGATAATATTATTTTATAAATGTTGTGCTTCTTCGGGAGCAACAACGTATTGCTTCTTCAAGAGCAAAAATGAAATATTTTTTTGGAATATTTTATTAAATAACTCAAATGAGATATTTCTAATGCTGCAATATTCTGCTAGAATGTCCATTTAGATCAATATTCTTCTGGAATATTGATTTAGATTGTTTCTTTTTCTAGAATAGTGATACAATATTCTTCTGGAATATTGTACTATAATATTGAATGTAAAACATACATTCGAACAAATGTTTATTGTAAGTTGGTATAATCAAAACGATATAATAAGATCGAATATTTATACCACTTTCTATGAAAATTCAAAGTTAATAGAATACTAACTTTTACTTTGAGCAGAAAAAGAAACTATGTTATTCGTGAACAAGTAAAATAATAAATTGAATATTTATCATAAAATAAAGTTGTTATTCTTCAGGAATAACAACAAAATACTTTTTCAGAATATCAAATTAATAACATATCTCATAATACTGGGCTCTTCGGGAGCAAATTATATTTCATATGAGATAAAATTATGATTCTTCAGGAATCATCACAATAATATATTATTTTACATCATAATAATCTTCTGAATTATTAATATATTCGAATTTCTTTGAGAAAAAAATGCAATATTTATCACATGAGCAATAAAAAAATATTCTCCTAGAATATTGAAACGTAGCAATAACGCAATATTTTTCTGGAATATTGATTCGAATCTCATTCAATTATAACAATAATTAATATCTATTGTGCTATTTAGGAGCAAAATAACGAATTATTCTTCTGAAATAATTATATTGCTAAAATTGCAATTCTTCAAGAATAATAAGTCAATATTCTTTTGGAATATTGATATTAATGATTCATTCTACCTTTCAAGCTAACAATATTTGTGCTCTACATGAGTGACGTTAAAATATTCTTTTGGAATATTTATCTAACGTGGGTTGTGTTTATTTGAGAACACCAATACCATATTCGTTTAAAATATATTTTAAATTATGCTTCTTCAAGAGCATTTGATCAATATTCTTCTGGAATATTGAAATTGTAATATACTGTTCGTAACAAGCAGGTAATATTCTTCTAGAATACTATTATTGTTATCCTACTTTGTGAGCAACAACATGATACATTATTAAATTAGAATTTATGAATGAACATGTACAAATATTTAATCATCTTAAAGAATATTAATTACCATATAAACATAATATGAATTTATATATAAAAATGAATTACCAAACATACATTAGGAAAAAGAATCTCCATATATAGAAGTTAACAAAATTGACTAAATCTTTTATTGGCTAAATCTTTTACCAATATGCAAAAGATACTAAACATGCACGTGAATTCCATATATAAAAATTAGATATATAACTAATATATGGTAGAATCAAATCTAATAATGTATTTGAGAATTCAAAATAACGTAGTGATTTCCAATGACAAAATTGAAAAGCAAATAATAATTTGCTGGAACAAGGCATACTTTAACGAATTTATTTCGATTCTTCCAAAAAAAAATAATAAATCAATATTCTTCTAGAATATTGAAAATTATAATTCATGCTCTTTAGGAGCAAATAACATCCTTCTAAGATATTAATTTTAATGTCGTACTACTTCTGGAGTAACAACAAATTATTTATAATAAACAATTTTACGATTAATAATTTAATATTTTTCTGGAATATTAATTATTTATTACTTTACTTCAAGAGCAATAACGAATTATTCTTCCGGAATAATTATAGATCTAAAATTTCTATTATTCAAGAATAAAATGTCAATATTCTTCTAGAATATTGAAAATTACAATGTATGCTCTTCAGGAGTAAATAATATTTATCTGAATTATATGTTGTGCTACTTCATTAGCAACAACAAATATTTGTAATAGGCAGACACAAATATAAGATTAATATTCTTCTGTAATATTAATATAATGTTGTGTTACTTCAGAAGTAACAACGAATGAACTAATAACATCAATAAATTTGTAATGGACAAATCTATAATTAATATTCTTCTAAAATATTAATATATACTGTTGTACTACTTCAGGAGCAACAACATAATGAATTATCAATATAAAGATCAAAATCTGTCGAATTGGTTGGAGAAAATCAGATTCAGATTTATGAGCCGCAATTGCTAATGAACAACATCGTAATGAATAGATGTGAATTGCAATTGAATAGTAATAAAAAAATTCATATGTCACCAAATTAATTTCGATGCATATGATTTTACCATATAACTAATATTTTGATATATGAGATTTTGAAAAAGAAAATTCTAACTCAATTTGGTAGAAACTCGTGCTGATAACGTGTTATAAACTAGAGAGAAAAAGATAGAAAAGTAGAGATATCAATAAACTTGTGTATTATTATGAATCAAAGCCTCCATATATATAGGGAGAATAAGGGATACATAAGATAATAGTATCTAGGGTTTTAAGGGTACAACTGTCATTCACTAATACAATATAATATTTACAACAATATATATATATATATATATATATATATATATACGATCTGAATAATTTACAATTTGGATTAGATAGATTAGGTCAACATTGACCACCTGTCAAGGAAAAGTTAGGGTTGGATGGTTGTTGTAATTAGGGCGGTTTAAACTTTAAATAGGTGCTGCTGACATATTACGTTAGTTAGTTGGGGAAATAAATATATGTCTGAATTCTGATATCCATTAATTACATTTATTATTAATGGGAATTGTTTTGTTGCTTGCTGTCAAAATAAATGTACCCGTGGCAAATGAGTAGCAGGGAGAAAGGCTTGACCCCTACTAGCCAATATGGTATATGGGGTAGTGTTCGAAAATGTGTCGTAATGCGCTGCCTTGAAACGCCTAGGCGCGAGACATGGACGAAACGTCTTGCATCGGGATCCGTGAAAAAATGCATTCAAAATGTTTTTTGCCGCCTAGCGCGCCTAGTCCCGCCTAAATGCATTTTTTTTTAGTTAAAAAATTTATTTAATGTTTTAAAAATAATTAAAATAATATCGAAAAATGAAACGCATTATGATGCATATTCTTTGTATTGACACGTCTAAACTTGTGATTTTTGATTCTCACGCCTCGTAAAGTATTACGTTTTTTAGAATATTGATATGGAGTATGGACCCTCCGCACGTTTCTTTGGACATGACTCAAAATTATGAAGGAATTGGTGGTTGAATTCTATGTTGATTGCCAAGGCACTATTACATTTTTTTTTAGGCTAAAAGCTGTGAAGTAACTCAATGATTCTACAAAATCATTTTTTCAGTGAGAAGTTTCTAATATTCTCTCTCCCCCAAATACTGAATTTCTTGAATTCACTTAGGCCCAGGCAAAAGAATTAAAACCAGCGGTTCGGTTCGTTTTCCGTTCTGTCTCGGTTCGATTCAAATCTATCAAAACTTTAAATGGTTCTAGTTCTAAAAATCAAGAATCATTGATTCTGGTTCTGGTTCTGGTTTCGGTTTCGATCTTGGTTTAGAATCAAAACCAGAACCAAGAACCAAAACAAAACAAAACATGATTTTTTATTTTTTTAAAAATATAAATTTAAAAAAAAATAATCAATTCATAATCTTAATGCATGTTATTCGATCTATTAGTCAATATCAATTACCCGACAACTATTAACTCATTAAACATTACAATAATTATAAGCAAAACAAGTAATAAACAAAAAACTATAGATCAAAAATCATTTTTCTTTTACTGGTTCTATTGTTCAGCTTCAAACATTCAATCGCCAAACCTTTAGCCATCAGTTTTTCAAGAATCAACAAGCAATAAATCTTCATTTTTCATCTTACAATTAATTGTTATCTTATTTTCAAGGTTTTGTTGGATTTGTGAGATTGTTCCCTGAAAGGTGGAAAATTACGAGTAGAAATTGAATAATTTTTAAAATGAGCACATACACGCGGATGAGGAGATACGTTACTGTATGGAAGAAAGTGAATATTTTGATGTCAAAAATTTTGAATATTGTATTCACATTTTAATCAAGGTCAATGACCTTACCGTCTTACGACTCTCACTAGCCGGAATCTATCATGGATTCATCGCTTAAGTTTGAAAATTTTAGTTTAGGAAATTGAACCAATGAGGTAGGGACAAATATTGACAAAATCAGAAAACAAAAGACATAGGGAAATCAAAATTGAAACATGCCCTAATGAAATAAATTACATAAGAAAATTAAATCAAGGAATGAAGCGACGGAGACATGGCGGCGAACGGTGGAGGCACTTCAAGGCAGTCTACAAGACAGAGACGGAGGCAACGACTAAGTTAGGAGTGTTTTCAATTTCATTTTAGAGCAAGTCTGCCAGACGGTAGGAATCGAAGGGCGGGATTTGTGGGAGTTTGGGCTTATTAGAAAATTTGGCTTTTGGATTTGGTCTTCAAAATTAAAATGGGCTGAGAATGAGACCTGGCTGAATCAACTTCTACCCGATCGGATCTATACGTAAAAAAAAAAATTGTCCCTGCCCGTATCGTCGACAAACTCGTCATAAGCACGCACATGCGAATTATAATAATCCATTTGATAAAATCTATATTTATGTTTCTGTTTTTTTATAGAAGAGTTTTATGAAGAAATCGCATTTAATTAGCTTCCGTTAAATCTTAGAATGATTTCATCATAGTTGTACATTCGACACACTATAGGCCAGGCACACAATTGTAACTTAACAAATTTCATCGATAGGAATCGGTAAAGAAAATGAAAACAGGTCAATAAAATGGTAATGTATTTCCTAAGGCAATACTACAAAATCATAGTTCGTTGACTAATTTTGATATGATCCGGACAGGCATCGAAGGGAAAAGTCGAGTCATAGGCAATACGACAGTGATCTACGTGCAAAACGGAGTAAGTTTCATGTTGGAATCGAGCCGAGAAGGCGAAAGGATCAAGCCGAGCCGAGTAATCGAAATTATTTGTGCAGAAAAGTCATGACGGCCGTAATGAAGATCTTTCACGACCGTAACTCTTGTAATCAGGGGCGGATCTAGGCTACGCCCGTACTGGGCTGTAGTTCGGTCCTTTTTTTTTTTTTTTTTTTTCAGAATGTGTTTTTAGGCTTAGAATGTAAATGTGTTTTGTGAAAAATGATATTAATATTATGTAAATGTGTTTTAGAATGTGATTTGTGAAAAATGATATTAATATTATGTAAATGTGATTTGTGAAAAATGATATTAATATTATGTAAATGTGTTTTTAGGATTAGAATGTGTTTTTAGGCTTAGAATGTAATTAACTTTGTTTGAAGATTCAAGTGTAATAGTGATTCAAGTTATATATTGATTATATATATTGAATTTTTGATGTATTATTATTTATGATTTTCCTTATATAAGATTTGGTACTCAATATTCTTGATTTCAATCCTCTTAGTAAAAAAAAAATTTCGGGGGGTCTCCCCCCTCCACAACTTTTAGAGTCCAGCTCGGTACAACGTGAAATCCTGGATCCGCCACTGTTTGTAATCACGGCCGTAACCAACTATCGGGAAAAAAGGAAGAAATTCAACAGAACAAGACTTACAGCCATAAGTCTGAAAGTTATGGCCGTAACTAATGACGTAGTTTTGGATCCGAGAGGCCATTAGGGCCGTAAGTGTATTCTTCACGGCCGTAATTGAGTAGCGGCCAGATTTTCGAGGATTTTTAATTATTTAGTTTCCTTTTTTTATTGATTTTTAGGTTATTTTCCTAATTTAATATTCTAGTTTAATTAGAATTCTATTTTGAGTAAATTAGCGGCTAGGTTATTTTGCTTATTTATATTCTTTTCCATTATTGTAAAAGTTTAGCCCCTGTTCTCTTTGCTGTTTTGATGTCGTTTTCTGTTTTTATTTTCGAAAACGCTAAAAACGCGTTCTCTTTATCATTTTCGAAAATGCATTTTGGAAAACCAAAAAAAAAATTTGTACACAAAACGGAAAACGCCCGAAACATCGTTTTGGACGTTTTGTGTGTATTTCGACAAAAAATGTCCAAAACGCGGAAAACGCCTTTTTTTTTTTTTTTTAAGAATTATCTTAACTTAGAACTAAGCTTAATATAAATTTTTTATTTTTTTTATTTATTTTTTATTTTTTTTAGAATTATCCTACTTTGGAACTAAGCCTAAATAATTTTTTTTTTTTTTTTTTTTTTGAGAATTATCCTAACTTGGAACTTAGTTTAAATAAAGTTTTATTGAATTCAATATCAACATTACAAAAAAAAATTAAATGAGAATTCTTGCTGTTATATTTCAAAAAATGCAATGATAAATGGATTCTGGTGGTTTTGAAAGAACTTGCATTTTCTGGATTTTAATAGAAGTAAAGCTTTCTCAAGTCCCGAACCTGACCAAGCTATGTTAATATAGACTCTTAATGCTCACATTAGTGCGTTGCATGTCACCATATTTTTAGTGTATTATGAAAGGAAATTTGAGTTGGAGTTAGTAGTATTCTGCAAGCAAATTAATTAAAAATAGTTTAAATAGTGTTCTGCAAAATTTCAAACAGAACGTGTTTTCCAGCTTTTCATTTTCAAAAACAGTTTTCAGAAATGACAAACCAAACGCGTTTTCAGCAAATTTGAAAACAAAAATGAAAACACAAAACACAAAACATTTTCGAAAATGAAAATACAAAATAAAATACAAACAGAACGCCACCTTAACTTTGGATATTATTGAATTGAAGTGAGAATTTTCTCTCTAGAAAAATGAGCATTTGTGGCGTTCCAATCAGAAACTTATCAAAGAGTTTGACATCCTTTGTGGCGTTTCGAAAACCTCGGTTCTTCAATCCGCATCGTCATTCATTGTGTCGTGATTGTTGGGTTCAGGTCCTATCGTCAATTTTATCTTTTCCAGTATTTTATTTATTGTGTTCTTGTATTTGTTGACTGAATTTGGATCTTTCCTATTTTTATTTCTTTTAATTCCGCATTTTGTCATGTTCCCTTATTGGATCACGTCAAATTTGAAAAAATAAATTATCACTACTAAAAAGTGAAACAACGTTATAAATTCTAGACCGCATCTAATTTCCGATAATAAGTTCAACAATGTCGACTAAATGTTTATATGTATTTAAATTAGATTTTTCAAATGTTGACATTATTATTGGGAATGATATTTTTGTCTAGTTGTTATCTCGCTTTATCACTATCGAACCCCACGACTCTCAAAGCAAGCCCCGTCCATATTTCAAATCCTAATCACCATAAATATCTTGTATTCTTCCCCTTTTCAGCCTCCATTATCATCACAAATCAAATGATTTTCTCAGCTTAATCAAAGATTTGATTAAGTACTCAAATCTATGGACTTAACACCCAATCCCACCGCCTCTACAAGTCCTAATGATACTGAAAACGATTTGAATCCCCTATCCTTCACCAACGACGCACTCAATAATCACCTCCACCGCCGCCGCCGCCACCAACCACCTCTACCGCCACCAACGGTGACATATAAAGAATGTTTGAAGAACCATGCAGCCAGCTTGGGTGGGCATGCGGTGGACGGTTGTGGAGAGTTCATGCCTTCATCTTCCTCTACCGCCACCGATCCCACCTCGCTAAAATGTGCTGCTTGTGGCTGTCACCGCAACTTCCACCGCCGTGAGCCTGAAGTCTCCTCCACGGCCAGCACCCATTTTCTTGATTTCCGCCACCACCCTCCGCTGCCACGTATCATGTATTCTCCCTCGGCCTCACCCTCACCCTCCCCGCCATCACCACAACCGCAACCTTCGAAAACTCCCTCATATGCACCCCACGTGTTACTCTCCCTCAGCTCAGCCGTGCCGGAGGACCACCAACAGGCACCAGTAACGCCGACAGCATTCAAAACCAATAATCTAAGCGGCGGCCGGAAGCGGTCGAGGACGAAATTTAGCCAGGGTCAGAAGGAAAAAATGTATTCTTTTTCAGAGAAGCTGGGTTGGAAATTGCAGAAATCCGACGAGGCGGCAGTGGAAGAGTTCTGCCACCAGATTGGCGTCACTAAAGGTGTACTCAAGGTTTGGATGCACAACAACAAGAACACTTTCGCAAAAAGAGAAATCATAAACAACAACAACAACAACACCGCCGCCGCCGCCGCCACCACCACCATCATCAATCATAATAATAATATTGTTAATGATGATGGGAACAAGAATACTAATGGGTCTTCTTCATCATCTTGAACCGGACATTGTTTCAACAGTCGAGCATTTTAACTGTTATATGCAGATATATATAGATGGAAGGTGATTTGAAATTGAATCCGTCGATCTATATATGCATATTAACGGGTTGGGTTTTTTCTTCAGCTTGATATGGAGAATATGATTAATTCCTCGTTGATGTATACTAGTTAACATTGTCATTCGCGGAATTTAGGTCAAGCGAAGATCTAGCAGAAGATAAAGGACAAAAAAAAAGTCTTGAAGGACTAATTTTAATCGACTTGTAGTTGTATCTACTTTTTCTTAAAAATCTTCATTTTTTTTTTTTCCTCTTTGGAAGCTCATACTACTTGGAATGAAATTAATGCAATAGTCTTTTTAACAGTAATTGTAAATGCACCGTAAATTTCTAGAGTTACGCTATTTGTACATATAGTTTTAAAGATTGAGTTACAGATATCATATTTACCAAATATCTATTCACATCATCCCAAAATCAACAACTACAAATCCGTCACCACACCATCGGCAAAAGCATCTACACAAGTTGGATGTACAAATATCATTTTCCAAATTTCTAACAGTTTGCTCTTATTTGATGAGTATTAAAATCTGATTTTTAGTTAATTTATATGAAAATTAAATCACATATGTGGTTGAAAAGTTGTAGATCACATAAAATATGTTGTTAAAATTAATTTTTGAATTTTATTTAGCTTAAAATTTAGATTTTAAATTCCAACAAACAAAGGATATATATGTAAATAATAATGTATTTGCTAAATTCTGAAGATACGTTTGGTTGTATTCAAAAGCAATTTTTTTTTAAGTGCTTAACATGCAAATGGTGCTAAGAAATGGATAATACTGTACAATTTTAAGATTTGAGTAAAAAAAGATGGTTTTCTAGATGATTCCACGAAATGAAGAAAATTAACTAAAAAACTATTTTTAGAAAAAGTAACTTATAAATGTTGCCTTTATGTTGTGGGTGGAGCCAGACCTTTTTTTATTTTAGGATTAAAGATAGTAGTTTTTTCAAACTATCATTTTCGCAAGAAGACTTGTCTCACCAATATTTTGCTCTTCACCCAAAAGAATGTAAATTTTTCATTCACAATATTTTCCCATAATTACTTGACATGAAACCCAACAAATAAATGAATGCTAATCTATTTCAAATAATAATTTTAACCATAAAAGTAATGTCGATTTCTACATTTAAAAAACATTAAAAATAAAATGTTCAACAATGAATTCCAATATTCTCACCAAATTAGGACAAGTTGTTGCTTACCTTAGGAGTGAGATCAAAATCGGGACTTGACATTGCATACATATTAAAAATAAAAAGTTCAACAATGAATTCCAATATTCTCACCAAATTAGGACAAATTGTTGCTTACCTTAGGAGTGAGATCAAAGTCGGAACTTGACATTGCATACATATTAACATTACGATTTTGTTGTTAACAGATAATCTTGACTCAAAATATAGATTTAGGTAAAGAACACCTAATAATGGATAACCTTGACTTAAAGTCAGCTATTAAATCGATCAAATTATTTATGCATTTTGATATAATTAAATTTGGTCATGTTTGGGAGTGTTTTACTGTGGATGATATTTGTCATTTTTATGATAATAATAATAATAATATATCCTTACTATTATAGGCTACAATCCATCCACACTTGTATAAAAGTTGATCTAATAATTAATTCTGGATGCAATGAATCTGTAATAAGCAAATTGTCTTCGATTTTGTGTTCGTTCCTTATTAATTAAGCAATTCCTCAGAGGGTTTTCCACTTGGCTTGATAGGGATTAATGGCAAATATAGAGTTGTTGGTAGACCATAATTATAATTTGATTAATGCAAATGCAAGCACCAAAATACCTTACTTCACTTCTCCTCCAATCATTGCTTTACTATTTTAGTACCTCCAAATCCATTACTAGTCTTCTTGGTATAGAAATTTTGCGATGTTGAACAATATTGTACACTTTATAGTGTGTTCCTTAACGTAATCGTTACTGTTTATAAATCAATTTATAAATAACATAATTTTTCAAACCACTTTTTAATCATCCAAATTTTTTCTATTCACTTTTCAACCACATATCTTACTTTTTAAACTGTAAAAAAATCGTTTATAAACTGTTAGAGTGTTACCGAATAGAGCTTGTCCATTTTAATAATTGTAACAACACGCCTTGAAAGCTCCATATATAAGGGCACTAGGGTCCATAAATTATATTTTAATACTTAAATCTTGTCCATTATAGTGACGTGTAGTGCTCGTCCTAACAAATGCAGAGATCGATCCAGAGGATAATTTTGTAATTTGGGGGAAAGAAAGGTGTGGAGCATAAATAGAATAAAATCAGACAGGGGACCTAAAATTAAACATTGTGAAATTGAATATATTATCTTGTGAATCTGAACTTTTAAGGCAAGCAAAAGCAGGCTTTTGTTGGTTGACTAATTAAATATTATGAGAGTTAGTCTTGCCACCTTTCCATTTTTGGTTGGTTCCTTAAGCGGCAAGCTTGGTTTCTTCTGTTTATTATTATGATATAATTAACTTATATAGCTTATTAATATTGAGATAACTATTTACATAAGACTGTAAGAACTAATTAATTGAATAATGTATAACTATAAAAATTTTCATTCATTTTATTCAATTCTATTGAACCCACCTACTAATACACATAATAAAAATGAGTTCGTATTAACGTTGATAGAAATTCCATACACAAGTGAAAGTTTTTAATACGAACTTCTACAAGTTATAAAAAATATTAATCTTAAATAAGGCGTTATAATGATTAACTAGCGTTTTTCCCGTGCGATGCACGAAAGTTATCGTGTATATATATATAAAAGCTTCAAAAATGCAAGTTACTTATCCTTGATAATTGAAATTGGAATTGAAACTTCATAATTGACGCATTGAAAGTCTCAAATTCTTTTTTTTTTTTAAAAAAAAAAACTATCTTCTAATAACCAACACAATTTTTGTAGCATTGAAAATCGTAAGGACGATGCCTCTGTTTTGGCAACCACAAAAAATATATTTTTAAAAAACACAATTTTCTAAACCATTTTTTAATCACAAATATCTTCTCTCTCGAAAATATAAAAAAAATATATATATTTTTAAACACAAAACTTTTTACCTCTGTTCGGTAAAAGGAGAAAAAATGATTATAAACCAAATTATAATTTACACAATTTCTCAAATCACTTTTTAACTAAATATCTTTTATAACTCCATTGTTTAGCCAATCTTACCTCGAAATAAAAAAAAAAAAAAACTGATTTATAATCCCAAAAGTTGATCCGAACATAGGCTCCTTCCAAATTTCTTGTTACATGTGTATATTTTCATTTTGAAGGGCGATTTTAGACAAATGATAAAGTAAAATGGATAATTATATTAACACGACACTTTTTTATATTTACACTATATTTTAATTGTAAAAGAGATCTTCAATATTTATTTATTTTCGCTTTTATGTCCTCAACATTTTTTCATCACATTGTTATTCATAACATTTAATTAATTAATATATTTTATTTCTAATCACATATTATATTCATATATTCTGCTCATTTGCATTGAAATGATGTGTTTGTTTAACTTTTTTATTAATTATTTATTTTGATTATTTAAAAGTATTAGGGTTAAATAAGTATTTTTCGCCGTCGTAACAAATAATTTGAACGAAAATCGTCTCTAAAAGATGTGAAAATTAATAAAGAGTTGATAATAAAAAAAACTATAAAAAATTTGGCAGTATAAATGCAAAAATAAGGAAATCTTTAGGGATTTTTATTACAATTAAAATGTAGTATGATTAACAAAAAATGTGGTGTCAATATATTTACCCAAATTAAAAAGATGAAAAGCACATTTAAAAATCAATTACTCATTTTTTTTCTCTTTCATGGGCCCCAAGTGAATTTGAAGCTCTTGTTTGATTCTCTTTAAATTTTTTCTTTTTTCTACAGTACTCAATTTCAATCATCTATTAAAATTTAAGTCCACAATATTTGACTTTTTAACAAAATCTCAATCATCTTTATTCTAAAAATTACTATTTATTTAAAAAAAACTATTTTTAAATAATATCAAACACATACTAAAATTCTGTATGACATAAATGGAGAAAAAGCAGCCAATTCATCATCCGAAAATGCCATAACCCTTTGGTTTTCGAAATATTGCACTCTATACATTGTGCCAAAAGTAAAGAATGGGTATAATTGACAATGGATAAAGAATTGTTGCCCCTATGGCATATCTCCCAGTGGTAAAGGGAAGGGCAGGAAACTTGCTCAGCGCAGTTGGATGCGGGATTTGAATCCTGAAATAATAGATTTGTGTCATGTGGCAAGTGAGAATCACCACCATTAGTAAGAGTTACCAATGCCCTTCACCTTGGCTCTAGGAGGCACAACCTGCGATTTACTTCTCGAACCAATGACTCATGGTATGGTCGGTTTGGACCGTCAATGTGTGAGTTACATCTTTTTAAGAATTGTCAAAAGATGCTCTGACAGCATTTGTAATGGAAGCAGGGATTACAATTTGAAATTACTTTTCCAAGCCTGGGTCCAATGTTTGTAGCAGAAATTCAGAAATAAAAGAAATGAAATAAAAAATGCTTTCGCAGGAAACTATTCCACTTTAAAATATAGTATAAATACATTGAGAAAATAACAATCCTTGTAATGTTCATGAGGGTAATAAGCGTATTTCCATTTTCGAGCTAGGATATCTAAAAAAAAAAAAGGTATATTTCTATACTTTTAAATTCAATAAGTAATTTCTAATTGAGCGAATTTTGACTTAATTTAGAGTAAATATGTTTTGAGAGTAATATTCAATATCTGGAAAGTTTGAAGACTAAACTGTATATACTTTTAAAATTTGTGAAGGACCAATTTCAGATGATTATGAAGGTTCAAGCTAACACTGAAGAGTTACTTGAGGATTTGTTTCTTTCTCAACAACAACAATAGCAGCAACATCTTCGCTCAAGAATTTTGCAAATTCAAATTTGTGAGATAGAAAAACATCTTATGCCATCTCTTGAAATCCACTCTAGTAAATTTTTGTGATTTCTCCTCGTGAGCATTGTTATGGGGTACGACAGTTGTAGAATTACTTTTTATTATCTAATAAAATTCCCAACATATAAATTAGCACGTAAATAATAGAATTATCATCTTACAATTGTTGTTGGTAAAAGTATTAATAAAGCTTACCATGCAATAATTTATATATATAAAAGAACTTTATATGTAAGTGAAGATCTTGAAAAGTGTTTCAACTTACAGAATGAATGGAATGAAGCTTAATAAAATATGATCGAGACACTAGTTCGACTCTTTCCCCTTAAGACAATATTTCCACGCACAGGTGCTAAAGGACTGTCGGCACTAATCTCACAAAATACAACTACCTCAACTCTAATACTAGCACTCCAAATTACAAGTAAATCGAACATATTAATGTTTTGATCTCTCTATACTGGAAGAGGACTGATATTCGGGACTGAAATGAATATTTCAGAATAGCACAGAAAGAAAAGGAATATTATTTGTAAAGAGGAAAATCGGAATTGATTTTGGAATGTTTAAAATCTAAATTAATTTATAGAAATTGAAAGGCTATGTCTAAAAGACACAACAACCAAACAGTTGTAAATCACTTTTTAAATGTCCTTTTTTTGGTTTATAAATCACACAATTTCTCAAACTATTTTTTAACCACACACTTTTCTCTTTTCAATTTTCAACAATTACTTTTTACCTCAAAATCATAAATAAATCAATTTATAAATCAAACAGTATTAACAAACGGAGGCTTAAATAGACAAAACTTGTTTCAAATAGACAAAATTGTTCAAACCGTTAGAATTGTCACTTTATAGAGGTTGAGCCACGTGTCTTGCAAAGGAATTTTTGAGAGATTAAAATAATATATGTATTATTTTATCAAAAATTAATACTAACTATGGCCAATCCAAGTTCAAGTTCAATCACAGGCCCATGACCATTAATCGTGACCCTTTCTAAGCTGGTCGTTCGAATAGACAACGACGATGGAGGTGCGCCCGTGTGGGCTTTGACTCAACCTACTAGCTTGTAGGTCCTCCCACTTTCAAATGCTATTATCACTACGAATAAAAACATCCTACAGCAACGCGCAAAAAATGTTGTAGAAGACCTTTTGCAGCATTCGTGTGCATGTTGCAAATTGCAGTGTTGCCGTAGAGAGAAAGGAAATGGCAACGTTCATTGCGTGTTGCAGAAGGGTGAATTGCGCTTTGTGGTAGACGTTTGGCAATGTTTACTGCGTGTTGCGGTAAACCTTTGGCAGCATTCACTGCGCATTGCAATCGATACTTTGGCAACGTTCTTTGAGTGTTACGGTAGACCTTTAACAATGTTCTTTGTGTGTTGCGGTGGATATTTTTGGCAATACTTACTGCGCGTTGCTGTGGATACATATGGCAACACTCACTGCAAAGCTTAACGCAGACATGGTAGGTATCAAGAAGAAGGTAATATCAGCTATAAAAATCTTTCAGAGAAGTTGCATCGGAACTAGATCTGAATTGGTCGAGGTAATAGGAGCTTCTACTTACAAGAATGAACCATTCATTTCTGTTTCCAAGGATGAAATACGAGTGTTACCAAAGTGGTTTCAGTTTAGATTAGTAGGGAAATTCTAATATAATAAACTAGCTTTTAATATAATCCAGCAAACTTTGAATATGTTTGATCTAACTGGTGAAGTATTAGTGGGGAATTTAGATAGCAAAAACATCATTTTAAACTTTGAGAAGGAGGACTATTGTCTTCTTTGTGCTAAATTAGTATGGTATATCTGGGGAGCTCCAATGAGAGTACTCAAATATACTCATGACTTCAATCCCCCAGCTAGAAAGGTATTTCTTCTGTTGGAGGCTCTAAACCCAAATTTTATTGGACAATTAAGCTCGTGGATTTCTGAGCTTACCAGGACCAATCTGGCTCCTAAAATACATTTCAGAATTTTAAAAGTTGACTATTCAAAAACAAATAAATGATGAATAGGCGTCAAATTTAACAAAAATGATGTTTTGCACAAGAAATGTCATACATTGGATGTTATGTGCCAAAAATTTGAATGTTAGGATGTTTTACATAATGATTGTCATACGTAGGGAAGTTTTGTGCTAATTACCCTAAAAATGTTTAACAAATAAACTATAAATTGGTTATTTCATTTTCTTATTGGCACAATCACATACCAAAGCCATGTTTGTTTAAACTTATGTATAAACGAGTAGTTTTTCACATCTTTCAAGTTACATTCTAACCACACGTATTTTCAAACCATTCTTTCACCACACATTACATCTTGAATATAGTGAAAACTTGTTTGTAAATAAATTGAAATCAGCCAAACGTATTCTTTACGTGTTTTCCTCAGTTGGCATAATTAGAGCATCTCTAATGATTTATACATATTTTGATCTACGTGATAGTTAAATAGATAAATATTTCACTCAAGTAGATAAAATAGATAATGAAATTTAAAGTTTATCTCCAATGATCTTTGTTTACAATTTTTTAGTATACACGTGTCTTCAAATTATAACCATCGTAAATAATAAACTTCCTTAAATAAATTAAAAAAATAATATTTGCTTAGTCATTTTATTTAACACGTTATCTATTCCTGAATATAACACAAGATAATTTCATTTTCACGTTAGCATCACATAGGCATTAAAACTAATTATTGGAGATGAAATTTTTAGATAATTATTTGTTTTCTTATGGGACAATAATTTTTTTCACAATTCATAAATCATTAGAAATGCTCTTACTAATTCGCCTTTAAAAAAAAGGAAAAGAAATAAAGTCTCTGATTAGCGCCAAAATCTTCTTATGTGACAATAATTTTTTTCACAATTCATAAATTATTAGAAATGACCTTACTAATTCACCTTTAAAAAAAAGGAAAAGAAAAAAGAAATAAAGTCTTTGGTTAGCGCCAAAATCAATTTCTTACTCAATTTTCATGGCGCGAAAGAGAAAAAAATCCCCCCCGGCCCCGAATCGTAGGAAAAATTCACGTTCCCGCCATTAATTAATCTTTATCAAAATGAAAACCATTCCATGGGAAGGAAAATCTCAAATTCTAGAAAAAAAAATGGATATGTCAGAAGTAGCCATGAAATTCGGCCTTTCTGAATCCAAACAACTCATCCGCAAAGCCTCGGAGCTCCGCCGCCTTGCCGACATCCAATTCAACTCCTCCATCATCGGCGTTGTAAGTTTTCCATTTTCGATTTCTCTTTTTTTCCCCCATTTTTTAGACAACCCATTATTGTAAGTTTTTTTAAAAAAATTGAGATAATCCACTACTCCTTTTAAGTTATATAGTTTTTTTATACTTTATTCATTTGCAGGGGGAGATTTGTAAGGCTATAATTTGCTTAGAGATTGCTGCTTCTAGGTCGTACTGCTGATTTACACATGCATAATTTACTTGTTACTTTTATATTTTGTTGATTATAAGATCTGATTATCTGTATAAATTAGGCTGGAAGTCATATTTGATCGTCAGACTGCTATAAAATTGAGTGGGTTGTCTGAGAAGGCTTATAGTAAATCCTTTAATACAATGCAGAATGGCATGGGTGTCAAGTAAGTGTCAATCTTCTTCGATACATTTTTTCTTTCCAAGATATTTTCGAGCATTGATGGAATGGGATATGAATATATATTTTATTTTCATTGGTTAATTGTTTAGAAACAAGATCGATGTAAGAGAATTGGCTATTCAATTTGGATGCATTAGGCTGATTCCTTTTGTCCTCAAAGGTTTATCTTTGTAAGTATTCAATGTTTGTCAATTCTTCTTTATTTTGTGTAACCGATTAGTTGATTTTTGATAAACGATCGAGTGAAATGATGGCGCTGTTTCTTGCCCCTCGTTTAATGCACAGTGATCATTGGTGTAGGAAGGAAAATGGGAAAAATATATTTCTTATTGTGCATTTACTTGCTCTCTTTGAGCTGATTTGCAATTGTTGGTTTTAAGGTACAAGGTTCGGTTTCTTACTTCATTGCCATCTTCTCGTCGAGCTAGTACAGACTTTGCTCGCCCTGTCTTTATCGCCGTTGCATTCTACCTTTGTGCAAAACGACACAAGGTACGGATTGTTTCCTCAATGCCAACGCGACAGTGAAAGATAATGAATAATATTAAAAACCGTTTTGGAGCTTTTTTACTATATTGATCATGATACAAAGAATTGAATACAATGAATGAATATATATAACACAAAGGAAGCTTCTACACAATAACATCAGACTGTACACGTTGCAAGCAACCCGTGAGATTAGGAGGTGGTAAATTCACCATGAAGGAGTCTGCAAAATCAGCTGAACAATGCACCAGATTCGGTTGAAGTCCATGTGAGAGCATGGTTTAAAAAAGCGAGGCGGAGGGGCGCCTTGAGGTCTGCTTCACTATGAGGCGCACAACCTACGCCTCGAGGCACTAATGTTATTTTGGGTGGAAAGTACGCCTCGCGCCTCACACGCCTTGAGGCGTGAGGCGCTCTACATGGGTTTTTTTCTTTAAATGCTTTGGACCGTGGCCTATCATTACAAAAAAATATGTTAGACCCATTTGACATCTTAGTTTATCAAAAATTGAAACCAAAAAAATATTTTAGACCCATGCCCATTATAAAAAACTAAAAAACCCTATATGTTCCTCTACTCCCACTTTCTACGTTCTTGCTCATGTTATTATCCCACCGTAGTGCCAAGTATGTAAACATATATAACCACTTCCTTTCATTATCATCATTAAAAACTCTTTATAAGCATTATTTATGCACTGATAAAAAAATTTAAAAATAATATGGTCACCTGTCTATAAATATGCACCTCGAGTGTAGTTTGCCCATCATGTTCTCTCTCCTCCTCTCTTAGTCTAAATAATGAATTTGAAGTCATGCAATTAGCAATCTGACCATGAAATGTATGTTTTAATTAAATGCTAGATGTTTATGTTTGGTTTAATAATTCTATTTTAGGTTGTTTTTATGTTATCTTACAATTTTTTTTGAAATAAGATGCTTTTATGTTATCTTATAATTATTTTACAAATTTTACGCCTCAAAGCGCCTTGAGGTTTACGTCTCGCCTCGCAAAGGAAAACCGCCTCGGTACCTAGTTCCGCCTTTTTAAACTATGCATGAGAAAGAGCATGCTGATGGGGGTAATAGCCTTAGATTGTGTAAATTCCAGGCTGAGTAGTGTATTTTTTAGCTTGTCATTCCAAGCTCTTGGAGCTTGCTTAAGTCCATAAATGGCTTTCTTCAGTTTACATACATAATTTGGTCTATCTTGGCTGACAAAGCCCTCTGGTTGGCTCATGTATACATCCTCATCAAGACTTCCATTTAGGAAAGCATTATTAAAGTCAATCTGCCTCAATCTCTAGTCAAATGATATAGACAATGTCATTATAACTCTGAGTGCAGAGGACTTGATCACAGGGCTGAAAGTTTCAAAATAGTCTATTCCCTGAGTTTGATGAAAGCCCTTTGCAACGAGTCTAGCTTTATACCTCTGAATGGCTCCAGTAGCATCCTGTTTGAGTTTAAATACCCATTTGCTACCCACAACATTGTAAGAATCTGAGGGAGGAACTAGTATCCAAGTCTGATTTTTCTCAAGTGCAGAGTATTCATCATCCATAGCCTGTTTCCACTTCCAGTTTCCAAGAGCTTCTGAAACATTTGAAGGTTCTTTGTGATTTGAGGAAGTATGTAGTGCAACTAGGATTTTGGGCTTAAATATTCCTGCCTTTGCCCTAGTGACCATAGGGTGATCCTGAGGTAGAGACTGATGCTGTTGATTTTGTGACTCTGATGAACCTTCATTCACATCATCCTCATTATGTAAGATCCTGTCACCTGAGCCATATTTAAAGATGACAATGAGTTGGGTATGGGTCGAGTTTGCCAAAAAAGTACTTCCCAATGACAATGTATGGTCATATCTCTCCCTTATTTTTTTTAATGATTTTTTTTCGCACAATCACTTTTTTTTAAAATTCTATAATTCTTTAAGAAAATTAATGGGTATGCGCGTCGAGTATGGGTTTTGTAGTAAGACCCACTTCCTACTCATACCCATGTCAGGTTTTAACATTTACCTCCATACCCGACCTACAAATCCATTTAGTCGGGTAATCCCCGCCCGTCTATGTCTGGTCTCCAACGAGTATCGGGTCCGTGGGTATTACTGCCATCCCTAGCCATATTCTGATGGATCTGTCCTTCTACTGACCAGAGATTCATTTAAAGAATTTTCACTTTCATCATTTGTGACAAATTCACCAACATCACCTTGAGATTCTTCTATTGACTGGGAAGCTTCAGTGGGAATTATACCAGCTGAGGAAAAGTTTGCAGGAAACTTATTGCTGTTGGGTGACAGGAAAGGAAGTAAGTATTGTCATGAGTTAATAACAAGAGGAGTGTTGGTTGAGGACTTGAATTGAAAATTAGATTCATAAGGGAATTCATCTTCATTAAACACCACATGCCTTGATATGTATACTCTCCCAGATTTACTTAAGCACTTAAACCCTTTATGTGATGGACTGTAACCTAGGAAAATGCACTTGGTGGAGTGATAGTTGAATTTGTGAGTGTTATAAGGTCTTAGACAGGAGTAACATGAGCATTCAAAGGTCTTGAGATTGGAGTAATTAACTGTCTTGTTGAACAGTTTTGTGAAAGGTGTGTTTTGGTGCAGAACATATGTAGGTAGCCGGTTTATTAGATAGGCGGCTGTTAGGAAAGCTTCCAGCCAGAACTTTAGGGGTAGTTTTGCTTGTGCTAGTAAGGCCAGTCCCATCTCAGTGAGGGTTCTATGTCTTCTTTCAACCTTCCCATTTTGAGCAGACGTATGGGGACATGGATGCCTAAAGTATGCCAAATTTTGTTAAGACAGGTAGAAATGATCTGTATTCCACACCCCAGTCAGATTGTAAGGTCTTTATCTTTGTTTCAAACTGATTTTCCACTAATTTCTTGAAGTGTAGGAAGGTTTGGAGTGCCTCAGTTTTATTTTTCAAGGGATAGATCCATATAAATTTGCTGAAATCATCCACAAACATGATATGATATTTGTAGTTGTTTGGAGAGATCAATAGGGAAGGTCCCCAAAGATTTGTGTAAATTAACTCAAGAGGTTTCTTGGCATGAAAATCTGAACGGTTGAAAGGAAGTAAGTGTGAATTTCCTAGTTGACAGGCATCACAAAATTGCTTAAGTGCTATTTTATTCAAACTTAGATTAAAGTTTTTGAGGACTTGAGACACAATTTAAGTCTTCTGTGCCACAGATTGGCCAGAGACTTTTGACATGAACTGGACGAGTTTAAACTTGACTTAGACTCCTTGGACTGACCAGGACATTTGGACACAGCTGCTGAGACAAAGGATATGGGTTTATCGACTGACTTCTTCTGGGAAATGTTCTTTGGAATGGTGAGCTGGTATAATCCCCCTTTAAGCTTCCCTTCCAGTAGAGGAACCTTCGTTTGTTTGTCCTTCAAGCAACAATAATGAAGGTAAAATTCCATAAAAGCTGAATTATCCAAAGTTGTGCAACACTAATAAGATTCTAATTCATATGTGGAACATGCATCAGATTCTATAGTAAAATAGATTTGTTTGTTAGGCTAGGTAGCATTGTTTTTCCAATACTAGAGACATTTAGGCTGCGTTCTCTTTATGTTTCAGTTTCCTGTTTTCATTTTCGAAAATGTTTTCTGTTTTTCATTTTCTGTGACTTTTTTCGAAATTGTTGAAAACGCGTTTGGTTTGTTATTTTTGAAAACTGTTTTCGAAAATGAAAAGCTGGAAAACGCGTTCTGTTTAAAATTTTGAAGAAAATTATTTCATATTGTTTGTGAATATAAATGAAATAAAGATATCATATTTTGAGTTACACAACAAAAATAAATGAAATAACCCCTATCACACAATTTGGTTATACCAAAAAAGTTCAAAAATTCATGTTGCCCTTCTAAAGTAATCATTCCACATTTGAGTAGTAATTTTCCCTTCTAAAGTAATCGTTTCATTTAATACTTTATATAGATACATCCTTCTAGTAAGCACTCATAACGTTTAAAATTTAATAATTAAGCACATGATACATCATCAGAAAGATGGTTGAATTTGGAGTTCTACGCAAAAAATAGAGTGCAATTCGGAGTTGTATATCAAAAGTTATACATGTTTGAAGACAATGACCTATAAAGCAAATACGAAAAGGACTAAATTGAAAGAAAAGTAAAATTTGTGAACTAATGTGCAACAAAATCTGAAGTTGAGGGATCTAAGTTGCAAATAAATTAGGATATTTTCGAAAGAAATTTCAAAATTTGAGGATTAAAATGACAAGTTTTGAAAATCAGGGACCAATAATGTAATTAAAAATGATAAATTTTGACAAATTTCAAATTTTTTTGATTATTTTAATTTTAATTTATTTATTTATTTATTATTATTTTTTAAGTGGAAAACGCGGAAAACGCGCGTTTTCCACTTACAAGGCAAAAATTTCGAAAAACGCGGAAAACGTAATTTTCACGTTTTCCATTTCCTCTACAAATTTTGAAAACGTTTTAGAAATTTTTTCCCGAAAATGGCCAAGAGAACGCGTTTTCCGCGTTTTCGGAAATGGAAAACGGAAAACGACTGAAAAACGCCAAAGAGAACGCAGCCTTAAAGAATCACCATTACCTATCATGATTTGCTTTTTACCTTCATATATGTGGCTCCGGAGTTGCATACCAAGCTGGATCATTGAGGATATTAGGGGTGGCTATGTATGCTGTTGGATGTCCAAATCTGTTGTTTGATTGATTCATTTGTTGATGATGCGGTGAAAAACCAGTTTAAGATTCATCAAACCTGTGATCACACACATTGACTCTATGGCCTGGTTTGGAACAAACTTGACACGTTGGTCTGAAGCCAATGTTTGAGTTCTTGCCACATCTTCCTCTGAAAACTCTCCTGCCTCTTCTACATTGGTTTCCACTTCTGCCAAAATTTCCTCTCCTTTGCTGGAAAGCTCCTCTACCAGTTTGAGTAAAATTTGCTGAAGCCTGACTTATGTTTATGTTTCCCAGATCTCCCCTTAGGTTAGAAATATGTTCTAGCCTACTCTCAAAAGTTAGAAGAGTAGCCTGTAATTCTCCCTAGCTTAGTGACTCCTTACTATTCAGCATCACCACTATGGGTGTAAAATCGTCATCAAAGCCAGCAAGTACTTGATTAATAAGGTCTGCTGTAGGAATAGTCTTACCCGCAACCTCCAAGTTGTCAGCAATTGCCTTCATCTTTGTCAACTATTGATCAACAGTCAGATCTCCCTTCCTGGTTTTCTGCATTTCTCCTGTTAAAAATGTTATCCTTGCTTTAATTTGAATTCTGTAAGTCTCCTTTACTGATTCCCACAGTTTGAACAAGCTGTCTGATCCCATCACTCTCATGGCTGCTTCTGGAGTCATTGTTGAGTAGAGCCAACCTATAAGTAGTTGATCAGTGGACTGCCATACTGCATACTCCGAATTTGCAACTGTTTCACCACTTGTCTCTGATTCTGGTGTAGTTTGCAGTGTAATGGTTTCTGTAGGATAGACTTTTGTTCCAAGTATGAAACCTTCGAGTTATGACCCTTGATTATTGGCATAACCATGTTGCGCCAGAATAAGTAATTCTTCTTGTACAACTTGACTGGAGGAGATTGTGTGAGATTTGTTGAAAAGGGAGACGAGAAGTAAGATTCATTTGAGTTGGTGTGACTGTGCTGGAGGCTGAATTTCCACCGATTGCAGTGGTGTTGTTGGCTATGATGAGGCTCTAATACCAAGTGAAAGATAATGAATAATATTAAAAATCGTTTTGGAGCTTTTTTTACTATATTGATCATGATACAAAGAATTGAATACAATGAATGAATATATATAATACAAAGGAAGCTTCTACACAATAACATCAGACTCTACTTGTTGCAATCAACCCGTGAGATTAGGAGGTGGTGAATTCAACATGAAGGAGCCTGCAAAATCAGCTGAACAATGCACCAGATTCGGTTGAAGAAGACCACGTGAGAGAGAGCATGCTGATGGGGTAATAGTGTAGAGATGCTAAAGGTGTTAACTACTTATAAAGTAGTAAAATGTAAAGAACACGTTTTTGAACCAGTTGAGAATTTGAAGCCCGTTATTTTCATTTTGAGCTGGAACACCACTGCCTCTCTTCTTCCTTGAGGTTATCTGTTCCTTCAATACTTAACAGTGATGTATAGTAATGTCCACATTGTAGATTATGCGAGGTGTCCTTATTCATTAATGACTTGCGATTTTGCAGCTCAAGGCAGACAAAACTAAGTTGATTGAACTTGCTGGATCGTCAGAATCTGAATTTTCGATGGTGAGATTGCAATCTTCTTGTATGCGTACTAGTTTTTACTGGGATATTGCTTTGTTTAATTGCGACTTACTATGAATGCTCATTCAACAAGACATTTTCAGTTGTCTACTTCAATGAAGGACCTTTGCTTTGATATCTTTGGGACAGCAAAGGAAAAGAAGGATCCTAAAGAAGTTAAAAGAAACCGAGGTATAATCATTTTTGGGATGTTTTGGATGTTTGTAACATCCATGACCTTACTACTTAGCCTCTTCTTGGTAAAATTTGTTTATAAACAACCACGTGTCAAAATCTCATCGAACAATTTTTTTGAAAAGTTAACTATTTCTGCTGGTCAAAGATTCTCACGTACCATTTTTTTACTTTTCAAAAAATGGAACAACTAAAGGTTAACACATCGTCATTTATTAACAACCGTTTATAAAAAGTTTATCCTATGCCACACAGCTAAAAGGGATTTCAACACATTGAGTTATATTTTTCTCATCTTATATATGCAGAGCTTGTAAATGCATTACCAGAAAAAAGGAGGCTTGAGGAAGGCGGCTATTCATCTGATGACGGAGAAGAGGTAATCATTATCATCGTGTCTTAACTAATGTGATGTGAACTCAGTTGCTGTCATATTTAGAATTTCTCTTGTAATAATAACGTGTATGGAACAGAGAATGAAGTTATTTTGCTGCCTTTTATTAATCATTTTTGACAAACATCATCGATGCTTAACTGCGAGTTCATCATTGAATTTTTTTAATTGCTTTCAATTTTTTATAACGTGTTACATATATGAATGAATTGATTTTCTTCGTTTTTACACATCTGAATGAACTGAATTCTTTTGCAGCCTTTGGCTAACAAGAAGCGCAAACAGATGGATAAACGATCATAGAATGAGTGGATATTTACTCTCCTCGAATCTAATAGCACTAGCAAGGCAAAAGGTAGTGATTCATGAACTCATAATTTGAATGAATTTAATTTTAGAGTAGCTACTCAAATTCTCAAATCATTTTTTAACCACACATTTTTTCTCTCCATTTTTCAATCATACATTTTATGTACAAAACGTAAAAAAAACATGTTTTTTAAACAAATTAATTTTAACAGAGGCCAATGACAAATTTTTGCCTTCAGGGAGGATTTTGCAGGAAGATTCAATGGGAATGTGTATGTATATATATATATAATCTTCTGCATAAAATAATTAATTTTTTTTTTTTTTTTAACCAACTTGAGTTGTTTCAATTTGAATGAAGAATGTTGTAAATTTTGGAAAATTTTGTACATCATTCATGCTCCAATATCCATTCATTTTCATAACCACCTTTATTCATTTCTTCGTTAATACTATACTTTTCTGTTATTTGCCTCGGCTTTAATTATGTACGAGAGCGTAGCCTTTTTTTTTTGTTAAAGTAATAAATAAATGGTTTCCTTATATAATAGTAAATGTATCGTTCATTAGGATTTTTCATTATGCATCTCTTGAAATCAATTATCTGAAAATGATTCGGAGCAAAGAAAATTGAATAAAATAGATTTATAGTGTGTATGGTACAATCAGTTTATAAACAATTGTCAACAAAATGTTGCTTATTATAAATAGTAGGGGTGAATGCGTCTGATTTGGGCGATTTTTGACATATTTTTAAATCAAATTATTTTAAGTAGTTTGACTTTTTTTCGAATAAAATCAAATCATTTCATTTTATAAATCAAATTAAACCAAATTATTTTTTGCAATTTGGTTCGGTATTAATTTACAGTTTACCATTGATATAATATAATGTAGTTTAAATGTCAAATTAATTCGTATTTTTTAATATATAAAGGTAAATTAGATGTTAGTATAAGTTAAAATAAGTTAACATTCTTTGATTCATTCTTTATTTTATCACTCTTGTACTAGATTGATAATAAAAGTATTTTGATGAGTGAATAACTTCACTGATATGTGGGATCATGATTTTCAGATTATCAATTGTCGATATGTACTATATATCATTTGAAGATTTCATAGCTTCAGTCAAGGATTTAAGTTACTTTTCATTTTCAGTATTTTATTGTAATTACGATTTATTTTTGCATTATATTGTTCAATTTTCTTGTTTAGTACAATTTTTTTTTTTTTTTTTAATAATCTTCAGTGCATACATGAACCAAATTGCAAGGTAGAAAACTTCTATACATTTTTTTGGGATCATCATAATGCAATGAAAATGAGAAAATATATATAAGAGAATTTTATTTTCATAATTAAATTTGACTTTTTAGTTGAAAAATGTTAAATTCAAATTAATAAAATTAATCTTTAATTAAAAAAAAGCGGTTTGGTTTGATTTTTTGCGATTTTTGAAAATCAAAACCTAAACCAAATTATTTTGAAACGGTTTGGTTTGGTTTGAGAAAAAGATCACAAATCCATACGGTCTCAAATTAACGAGTTTGGTTTGATTTGTGGTTTCACGATTTTTTGTACACCTCTAATAAATAGTTATGTATTAATATTTCATTGGTTTAATTAAAGAAAAAAAGTGGTGGATGAAAATATTTGACCATTTAAGATTGTTTACTTTCAAAAATTGTGATATTTTTGTTGTCAAAGACTCAAATTAGCATTAATGGATTAAACCAATTAGCCCCTTTGGTTTGAACATGCATTTGATAGGAAGAGTGAAATTTTGGTAGTAAGAAAATGAATTTCGAAGAATTGAATTTTTGAAAATTGAAAGTTTAATATGTTTGATTGGTTTAATTTTTTTAGGTGGAATAAGTAGGAAATCTTTTAACTTTTGTTGTTTAATTAATATTATTTTTTATGACAAATAAAGTATAATTTAACTATTTTAATAAAAAAATTATTTATTCATTTATTAACATATTTGTATTTGATAACAATAATGTTAGTTTTTGAGAAAAAAGTAAATTAATTAACAATAATAAAAAGGATCAAACGCAATGTAAAATTAAAAAGCAATTATCAAGAAAATAAATTTTAGTAGATGGGTAGGAAAACAAATTCATAAAAAAGCAAGAAAATAGGCGCGTGAATGGAAAGTATGGAAATCAGTTTCTTGACAAAATTTTGATAACCAAACACCAAAAGTAGGAAAGTATGGATGGAAATTTGATTTTCTATGGAAAACAATAGATATCAAATGCACCCTTATATTGGAGAAAACTCTATTGCTGGCAATCCCAGAGCTGGCAATCCCAGAGCGATCGTGGTAAAGTCTTTATTTTTAGGGTGCGTTTGATACGTTAAATTTTTCATGGAAAATATAAGTTTTCATGTAATTTTTTAACTTTGCGCTGTTTGGTTGTCTAAGTTTTTCATGGAATTCATTTTTCCACTTGCCTCGAAATTCGGTATTTTCCTTGTTTTGAATGAATTCGTTTTCCAAGGAGGGGAGGAGGTTTTATTTTTCATGAAAATTTTTATATCATTTTCGTTACGTTTGATCTTTTTTATTGTTGTTAATTGATTTATTTTTTTTTCTAAAAATTAACATTATTATTATCAAGTACAAATGTGTGAAAAAATAATTTTTTTTATTAAAATAGATAAATTTTACTTTATTTTCTATGGAAAATAATGTCAATCAAACAATAAAAGTTGGAAAATTTCTTACTTTTTCCATATAGAAAATTAAACCAATCAAACACAATAAAGTTTTAATTCCCGAGAATTCGATTTCCTGTAATTCATTTTTTTTCCACCCAAATTTCATTATCGCTATCAAACGCAGTCTTATTTCATTGTGGGATGAAAGGAAAGGTGGAGTATTGAAGCATCTTTGTTTTTGTGGATAGATTAGGATTCTAGAAAGTAAAGATGCTACATTTGTTAGGAGATTTGTGAATAGTGACGTCAAAATAAGTAAAATAATAGTTTGTAAATTCGTATCTAAAAATAGATAGAGTAACAACAAAGAAATTATAAATAAGAAAGAGAAGAAAAGTATGGACAAAATTGAGGCAAGAGTTGCACTATTTGTCCCGCAACGGTACCTACGGATTCCGACAATCGACTCTCAAGATATAACTGCTTCACTTGTGTTTGTAGTACTTCAAAACAGAAGTACAACGAACCAAAATTTGACATATGTACTCCAAAGATGAAAATGAAAGAAAATAAAAAACAAATGCAATGATTTTAATTTTGGAGAGAAGAGAGGATGATATATGTTTTGTATATCAAATTGTGTAGAATAGGACACCCAAATGGTCCTATTTATAGAGTATGGAAGGGTGTGGACGAAATGGTTGAAGTCAAACCATGCACCTTTACGAAAGGGTGCCTTTTCTTCGGACAACCATGCGATCGTACATTTATAATCCGTGCAATTGCATGGTTTTACACAAAAGAGCAGGAAATAAAATTTGACGTGTGATCGCACGGTTTTCTAATCCTGCGATCGCATGGTCAAATATTTTGATTCGATTTTGTCATTTTTCGTAATTTTTCATTCATTCGATATTGATTTTCAAAATGTCAAATATACTCTTCAATATATGCAGAGAAATCAAATTTCTTTTTCGGGGGTGTTGCCCCCGAGCCCTCACGACCCTCGTGATCGACAGGGCAGGTCAATCCCCGTTTGTGCGTCCCGAAGCGACGAAACGACAAATTAAATTTGCCTAAACGGATTGTGTCAGGTTTGAGTATTTGTTCGAATTCGACACGAAGTTACTTTAGGGACCGTTCGACTACCAATTAAATTGTCAAATTAATACACTAAAAGACAAAAAAGACAACAAATTTAATTTACACAATTTCTCAAATCACTTTTTAACCATCCATATTTTCTCTCTCTAATTACACAATTTTTCAAACCAATTTTTAACCTCACATCTTATCTAGAAAATATAAATAAATAAACAAAATAATTTAAATTCCCTATCAAAGCCGCCGAACATAGTCTTAATCGATTTTCAATTCTCGATTTATTAACCAATATCCATCACTATTCATTTCTGCTCCAGCAACTTGTTCAGCAGATGAGTGAAAGCCACTTTTCCCCAATAAATCTGGGCATTGGTGGTAAAATGGCCAGACTAAATACGTCAAAACCATAATGATTGGCTCAACACGATAACTATTTCGACCATAGAATGAATCTGCATTTTTTCTTTTTTCGAATAGGTGCAAATTTTGGCATAATTAATTTGGATGGTTAGATTATACCTTTTTAGAATGGGGCATGATTTGATGATCTAGATTGCACCATTTATCAAGGTAATTACTTTTTATGATACACAATTCTTTGAATGGTCACAATTCGAAAAACTTTGACCTTGAAGACATTTAAAAAATTGTGATTTGTCATCGCCTTTCCAATTTACACCTATTAAAACCACTAAATTCCAAAAATTATCCACGTGAAAGAAAAAATGCCAACTCATAACAAGAGACTTTGAAAATTAAAATCTAAAATATAAGTGTCCGTTCGGCTAGCTCATTAAAGCGCTCATTATATTACAATTTAAATTACACAAATTTTCAAACTACTTTTTAATCATATATATTTGTTCTTTCCAATTTTTAATCACATATTTTACTTCGAAAAAACTAAAAAATCTTCTCTCTCCTCATTAAGTAGCTGCCGAACACACCAGGCATCAAACTAGATAATTTCGCTTTGAATCTTCTCAAGTAAAAAATCATAGGACTTATTTGTGACTGTTATTGTAAGTCTAGATAATAGATCAAACACATTGAATCGGTCAAATTCACACCCTCATATGTGATGTTTGTTAAGAGTGTGTTTGATTATAGTTAAAATAAGTTTTTTTGAAATGAATAACGATTTTTTGTAGAATGGATGGTAAATTTGGTTGAAAAGTCAAATATTGTGAGCTTGACTTTTAATAGATGATTGAGATTAAGTATTGTAAAAAAAAAAATAAGAAATTTTTAAGGGTAAATTACGTAACTACCTAGGTATAATGTCCTATAATTGAAAAATACCAGGTTTTCAAACTATTTGTAATATTACTAGATTTCTTATTATAACTTTAGAAAAATACTAGAATATATGAGAGAGTGTGGGTAAATTATTTGATTTTTTAAATAGATATGGAAGCTATTAATTATGAACTAGTTACCATTTGTATAAGGATTAATTAGGAAGTAGTTACCATTTGTGTAGGGATTAATTAGGAAGTAGTTACCATTTGTTTAGGGATTAATTTAGGCAGTTACAATATTTCAAAAAATCTCCAAACGCAATTTCTCTCACTTGACATTCTGTAATTTTCAACATCTCCGATCGTTATATTTTTTACTGCCATTACAGGTTAAATAATCATCTTCATCACCGCACTATTTTGTAATGTTATGTAATATTACAATCATGTAATGTTGCATATTTCAATCATTGTGTTAATAGTTACATATATTACAGATGTGTAATGCAATGCAATAACTTTGTATTCAAAGTTCGACTAATTTATACCTATAATGATTTGTAATAATTATCATTTTGTAATGTTATGTAACATGTAATTTACGATCATAGTTGTGCAATATTCATTACTATTATTTTTCTTTGTGTCAGTTGAGATTTGAAGCAGTGTTACAGTCATTGTAATTATGTAACATTACAGTCCATGTAATATTGTGTAACTGTATTTACTGTAACATTATAATTGTGCTTACAATCACACAAAAAATAAAATAAAATAAAATAAAAATATTACACTTGCTGTAATGTTCTGACTTATGTTTTAATATTCGATAATACTTTGTAATGTCTTGCAATGTTCATAAAAAATTTCAACACAAAGACCTGTTACAATTTCAACTAAGAATAACAAATAATTACAAACCAACTCATACTTTTTTGGGAGTCTCCACTTTTCGTGCTGCAACATTTGTTTTTGATTTCAAATTCACCAATGATATACAACCCAAAAGTAAGTTCCCTAAAAATCGACTCCCTGTTGAATGATCAAATTTAATCTTTCGGTCCTGTGCAGACCCCAATTTGAATCCAATGGTATTTAAATTTTTTGACATTAAAAAGCAAACTTTAAACATACTTCGAGTCCATCTTTTTTCTTCCTTCCATTTGGAAAAACAACATTATGTATCTGAATCAATCTGGGAACTTAAAAAAAATAAAATTAGGATCTTGAACTTCGATTTGCTTGAACATATATTTTAACCAAGAATTTTCCATAAGGATGTCGGTGTATTTTTTGATTTTTTCAATCTTGCAGAAATTTGTCCCCAAATATGAATATCACGCGCCATATTACTTGCCTTCAGGCTCCTCCTCTCCTCTCTCTACGATTCCATCCCCTTAACCAGCTTCGTCTCCTTCTTTGCACTTAACCCGGGCATTTTAAAAAATCCTTCGCTCCATGTTTTCGTTTGTTTCGATTGAATAATCAATCTGTCTTAGATTAGAGATGAAATTTTTATCCAGAAGAATAGAAAGAAGATGAATCAATTGGTGAACTTTTTTTAGAGAGAGAAACTCACATTCGAGAGGAGACGTTGGTCCTTCGTTGCGAGTGCAATTTTGTTCCATCCCCTTAAACCCCCCACAAAAGACATAAAGGAGGCCCCAACATTATTCAAATTTTGATTTTCTATTTTCAAAGTACACATCTATTTCTTCTTCTATTTTTCTTTTTGGGAATATTTTTTAAAATTTTGTATATTTTTTATTTTCCGAACTTTTTTTTAATATTCGAAGCAGTTTAATTTTTTTTACTACAATGTAAAATCGTCCAAAATTAATTAAAATTTTTATTTATCAAGTAAATTGGTCTTAATATAAAATAATTTAAATAATCATAAAAAAAAAAAAATCTATTTATTGGCTACGAAAATGATTTTAAGCTCTTATTTGATTTTGATTAAAATCTGATTTTAAGCCCATGTTTGAGACCAGTTATTTCAAATAATGTGTTTTGTAATTATAATTTTTTGAAAAATTTGTGATTAAAAATTAAGAAGTTTTTTTGGATTTATGTGTAAATTATTATATTGATATAATGTGTGGTTAAAATTCAAATGCTATGAACCATTTGTTCTGATTTTATTTCAAGTCAGAGTCAACTATTAATTTTAACCAAACACTTTATGGGACCAATGCTTTCTATAGTATTGATAATTTCATGTTGTTTGATGTTGACATCTTTGGTATAGATTAAAATAAATTTTTTTGTAAATTTTGATAAAAGCTGATGAGATGTGTGGTTGAAAAATTGTGGATCTCGTAAAATGTGTGATTAAAATTAATTGTTAATTTTAATTTGAGATAAAATCAAATTTTAATTAGAACGAAATAGGAGCTTAAAATCATTTTCGTAGCTAATAAATATGTTCTTTTTTCTTTTTTGCAATATGATTATTTAAATTATTCTATATTAAGATCAATTTACTGGATAAATAAAAATTTAAAATAATTTTGGAAGATTTTACATTACAGTAAAAAAAAATTAAACTGCTTCAAATATTAAAAAAAAGTTCCGAAAATTAAAAAAAAAAAAAAATTCCCAAAAAAAAAAAAAAAAAAAGATAAGAAGAAATAGATGTTTACTTTGAAAAAATAAAATCAAAATTTGTATAATGGTTGGCCTCCTTTTTGTCTTTTGTGGGGGGTTTTGTTCACCCCATATGGGGGGTGAACAAAATTTCACTCCTTTATAGTTATTGTGATTTGTGACTTGATTGAGAATATGAGAGAAAGAAAATGAGGAGAGAGGAGAGAGGAAAAGGGAGAGAGGGGAGAAAAAATAGAGGAGAGAGAGAGAGAGAGAGAGAGAGAGAGAGAGAGATTCTAAAAAATAACGTAAATTTCTATTTGTATTAAAAGTTGGCATTTATCTAAAGAGGGTAAGAATAAGTTGGATCTAATTATTTCAATTTTTAATGAAAACCAATCAAAGGCTAAAAGTACCATACAGTACTCCATTTGTACTACTACTACAAGTTATTTTTAAAAACAAAATTTCTCCTAATCAATCTTTTCTAAGTAGCATTTATTTATTCGCATCATATAAATAGGTGTTTTGCATAGAATAAACTTTTGTTAACAATTAAAATTATTCAGATGATGTGTAAGGGACAATAACATTTTGAGACAGAGTCTCAAGAAGGGATATTTTATTTAGAAAGATTTCTGACTACAATTTCAAATAAAATGTTTTCAAGAGGTAGAAGCACAAGCACACGAAAAAGCAAAGTAAACAATCTTAAAGAAAATTAAAAGATATAAAATTACATGATTCTCTGTTCTGAGAGTGATTTTTCGGTTCCTTGTCTCTACATTCTTTTTTTCCTTTTATACTCCAGCAATGGTTTCCTTTATTTTTACACAATAACTATCTTTCGCCCAGTAACTGCCAACTTTTCTCATGATGGATAATATGTAAAAACCCGCTAATATAAATGTTGCTATTAATTTCATTATTCAACTGCTTGTAACCGATATCTTAGATCATGGGATGTGCAATCTTGAATCATGGGGCGTGCAATAGGACTGCTCATTGAATGTTTATAATTGCCACTTCAAATTATAATGGACTGCTATGCTTCACTCGCCCAGACCTTGGGCGTTGCTTGGGCCTTCAAGGTTTGAGTGATGTTAGACTCTCGTTCAACACTTCTATTTTGGGCCTCCACGTGAGCCCTTTTTGGACATATTTCTTTAGACTCCTACATTGTGTATTATTTTTATATGTCAACAATTAACCCCCAATATGGCCAAATTAATATCAATTATTAATTTTGCGCCATATTCAATGTCTTAAACTCTTCGCACGACTTTTGGAGTTCAAAAAGGTAATAAAAATTTCAATCATTCTTTGTGTTTGGCGACGACTCTCTTTCTTCCACAAAGAGTGCCATCACATCAAAAGCCACGTTTTCCTCCTTTCACATTGCCCATGTCCCTCTTTTCTATAAAAATGCACTATTCATCTTCTTCTTTACTCAAACCCTCATGCTTCTAAAATCTTTGAGAACTTCCATTTCGTAAAGAATGGCCACAGAATATCCCTATGATAATTCCATTATCTTTGAAAATCTTCAACTTCTTTTGTCCAAACCTTATGTATATCCGGGTTGTCTTTTACCAGCCAACACTCAACTGTGTGAATTTTATATGGGTCCAGCGTTCAATGATGCAGATTTCGTTGGGCGCGTAGCTGTGACCCAATTATTCCCTTGAACCCAAGAACCCCCTTTTCAAGACCCCTTTCCGTTAAATCCAATTCGTGACAAGGGCATTTGTACTAGTGATGGCAATGGATGATCGGTCAAAAAGTTGGTCAATGCTTGATTTTTAATAGCCTTTAAAGGTATATATAGCATTTCAAATTTTGACAACGCTAAAGTCCAAAGACCAATTCTTTGATGTAAAATAGGGCGAGAAAATATGTACTTAACTAAATTTATTTTAGAAACCAATTAAACTGTTACAGGCCAAAGATAAGCACTTCTTTTTGTACACGTAAAATATAAAGCAAGACATAGTTTTTCAATAGCAGAATAAGTACATTCGCATTTTGTTAACTGTCTGCTAAGATAATATATCATCATTTCTTCACCAAATTGGTCTTCTTAAGTGACCATTCCAACTATTGATTCTTGTTTATTCGATATATATATATATATATATATATATATATATATATATATATATATATACACACTTTCATTGGTCGTCCTAGGATATGTGAAACCAACACTGGTGGACTTGATAAATATGACTTCAAGCTATCAAAAGTCTTTTGATGTTCTTCATTTCAGACGAATTCGTCCTGATTTTTTAGCTTTAAAAGTGGAAAAAAAGCTTTTGTTCGCCCTGCACAGTTAGATATAAAATTCTTAAAAATTCACTTGTCCTAAGAACCATTGTAATTCTTTTTTTGTTGCCAGGTGGTTTGGCCTCTATAATGGACTTCGATTTATTTTTACCAAGTTTAATTCCTCCTTTATGCACTTAAAAACCAAGAAAGTTTCCTGCATTAATACCCAACACACACTTTAAAGGATTCAATTTTAACTTATATTACTTCATTCGCTGAAATGAGCTATTTAATTGTTGAAAATTGTCTTCTTCTTTAAGTGATTTGATCACTATATCATTTATATATACCTCAACAAACTCACCAATCATATCATGAAAAATCAAGTTCGTTGCCATTTGATAGGTGACCTCGACATTTTTTAGGCCAATAGGCATAACTACCCATTCAAAACTCCCTAAAGCACCTAGGCATCTAAACACAGTTTTATATTTGTCTTCTTCAGCTATATAAGTTTGATTATATCCTGAATACTCATCCATAAAAGAATACATCATATGTCTAGCAATTAAGTCAACTAGAGAATCCACCGTTGGCATTGAGTATTCATCTTTAGTTATTGCTAGATTCAAATTTCTAAAATCTATGTACACCATAGTATTACCATTCTTTTTTAACACAGGAAAAATAATAGATATCCATTCAACGTATCTTGCTATTCCAATAAAACATGCTTTCAGCAATTGTTCTATTTCTTTCTTTACTTCAGGCAAGACATTAGGAGCAAAATGCCTAGGTGATTGTTTATGAGGCTTGAAATTCGATTTAGTAGGAAATCTATGTTCTATTAAACTTTTGTCTAAACTAGACACATGTTCATATTCCCAAGCAAAAAAATCTTTGTATTCTTGCAACAAAGCAATTAACTCATCACTTACCTCTTTGCTGAGCATTTGGTTGACGAATATTGGTTTATCTTCTACTTCATCACCAATGTTCACCTTTATTAAAGGATCTTGTGCTTGAGCATGCCCAAGTTTCGCAATCCTCCCCGCTTCATCGCCCAGATTTTTCACAGAATTTACCTCATCCAAGCAATCCACCGTGTTAATTTCTCGGCACATAGTCTGCTCTAACTCGAATACTGCTATCCCGTTCTTCAATGTCATCAATGTTGTTTCTTCTTCCACTTTTTCTTCACATTATTTATGGAAAGCCATTAATTTGGATTTAAATGCCTGAATATTGGCCAGATTTCTTTGTTGTTGACAATGCATTAAAGTTCTTTGACCACCTTTTCGACAATTACTGGTTCCTCAAGGGCTACTATGTTTGGCCTCATTTGAAGATGAAGAACTATTTATTTCTCACGTTTCTTGGAAAACTTAGGTTTAGTGTTCTACATATGATAAGTGACTTCAAGTCATGAGAGAGCAAATGGAACCCCTTAAGAAGAATGGAACTTGTGTGCTTGTAGATAAACCATGATAAGAAAAGGATAGATCAATGCAAATGGATACACAAAGTGAAAGAGGGCAATAAATCTAGTGACCCACCTAGGTATAAATCTAGGTTAGTTAACAGGGGGTTACTCAAAGGGAAGGAACAGATTACATTGAACTGTTTTCACCTGTTATCAAGTATAAGATCATAAGAATTACGTTAGCCATGGTTGCTCAATTCGATTGGGAATTAGAGCAACTTGATGTGAAAACCGCCTTCCTTAATGGTGATTTGGATGAGGCCATTTATATGTTTGAACCATTAGGTTTTGAGGTGAAGGGTAAAACTGAGAAATTGTGTCAACTTAGAAAATCATTGTACGGTTTAAAACAATCGCCTAGACAATGGTATAAAATGTTTGATGCATTTGTTTCGAAAATCAGTTTTAAAATGAGTGATTTTGATGCATGTCTTTACTATAATAACAGTGTGAAAGGTTGTCAAATCTAGTTGTTGTTGTATGTGGATGATTTATTGCTTACTAGTAGTAGTAAATCTGAAATAATCAAGTTAAAGAGTCTTTTAAAATCTGAATTTTATATGATTAATTTAGGGAATGCTAAAAAGATTCTAAACATGGTTATCACAATGGATAGGGTTGTAAATAGATTGACTATAACACAAGAATCCTATCTAAGAAAATTGGTAACTGAATTTGGTATGAAAGATGCAAAATCTGTGACTATTCCCTTGACTGGTCATATGAATTTATCTTCATCCCATTCCCCTAAGACTGAAGAAGAATTAAAAGAAATGGAACATATTCCTTATGTGAATGCTATGGTTCTGTCATGTATTCAATGAGACCTGACTTAGCTTATTCCATTAGTTTTTTTAGTAGATTTATGTCAAATCTAAGTAAAACTCATTGAGTTGGACTTATATGGCTAATAAGGTATCTAGGTGGAACTCCTAACTTAGGTTTAGTGTATGAAAGAGGAGAACCTAGACCATTGCTTGTAGGATATATTGATGCCGACTTTGCCGGTGACAAAGATAATAGAAAATCTACCACTTCTTATTTTTTCAGTTTAGGGGGCAACTGTATAAACGAAAAATCACAATTGCAACCGTTAGTTACTTTATCCAGCCCCGAATCTAAATACGTTGTTATAAATGAAACAGGTGTATGGTTAAAGGATATTCTAAACGAGCTGACTTTATTATATGATAATGTTTTACTCTATACTAATAACTAAAGTGCATTAATGCTTTGCAAGAATCCTGTCTATCACGAGAGATCAAAACATATAGAGGTAAAATATCATTTCATACGAGAGAATTAGTTAGCTCAAGGTGAATTAAATTTATTAAAAAATTCTATTGATAAGAACGCTGCCGATATGGGGACCAAGGCTCTTACAGTTGTTAAATTTTGTACACATTTAGATTTACTTCATATCGAGTTGTTCTAATTCTGATTTTTTTCTGGTAAAGGGCAATGATGAGATTAATAACTCCTAAAATTTTGATATGCACTTGCTACCAAAGGGTATACGGGTAGGTTAGTGATCCAAGGTGAAATTTTGTAGGAATTAAATGTCTCACCGACTTTGACTTTTAAAAGTGATGGCATTTTGGTTATTTCATATTTGATAAAAAATTTTAAGTTTGTTAACTTTGTTACAAAATTGGTTTTGGCTAAACTTGTTTTAAAAAAATAGATTGCAATCTATTGTTTAGTAGATTGATAGAAAATTATTTGGGATCAAAATGTTTTTTCTATCTTTGGCAAAGAATCAAACATCTACCTTCTTGTGTTCGGGTTTCCAAAAATTAGTCACTACATTGACTTGAAATATGAGTGATGTGATTGTTCTTGGAGTATGATTGTAGATTGATTCGTGTGCTTGGTGAAATTGGGTCATAAACACCTTCTTTGATAATAGCAGTGCATGATTGATTAGGAAATATAACCAAGCCCCAATAAATTGAAGCTACTGGATCGGTTGTAAAGAATAGAGACATGGAGAGAATCTGAAATTCATCTATTAACTTGTGAGTTCTTCATCTTCTTGGCTAGAATTTCTCTACATGATATTTTTGGGTTTTAGTCCTGAAACTCTTACAAGATGAAGTAGGCAATTCAATGTTAACCTTGTGAAGATAATTCGTCAAAACAATGCGGAGGCTACATAAGAAATATGATTTTCTTTGGTACGATGGAAATTTTGGTTCTGGTGAGGATTTTGATGGAAGATTCCATAGGATTTTTCACACAAACATTTACTTGTTAACTATTGTATGAGTCAACGTGGTCGTTCCTTGACTGTTTTCTCAATATATTTTTCACACGTGAACAAATTACTGTCATGGCAAATTGAAATATTTTAACTCAATTTTTGATATCTCGTCATATTACACATTTAGATCTTCCCATTTGTTACGAAGGGATGATGTGTCAAAAATCTATTGGTGTGACAGTTAAATAAACAACCCCTCATCATTAATATTATGAATTTGTCAATGAAACTGTCAGCTTCATTTTACATATAAATTAAATCTGAGTTTTTCACTATCACTACATTTCAAATGCATCTGACAACTTACCTAAACATTCTTTTATTTAGCTTCTGTTTAATTGTCATTAATTAAAAAAAAAAGAGTTTTAAATAGTGATTGATAGGATATTGTGTGATTGAAAATTAGAAAAAAGTTTTTGATTTATGTGTAGAATATTTTATTATTAAAATGTAGTTAAAATTGAGGAGCATATAAAAATGGGGATTAAATAGAAGCTTAATATATTTTTAAAAAGAACTTATAAAAAGATATATATATATATATATATATATATATATTTTGAAAATAAAAAAACATATATTTTTAAGTTGTGTTTAATAAACTATTTATAAATGGTTCGTTTATAAATAATGATATTGTAATATTTCGTTGATTCATTTTTTTTTAAAAGTCAAGAATGGTGGGTGAGCACCTCCAATAATTGTGATCGAAAAATAAAGTTGTAAATTAATATATTCGAAATCACTTTTGCATCTCCAATGACATCTCAGTGGATCTAAATATAAATTTTGCTCCAATAGATAAATGCAAATATAAGATTTAAATTCATTTTTTGCAGAATTTTTTAACTCGTAAATTTTATGTTAATCTTTTTTTTATTGTCCATATATACAAATATTACGAACAAATCGATAGGAAAATTCGAAATTTTGTTAAGAAAATAAAATATTAAAAAATTTAAAAAGCGAAAATTAATATAAAAATTTAATTAGTAATTAAATCAATATATAATAGATTTAAATTTTATATCTCATATAAAAAATTTATGGATTGATAATTATTTCTTGGGGGAAATTTTTTCCACGTGAAGATGTAAAAAATATGTAAATGTACATCTAATTTACATTTTTGACAGAAATATTTATTTACATGTTGTTCGCATCCTCCTATTGAAGATAATTTTGATGAATTTCAAGATCTAAAATATTAATTAAATCTAATTTAGATCACAATTGAAAATGCTCTAAGATAACAAACACCAACTTTTTGACTTTCTTCTGGAAAGTCTTTCAGATTTTTCTTTGAATTTGATCATAAAGTTATTTTATTTTACTTTTGTTTTTTAAATCCAAAAAAGTTGATTTTATTTATTCATTCACTTTATGATTGTACAATTAAGGCCTAGGTCTATAAGATTTGAATTAGCATGGTTTCGAATATTCAACCTTCAAAATTAAAGTTTTGAGTCTCAACATATTTGAATTTGTAAACATATGGCTATTAACTTGAAAAGTTTTACACTCACACATGATAACAATATATTTTTTTATCACATCAACTTTAAAATCAATAATTCACACCTTATGCATAATTTTTTTTACCACAAATTCGATGACAAAGCCGTATTTTTCTTAATAATTATGCTCAAAATCGGATTCAACATGTATAGTACTTCCAGTCGCGGAGTCAGTGTAGGCCCAGTGGGGGTGTTGGCCCCCACTGAAAAAAAATTTTGAGTAAAAAAAAATTGGCATCTTGAATTTATTTCATTTGATCTTAATTCTTTTTCTGCAATCATTATGTTTATGCAAGAATTGGATACAATGCTTGTTGGGTTTCAATACATTTATGCACAGCGGAAATTAAACAAACACGAAACCATAGCCCGGATCAACCTTGCACTTAGATAGAATTTGTGATTAGAATGATACCTTTGATGAAAGCCGTGAATTTGAAATCTGAAACAGGAGGTACAAACTTGTCACCCCCAGCTGTCCAATTGTCCAGCCTCTAACAGAAATCCACACAGCGAGTTGATTCTGGAACTCCGTCAATCTCCAACTATTGGAATGGATTCGAGAGAATTGATTTTTCTTTTTGTGCTAGCAAGAGAAAAATCATGCGCTAGAATATTACAGAAAAGCGACTCTGATAATTTTCTCTACAATAGTGCACATATTAATATGTGCACCTCAAAACCCTAACCCTAATTGTAAAGTCCGGCCCAACAATTGGGCTTGTACATTAATTCTAACAATCTCCCACTTGGACAAGATCCAACTCCAGATATTCAATTCTCTTCTTTTGTGTGTGACCCATTAGGTTCCATTCACGATAGCAAATGCCGTGTTATTATTATTCCAATCTGATTGGAATAAGATGAATTCAAATCTCTATTTCTAATTCATCCTCGACTCTCCAAGATCGATTGATTCACGTCGCCGTTCTAGATTGACATCTAGCAATGTGTCAAGGCAATCCACATGAAAGGAAAAGTCATGTGGCATGACAAGACCAGTTCATGTGCGGTTATTGTGGAAATACAATCCCTTCATCAATATAACCCAATTGGTTAAGAGATATGGATAGCGTCAATCTCATTTCAACCAATTATGTTATTCACTTCTTATCTTAGTTGATCTTTTTATGACTGAAAACACATTTTCAACTCATAACTTCACCCCGGCCGAGGAATTTACATTAACTTAAGTGAGCGAAATACAGGTTATAATCTCCTACTACCCAAGAGTGACGAATTCTCATATTGGGCATACACAATCTTCATATGACTCTCACTATACCTGTACGGCGTCATCCTGATGACTCCCTCTCAAGAGCCAACATCAACGCTCGCCAAAGCATATCAATCCTCATATAAGATTCTATGATTTCCTCAAGTCAAAGGACCAAATCCATAACCGCACATTAGAGATTCACCACTGACGCTTGGATAGTTATCCATGTGGAATCTCTTGGCAGGTCATCCAATGCTTTGTTCATCTAACAATGCATCCATATATTCATTTTAATGTCCCTCTACATTCTAACTTCTGAGATAAGCTACTTTCTTCATTCATAAGAAAGAAATGCAACACATGCTAGTCTAACTGCAACAACAGTATCTGTATCTTGTTGTTACTTCGACTAGTGACAATTTTAGAATAAGATATTAATGACTTGTATCTCACAGTCACGACACCTTGTGACTTACAAGTTACTTAAACTTATTCTACGGACTCTATTATCTAAATAGTGAGTTAAACTCAATTTAATAATAGATCTACCTTTATTGTAACAATGATAATATGTTTTATACTATTTCAACGATTGGATTTAGAGCATAACACTGACATACTCCCACTAGATCCAATAACTCACGTATCTTATACATAACGAGTTTATGTGACAATCACATTCCCATTGGGATAATGGATTTACAGGTGGATCTTAGATATGTGACTCTTCACATATTCAACCTTTGCAAGGTTAGTGGACATGAATTCTATTTTTCTACAATCTTCGAATAAGATAGTAGTCCCTAAATACATACTCAGATCATCGATGAGACCCAGTTCCCTCGCTTGCTCGATGGCTCCATTGTCGTCACAATACTCATTACTGGAGCTACAATGCTAGGAACAGTTATAGTTCACTAATGAACTTAACGATCGATATTGCTTCACAAGCACTTATGTATTTGATCCCGGTTGTATAGTTAGCGGTCTCTCTTGTTTGAATCATTTCAAACTGACCACACCACTACTATGAGTTAATTAACAATTAGACTGAATATTTCCTTCTTCCCTTCCCGGACTAAAGGATGGTGTCTCTATACCTAAAGACTGTAAGTCTACATTTCTCCTCATGTCTATTGTATTCATATTATTTCTCAAGTACTCAATAATACAAAAGGTATCGTATATAATGTCACGTTTAAGAAGATCGTATTGTCAAACAATCAAGTATCTTCTCCACGTCATTATTTCTCAATATGTGTTCTAAACACCATTTTGAAAAGATTAACCCCAAAAATTTTGGGATAGAATCCTATATTGGATTCATTCATGCTAACCCCATTAGCATTACATCTATGTACGTGGATTGAAAAATCAAAACAACCTTCCAAATCTATCTCTATAGATTCTGGTTCTCAAATTGAAGGCTTTATTTCTCATCCATCATGGAGAAATTTAAATAATTGCACTTTCACTTTCAAGGTTAGAGACTCAACTTCTAATCAATAAAATGTCATCTACATATAGTATCAGAAATATTGAACACTCCCACTAACCTTTTATATACACACATTCTTTATCTTCAACTTTTGATAAAATCAAACATTTTGATTATCTCATCAAAATTAAGATTCTAGCTCCGTGAGGCTTGCTTTAATCCATAATAGATATCTGTAGCTAGTATACTATGTTTAAGAATTCAAAAATCCTATAATTATAGCATGTTGCTACTGCAAGCAGAATCCGAATTGATCCAGAGTAAACACATTTACAGACTATGGGTCTTACCCATTTCAGGTGAATCAAATAAGTTCCAAAACTTGTTCTTATCTCGGATTCTATGACTTCCTGCCATCTCATTTAGTCAACACTTGACTTAGCTACTATGTAAATATAGGTTCATTATCCTTGATGACTAATACTATATTAGCAATCAGGGATGTGTAACTCAATAGAGTACGCGTGATCCTAATGTCTTTACATGGCTAGTGCATTCTTAGTCATCGCCATGTCCTAAGTAACGATCGTGTCCCAAGCATCGATTTGTGCCTCATCCAATGCAAACACATATTCAAGCTTATTTAATCGGTTAAGTATATGTGTAATCATGAACTCTTTCATGTTATACATTTATTCCCACTGTCCTCTCTTAGATGAACTGTTTCCCTAAGACATTTACAAAATTCGAGATAGACTTTCTTTCTCGATAGGAATGTAGAAATAATATAACACCCCAAGTTCAAAATCTTAAACCTATGGGTGTTAACTTTTCTTTACTTAAATGCGGAAAAGAAATCATTTAAAACCTCAACATTTTCATTTTCTATTATGAAATTGTTACAAAAATTTCGACAGAGTCTCCTCTGTAAATTGGACATAGCCAACCTGTAGAAGAACATCAAAACCATTTTTAAAATACACATCGCAACTCATTCAATCCCAAACATCATCCAAACCATTACACTAAGTCCCAAACTCCTCAACAATATAATTCCAAGTAAATAAACTTTAGAAAATGAAATAAGAGGTAACTTAACCTCAATAATACATGAATTAAAGAATAAAAAATGAGAAATTGAAATAAATTCTAATTTAACTTTATTTTAAAAGGGTTGAAGCGGGTATAGCCTGAGTGAGCTGCCGAGTGCTTTCCTCGGATTACCTAACTTTCATCACCTGAAATGTTGGGGAGGGATCGGGGTGAACTAAAGCTCAGTAAGTAAACTTTATGCATGAAATGCATGCTTATGACATGAATGCTTTAAAAATTCCATATATGTATCCCCATTTACTTTACTTTTCAGAACATTCAAACTTTTCAAACTTTCACTTAACAATTCAAAACTTTCACTTCATTTCCATCGTGAGCTCACTTGGTGTATCTTCTAGTCAATCAGATAACAGTGGGCAATTCTTATTTGGAACCAGATTAACATTCACATTTCCACCGCAAAGCGGCTCATTCACTTCATTCCACCGCAAAGCGACTCATTCACTTCATTCCACCGCAAAGCGGCTCATTACATTCGGGTACGCCGGTCCCCCGCGCCCCATTTCCCACTCGCATCTTTCATGACATAGAAGTACACCCATTCTTTCTTGAAAAACTTGGGATACATAGCTTTTGACAAAAATTGCACTTTGACACATTCCTTTCATTAAAACATTTGACTTCCCCATTTCGATGCCAATGCATACTTAATGATGCAATGACATGATAACTTGCATGCTTGAATAATTCCTTAAATACACATAATTGCATATGGTAGACCAAAAGCATTAGAATTCCGTAATTAACACGAATGTCAATTAAGCACATAATTCCACATTGAACATTCAACTGTGCTGAGAGAAGGGGAATTTTACTTACTTGACGTCCTTAGCATTTACCATTATTTGGATTTGCAAGTGGAGGAACATCGGCTGCCCGTGACGTCAATGTACCAAAATTCTAGTTGTACCCATTCATTTAATAAAATATACTTTTAGTTCAAAATCACATTTTAAACTCTAAGCAAGGTTAAAACTTCTATTTCATTCACAATTTAATCCCAAACGTGACCTTACGCTAGGTCCAACACACAACACCATATTCGAAATAAGATGTCAATTTCAATGTACTTTAGAAAGCTTTTTCTTACCTTTTAATTCAAATTAAGTTACAACATTACATAGCTTGACCTAGCTTTACAAAATTTCTCAATAAAATTCTAATTATCCATAATCAGAAAATTCTCAAACATTGTTGCCAATTAAACCTAAAACTGAGGATTTACCATCACAGGTCAACGTTGTTAAAATTAAAATTGCTAAAATTTGAAATTTGTAAATAATTTGTAAATAAATCCCTAAATCCAATTTCACATTATAACTCAAACATTACCAAACAATTAACTAATTTCATAATCCCATCAATTATGAAATATTCACATACTTTAATAAATATGACTCTCAGTTCACAAACACATTTGAAATTCTTTTTAATGCCAACCAATCCCAAACATACCATATTCAAAACGAACAATAAAATTTTACTGAACATTACAAAGTCACTTTATCCTTTTTGATAATGGCAGAACATCCAATCGAGATCAAAATTTCAAATTAACCTAAGTGTGACCTTAGGATATGACAAAAACACATAAAACCCATATTCAAGATAAGGAATGAATCTCAATGTACACTAGAAAGATCTTCTATCTTTTAATTCAAACTAACACTCAAATTTACACAGCTTAACCTAATGTTATAAAATTCACTCCCTTAAAGTCCCAACAATTTCACAAATCTGAAAATCAACATATATCCAAACTTTACCCAAACAGTTAACTAGACTACAATTTTCATAAATATCAAAAATCAGAAATTTATACATACGTACTTTAAAAAAAATCAGAAATTTATTCATGTTTATACCACTTTCCCAAATTCTAAAATTCTCAATTTAACCCTTCATCAAACTAGAAGAAAATCAATTAAACAAATCAATTTAATAATTTTCGAATTCTATCATTAACGCATACATATAAATACTAAATACCTAAATTTAAAAACTGAAATTAATCAATTAAATTTCGAAATTCTACCAAGTCCGAATTTGAAAAACTACTGTGGGAATCACATCTATATATATATAAGCATTACTAAATTCTCAATTTAACAGTATAATTCGATATCATGTAAACTAAAATCTGAAATTATGAGAAACAACACACATTTACATACCCTCAACATATATATATATATATATGTGTGTGTGTGTGTGTGTGTGTGTGAAAGTGTGATTTGCAGACCGTAGGTGCGACTATGGTGGAACCCAAGCGGGTGCGTGGTCGAGGGGAGGGAAGAGCTTACTGTTGGGGGGAAAAAGGGGAGGCGACCGACTGTGGGCAGGCACCATCGAGACTGAGAGAGATCAGCGATGGCTTCGGGCGAGGGGAAAGGCAGAGTCGAGAGGTGCGAGAGATGGAGATAAGCTGAGAGACGGAGGGTAGACTTTTAGGTTTAATATGAGGTTAAATTTTGTATATTTCAAATTAGTCCCCCAACTCCCATCAATTGATACTTTAAGTCCACAACCTCAAATAAAATTCAAAGTGCCACTAAACTTTTCCAAACTTTCCATTTAACACAAAAAAATAGAAAATAGCATGTTTAGGAAATAAAACAATTAATCACATAAATTACACGTAAACTATTAAAATAAACAATTTATAAACTTTTAATTGGTACATCGATCGAGACGGCGCCCAAATCCTTCCACTGCAAAATAATTCGAATTATAGACATTAAATATCACAAATTTATAATTTATAATCACATTAACATAAATATTGACCGAAATTTAAAATTGCACGTAAAAATTAAAAGCGGTCTTACAAATAATATCCAACAATCTTTTGGATATCCCACAAATATACATATTGGACTAAGGCTATTATCCAAGTTTCTCAAGGTTAGTGGGCATGATTCTAACTTTTCTACAATCTTCGAATAAGATAGTAGCCCCTAAATACATACTCAGATCATCGATGAGACCCAGTTCCCTCGCTTGCGCGATGGATCCATTGTCGTCACAGTACTCATTACTGGAGTTACAATGCTAGGAACAATTATAGTTCACTAAAGAACTTAACGATCGAGATTGCTTCACAAGCACTTATGTATTTGATTTCGGTTGTATAGTTAGCGGTCTATCTTGTTTTAACCATTTCAAACTAACCACACCACTACTATGAGTTAATTAACAATTAGACTGAATATTTCCTTCATCCCTTCCCGGACTAAAGGATGGTATCTCTATACTTAAAAACTGTAAGTCTACATTTCTCCTCATGTCTACTGTATTCTTAGTACTTCTCAAGTACTCAATAATACAAAAGGTATCGTATATAGTGTCGCGTTTAAGATATTATTGTCAAACAATCAAGTATCTTCTCCATATCAATCTTTCTCAATATGTGTTCTAAACACCATTTTGAAAAGATTAACCCCAAAACTGGGTTAGTATCCTACATTGGATTCATTCATGCTAACCCCATTAGTATAATATCTATGTACGTGGATTGAGAAATTAAAACAACCTTCCAAATCTACCTCTATAGATTCTGGTTCCCAAAGTGAAGGTGTTATTTCTCAAATCCATCATGGAGAAATTCAAAATAATTGCACTTTCACTTTAAAAGTTAGAGACTCAACTTCTGATCAATAATATGTCATCTACATATAGTATTAGAAATATTGAACACTCCCACTAACCTTTTATATACACACATTCTTTATCTTCAATTTTTATAAAATCAAACATTTTGATTATCTCATCAAAATTAAGATTCTAGCTCCATGAGGCGTGCTTTAATCTATAATAGATATTTGTAGCTAGTACACTATGTATAAGGATTAAAAAAAATTCTATAATCACAGCATGTTGCTACCACAAGCAGAATCTGAATTGATTCAGAGTAAACACATTTACAGCCTATGGGTCTTACCCATTTCAGGCAAATCAAACAAGTTCCAAAACTTTGTTTTTATCTCGGATTCTATGGCTTCCTGCCATCTCGTTTAGTCAACACTTAACTTAGCTTCTAGGTAAATCTATGCTCATTATCCTTGATGACTAATACAATATTAGCAATCAGGGATGTGTTACTCAATGGAGTACGCGTGATCCTAATGTCTTTACATGGAGCTAGTGTGTTCTCAGTCGTCACGACGTCCTAAGTAACGATCGCGTCCCAAGCTTCAATTTGTGCCTCATCCAATGTAAAAACATATTCGAGCTTATTTAATCGGTTAAGTATATGTGTAATCATGAACTCTTTCATGTTCTACTTTTACTATCACTGTCCTCTCTTAGATGAACTGTTTCTCTAAGATGTTGACGAAATTTTAGATAGACTTTCTTTCTCGAGAGGAATGTAGAATTAATATCCAACCATCTTTTGGATATCCTACAAATATATATATTGGACTAGGGCTATTACTTATCCAAATTTGGTATACTTCTAATAAGTATTGAGGTCTTAAGTCTTAACGCGAGGAAGATTAGACCTTTGAAATCCATATCTTATATGGACTTTCATAAACCGATTATCATGGAACACGACTAAGTGTGTAATATAAAGTTTTCAGTGCAAAGCTCAAAAAACTGTTTTGAAGATTTTGCGTGGCTTCATTAATGATTGTATCAATTGTAATCATTCTCCTTTTAGATAAGCCATTGTTTCGAGGTGTATGCGAAAGAGTTATTTATGCGAAAATTATGTTCTCATAACATAATCTTGAAGTCAATCATTTTGAAATATTCTTCAATTTGGTCAAATCTACGTGCTTAGAATATTTTTCTCATTTTGGCCTTCTAATTTTTATCTGTATTATTTAAACTTTTCAAACTTTCAGATTTAAACTTTATTATAGATAACAATGACAATCATGGTTATCTAATGATTAAAGACCACTCTGACATATGCTCGCTTACATCCGAATGTAACAGGCTCAGTGGATCAACCATCCCACTTTTTCTTTTTTCTTTTTTATAAAGAAAATTGACTTATCAATTTACCTTCAAGGCGAGATATGCATATATCTCTATTAATTGAATAAGTCAAGTGTCCGATTTAAGTGTGACTTCTTCTTTGTCTTATCAATATTCAGAATGTAGACTATTGGTTATATACTTAACTTTCATATTATCTCATCTAAGTTAACGAATAACTATTATTCTTAATTAAATAGGATAATCTCATTTCATGTCCAAACATGAAGTGGAAGTGTCGTTCTTCATAAGAGCTATAATTAAAAATTGTCTAATTTTAAACTGAATGAGAAGACAAAGATAGGTGATAACTTCTTAAGCTTTACAAGCAACATTTGCTTTATTACCTACAATTAGGTATATCACAATTTTTCGAAATTATTCTACTTTTAGCCATTGTATATTATCGGTATCTAATACTCGATTGGCTAAGTAGATTATTTAATCTCTATCAAATAGAAAACTGAAGTAGAAGATTCACCAAACTTCTCACGTCTTCAGTTTGGTTAAGGAAGCCTCGCAATTATAAATGTAGTGTCCTATTATTGACATGTTCGAGAAGAGTATTCTCGATCATATCGTGTTTTGAGATCATTTCTCAAAGGACGACGCCAATTTAAGGATTTCAGTCTGATGAACTTACAAAGTGTCAATTATACTCCATAAGTTGAAGTAACAACTCAAATTTTAAAACTCATACAACAACAACAATAGTAAATAAAAATTAGAATCACGTATTATCATGTATAAATCAATTTAATAATGGCTTTTATTAAATCAATTGCTCCCACTGTTTTACTTGAATTAATGACCCTCAACATTAATCTCGTAGAATCCTGTTAGATTCACAGTAGGCTAGGATCACGTTTATTCCATTAGAACCTTGAGTGACTCAACAAGCCCTAATTAAAAAAAGGTAGATACTCCTATCAATCACATCTCCATGTAACTCCTAGATCATCAAGTAGACAACTCTTTATCGTACACATCTTATGTATTTACTTGATTGTGCCTCCAAAATCTCATCTCCTTGAGTGACTCAACAAAAAATAGATTTCAGTTAAATTCTACCCATTGTTCAAAAACATCTTATGTTTCATAGTGATAAGCACACCTTCCCACTTGCATCCTTGAGTGACTCAAAAAGTTACATCGAGGGCGGATTCTGGTTTTTCACTATAACAATAGAAGGCACTTTGTATTAACCAATTAATACGAATTTAATAAATTGCTTCCAAAATTATATCACTTTTGATTGACTAAAAAATGATGTTATTTTGGTTAAGTCTGACCCATTGTTCAGAAGTATTTGATACTTCATAATGAGAAACATATCTACCATTGAGTAGCCTTGAGTGACTCAACAAGCTGACATCGATAGTAAACTCTTGTTTTTCATTATAACAATGGAAAGCGTATGACTTAATATAACATTAAGTGAGGGGTTTGTCTCATCATTCCTATGTATATTAACTAACATCCACCATGCAATTAATCATACATACAATATTACCGTGGATAATTATGGACAATATCTATCTAGTCTTCTCGAGCCATTAAGAAGACTAGTTGGTCAATTCCTAGGGGACATTACATTTGATCATCGAATGCTAAATGCAATAATCTCCATCTGCTACTGCAACCTGTATCCTATTCTAGTTGTCTTCTTGTGGCCAGCTCCAACCCGTGTCCTATACTAGTTGGCACGCATGCCTGTATTAAAGGGCGCGCAGACCCATATATACAAACTAGAGCTTGCAGGCCCAAATAAATTAAATAATAGACACGTAGGCCCAATCAAATAATAATAGGCTCGCAGGCCCAACCAACAAAAACAGAATAAATTAACCATCCAACCAATCACATGGGTCGAGTCCATAATCATCCACTAAATACACATTCATCATATAAATGTATTATAATATAATATCTAATATTATATAGATAAATTTCAAGTTTCTAGCAATCTAGGTCGTCTAAATAAATTTAGATAAAACGGATCGGAACAATAATTAATTAATCAAATTAATTAACTAACTTTAGTTAGCGGGACTTATTTAATTAAAATCATATTTTAATCAAATACCAAATTAGAGTCCAACTCTAATTCCAAAAGAGACAAATTAAATTAACATCTTAATTTAGGATAAAACTCCTAAAAGAAAATAAAATTTAATTTAGTAATTAATTAATCAAATTAATCAATTAATTCATTGACAGATTTATTTAATTAAAATAAAATTTTAATTAAATATCAAATTAGAGTCCAACTCCAATTTCAAGATTATAGGGCTAATTGAGTTTAGGATCAAATCCTAAATAATATTTAATTAATAATCAATTAATTTAATTAACTATTATTGAATAGAATTTAATTAAAATCAAATTTTTATCAAACACCAAATTAGAGTCCAAACTCTAATTCTGAAATTAGGGTAAATTGAATTAACATTTTCATTTAGGATAAAATACCTAAATAAATAAAATTCAATTTAGGGTCAAATTATATATATTGTTAAAATCCAATTTTAACAATGATTTAAAAGTCAATGAATTTTAAAATAAAATTTTAAATTGGGTCAAAATTAAAATCTGGTCCAAGTTTTAAATTGGGTCATACCAATTTGAAAATCCAATTTAAAACAAATTTTAAAATTATATTTAAGGGTATTTAGTAAAATAACATTTTAACCCAATTTTAAATTTTCAAACAGTCCCTACGATTTCATAAATTGTAGAAACAATCCTTTATTCAAAATTGCAACTTGACCTTTGGAACGAAATTGGAAGCAAGGCCCTGATATTTCGAAAATAACAGCCCCCAAAATTCTCCAAGCCCGTTTGAATCCATACTCCTCTTCCGGTATAGACGGCGTCGGAACTGGCGTCGCGTCTCTCTCCTTCCCGTCGCTGTTCAGCGGCGGTATCTTGTTGTCGTAGCAGCATGAGGGCGCTGTTGTGTTGTGTAGCAGCGCGACCTTCGCTCTCCAGCAGCTACAATTGCAGCGGTGCTGCTACTGTCTGTAAGATAGCCGACACTGCTACTACTCTTAGCAGCAGCGTGCGGCACTACACCTTAATGGCAGCAAACTGCTGCCATCACCAGCTGCGAGGGGCGCCGCTGCGAGATGTGGTGCCATTCCTGCTGCTACAAAAACATGCAGCGGTGTAGGCCACTGCCATTCCCTGCCGCGCCGCCACCATCTCCGGCGACTTTTCCACCTCTTCTTCCAATCTGTATTTTGATCCAATTTTCGACCCAAAATTAATTTTCTTCTCCAAATCAAATTTAAATCAAGATAAATAATTTTCTCAAAAACTAGAAAACATAAAATTAATATTCAATCATATTGAATTCACCAAAGAATTTAACAAATTCTAACAACTAACAAGGTAGGCACTGATACCACTATAAAGTTTCGATACATACATGCACAGCGGAAATTAAACAAACATGAAACCATAGCCCGGATCAACCTTGCACTTAGATAGAATTTGTGATTAGAATGATACATTTGATGAACGCCGTGAATCTGAAATCTGAAACAGGAGGTACAAACTTGTCACCACCAGTTGTCCAATTATCCAGCCTCTAACAGATTTCCACACAGCGAGTTGATTCTGGAACTTCATCAATTTCCAACTATCGGAATGGATTCGAGAGAATTGATTTTTCTCTTTGTACTTGCAAAAGAAAAATCCTGCGCTAGAATATTACAAAAAGCGACTCTCATAATTTTCTCTACAATAGTGCACATATAAATATGTGCACATAAAACCCTAACTCTATTGACAATAGGGCCATTAATGGGCCTTGATTAATTAATCATATTAATTAATCTCATTGTAAAGTCCGGCCCAACAATTGGGCTTGTACATTAATTCTAACAGTAGATACTCCTATCAATCACATCTCCATGTGACTCCTAGATCATCAAGTAGACAACTCTTTGTCGCACACATCTTATTTATTTACTTGATGTGCCTCCAAAATCTCATCTCCTTGAGTGACTCAACAAAAGATAGATTTCGGTTAAATTCTACCCATTGTTCAGAAACATCTTATGTTTCATAATGATAAACACACCTTCCCACTTGCAGCCTTGAGTGACTCAACAAACCGCATCAAGGGCGGATTCTAGTTTTTCACTATAACAACGGAAGGCACTTTGTATTAACCAACTAATACGAATTTAATAAATTGCTTCCAAAATTATATCCAATTTTGATTTACTCAATAAAGGATGTGATTTTAGTTAAGTCCGACCTATTGTTCAGAAGTGTCTGATACTTCATAATGAGAAACATACCTACCAACGAGTAGCCTTGAGTAACTCAACAAGCTGACATCGATAGTAAACTCTGATTTTTCATTATAACAATGGAAAGCATAGGACTTAATATAATTTTAAGTGAGGGGTTTGTCTCATCATTCCTATGTATATTAACTAACACCAACCATGCAATTATCATACATATAATAATATTATGGATGATTATGGACGATATCTATCTAGTCTTCTCGAGCCATGAAGAAGACTAGTTGGTCTATTTCTAGGGGACATTGCATTCGATCATCGAATGCTAAATGCAATCATCTCCATCTGCTGCTACAACCTGTATCCTATACTAGTTGTCTTCTTGTGGCCAGCTCCAACCTGTATCCTATATTAGTTGGCACGCAGACCTGTATCAAAGGACGCGCATGCCCATATCTACAAATTAGGGCTCGCAGGCCCAAATAAATTAAATAATAGGCACGCAGGCCCAATTAAATAATAATAGGCTCACATGCCCAACCAACAAAAGTAGAATAAATTAACCATACATCCAACCAATCACATGGGTCGAGTCCATAATTATCCACTAAATACACATTCATCGTATAAATGTATTATAATATAATATCTAATATTATATAAACAAATTTCAAGTTTCTAGCAATTTAGGTCATCTAAACTAATTTAGATATAATGGATCGAAACAATAATTAATTAATCAAATTAATTAATTAACTTTAGTTAGTGGGACTTATTTAATTAAAATCATATTTTAATCAAATATCAATTTAGAGTCAAACTCTAATTCTAAAAGAGGCAAATTAAATTAACATCTTAATTTAGGAAAAAATTCCTAAAATAAAATAAAATTCAATTTGGTAATTAATTAATCAAATTAATCAATTACATTAATTGACGGGTTTATTTAATTAAAATTAAATTTTAATTAAATACCAAATCGGAGTCCAACTCCAATTTCAAGATTCTAGGGCTAATTGAATTTAGAATCAAATCCTAAATAATATTTAATTAATAATCAATTAATCAAATTAACAAATTATTAAATAGAATTTAATTAAAATCAAATTTTAATCAAACACCAAATTAATGTCCGAACTCTAGTTCTTAAATTAGGGAAATTGAATTAACATTTGAATTTAGGATAAAACTCCTAAATAAAATAAAATTCAATTTAGGGTCAAAGTATATATATTTTGTTAAAATCCAATTTTAACAATAATTTAAAAGTCGTGAATTTTAAAATAAAATTTTGAACTGGGTCAAAATTAAATTTCTGATCAAAGTTATAAATTGGGTCAAACCAATTTGAAAATCCAATTTAAAACTCATTTTAAAATAACATTTAAGGGTATTAATAAAATAGCATTTTAACCCAATTTTAAAATTTCAAATAGCCCATACAATTTCATAAATTGCAGAAACATCCCTTTATTTAAAATTGTAACTTGACCCTTAAAACGAAATTGCAAGCAAGGTCTTGATATTTAGAAAATAACAGGAGGGGTCCCTGCCTTCATTTCAGAAACCCTAAGATAAAATTGCATACGGGCCCCTACAATTTCTAAAATTGCATTATAGGGCCTTGCCCCCAACATCTCTATCGCCCGTCTGAACCCTAAATCTCTCCTCCTCTGCGCTGCTTCTACCAACAGCGGCGGTATCCTACCGCCATCAGCAGCCGGAAGGCGCTGCTCTCTCAGCAGCGCCTTTACGCGACGCAGCAGCGTCACGCGATGCTGCTTACAGTATCAGCGCTCGGAGCTTCCAGTCCAAGCAGCGGCGCACGAAAGCAGCGATGATGGAGGCGCAGTGATGCGCAGCAGTGTGCATGCCTACGCTTTGCTGCGCCTGCACTGCTGCTGTCACTGAACGCCTGTTCCGACGGCTTCACAGAGCCTCCTTCACCGGGGCAGCGTCTGCCGCCAAATCTCCACTCGCACTGCAACGTTCCGACTCCAATTTTCGACCAAAGATTAATTTTCTTTTCCAAATCGAATTTAGAACAAGAAAAATAATTTTCTCCAAAGGCAGAAACAATAAAACTTAATATTTAATCATATTGAATCATCAAAAATTAAACAAATTCTAACAAGTAACAAGGCAGCCTCTGAAACCACTGTTAGGTTTCGACGCATATATGCACAGCGGAAATTAAATAAACACGAAACCATAGTTCGGATCAACCTTGCACTTAGATAAAATTTGTGATTAGAATGAAACATTTGATGAACGCCGTGAATCTGAAATAGGAGATACAAACTTGTCACAACCAGCTGTTCAATTGTCCAGCCTCTAACAGAAATTCACACTGCGAGTTGATTCTGGAACTCCGCCAATCTCCAACTATTGGAATGGATTCGAGAGAATTGATTTTTCTCTTTGTGCTAGCAAGAGAAAAATCATGCGCTATAATATTACTGAGAAGCGACTCTGATAATTTTCTCTACAATAGTGCACATATTAATATGTGCACCTCAAAACCCTAACTCTAATGATAATAGGACTTTTAATGGGTCTTGATTAATTAATCATATTAATTAATCTAATTGTAAAGTCCGGCCCAAAAATTGTGCTTGTACATTAATTCTAACAATGCTCATACTAGTATTTCTCACCCTGAAAGTTTACATTTACTTTTTAATTATAGGTTTTTCTTTTGTGAATTACTACCTTACACAGGTTAGTTGTTGCTTATTAGTTAACTTAGTTTAGTTTTTGGTTTATTACTTCGTCGTTTCAATCATTTTAGTTCAAAAAAATTCCAGGAGGGGACCTCCGCCTCCCCCTTCTCACTATTTGAAAATTTTGGCCTTCACTCACTCAAAATGCTGGTTCCGTCCCAGAGTACTTCCCAGATAAATATAATCATTTTCAGAATTGGAGTTTTTCTTCTGCCTTTCTGATAACAGTTTTGATTCCCTTCACAAACACAAACCCATAAATCAAAATCTTGATTTTGTTAATTTTCCGTAAAAGATATATTAAAAAATATGCAGATAACTGAAGGGGGTTTAGAGATTTCAGATGAAATACTGGGGACAATTGCTCCGATTGTTGTTTATTGGCTATACTCAGGCATATACGTCATGCTTGGTGCATTGAAGAATTACAGACTGCATAGTAAGAAAGATGAAGATGAGAAGAATTTGGTGTCCAAAAAGGATGTAATTAAAGGAATCCTCCTTCAACAGGCGATTCAGGCCATCGTCGCCACCCTCCTATTCCCTGCAAGTCATTTTTTTTTTCTGCACGTGTCAAAATACACATGCTTCTGTGGCTATGAATAGTTCAAGTATTAATTTACGTCATTTAATTGGGTGAGAAGCAAGCTGATATAGACTTTTATGTCGCCATCACATTTTGAGTTTAACGCGCGTATATTTTTGTAAATCTATATGGCCCTTTCCGAGGAGTGAAAGAAAAAGGATTCATATAGTCAATTCAAGCTCATTAGAATAAAGCTAATGTGTTGCCACATACCAGCCGATTGTTTTCGGTTTTATTTGTCTTAGTCGTGTTAAATTGGTTCTTAGAATTTGCTCTTAATTGATATATTTATTGCTTGCCGTGTCTTCTATCCAAGAGGGACAATATTTGTCGGTTTCATATACAAGAAAATAAAGAAGTGAAAATAGTTATAGAAATGAATTATATGTTTTTTATTTTATTTTTAAATTTTTTTCCTAGCTCGTTATTAGTGATATTTAAGTGAGTGAACCAAATAATTGCACAGACACCGACACGACACGTGACACGGATACGAGTTTTCTTGTTGATACAATTGTTGTACGAAGAAAAAAAAAAACTCAATTTAGCATTTTACCTTTTCTTTCGAATTTTCATGTTGATAGTGGAGTATATAAAATCTGAAAAACTAGATTTTATCTTATATTCTAAGTTTTCGTGCTGACTTATGCCGTAAAAATGACTCTTCTTGTCATGTATGTAGGTTACAGGATATGACAGCGAAGCTGCACAAGCTCAACCCGCGGCTTCTCTTATTGTTCTGGTCAAACAAATTTTTGTTGCGATGTTGATTTTAGAACCATGGCAATGTTTCATGCATCGCTACATGCATGTAAACAAATTTTTCTACCACCATATCCATTCTCGACACCACAAGCTAGTCGTACCTGTTATGAAAATGTTGTTCAAATATATATATATATATATATATATATATAAAGTTGAAAAAGTGCAAGAACCAATCTAAAATATAGAGAACCGGTCCAAGAAGTGCGAAAACAGGACCAAATACTACTGGACGGACCAATTGGTCCGGACCGGACCTGGAGGTCCGGCCAAAGTGAAGAACCACATGATCGCGTGGTTAGTGGTTTAGCGATCGCGTGGTTGAGTGCTTTTGGTCAATCCACAAATTTTCGTGGCATAACGTTATCGCGTGAGCCTTGTATCGCGTGATCGCGTGGTGTTAAAATTCGACCGTTGGAGAATTTTTTCAAATTTTCTCATGCACATTTTCAACAATTTTTGGTACTCTTTCGTGAAGAGTTGCATGAACAACGAATTGAGATGATAGAATTCTATAAATAGATATAGAATTCATGGTTTTGAACAACCTTTTGATCTATATACACATTGTGATTATCATCCCAAAACTTTGATATTTTATACTTAGAATCTTCCAAATTTGCTTTTCTTGTTCCTATTCTCTAAGTTTATCAATTGTGTTATTTGATACTTGGTTTGAGACTTGAGATCCGCTAAAACAATTTGCTTGGAGGCCCTTTAGCATTCTCATTACGAGAGGGCGCAAATTTTGCTTTTAGGATAGCATTCTTTGCGATTCAAGTCATTTTGCAATTTTGATTTCTTCTTGATTCTTTGTTTCACGTTTTGTGTTAATTTCGTTATAGCACATAATTCATTTGAGAAAGGAAATTTCTCAACAATCTAAAAGCGAAATTTGAATGGCAACCGAAGGAGACACAACCATGGCTACAATCAAGTTGATGAATCAAGATTTGGTTCGCTTGGATCGCTTTGATGGTACCAACTTCACAAGGTGGAAAGGCAAAATTAAGTTTCTACTAACGGCGCTGAAAATCTTCTACATTCTTGATCCCAATTTGGAGAACTTGCCCGAACCTTCCGATAAAGACACCGAACAAGCAAGGATTGATCGAAAGAAGCGAGAAGAAGACGAACTTATTTGTCATGGCCATATCTTGAATGCACTTTCGGATCGTCTCTACGACTTGTACACCAACACTAAATCTGCAAAAGAGATTTGGAATGCACTTGAAAACAAGTACAAGGCCGAAGAGGAAGGAACTACAAAATTCCTTATAACAAGGTACCTTATAACAAGGTACTTTGATTTTAAATTTCTGGAAAATGTTCCCCTATTACCCCAAATTCATGAATTGTAAGTGATTGTTAATAAATTAAAAGAGGCGAAGATAGAACTTCCGGAATCATTTCAAGTAGGAGCAATTATTGCAAAATTACCTTCTACTTGGAGAGGATATAGGAAGAAAATTCTTCACAACTCCGAAGACTTTTCAATAGAGCAAATTCAAAAACATCTCCGAATTGAGGAAGAGTCGAGGGCAAGAGATGAGATTGAGAATTCCCATGTTAGCACTTCTAAAGCCAATGCCTTGGAGAAAAACAAAGTGACCAAAGTAAACAAGAGAAAGTTTACTAGCAACAACAACAACAAATTCAAAAAGAAGCCCAAGGGAGAATGCTTTGTGTGTGAAAAATTCGGCCACTTTGTGAAAGATTGCCGACATAAAAAACAAAGCAATTTTGGAGGCAAGGTTAATTCCATTGACAAGAATGAAATTATTGCTACTATAAGCGAAGTGAATTCTGTCAAATGAAAAATTCCGGGATGGTGGTATGATACATGCGCCACCGTTCATGTTTTCTATGACAAATCCCTATACAAGACCTATCAAGAGATTGATGATGGTCAACAAATTCAAATGGGAAATGAACATTGTTCGAAAGTCATAGGCAAAGGGAATGTTGATCTTCAATTCACATCCGGAAAGGTTGTAACTCTTACACATGTCTTACATGTGCCGGATATGAATAGAAATCTTGTAAGTGGTGATTTGTTGGGAAAATCGGGCGTGAAATGTATTTTTGTGTCGGGAAAACTTGTATTGTCCCGAAATGGTTTCTTTGTTGGTAAAGGTTATTCCACTAATAGAATGGTCAAATTGTGTACTATTGACAATGTAATCAATAAAATAAATTCTTCTTACTTTGTGTGTTCTTTAAATTTATGCCATGATAGATTAGGACATGTTGGATATTCTACTTTGCATAGAATGATTAGAAATGACATGCTATCTTGTGATTTTACAAAGAATGAAAAATGTGAAATTTGCACTAAGTCCAAAATGATTAAAAAACCTTTTCAAAGTGCAGAAAGATCATCTAATATTCTTGACTTAGTTCATACCGATATTTGTGAACTTAATGACATGTTAACTAGGGGTGGTAATAAATATTTTATCACTTTCATTGATGATTATTCTAGATTTTGTTATGTTTATCTAATGAAACATAAAAATGAGGCTTTTCATATGTTTAAAGCATATAAAAGTGAAGTAGAAAATCAAAAGGATAAAAGGATTAAAATTCTTAGAAGTGATAGAGGTGATGAATACTTTTCTAAAGAATTTGATATCTTTTGTGAAGAACATGGCATTTTACACCAATGTAGTGCACCTAGAACACCGGAACAAAATGGCTTGGCGGAAAGGAAAAATAGAACCTTAGTTGAGATGATAAATGTTATGCTAACAAGGTCTAAATTGCCTAATAACTTATGGGGTGATGCATTACTTACCGCGTTTCATATACATAATAAAATTCCTTCTAAGAAACTTAAAGTTTCACCTTACGAATTGTGGAAAGATCGGAAGCCTAACATTGGATATTTTAAAGTGTGGGGGTGTTTGGCTTATTATAAAAACACCAATCCTAGTAGAACAAAACTAGGACCAAGAGGAATTAAGAGTGCCTTTGTTGGATATGCTATAAATAGTAAAGCATATAGGCTACTTGATTTAATATCCAATGTCATTATAGAATGACGAGATGTGGAATTTTTTGAGAATTCATTAAGCGTTGATGATATTCCTCAAAATTCAATAGAAATTCAAAATGAATTTCCGGCTTCTAAATCACTAGAAACATCTACCCAAGATGTAATTGAGACTAGTGAACCTCGAACAAGTAAGCGATCTCGTAAAGAGAAGGTATTAGGACACGATGAGATTGATTCTCAAAGAATTTCCTTTTACTTGGTTGAAGCAAGTAAGGAAGATATAGTAAGAACAATTCCATATGTTCTTCAAATTGATAGTGATCCTAAAACCTATAAAGAAGCAATGACTTCTAGAGATAGCATATTTTGGAAGGATGCTATCAATGATGAAATAGATTCTATAATGTCCAACAATACTTGGAAGATTGTTGATTTACCGGCTGGATCAAAAGCCATTGGTTGCAAGTGGGTATTTCGAAGGAAATACAATACCGATAGTTCGATCCAAACCTATAAAGCAAGATTAGTTGCTAAAGGTTTTCGACAAAAGAAAGGAATTGATTATTTTGACACTTATGCACCGGTGGCCAGGATCACTACTATTAGAATACTATTTGCACTATCTTCTATATTTGATTTATATGTGCATCAAATGGATGTGAAGACTGCATTTTTAAATGGAGAATTAGATGAAGATGTTTAAACAAGCTCCTAAAAAATGACATGAGAAATTTGATAACGCAATTATGTCTTTTGGTTTTTCACACAATGTGGTAGATAAATGTTTATATATCAAAAGTTGTGATAAACTTGTTATATTTGTCTGTTTGTATGTGGATGACATGTTGATTATAAGTAATCACATGAATGGCATAAAAGAAACGAAGAGGTTTCTATCGTCAACATTCAAAATGAAAGATCTTGGTCAAGTGGATACCATATTGGGTATAAAAGTGATCAAGAATGAGTTAGGGTATGCATTAACCCAATCACGTTATATTGAGAATGTGATTGAAAATCTCAAACATTTGAACATTAAAGAGGCAAATACTCCATTTGATTCAAGTATTAAACTTGTAAAGAATGTTGAAAGGGCTATTGGACAACTCGAATATGCGAGTGCAATTGGGAGTCTAATGTATGCAATTCAATGCACAAGACCGGATATTGCATTTTCCGTGAGTAAACTTAGTAGGTTTACTAGCAATCCAAGTGTTGAGCATTGGAAAGCGATTGGAAGAGTTCTTGGTTATCTAAAGAGAACTAAAAACCTTGGACTTCAATATTCCAAGTTTCCAGCAATACTAGAAGGATATACCGATGTAAGTTGGATATCAAATGCTGGAGAAAATAAATCAACCTCGGGATGGTTGTTTACACTTGAAGGTGGTGTTGTTTCTTGGAGATCAAAGAAACAAACAATGATAACACATTCCACTATGGAATCCGAGTTTGTTGCATTAGCCGAAACTGGAAAGGAAGCAGAGTGGCTTAAGGATCTTCTTTATGAAGTTCCACTAGATACGAAGAATGAATCTTCAATATCTATACTATGCGATAGTCAAGCTACTCTATCAAGGGCTTATAATGAAGTCTACAACGGAAAGTCAAGACATATGAGTCTTAGACATGATTATATAAGAAAATTAATAAATGATGGAATAATATCACTTACCTATGTGAGGTCAAGTGAAAATTTGGCTGATCCATTCACAAAACCACTTACCAAAGAGTTGGTAAGACAAACATCGAGTAGGATGGGGCTAAAACTCCTATTATAAATTCACCAATGACGACAACCCTACCTGTCATTACGAAATGAGTAATTCACGAGTTCAAAGGGTAACAACAAGTCATTCGATAAGTGAATTGTTGCAGCACTTAGAAAATTATTTTTAAGGCCCTATCATAAGGATATAAGTGCTGGGGTAACTGTTTGGAGGGTTGAACAAATCTTAAAGAAATTCAGTACTTAGTACAAGTGTCTTTAAAAGTTACCAAGACACTGTAGGAATTTCTCCTATATGAACTTAGAAGTGGTGCCGCTTCAAGGAAAGTTTTGGAGTTACTTTCTGAAAAGTTCATGAACTCGGATGGGTGCAAGGTCATTAACGCGCTAAAGTAAATTGTGTGGAACGTATTGAGCAAGAATGATCACGTGTGCGATATCTCCGGTAATGTCATAAGAGATAACTGGTTTAAAGCCAAGGCTACTTGGGATCTCGATATTACTTTGCAATATTAGCACTAATATAAGGTTAAAATCGAAAGATACCTTATTTTATGCGTGACATCGTTATGATTCTAAGTTCAGTTCATATATTTTAACAAGTGGGGGATTGTTATGAAAACTTTGTTCAAATATATATATAAAGTTGAAAAAGTGCAAGAACAGGTCTAAAATATAGAGAACCGGTCCAAGAAGTGCGAAAACCGGACCAAATACAACTGGACGGATCAATTGGTCCGGACCGGACCTGGAGGTCCGACCAAAGTGAAGAACCACGCGATCGCGTGGTTGAGTGATTTTGGTCACTGCACAAATTTTCGTGGCATAACACGATCGCGCGAGCCTTGTATCGCGCGATCCCGTGGTGTTAAAATTCGACCGTTGGAGAATTTTTTCAGATTTTCTCATGCACTTTTTCAACAATTTTTGGCACTCTTTCGTGAAGAGTTGCATGAACAACGAATTGGGATGATAGAATTCTATAAATAGATATAGAATTCATGGTTTTAAACAACCTTTTGATCTATATACACTCATTGTGATTATCATCCCAAAACTTTGATATTTTATACTTAGAATCTTCCAAATTTGCTCTTCTTGTTCCTATTCTCCAAGTTTATCAATTGTGCTATTTGATACTTGGTTTGAGACTTGAAATCCGCTAAAGCAATTTGCTTGGAGGCCCTTTAGCATTCTCATTACGAGAGGGAGCAAATTTCACTTTTAGGATAGCATTCTTTGCGATTCAAGTCATTTTGCAATTTTGATTTCTTCTTGATTCTTTGTTTCAAGTTTTGTGTTAACTTCGTTATAGCACATATTTCATTTGAGAAAGGAAATTTCTCAACAGTACTTTACGCTTTTGGAGCACTGTACAATTACAATCACCCGTTGGAAGGGCTACTTCTTGACACTATTGGTGGAGCTCTGTCCTTTCTCCTCTCAGGCATGCCTCCTAGAGATTCTATCTTCTTTTTCTCCTTCGCTACTATCAAGGCAGTTGATGACCACTGTGGGCTGTGGCTACCCGGGAATCTATTCCACATATTCTTTCGAAACAACCCTGCTTATCATGATATTCATCATCAATTGTATGGGAACAAATACAATTATTCACAGCCTTCTTTGTGATGTGGGATAGAATTCTTGGTACTTATATGCCGTATTCGCTTGAGAAGAGGTCTGGTGGAGGTTTGGAGGCGCAGCCTGCTAAAGATTGCAAGGAGAATTGATCGATATAAATGTCGTTCATTATCTGTCATGAAATGTGAACCGCTTTGATTTCTATACTTACGTGTATGATATATTGTTGTATAATATTTCTTAGGACAACGTTATATGTACTTACTGGGTTACACACTAGTTTACAAATTTCACTAGAGGACTAAGTTTCTAAATGTATAATTACTGTGTTATCCATCTAGTTATAAATCTTTAGTTTTCTAAATTTAATCGTCAGGTAAAGTGTCTAAGTTTAAAATATATTTGTTATTACAATAAAATATGTAAAATCTATTATTATATTCTAAAGTCTTTTTTGCTATAATTATATTTAATTCTTCAGTTTTTTTCTTCCAATTCACTAATCAATTTATCTCTATAGATGATAGTTTTTTTTCAAGTACTGAAATATTTGTATCTGGATAATTTTTTATTGCCAAATCTAATAGTTTATAATGCCTTCCTAAATCTTTTCTCATATAATCTAATTGTATATTTGTTTTTCTAGTTAGATCTTCAAATTCGTCAACGATGACTGGACATACACTAATCAATGGAGATAATGAATTCATAAAACATGAAACTTTAATAGTTAATTAGAATTCTGAATTCTGGATTCTAATAATTCTATTCTCCCTAGGAGACTTCTTATATTTTCTTTATGTATTCTTTTACTTCCAATTATAAGAATTATTTCTTCTAATCTTCTTCTAATAATTTCAATTTTCCTTTCAATAGTTAATCCGGCCATGATAAAAACAGGTTGTCAGCATATGAAAAACATGTAAGCAATATCATAAACAAGATGATAAATTTAACAATATAATTCTAATAACAAGACTTGAACAAAATCAATTATAAAGACAATATATAACTCACCATAAATAATTAATAATACTTCTTTCTATTTATGGGTCCATCACGCTTCTTTGTAAATCTAATTTTAAAAGATTTTTGACCAAATACTCTTCAGTTATTTATCCAAGTATTAAACACTTCTTCATGGAGATCGTTGCTGCTTGAAAGACTCGCGCATTAATGGATGCTCGAAAAACTTACTCCAATACTTTCTATTAACACTTAGACAAACACTTCAAAGAGGTTCAACACAATCAGATTTCGTTTCCTACCTCTGGATGTACTCTTTTAACAAAGGTTTTATAAAAAATAAACTTATGAACTCATAAATAAATAGAGTATTACTAACTTTTTAATCGCTTCATATATATTTGAGTGGAGTTTAGTTACTCATATCTTCTGTTGGTTGTTTCTGAATTGGTTTGGTGAAAGAAAATTTTGAACTAAGAATGAAAAAGAAAGACGATAGATAGAGAGAGAATATAGATTTTTATTGTTGAAATCTAAGTTGAGAGACAAGATAAGATTACCTAACTTTTACATATATGGTTTAAAATTGAAGTAGGTAACGTAAAGATAACATTACAATAATTTCTGCTGCTTTTCTAAAGTTTCACATGAGTTTGGATCCCTATGCCTTGAATAATTCATATCAGAGAAGATAAGCCTCGTGGTCATTGTAGTTGAGTCGGTCCCCACAACTTTTACACTTGTGACATGTTTCTACTTCCATTAGTTGATGTAGATAATCATAGGCTTGTTGACTTAAATCCAAATTGTTGATAAGTATATTCTCAGCATATTCTCTTAATCTCCATAATTGACTATTAACTTGTTTAACTCTTGCAATGTTGTAGATTAATAATTTATTATCACTAGATTCATATACCCAGACATTAGTTTGTGTAAGGGTATCTCTTAATTCTGTGCACATGACTCTATATCTCAAAGCCTTTTTTCTAGAATGGCTTGAATTTGTTCTTATTAAATGGCTTGATTTCTAGCTCTAAAAGGATAGCTTGCTATTTACTTCAAGTTTTACAATATGTTCTGCCTTTAGATAGTCTTCATCAATAAATTCTTGGGTGGCTGAGTAGATCCTAATAGAAATATTTTCAGCTTTGGTTATACCAAAGTTTGTTTTAACTGCTGCTTTGATAGAATTAGACAATAATAATATTTCCTTCAAATCCTTGTTAGGGTAGATGCAATGAATAAGTCCCTGATCAAACAGTCCTCTGATTGTTCTTGGTTCTGCTCCTGGTAAAAATAATTGATTTTGTTGATTTTTTGATTTTTTGATGACTAATTGTCCTTAGTCATTCTCCTTCTTTTGTCTTCTTGTTTATAAAATCTACATACTTCAAGAATATTTCTAGTTTCTTCACGGTCTTCTCCCTTTTTTATAGTTCTTTTGTTACAACTGTTGGCTTCTTCGCAACTTCTAAAAAAGTCTCTTTAAATGGTTAAATAGATTTGCCAACGGTTTTGGAAGACGAACTTCCAATAATTGATACATTAGATACTTCTTCCTCAATGTGAAGTTCTATAAATAATTTCTTTACTGGAGAGGATTGAGATCCTCCTTTGTACACTTCCTCAAGAGAATTAACCTTTGACTTGTGAAAAGATAGTTCATTGTTATTTTGTACAATCTGCGCCATGCAAGTGTTCACATGGTTGAATAGATTTGTATAGTTGATATTCATTTGAACCATGGCCAAATTAAGTTTTTCTACTTTCTTATTTAGTTCCTCCATGCCTGGATAAATAATATGTAATAATATTGTCAGGACCTTTAATATGAATAATTTCAAAATCATAATGACTAAGTTCTACTTGCCATCTAATTAATCTTTTATTAGCAATAGTTGGATCAATCTTCTTAGTTAACCAATATTTAACTTGAGCATTATAATTCCTAATTTTGAATTTTGTAGTGACAATAAATAATTCAAACTTCTTAATAGCAAATTTTACGGCTAATAGTTCTTTTTCATTATTATGATAATTAGTTTGTATATTAAATTTTCTGTTACAATTCCTATTAAGGCATCTTGTACCGAACTTATAATTCTATCATCCATAATATAGAATTATATAGGTGTATCAATTCCTTTTCTAAAATAGGCATTAGCAATAATTTATACAGCTCTTCAATGTATGTTTTTTATTTTTCCTTTTAATTCAAGATTTAATAGATTTATTTCTTGCCTTCTATATTTATTATAGGTATTGATCTATTTCCTATAGTATCTCTTATATCTAAAGGATGATTATGTTTTCTTGCTACATATGTTATTTCCTTATTTTTTTGTCAATATGGTAAATTAAATGTTTCTTTGGCTTCTACGTGTAATTTTGATTTTAAGATCTTTTCATACATTTTTGGATAAAATATTAATCTTTCATTTAGTTGTTCTTCAATTTATTCTAATTGGTATTCATATTCTTTAGATGTACTTTCTTCACTTATTTGTTTGATCATTTTATATATGAATATTCTTCTTTACTAGATTCACTTTTTTGCACTTTCTAAAGATTCTAATTCCATAATTGAATTTATTATTTCATGTTCTTCTAATTTATAAATTTATTTGTCTTCAGGAATTTTTTTCACATTCTTCTTCTTCTTGCTATATAGTTAATAAGTTGTAATTTCCTTTTTATATTAAGGAAATATACATCATGTTTTTCTTTTTATCTTTCTTAGGAAATTTTGGAGATATATGTCTTGCTTCTCCACATGAATAACATTTACATTTTTTTGGATTTTTAGGATATGTCCTAGTTTTGTTTTGTTTTTGTATTAGATATCTTTTGTATGGTATTCTATACCTTTTAAATGTTTTGTTGTATGATTTTTATATTTATTAATTTTCTTGAATTTATTTTTCTGTAATATTTCTTTTTTTTATATTTTCTTTGTAGATGACATTCCCATTTGGCTGATTTATATTATAATTTATCACAGCATAATAATTTTTTACTTGCTTTGTAAAATTTTAACATATTATTTGCTTCCATACATTTTTCTTTTTATTTTATTTCTATAAATTGTATTCTTGCTTATAAACAATTATTACTTAGTGGGGGAGAATAGCTTCTCATCATATTGCAGTAGGGACATTGGGCATATTAATGGGTCTATTCCATAGTTTTGAACTAGTTTTAGTATCTCTGTTTATTACTAATGTATATTCTCTTGTCAGTGCATCTTCATATATATTAAGTATTATTCTTATTTCATCTTGATCATTTCCTCTAATTTAGCTTCATGGTTCCTATAAATGTATTTTCTAACATTAGTTGTAATTGTTTTCCTTTTAATTATCTAGTATAAGCCATCATAACCATAAATTTCATCCATAATTCTAATTCATGATTTACATGCTAAGTCTAACCTTCTTCCTTCTGAATTAATTTCGGCTTCCATACTTCTCCATGGTTTATATTCCATTGGATAATTTTTACTTGACTTAGTATAATATTTTTGTTGTGCTAGTAAATTGTTGGTTCTAAAATTTTTGTTTTGTCTTTGTTTCATATATATATATATATATATATATATATATATATATATATATATATATATATATATATATATATATATATTTGGAGTATTTTGTAGATATGTATTACTTGTCATTTCTCTTTAACTTGGTTAGTTTTAGGTTGTCGTATATATTTTGGTGATTTTTATCCTATTGGTACTAAAGTTTGTTGTTGTTGGTTCATATTAATTTCTTCTATTTTAAGATTCTTAAATTTTTCTATATAATCCTTCTTCTATTATATAACTTTTTCACCTTCCTCTTTAGGGTTTTCCATAAATTTTTATATTTTTTTGCAATCATATTTATTCCTAGTCTATTAATAATTTTAAATTATTTGTCAGTTATTATTTTTCTTGGTTTTCATTTTTCCATTTCTTAATAATTTTTTGTTATATTTTTTTATTTATAATTTCAATACTTTCTTTTATATTATCTATTCTTTTGTTTAAATCATTTTTCCATATATTTTTTTCCTTAATTGTTCTAATTATATTTATTTGTTCTATTACAATAGTCTTTTGTTCAATAATTTCTTATGGGTTTTCATATGCTCCTACCATATTTCCTATTTTATTTGTTTAATTTGATTTTCTAAGGTTATTAATTGTTTTGATAGATTATTTAGGATTTGTTTAACTTCTCATATTTGTGTTGATATATTTTTTATTAACGTCTTTATAGTCATTAGTTATTTTTATTATTTGTCTTATTTGTAATTGTAAATTGTTAATGATTTCTTGAACTTGTTTTGGATTTTTAGCTTGTTCTAAACTTTGTTCTGTTGTTTTATCTAAGCATATTCATAATTTATTTAGTAAAAATAAATTTGTCCAATTTAATTGTTTATGTTCTCCTAATCGCACTTCTCCTAATAGGATAAATTAGTCTTGGGCATTTTAACCTGAACCAAATATCCCTAACCGAAACCAAAAACCAACAAGGTCCGGGTAGGTTCTTGGTTCTTGAAGCAGAATCGTGGGTACCCGAATGTAATCGATTTTTATCTAATTTGTTATTTTTTTTTCAATTTATACGATGAGCAAAAAATTATAAAACTAAAATCTAATTGAGGTTGTAATTTTTCTAAAACTATAGAGTATAAATCAAGACTTGTTCCTACTCTTTTGCCTCTCGTCTCACATTAGATTGTTTCATTCCATGGGTTAATTTAATCTTTACAATTTGAGATTTCTATGAATCAAAAAGTTCAAGCTAGGGTTGTGATTTAAGTTGATGAATTAAAGTTTTCATTCTATGCAATTCATACTTTTTTTCTTACATTTTTAACAAACTTAAGTGTGTTTTTTCCCCATAATGTGTTACGATTGAACTTGATATATTCATAGTTTGGACTATAGTGTACCTTTTTAGTTATGTTGAGTTCATTGTTCTAATTTGAAATATAATTAGTCTCCACCATTGAGTTAATTAGCTGAGTTTTTTAGCTGAATTTTCTCATTTGCACAAATAATGTTGAGTAGTAGTATGTTAGGTATACGTATCAAAAGAGATTATATGAAAATATTTATTAAATGTATAAATAAAAAAAAATATTATGGATAGAACCAAACCCAAACCCAAACCGAAGGTTCGAGTTTGGGTTTGGTTCCAATAATTACAAGAACGCGAATGGTTCCATTTATGAAATACTCGAAGTATAATGGGTGATTTCGAGTATTGAAATATCTGAGCTAATCCACCCGACGCCCAGACTTAGGATAAATGCTATAAATTCTCCATATGTTTCAGTTATTAAGGGTCAGTTACTATTATTAGGTAAATCTTTAGATTTATAATTATATACTCTAGGTTCTATTGGAAATCGATTCCAAGAAAGTATTCAAATAAAAAAAAAAAAGTTTTCTTTGAAAAAAAAAACTCTCTGCAATTTAATTAATTACTAATCTAATTAAAAACTATCTTGAAGATGCGCAACAGAGTTACCTTCCAGTAGTTAATATGAACTTCAATCTTCGAAATAATTGTTCCATCTTTCGACCTTTTAATCTTCCACAATATTCCTTCAAGAATATGATTGTGTTGATGTGGACACCAAAGGATCAAGAATACAATGTTACCCAAGTGGAATAAAATTCTCACTTTAATATTTAATTAGGAAATAACCAAAAACAAGAATGTGGAGTAAATCTTAGTTATTCCCTCATATGTATATATAGGGGAAGAGTTTTAACTCTTCTCCTATTCTTTGTGTGATTAGAGTTTCACACTTGTCCTGCAAGGAACTCTTTTCCTTTTCCTTTTCCTTGTGGGATTAGAGTTTCATGAAAATGCTTCCTACCGGTGAAGGGTAGGTGGCTTATTTACCCAACAAACACAAAACCCACCCCCTATGGGGTGGGTGTCAGTGGGCCCCACTTTCACCCCAACTTTTTACCCCCAACCCAAGAGTGTTGGGTATATAACTCCCCCAGGAATTTTCTCCTACCAGATGGTTGGCAAAATTATTTTGCCAACCATCCAATGTGTCAGCCACCTAGGAGAGATGAAATAACCCACTTGCTTGTTTTGACCAACTAAATCCACTTGCTTGTTTTAGACTAACTAAATCCACTTACTTTTTACCATATTTTGGTTTCCTAGGCACGTCTCTTCACTGTGTCTAATAAGTGTATTTTATACACTTATTTGTACGTCTAAATTAGAATAAATTATAATCGTTTTAGAATATATGATATTTAATTTGTGTTTATTTGTTTACTTTGCAGAAAATATCCCAAAAGATGAAGAATGAAGTAATTGATGAGAAAAATGCATAATTGAATGCTAATTGGAGCTAAAATGAGCAATTGATAAGTTTGTGACGTCAACCGGAAAGATGCAATGTGCTGAAGTAAAGGAATAAGAAGTTGGAGGATCCAGTTGAAGGAATTGAGAGTTGAAACGAGCAAATTGAGAAGATTCCAAAGTATGAGGACTATATTATTGCAATTGGAAGTTGAATGACTGAACAGCAAATTAAACATGAGGGACCAACTTGCAAATATCCAATGATTGATTTGGATAATAAGAAGATACTTTGAGAATTTTTAGGAGTCAATTGGATGCAAGTAGAAGTCAAAAAAGAATGGAATATGATAAGAATATTACCATAAAATTGATTTCAATCCTAGAAGATTCTGGACAGAATTCTATTCGGACTTTGAGACCAAGTATTGGGGTAGTAAACGTTCGAATTAGGAAAATCCTATTTCAAGAAGAATTGTATCCCTTTAAGTTATCTTCCTAACGCAATTTTAATCATCATAATCGGATAAGGAAATAGAAAGATACGGTCGAAATACTGAACGCTGTGCAGATACCAAAAAAGACTCGCGCGCGAATTTGATGAATTTCTTTCCTTCTTCAACTTGGTCTCTTCACCAACTATAAATACAACATCTTTGCACGAAATTAAAACCTTTGCCTCTCCATAGAACGAGCCACAACAGAGATTTCAATTCAAATTCTTGGAGATTCAAGCATCGCAGAGGGGCGTGAATTGAAAATACTTGAAGAATTGATAATTGGTGCAATCTTTCCATTCTTCTTTGTTATTTTCAATGAACGTTTTATTTTCTTGTTTTTGTTCTTTAATCAAGATGTTTAACTAAATTCTATGTTGGGATGAACGATGTAGTCTAGTTAATTATTTTAATGCCATATTCCTTGTTTTAACGCTTTAATGCATGTGTTGATTTATTATTGCGTTTAATGCGTGAATGAACTGGTCATTCTTTCATGATTTCATGTGTTATTTTCATAATCCGAGAGGTGAGTTAATAACATAGATCTAGGTAATAAATTCGGTAATTGAACGAGAGATAGAGATATACTCTTGTTATTATTGCGATCGTGTGTGAATTCTTGTGTGTAATGCATCTAGATACGGAATATTCGGACCCGCTGTAGAGATACAATGTTGACTTATTTAGGTAAGATTGATTTAAACTCGAGAGAGGAATCTCAATTTGAATTAGTGAATTCGATTGAGCACATATTTAGAAAATAAAATCTGGAATTGGAATTGATTTAATTGGTTAGGTGAATTCGTGAATCCCAACTACCTAACAATCGTTTTTAAAACAAAAAAAAAATTCGCAAATTTAATTCTTTTGTTTAATTTCTTAGTTTTAGTTCACAATCACAGATTCTCTTTGTCTGTTTAAATAAAGTGTAGAACTAAAATATTTCGGTACTTAGTAAACAATCCTCGTGGGAACGATCACTCGACTCAAAAGTCACTTTATTACTTGATTGCGATATCGTATACTTGCGATTTTACACAACAGTGTCAGTAATTTTTTCCTTCTCCTCTAGTGACTCGGCTATTTTAGTATTTATTCAAAGTATTTACATTTACAGTTCATTTCATCCAGCGGCATGCTCCTTCAAAATTTCACAAAATCAACAAAAGAATTTTGCAAGTAAGTTATGTACTTTGATCGTGTTTTTAGTAAGTTTAGTGATGATTTTTTTGGTTCATTTTTTTTAGTAATTTTTTTGCACGTATGTACTTTTGCTTATTTTTTTAACTGGGTGCTAAAAAATTGTTAGTGAATTTAGATTAATAAACATAATAATTTTACTTTGAAGGAGTAGTAAGTTATTACACAAACTAATCTAATTTTTTTGTTCATGTTATCATGAAATAGACAATTAATTGCCCAAATTGGAAGAAATCAGCTAAGATTAATGTTAATAATTGGACAAATTACTGCAGGTAGAGAATTTATTCATCATAGTAATAACATACCGACGAAGAGATGTCAGCAAGCAAAATGTGCAACTGAATTTTTGGATTCAAAGTGGCCACAAACACCGGTGAACGGCAGGGGCACAAGTCACGCAACTACAGTGATGTCAAACCCACGCCAGAGGCACCACAAGCTCGGCTAAGAGAGGTCATCTAGCAAGACGAGCGACTGAAATTGCAGATTCGAAGTTGCCACAATCACCGATCAGCAACGACGGCGGCACACTTCAACTCACGGTAAGTTCGATCACGCCAGAGCCAACATCATCAAAAATCATAGTCGACACTGGGGACACCGGAACGGTAGGAAGATGGTCGGATGAAGAGGTTGGCCGAAGGGAAAAATAACTAACAGTGAAGAGACGTGCCCAGGATACGAAAATCGGGTGGGGGGATATGGTAAAAAGCAAGTGGATTTAGTTGGTCTAAAACAAACAAGTGGATTTAGTTGGTCAAAACAAGAAAGTGGGTTATTTCATCTCTCCTAGGTGGCTGACACGTTGGATGGTTGGCAAAAAAATTTTGCCAACCATCTGGTAGGAGAAAATTCCTGATAACTCCCCTACCCGTGAACAAAATTGTAGAGTTTCATACTTGTCCTACAAGTAACTCTTTTCCTTTTTCTTGTGGGATTAGAGTTTCATATTTGTCATACAAGTAACTCTATCCTTAATTCTTTTTTAATAGCGCAATCCAAGAACTATCCAACCCTTTACAAGTTAGTCCTTCAATTCTTATTTAGTCTATTTAGGGGACCCAATTGGATTTATTGATTATATTCTCCCAATAATTAAAATCAATTATGTCAATTAACAACCATCCAATTTAAATATTCAATGTTCTAAAAGGTGTAATGCCTTGCGAGGCGGTGATGTCGTACATTAAGAATTAAAAGTTTAGATGTGGTAATGAGAAGAATAAGTGTCATAATGCGTTTCGTATTATTAATATTATTTTAGTTATTTTAAGATATTAAATATATTTTTTTATAAAAATAGATTTTTTTTTAATAAAAATATTTGGAGATTTGAATAAATAAAAGAGAATTAAAAAAAATTCAAAATAGAGGAGTTGTTTTTTATTTAAAAAAAATCCAAATAATACAACAAAAAATCAAAAACCCCAATGCAACACTCTATCCTTAATTCTTTTTTAATAGCGCAATTCGAGAACTATCCAACCATTTACAAGTTAGTCCTTCAACTCTTATTTAGTCTATTCAGGGGACCCAATCGGATTTATAGATTCTCCCAATAATTAAAATCAATTATGTCAATTAACAACCGTCCAATTTAAATATTTAATAATTCTCTCATATCCCTATAGGAAAATTATTGCAACTCAAAAAGCGTAATGCGTTGCGAGGCGGCGATGTCGAGTATTAAGAATTACATGTTTAGACGTGGCAATGTAAAGAATAAACGTCATAATGCGTTTCGTATTATTAATAATATTTTAATTATTTTAAGACATTAAATAGATTTTTTATATAAAAATATTTTGAGATTTATATAAATAAAAGAGAATTCAAAAAAAAAAAAGAATTCAAAATAGAGGAGTTGTTTTTTATTTTAAAAAAAAATCCAAATAATACAATAAAAAATCAAAAACCCCAATCCTACACTCTAAAGACTCCTACCCACAACTAGCACCACAACCAAATGTGCTAATCATTATCTTGTGCTCTGTTGTCAAACTGAAATATAAAATTAACAAAACAAATGGAAGTAGTATCAATTTCACATCGGATAGAAATGAATGAATGGAGTCTCAACTCTCAAGCCTCCTAAATATTACGCTGCTTGGAGCTGCTTCTCAAATCTCACCTTTAAACTTGGGGATGCCATGCGCAGCCTTATGAGTGATGCTTTTAGTTAAACTTTTTTGTTAGTTAATTATAATTATTAATTAGTTCGATTGGTTTATAACTGATCGAACAGGGAAATTCTGGTTTTTAACCGGTCCGGAACCAGTTTTTAACTGATTGGACCGAGAAAATTTAGTTTTTTTCTTTTATACACGCTTTAAGGTGCGCATAGCGCCCATGCAAGGCGCATTGCGTCTAATTGCGCCTATACAACGTATTTTAAAGCATTTTAGAACATTGATATATATATATATATATTTCTTATAATTATTTATCCTCTTGACTTATCAATCTAATAGTTTGTCCCCGTTTGAGATCGATAATTAATTAGGCATATAATTAACTGTTTTACCTAATTAATTATTCACTTTGCTTAAATCAATATTCTTATTGCTGTGATTTCTAACATCAAATGTTAAATATTAAGTTTAGATTCCTGAAATCATACTTGCACTTAGAATATTTAAGCGATCTCCTTAACTCAACAATTAGAGCAACGTATTCCTTTTGAAATACATAATTTATTAATTCACTTTCCTTTAGTTCCCAACATACAAAGTTATTAATCATATCAATGATTGATCTCACTTATAGTATATCAAAGACTATAAAGGATTATTATATAATAAATATCATCCAAGATAGATTAAAACAATCCACATGATAGTCATGTGAAATCTCAATTCCTAAGCACAGTCATGCTAAAGAATTAATTTCACGATGGTCAGTCCAATGTACTTATTCCGAAATATATCAATCTTGTTACTCATGACTCAACTAGTCACGAAGATTAAGATAAATCGCCTATGCTTATTAATTAGAGTAATAATCAAATGAATCTCAATAAAATAAAGTGTCCATCTTTATTCATTGTTAATGACTAAATTATTCTCAATTGAAATATAATATTAATCTTCTGTATTTCAAAAGTACTAGTATTATATTATCTTTAAACAATTGAAGGCCCTTCGTGACAGCTTATATATAATAATGAATTGCAAATTTAAATAAACGTCAAATATTACATCAAATATAAATAATCGTTTATTATATTTCAGTAAATTCCTAATGCTTTTGAGCACAAATCCCAATAAGTTCAACTATTGGTAATTTTTTAGACATTTTTCTTAATAAATTTCTAAGTGTTACTGTTCACTCTGGTGCTGGCTCTGATACCACATTAGGTAGGATCTTGATTTTTGGATTTGCGGAATTATAATATTTTAGAATTATAATCATCTTTTAATTCTTCTTAAAAATCTTTCATATATCTAATATTTTCTTGTCTAACTTCATTTTCTTCTATTAATCTAAGATATTCCTTACGTTCTTCTACTAATCTTTTAATTTCTTCGTATAATTCTATGACTCTTTTCCAAATCTAACTAATTCTATCTATTCATTATGTAAGGTTCTAATTAAATCTTTTCTTTTTTCACCAAGTATATGAGGGTCATAAACAAGCATAATATTTTTTATAATTGTGAAATAAATTTAATAATTTAATATGACTAATTTGTAAAATAAATATATTTTTGTGTTTACTAAATTTATTGCAAAACTTAATGAAGTCATATGTTGAATAAGGTTTTTGGTATAAGATGTAATTTTTGTGATTTTTTAAGGGTATGATAGGGATTTACTAATATTTGTACACTAGTGTGTAAGAGTCGTGTGTACAAATAGATTTTTCCTTGTAGGACAATAATTGTCTTTTCCTTGTTTTTATATACAAGTGCTTGGAGACAAATAAATGTCAGTGTGCAAGATTTTTTTATGGAGGCATTTGAAAAAGATTTAGTTTTGCAACCTGTTTGAGTAGTTTTTGGATTGCTTTGCTTTGCTTTTGGGATAAATCGTGCAATCAAGATGACAAGTTGATCATTTCGGTCCAGTTATTGCAAATTGAGCTGAGCTGAGCTAAACTAGATTATGTTTATCTATGCTTAAAGAGCAATATTCTAAAAAGCATAAAGTGTACTTAAACGTGAAGATCAAGATCCAAACTTTATGAGTTTGTTACGAGTGAAAATTTGTGTTCTTATTTTTAGTATATTTTAATTAAAATACATGCTAACCATCTAAAATTATAAAATACTATATTTACTTAATAATTGTTAGAAATAGTCAATTATACAATTTTCAAGTTTTTCACATTTTCTTTAGCCACTACTTTGTTTGAAATTTTTTAATGTACTTCTTATTTTTGACTTTTGTACAGGTAAAATAAGTTTTCTTTACTGTTTTGAGCCCGTTTTGAGTTTTCGATTTTTTGAAATATCGAAAACACGTTCACTTTGCTCATTTTCAAAAACGAGTTTTCCAAAACAAAAAAAAAAAAAAAATACAAAGGAAACTCAAAACGAGTTTATTGTGTTTTGGATATTTTGTGTTAAAAAGTCCAAAACGATCAAAATGCGCGTTTTGGATTTATTTTTTTGTAAATGTGAGACACTTCCTTCACTTGAAATTTTTATATTATTTTTCCATTATATATAGATCCATGTTAAGATTTTTTTTTTTTTTGGTAATTTATTTATTTATTTATTTATTATTATTATTATTATTATTATTATTATTATTATTTTAAATGTGAGACACTTTCTTCACTTGAAATTCTTATGTTATTTTTTCATTATATATAGATCCATATTAAGATTTATTTTTTGTAAATTATTATTATTATTATTTTTTGTAAAAGTGAGACATTTCATTCACTTGAAATTCTTATGTTATTTTGTCATTATATATCCATGTTAAGATTTATTTTATTTTTTTTTTGTAAATTTTTTTTTTTTTTTGTAAAAGTAAGACTTGATTCACTTGAAATTCTTATGTTATTTTGCCATTATATATAGATCCATTTTAAGTTTTTTTTTTTGTAAATTATTTATTTATTATTTATTATTTATTTTTAAAAAATGAGACACTTTTTTCACTTGAAGTTCTTATGTTATTTTACCATTATATAGATCCATGTTAAGATTTTTTTTTTTTTTTTTTGTAATTTTTTATTTTTTATTTATTATTATTATTTTATTTTATTTTTGTAAATGTGAGACACTTCCTTCACTTGAAATTCTTATGTTATTTTGCCATTATATATAGATCCATATTAAGATTTTGTTGGTATGTAGTTAAATTTTTGTTTAGTTGAAACAATATTAATGATGAATTTATTGGCATAGAGAACTAACTAATTTATTAACATTAAAATTAATGTAATTCAACAAAACAACTAATTTTCACATATAAAATATCACAAAATAAATATATCAAAAAAATTACAAAGTAAACGCATTTTTCAATTTTCTATTTTGGAAAACAGTTTTTCAAAATTACAAAGAGAATATGTTTTCAGTAATCTCAAAACAAACAACCAAAATCCAAAACTCAAAATTCAAAATCGAAACACAAAGAGAACGTCCCTTGAAAAATTGAAAAAGCCCTCCTAGGCGCGCATTAACCAAGGTGAGGTTTCTCCTGAACTTCAATTCCAGGCAGCGCCTTAGCGAACTCTCTAGAATACTATCAAATAGAACTTTCGGGTCAGGTGGTGGGGTGTTGATGTTGGTATTTAAAATCGAAGCATTTTCCAAAATAAATTTGCTTATTTTGATGCAAATAGAATTAACTTCAAGAAACAGAAGTTCACACTTTGTATGATGATTGTGGCCTCTAGCTACCTTTGATTTTTGTTCAAAATAAATTGGTTACCAGGGACATTACACTGATGCAATACAATATTGAACAAGATCTCATCTAAAAGTTTAGACAGAAGAAAACTCATAACAGACGAAATAATCATATTTTGGGAATTTCGGAGGGAAAAGGGTGTGTGAAAACACATTCCGAAACGCAAATTATACCTGACCTGACTTGGTTTGTGTGTCAATCATCAATCAACCTGTTGTCAAGTGTAGAGAAGAAATAGATGGAAATTTCACTTGAAAAGAAAATAAGCTTTGGAGAAATAAAAACCGTCTAGGATGGCTGATCAGGTACACTTCAACTGTAAAAAAGTAAAAACTAAACAGAAAATAAGTATGCCCTGAAATTATTTCTTCAGGCAAGATAACGATACAATCGCCTATCGGTATCATCCCTCTCCAAGAAATCTCGCTCGATAAGAGACTCGATACGTTTCTTAATTTCTCCAGGGTTGGCCAGAAAACGAGATTGCAATTGCTTCGTAACCTCAGCAATGATATTGTTATGATCAAGTACCCTCCGAGATTTCATAATTCTTACGATTGCAGCCTCAATCTGGGGCTTCCTGTCCTCCTCCACTCTCTGCCTAGTCTCTTGCTTTTCAGGCTCGGACTCTTTCTGTGCAACTACAGTTCCTATCTTCACCTTACGTAGTTTGCTAGTGAATTTGTCGTTGACTGAAAATACATCATCTTCTCCAATATCTTTGCTCATGGGTTCTTTCCGAAGGACATTTTTCCCTTTAACACAGGCTAAGGACTGAAGACACCTTTTCAAATCAGCAGAAGGAATCTCAGTGGCCTGCTCAATCTCCTTGTAGCTAAGAGAATCAGCATTGTTAAACAGCATTAGGACACACATTTGATGCGTTGAAAGATTTAACTCATACTTCTGACCATTCCCAAACGTTGCTCTTAAGTCGGCAGTGCCCATATTTGTTTGCCAGGACAATCTTCGACCCGTGTGGGTCCCAAGGTAATATGATCGAAACTTCTCACAAAGAGCTGACATTTCTGCTGGAAGGTTGCAAGCGACGCTGGGTTGAGTGGGCCAAGACCCTGTTGTCAGAACCTGAACGACTAGCGTAGGGCCATTTCCTAGCTCGGGACCATAGGCTGCATTAAATTCCTGCATAGTGTCTTGAGATGTCTTCATGTCTGTAAACATGCCCTCTAATTTGGAAGTGAACTGATACCCACATTCAGTCTTCAGTTTAACAATCAGACTTCTCTCAGCATCATCAGTTACTGTTTTCCCAGACAAGAGTCGCTTGGCCAAATGTTGTTTATAGTACTTCTCAAAAATATCTTTCTCCTGCAGGTAGCGGAACAACATCATCACCTTGTCAAGAATAATCTCAATGTCCTCCTCTTTGACTCCCTTCAGACCTTTGCGCAGTTTATCATCTACAAACAATGATATGTACTCGGGAGAACGAGGATTCAAATTGATGAAATATTCAAAAGAAGAGTTCAAGGCATTTTGGAAGGTCTTATCATTGTTGAAGGCTGAGACTATGATCTTGTCATATTTATCCCTTTCAACAAGGAGGCATTCAACAAACTCCACAGGATTCTTTGATTTCTCAGGATCGGTAACAAGTTGTTTGCCAGTATCTCTAATGTGAGACGTCATTACATCTCTAACTGTAGAGAGACCATTAGGTACCCGGCGAAATAAGTTATACATTCTTCCTAAATCTTCAAACTTGTTATCAAGAAGCATCTTTACCAAGCCTGAATTCTCCATGTGAACTAGTCTAAGCATGTGGTTGGCAATCATCTCTTTCTCCACAACATTAGTTATCCCAGCTTCACTTTTTGCATCCAAGTAGTGTGACACCCTCTCTATTTCTTCATTTAGACGTCTTTCAGTTTTCTTTAGGTAGTCCCCACAATCACTGTACTCAATAAATTCCTGGGACTCTGCCCTATAGAAATCGGCAGAGACTTCTAGAAAAGGTTTCTCAAAATCATCAAGGTAGACTGAGGGTCCCAAATCCATTAGCATTTTAATAATATTTCTCATCAGTCCCCTGTTAATAACTTCACCAGTGCGTTCTCTGAGTATTAGTTCAAGAAGTGTGTTTAGAAACCTCGTCTGGATTTTAGGGGAGTGAATTACATTGTCCCTCCAAATATTTAGCCCAAGCTCATGAACGGGGGTTCTATTAGTGCTTGGGATGAAAGTCCTGTCCATGTACATTAGTATGTCGCGGATCATCTGCAGTGCTTTATTGTGATCGGTCCATTTCACATTAAGCTCCTCCAGGAAAGAACCACCTTGGGCAGCCTCTATACATTTCGACATCTCCTGCAGGTGGAACGTCATTGTAGACACAAGCCCAGAATACAGCTTCTCCCCAAACTTATGTAATACCATGTTGTAAGCATTTCTGAATCAAATAAACTTCCATGTCAGTGAGAGTTTCAGTTATCATGACAGAGGAGCATAAAAATATAAAACTACCCAAAATGAAGAAAAGGAAAGGAAGGAAAAAATAGAAGTTACTAGATTATTTTATGCAAGATAAACACGAGATGAAAGTAAATCAGACAATCCATATGCATTCAAAACCGAAACTGAAATTCCATATGCAGGAATGACCGAAAACAGAAGTATTCACTTCTTTCTTGGGTTAAACCATTTAACACAAAAAGTGTGTATATTATTTAAGGTTTTTTTTTTTTTTTTTTTTTTTTTTTTTTAAACTTTTTTCCCCTCTTTTGAATTTTCTCATTTTACAGGATAGAAGGTGTAAATATAAATGTCATTGGAAGTCCCCAAGGAACAAACTCTATAAAACTTCAAACATAAAAATGTAAAGATGAGCACTAGAAAAGTCTCAATCCATACATCATAGAGTCCCTATTAGCTTGTGATGATAAGTGTATGACAAGAACTAAATCTTAACACAAGCTCAACCACTCTGATACATTCCAACTAGCATTTTTTATAAACTAATAAATATCTTGCAAGCATTCTCGAGGGAGCAATTCTAATCCATCTTGCTGTTCAAAAAGCTTTTAAATCCAACACGTATGACTCTATAATTTTTACCAACCCAATCAAATGATACATATTTGGTTGTCATGGAAACCCAAAAACGAGAGCATGACCAGATGATGAAAGGGAACTAGAGTAAATCGCCACTACAGGTTGAGAATAGTTCGTTCTCAATAGTCATTAGATGACCATGTTAGAGACTCCATAAAAAATGCAGGAAAACAGAAGCATCAATGATATGACCATGTCCGTGGAATTCGCCAGTTTCCACCAGAAGGAAATTTTGCAAAATAAACAAGTCAAATCTTATAAAAACAGCAGAGGTCCTGTATTTTGCTAAATATTATATGTAGCTTGAGAAATGCAGATCTAACAAGCCAACTAGCAGGAAAGGAGTCGTAACAGAATTTCATTCAATAATAACAGTTTCAGATGTGCAATAATAATAGCTTGTTGCTACTAGGAGGAGCAAAATTATCACCATCTCAAGTAACCTGATCAATCTTCAGGGATATTTAGAGTTCAAACATGTACAGTGACTAGTTTAAGAAAGTTACTTTCACTTACAATGATTTTTTTGATGGAGATAGAGATATAGTTTGGATAGGATTATAAATAGACTTTTATTCATATAATATTTGTTTATATTAGATTAAATTAATTGATAAAGTTTTATCCTATTAGAAGTTCTCTTCATTTAGATTAGTTGCTCTAGAGAGAGGGTTTATTCATTGTAATAAGTACCTTTGAATATATAAGTAAATTGATTTTCTCTTTGCCCTAAATTCTCCTCTCTTCTTAGATCCCCTTTTTTCATTATAGTTCATTTTGTTCTCAATTGTTTGTTGTCAAATTGTTAAGTTCCTACGTCAATTTGGTACCAGAGCAAGTCACTTTCCTTTGGCCTAACATCTTTTGTTCTCAAATCTAAAAATCCTTAAATCTAAACCAACCACCCAAATACATCCAAACCATATGCATAAATAACCAAGTTACACATAAATTCAAGATCAGAATAATCAGGCAGCAGAAGAAGTTATTCTCATTTGTTTTCTTTTTAAGTTTAAATCCAAAAAAAAGGAAAAAAGGAAATGCAACAGTCAGTATTTCTGTTGTTTAGTTGCTGTAAAAGAAAAAAAAAAAATAGCAATCTCTTGGTACTTTATTTTTAAGTGTTTATTAATGCCATTCCTTGTTGCTGCCCATTAAAGGCCCCAGCCTAAAAAAAAAACACTTCCTTAATACACATCCCATCAAATATCAATCAAGCAAAAGCCCATAACATCCATCAACTTTAAAACATAACTCATTCACCCTAAATAACCAACCCCAAGTAGCCCAAACACAAAGCCAAGCATGAACAGTCCACACCCAAGCCCACTAATCACAAACTCCCAACCCATCATCATCATTCAATTAAAACTGTAACTAGACCCCGCAGTTGGCAGCCCCAAGCCAAATCTTTCGGCAATAAATTTTTGTTTAGTTTTAGTTTATCTAAAAAGTTAGAAAAAAAATGTTAATAATATTGAAAATTGCAAGATCATAACCTGTTTTGTTCTTGTAATCAATTGCTCTGGAGAACTCAATGAAATAAGCTTGGACGTCATTTTTCTCATGAGGTATCAACGTTGAAAACTTTTTCTTTTATTAGGTCCCTCATAAAACACAGGTTATAAGTCGAATCCTGTGGGAAGCGACAAAAATCCATGAGAGATAGGAGAACACATGTTCTCCCAAAGCAGACATTACGTAATGAGCTAATGGGTTAGGCATAGAGCTTGGATCGTTATAAAAAAAATGTGCATTTTGTAACAAACTAGCCTCTTTGCAACGTCAAATATGCCCAACACTGGTTCGGATGTATATAAAGAGAATTTTTTTTTTAATACTTCTTACTACTAGATAGTGTCCATAAATCTCATAATAAGTACCTAAAGATTCATAGTGATCTTCAATGAGACTTTCTCTTTAAGCAATAACGCGTTGATCTCTTACGAATACGAATAGAAAAGTGTACAATGCATATGAGATAAAGTAAACTTTGTGTGAACTGATCTCTCTTATGTACTATCAACTTTGGGATAACACCTTCCCTCTTACCCCTCACACATCTCTTTGGAGTACCATAATATTCGAACGTAAGAGACCTCATGAGAGACTTGGTTGAATTCTGTTACTAACTGGTTAACCTGGAATCAACTCAAATTTCTTATTAAATAGATTTCTTGGATTTAAACCATAAAGAACACGAAAGAAATCATGTGTTCTTTTAGCCATAAGAGATTCATCTAGGAAAATATCTTCATTTATAGAGATAATTATGACCTTTATATTGAAAGAAAATATCTCTCTCTAGACTTGCTTACCCTCCTTTTGGATTGTATGGAAAATTAAGATAAGGAAGTTTTCTTGTTGCGATGATTGTATTTGAAATACTTCTTGAAAAGTGTCTTGTCACGATCAAACCTTATTTATCACAATCTATAAAATCTTTAGGTAGGGGTTTATTTAGTTAGTGTTGCCACTTAGGCCAAACTTTCCACAAGTCCTCGACATCGTTCCATAGCTGTTATTGCATAATCATTTATATGACTTTAAGGTTTACTTTGTTGTGAAGTTGTCTCAATTGATTGATACAATTCGGATTGCCACGTGTTTTTCAAGGTAATTATCTACTTACATACTCTTCCTATTGATATTTCGATGTTGCCTATTTACCAAAACATTGTATTAATTCATCAATTTGTTGTCAATGTTCGTAAATTTCATGTTAAAATAAAAGAAATTATTTTCATTCATGAAACTTTTGAACTAACTTTTGATGCGCAATATATGTTTGGAGACTCTAATGGTAATTATCGTGCTTTATTGCATCTCTTTGACCCAATTTTCTAAACATGTGAAGAATAGGATTTTGGATCAACATATAAATAGATATAAACTATTTGAAAGGTCATCACATTGAATGCAAAATAAATTTTCAATATACCTTATTGGGACACACTCGAGCCTCCAATGTTGTAATAATTTTTTATGCATGCCAGTCTACAGTGCTAGTCCTTTGTGCTCCTTATTATGCACAACTAATTAAAGTTTTTGAGGATGCATTGCACTGTTTATTGCTATGCAGAGATTGCTATCGATATTTAAGGTGTGTTTGATTGCGAGAGTGGAAAATGGGTGGAAAGAAAATATTTTCTAAGAAATTGATTTTGCTTGGAAAATATTTTGTGGAAAATCAATTGAAAGTGTTTGATTAGTTTAATTTTCTAAGTGAAAAAAGTGAGAGATTTTTCAAATTTCATCGTTTGATTGACATTATTTTCCATGGAAAATAGAGTAAATTTTTGCAATTTTATCATTTTTTTTTCCAACACGTTTGTACTTGATAACTATAATGTTATTTTTTGGAAAAAAAATAAGTCAATTAACAATAACAAAATTGATCAAACGTGACGAACATAATTTTCCATGTAACCAAGAAAATGTTTTCTCAACCAAATCATGAAAAATTATTTTCCAGCCAAATCTTGAAAATCGGCGCATTAGTGAATTGTGAGGAAAATATTTTCCATGCCTACTTTTTGCAATCAAACACAATAAAGTGTGAAAGTAGGAAAATGATTTCATTTTCCTTGGAAAATAAGAGTGTATCAAACAGAGCCTTATAAAAGGAAAGATTGTCCTTCTTGGTTATTATCTAAGATGATTTGCAGATTTAGGTGTTGTTGTGTGATCATTTTCACTATTTGATAAGAAGAAAGATCATCCTCCTTGAATAAAAAGTTATAATCTATCCATTCGAAGTCAAGTTCTCCCAATAAGGGATAAATGATGAAGATAGAGATAGAGTATAAATAGGATTTTAAATTAGAGTTTAATTCAAAGTACGTTTGTTTAATTAGAATAAATTAGTTTTAATATTTTGATAAAGTTATAGCTTACTAGAAATTCTTTTGATTTTAGATTAGTTGCTTTATAAAAAGAGGGTTTATTCAATGTAATCGCTACAGTTGAATATATGAATAAATTGATTTCTCTTTGCCCTAAATTCTTCTACATTTTTTGGATCCCCTTTCTCTTTCTTATTCATTTTCTTCTCAATTGTTCGTTGTCAAGTTGTTATATTGCTAAGTCGCTTACTGATAAGTGTATTTTATACACTTATTTATCTGTCAAAATTAAGATATTATAATGTTTTTCATGAATAAATTCTACTTAGCTTGTGTTTATTTGTCATTATTTCAGGTTTTATCCCAAAATCAAGAAAAATGAGAAATTGGTGCAAAATCATACAATTTGAAAGTTAGTGAAATTATTCAAGAATCAAAGTGGAGCTTAATTGAAGACATGCTAAATTTCAAAGACTAACTTGTCTTATGTTGAAGAATTGAGGCATAAAGCATTACCAGTGAATTAATGCAAATTCTAACCTAATTGGGCTTTATTGGATTATTATATGCATTGGACTCCTACTGGTAACAAAATACTAGGGACTGCTGGGAAGAATTTAGGATGAAATTGGTATCTTCTCTTGGAATCTATATACACAGCCAATGAGAGGCAGAAGGGGAGCTTTTGGAAAATATACTCGGCTACTTGGGGAGCTAGAGGGATATATATACACACAGCAGCCGAGAGAAATTGGAAGGAGGAGTGCGCTGCTAGAGGGGTCAGCCGAGGAGAAGCCGAGAGAGAGAGCTTAAACCGGAAGAAGATTGCAGTTGGTTAGGAGAAAAAAAGGATACAGCCGACTGGTGATACATTGCTGGGAGGATTATTGGAGAGAGTTCAGATTACAAGGAGAGAAAAATATATATACATTGGGCTGGGAGTCAGTGTGAGGAGGAGGAGAATTCAATTGGGGAGCTTCTTGGAGAATAAAAGGTAGTTAGGCAGCAAGAATAAAAAGAAACAAGAAGAGTGGGCACGGCTGGGTGCAATTGAACTTGGTGGCTGGTTCATATTTTTTTGGACAGAATATATAGATAGAGGTTGCGCAGACTGTTGAAACAAAAAGAAGAGAAAAGGCTAGAGGACTGGTGTGGTGGTGTGCTGGAAGGAAACGGGGTTTGTCTGGAAGTCGACTGTGAATTAAACTAAAATAGAGGCTGGGAATTCCTTTGGTTTGGAAATTGAACTAGGAGGCTGATCGGCCGTGCAAGAAGAGGACTCGACTGGTGGCTTCTTCTTGGTGCAATGATGCTTGGACTTAAATTCTTCAAACTCCGGGTTTTGTTGGCATTATTTATTGTTTTTAATTCCAAGAACATGAGTAGCTAATTTAAAAATCGGGATTGACAATATAGATTTAATGTTTTTAGTTTAATTTTGATTCTCAAGTTGATATTTTTATTTTCATGTATTGATTTTATTATTGCATTTAATATTTGAGTTGTTTGATCACTCATTCATGATTTAATGGTTGTTTTCATAATTCGAGAAGTGAGTTAACAATTAGATCACGTAATAAAATTCGGCAATTTCAACAAAAAGATAGAGATATGAATTTGTGGTTGCTTGTGGTCACTTATGAATTCCTAGAAAATTTAATGCATTTAACTAAGGAGAACTCTGACCTGCTGTAGAGATACATAGTTGACATAGTTAAATAGGCTTAATTTGAACTCGAAAGAGGTAAATTAGATATATGCGTGAATTCGACCAAATACAAATTGAGAAAACAATTTGAGATGAGAAATTAAGCTAGAACATTATTTCTAAATTGTTAGTCCCGATATTCATTTAATTGTTCGAAAACCCACCACGTTTATTCTTGTTTAGTTAATTTTAAATTGTTATTTTTTATTTTAATTGATTTGTTTATTTCATTGATTTTCAATTCTTTGTCGTTTTTGTTTTTATTATTTTACAATTTATTTTCTTAGTTAATTTTTGTTTTAGTCTAGGAATTTTTTTTATCAAAGTAAATTTATATCAAATTAACTAGTCCTCGTGAGATCGACAACCCGGACTCGAAAGTTCACTTTTATTACTTGTTTACGATATCGTGCACTTGCGATAATTTCAAACCAACACTTAGCCCCTGTTCTCTTTGCTGTTTTGAGGTCGTTTTCTGTTTTTATTTTCGAAAACGCTAAAAACGCGTTCTCTTTACCATTTTCGAAAACGTATTTTGGAAAAAAAAAAAAAAAATTGTACACAAAATGCAAAACGCCCAAATGTCCAAAACGCGGAAAACGCGTTTTGGGTTTTTTTTTATTTTTTTTAAAGAATTATCTTAACTTAGAACTAATCTTAATATAAAGTTTAGTTTTTTATTACTTTTTTTAGAATTATCCTAACTTGGAACTAAGCCTAAATAATTTTTTTTTTTTTAGAATTATCCTAACTTGGAACTAAGTTTAAATAAAATTTTATTGAATTCAATATTAACATTACAAAAAAAAATTAAGTGAGAATTCTTGTTATTATATTTCAAAAAATGTACTGATAAATGAACTCTGGTGGTTTTGAAAGAACTTGAATTTTCTGAATTTTAATAGAAGTAGAGCTTTTTCAAATCCCGAACCTGACCAAGCTGTATTAATATAGACTCTTAATGCTTACATTAGTGTGTTGCATGTAACCATATTTTCAGTGTATTGGGAAATGAAATTTGAGTTTGAATTAGTAGTATTCTGCAAGCAAATTAATTAAAAATAGTTTAAGTAGTATTCTACAAAATTTCAAACAGAACGTGTTTTCCAGCTTTTCATTTTCAAAAACAGTTTTCAGAAATGACAAACCAAACGCGTTTTCAGCAAATTTGAAAACAAAAATGAAAACAGAAAGTACAAAACATTTTCGAAAATGAAAATACAAAATAAAATACAAACAGAACGCCACCTTACATTCTTAACTTCAACAATACATATGACAATCTTTTCTCTTATTTCTTAGTAGTCTTTTCACTTACATTTCAATACTTTCTTTAACCTATCTTCAAACTACATATGGCAACTGGCTACCAACAATACACATACCCACTGCAATCAAATTCATTTAGGGAAACAATCAAGCTTATAAAGTAGTAAAAAGTAGAACTAGGACACAAAGGCCGGGTCATTACATTGAGTATCCAAGCATGTTTGATTAGCTTAAATCAAATATGCACTTGATGTTTACGGATTTATAAATCGAGTAATAAAGGGTAGATACTTAATGCTTCAGCCACTGCCTTATGCAGTACATAGCATCCTACATCCAATGAGACCTAAAACATATGAGATAACAAGCTAAGAAATTTGAACTGGGAACCAGAATACAAGCAGATTATCACATTACAAAAGGAAATGATGGATGAATTTTCCATTTGTTTTCTTCCTTTTTTTCTTTCTGATTTCCTTTTCTGGTCCCTTCAACGTGTCAAAGAAAGACGTCCGCACAGTACTTCTTTCCTTTTCCAAGGAGGTACAAATAATCGAAAGCACACAAGAAAACCATTCTATGATTTTATTGGGAAATCCAATATATCATACTATCAAAGCAAGCTAAAAGTCAACGATCATCCTTTTCATATTCTGTCAAAGACTCAAAGCTATCAACAAAAATTCCAAAGGGCAATACAAGAATCCCATAATATGTACGAACCCTACTATGCATGTGCACCCAAGACCAACATAAACGAATATGTTACCCGAATATCATGGTATCATGATATCACCGTGATTTCCTACAGTGGAAGAAAACATATTGACAATGCATCAGCTACAGTTTGAAACTCAAATACCTCATCTTTATGCTGAATATTACCATGAGACGTACTATGTCGGTTCACGGAGGCAAAACAAATGAAATGGAAGCATTAAGTATCTGAAAACATGTAATTGTTGATGGATGCACAATATTGAAATGATTGCTACAACATAATTCTTACAAATGATGGTTTACATAAAATTGACAGAGTCTAAGCCTATAATTACAAAACATTAATGTTTATTCATCTCAAGATTCCTCATCGAGAAACCTTAATTAGCAATTCAATTGAACAAGTACAATGAAATCAAAATACGATAAGCATATCTAGTTCCCATTGCTGCAAATTCAATAAATCAAACAATTAACATAATCAAAATCTATCCAGAAATAAAGCAGAACTGCATATGCCACCTTAAATTTCAAAAAGCCAGAATTAACATCTTCCGCAATTAAAAAATTATTAAAAAATTTCACCGGCAGTTAAATCAAGTTCATAGATCACTAACGCTATCGATGCATGCACTAAATTAAATAATTTTCTTAGTTATAAAAGAATCGGAATACAACAAAAAACCTGTAGAGCTCTTCGAAGCTAAGGCCACTGGCATTATGATTGTAAATCTCGTGAATTGCATGTTCCAGGATCTTCCATGTTTTATCTGCATACTTCGGATCGACTACCACTTTATGCTTGAAAGCCTCAATCTGAAAATTCTTCTTCTTTTGCCCACTATTCATCCTTTTTCGCTTTATATGCAATACCCAGAATAAAAAATAAAATAAACTTCAAAAACCTCTAAAAAAAAAAAAAACCACAGAAATTTTATTCTAAAAGTCTGCAATTTTATCAGCTACGATCAATCTACAAATTTGATTTTATTTCAGAAAGTCGTCTATTTAAGAGAAAAATTAGTAAAGCAGAGACATGGAAGAGAATTTTAGGGTTTGAAACGGGAGGGAGAATACAGAGGAAGAATTGAATTGATTTGTACGTTTAAGCCAATCCTCCCAAAATGGGTTTTGGTGCAGAAATGGGTGAATTGTGACTCTATTGAGACACATGACAGTACATTCATCGACGGAAGACAAGTATATTTGTTGTATGTGTCTTTGTAGTTTCTTTTGTCATAACAAATTATTGTAGTGCTTTGGTACAAGTTTTTGCACAGATTTGGTGTTTTCTCGTACTTTCTTTGGTTGGGCAAAGAATATCTAAAAAAGAAATTAAAATTTCGTGTATTTTATTATAAAAAATAATGTTACAAAAAAAAATTCCATTTTGCCTCTTTCATTTCGAAGTCCAGAATAATATGAAAGTTGATCATGTTTAAAGTCGATGCTTTAACTGCAAGAGAGAGAAAACTTTACTCAGATAATTCCATACGAATACATGATAGTTAGGATGAAGGTTGGCACTTCTTGTGATTACTCAACGTATGTCGTGCAACTTTTTACCATTAGGGGCAAAATAGTACCCTTGTTTCTCAAGGCGAAGTGGAATAGGGGTCTTCAACTAATTGACAAGATAAACTTTCGAGTCTCACGTATATACAGAGAAGAGAAGGTAATAGAGTGGTTGACATCTTGGCGAGTCTTGCAGTGAAGGATGGCACTTCAAATTGGTGGACCTCTCCTCTAGCCTATTGTCTTAGTTTAATTGTCAACGATGCAGTAGGTCTTTGTAACTATATGTTCAATTATATTTATGTTCTATCTTTTTGTCATTGCTTAGCCTTTTGGCTCGTAAGTTTAATTAGATATTTCTATTCTCTTTTTTAATTTTAATATTTTGTTGATGTCGGTAGATGATGAGGGTGCTCAGGATGTGCCAACCTAGTTGGGATGTCCTGGTGCACCTATTGATCCCGAATGTCAACTACTTTATACAAAAAAAAAAAAAAAATGATAGGTCTATCCACTTTATCATGATACATTAAAGAGTCCCGTCCTTAATTTTTTTCACGCCACTAATTGATTTCCACTTCTAAACTCCCACATATTTACGTGAATTGGACTTGCTCATAATCAAGTTGCTCTACTTTTCACATGTCATATATTATCCTTGTTAGAATGAGGTTTCCGTTGTTTCTTCCGTCTCCAGTAAAGAGTGACCTTGGGAAGGTCCAAACTGTCAAATGAAGATTCATTTGTCTTGCTCACGCTCATTTCAATCACGTTGACCAAGAATTTGTTGGAAAAATTGGTTTTGACCAATTTATGTGATTATTTAAGTGGAACTATTAATAGTGAATGGAAAATTAAGCCACTTAAAATTGTGACAATATTGGAAAATTAAAAGAATATTATTGAATATTCTAGAATTAATTTAAATGAAAAGATATGTCTTTTCATATGAAAGATTGTGACTTTTGAAATTAATAATTTCCAATAATTGTGTCTCTTCAATTAGAGACAAATTTGAAAGGATGTGTCTCTTGTAATGGTTGTGTCTTTTGAGATACAACTTTCCAACATCTATATATAGACCCCATATGCTTGTATTATTTTTTTCATTCATCAATTCATCATTCATTTATTCAAATGATTTGATTTCTTTCATTTCATCTTTGGAGTACATAAGCCTAATTTTGGTTCGTTGTACTTGTGTTTTGGAGTGCTACAAACACAAGTGTTGCCGTTGTATCTTGGGAGTCGATTGCCGTTATCCGTAGGCACCGTTGCGAGGAAAATTCGACTTAAGGACAAAGAGTCCAACTCTTGCCTCGGCATTGTTCCTTCTTTTCTTCTTTTTCTTGTTTCGTATTTTCCTTGCCGTTACTCTGTCCAAATTTCGGCACAGATTTACAAATTTTCATTATTGGCGTCACTATTCACAAATCCACCCAACAATCTTAAGTCGAATTTCTCTATATTTTGTGAAAGTGACATTCTTGTTTGGTTAAACTTGTTAAGTTTAACATCTTCTTCATTTTTATTTTGTTTTGGTTGATCTTCTGTTTTACGTAAACGGAAATGAATACGGTTCTTAATACCGATACTACTTCGAATGAAACTTCGAATATGGGAACTTCTGAAGGAAGTGTTCCTACCGGTGTGATTCCTCCCGTTGTGAATACAACTACTACTAATGTGATTCCTCCGGTTGTGGGTGCCCCTATTATCGTTCATTCAAACTCCGTTTCACATAGGGAAAAACCAGAGAAATTTGTTGGGGTTGATTTCAAAAGGTGGCAACAGAAAATGTTGTTTTATCTCACAACCCTCAACTTGGCGAAATTCTTGAATGAAGATCCTCCCGCCATACAAGAAGGGGAAAATAATAGGGCATCTTTGATTGCTTTGGATGCTTGGAAACATTTTGATTTCTTATGCAAGAATTATATTCTTAATGGCTTGGACAACGCCTTATACGGTGTGTATTGCTATAAGAAATCTGCAAAGGAACTATGGGAGACCTTGGAAAAGAAGTACAAGACCGAAGATGCCGGAATCAAGAAGTTCATTGTGGGAAAATTCTTGGACTACAAAATGGTAGATTCGAAGACCGTCATCAGTCAAGTACAAGAATTGCAAGTCATACTCCATGACATTCATGCGGAAAATATGTCTGTGAGCGAATCATTTCAAGTGACTGCAATTATCGAGAAACTTCCACCATGTGGAGGGACTTCAAAAACTATCTCAAGCACAAGCGTAAGGAGATGAACATTGAAGAACTCGTGGTCCGATTGAGGATTGAAGAAGACAACCGAAGTTCGGAAAAACGAGTTGGGAATGGCATACCACAAGCAAAGGCAAATGTGGTGGAATCTAGCAACAATAAAGGAAAGAAGAGAAAGCATTCCGTTGAATCTACAAAGAAGAATGCAAAGAAGTTCAAGGGCAATTGCTACAATTGTGGAAAGGCTGGACATCGCTCGGTTGATTGTCGCAAACCGAAGAAGCAATCCCAAGCCAACATTGTCGAATCTGATGCCATATCAAATGGCATGTCCGATATGAATTTATCGGCGGTTGTTTCTGAATGCAACCTTGTTGGAAATCCCATGGAATGGTGGGTTGATACGGGTGCAACCCGTCACATTTGTGCCGATAGAGGAATGTTCACTTCATACACTCCAACCGAGGGAGAAAAATTGTTTATAGGGAACTCCTCAACATCCAAAGTGGAAGGACAAGGCAAAGTGGTCTTGAAGATGACGTCGGGAAAAGAACTTAGCCTCAATAATGTCCTTCACGTACCGGATATTCGTAAGAACCTTGTGTCGGGTTCTTTATTAAGCAAGAATGGCTTTAAACTAGTCTTTGTATCGGATAAGTTTGTACTTACCAAAAATGATATGTATGTAGGCAAAGGCTATGTAAAAGATGGACTATTCAAAATGAATGTCCTAACTGTTGTACCAAATGCTACAATCAATAAAACGTCATCTTCAGTTTTTATGCTTGAGTCATGTAATCTATGGCATCATAGATTAGGACATGCAAACTTTAATTCAATACGAAAGTTAATGAATTTAAGTTTACTTCCGAATATGCATTTTAATAATGGAAAATGCGAAACATGTGTAGAGGCAAAAGCGGCCAAAACACCATTTCATTCGGTTGAACGAAACACCACACCATTAGAACTAATTCACACGGATGTGTGTGATTTGAAGTTCGTACCAACAAGGGGTGGTAAAAAGTACTTCATCACATTCATAGATGATTGTACAAGGTACTGTTATGTGTACTTGTTGAAAAGCAAAGATGAAGCTTTGGAAGTGTTTAAACACTACAAAAATGAAGTTGAAAATCAACTTGGAAAACGAATTAAAATGATTCGTAGTGATAGAGGTGGAGAATATGTTGCACCGTTTGAAGAATTTTGTGCTGAATCTGGAATAATTCATCAAACAATGGCACCATATTCACCACAATCTAATGGAATTGCTGAACGCAAGAATCGAACGTTAAAGGAAATGATGAATTTAATGTTGATAAGTTCGGGCTTACCTCAAAACTTGTGGGGGGAAGCCATACTTTCTGCAAATCATATCCTAAATAAAATACCACACAAAGATAAGGTTGAATCGCCTTACGAATTATGGAAAGGTCGGAAACCTTCCTACAAATATCTCAAAGTGTGGGGGTGCTTAGCGAAAGTACAAATATCCAAACCTAAACAAGTTAGGATTGGACCAAAGACAATTGATTGTGTCTTTATTGGATATGCTATCAATAGTAGTGTATATCGATTCTTGGTTCATAAATCCGAAGTACTTGATGTACACGTAGGTACAATTATTGAATCAAGAAATGCGGTCTTCTTTGAAGATAGATTTTCGTGTAAATAAAAGGAAATAAGTTCAAATAAAAGAACTTATGATAATATACATGGAAAAAATGATGATCTTCAAGTAAATGAAGAACCGAGACGTAGTAAAAGGCAACGAACTCCAAAGACATTCGGTCCAGAATTCGTAACCAATTTACTCGAAAATGATCCTAGGATATTTGATGAAGCAATGTCCTCTCCTGAAGCTCCTTTTTAGAAAGAAGCTGTACGCAATGAAATTGAATCCATCATGAGTAACCATACTTGGGAATTGGTTGAACTCCCTCCGGGAAACAAAGTTTTATGCTATAAATGGATCTTCAAAAAGAAATTGAAGTCGGATGGATCAATTGATAAATACAAGGCTAGATTAGTAGCCAAAGGGTATAGACAAAAAGAAGGACTAGATTTCTTTGATACCTATTCACCCGTTACAAGAATTACGTCTATACGTGTCTTGATTGCAATCGCATCATTGCATAATCTTGAAATACATCAAATGGATGTCAAAACCGCGTTTCTAAATGGTGAATTAGAAAAAGAAATCTACATGGAACAACCTGAAGGGTTTGTTGCACCAGGAAATGAAAAGAAGGTGTGTAGACTTGTAAAATCATTGTATGGATTGAAACAAGCACCGAAGCAATGGCATGAAAAGTTTGATAAAACGATGTTGTCAAATGGCTTCAAAATCAATGAATGTGACAAATGTGTCTACATTAAAAACACACCTAATGAATATGTAATCATATGCCTATATGTTGACGATATGCTAATTATGAGAAATAACTCCAAAGTCATTTCCTCGACTAAGAAAATGTTAACAAAACATTTTGACATGAAAGATATGGGAGTGGCAAATGTAATATTAGGGATTAAAATCTCTAAAACATCGGATGGTTTGTCATTGTCTCAATCACATTATGTTGAGACTATACTTAAGAAATTTAAGGCGTATGACGATAAACCGGTTAAGTCACCAGTTGACTTAGGTATTCACTTAGCCAAGAATACTGGTGAGCCCATATCTCAATTGGAATATTCGCGTGTCATTGATAGTTTAATGTATATTACCAACTGCACAAGGCCAGATATAGCATACATAGTCAACAAGTTGAGTAGATTCACTAGTAATCCAAGTGTTGTTAAACCGAGTTCTTAGATATTTAAGACACACGGTTGAATATGGATTACACTACTCAAAATATCCTGCGGTGTTAGAAGGATATACTGATGCAAATTGGATATCTGACACTAAGGATTCAAAATCCACGAGTGGTTATGTATTTACCATTGGAGGTGGAGCCGTGTCCTGGAGATCGTCTAAGCAAACGTGTATTGCTTGATCCACGATGGAATCTGAGTTTATTGCGTTAGACAAAGTCGGTGAAGAAGCAGAATGGCTTCGTAATTTTCTTGAAGAAATTTCATGTTGGGAAAAGCCGGTTTCTGCGATTAATATACATTGCGATAATCAGTCGGCAATTGCAAGGGCACAAAACAGTATGTATAATGGCAAGTCTCGACATATCCGTCGGAGACATAATACCATTAAACAATTAATATCGAATGGTATAATCTCTATTAACTATGTGAAGTCAAAAGAAAATTTGGCTGATCCTTTGACGAAAGGACTTGCAAGAGATCAAGTATACCATCTTTCGAGGGGAATGGGCCTAAAGCCTATTGAATAGAATTACTATGACGGAAACCCAACCTTGTAGATTGGAGATCCCAAGATCTTGGTTCAATGGGACAACTAAGTCATAAATGATTCAGAATAAAGCACTTATACCCATTCCTAAAATTTAAAGTGCTATGTAAAATGTGTATAAGGATAAGTATACATATATACTTTTAATGATTAATAACCTTAAGATAGAAAGGTATGAGATCACCTATATAAGTGTGAAGTGGGGCCGCTTCTACGAGAATTCGAGGCTTAATTCTCTTAAGAGCACTTATGAAACCAAGAGTAGTCCAGGGCCAAAATGGACTCAACCATGAGAACCGAATAGGTTACATGAGTCATGGTGTTGGTACAGTTGTTTGGTTTTACACGAACAGCTGGATGGTTCAAGACATCGCGTTCATCAACTAGCCTAGTAAATCCGATTGTATTCAACTAAAGAAGGTTCAAGGCCACAAGCTACCTATCTTGATGCTATGACTTGTCGTGTGTACTCCATTTGTTAGAGTCTGCATTTCATTCGCATTGCATTTGCATTAATTTTCATTCATGTGGGGGATTGTTGGAAAAATTGGTTTTGACCAATTTATGTGATTATTTAAGTGGAACCATTAATAGTGAATGGAAAATTAAGCCACTTAAAATTGTGACAATATTGGAAAATTAAAAGAATATTATTGAATATTCTAGAATTAATTTAAATGAAAAGATGTGTCTTTTCATATGAAAGATTGTGACTTTTGAAATTAATAATTTCCAATAATTGTGTCTCTTCAATTAGAGACAAATTTGAAAGGATGTGTCTCTTGTAATGGTTGTGTCTTTTGAGATACAACTTTCCAACATCTATATATAGACCCCATGTGCTTGTATTATTTTTTTCATTCATCAATTCATCATTCATTTATTCAAATGATTTGATTTCTTTCATTTCATCTTTGGAGTACATAAGCCTAATTTTGGTTCGTTGTACTTGTGTTTTGGAGTGCTACAAACACAAGTGTTGCCGTTGTATCTTGGAAGTCGATTGCCGTTATCCGTAGGCACCGTTGCGGGGCAACTTCGACTTAAGGACAAAGAGTCCAACTCTTGCCTCGGCATTGTTCCTTCTTTTCTTCTTTTTCTTGTTTCGTATTTTCTTTTCCGTTACTCTGTCCAAATTTCGGCACGAATTTACAAATTTTCATTATTTGGCGTCACTATTCACAAATCCACCCAACAGAATTGAGAGTTACAAAAAAGAATGGCAAATTGATTTTACCTTATGGTATTGAATCGTTTAACCACCACAAATTCCCACAGACGATCAATCGATTGATCTAAATAATTGCTACGGCCTTATTGTCAACAAATTTCCAACTACATCCCTAATAACATGTACAATACCTTTTAGCATCAAGGTCACCAAGCTAAAGAAAAAAGGTCATCGATCATTTGTACTTCAATGGTCAAGTGAACTGATGGTAATAATTGTATAAAGGAAGTTGGTGTGGGAGAGATAAGCAAGTAGAGATATGGCTAAAGTTTCGTTATGAAAATCAAAGCTTGCATTTATCTTTACCCATGTGCATGTATTTATCGGAAAAAGATTCTTGAGGATCAAGTCATTGAGCACGTAGCCATGATCCACATTTCACGCTCTCATTGGTTCGCTTAACCTGCCTCCAGTTATGTTTGATTCCTTATCCAATTGGATTTTCTTGTAAAGATTGATTCTGGAAGAATTCCCAATCCTTGGAGATCTACTTGAATTCTAGGAACTTGACAAGACAATTTCCTTATTAAAGTTTCCCTGACCAATATAGGTGAAACAATGAGGCTGCTTTGCCTAAGGCCATCGACCATCAATGTTCTAGCTGAAAGGCAGTGTTGCATGAAGATGAGAGGGATGACATCATAGTCAAGGATCAGGGCGGATCTAAGTTAGGCCCGTACTGGGCTGTAGTAGGATAAAAGTACAATTTGAAAAAACAAAAGAATTTCATGAACCCTTCATCATCAAACACTTCAAACGAGATAAATATAGAAAAAGAATTTCCAAAAATTATTTCAGATTTTGAATATTTATTATCAGTACACCAAACTCAAGTTTTTGTCATAGACAAAACTTTAGAAGAAGACTATAAAACTTTAGATAAAGTTATAGACATTCAAGGATATAGTAGTAATTTTTATCCTTTTAAGAATTATATTAACAGAACTAGTAAAAGAAGTTTTGATTTACAATTTAAAATCAAAGAACTTGAAAAAATTTTAGGAACAAAAATTTTAAGAACAGATAGTGAATTCTATCCTTTCTATTTAGAACAGTATAGAATAGAGACAGGATATTATAGACAAGATTGTGAAAGTCTTTTAGACCAATAATTCCGCATACAAGCCGACCTCTGCATCCAACCTTAGAATAAACCCTTCTACGCCAGTGGCTGTGTTTATTTTAAGTATATACCCCCCCTCTTTTGGTATCAGAGCCATAGCTAATAAAAAATACATAGAATATTTAGACTTATAACTTCCTAGCCAAGGTAAAAAATTTAAGACTATAGAAGATAATATTTTAAATTGTAATTTAGAAAAAGCACATAAATTACATAGTTTGTTTTCAGAAGATCCAAGTCAGAATCTTTTAATAGACTTAGTTATAAATTTTGCAAAAAATTTAGAACAAGCTAATAAAAAGATTAATAAAACTTTAGAAGAAGTTTCAGATCATCTTAAAACAAGAAACTTAGATTTTAAAAATATTAAAGAAAATCTAGACTTTATTAAGAATCAAAATTGTGTTATTTTAGAAAAAATTTCCAAACAAGAAACCATAACCTTAACAAATAATTTTCCAGAAATAACAAAAATTTTAGATTCAAATAAAGAGATTTTACAAGAAACAAGAAAGATTAGTAATAAGACAGAAGAACTAAAAGGACTTATTCTTAGTTAATGAACAGAGAATTCGAATCCGAAAGAAACTACAAAGAAGCTTTTGATTATTATAGAATTTACCATAAAGATCCAGAAGGAATTACAAATATTGATTCTCCAAAAGTTTCAGAAGGAATTTTAATAAGACAAAATAATATAATTATTACTCTCTTAGTAAGTTTACATAAAAAATTAGAAGCCTTTGATAAAAGAATAGACCCTGAAATAGAAAGTGATTTAAGATCTATAACAAATAAATTAGGAAATTTAAACATTAAAGAAACAGGCAAAGAAAAAATCACAAGAAGGTTATCAAGAGACTTAAAATTTCCAAGATGAATTTAACAACTCCATTTTTAGGAAGATCAAGGACAATCAGTGAAGGAACATCTAGACCAAGTACTTCAGGAGAAAATAGAAATTTCTTAGATAGAGTTTTAAGAAGAGTAGAACAACATAATCAGAATTTAGAAGAAATTATAGATCTAGAACAAGATTATGCAAGATTTCAGGCACATGGATTAAGAGTACTTAATCCAGATATCCTATATAACAGAGGAATTTTTGAATCAAGAACCCAATTCTTTAGACATCATAGGGAAGTAGAAATACAATGTATTGGAAACCAAGTAGTAAAGCTTAATCTAATTTCAGAAGATTCTAAGAAAGAACTCAGAAAAAGAAATTTTAGATTTATTCACTTAGGATTAATTGTAATAGGAATAAAAGGATTAACTAGAAAGAGCTTAGGATGTAAGACATTAATTACTATTTATGATGAAAGATTCAATAATATAGAAAAAGGACAGATAGCAAGTATGGAAGTAGACATGAATAGTAATAACGGTATTATTTACTGTAATCCAGACTTCTTAATGACTATCAGAGATTTTTCAGAAAAAATTAAAATAGGTATACGGACTAAAGGATATGAAGAGACTAATAGTGGAGACAATCTTTTGATACATGTAGGATTCTTAGGAAGATGCTCAATTAATTCCCAGACAAAATACAAAGTATATATGGATAAAGTAGTAGGACTAATGAGTAGTAAAGGAATTAATATGGTCAAGCCGAAAGAATTTTCAGCAGAACAATTAGTTGGATTAGAATGGGATATGGATAAGTTTTTAGAAGAAGAAGAAAAGCCAATAGCACCTAGAGAATCTTTAACATATAAAGATGTACATGGTAGAACAAGCTTAAGATTTACTGATTATCAATATGTACCAAAGACTTCTGATGAAGAACAACAAGAACCACACCAAGAGAATGTTCACACATAACTAATAGGAGAAGATATTGATAAAATAATTTATCCAAAAGAATTAGGTATTATTTTAAATAAAGAAGAACTCCTAGAACTAGAAGATCAAATGTACATTACAAAACAGATAAAAGAAAATGAGTATTTGTATTATGATTCAGAACAGAATATTAAGATAGGAATTATTAATGAAGAAAATGATAATAATACAGAAGTTACAGATCATAGTTATACAAAAGAACTCATGGAAGATACAACTAGATACAGAACATTTGATGAAACCTCTTTTGATAAGACTGTTAAACATGAGATTTTAACTTACGGAGATGGTTTTCCTCCTAGAGGAGCCTATAATACATATAATGAACCACCACAAAATAGTAAATACATAGCAAGAGGAAGTGAGAGACCTTTAGAACAAAAAATAGAATTTCAGACAGCCTCCAAAGCACAAATACTAAACATTACGGCACATGATCCACAAACATGGACAAATGTCATAGATGTTTGGAAGAATACTATAATAGGACATTATATTAGAAACATACAAGACATGGAACCTTTAGATATGTATAGATATTTAGAAACATTTTTAGGAGAAAGTACAAAGGCAATGTGGGAAGCCTATAAAATAGAAAGAAAAGAAGAATATGATCAATTAGTACAATTAGGAAGTAACCCTTATAATTTTGTTAATAAAGTACAAATTTTAATCACGGGAGCAGACCCTAATTCAGGACATATGAGTATACAAAGAAAAGCAATGAGAGATTTAGAACAGCTTAATTTATATAAATGGACTAAAGGTAAGTATGTAAAAAGATTTTTAAATGAATATTATTATCAGACCTCAATTTCAGGAAATACATTTAACCAAGAAATAGGAAATAAATTATTTCATAAATTACCAGGACCATTAGGATTAGAAATTACAGAATCATGGAATAATCTAGCATCTGTAAAAGAATTTCCAGAGAAAAACTGGAGTATAGGACAGAGAATACAACATGTAATAAGATGCCTAGAAGGTAAATGCGTAGAATTACAAATCCAAAAGCAATTAAAAAAAACAGATTATAAATTCTGTAAAGACATTTTTACACCTCAGACATATGGAGCTTCAACATCTAAACCTTATAAGAAAAAATATAAGAAAAATTTTAGAAAACCAATTAAGAAAAGATACTTCTTAAGAAAATCAAATAAGAGAAAACCTTACTTAGATGAAAAAAGACATGTGAGAAAATTTAAACCAGATAGAACTTATAAAAATAAACTAAATTGCTTTGTTTGTAATAGCAACGAACATTTAGCAAGAACATGTCCTAAAAGAATAAACAATTATGATAAGAAAAGTACTCTTATAGAATGTACTAATGAAGATTTAATACAATTAGATGAATACATTTCAGATAAAGAATCTATTTATAGTATTATATCAATAGAAGATCAAACTAATATAGAAGAAGAACAATCTGATTATGAAATCTTAGATGAATTTACTAAATTCAAAATAAATGAAGAATCAGAATCAGAACAAGAAACTGAATTTATGGAAACATCTTTAGACTCATGTAAACATAAATGGCAGAAGAACATAGGAATGGATAATATAGCATGTTTTATTTGTAAATGGTATCCAGCAAGAAAACTTAGAGCTAAATGTTTAGAATGTTATAAAGAAGCATGCATAAGATGTTTAGAAGAAAATATGATTCTAGAAAAAGAAGAAACAAACATTGAAGTAGAAAAAAGTAAATTAGAAATTTCTGAAATCAGAATTCTTAGAAAAAGAATTGAAAGTTTAGAAGAAATGCAAAAGTTAATGATTAAAAGAATTGAAATATTAGAATCAAATAGAAAAGATAAGCAAATCATGATAGAAGAACCAGATTTAGAATGCTCACAAATTAATTATGTCCAAGTAATTTGTAATTCAGAAAAACTTAAAACAATAAAAGTAAAATGTCAGATCAGAATAGGAAATTATATAATAAAATGTTTAGGATTAATAGACTCAGGAAGTAGTAATTGTATAATAAATAAAAAATTAATTCCAGATCAATATGTTATAGAATCCAAAAATTCAATCAATGCACAGCAAATGGATGGAGGATTATATACATATACAGAATTATTAAGACCAAACAGTAAAATAAGCTTTGAAACAAATTGTGGACTTAGTACAGAATATACATTACCAAGAGACTCAACATGGGTTAGATCCCTCAATTTAAAAGAAACAGATTTTATTATAGGTCTTAGTTTTTTATTAAAAGACAATGGTAGTGTTACAATTACAAAAGATTTTATACATTTCCAAAAACATACATTATTCACACCAGCCCAGACAATACACTATCCATCAGAGTACACCTTTTCCTATAAGGTTACCACTGACACTCCCTTACAAGATTCCTAAGTTAACTTATCCCTTTCTCCAGTATCTAAGGATCACAACAGGCTCACTCCGGCCAACAATCCTATCTCTGGGTCACTCAGGGTTAACTTAAAAACAGTACGGCTTCTAAAGATCAAGTTATGCTTTTATGATATGCATAGAATGAAATGATTTAAATCTTTCAACAAAATTTACATCATATGAACTGCTTAAAAAACATAAATACAAAAATGTAAATTAAAGATAAACTTTTTTTTTTTTTTGGAGATCTATTAAAACATTATAAAGATAATACAACTAAGGGTTTCCCTTTCGGAAAATCCCTTAAAGGATGAAATAAAACTTAAAAGAAACAAGTACCTTGGAGATATTCACAGTTTTTCTATACAGGGGTTCCTATTTTGGATTGATGAATTTTTCTGATAAGGAAGGTTTCTCGGGGTAGAGAGCAAGGAGATCACAGGCTGAAAACTCTTGCTTCTTCCTTTGAAAACCAACTCCTTATATAGAGAAATTCTTGGGAGCAAAAAAAACTCTATCCTAAACGAATCTTATCTTTTTACAGCTGTCCTTGCTTTTTTAAAGTTGTCTCATACTTTTTTGACACGCGTTTCTCCGAGCAACTCTGGTCAAAAAGTAGTTGGACAATTTTTATCAAAAGCATCTTCTTTTCTAAAAGCTCTTGTCGGCAGCATCTTTTCTGAAAAGTCTTTTGTTCTTTAGCGTCGGCAGCATCTTATGTATTTAAATTGTGTTCTGCTGTTGATGAGAAAGACATTCCACTATCTGAATTATTGAATGCTTCTCCTTCATGGCCTTCGTGACTATTTCCTTGACTAGATTCATTGTCTTCTGGTACTGGCATGTTATGTGGATATTCTGAAATTTCTTTTTCTTTTTCTGTTCTATTTTGCGAATAAATTTTTTCAAAAATTTTCTCAATTGTCTCACTCATTTTTTCTTCAAGATCTTTTTCTTTTTAATTAAAAATTTTTTCTTTCTTTTTGACGACGTCTCTTCTTTGCTGGATGGAGTCTTTTGAAGTTTTTGTATATGAGAAAGTAAATGATTAATTGAAATAATATCGTCTTCTGGATCTTGGGCTTCTTGGACAATTTCTTTTCCTTTTGTATTCTGACTACAAGATTCTTCTTGGGTATTTTGTACTGGGCTAAAATTCTGGGCTGAGCTAGAAAATGGTTCTTGGGATTCATGGGAGTATGTGACAAGATAGTCAAATTTTCCACTGGGTTGGCCCAATGTGTCCCAAATTTCTTTGGTCTGAAGGGGAAATTGCTGGGTCTTTTCAAAAAATAAATGGGCTTGTGTACTAGGGAAATCAACAGTTCCCTGAGTCTGTTGGACTTTTGGCAAGTCCATAGCCATCAACGGGTTTGGAAAGTCTTTACCAGCTACCGTTTGAGCTGGACTAGCTACTGACTTCTTGGGCTCAGTAGTACCTTTCCCTAAACTAATCTTCAGGCTGATTATTTCTTTCTCCATTTCTGTGATTTTCTTCTGTAAGAGGGTTCTTTCTGAAGTAAGGTTCTGGTTAGCTTCATTGATAACCCTGAAGTTGTTCTTCATACACTCACAATGATTACAAAAAATGTTCTCTTCTCTGCTTGGGGAAAAATCAAGAGGCGGGTCTTGGTAATTTTTCAGAGAAGGGGAAATGAAGAAGTTAATACCTATGAGCTGTCTTGCTGAGTCTAAAGCTTCTTTCAAATTTGTAAATCCTTTGTAAAGAGGGTCTTTAAAATTGCTGATGCTTTCTAAAACTTCTAACCATGTATGAAAGACGCCTAACTTATGACCTTTTATGACTACATAAAACTTGAACTTTGTTCTGTTCTGATTAAAATGTTCTGACAATGCATTCATGCATGCAAGAAAGTACTTCTGGTCTTTTGGATTTTTGTTAAATGAAATCCATAAATTATCTAAAATGCATTTCTCTTCTTTTGAAATTGAAACGTGTGCAAGTGCTTTAAAAGAAATGTTACTACTAGGAAAACATGTAAGTTCTTGATTACCAAATCTAATTCGTTCTGAGTAATTTGGTCTTTTCTGAGTAGATGGAGTCTGAAATGATGCATAGGAATTTCCCGGAGGAATTCCTGGTCTTGGAGGCGGTCTAGACATCTGTAGAAAACAATATCATAATGAGTTTATCTCAAAAATTTCTTTATTTTCTACCATTCTACTAAGGATGTCTGCTGCTTTATTATCTACTCCTTTAATATGTTCAAATTCTATGTTTATTCCTGTATTAGTAATTCTATCTACAAAGTTTAACCATCTTCTTCTACTGATTTTCTTGGAATCTAATTTTAATTTATTATAAAAAGAGACAATAGCAACACAGTCTGTTCTAATTATGATTTCTTTCTTTGAAATAATAAAAAGTTCAAAACTGTCTAAGGCATAATTAACAGCTAAAAGTTCTGCATCTATGCTACTCATGTTTCCTTTTTCTTTGTAGTTACCACTATTATATCTACAAATTCTTTCTGTGTTTTTATCTACATATCTATTTGGTTTACATAATAGAATGGCTCCCCATCCTAATATGCTTCCATCTATTTCTATGATCAGAAAATCTGTATCTAAGGGCATTGCTAATTTTGGTAAATTTTTTATTCTATCTTTGATTTCTTGAAAAAGTTTAATATCTTCTTGATTAAAGTGTCTTTGTCCTGTTGGAGAGGTCTTAGAATATAAGGGTCCTGCAATTTTTCCTAAATATTTTATAAATGGTCTTGCATAATTTACTAATCCTAAAAAATTTTGGATTTGTTTTAAATCTTCTAGCTTGTCTGGAAATTCTAACGCTTTCTGAGCTATATGAGGTTGTAATTTTATCTCTCCTTGACCTATATTGACTCCTAAAAAATCTATATATTCTTTAAACAAAATCATCTTTTTCTTACTAATGATTAATCCATGTTTAATGAATTCTGAAAATACAATTTGTAGGTGTCCTCTATGTTCTCTTCTGTTTTTACTAAAAACAAGAATGTCATCTATGTATGCTATAATAAACATGCTATATTATCCATTCCTATGTTCTTCTGCCATTTATGTTTACATGAGTCTAAAGATGTTTCCATAAATTCAGTTTCTTGTTCTGATTCTGATTCTTCATTTATTTTGAATTTAGTAAATTCATCTAAGATTTCATAATCAGATTGTTCTTCTTCTATATTAGTTTGATCTTCTATTGATATAATACTATAAATAGATTCTTTATCTGAAATGTATTCATCTAATTGTATTAAATCTTCATTAGTACATTCTGTAAGAGTACTTTTCTTATCATAATTGTTTATTCTTTTAGGACATGTTCTTGCTAAATGTTCGTTGCTATTACAAACAAAGCAATTTAGTTTATTTTTATAAGTTCTATCTGGTTTAAATTTTCTCACATGTCTTTTTTCATCTAAGTAAGGTTTTCTCTTATTTGATTTTCTTAAGAAGTATCTTTTCTTAATTGGTTTTCTAAAATTTTTCTTATATTTTTTCTTATAAGGTTTAGATGTTGAAGCTCCATATGTCTGAGGTGTAAAAATGTCTTTACAGAATTTATAATCTGTCTTTTTTAATTGCTTTTGGATTTGTAATTCTACGCATTTACCTTCTAGGCATCTTATTACATGTTGTATTCTCTGTCCTATACTCCAGTTTTTCTCTGGAAATTCTTTTACAGATGCTAGATTATTCCATGATTCTGTAATTTCTAATCCTAATGGTCCTGGTAATTTATGAAATAATTTATTTCCTATTTCTTGGTTAAATGTATTTCCTGAAATTGAGGTCTGATAATAATATTCATTTAAAAATCTTTTTACATACTTACCTTTAGTCCATTTATATAAATTAAGCTGTTCTAAATCTCTCATTGCTTTTCTTCTTTTCTTTCTATTTTATAGGCTTCCCACATTGCCTTTGTACTTTCTCCTAAAAATGTTTCTAAATATCTATACATATCTAAAGGTTCCATGTCTTGTATGTTTCTAATATAATGTCCTATTATAGTATTCTTCCAAACATCTATGACATTTGTCCATGTTTGTGGATCATGTGCCGTAATGTTTAGTATTTGTGCTTTGGAGGCTGTCTGAAATTCTATTTTTTGTTCTAAAGGTCTCTCACTTCCTCTTGCTATGTATTTACTATTTTGTGGTGGTTCATTATATGTATTATAGGCTCCTCTAGGAGGAAAACCATCTCCGTAAGTTAAAATCTCATGTTTAACAGTCTTATCAAAAGGGGTTTCATCAAATGTTCTGTATCTAGTTGTATCTTCCATGAGTTCTTTTGTATAACTATGATCTGTAACTTCTGTATTATTATCATTTTCTTCATTAATAATTCCTATCTTAATATTCTGTTCTGAATCATAATACAAATACTCATTTTCTTTTATCTGTTTTGTAATGTACATTTGATCTTCTAGTTCTAGGAGTTCTTCTTTATTTAAAATAATACCTAATTCTTTTGGATAAATTATTTTATCAATATCTTCTCCTATTAGTTATGTGTGAACATTCTCTTGGTGTGGTTCTTGTTGTTCTTCATCAGAAGTCTTTGGTACATATTGATAATCAGTAAATCTTAAGCTTGTTCTACCATGTACATCTTTATATGTTAAAGATTCTCTAGGTGCTATTGGCTTTTCTTCTTCTTCTAAAAACTTATCCATATCCCATTCTAATCCAACTAATTGTTCTGCTGAAAATTCTTTTGGCTTGACCATATTAATTCCTTTACTACTCATTAGTCCTACTACTTTATCCATATATACTTTGTATTTTGTCTGGGAATTAATTGAGCATCTTCCTAAGAATCCTACATGTATCAAAAGATTGTCTCCACTATTAGTCTCTTCATATCCTTTAGTCCGTATACCTATTTTAATTTTTTCTGAAAAATCTCTGATAGTCATTAAGAAGTCTGGATTACAGTAAATAATACCGTTATTACTATTCATGTCTACTTCCATACTTGCTATCTGTCCTTTTTCTATATTATTGAATCTTTCATCATAAATAGTAATTAATGTTTTACATCCTAAGCTCTTTCTAGTTAATCCTTTTATTCCTATTACAATTAATCCTAAGTGAATAAATCTAAAATTTCTTTTTCTGAGTTCTTTCTTAGAATCTTCTGAAATTAGATTAAGCTTTACTACTTGGTTTTCAATACATTGTATTTCTACTTCCCTATGATGTCTAAAGAATTGGGTTCTTGATTCAAAAATTCCTCTATTATATAGGATATCTGGATTAAGTACTCTTAATCCATGTGCCTGAAATCTTGCATAATCTTGTTCTAGATCTATAATTTCTTCTAAATTCTGATTATGTTGTTCTACTCTTCTTAAAACTCTATCTAAGAAATTTCTATTTTCTCCTGAAGTACTTGGTCTAGATGTTCCTTCACTGATTGTCCTTGATCTTCCTAAAAATGGAGTTGTTAAATTCATCTTGGAAATTTTAAGTCTCTTGATAACCTTCTTGTGATTTTTTCTTTGCCTGTTTCTTTAATGTTTAAATTTCCTAATTTATTTGTTATAGATCTTAAATCACTTTCTATTTCAGGGTCTATTCTTTTATCAAAGGCTTCTAATTTTTTATGTAAACTTACTAAGAGAGTAATAATTATATTATTTTGTCTTATTAAAATTCCTTCTGAAACTTTTGGAGAATCAATATTTGTAATTCCTTCTGGATCTTTATGGTAAATTCTACAATAATCAAAAGCTTCTTTGTAGTTTCTTTCGGATTCGAATTCTCTGTTCATTAACTAAGAATAAGTCCTTTTAGTTCTTCTGTCTTATTACTAATCTTTCTTGTTTCTTGTAAAATCTCTTTATTTGAATCTAAAATTTTTGTTAGTTCTGGAAAATTATTTGTTAAGGTTATGGTTTCTTGTTTGGAAATTTTTTCTAAAATAACACAATTTTGATTCTTAATAAAGTCTAGATTTTCTTTAATATTTTTAAAATCTAAGTTTCTTGTTTTAAGATGATCTGAAACTTCTTCTAAAGTTTTATTAATCTTTTTATTAGCTTGTTCTAAATTTTTTGCAAAATTTATAACTAAGTCTATTAAAAGATTCTGACTTGGATCTTCTGAAAACAAACTATGTAATTTATGTGCTTTTTCTAAATTACAATTAAAAATATTATCTTCTATAGTCTTAAATTTTTTACCTTGGCTAGGAAGTTCTAAGTCTAAATATTCTATGTATTTTTTATTAACTATGGCTTTGATACCAAAAGAGGGGGGGTATATACTTAAAATAAACACAGCCACTGGTGTAGAAGGGTTTATTCTAAGGTTGGATGCAGATGTCGGCTTGTATGCGAAATTATTGGTCTAAAAGACTTTCACAATCCTGTCTATAATATCCTGTCTCTATTCTATACTGTTCTAAATAGAAAGGATAGAATTCACTATATGTTCTTAAAATTCTTGTTCCTAAAATTTCTTCAAGTTCTTTGATTTTAAATTGTAAATCAAAACTTCTTTTACTAGTTCTGTTAATATAATTCTTAAAAGGATAAAAATTACTACTATATCCTTGAATGTCTATAACTTTATCTAAAGTTTTATAGTCTTCTTCTAAAGTTTTGTCTATGACAAAAATTTGGGTCTGGTGTACTGATAATAATTATTCAAAATCTGAAATAATTTTTGGAAATTCTTTTTCTATATTTATCTCGTTTGAAGTGTTTGATGATGAAGGGTTCATGAAATTCTTTTGTTTTTTCAAATTGTACTTTTATCCTACTAGGTACTTTTAATTTACATTTTTGTATTTATGTTTTTTAAGCAGTTCATATGATATAAATTTTGTTGAAAGATTTAAATCATTTCATTCTATGCATATCATAAAAGCATAACTTGATCTTTAGAAGCCGTACTGTTTTTAAGTTAACCCTGAGTGATCCAGAGAGATAGGATTGTTGGCCAGAGTGAGCCTGTTGTGATCCTTAGATACTGGAGAAAGGGATAAGTTAACTTAGGAATCTTGTAAGGGAGTGCCAGTGGTAACCTTATAGGAAAAGGTCAGGTTCAAGTTGATATGTCTTAGCACAACTCTCACGTAATAATTACCAAAAGAGTTTATTCGACTAATTTCCAATGTCAAACACAACGAGGACAATTCAGGTTCTTGAAACCATGGTAAAACTTCAGATGATGCTCAAACAAGGATGCCATCTCAATAGCTGTCAAAGCTGCTTCAGCACCTTTACTTTCCTCTCAATTGAAAATTCCATTTAATTGTTCTAGGTTTTAGAATGTGATTTGTGAAAAATGATATTAATATTATGTAAATGTGTTTTTAGGATTAGAATGTGTTTTTAGGCTTAGAATGTAATTAACTTTGTTTGAAAATTCAAGTGTAATAGTGATTCAAGTTATATTTTGATTATATATATTGGATTTTTAATGTATTATTATTTATGATTTTCCTTATATTAGATTTGGTACTCAATATTCTTGATTTCAATCTTCTTAGTCAAAAAAAAATTTCGGGGGGCCTCTCCTCTCCACCCCCCACCCCTCTAATTTTTTGCCTCAGCATTGTATAATTCCTGGCTCCGTCACTGGCCACCCCCACAACTTTTAGAGTCCAGCTCGGTACAACATGAAATCCTGGATCCACCACTGATGGTGGTGAACACGTTTCTACTTTCATTATCAGAGTCGAGACTAAAAGAATGATTGGGACAAAAAACTTTCGTGTTGTTCGTGCTTTGGATATCCATATAATCATGACTATAGAAGTGACTAATTCCTAGAAGTTAGAAGGCGATGAACACCAAAAAATTGTTGATTAATTTCTTATTTGTATCTAGTCCCAAGAATGGATGTTAGGAAAAATCTAATGCAAGACTTGACACGATGGAGAAAACGTGGGCCCTCATGTTCCTTGAAGATTTGGCGTCGTTGCCATGCTAGCTTGGAGCCTTAGCTAATTAAGAGGTGTAAAATGTGTGTTGAACATTTCTCATTAACAGAATATTCCATCTTTGTTATTGTATCAAATATTAACAAAATGATAAATGCACACATAATAATGAAAAATACGAAGTTGTTTGAGAAGCTCAGTATACAAGTATTTATAATGAAAAATATATTAGGTTTTTAAGCAGCTAAAGTAAGTTGAATATTCACCTGCTGTTGAATTTAGTTAAAAATATTTATTAAGATTTAAATGAATGTTAATAGTTAGAATTAATTACATATTGCATAAGATCCACAACTTTAATTAGCTTTTGAACTATACATTTGTTCAAATTCTATCAAACTCTGCTAAAATTAAATCAAACCAAAGCTAAATCCTATATATTAAAAGAGCGAAAGGCATGTGCATTTTTTCATTTGACGTCATGCTGATGTCATCAAAACGACATCGTCTTTTTTTTCTTTTCATTTCATCTTTTCTTTTATAAAGAAGCGAAAGTGAGCCCTAATAACATTCATGAAGATTCGAGTTCTTCCTCTCTCCTCACTTCTAGTTCTTCCTCTCTTCGACCATAATTTCATCGTATTGTAAACCAGAGCCACCACTTCCACTCTTTCTAACCCATTTCTTCGGTGGTGAAGGAGTAATCTATTGTTTACACATGTAGCATGCTTACGAATCGCTACTCCCCTGGATCGGCTTTTGAGGATCGATGCAAAGCTTGAACAGTCACAACAAGTGATCGCTAATTACTCCGCACTTCAACATGGAAACCATGGTGATGATAAAGAGCTTGATCAGTATATGGTAAAACCCCTTTTCGGTTTTTGACTCTTTTCCTACTATTATGCAAAACGTTAAAGAGCTTACTTATTGACTTCTTTGGTGGTATTTTTAGTTAGTGGTTTATGATAAGTGTATTTTATACACTTATTAATATGTCTAAATTAAAATAATATATTGTTGTTTTAGAATAAATGTTATATAATAGTATGTTATTTGTTTACATTACAGAAAATATCCCAAAATCAAGTGAACGAAGGAATTGAAGCAAATAAAGGCAAAATTGATGATAATTAGAGCTTAAATCATACAAATGGGAAATGGTTTGAAGGAAATTGAGGACGAGAGGAAGTCAATTGGGAGAATTTAAAAGTTTGAGGACTAAATGGATCTAATTGGAAGGTGGAGTACTAAAGGTGCAAATAAAATATGAGGATATACTTCCAATCTCAAAGTTTGAAATTGTGCTGGAAAGTCAACACGTGAGGCCACGCACTTCTCTACTGAGTGGTCACGTGACCAAACATTTGAATCAATAGAATCGAAAGATTACAATTGCTCGGCCGCGCCGCTGTTCGACTGGGCCATAATTCTGGATTTTTGCATGATTTTCAATAGGATTTCATCCATGATTAGCTAGGTTTCTCCAAAACATATGAATACAATTCGTGAGGCATGAATTCTAAACCTTTTGCCTCACCTAAGAATAACATAAACTCAAATTTTAACGTCAAATTCTTGAGAGATTGAAGTAAAACAAATGGTGAGACTTGAAGATAACAAGAAGAATTGATATTTGGTGCAAGTGTTCCTTTCTTTTATATTATTTCCAACGAATGCCTATTTTTATTGTTTTTGTAATTTTATGACGATATGTGGCTGAATTATCATGTTGGGATGAACGATGTAGTCTAACTTTATTATTTTAATTTCAAACTCCATTGTTTTAATTATTCATCACATGTATTGATTTTATTTTGTGTTTAATGCATAAGTCAATTGACCACTAATTCATGATTTCGTGGTTTTTTTTCATATGACCTTGATCAGTATATGGTAAAACCCCTTTTTGATTTTTGGCTCTTTTCCGACTATTATGCAAAACGTTAAAGAGCTCACTTATTGACTTCTTTTGGTGGCATTTTTGGTTAGTGGCTTACATAAGTTGAGGAATTTAACTATTCATATTAATGTCATTTAGACTTCCAATTTTAGTAAAATAAATTATGAAGGGACTTGAGGGTTGTTAATTGTGTTTTCACTTAAGTTTTTATGTCAAGAAACCCATAATTTTATTTAAATCCTTTGAGGTTTTTTTTTAAATGTTTTGATGTGCGTCTTCATGTTGTGTTGTGTTGTGTTGTGTTGTGTTGTAGGTTAATTTATATGGTAGAAGCATGGGTGATTAGTAGCATTTGATGGCACAAAAAGCAAAAAGGAATGTACCGAGAAGAGAACGGAAGCAAAAGAGAAGAGAAAATGGATAAAAATTCAACAGCAAGTTAGCATTTTTTTTTTAATTCCGAAAATTCATCATAATTCAAAAAAAAAAAAAAAAAGTTACTCCGAAATTCAAGAACCACTTTCTTGAATTTCCTTAAATTCTTGATAATTCCTTACCTTCCAAGTCAAATTAAAATTCTTGATATTCTTTCCTTTCTAGTCAAAATTCAAGAACCACTTTCTTGAATTTATACAATATTCTTGAGTTTCTTTCCTCTCGAGTCAAATTCAAGAACCACTTTCTTGAATTTCTTTAAAATTCTTGATATTGTTTTCCTTTTCGAGTCAACATTAAATTCCTTCTTGATATTTGTCAATATCTGGACCCTCTTATTTTGAGTCTCTCAAATTTTTGAAAGTTACATAAAGGGATGAATTATGAGTTCGATCCTACCTTCCAGACTAGGTGTCATGTGGGCAGTAAAGTGTGCAATATTATTATTGATAAGGAGTATTATTGCGATCTGGCCAGTACCACCATGGTTGAGGAGTTGTGCTTACCTTTACTACCACATCCTAATCCTTATAGGCTGACGTGGTTAAAGGAGTGTGGGCAGGTAAATATAACCCATGGGGTTATGGTGAAATTGACACTTGGAAGATATATCGATGAACTGTGGTGTGATGTGGTGCCTCTAGAATCTTGTGACATCTTGTTGAGTAGATCGTGGAAGTGTGAGAGGAAAGCAGTCTACGATAAGCGTAGGAATATATATAAATTTGTTAAGGATGAGAAAAGTATTAAGCTTATGCCGTTAACCCTAGAACAAATACTTGAAGAGAAAGTAATGCGAGAAAAGAGAGATGAGCAAAGAAAATTCGAAGATGATGAATGGAGTATGAAGGATTAATTCATGGAGATGGCCAAGAAATTAATACAATTAAATGAGGAGATGAAGGCACAAGAGGCTAGAAAAAAGTTAGCCGAGTTGCAAGAGAGAGAAAGGGGAATAGAGGAGGTAGTTAAATTACAAGAAAAGCCTTTGGATATGATTGTTAAGAAGGAGGGAGACTTGAGGAACGAGTTAGAAGATAAAAATTTGTGTAGTGTTGAGAAGGTGCCTAATCATGTCGATAAAATTATTTATGAGGAGGTGCATGAGCAAAAGAATGAGAAATTAGGAGAGGTGATTGAGCCCATAAATTTAGAAGTGGAGGTTGAGTGTGCGAAAAAAGAAATTGAAGTAATTGATCAAACTCCGAGTCTTGAAGTACAAAATAAAATTGTTGAAGAGGAGATTGAAAATAACATTGTTGACAATGATAGGAATGAATTGGAAGTTGGGGTAGAAGTTCAACATTTGAATGTTGAAATTGTCAATAAAAATATTGAAGAGGTGGTTGAATGTAGAAAATTAGAAGAAGTGGTTGAGAAAAAAGAAGAGAATGAGTAAGAAAGTATATTGACTTTTGGAGGCGACGAGAAGGGCCTCGTGGTGGGAAAAAAAGTTGTGGAGATTTTGTACCATGAGTACAAGGATCCATACCTTGTGCATGGAGACGCTAACATTTCCCTCCCCATTTTTTTTAAATATTTCTTGCAGGTTTATTGTGCATGGAAGTTTGATTTACATCAACTTTGGTCAATTCCCCTCATGTTTCAATACCTTCTTATCTACAAATTGGAGGAGCATCATTTATTGAATGCATGTCAGGGAATCGACAATTTTCCGTTTGATCCAGGAGGTATATTTTGATTTTTCAAGAACAACACCATGATTCGGGACGAATCATCCTAAAGAAGGAGGGAATGGTACGAATCAGGGTGGGCTTGACGGGAAAATCTATAATTCAAGCCAAAATAAGAAGTCAAGTAGGTTCGGAGAACGTCAAAGATCAAACATTGCTTGTACGAAGAAGGTTCGAGGCTAAACCAAGTGAGCAAGCCAAGAACAGCTTTATGATTCGGGACGAATCATCTTAAAGGAAGATGGGATGATGTGGTCCGGAAAAGAAGTTAAGAACAATGTTATGATTCGGGACGAATCATCTTAAAGGAAGAGGGGATGATGTGATCCGGAAAATGCGTCAAAAATGAGAAATCAAGATACGGGCAATTCAACAATATTCTACATAGGAAAATGAACAAGTTTCATGTTGGGCTTGAGTCGAGATTCAAATCAGATCAATTAATGTCAAAGGATCAGAAAATTGGGCAGAAGCTGACTTACGGCCGTAAAATCAACATCACGAAATTGGGCAGAAAGGCAATTACGGCCTAACGCATGATCTCACGGCCGTAAATGAATTTGAAGTATTCACGGCCGTAATCCAAATACTCACGGCCGTAAACAGAGTTTTGTAACTTTTATTATTTCGTTCAGAATGTCACTTACAGCCGTAAATAAAATTGTCACGGCCGTAACATATGTTTTTAATTTTTAATCCGTAGCTTACTTACGGCCGTAAACTCATAAGTCACGGTCGTAACTTAAGCGCCGCAGTTTTGAATTAATTAGGCGGTTAGGGTTTTGTTTAGTTCTAGTTTATTTTGGTTATTTTAGCAATTTTAGCATAATTAGAATTCTATTCAGAGTCAGTTAGCGACTAGGGCTTATTTTGCCTATTTATATGCTTTTCTATTCAATGTAAAAAACAGAATACTTTTGATGAATAAAATTATTGAGTGTTTTTACTCTCTCTAAAGGTGAGGATTTTCCCTTTAAACAACGAACTTATCAAGATTCAGATCTTGTGGTGTTCAAAACAATTGAACTTATCAAGGATCTGGACATTCCTTGTGGCGTTCCCCCTTTGTGGTTCTTATCTCTGCATCGTAACGGGTCTCGGGTTTAATATACCCCTGGTTCTTGCGTCGTGAGGTCGGGGTTGCATTGTTATCGTCTGTTCCAACCTGGATTCGGAACTTTCCAAGCGTTATTCCGCGAGCTACGACGAGGACCCCCTCCCGGGTTCTCATCATAGGCAAAATAAACCCTAATCGCTAACTGATTCTGAATAGAATTCTAATTATGCTAAAATTGCTAAAATAACCAAAATAAACTAGAACTAAACAAAACCCTAACCGCCTAATTAATTCAAAACTGCGGCGCCTAAATTATGGCCGTGACTTATGAGTTTACGGCAGTAAGTAAGCTACGGATTAAAAATTAAAAACATATGTTACGGCCGTGAAAATTTTATTTACGGCCGTAAGTGACATTCTGAACAAAATAATAAAAGTTACAAAACTCTGTTTACGGCCGTGAGTATTTGGATTACGGCCGTGAATACTTCAACTTCATTGACGACCGTGAAATCATCCGTTACGGGCGTAATTGCCTTTCTGCCCAATTTCGTGATGTTGATGTTACGGCCGTAAAAATGGGTGTTACGGCCGTAAGTCAGCTTATGCCCAATTTTCTGATCCTTTGACATTAATTGATCTGATTTGAATCTCGACTCGAGCCCAACATGAAACTTGTTCATTTTCCTATGTAGAATATTGTTGAATTGCCCGTATCTTGATTTCTCATTTTTGACGCCTTTTCCGGATCACATTATCCCCTCTTCCTTTAAGATGATTCGTCCTGAATCATAACATTGTTCTTAGCTTCTTTTCCGGATCACATCACCTACCTTACACAGTGATGCCTTCACTGCAGAAACAAAACTGTGAGCTAGAATAACATCGCTACGACGCTAGTCCAAGAAAACAAGGCAGCGGCCTATGCATGCCGCGACGCAGTGTTGTCGATTGCAAATTCCGGATTTTTAGGTTTTTCGATCCAATTCGTTTAGGACTCGATCAACTAACCAAAAAAGGATAAAAGAGGTTAGACAACCAGAAAGGGGACTTATGAACTAACATCAATCAAGGAGAACAATGAATTAAAGAGAAAACCAAAGCGAAAGGAAGATCAAGAGAGAGGACAAAGCACGAGATTTCAAGATTTCGGAGGAGAATCAATTATTGGTGCAAGAATAATTTTCTTTTTCGTTGATTTAATAAACCCAGTCATGATTTCTTATTTTTATTGCAATTTCTATTTCTTCTCTATGAACAACTAATTTTATAGTTGGGACGAACGGTGTAGCATAAATTTATTTTATTAACTTCAGAACTCAAATTTTGTGTAATTACTGCCATGCGTTGATTTATTATTGGATTTAATGCTTGAATTAATTGGTCATTAGTTCATAGATTTTGTTGGGTTTTTCATAATTTGAGATGTAAGTTAATAACCTAGTCGAAGGAATAAAATCTAGCAATTGAATAAAAGGTAGAGATACACTTTTATTATTATTGCAGTCAGTATTTGAATTCTTATGTTTTATGCACCTGATCAAGGCTTACTATGACCCTCCATAAAGATATGTGGTTGACTTAGGTGGATTGATTTAAAGTTTAAATTCGAGAGAAAAAAGTCAATTTATATTTGTGAATTCGACCAAACACAATTATATTATAGGAATAAAACTTGAGGAAAGAAATTAGTTTTATTACCTAAAGTGTAATCGTGAGTCCCAAAACTTTTTCCATCACTTTAGAAAAATGATTTTTGTCCATAATAATTTCTTCTAATATAGCATTTAGTTAAAATAATTTCTAATTTTAGTTTAATTAAAATTCATAATTCGATTGTTCAAATAGAATTTAGAGTTATAACATTTCTGTATTTGATTACAATCCTTGTGAGACGACAATCTGTACTCTTAGGTTCACTATATTACTTGCACGGTTCGTATAATTGCAGTACAATACAACCACTATTTTTTTTAACGAGTTTTTGGCGTTGCCTAGGATTTTTTATATTAATATCGATACTAATTAGTTTCTTAATTTAATTTGAATTTAATTTATTCCTTTCTATTTTAGTTTAGTTGCTATTATTTTGAGTTTATGTTAAGAATGTTTAAAAGTGGTGAATTGTTTGCTTTTGATTCAAAAATTGAACAGACTTTTCGAGAGAGGCATCAACAACAGTTGGAGGTATCACATCAACTGGACTGTAAAATGGAAAAAGACAGAGTCCCGATTGCTCCTTTGAATCAAGAAAATCCACAGAATCGACTGAATTTAAATAATTAGTTAAACACAATTAATCACAGCTGTAGTTGAATAGCCATCAAATCGTGGAAGACGCCCTTTGAGGGAATATATGATTCCTCCAGTGGATAATATTATGACATGTGTGGTACCACCGGCTATTCGAGAAAATGACTATGAAATGAAGACATCATTGATTTCACTAATTCAACATATGACGGTGTTCCATGGTCCACCTTCTAAAGACCCCTATGTACTATTTGGAGCCTTTCAGGAAATTTGCGATGTGCAATGAATGAATGGAGTTTCAGCTGAATCCATTAAGATAAAGCTCTTCTCTTTTTCCCTGGTCGACCAAGCAAATGCTTGGTACTATGCCCTGCTAGCCAATTCCATTACATCATGGATAGTATAGAGTAAAAAATTTGTGGATTAATTCTTTCCACTTGACTAAATGTCAAAACTCAAAAGAGAGATTTTTTCGTTCAATAAGGCAATGTCATACTCATGTGATAGTTGATTGGATATTAGTTCAAGCATTTTACAATGAATTAACTTATGACAATAAAAGGCACGCAGATTCAGCGGTCGAAGGACCACTCGTGGAAATGACATAAGAAAAAGCAGCTGAAATTTTTAAGAAGATGGCATCTAATAGCTATGAGTGGTATTCTGATCGCGCAGTACCAAAGACCGGTGGAATTCATGAACTTGATGAGATCATAGCACTGACTGCAAAAATAGATGCTTTGGAAAAAGGTTCGACAATATAAATAAATATCCAATACATGTGATGCGGACACATTAGGTATTTGACTTTTATTTTGAAAAGAATGCCTTACTTGATTTTCCTATAGCACATAAATTTCAGCCAGATATGGAGTATCTAATTATGTCAAAAATAATCAAATGCAACAAGGCGGTCCATACTCGCAAATGTACAATCCAATTTGGAAAAAACATCCTAGTTTTTCTTGGGCAAATAATCAAAATGGCCTTCGCCCACCAGTTTTCTAACAGCAACAATAGTAGCAACATTCAAAGATACTTCCAAGTAAGATATGATATTATAGCTGCTACACAGTAACAAGCATTGCTACATAGTCTACAAACTAAAATAAAGGATTTAAAAAATCAGATGGGACAATTAGCAATTAATAGATTGGAAAGACTGCAAGGAAAACTATCAAGAAACACTAAAACTAACCCTAGAGAGCAGGTATAAGAAATAACAAACAAGAGTGGGGTTTAGTTAAATACATGTTAAAAGGCTAGGTAAATTAAAAAGATTTGGTAGAGGCAGCTGAAGAAAAAGAAGATCGGTCTAAACTATCAAATCAGCCAGATAAATTAGTAGATTTGGACGGTTAGACGAAGCAGGCACCAATACCTGTTAAAGCATATGTGCCTCGCATTCTATATCCGCAAAATTGAAGAAACAAAAGTTGTTCCAGTAGTTTTCTAAACTTATTGAAAAATAAAGCAAATGCATATCAACATTCCCTTCCTAGAGTCCTTAACACATATGCCCAGCTATGCAAAGTTCATGAAAGAAATTCTGTCCAGTAAAAGGAATCTAGATGAGCATGAAATGATGATGTGGATCGAAGAATGCAGTGCAATTATTCATAAAAAGTTGCCCTCCAAATTGAAATATCTAGTGAGTTTCACAATACCTTGCACTATTGGATCTATTAATTTTGAGTTTGCTTTTATGTGATTTAGGTGCTAGTATAAATTTAATGCCTTTATCTACTTTCAAGAAGTCTGGGATTGGAGAAACTAAATCGACCACAATTTCTTTGCAGTTAGCTCATCGGTCAATTATATATCATTGTGGTCTCCTTAAAGATGTTTTGATAAAAGTTGGAAAAATCATTTACCTAGCTGGTTTTGTTATCTTGGACATGGAGAAAGACAAAATCATTCCACTTATTTTAGGACGACCCTTCTTGGGAACAGGAAAACTTTAATAGATGTTAATGAAGGAACATTGGTACTCCACGTAGATGAGTAGAATGTAACATTTAATATCTTTATATCAATTAAATACCCTTCATCTTTGGATACTTGCTTTTAGGTTGATTTTGTGTAGAAAACGGTTAAGAGTGTATACGATGAGGAATGTCCAAGAAACCAATTGGAGGCATGTATTGTTTGGTCCTAATCTATAAAATCAAACAACCTACAAGTTGCTGAAATTGTATATGAATTGGAAGCTTCACCAAAGTTAACATATAGAGGAGGTCGTTATTTCGAGCAACTAGGTGAAGACATACGAAATTTTCTACCTTCACATGAAAAACCTCTTCAATTGGAATTGAAACCTCTATCTGCTCATCTCCGTTATGTAGTTTTAGGAGAATTGTCTATTCTTCCAATTACCATCTCAAGCCATTTAACCGAAGTGGAAGAAGAAAGATTATTGTAGGTGGTGAAAGAATATAAAACTGCTGTTGGATGGACTATTACAGACATCAAAGGAATCAGTCCCTCAATTTTCATGCATAAAATTTTGATGGAAGATGAATCCAAACCATTTGTTGAAGGGCATCGCAGATTAAATTCTACCCTGAAAGAAGTGGTCAAAAAAGAAGTTCTAAAATTATTTGATGCAGGTATCATCTACCCAATTTTGGATAGTGCATGGGTCAGTCCAATACATGTAGTGTGAAAGAAAGGTGGTATAATAGTTGTAGAAAATGAAAACAATGAACTCATTCCTACCATGACAGTAACATGTTGGAGAGTTTTCACTGGTTACTGAAAACTGAATGCTGTAACAAGAAAAGATTACTTCCCTATACCATTTATTGATCAAATCTTAGAGAAGCTATCAGGCCATTCACACTACTATTTTCTGGATGGGTATTCGAGATATAATCAGATCGTTATCGCTTCAACTGACCAGGAGAAAAAAAAAATCTTTTACTTGTCCTTATGGCATTTTTGCTTTCAAAGAATTCCATTCGGACTGTGTAATACTCCAGGTACGTTTCAAAGGTGTATGATGGTAAATTTTTTTCGAATATGGTGGAATGTTACATTGAGCTATTTATGGATGACTTTTTCAGTCTTCGAGTCCTCTTTTGATCAATGTATATATTATTTATATCTAGTGCTAGAACGACTGAATTGGGAAAAATGCCACTTTACGTTTCATGGAGGGGATAGTCTTGTGTCATAGGATCTCAGAAAATGGATTGAAGTTGGTAGGGCTAAAATTCAAGTGATTGAGAAATTACCACCACCAAACTCAGTTAAAGGGATAAGATGTTTTTTGGGGCATGCCGAGTTTTATTGAATATTTATAAAAGATTTTTTTGTAAAATTACAAAATTCCTTTGTAATTTGTGGGGAAAAGATGTGCAATTTAATTTTTCTAAAAAGTGTTTATTATCTTTTACTATACTGAAAGAGAAAATGACTACTGCACCAATTATCATAGCACCTGATTGGAATTTACCTTTTGAGATAATGTGTGATGCAAGTGACTACACAATGGGAGCAACATTGGGTTAGCGAAAGGATAAAAAATCTCATGTTATTTATTATGCTAGCCGTACGCTAACATAAGCACATATCAACTTGCCACGACTGAGAGGGAATTGTGAGCTATAGTATTCACCTTTGAAAAGTTCACATATTATCTCATTGGATCAAAGGTAATTGTCTACACTGACCATAATGCTTTGAAATATCTATTTGGGAAAAGGATGAAAAGCCTAGATTAATCAGATGAGTTCTATTACTTCAAGAACTTGATATTGAGATTCGGGATAAAAGGGGAACATAAAATCAGGTAGCATATCATTTGTCCAGACTTGAGCAAAAAAATTAGGATGATATTGAAGACATAAAATAGACATTTTAAGATGAGTAGTTGATGCTATTAGCACAACTGATGCAGGTGGAAGACGAAAATGCCCCTTAGTTCGCAGACTACATAAATTACTTGGCCAGTAAATTATCCCACCTAATTTCTCCTACCAGCAGAAGAAGAGATTTTTCAATAATATGAAGTTCTTATATTGGGAAGATTCATTTTTATACCGCAAAGGACTAGACCTAATAATCAGATGATGTGTTCCAAAGGAAGAGATTATTCATATTATTGAAAGACGTCATTCTTCTCCATATGGTAGACACACGGGAGCTTTAAAAACAGTCGTCAAGGTATTACAATGTGGTTTTTATTGCCCTATGATATTTAAAGATGCAATCTATTTTTTTAAAGCTTGTGACTGGTGCCAACGCATGGGAAATATATCATCTAGGAAAGAAATGCCACTTCCATCAAGTTATAATGGATGCAACAACAATCTCAATGGAAAAATGAGCAAATTCCGTATTGGGCTCGAGTCAGAAATCAAAATGGATCAATCTAGGTCAAAGGGATGAAAATGGGTCCGAAACAAGAAGCACGTGATTGTGAGCTTCAAATATATAAGCGATCGCGCCATTTTGTTTCGGACCCATTTTCATACCTTTGACTTTGATTGATCCATTTTGATTTCCAACTCGAATTTATAAGAATGTACCTGTAACGCCTCGAATTCTAAGCACCCGGAACGTCACGTCATCCTTTCAAATTGGTTTTCGAGAATAATGATTTTGCGGAAAATAACTAAAAATTCAATTTCATTTAAAATTCAATGATAAATAATTCAAACGTTTCTTTTTTCAAAAAAATAAAATAATAACTTCTACAATAATAAGAATTTCGTAATCTCAAAATTAAATGCGTTTAAATCAATTATCTCAAAACAAATTTTCTAATTCTTCAATAGCCACCATCACGCACTCCATCGCCAACATCGAAATCTGAAAATTTGTAAGTTTAAAGAAAGGGTAAGCATTTCATAGAAATACTCAGTATACTCGGCGCATAATAATAATTGGTTTTACAAATAAAGCACATAATCATGATATTCAAGTAGTCTCGTGCACTTAAGCAAGTAAATTCTCATAACATCATGCTTAAACAAGCAAGTAATTGTCATGCCTGGAGGCAAGTAGTCTCATGTTTGAAGACAAGTAATTGTCATGTCCGAAGACAAGAAATTGTCATGCCCTGAGGCAAGAAATTGTCATGAACACAATCATATATGTAAGATCTATAATACAAATTATTGATGTGCATTTTAGAAAATAAGTTTGTAAGTAGGAATCTACAAATAAGTGTGTAAATAGGAGTATACAAGTAAGTTTGTAAATAGGAGTCTACAAATAAGTTTGTAAATAGGAGTCTACCTTATTTCTCAAGTTTTGTTGAGCAGGAAAAACGTCAATCTCCTAAACATCCAAACGCCTAGTCTAGCCAATATATAGAATAATTCTTAAACTAGTATTTTGGAATTAAAAGGTTCTAAAACGAAATATTTTTTTTAAAAAAAATATAATAATAAGAGTTTAGGGTTTAAATTGAAAATCAAATATAGTTGGGATTTTAAAAGAGTTGGTACCAAATAAATGATTTTGAAAGCTATTGGGCTGACTCATATATTTTAAATATCTTGGAGACTAACTACTTTATTTTTAAAACAATTGGGGTGAGGTTAAACGATTTACAAAACCTAAGAGTTGAATAAAATATTTCAAAAACCACAAGGACTGAATATAAACATTTTAAAATCAAAGGACTTAAATAAAGATTAGAAAACTTTGGGGCTAAAATTAAGAATATTTTAAGAACTTGGGACCGAATTGAATGACTTTCAAAGAACGGGGCTTAAAGGTAAATCTTATCAACTTTAAAAGTATCAGATTCCATTACTCTCTCTCTCTCTTCATTTGAAAACGAGAGAGAGGTGAGTGAGAGGGGAGCCGGTGCTCCTCTCGGTGTTGGTGCTTCTAGAACCACTCCCCGGCGATCTGTTGGCGGTGACGCCGCCATCGAGGGGTGGTGATGATGGCCATGTAAGGGGCAGAAGAGGAAGGAGGCTGGGGCTTGATTTTGGTGCAAACCAAGAGGAAGGGGTGGCAGTTTGGAGTTGGGATTCTGATCATACTCCAGTCGAAGCGGCCAGTGGTCGAGGTGAGTTTATGAGTTAATTTATTTTCTTGGTTTTGGGATTGATTTTTTTGGGTAAATTTGAGGTGGGGCTGTGGAGAATTTCTTGCAGTGGTGACGGTTCTGGTGGTTTGGGTGGCGATGAGGTGGTTTATGGTTGTGGAATTGAATAGGGGATGAAGGTTCGTTGAGTTTTGGTGTTCGCAGTCCCTGTGGTTCTGTATGCTGTGTGATGTTGGATTGAAGGCAGAAGATGGGCTCGGTTCTACTGTTGAGCAGATTCGGTCATTGTGAATTTCGATAGGGGTCGTCTACAGTCTGGGTGTGGTTAGCTATGGTGAAACAAAATCGTCTAGGGGTTGATTCGGCTATGGGTCGGTGATGGAGGTGGCTGCCGAAAGCTTGCTGTATTGGAGAGTCTGGCTAGTTGATGTCTTGGTAGCGGTGATGATTTTTCGATTGAATTTGTTGAATTTTTTGGTTTTGCAGTGTAAAGGTGGATTTGATTTCTCAAAATTTGGTTTTTATGTATTTTTGGCATATTGGTGTATGGAGGTCGCGACAATTTGTGTTTGAGGAATTGGATTGAAGAAAGGGAGTATATATAGAGTTGATGTGGAAAGTGTTCTAATTGGAATGAATTGTAAAACATCGGATATGGAATCGTTGAATATGGAAACTTTGATCTAGAATAGGATTGTAAAATTTTGGGATACAAGAATACTAGTGCGAATAGAATATGTTACTAAAAAATAATTACTTAAAATATAAAACTTGGATAAAAATAAATTTGAGTAATGATAAAATTGAACTTTAAAATTTTAGACTTAAAATAATTTGGATTTAAAATAAATAATAATTTTGGGCTTAAATCGAATTTTGGATTTGGAAAATATTTAAAATTATGAAATTGGACTAAGAATCGAATTTGATTCAAATTATATTTTATTGGCTCGAAATAATCAACATGGCTAGACGAACACGCTTTAATTTTAAAAAAATAGGTGAAATTATAGCGACACATTTTTGATAAATTAAATATTTATTTTATAATCAACTGAAAAACTCCCGAGCGCTACAGTACCTTCAACTACAATAACTGGTTTGCAGTACTTTCACCCAACTATTGACGACCCCAACGCTACAAAACTAAACAAAAATCTTCCATGCGCACCTGCTTCTATTCTAGTAAAAGAACATGAGTAGATATGCAGGAATATTTCCACATGAATCCTTTGGAACCTTTCTAATCATCTTTATTGCACGATCTTGTGCTCTCCAAGCCTTATCATAGCTGACAGTAACACCATTTATATGATGCATGTCCTCTACTATATCTCTCGGTGTATAAATTCTACGGGATGCCATAAACTTGTGCTTGATACAAGTTGCAATCACGAAACTAGTAGCTTCGCAATAGCCACCAAAACTAAATATGTTGCATATGTATCCATGTTACTCATCTTTCTTATTTTGATGTTACCAAAAGTACTTGTCCTCGATGCTATGAAGCTTTAATTGCATGAGCCTTTGAGACATTTCATCCAATAGAATTTCTTGTCAGACTTTGTCACAAAATACTGAGATCTTTTTATTGCATACAATGAAACACTGGCGACAACCAGAGCCTTAGAACTGAAAACACTTCATTTCCTAACCTCATTAGTATTTGGATCGGTAACCATGCTATACATAGAATCTTCTACTTCTCCCACTGGCACACTTATAAGATCTACTGACTAACATCCCATTTCTTCCGCTATTCATTTACCTTGCATCCAACCAAAAATGACTGGTTCAGGTTCCGTGGTAGCATGTCATTCAATTGTTCGACACATATTCACATTTGATTGCACCATTAACAATTTCGAATTCACATCCCCCTATGCAGGGTCGACCCTGTATTTTTGGGTGCCTGTACGAATATTAAAAGAGTGCACCCAATTCTTTAATTATAAATTATGCATATAGAAAAAAAAGTTATTTACATAAACTCATCATATATAAATTTGTCACATAACAAAAAAATATCATTTTTAATATTTTTCTAATATCTTTTTCATGCCATAAAGAAAATTTACAACTTAAAAAACTAAAATTATCCAAAAGCTCATATTTTCTTAAGAAAACATCATCCAAATCATTAATATATTTGACAAACCACATGAGTTGACTAAAGAAAAAAAAACCCTCAAACAATATCTGATGTAAGCCTTGAAATGCAACTAATCATTTAAAATTAGTTATTCTTGCATTTTTTTGAAGCAAAATCACTAATGATTTTTTTGTAATCAATACTTTTTAACAAATCACATTCAATTGATATCAAAGCAAGTCCATTCAATATTTCTTGTAACATGGTTGATTGCAAGTAATATTTCAATAACTTCAATTTTAAAAAACTTCTTTAAGCAAATGCAACTATAACATATATTGTCAACAAAACTCTATAAGTAATTAATGTATTTGGAAACAGTCCAACCTTTTCAAATAAGTCATATGTCATGAGCTGTAAATAATTTTAGGCAATTCCGTAAAATAATTTCAAGAAAAATAGTGTATCAAAATGAAAGAATGATTAATCGATTATCAGAATAATATCTATAATAATAGATGATAGATGCTTGTGTTCCAAAAAAAAAAAAATATTTATTATAAGTTATAAATATAATATTTTTCATTCAATTTCAAAAGATGGGATGCGCAACTTCCAAATCCTTTTTATAAAAATTCAATGAAAGATATTTTATACAATTATACATGTTATGAACCGTCTCAAGCAATAAAAAAAATCCCTTTTATAAAATTTAAAGAGGCCCTAGAAAATTGAATAGGAAAGATTACCGAGAACTTGGAAGAAAGTTGATTTCAATGATTTGTGTGTTGATTTTTGTTGAAGATAAGAGAATGATGAAGCAGCAAGAATTTTGAACTTTGAAAGTCTAAAATTAAATTTACGGCAAAGTTTGGGCTATTTAGAGAATGGGTCATTGGGCTATTGGAGCAGATTTGATTATTTAAAAGATAATCCAGTTATATAAATTACTTTTGTTAAAAAAAAAAAAAAAGAAAGCTAAAAATAAAAATAATATAAACTACTACTTTTTTTTGTGCCCCAAAAATCATGGTACCCTATTCGTCGCAACTCTTGCACGACCTCAGGGTCGTCCCTACCCCTATGATTGTCATTCTTCGTATACCAAAGCAGTAACATCCACACAAATGAGGTAGGTTCGTGTTCACTTTATTTTGCGATGCAAAATATACCAACAAGTGTACGGATCGTGAAAAGTAATAAAGTGGACAAATGAGTCTGGATTATCGTTCCCATGTGACTGCTATTAAGTACCGAAATATTTTAGTTCCTAACTCTATTTGAACACACAAATTTTGTTTAGATGTTTAAAACTAAAACTAAGAAAATAATATAAAGAATTAAATTGCAAAATTGTTTTGTTTTAAAATGATTGTAAAGTAGCTGAGAATTTCTATTTCACCTAACCAATTAAATTAACTCTAATCCTAGTTTTATTTCCTAATAAAGTATTCAGTCGAATTCACTAATGTATATTGAAATTTCTCTCTTGAATTTAAGTCAAATTTACCTAAATAAGTTAATCATGTATCTCTACACAGGGTCCGAATATTCCTTATCTAGATGCATAGCACAAGAATTTTCATAACGACTGCATTAATAACAAGGGTATATCTCCATCTCTTGTCCAATTACTTGATTTATTACCATGATCTAAGTTATTAACTCACCTCTCAGATTATGGAAATAACTCAATAAATCATGAATAAGTGACCAGTTCATTCACGCATAAAGAACAATAATTAATCAATACATGCAACAAAATCATTAAAACATGTAAATTGGAATTAAAATAATAAAATTAGGCTACATCGTTCATCCCAAAATAGAGTTTAGTTACACATCATAATTAAAGAGCAAAAACAATAATAATAAACGTTCATTGAAAACAACAAGAAGAAAGGAAAGCATGCACCAAGTTTCAATTATTTTCAATTCGCACCCCTTTGCAATGCTTGATTCCCCAAGAATTTGATATTGAATTCTCAATTGCTCATTCTTAGGAGAGTCAAAAGTTTAGATTTCATGCCAAGAGTTTGTATTTATAGTTGGAGAAGAGACCTAGTCAAAAAAGGAAAGAAATTCATTAAACTCGCGCGCGAGTCTTTTCTTGTATCTGCACAGTGTTCACTATTTTGACCATGTCTTTCTATTACCTTATCCGACTGAGATGATTCAAAATGAGTTAGAAAGATAAATTAAAGGGATACAATTCTTCCTAATAAGATTTTCCCAATTCGAAGGTTTATTACCCCAAAATCAGGTCTCAAAGTTCGACTAGAAATCTGTCCAGAATTTTGTACGATTAAAATCAATTGTATATTAATATTCTTATTATATTCCCTTCCTTTTTGACTTCTACTTGCATCAAATTGACTCCTAAAAATCCTCAAAGTACCGTCTTGTGATCCAAGTCAATCGTTGGATATTTGCAAGTTAGTCCCTCGTATTTAATTTTTCTTCAGTCCTACAACTTCCAATTTATTCACTTTCGCACCATGGATGATTCTCTATTGTTGTCATAAACTCCTTAGTTGCTCAATTAAGCTCCAATTAACATCCAATTGTGGATTTTTCTCATCAATTGCTTCATTTTTCATCTTTTTGAGATATTTTCTGAAAAATAAACAAATAGACACAAATTAAATAGTAAATATTCTAAAACGACAACAATATATTCTAATTTAGACATACAAATAAATGTATAAAATACACGTATCAATTCGCTTCTCGTTCTCCCCCTTCTTCAATTCCAAGTAAAACTCAAGAGAACTATCGTCATACATCGGTATCCGAAGACCCTACTGAAACACATGATATTGCATTATGAACTGGTTGACAGTAGAGTCCTTGTCCAGCATCCTAGCTATCATATCGACGTGCTTATCATACTTTCAATCCAATGTTAATGTAACCCCATGCACGGAGTAGCCTGTGTAATTGTTGGAGTTATCCCATTCACCTCCAAAGAAAACAAAGACGGTCAAATGTGCCATATCCCGTTTCATTTTTTGGTTATTTATCATCAAGTTGGGAAAACACCACGAAACATAAACAATTCCTTTTTTCCATTCAAATCATGTGGATGAATATAAGGTGGGCTTGTAACCAAACTAAAAATATGGCACTTTTCGTTTGCAATTAAACAAGTAAAGCGCAATGACGTTTTCCTGTTGTGAAATTAAACACGTATAATTCATAAGGGTTGCAGACTGTAAGTCACCAGTTTCAGCGATGTGAACACAAGCATTCTGGTTAATCGATTAGTGAATGATAAAAGGTACTTAATATCCAGTATCATAACTATTATGTTTACAAAAACAGTATGACATAATTTATATTGTTTACCCGAGAAGAGATGCCTGCTTCATAGGTTCTTGAATTAGATTATCAGGTAAGAGGAAATACCCAAACAAGCACAAATCCACCTTGTAAATAACATATCTTTTAAAAGAGTTGAAGAAACTAGAAATTATATTGAAAATTGAAAATTTGAAATTACAAGGAATGCTGAACGTTACAGAGAAGTTTATCACTTGTCTAAACTCTAAGTTACAATGTGAAGATAACTTCTAATTTATAACAAGAGAAAGTACTTTAAGGAGAATCTTGAAAAGCAATTTGAAATCCATAAGTTGTTGATTGAATATTGCATGTCAACTACTTTTCCAAAAGTAGGAGTCTTCCTTTTAAAAAGCCGTCTTCCACTGGCCGAAAGTTTGAATTGACAGAAGATTTCGTTAATAAAATTACTTTAATATAAAAGATGGTTTCTTTAATAAAGTTTACTTTAATAAAGTATGTCCTTTTTATTTGTCAATAATGATTTTAGTATTTTTTGAGTCGGTAAACATTTTTGTAATTTGAGGAGCATTATTCTTGAATTTAGAATCCAATAATTTCTTAATTCATGAAGATAATTGGATTCTTGTAGTCATTTTGTCCTTTGAAATTCTTCATGAAGTGATTCATCAAGGTCAATTCCATAGCAATCATCTTCATTTTGATCAAAATCAAAGTCCGCTTCTGAACTTGTTTAAGAAGAATCTTGACTTGAAGACTTAGATGCCATTTCAGCAAGTGATGAAATCTTTTCTGCTAAAATAGACACTTCTTCAGGATTTGTACATTGATGAAGTATTGCTATTAACCTATTCTTTTCAGTAAGGAAATCAACATGAGCTTCTTGAGGTTTCTTCGGAGTTTTTGGAAGTCCATCATTTTTTTTGTTGAATCCAGGAACTGACTGCCTTAGGACAACAATTTGTTTTATGAGACTTGGACCACCCTTTTATTTTGAATCATCTCACAATTTTCTTTGGAGTGTATATTGAATCGGTATTTCGAACAATAAGTCCCAACAAAGAATCCATGAAACCTTAATGTTGATGGCAAATTGAAAAAATAAATAAATTCTTGAGGCTGTAAAAGAGTTTTTGCCTCTTTTTTATTTGAAATGGTTGAATCCTTGAAGAGGAAGACTAGGCAAAATGTTTTCTTCAAGACCAAAATATTCATACCAATTTTAAAACAATTTTAGAAATATATTTAGACATGCTTGGTGAAAAAGGATAAACCAGGAATGATTTACTGGTCGAAAGAGGAAGACATTGTACCAAACATCTTGATAATTCAAGTAATTGAAATGAGAAGAAAATTCTTCATGTTTTGAGAGGTTCATTTTCTTTTCTTTCCAATGGTGTTGACCATAGTCTTCAAATGTCAACACTTTGCAAGTTGAGATTTTTGAAAAATCAATATATTGAGGGATTTTGTTTATTTGGAGTGTGAGTAATAATAGAAAATCCAATTTTGAGGAGGAATTGTTTGTAGAACTCATGAGGTTTTTGGAGGATAGATGGAAGATGTTGAAAAGAAGGAGGGAAAATATCATATAAACATTCTGGTAAAGAAGAATATCTATTAATCCATGAATTTTCTATATTGAAGAGAGGAAGAAATTTGCTCTTAGTGAAATATTGAAAAGGCTTTTTATTGATTTATGGAGGTTATCCAGAACCAGCTTGAACTGTCTTTTTGAAATTTGAATGTTTTGGTTTTTCAGGAGTTTGAGGAATTTTTCCAAGAACAGAAAAGTCATTTGAAGTGGAAAGAGACAAAGTATTTGAGAAGGAAGATTTTGAGTTTGAAGAATTTTTTTTGGAATTTTGAATGTATTCATCGATTGAAGAAATAGACAAAATGGTTTTGTTTTTGCCTTTGTTCTTTGTTTCTGAAGAAGTCGCAGCAGAGGAAGCCATATTCTCAAGTACTTTGTTGTACCAATCTATGTTAACACTTTTCTTTTGATCTCTCTTTGTGGGTGTTCTCACCTTCACTCAGAATTTCTCTCTTTGTACTAAGAAACTCTCTTGTAAGGAAGTCTGCAAGAACGTTATTCTTTCCTTGTATATATAGAATTTTTGAAATCAAAAAAAGACAAAATAGCTCTCCATCTTGCAAAAATATGTTTTGAAATGAGATATTTCACATCTTTTTGTAGAACAACTTTAGATGTTTTACAGTTTGTTTTTAAAATTAACGATTTATTAATTAAATCATCTTGAAATTTTGAGACACAAAGGAGGATTCAAAGAATTTCTTTTTTACATGTTGAATAGTTATTTCTAGGGCCAGTCCAAACACCAGAATAGTAACGGACCAATTGTTCTTGATTTGACCCTTTTGAAATCTGCTTTAAAACTCCACCAAATCCTATGTTTGACACATTTGTCTCAACGATAAGATTGACATCTGGATCAATAATTGAAAGGTATGAGATGCTTTTGATATCACTTTTGACCTTTTGGACGGCTAAGGTGCACTCAGGACCCCATGATTTTGGATTTTTCTATAGTTTTTTGAAAAGAGGCGCACAAAGTATTCTGATATTTTTAATAAAGTCGGACACATAATTAACACTCCCAAGAAATCTCTGTAGACTAGTCTTGTCAAGAATTTGATCAAAAAAATTATCAGTAAAATCCAAACTTCTTTGAATAGGTGTAATTGTTCCTTGAAAAATCGTATGTCCAAGAAAACGTATACTTGTTTGACAAAGAACAATTTTCTTAGCAGAAACTGCTAAGCCATTTTTTTAATGATATTGAAGAAAGTATTCAAATGTTTAAAATGTTGTTCTAAACTTTCAGAATAAAGTAGAACATCATCAATGTAAACAATTATGAAATTTTGATATGGATTGAAAATATCATTCATGATTTTTTGAAATACAGAAGGGACTTTTTTGAGACCGAAAGGCATAAAATTCCATTCATACTGTCCAAATGGAACATTGAATGAAGTTCTGTATATGTCTTCTTCTTTGATTTGAATCTGCCAAAAGCCAGATTCCATATCAAATTTGGAGAAGATAACTGTTTTGAGTAAACGATTTAAAAGATCTTTCTTTTGAGGAAGAGAATATTGTATCCATTGAAGAGCAGAATTGAGAGGCATTTAATTAATTAAAAGTCTAGGAGCACCACGTTTTATTTCTGCATGATTAAGCACATAAAAAGCGGAGCAACTGCATGGAGATTTACCAGGACGAATTAATCCCTTTTCTAATAAATCATTGATTTCTTTGGTACAGTAATCAAGAAGTTCCTTATTCATTTGAATATGTTTTGACTTAGTTGGAATCATTGATTAATGAAAATCAGAATTGTAAGGAAGAGAAACAATACGTTTCTTTGTATTCCAAAATGCATTAGGAATTGTAGAACAAAATGCATTAAGAATTATAGAACATACTTCTTTTTCAAATTTTTGAAGATATTGAGAAATTTTTTCTTTGTTTGAAGAATTTTGCAATTGATCATTAATTCATTGAAATTTTATTTCTTATTTGAGAAAACAAATATGTTGTTTTTTGAAATTTATATTATTATTAATAATTTGAGAAATGATTCTTGGTTAAGAGTATTAACATCTTTGTAAGAAGGATGATTTGTAAATTTGAAAAACAAGTTTTGACCAAAAATATTTATTTTAGGACCTTTTTCAGTAGCTTGAAAATGATAAATTTGAACAATAAAAGGGGTGCCATGAATTACTTCTTGGTCTAAATCTTTAACCAGATAAAAGATATTTTTGAAGCAAATATTTAAATTACAAACATGGGCTTTTGAAAGTTTATATTAAATGTTCAATTTTTTACCACTAGTGTCATAAAGACGTTCAGTAGTTTTTTCAAAATATTTTTTTGGAATTGAGTCTTCATGGATACAATTTTGATCAATACCAGAATCAATGAGAACTCTAGTTGTTAACTTGAAATTTTTGTCAACAACTATAGTCATTTGATTGTACCATTTTTGAAGTTGAACACGATTAACAATAAAGACTTTTTCTTCTTCTGTAAGAGGAAGATTTTGATCAGGGTTATCAAAAGTTCGGGATGATCATATCAGGCAATGTATTCTAATTCTCTTTTAGAACTAGAATCAGAATCATTGGAGGAGGAGGTAGAATTATCTTCAATATTTGAAGTGTTTTCCTTTTGAGATTTTAAAAGAACAACTTCAAATTTGATGTCTTTAACTTGATATTCAAGACGAGCATTTTGAGATTTCATTTCTTTAACTTTTGATTTTAAATCAGAACTAGAGAATTTTGAAGATGACTCTAGATGAAACCTATTTGATATATCTTTCATATTAAATGGTGTTGAAGTATGATTAAAATTAGGGGAAAGTATATAACTACAAACATAAAAGTATCACTTTTTAAAACTAATAAACTTATGATTTTTTTTTAAAATCTGGTGTTAATTAGTAATTAATAAATATAATATAATATAGTATAATATAAAAACAATTATCAATTATATATTGAATTAAAACTAATATAATATTTAAATAAAAAAAGACATCAAACAATATGTATCCGTCCATTACATCTCCCACCCTCACCCCACCCTCATCGACCCCACTCCCACCCAAAAAATAATTTTTCTCTCCTACTTTTTCACACCCCACCCACTCAACCCCACTCAACCACACAAATGAGGTTTTTTTCTTTTTCTTTTTCCCTCTCTCTATGTTTTCGCACCCTACCCTGCCACCACACCCCAATTCACCTCACCTCACCCACAAAGTGACAAGGGAAAAATTCACAACTACAACACTTTGAGTTTCACTTTCTAAACAAAAAAACTTTACTTTTTTTTTAAAAAAAAAAAAAAAAAAAAAAAAATCAGGTGTTGAATAATTAAAAATAAGTATAACATTGTATATAGTATAAAAATAATTATCTATTATATATTATATTAAAACTAATGTAATATTAAATTAAAAACTCAAATTTTGACGTCACAACCTCTCTCACCCCCTAACTCCGCCCCCACCCCCACCATATCCCAAAAATGAGTTGCTTTTCTCTCTCGATGTTTTCCCACCCTTCCCTTCCCTTCACTACCCCACCCCACCCCACCCCACCCAATCCGGCCCCACCTCACCTCACATCACCACCCCACCTCACATCACCTCACCACAAAGTGACAATTGATCACACAAAATTACAATTACAAATTTAATAGCAAGTTTCACCATAATCTCACCCCACACCACCTAGTTTCACCTCAAATGCAAAGTCGTGTTTCCTCACACAAAGTCACAATTCAATCACAATTACAAATTTAGTTGCAAAATTTACCCCACCTCACCTCACCGACATGCAAATTAGCAACTGATCACATAAAGTCACAATTGTACTATAATTACAAATATAGTTGCAAAACCCCACCCTACCCCTCCTACATCACCATAAAGTCATAATTGGTTACACAAGTTCACAGTTAAATCACATAAAGTCATAATTAGGTCACAGAGATCACACCCAACCCCAAAAATGAATTTTTTCTCTATGTTTCCCTACCCCACCCACCTATGCACCCCATCCCATATCCCCATCCAGACCCAAATTTTTTTCTCTATGTTTTTCCACCCCACCCCAGCTACAAAGTCACAATTGGTAACACAATGTTACATTTCAGTCACAAATCATAATTATAATTTTAATCGTAAATTTCACAATAACCCCACCCCCATCCAACTCTAGTCCCCACATGCAAAGTCACATTTGATCACATAAAGTCGCAATTCGGTCAAATTACAAATTTAGTTGCAAAATTCACCACACCATACCACACCCCACCCCACATCACCCCACATGCAAAGTCACAACTTATCACATAAGATCACAATTTGGTCAAAATTACAAATTTAGTTGCAAAATCCCACCCATCCATCCCAACCTCTAAAGTCATAGTTGGTCACACAAAGTCACAATTGATAACACAAGGTCATAGTTCAATCACACAAAGTCGCAGTTAGGTCAAACGAGGTCACAGTTGGGTCACATAAAGTCATAATTACGAATTTAGTTGCAAAATCCCACCTATCCACCCACCCACTCTACCCCCAAAGTCACCGTTTGTCACAATTCCGTCACACAAAGTTTCAATTAGGTCAAACGAGGTCACATGAGGTCATGGTTAGGTTACAATTGATTACACAAAGTCACAATTTGGTCACAATTACAAATTTAGTTACAAATTCACCCCACCTCCACCCTATCACACTCCACATGCAAAGTCACAGCTGGTCATACAAAGTCATAGTTGGTCATTTAAAGTCACAATTCGATCACAATTACAAATTTAGTTGCAAAATTCACCCCACCCCACTCACCTCACATGCAAAGTCACAGATGGTCACAACTGGTCATAATTACAAAGTTAGTTGCTAAACCCCACCCACCCCTATAGTCACAGTTGGTCACACAAGGTAGATGCTAGGTCAAACGAGGTCACAATTAGGTCACACTGAGGTCATAGTTAGGTCAAACGAGGTTATAGTTCGCTCACAAGATGTCACAATTCAATCACATAAAGTCATAGTTTGGTCACAATTCATTCTCACAAAGTCACAGCTTGGTTACACATAGTCATATTTGAGCACAATTACCCAATAATTGATCATTATTATCCATAATTGGGTACAAATTATTTATTTATTGATCACAACTTGCTCGATTTTTTCTTGGTCACATCCCGCATTTATTAAGTCATACAAAGTTATAATTAGTCAATATTTTGATCACATTTAGTTAATAATTGATCACATCTCATACTTGTCACAAGTTGCACAAAGTCACAATTAATCAATATTTCAATAACAATTACCTAATAATTGGCCATACACTATTTAGTATTCACCCCACCCCTCCACCTGAATTTTACCATCTTGCAATGGTGCTACCACAGCAGCACCACCACCACCACCAGTGATTTGGCATAATCACCAACACCACCGCACCCCCAACACTGCCACCAGCAACCACTACCTAAACCTACCATAGTACACACAAACAAAGCCACCCCCAACTACCACCAGATCAGCACCACTACCACCACCAAAAAACAAAACTCCAGTCACCAATTAAAAAACAAAACATAGTCCACACCATCACCGTTGCTGCCGCGGCCTCCTCCACTACCATTACTACTACCACCACCAGTAGTAAAACTAATACATAACTACTGTAAATTTAACACCACCACCACATCAAATCATAATTAACCAAATATTCACAAGTTAAAAATTTAGATCTACACATCAATCGAATGGGGGAAATTATAGATATTTGAATAGCATTAAGAATTGTAGCGGATTAAGTATCTCTGGTTAGTTGATCGACTTGTTCTCCAATCTTCATCCCCAGCTACAATGATGTAAGCAGGGAAGAGCGATGGATCTCACCACCGCCTGCACTAGAAACTACCGCACTTACACCCACACAAGGAGATGAAGATGCTAGATTGAGTTTAATTGGAGAAATGAAGGTTTCCAACTTTCACTAACTTTTTTAATTAGAAAGGGGAAATGTGTCGTCTAGCCGGTTTGTAGTTAATCTCCTCCCGTTCCAAGATCTCTGCTACCACCTATGAAAGGCGGCGATCTCGTCGCTACTTCGTCGGTGTCCTGAGTGGGTAGAAAAGGGGTCACAGTTGATTGTAGAGAGAGAGCGAGAGCACCTGGTTGATTGTAGAGGGAGGGAGGGTTGGTTTGTTTGTTTGATTTTTAAGTAAAATAATTAATTAATAAATGGTAATTAACACCTTCATCAATTTGAAAATCATTAATCTTTCCCCTCATAGGACATTTGTTAGAATAATGATGATTTTGATGACACTTGTAAAAAGTGACTTTGGCTGAGGTTTGAAATTTCTTTGGTTTTGAACGAAATTTTCTTTGAAAAGTTTTTTGAGTAGTTTTTTGAAATTGAGGAGGAGAACTAAGAGCAAACCTATTTTTCTTTTTGAAAATTCTTTTCCTTAAAAAGGAAGGAAAATATTTCTTTTTTGCTTTTGAGAATGGAGGATTAATTTTTTCAAAATCATATTGTTCGCAGAAAGATCCAAGCTCATTTCTACTCCCATGTCATTCATATTTGAGTTTAGCTTTAAGTTTGATATCATTGCAAAGGGAAAGACCTTCTCTGTTGATGAAACTAATAATTTCACCATGTGTGATATCGGAATATGGAATGATATTGAGATTTTATTGAATTACTAACTATTTTTGCAAAGAGTTTTGGTAGTCCAGAAATAAATCTTTCTTTCCAAAATTTATTATTACAGTCTTCTCGAAGCATAACTCTTAGGAAAATATTCTTATACCATCTAAAGTCATGTAATTTTTGACAAGTAATATTCATCAGAATTTATGATAATCTATCACGAAGAAGATTAGGAGTTCCAATAAAATGTTTGATAATATTAATTTAATTTATTTCATTTCATTTAATTTTTAGATTATACGAATAAATTTATATATATTATCCATTTGATCAATAAAATTCAAATGGGGAAAAAATAATAATCTAATTTTAGTTAATGTATAAAAACAAAGTTATGAACATACCCAATTGTACTTTTGCAAAGGTTACGACTCAATTGTAAAATCTTCTATTTAAAATTAAGATTATATTGGTAATTTAAATAAAAAAGACTACTTTTTTTAATTTAGACAAAAAAAATTAAGGATTATTTGAGCAATTTTTCCTAAAATTAGAATTGTCTATGCCAATTTTTTTAATAAGAAAGTCAACAAAGTGGCATTTTGCGTAACCAATTGAATTTTGAGTGATAATTTGTGTAATGATTGAACTTTAGTGGTATATTGGAAATTTGTTGAAACTTGAATGGTATTTTTGTGGAATTAAATCACACACACACACACACACACACACACACACACACACAGATATATATATTATAATTATTATTATTATAATATGGGAACAATACATAACTACAAAGGTAAAACTATCACTTTTTTTAAATTGACAAACTTGTGTAATTTTTCTAAAAATCAGGTGGTAAATACAATTAATATAATTAATAATATATAATATATATTAGCTGTTAATAAACACACAATTTCGTTAATAAAAGAAACTTACCAACAAAAGAAGAACTCTCCCTATAATATCGCCCTAAAATCTGCAAAATCAATTGAAGCTACAAAATCGATTGATTCTTCCCGAAATTAAAGATTCTAGGCAACAATCAACAATTGAGGTAGCATTACTCTCATATTCCATGAAACACCATCATCGTTTATTGGGTAAATCGGAAGCTACTGTTCGTTAAATTGATTCTGAAGCTACGGGTCCTTGAATCAGAAGCTACGGTTCTTTGAATTGATTATGAAGGTAAGCATATTGGCTACCATTCTGTTTTCTAGATGAAGTTTTCTTCAAAATTCGAAATGTGAAATCTAGATTTACGAGGTGTTTCATGTTTAATTAGAATGTTGCTGCGTAAATACCAATAGCACATCAAGAAAAATTGCCTCGACGTGTTTGATTTCATTGCAATAAATATGATTTTATGAATAACATGTGCATTCGAATGTACAGAATCACAATAAACACCGTGATCAAATTTGTCAACTAACTGTGACTTGTTTTGAACTAAATGTGACCAAATTTTTTTGTGTTTTCATGTAATTTTTATGTGTAAACTGTGACATGAAAACAGTATGGTAGCTCTACACATTCATTCGTTGTATTAAATATGATTCCATGAAAGCATTGGAATGTATAGAATCACAAGAAAACACTGTGACCATTTTGTGAAGTAGCTGTGACTTATTTTGAACTAACTGTGACCAGATGTCTTGTGTTTCATGTCATTTTTCTGCGTCGGCGACATGAAAACAGGATGGTAGCTGTATGCATTTGTTTGTTGTGCTAAATATGATTTCATGAAATTACACGTGCATTGGAGTGTATAGAATCACAAATAAAACATGGTGATCAAATTGTTTAGAAGCTGTGACTTATTTTGAACTAAATGTGACAATATGTTTCATGTGTGACCTTAATTTTATGTGTAACTGTGACATGAGAACAGGACAAAATCTTTTCACGTTGTGTGTAAAGTTGTTTTAAACTAAATGTGACCTGTTATTTTGTGTATGAACAGGATGGTTGATTTACACGTTTGTTTGTTGTACGATGGTCAACCATCCCTTATTCTAGTGGAGGAGACTTGTAATTACACTGAAATTGTTGAGATTATAGTTTCAAAAATTGACATATTTGTTGAATACTTCTTTACCTCCCGTTCGTATATTGAATAACAATAATGTCTACACATATTTGAGGCTAAAGTCTAAGAATGGAGACGTTTCAAGTTATCCCATAAATGTAGATGTTGAAAGTGCACTCACTTTGCATTCAAGTGGTATTTTACAGTCTTCAGAATCCTCAATAGGAAATGAGGGATCATCTTCCAACATGCTCTCTTTGCAACAGATAGCGTCAGAAATATGTGAATCTGTTATGATTGTTGTCGAAGGAAACACTAAAGAAGATTTCACATTAGTCTCCCATGCAGATGCAGGAGAAATTGTGGAAGGAAGGGTATTCCGCAACAAGGAAATACTAAAAATGAGCATGACATTTTACGCAATCCAAAATAAGTTTGAATATAAGGTGAAGAGATCTAACAAAAAAGAGTATGTACTCAAATGTTTAGATAGTGATTGTATTTGGACATTCAGATCTTCGCGGTTGGGAGAAACCAATATGTTCAAGATTCGAGAAATGGGTATTGGTCACACATGCTCAACAAACATTGTTTTGGGGTCACATCGACAAGTATCTAGCTCCATCGTGTCAAATTGCATCAAGTATAAGTATACGTCTTCTAGAACCATATACACTCCTAATGATATATCTAACGATATTTTGCATACATATGGAGTTTCAATTAACTATGCAAAGGCTTAGAGATCACGTGAGCAGACATTGAAGTTGATAAGAGGTGACCCGACCACATCTTTTCAAAGACTGCCATCTTATTTTTATATGTTGCAACAAGTGAACAATGGAACAATCACAAGCATATTAACAGATCACGGAAACAGGTTTAAGTATTGCTTTATGGCTTTAGGTGCATCTATAGCTGGGTGGCAATTTTGTAGACCAGTGATTGTAGTTGATGGTACATATTTGAATGGGCATTATGGCGGGACACTATTTACTGCATGTACACAAGATGAAAATAACAACATCTTTATACTTGCATTCGGGGTTGGGGACAATGAAAATGATAGGTCTTGGACGTGGTTTTTTCAAATATTGAAAAGGGCTTATGGATCAAGAGAACATTTATGTATAGTGTCGGATAGACATAATAGTATAAAAAACGTCATTGAAGTAGTATATCCTGAGGCAATGCATGAGATATGTTCTTACCACTTGCTTCAAAACTTGAGGACTCAATTTGGGAGGTCAAATGAAAACATCACACATGCCTTCAACAGTGCAGTCCGAGCATATACCTTCAATGAGTTTGAGTATCACATGCAACAATTGTACGCAATGCATCCAGGAAATCAAGAAATATATGGTATTTCCCATATAATTCTGTCAACTTGTACTGTGTGTGACCAATTATGTGTTAGTTGTGACTGTTTGTAACCATTTATAAATTATTTTTTTATTAACTCTGTGTGACCAGATTTTAGTAAATGTGATCTACTGTAATATGATCTTACTGTAATTTGTTCTATTTTATGTATGATATAATCAGTAGTATGTGTGACATATTATGTATTAACTGTGACTAGTTGTGACCTTTTATAAATTATATTTTTTATTAACAATGTGACCTACTGTGACTAGATCTATTTCACGTGTGACTGGTTTGTTGTGTGAAAGATACTCAACTGTTTTTGAGAACCTAAAGTACATCAATTGTGATATTTTATTTCTTTATAGGATGGTGTAGGCAATGAAAAATGGTCACGATTGCACATGCCAACGAACAGATATTCCACCATGACATCAAATATTGTGGAATCCGTGAATGCAGTCACAAGAGCTTCAAAAAACTACCCAATTCAAGCACTTCTAGAGTCATTGAGGCAAACAATTCAGTCTTAGTTTTGCAAGAACAGAGACAATGCACATTACACATTCACAAAACTTTCAACCAAGTATGAGAAATAATTAAGGAAAATGAGCCATGATTTGAGAAATTTAAAGGTATGTTCATTATTTATATTCTATAGATCATGTATAAAAAAGTGATTTTTTTTTACTCTTCTATTCAATTTCATAATTCATTCATTATTATAGGTTTCTCCAGCTAGTCACACATTGTACGAAGTTAGAGATGATTCTTCATTGTTCATGATTGACATACATGAACGCACATGTAGTTGTAGGATGTTTCTGGTTGATCTACTCCCATGTCCACATGCATTAGCAATTATAGCTACGTTGAAGTTGGACATGTATGATTTTTGCTCAAATTATTACACAAAAGATGCATATATGAACACCTATAGATCAACAGTGTTTCCTATTGGAAATATAATAGAGTGAAATATACCAGAAGAAGTTACCAGTAGAGTTGTACTAGCTCCTATTCAAAAGAGATCTTCTGGACGTCCAACTGAGAAGCGTAAGAAGGCAACATGTGAGAGGTCGCAGGTTGTTAAATGTGGAAGGTGCGGTGGACTTGGTCACAATCCCCGAACATGCAACAACATGGTATCACTTAACCATGAAGAAGGGAAATTGAGAGCAACCAAAAAGCGAAAACAAGGAAGATAGATCATTTTATTATGAATTTGAAGATATTCATTGTATTGCCTTATTATTACATTTTTTCATATAAACTGTGTTCTCAGATATATTGAATAAAATACTATTCATTTTTCATCCTGCACAATGTGAATGATTATAACCATTGTTTGTGCACACCATAACTGATTGTGACCAATTATTAAACAAACTGTGACTAATTGTTACCAGTTTTTTTATCACACTGTGACTACTTGGTATCAACGATGATTCAACCGTGTAATCAATTCAGACAGAATATTTATTAACTGTGACCTTTTGTGACCAAGTTCAGGCACACTGGTTGATTATTTTGCACACTATAACTGACTGTGACCAATGTTTAAGCAAACCGTGACTAATTATTACCATTTTTTTTAGCACACTGTGACTGCTTGACATGAACAATGACTCAACTCTGTAATCCCGTGTAATCAATTCAGACAGAATATTTATTAACTGTGACCTTTTGTGACCAAATTACGGCACCATTGTTGCTTATTGTGCACACTATAACTGATTGTGACCGATATTTAAGCAAAATGTGACTAATTGTTACCAGTTTCTGAACACACTGTGACTGCTCGAGATGAAAAATGTGACCGTCTATGACCAATTTTGTGGACACTGTGACTGAATGTGAGAAAAACTGATATAGCTTGAATATAGATAAATCAAGTGACCTGTCATTCCAAAAACATATTTACAAAATCAACAAAAGTAGTGAAACTAAATATGAAACTACTTACTGAAAAGCGAAATGTGAAACTAGTGAATATCCCACGCGTCAGTTACAACGTTACACCAAAAATAAGAAACTAATCGTTATCTAGCATAGAAAAATATGAATAATATGAATCAAACTTCCATCTATGCTTCCCCTTTCTTCCCAATCGGCCTGATATACTTGTGCTTGAACAACAAAGTTGCAATTTCCATCCGTGCTGCTGTTGTATCAAATGTCATTGGCATATTTGCAAGATCATTGTGGAGCAAGTATTGAGCATATTTTACCACAAAAATGCCACAATCATTCCTGTACAAATGTGAAACAAAATGCATTACAGAAAGTACATAAGATGTTTCCTAATTGTCATACGGGTGTAATATACAATTAGAATACATACCCATTTCATTGATGCGGTAAACCACTTACAATGGTAGTTTGCAACTCACTTGTACTATCATCTCCACCATCTGCGCTTGAGACCCACAATCCTGCCATTTTCATCAACTGTGTAAGAATCTTGATGTGAGGCACAATACCCTCTCGGACCATGTTGTCCCGATAAGTTTTGTAGCTTGAATTGAAAATGTACAGGACATGGTTGTTTAGGTCAATCTGTCCAAGCATCCAATGTGCTTTATTTGTAGGCATGATAGGCAAAAGCACATACTCAACCTCTAATGAAATTCGAAGCGCGGAAGAAACGCCGGAAAGTTCCGAACTCAGGTTGTGGTTGGACAGATGAATCATGACCCGATATTCACGACGAGATGGTTCGACGATGCGGAATAAAGAACTACGACTTTCGAAATGCCACAAGGAATTGCCCAATCTCCTTGATAAAACTCTGATTTGAACGCTACAAATATTCTCAAGAAATATTTGATAAGTTCGGTATTTGAACGCCACAAGAAATATTCTTGATAAGTTCGAAAACATAGGAATCCACCTATAACTTTTATTGAATCCTCAATAAAAACTGTTTATATCAAAATCTAAGTATAAATTACAATGAATAGAAATGAATATAAATAAGTAAAATAACCTAACCGCTAATTGACTAAAATAGAATTCTAATTAGACTAAAATTCTAAAATAGGAAAACAAATAATTAAAAATAAAATTTAACCTAAAAATACACAAAAACCCTAATTTCCTTCTGCATAATTGACTTGTTGTTTTGAACCCCAAAATGATGGAATTTGGCCATAAAATCAGTCGGCTCAAGGGCTTTAGCCCATGAGTTTTGCTTAGTGGTCCATTTCTACTTGAAAAACACATATTATGCATCTAATTCCGACATAGTTGACTAGATTGTACTTTTATTTGGCTTGAATATTTAGCCCTTGTTTGAGCCCCATTATTTCTCATTTTTTTTTACAAATTTTTTCTACAATAATCAATCTCAACCATCCAAAAAAGTCAAACCCACAATTTTTTACTTTTCAAACAACTTTTTAACCATTAAATTCTCAAAATCCAAATTTTAAATTGAGATAATGGGGCTCAAACAAGGGCTTAACTTTTTCCGTCAAGTCTGTTATGACTCCGATTGTCGAGGGTCCGGAACACATCATACCCTCCTTCTTTAGGATGATTCGTCCCGAATCATAGCTTTGTTCCTATTGTTTCACTTCACCTCCTGGATCAAAAGGAAAATTTCTCCTGCCATTGCACATGATCAATCAAAAATATTCTGCAACGGGGGTCACGTGAATGACTTGAAGTTGAAACACCTTTGGACATTGGTGGTGTTGCCCAAATTTCCACGTACCATTAACCTGTAAGAAAGAATTAAATAGAACGAGGAGGGGAATGTTAGTTTCATGAGGTACAAGGTATGAATCCTTATATCCATGATTAATCACCATCTCCAATTCTTCTTTAAGAACCACGAGGCCCTTCTCTTCACCTTGTTCTCCTTTTGCAACTTCTTGCTCGCCCCCCTCTATCTCTTTTATCTCAAGCTCGGTTACTTCCTCTAACTCAAGATTTTCTAGCTCATCCACCTCTTTAATTTTTTTTCTTTCAAATTCAACCACATCTTCTACCTCCACATTCGTATCACCATGTTCGCACACTACCTCATCACTATCCAAATGCGGATCTTCCAATTCAACGCTCAAATCTTGAACTTCCACCCCAATTCCCAATTCATCTTCAAATTTTGGAGTTTGTTCACCTAACTCTACATTTTCAACTCCTACCAAAAAGTTCAGGGTCTCTTCAACTAATTCATGTCTCAAGCCTCCCTCCTTCTTTTCAACTTTCATATCCCGAGGCTCAACATGATTTTCACTCTCTTCTAACCATTTAATTACCGCCTTTCATTTCTCCTCCTTCCTTTGTAATTTAGCCAAATATTTTTTTTTGCCTCCCGTTCACACCTCAATCTTTCTTCATAAATTTCTTTTTGAATTTTCAAAATTGCTTTTGGATCAATCTCGGCTCCTCTCTTAACCCCGATTCCATCCCTAGGTTTATGATCACGCCTATATTGACTCTCATCACTACGGTTTACTTGAGATCGCCCATTTTTCAATTTCCCCTCCCTTTCATCTAGTTTATCCAACCTCATCAAAGCATCATTCAAAAATCTCCACATACGATCTTTATCATTATCGTTCCCCCTTCTAGATGGATATTTTTCTTGAAAATGGGACATTATAGAATTTATGTGGAATGAAATAGAAAAGAACAATAAATAAAGGATTAAGGAATTCAAGAAAATGGTTCTTGAATGGACTTTTTTTTTTAATTTGAGATGAATTTTCGGAATAAATAAAATTAATAAAAAATAATAATTTTTTTTTTATAAATCCGAAAATTCGACAACGAACACGACAAAACAAACAGAACTTAATTCGGGATAAGAATTAAGCAAAACAAACACTTTTGAAATTTTTTGTAACGATTTTCTGGATTTAAAGACTCAACAAACTCAAGAACAAGGAGAACGAAAAAAAACTGAAAACAAAACACTCAACAAGATATGGATGATTTTTATGGGACTCGATGATAAACATAAAAATCAAACTGGATAGAAAAATCTGAATTCAGAGTCCAGCTCTGATACCAGATGATGAGATTCGAAGCGCGGAAGAAATGCTGGAAAGTTCCGAACTTAGGTTGTGGTTGGACAGATGAATCATGACCCGATATTCACGACGAGATGACTCGACGATGCGGAATAAAGAACCACGACTTTCGAAATGCCACAAGGAATTGCCCAATCTCCTTGATAAATCTTTGATTTGAACGCTGCAAATATTTTCAAAAAATATTTGATAAGTTCGGTATTTGAACACCACAAGAAATATTCTTGATAAATTCGAAAACATAGGAATCCACCTATAACTTTTATTGAATCCTCAATAAAAACTGTTTATTTCAAAATCAAAGTCTGAATTACAATGAATGAAAATGAATATAAATAAGTAAAATAACCTAGCCGCTAATTGACTCAAAATAGAATTCTAATTAGACTAAAATTCTAAAATAGGAAAACAAATAATTAAAAACAAAATTTAACCTAAAAATACGCAAAAACCCTAATTTCCGTCTGCATAATTGACTTGTTGTTTTGAAGCCCCAAATGATGGAATTTGGCCATAAAATCAGTCGGCTCAAGGGTTTTAGCCCATGAGTTTTGCTTAGTGGCCCATTTCTACTCGAAAAACACATATTATGCATCTAATTCCGACATGGTTGACTGGATTGTACTTTTATTTGGCTTGAATATTTAACTTTTTCCGTCAAGCTTGCTATGATTCCGATTGTCGAGGGTCCGGAACACATCAACCTCTCTCCAAGGAGTATTAAACATCAAACGTTCTCCATTTATAGTTTGCATAAGGCCTTCCTGGTCATTTATGGTGCTTGGATCTTGGACGTACTTTGAGTACATTGTGCGGATTGTGGAGTCAAATAGAAAGTTTGTGGTTGTCACCTTCATCTTCACCTTATCTCCAAACTTGGCAAGTTGTCGCACATAATAAAAGCATGCATCGATATGCTGTCAACAATTAATTAAGAATAAATAACATGTTATTGTGCGATATACTATTTAAAATTGCCTAAACATATAAACAAATTTACTGTGCTATTTAGTGATGATCCAGTATCAATTAAAACATGCCACCAAGTTTTTGAATGCACGGGGACAGTGGCGCAGACATAGGTTGGACTAATCAGGTCATCAATTGAATTGAACTTAGTCATGTAGAAACATTAACATATCAGTCTTTTGTTTGCCCACACTGTGACTTTATATACATAATGTGACCTGATATCATATGCATAATGTGACCTGATATTCTAGACTGTGACCTGTTTGAGATATTTCAATAAAAAAATACTTGTTCCTTGGCTTGTAGCCTCTGTTAAACCAATTGTAAAATGTTGTCAAGTCTGCATTATTCACACCATCCAAACATCCATCAAAAACAATATTTTGTGTATCGTAGTTTGTTCCAACAGCAGCTTGGCGCCCTTCCACATTAACAAATGGAGACTGTAAAGTCTTTGATGGCTTTGGTGCCCTTTTCATAGGAAGACCGGATGAATCATGAGTAGGATTAGATTCCTAAGTCACACAATAAAAGTGTATAACTACGGTCAGATCTAGAAACATTATTCTGTTGAGACAAATCTTTTTTTTACATTAACCTTGAGTCACACACTATCTATATTCATACAAGGTTTTGAAAAAAACATAAAAATCCACCTCACCTCAGATAAACCACCTTCAGTCATAACTTGGAGATCACTCGACTTCAGAACAGATGTTATGACCTCATCAACCTGCTCCTGCACTTGATCAGCCTTCAACTTTACATCATCACTCCTTGCAGGTGTGGGAGTGCAAACACCAAGATCAAATGAAGGTGTTGGTATTATGTAGAAATCTTCGTCGTCATTTGAAGGATCAGATCTCATGGGAGTCTTCCCTTTGTTGTCCACATCTTCATCCACCCTAGTCTCGTCATTCTATAACAAAAGAATTGAAACATATCTGGTCACATTTTGTAATTCTAGTCACAATTGCCGAAATTCGTAAAAAAATTTGTAAATCACATTCAGTCAAAACTCACCTTAGTTTGTTCGACTTCAGATGACTTCGGGTCGTTTGAGGGATCTGGTTCCATAGATGCCTTCTCATTTCTGTCTAGATTTTCATCAACATTTGTCCCTTCATTCTAAAATAAACCAAATGTGGTCAAATTTTGTCAGTCCAATAAATGAAGATACAAATGTCACATTAGAACATATAATTTCACCTCATCAGCGTGCTGCTTTGCTTCATCGACCTTCTCTTGTACATTAATCCCTTGATTCTGCAGTGACAATATTAAGACAAATGTGGTCACATTTTGTCACTTCAATCAAAGCCAAATGCAAAGTCACATTCATATGTTTTTAGTCACTCACATCTTCATTGGATACATGTTCTGTTTTCAACATTGTTTTAACCTCATCGGCAAAAGAAGATATCAAACCAGCCACCGATTCTTCAAGAATCTTCATGTTTGACCTTAAATCACTAATTCCAACTTTCAATAACTCTTGGTTATTAATGACATCATTCAACTTCATAGCGCGATTGGAATTCCTCAAACCATCATTTATTTCAGCCATTCGTGACACAAGTTGTGCAATCTCTGTTTTCAAACCTCTATTCTCACTTCGAAGATCAGAAATTTCATCATGAAATCTCTTCTTTAAGCGGCCACATTCCTGATGAAATAAATATAAATATTCATTTTCTAAAATATTATTGAGGGTTAAAATATTAGGAATCAAATAAATTACTTACTTCAAAACATGAACATTGAGGATCATGTGTTGTGCGATGCTGTGCAGGCGTCCTGGGACTGTCGTCCTTTTATTTGTGTAATGGTGGGTCAACAAAAATATCATCATCGTGTTGTTTATCAACCTTCGAATGTGGCACATTAGTATCAACAGAAGGAGTAGCCTCGCTTGTGCCAACTTGTGCTGTTGATCTTTGCACAGTCTCACGAGGCTGTCTTGGTTTCGAGTATTGGACCCCTATCATACAAAATATGTACAAATACAAACAATTGATCACAAATAGCATTAACTTGGTACCACATCATGTATTCATGTCACAGTTTATCTATAGAATCCAAACATATACTATCATGAATATTGAGAATGTCTGTATAGTCACAGATAGATATATAATATTGGTCACAGTATAAATATATAAAGTCACAGATACCCATGAACATTTGTCCCAATTTTGTATATTCAGGTCACAGTTTATACAATATAAAGTCATAGATAGACATGAATATTGGTCCCAGTTCATGAATTCATGTAACAGTTTATTTACAATTACAAACCACATACTAGCATGACTATGCAAAAATACTTATATAGTCACATACAGACATAAAATATTGGTCACGGTTTTTCAATCAGTTTACAGACTGTTCTCAAGGTATATAAATCTCATAAAAATAAATCCTAACCTCTCATATACGGCATACCAAGCTCTACAATGGATGGTTCAATATCATTTATCTCAACCTGTTACACATACCAATGTAAACCTTATTACGTTAAAACAAATATAATTATTTGTTACCTCCACATAAAACATGCTTTAATCTTTACCTCATTCTTAAATACTTTTCCATCCAACAATGGAACGGATGGATGCTTGTGCGTTGTCCAATTTATAATCCTAGGATAATTCCTAGCAATTCTTGTTGCAACATTTCCCTCCATACTCGGTATGCACTCGTACAACCACACTTGAAAAGCAATGAGAAATCCATTCAATCTATTATGTGATATCTGCTGATCTAATCCTTTCTTCAAGGATGATAAGGTGATATCAAATAGAATCTTCCCCCAAGGAAACACTTTCATCGAATCGAAATCTTCTACCAATACAAACATGTAGTGGTCCACCACCTTAGTGTATGAGGTAGAAAACAAATATCACGAAAGCAGGTACAAAATCCCAATTCTAACAATATCGTGTTCATTATCCACTTTATCCCCAAGGAACACATTTCCTATATCATCACTAGTTACTACTCTTAGATCACCAAAATATTTCTCCTTAAGCTCGGATAGTTTATCCTCAAGCCTCTCCCGTTCATCAACCCCCTCGTATCTTAAACCATTCACAAGACAAAATTCAACCATAGAAAATCGAATATATCTGTCATGAATTTTGAACCACATCTCTTGCCTGTTGCGCTGTTTTACCTGACGCAAAAGTACATAGTGTAACAGTTGATGCTGCACAACAATCTCTCTACACTGTAGGAAGTGTGAGAAACAAGTCTCTTCAATCATCCGTTTCTGTTCAGCAGTGAATTTCATCATGAAATTCAGGATCACATTTTTTATGCAACTGGTAGTGATTTTACCAGTAAACCACTTGCTTGGTTTTATTAAAAATTTCCATTCCTGCAAGTAATATTGTGAGATTATTGACTGTTTGCTTCAAACATTGTTTATGTCACTTTTACCACAAATAATGCTAATTGTGAACCCAAATGATAAAGTCACATCTATACATAATTGGTCACATTTAGGGAAAAAAAACAAAATAAACGTGACACATAGTTGAAGTCAGGTCACACAAATAGATCAGTTTTAGACAAACCAAAAATATATATGCAGGTCTCATTATCCCCAAAATAGGTCACAGTTAGAAAAAAGACATGTCCCATTTAAACGACATAAGGTCCCACAATCAATCAAATTCATACACACGAACTAACAACTTGATAGGTTACATTTGAAGGTAACCCATGTAATAGGTAATAAGAATCAGGGCGCGCAAATCAATCTACTAAGTAATAGGAAATTATCCTTCCTCAATGATCTCCCTCCATTCAATAAAAGATTTGAAATGAACTTATTTGCACATGAAATGAAAAAATCAAGATATTTTTTTAACCTTCACTGTCGACCTCCCTCCGGTAGCAGACATCTTAACCCTCTTCCGCGTAGATGACTCTCCGGCGCTAAACTTCCTCTTTCCTTTTTCTTCTTCTTCTACGTTCTTAACATTAACGCCACGGGATCTCTTTCCTTTGTCTTCTTCTTTATTCTTAGCCTCTGCACTACGAGTTGTAGTCATTTTGACAGAAATATGGGTTGTTGAAGAAACGAAAATGGCGATGGTGAAGAAAATGTACTCGGTTAAACGAGTATAGAAGAAAATGAGAAGAGTAGCGGCGAAGATAATGGGCAATGGGTATCGTGGAGAAGATGGAGAGCGTGGATTCTACGACAAACAAGGAACTGATACGGAAGAAGAGAGATAGTGACACATTTAAATCACGTTTTGTAATTAATAATTATGTTTAATTAATTAAAAAAAAACCTTTGTTAGCACTTGAAATTTGAAAAAAATTTCAATGGCCCTTAGGTTTGAATTGTAATTTTAAAGTACATGGTTCTTTGTAATTTTCCCTTATAATATTATATATTACTTAAATGGGCCGTAGTCTTGATGAAGCCCAAATTATTAACCAATTCAGAAACCCATTAGGGTTTTACCATATGAACGACTACATAAAGCACGCTCTCAAAAACTGAAGTTTCTCCATTCCCATTGGCTGTAGGTTTTAGCTGCAGATCACCGGACTGAGGTTAGAAATCGGCGGCGGCACGATTACCAACTATGGTGCACGTATCCTTTTACCGAAACTGTAAGATCTGCTATTGAACACGCACCTATTTTGTTTGAACATCTACTTGTGATTTATGTATTCGTATGTGTATATGTTATGCCATCTGCTTGATACTGATACTAATGTCTTGTTGTATTTGTAACGCATTTAAGAGGTTTGTGAATTTCACTGGCTTCCTAGGGTTAATTATCACTATATTTGTATTTGAATTAATAACGTTGGATTCGAAGCACACATATACAAAGATGAGATGAAAATCTGACTGTTTGAAAGCGTTACAGCAGCATTGTTTGGTTGGCATTTTAGGTGCTCTCCCTTTGCTACTCTTTAACATTTCATTAATTTTTTACCTTAAAATAGTGGATTGCGGTTTCAGTGTATCGTGTACCTGTTATAAGATAATAAAAAGGCGGATTATTTGAAATTAGCATGGTCTCATTAGTTGTTGGCATTTTCATGAATTATTTTAGTAATAGTACGCGTATAGTAATCTAGCTGATTATTATCTAAGATCAAACGTAGAGTTGAATTAAAATGAATTGTATATGAACTGATCATTTTTATGGTATCGTAAAATATGTAACTCCTTGCATTGTTTTCATTTTTTAGGCTGTAGAAAATCATAGGCAATAGTTCATGTATAGTGAAACTGCAAACTGCTTCAATACTTTCAAAAATATTTTTTCTTTTTTAAATGTATGTCGATCATATATAATATATATATGCATAATGGATCCTAGATGGGAAGACATTTAAGAAGCCCCGTCGTCCCTATGAGAAAGAACGTCTGGATGCCGAGTTGAAGTTGGTTGGAGAGTATGGGCTGAGGTGCAAGAGGGAGCTTTGGAGGGTTCAGTATGCTTTGAGCCGCATCAGAAATGCAGCAAGAAATCTTCTTACTTTGGATGAGAAGGATCCGCGTCGTATTTTTGAGGGTGAAGCCCTTCTGAGGAGGATGAACAGATATGGACTGCTGGATGAGAGCCAAAACAAGCTTGATTATGTCTTAGCTCTCACGGTGGAGAACTTCCTTGAGCGCCGCCTTCAAACACTTGTGTTTAAGGCGGGTATGGCTAAGTCAATTCACCATGCAAGAGTGCTTATCAGGCAAAGGCATATCAGGTATTCAGATTATTCAGTTTTAGTAGATCATAGTGGAGTTTATTTTGTTCGGTATCTTTATCTATCTATTATGTGTTTGAGCGACAAAGATTAAAAAAACTCATGATAGATTGTCAATTTAAATGTTTGAAGAGATTTGTATTGCATGATTGTAGAATAATATCATACGTCAAACCAGGATTTTTCCTTGCGAAAGATCTTATTTACTTGGTCATTTTTGGGGGTTGTTGGGGCAAGGAAAATGTAGAAATTCACTTCTTTGACTTTTTCATTATTAACAACTGTGCATGTGTAATTATTGACTAGTGTTGATATTATGAGCCAACTAATGCCAGTGTACTGCGACAGTGAAGAAATGAGATTTCGTTGATAGATATTTGTTAATATGAGGACCCCTTGTGTTTCTGTATTCTTGTACTGTCCTCAAATGGACCAAGTTTCATTTGCATACCATGGTTTGAAAAGGTGAGGCAGAGGCGCACCTCAAAGTGAGGCGCAAAGTTGTTGCCTTGAGGCGGCAAGTTTGAGGCTAAAAGACTGAGGCTGCCGCCTCAAAGCATGCGCCTCACAAGGCATGAGGCGTGCGCCTCTATAAGGTGTGATGGACCACAAACCATCATGAAAAGCAGCAAAATGTACAATACATAGAGTGTCGAGTACCATTTACACATCACCAAAGAGGAAGACGACGATGTTTAGCTCTCACAGCAAATCCATTGACACTTCAGTGACTCCATCTCAGATCCAATGAGGTGCAGTGAAACCCTAATCTTAGGAAGAAGACGATCTGTTTCTGTTTTTGTGTTTAAGTGGTTAAAATGGGCCCTATCATTATCTGGGCTTTGATGAAATTAAATTATAAGATCAATTTTAAAAAATACAAAACCTAAAATAAAAATTATTTACATTATAAAATAAAAAATTAAATAATTTTTTTAAAATACTTTAGAAATAAAATAAACTATTTTACAATATGAAATAAAAAACGAAAATTAAAATTAAACTAATTTAAAAACAAAATTAAAAAAAATATTTTACACTATAAAAATACAAATAAAATTTTAAAAATTATTTACATTTTAAAAAATAAAAACAAAAATTAAAGAAATTAGAAATATTATTACAAATTTACTTATCTGTTATTTATGTCCACAATATGTCTATGTGCAATATATCCAATTGATTATATGCTCTGTATTTTTTTTGTTATTTTATAATTATTTTTACTGAATTTTAGGTTTTTTGAGAGGCTTACGCCTTAGTCCGCCTCAAGGCATGGATTGCCTCACGAGGAAACAGTACCTCAGTACTTAGTTTTGCCTTTTTAAACATTGTTGCATACGCATTGCGTAGAACATAGACTAAGCTCCTATTTGAGCCCCATTATAATATTAATACAATTTTCTCTTTCTTTTTTTCAACCACATATTTTCCTATAAAATATTATTACGCGTAAATCAAGAACTTTTCCTTATTTTTTTAGCAACACATTCTCAAAAAAATCACTATTTCAAGATACATTTTCTTCAAAAACCTCATTATAATGGGTGCACAAACAGGGGCTAAAATTCTGCCTTCTATATGATTGCTGCTTATATATCATCAGTAATGGACATTACAAGTATATTCTTTATAACTGTTGCTGAGCTTCATATCCTGCCCTTTTGCTGCACTATAAGAAGCGATCAATGACGTCGTTATATGTAATAATAACTGCCATCTACAGAATATAATTATCTTTAGGTGTCTGGTGCAATATTTGATAGTCACCTACAATGTCCTTCTCTCAAATAAATAGGTTTGTCTAGTTTGCCCTCTGGGTTCACTTTTATCCACTTGGTCTCAACTCCCTTATTTGCTTCTTTGGATTGGCTATTAATATAACTAGTGGACATTTTATTTACTGCTCATATCAGTTGTAATCTTGTTTTGTACTTTACTTGCAGTAAGTAAAGACTTAGAGGCATGACTGTTGATATTTATTGGCTAATGTTATATTTGAAACTGCAGGGTCGGTCGACAAGTTGTCAATGTACCATCTTTCATGGTGAGAGTAGATTCCCAGAAGCACATTGATTTCTCTCTTACAAGTCCTTTCGGTGGTGGTCGTCCTGGTAGAGTGAAGAGAAAGAACCAGAAGGCTGCTGCAAAGAAGGCATCTGGTGGTGACGGGGATGAGGAGGATGAAGAGTAAGCCACCCCGGGATTTTCTCTTATGCTCATGTAATGTCTTTGCTGAAACAATTTATGATTTTCTCTTGTTATTTGTAATTGAATTTTTGGCAGCTCGTTATGCTACATGTTTGTCTTAATTTAGTTTTGGAAAGAGTTGCAATTTTTAATAGCTTGTTGGGCATTGAGATATTTTTGTTTTATTTCTGTGATGGAATTGTCCATTTCCTATCCAATCCTATTCAAGCCTCATCACTGTTCATAAGGCATCATGCTCATGTTTTTCCCTTCGTTTCGTTTGGTTAATTTTGAGGGCTCAAATAAAGTCGTAATAATAATATTTTAATATCGATGTCAAGTTTTCGCACAATATTTTTACATTATTTTCGAATTACTAAAACATAATAAAAATTATAGTCGTTTAAGATGATCCAATAATAACTAATTTAATCTTTCAATGATTTTTTCTTTAGTGATTAATTTTTTGAGTTCAGATGAAGTCGTAATAGGAAGATTTTTATATCAATATGAAGATCTCATATAGTATTTTATTACATTATTTTCGGATCAGAATACCGTCAATGGTATTAAAAATTGTAGCCGTTTCTAATGGTTCCCTAACATTTTTTTTTGGTTAATTTTGAGGACTCAAAATAAAATCGTAATAGCAATATCTTAATATCGATTTGAAGCTTTCGCACAATACTTTATTAAATTATTTTCGAATTACTAAGACTTAGCAAAAATTATAATCGTTTAGGATAATTCATTAAAAATGTATTTTATCTTTCAGTGATTTTTTTTTCTTTCGTTTGACTGACTTTCTTGACTCAAATGAAGTAGTAATAACAAGATCTTTATATAAATACGAAGATCTCATATGGAACTTTATCTCATTATTTTTCTAATTATTAACAAAATCGTTAATTGTAGCAAAAATTATAGCCGTTTAAAATTGTACCTGAACATTTTTTTTTTTGGGGCTTCATTTCCATCATTTGGTTAATTTTGAGGGCTTAAATAAAGTCGTAATAGCAATATCTTATTATCGATGTGAAGCTTTCGCACAATATTTTACTACATTATTTTTGAATTACCTAACTATAATAAAAGTTATTACCTTAAAATGATCCAATAACAATGTATTTCATCTTTAACTAATATTTTTACTCATTAACAATTTAATTAACTCATTGTTATCTGCTGTGATATTAATTTACTTTTCATTAAGTTTTGGAATCTCGGTTAATTGGATATGTTATTCTTCAACCCTGCAAGTTAAAAATAACAATAGTAGTGGTATGAGTAAATCTCAAATATCTCCGCTATTTTATACACAATTTTTATCCCATCCAGTGTATCGCACGTGCCACACTAGTGTACAAAAAAGAACCTACAGGTAACCATTCATAATTTTACCAAAATACCCTTTATATATAATTTAATAGTTAAGTCCTGAAAGTTTTATGTTCTTAATTTATGATTTTTTTCCCGCTCCCAGTAGCATCTCCAATTTGGTATTAAAACCATATAGATCATGAAAATTATAGTTACAAATATATATTATAAATTAGAAGAGAGAAAAGACGTTATATATTTTTAGAATTTATTCCTAATAGATTAAAAATAATAACATTAATTATAATTTAAAAATACCCAGAGAAATAGAAGAGCAAATTATGGAAAAACTCACAATAAAATCAATAAAAGATGATACATTTATGAGAGTGCTTCTTTGACCATTTGCCTATCATTGCAGCGATGCATTTAGGAAGGTCAAGAAGGCCAATTTACCCTCAATCTGTAGTAATTGATAGAAGAACAATGGTCGCCGCTTCCAATTGCGGCTTATAGAACATTTGTATTTTGTGTATCCTGATTTGTAAAAAAAATTGATGATGAAAGATTTTATTTGAAAGTACTTCGCTTTTATTTTATTTGAACATAATTGTCCAACTCACTTTATTTGTTTTAATGCCATGGTGTATGCCCAGCATCTTGATTTTAATCATGCATAGTATTTTCTTCTATCAGTTCACTTTTCCATATGGAATAAACATATTTCTTTAAATATTTACCGTTAATGAACCTCATTTGTTTCGTACCATCTAAATCTTCCAAATGGTACACTCCATTAAGCAACACACTTTTCACTTTATATGGTCATTCCCAATTGGGTGACCATTTACCATACTTTGGATCTTTGCTATCCAAAGGGAGTATCGTTTTCCAAACTAAACCGCCTAATGTTAAAGGACTTGGCTATGACTTTTTTGTTATAGAACATAGCCATTTTTCGTTTTCTAACCTGCAATCTATCTAGGACGTCCAACTTCAACTCGTCAAATTCTAATAAATTCTGGACTATTAATTCTGCATACTCATCACCACTTAAGCCTCTGTCTAGGACCAAGTTCTTGGACAAAAACCATGATTTTTAACAGTGAAAGCAGTAAAAAATAGTGGGTGCAGAGGAGCAAAAATTTAGTGGGTTCCATCAAAGTCAAAAATACTGTAGAAAAAATAGGGAAAGAACTTGGTCACAAACAGAGGCTAAATTATTTTGCAAGCCCACTTTAATTGACTGGACATTAATTTTCATAGGCAACACGACCACTTGTCCATAAGTAAGTTGAAAATGAGCTATTTTGGTACTTGAACGAGGTGACGTCCCGTAAGCCCATAAAGCTTTATTTATTTAAAAACTCATGCAAATTCTTGGTATTTTCATTTATCATTTTTCTTATAATATTTTTTAGAATCTTATTAGAAGATTCTGTTTTCTCATTAGATTGGGCGTAATAGGGCGTGGAGTTTACCAATTTAACTTCAATTTCGCTCAAGAATTCCTTCACTTGATCTCCATTTAAAGAAGTTCCATGATCCATCATCAAAGTTTGAGGTATCCCAAATCTATAGACAATATGATCACGAACGAACTCTATGATATTCTTCTAATAGATCTCTTTTAAGGGTATAACTCCCATCTATTTAGTGAAGAAATTTGTTGTGACTATTATGAACGTGTGTTGCTTGGACGACGGGGGATAGATCTTCCTTATCAAATTTATCGCCTAGCCCTTAAACGGCTAAGGTTTAATAATGAGTGCCATTTCTCTTGCTAGCATTATTTGGATTGGACCATGCTTTTGGCATGCTATACAACTTTTTGCATATTGAATGCACAATTCTCCCATTTTGGGCCAAAAGTATTCACTCCTAACAATTAACCATCTCATTCTTTGACTAGCCTGATGGGCCCTATGTATTCCTTCATGTACTTTAGCCATAATTGTTTTTGCCTCTTGCGAACTCACACATTTCAATAACATACCATCTGAACGTTTCTTGTATAGCTTCTCATGAAGCGATTCCTTTTTGGGAAACGCGACAACGAACGCGAAATAAACAACAAACGATAGGAAATATCTAAATTCAGCAAAAATAACAAGAACCAAGAATAAAAAATAATGGAAAAAGAAACGATAGATTAGATGATAGGACCTTGACCAAACAATCATGACGCGATAAATCGATGATGCGGAATGAAGATTCAAAGTTGTTGAACACCACAAGAGATGTCAATTTCCTTGATAAGTTCTGGTTGGAACGTCACAAATATTCAGAAATATTGATAAGTTCAATGGTGTTCTTGAAGAATAAGAAAAGGGAAAACTCAACCTTTCCAAGAGAAAAATTCAAATTCAAAATCAATATCAATATCAATATCAAAGTTGTTTTCTATATTGAAAAGAAAGCATAATATAAGGTAAAAACGACCTAACAATAGCCCTAGCGGCTAAGGATTCAAAAATATGAAACATAAGCGAAACCCTACGAAAAGTCAACCATGCAGTCATGTGGAAACCAAGTTTTAGCCTTGGGTAACTTTTTGATGATCGCACGCCACTTTTCACTTATATCTCGCTAAGAAAAATACTCCCGCAAGTGTACGAATCGTGAAGCGTAGTTAAAATGGACCTAAGAGTCCGGATTATCGTTCCCACGATGACCGTTTACTAAGTACCGAAATGTGTAAATTCTTATCCTTATTTGAACCGAGAAATGAATTTGAGTTGTTTTGTATACTAATATTTATAATGATGACTTAAAGATTAAAACTTTGCACAAGATTGAGATTTCTCAATTGCTGATTGTTTTTAAATATAATTTAAAGTAGTTGGGATACACGGGTTCACCTAGCCAATTAAATCAATTCCTATTCCAAATTTTATTTTCTAAATATGTGTTCGATCGAATTCACTAAATTAAATTGAGATTCCTCTCTCGAGTTTAAATCAATCCTACCTAGATAAGTCAACCTTGTATCTCTACAGCGGGTCCGAATATTCCTTATCTAAATGCATTACATGCAAGAACTCACACATGATCGCACTAATTACAAGAGTATATCTCTATCTCTTGTTCAATTAACGGATTTATTACCTAGATCTATGTTATTAACTCACCTCTCGGATTATGGAAATAACACATGAAATCATGAATAAGTGGTTAATTCATTCACGCATTAAAAGCAATAATAATTCAACACATGCATTACGGCATTAAAACAAGGAATATGGAATTAAAGTAATTGATTAGGCTACATCGTGATTCCCAACGTTAAGATTAGTTACACATAATAAATGAGAAATAAAAACAATCTGAATTAAAATTAAACATGCTGGAATTTATGAAATCAACAATAAGAAAAGAAGTCTTGCACCAAGATTTGATTTCCCGTGTTAAGCTCCTAAATTCCCGTGCTTTTCCGTGCTTGAATCTCCTCCTTAAGTAGATGTCGAATTGCCAAGAATTCTCCAATATCAAGCTCTGCAAAAGTGCTCCTCTGCTTCCTCTCGCGATCTCCTCCTTTGTAGGTCAAATTCCCGTGTTAGTTATATTAAAATAGCGCACAAAAGCTCAAAACAAGCCCAGTCGGACACCTACGCGATCGCGTGGTTGGGTTCCAGCGATCGCGTAGGCGAACCTTTTTTCGCTCTGCATGAAATTTTTCGCCATGTCGCGATCACTGACATGGGAAGGTCGCGATCGCGCCATGGGATTTTATTACGCGATTCACCATCTTTTCCTTGGTTTTCAAGTTGGTCCTCTAATTTTACTTGTAACGTGTACCCCCAACTATTGATTTGATTAATTTTGACCCCAGAACTTCTGTTTCTCTTCAATTTGCCTACTTTTGACCTTTATTTCCCGAAATTGCCTCCTTGTTCCTCTCTTTGACTAAAATCTGAAATAACAACAATTAAACGCAATTTAGGTAGAATAAATTCATAAATAAACACGATAAATTCTCATTTTGGCATATCCCCAAGTGTATAATATACACCTACTTTGTCAAGCACGGTTGCGTCGCTTCTCGGTTGCACCATTTTTCGCCCATTTGAAACAACTTGATCCGGTTTGAATCTCGATCTGAGCCCAACACGAAACTTGCTCTTTTTCTAATGTATATTGTCATTGCATCGCCCGTAGCTTGATTTCTCCTTTAATCTCCTACCTTAGATCACATCATCTCCTCATCTATCAGTACGTAATTTAATAAGCGTAAATTTATTTTCCTATCACCCTCTTTGTCAGGTTCTTTCAAGAATCTTTTTATTTCTGCCCTCCAATCTATTGCATCTCCAATTTGTATGCAATAAACATCAACACTTCTCACCCTCCGTTGTACTATGAGAAATATTACTCCATATTCACAAGTGGATTCCAAATTTAGCACATTTGAATAACTCGAAGCCAATTGGGCTAATTCATTTGCTAAATCGTTATACATCCTATTAACATATTTAAGCTCTACTTGATCAAAATCTTCAAATAATTCTTGGGCGATTTCATATTGACTTATGATAGAATCACTTTGGCATTTAAAGTCACCAATCAAATTCGATAATGCCAAAGTCTAAAAGCCTATCATTTGGTGTAAAATAGGGAGAGAACATAGATTTAACTAAATTTACTTTAGAAACTAAGTAAAAAGTTACATGCCGTAAATAAGCCCTTTGTATTTTACACGTGAAATACAAATCCAGATAAAAAAATTTCTATAGCAGAGTAATTACACTCACATTTTATTAACTATCTACTCAAATAATAAATCTCCATTTCTTCACCAAATTGGTCTTCTTGCGCGATCATTCCGGCTATCTATTCTTGTTCAGCCAATATGTATACTTTCATTGGTCGTCCTTGGATAGGTGATACTAAAACTTGTGGACTTGACAAATATGTCTTTAGGCTATCAAAAGCCTTTTGATGTTCTTCCTTCCAGATGAATTCGTCCTGATTTTCAACATTAAAAGAGGCAAAAAAAATTTTGTTCGCCCTGCACAATTAGAGAAAAAACGTCTTAAAAAGTTTACTTAGCCTAGAAACCTTTGTAATTCTTTCTTGTTACCAAGTGGTTTGGCCTCTAAAATGACCTTTGCTTTACTTTCATCAAGTTCAATTTCTCTTTTGTGCACTAAAAAACCAAGGAAGTTCCCTATATTAACACCAAATGCACATTTCAAAGGATTCAATTTTAGTTTGTAATGCCTCATTCGCTCAAATGAGTGTTTTAATTGTTCAAAATGATCTTCCTATTTAATAGATTTGACCACTATATCATCTACACACTTCAACAAATTTGTCTATCATGTCATGAAAAATTAAATTCATTGCCCTTTGATAAGTTGCCTCTGCATTTTTCAAACCGAAACACATAACTACCCCTTTAAAGCATCCTAAAGCCCCAGGGCATCTAAAGGCAGTTTTGTGTACATCTTCTTCAGCTATGTAAATTTGATTACATCTTGAATATCCGTTAATAAAGGAATACATTAAGTGTCCTGAAGTTGAATCTACTAAAGAACCCATTTTAGGCATTGGATATTCATCTTTGGGAATTGCTACGTTTAAATTTCTAAAATATATGCACACCCTAATAATACCATTCTTTTTTAACACATGCACGATATTAGATAACCACTCAACATATCTGACTGTTCTAATAAAACTCGCCTTTACCAATCACTCTATTTCTTTCTTTACCTTGGGAAATACATTAGAAGCAAAACGCCTAGGAGGTTGTTTATGAGGTTTAAAATTTGGCTTAGTTGGTAATATATGTTCTACCAAACTTTTATCTAAACAATGCATGCGTTCATATTTTCAAGCAAAACAATCCTTATATTTCTTTAATAAATCGAATAATTTATTACTTACATCTTGACTAAGTATGTGCTGACAACTGTTAGACGATCTTCCCCTTCGTCGCCAATATTCACCTTTATCAAAGGGTCTTAAGCTTGAGCATGCCCAGGCTTTATGATCATCATTACTTCATCGTTCCGGTTCCCCTAGGCATTTTTATAAGTGTGTTTTACACACTTATTTTGCTTTTAAATCGACAATTTAATTGAGTAATTGAGCGAATTTCTACTTATAAATTGTGTTTATCTTGTACAATTAGGTACAACCTCAATTGGAAAGAAAATAGACAAGATTGGAGAGCAATTGAGTGAAAACAAGAGCAATTTTGATGTCCAAGAACCTAATTGAAAGAAATCAAAAGTTTGGGGACTCAATTGCAACATCTCAGAAAGATGGAGGAACTACTTTGCAAATATTTCTGGGGCATATTTGTAATAAAAGTCAAAATTCGAGGACTAAATTGAAGAAGACCAGAAGTTGGAGGACCCATTGCAATCATGGATGGACGAAGCTGCCTGGTGAACCACGCGATCGTGTGTATCGACTAGGTACCGTTCGCGAAGTCAGGCCAAAAACCAACTCGAGAGTTTTCAAGTCAACCACGCAATCGCGTGGTAAAAAAATTGACCAATAATTTGGGCCGACCCGGTGCGACCCGGTTCGGCCCAAATGCTGTTGTTCGCGGATCTACGCGAAAATGGTTGTTTTTAGGGCATTTTTGCCAGGGTTTGCTCATACTTTTTCTCTCCATTCTTACCCCCAAAAACACTCTTCTCCCTTTTCTTTTCTTTGTTTTTGATTTAGTTTATAATTTAGTTTGTAGTTTAGTTTTGTTTCTATGTTGCTAGTCTCCATTGATGTTATGAAGCAAAAAGTGAGGTGAAGATTCAAAGTATTGTTGAAGGAACTTTGGGGCAAAAATCAAGGGAAGTGATTTATTTCATTATCTTGTATTTTTAATCTTTGATTTCTATATTTTGTGATGTATTTTTGTAAACCTCAACATTTGTGCAATATTTATACAATGGGCTAGTTGTTTTATGTTGGGATGATTGATGTAGATTAATTTAGTTTAAGTAATTTTAATGTTTTTTTATGAATCTTGAGCTTATTTCATGTGTGTTTGTTATTGAGATTATTCCATGTGTTTGATTGATCACCAAATATATGTTTTGTGAAGTGTATGATTGTAGCGCCCCGAGTTCAGTATACCCGATTCACTACGTCATTTTCTGTCTAAATTTTTCGAATAATATTTTTGCGGAAGAAATAATTGAAATTCATTTTTGGCAACATTAAATAAACTGTAATGGCCGATAAAATTGAAACATTTATGAAACCATTTGAAATAGTAAATCGAACCATTAATTTTGTAAAGAAATTGACAATGTCATAATTTCTCAAATAAATGAACTTCTCTAAATTATTCGATTGTTTGGAAAAATATGGAAATCATTAACGTCAAACTTTCAACCGTTTAACGATTATTGCCACCATCATTCATCGCTCGCCACCGTCTCCGAAATCTGCAAAACTGTTAAAAAGTAGGGTGAGTATTTCATGGGGGAAATACTCAGTAGACTCATCGCAAATTAATTTAATTTATAAGATGATTAAACACATAAATCCCGGCTCTTTATAAAACGGGCATTGATAGAGCTTCTTTATAAAACGGCTCTTGATAAAACTCATATTGTGCATTACAGCACGAGACATATTGTGAAAATAATAGGCTCTTTGAAAACAGCTCTTTGAAAACATCTCTTTGAAAATAGTTCTTTGAAAACAGCTCTTTGAAAACAACTCTTTGAAAATAGCTCTTTGAAAACATCTCTTTGAAAATAGTTATTTGAAAACAGCTCTTTGAAAACCATATACTTATAAAACACATTTTAATTATGCCAAGCATAATTTTCTTTTGAAAGCATAGGGATCCTTTCCATCATAACACAGGATAAGATCGAAATCCTCATAAACATAAGAATTTTACCGAACTTCGGTGGCAAGAATTCTTATGTAGTAAGTATACCAAGCATAATTTTTTGAAATTCATAGGGATCAATTGCATCATAACATAAGATAGGATCGAAATCCTCATAAACATATGCGACAGGAATTTTACCGAACTTAGGTGACAAATCCTCATAAACATATGGAAACATAGGAATTTTACCGAACTTCGTGGCAAATCCTCATAAACATAGGAGACACAAGAATGTTACCGAACTTCGTGGCAAGAATTCTTATGTGTAGCGCTACTAAAACTCCGGTCCCCTTAACATATCATAACTTATCATATGGGACCCATAACAATCTTGGTAGATTGATTTCATAGCAATGATCCAAAAACACATTTTCGTGAAGCATAGGGTATACTTACTTTTCGTAAAAACATAAAGTATATTTTCTTTTCATAAAAACATACTTACTTTTCATAAAAACATAAGGCATATTTACCTTTCATAAAAACATACTTGCTTTTCTTAAAAATTGACTTTCACAAGTCACATGACATTCATATGAAATCATAATTTAAATCAATTAATAAGTGCGAGCCTACCTCAAATCCGGCGAGTGCAAAGTTGAGCGGGAATGACTTCAATTTCTTTGAATTCTCCGTACGCTTCGTCTTAGCCAATAAGTCACTTTAGTATATCGAATATATAGTTCAAAATGATAAATTATAATTTGAGGACTAAAATTGATGTTTTGAAAGTTGAGGGACTAGAATGAATACTTTTGAAAGTTCAGGGACTAAAATAGATACTTTGAAAGTTGAGGGATTAAAATGAATACTTTTAAAACTTGGGCTTAAAAGTAAATCAGCAGGTACTGAAATAAAAGAGTTTAAAGTTAAAGGGCTGAAGTAAAACTCATTTAAAACTTAAGGGACTGATTTTGATGATTTTAAACCAAAAGGGACTGAATTGAAACAATTTGGAACATGGGGACCAATGCTGCAAATTCTGAAAGTTAAAATATTTAATAAAACCATATCTATTCTCTCTCTCTCTATTTCGGATCAGAGGATGACTCGAGAGAAAAAACGAGAGACGGAGGCGACAGAGAGAGGGAAATCCGGTTTCTAACCGGCGATTCGCCGGCGCTAGGTGAGGCGAAGGACGGGCAAAGTGTGGGAGTTCTGATTTGGGGTTCATATGCAAGGTTGGGTGCAAAACCGTGGTCAAAAGCGAAACTGGGTTCGCGATGATACTCCGATCGGAGAAACGGCGTTCGAAGGTAAGTCTTGGGCTTGGTTTATTTCTTGGTTTTGGGTTTATATCGAGTTGGGATCGAGGATTATGGTGTGCGAGTTTTCGGATTTGGGTGCAGGGGTTTGAATTTGAGTTGCTTGAATTTATTTGGTGGTTTGGCCGATTGTGAATGGAGGTGATTAGGTAGCAGAGTGGAACGTTTGATGCAGTGTTGTGAGGATGTGCAGTGGTTTGGTGTTGATGCAGACTGTGATGGTGGAGATTGAGTGATTCCAGTGTAGTGGTTGGTTGTGACATGGCTGAAGGTTGGCGAATTGGTGGTGCTTGACTGGATTGATGAAGTAATCGTCATAGCTATGGTTCAGTTTGATGGGTTGGCAGTGGTGGATTGGAATTGGAAATGTGATTGCAGGATATCAAAATTAATGCTAATGGCTGAGATGGTTGGTTTGTGGTTGCTGCTGGATGTGTGTTGGAAATATTGGTTGCAGGCTATCATTCAAGTTGTGTGATGAAGTTTCTGCAGGTGATGATATAGTGATGGATTTCGCAGGTGGTGATGGAGAAGGTGGCAGTGCTGGGTTTGGTTTTGCTGTGGTAATGATAATTGATTACAGATTGATGTATATGATGAAGGTTACGGTTGTGGGTTGTCTTGCAGAGAAAGGTGATGAAAATGATGAAGGAGGTGGTAGAGGTTTGATTGGTGATTTGCGATTGTGGGATGATGATGATGATTCCAATTTATATAGAGGGAATTGTGGGGGAAAAAGCAAATAGATTAGTGGAAGCACAATTGAGTGAAGAGGATTAAGTGGAAATCATGATTGTTTGTTATGGAAATAATGATGGAATAAAAATCATAGAAAATGATCAATTGGGAGACATAATAATTTGGGGAGGGGAATCATTGGTTTTAATGGAAATCATGAAGTGGTGGGTTTGGTGTAAAGAAAAGAAAAAGGATGAATAAAACGTGGGGGTGTTGAAATGAGGTGGAAAGAAGAAAACATGTGGGAGAAATTTATGTAGATAAATTTTGATAAATTTTGGACTAATTTTGATTAAGAATTGTATTAAAACAAATATATTTTGGACTGAAAAATACATTTGAGAATAAATAAATTTTGAAATAAAATTGAAATACGTATTTGGACTTGAAATAATTTGAATAAGGATCATTGGGATATTTTAATAAATTTGGAATTCAAAATAATTTTGAAAATAATACTTTGAATAAATAATTAAAATAACATAATTTTAGAAATTCGGATTTTAATTTAAAATCGAACAAATTCGATATTTCTTGACTTGGCTAGACGAATTCGTCGCGGCGTTAACTTCAAAATAATAGGTGAAATAGTAGCGACGCAATTTTCAAAATATTAAAATAATTATAAAATTGCGTAAAAATTCTGGGTCGCTATAATGATAATCGAGAGATATTGTGCATTTTAGACCAAATAACAAATGCTCTAGGTTCTTGTAAAGGATAGAGATATACCTTAAACCCTAGATGATCCATTGAGCTATTTTCACAAAGAGTTAATGCAATTGATTGGGCCTTAATCGACATAGAGATATAGTAGGTTAAACCAATTGATTAGGGTTAATTTCACTCGAGAGGGGTAATTAGCTAAACTTGGAAAATCGGGTCTAACATTGTAAATGAGTAATTTATTAATTTACATGTGTTAAGAAATTACTTAAGTAAGAGTAAAGTGAAATCATGAATCCCAACTATTTTATCTTTCATTTTCCTTGTTTTAATTTGGTTTAAAATTTATTTTCTTTAATTTAGAATTATCAAAAATCCATCTTATTAATTGTGTGTTTCTCTTTGTTGTTAGAATTAAATTAATTAAAGTTATATAATCTAAAGTAAACATTCCTCGTGGGATCGACAATCCGGACTCAGAAAGTCCACTTTATTACTCGTACGCGACCCGTGCGCTTGCGGTACACTATTTTGAGCGAACACAAGTTTTTGACTTCCTCTTCTAAGCAATCCACCTTGTTGACTTCTCGGCCGATATTCTGCTCCAATTCAAACACTGCCAATTTGTTTCTCAACATTGTTAATGTTGCTTCTTCATTTGTCTTATCTTTACATTCCTTATTGAAAGCCGTTAATTTGGCGTTGAAGGCCTGAATTTCAATCATATTCCTTTGTTACTGACTGTCCATTAGGATTCCATGAACCTCTCCATTGAGTTTACTTCTGCAATGAAAGGTCTATGATCCGATTGTACCAATTCCGCTTCACCTTTGTCATTCCAGAAATCCGGCATTGGTGGAGCGATGAAGGTATGCAACGACTCCCGTGAATCCAACATCTTCCTAGTAGCACATTGTAATCAATAGGACCATCTATCACGAAGAAGACTGTGGTCCTAATGGTTGTTCCCACAGTTATGTCTAGTGGCATCACCCCTTTAGCTGAAGTTGCTTCTTCCATTGAAAATTGTGAGAATAACTTCTGTTAGGATCATATCACTTTTTGTCTTTGCACATTTTCTAATCATTCTGAATGGGATAGTATATTTATGTCTGCTCCATTTTCGATGAGGACTTTTGCCACGTGCATACCATTGACAAGGGCCTTCACGTATAATGTCCTCAAGTGTTTGGTTAATTTCATAGTTGGTCTCTTAAAGACGCCCTTTTCAGTTGCATTTATTTCCACTTCCTGTTTGTCCTCTATTGAATTAATTCTTTGTGACAAGTCCACGTGCAATATTTCACGTTGAGTTTCTGTTTCTTGGACTTCCTCCTTACTTTCTTCTTGTACCTCTTCTTCTGTTATCCAACCTGTAGGTGGATGTAGTCTTCTAGGAGGCGATCCATATTTCTTAGAGCACGGTACCCTCACTTTCCTTTTGGGTGTTCCATATACTACGTAATAGTCAAATGAACACCCAGATGGTTCGCCTAGTAAATCTACCTCATGGACTCCTTCTTGATACAATTGCTTAAGTAAATTATTATAGGACACTCCCCTTTGTCTTTCTGCTTCCAAGTCAATCTCTTCCTCAACGTCGGTCATACCATTATCTTCTACATCACATGCCTCTAGAGGATTTTGACCAGGCTCTTCTCCAAAATCTAACATGCATGCTTCCTCTCTATTATATTCTACTTCTTCTCCTACATTTTCCTTATTTTTAAATTCATTGGCCAACGAGTAATTATTAGCCACAACTGGAGGCAATGTCCTAAATGAACTTTCTGGAAACTCCTCCACTGATTCACCCACACTAGCCTTTTTATCATCTTTAAGAACATTTTTGTTAGCCACCTCAAGCAATTTAAGTGCCTTTGGACGTAAAGATCCCAGCTGTTGCCTCATCATTGTCCATAGTTCCGTTGAAAAATGCCTCTGTTGGGTTCTGGTCTAAAGGGTACAACTCTTCCTACATTATACTGGAATGAATGCCATACATTTGGTTGGTGAGGTTGCGGCCTGAATGTTCTCCCATTATTTATCGGTCTAAACTGCTTCTCAAAAGGTGGTTTCCCATAGAATGACATACTTCGTCCTCCATTGGGCTGAAAATTAGGAATAATATTAAGACGATGGTGATATCACCATGTTCCTGATCTTTCCACATTTTCATTTCTTTTATCTTGCATCTTGCACACAAGATACCTTCGTCTTTTCTAGATTCCTATCCTTTGAGACGTTAAAAAACACTGGTTTGTGGCTTAGAATCTTCCTCCCCATCATCTACAACCAATTTGAATTTTGGTAACCTAATTTTGAAGCTGGTCATCACCATATTAACCCCAAGTGGCTGTGGGAAAGGATTTTCATCCACTACCATCTTCTTTTTGGCTCCAAAATTTATTCGTCCCTTCTAAATGACATCTTGTAATGCATGGCGAAAAACCAAACAATAATTAGTCATGTGTGACCATGCATTGTGCTATTTACAATATTTTTTTCCCTTAATTTGCTCAGAGTCGGGCAATTTTAACAAATTCCTTTTTTGGGCAAACGTACAAAAAATTTGCTCCTGGTTTTTTGAACCTTTTAAGAAAACCTTCGACCCATTCATTTGGAATTTGCCAAATCGGCCAAAGTAACCTCAAATCCAATTTCATAAAACTGAGCATGGAATAATTGTTCTATTTGTTGCCATGTTTGGACAGAATTTGCTGGCAAATTGATGAATAATGAGAAAGCTACTCTTGTTAACGAACTAGGGAACAATCTCATTTTATGATAATCAGTCACTTCACCACATTGCAATGTGAATCGCCCTAGATGTTCTAGAGAAGAAACTTCCCCAAGCCAGTAAACAATGAAAACTGTGGTACTTTGTACCCTCTAAGTCATGGATATGCTTGATCTATCCAACCAAGATATGATTTTGTGTAAGTTAGCCTAATAAAAGGACGTATCCGAAAAGCCATCCGATCTTGTACTGCTTTTGTAATTTGATTCTTCAACAGAACATTGGGATCATAAGGAACTCCTATAGGTTGATTAATTGGTGAAACTACTTGAGGCTTGATATTTTGCCCTTGGTTCGTGGTAAAGGTGTCATTATTTAAACCATTGTTTCCATTAGTGTGAGCATTTCCCCCATCGTTAACATCTGTGGCATTTTATCCATTGTTCTGGACATTTTCTCTTGTGTTAAGGTTACCCCCCCAGGTTTGCCATTCCACTACCATTACCTAAGTTAACCATTCCACCACCCCCCGGGTTTGAGGTGGATGGTCCAAAAGGTGTTGGTTCCATTCCCTGATTTGGACTTGCGACTAGGGAATTATGCCCCACAATCGTTCTAGCTTGAAAATTGTTTCCTATATTTGGAAAAGTTGGTTGACAAATTTTTCCCACTAGCTTATTCATAGTTTCATTTAAAGTTCTTAGTTGCTTGGCCATGTTGTCATAGTGTACGTTTTCATTTTGAGTAAACTTTTCCATGTTATGAACATTTTACAGAGTTACCTGTTCGACCGTGTCTTGTGAAAGTTCACCACGTAGTGCACGTATAGTCCGAGGACTCAATTCTACCATTGGTTCATAATGGCTCTGACTTTGTCCTTCTGTTCTTGGAGTACTTTGTTGCTCCTCATATCTTTCAATCATAGACTGGACTGCTCGTTGGCTTGCTGGCTCCTTATCAGAGTTTTTATGAGGCATATTGCTTAACTTTTTTATCTTCAAACACCAAAAACGTCCCACTGAATGTGCCAAACTGTTTCGCTAGGAAAAAGTGAAATGACACTAACAATTAAAAAAGACTCAGACGATGTGTAAGGAACGACAACCTCTTGAGACATAGTCCCAACGAGGGGTGTTTTATTTATGAAGACTAAAATTTGCAAGAAGATTGAAATGAAATTGAAAATTACATAGTTCTTTGTTTGAGAGTTGATTTTTCGGATCCTTTCTTCTATGTTCTCTTTTCTCTTTTATACTTCCTTGATAGTTTTCTTCCAGAACTGCTTGAAAATTGCCTATTACAAGGTAACTTCCCACTTTCTTCTATGTTCTCTTTTCTCTTTTATACTCTAACAATTAGATTTTATTTAAGATTATTTAGTAATAAATTAACTATTAAACATATAAAAGATATTTAAAATTTTAGTATATGAGTTTATTTGATTTATGATTATTTTTATTTTTATTTTTATTTTTTCTGGCTCACAATAGCACCTCCAATTTGGTATCAAAGTCATATAGATCATGAAAATTATAGTTACAAAAACAAACAAATTTTATAAATTAGAAGATAAAAAAGATATATATTTTTAGAATTTATTCCTAATAGATTAAAAATAATAACATTAATTATAATTAACAAAATGTCCAAAGAAATAAAAGATCAAATCATGGAAAAACTTATAATATAATCAATAAAAGATGCATTTAGGAAGGCGATGAAGGCCAATATACTCTCTTTCTGTAGTAGTTGATAGAAGAACAAAGATAGCCTGCTTTCAACTACGGCTTATAGAACATTTGTATTTTGTATCTCCTGATTTGTAAAAAATATTTGATAATGAAAGATTTTTTTTGAAAGTTCTTCGCTCTTGTTTTATTTGAACATAATTGTCCAACTCACTTTATTTGTTTTAATGCCATAGTGTATGCCCAACATCTTGGTTTTAATTATGCACAGTATTTTCTTCTATCTGTTCACTTTCCCATATGAAATGAACATATTTATTTAAATATTTAGCTAATGAACCTCATATGCTTCGTACCATCTAAATCCACCAAATGGTACACTCTATTAGACAACACACTTTTCACTTTATATGGTCCTTCTCGATTGGGTAACCAGTTACCATGCTTTGGATTTTTGCCATCCAAAGGGAGTCTTGTTTTCTAAACTAAATCGCCCAAGCTAAAGGACTTGGCTATGGCTTTTTTGTTATAGAACATAGCCATTTTTCGTTTTTGAACCTACAATCTATCTAGGACGTCCAACTTTAACTCGTTCAATTCTAATAAATTTTGGATTATTAATTATGCATACTCATCACCACTTAAATTATTTTGCAAGCCCACTCTAATTGACTGGACAATAATTTTCATAGGTAACACGACCTCTTGTCCATAAGTAAATTGAAAAGGAACTATTTTGGTACTTGAACGAGGTGACGTCCCATAAGCCCATAAAACTTTATTTAAGAGGAAATTACATGAAATACCCATAAATTTTACAATAATGCTACATTCAAAATGTGATCCACAATGTGGATGACAATCCACTCACATTGGGGTGGGGGCCACAAAATTCAAATTTTGTGGCCCCCACCCCAATGTGAGTGGATTGTCATCCACATTGTGGATCACATTGTGAAAATATAGTTATTCTAAATTTTAAGCTATTTGAAAACTACCCTTTATAATTAATTAAAAATCTTTACATCGTATAATTACGGGTTCAACAAAAAATCCTCAAACCCAGATGAACTCGTTCATCCCCTACAAATTCCATTTTGTTAGAGACCAAAAATCCTCAAACCGTCTTTTCAAAAAAAAAAAAAAAAAATCCCCAAACCGAGATGAGAACTCGTTCCTCTCCTACAAACTCAATTTTGCCATGTCTCTGATTGTACCAATCATTATGGGTTTCACATCATCTCCACCGTTTCGTGAGTCCAAGCAACAACTATAATCTATCCCATCCACTTCCTCCGACGAGTTGTTCACCTTCTCACCATGTCTCTCACTTCTGTCTGTCTGGAGATACAGTTCAATGAACGATTCATCAACCAAATCAGAAGGTGCTCATGAAGGAGGTGGGTGGGTTAGAAGGTTTTGGTGTTGGAGCTGGTACTGGAGTGGGTTTTGAACTTGGTGTGGGTGGAGAAGAAGCCTTTGGTGGTTGTGGAGGCTTCGATTTGGACTTGTTGGCGGTGGAGACTAAAATTGTAGAGGCGGAGAATAGATGAGCTACAATAGAGATAAAATGGGGTTGCTGTTCCAGTAACAATACAAATAAATTCTGTGAAGTTATTAAGAGATATAATGAGTTTAATAGGGTCATGACTCATGAAAATAAAAGAGGTATTTGTACATTTATTTTTTATGCTGATATGAAATTAGAATTGTAGGTTGAATGAACTTAGTTTATAGGAAGTACATTTTCATGAATAAAGTGAAGGGGTCCATATCGTTGGTAGAAGTAGGGACGGAGCCAGGATTTTTCTTGAGTGGGGGCCAAAAATTTTTGAAACCGAGATTGTAAAAAAGTTCAATAATAAATACATGTACGAATTAAGTTGCTTACAATTGTTTTTTATGCGTTTTCATACTCTGAAAACGTTTTACAGTAACTTCATTATCAATTTTCAAAAATATCTCTCTCTAAATATAAACAATAAGATGATCATTCATCCACTCATCACTCATTCCGTTGCTCAAACTATCTTTCACAAGATTCATTGCAGAAAACACTCTTTCCATACTAGTAGTGGCAATCGACAGAAGTAAAGCCAAAGTCAAAAGTTTATAAACCAAAGGAAAATGAATATTTTTCTTTGTCTGAACCATCTTCTCTGCAAGATCACCAAAACATTTCAACTCTTGAAATGCAACATTAGAGCCGACATCAACAATATAAGTTTCAAGGATCCAAGTTCCCAAAATCTTGTGGATAAAACTCAGCAAATCGAATCAATTTTTTCTTATCAAAAGTAGAAAATGAATCTTGTGGACATGAACAAGCCATGTAAAGTAGTAACTCGGTACTAACCTCCGAGAAACGATTATTCAACTCTTGTAGTTGCAAATCAATCATAGCATAAAAAAAAATCCACATGGTAGTGATGCAAATTTGTTACCTTTGTTGGTTTATGTTGTGATCGACCATGGGGATCACTGCGCATAAACATGTCATCCATATTGAGAACACCAATGTTATGATCCTGACAAAATTTATAAACTTCTTCCAAAAATGACTCCCATCCATTGTCTCTCAACATTTAGAGTTGTTGCTTGCACGCTCTCACTAGGTCCAACGCATTCACAATATCCTGGTCTCTCATTTGTAATACCTGTGACAACTGATTCGGAATTCCCAAAATAATTTCTCATCATGTGTAAATTAAACCCAAAATCAAAAGAATGCATGGACTTCAACAAATTGAATGCCTCTACTTTCTGATCAAAATAAGAAGAATCATCTTCAGAAATCATTTCAAGTACATCAGCCACAGGAGAGAATAAGGCAAGCAAGCTAATCAAAGATCTATATTGTGAACCCCAACGTGTATCACCGAAGCGCTGAAGACTGCTTTCCTGATTAAGTCCCCTACCACTTACAATTTCAACCCTTTGTAATGCCTCAACAACATGATTGGATTGTAATTCTCTAAGCTTATTAGAACGCTTACAAGATCCTCCAACAACAATTACTAAATCAGTAGCAGCACGAAGAAACTCAGCAACAACAATACTCTTCTTCGCAACAGCAACAAGTGCTAGCTGAAGCTGATGAGCAAAGCAATGTATGTAATATGCACATGAGTTTTCATTTAAAATGAGTGTTTTTAATCCATTGAGCTTGCCTTGCATATTGTTAGCCCCATTATAACCATGTTCTCGCAATCTAGATATGCTCAAATTGTATCTAGAAAACATCTTATCAATGGCATCCTTAAGCGAGAGTGTTGTGGTACTTGTGACATGTTCAATTCCTATGAAATATTCTTTTACATCTATTCCTTTGATGACATATCACGAGATTCATCAACTAGAATTGTGAACAATGAATCACCGATACCTTTCAAAATAATATTGATTGTTTTAGCAGCACAAGCACTAGTTATGTCCTTCTGAATGCCAGGTGATGTTAATTTGCAATTTTTAGGAGCATTACTCAATATCATAGCTTTAATATGATCCACACACTCAGCTAAAAATTGCAAAAAAAATAAGAACGTTACCTGGATTAAGAGAATTCTTTGATTCATCATTACCTCAAAAAGTTAGTCCTTGTTGTAAAAGAAAGTCGAATTCAATCAATTGAAGCATTAAGTCGAATGCGATAATCATCTTTAAACTGTTTTGATGTCTTGTGCAAAACCGTTTCAATATGGAGATCTTGATTCATCAATGCTTCGCACTTCATTCAAGCCTCTTATTATGTTTCCAATGATTAAATCCCTCACCAACAAAAGCATCGCCCCCTGATTGTTTTCCTTTAGCAGATTTGAATTGATAATAGTAGAGACAAAAGGTGTCATCTTTGGATATGCTATACTCCAACCAATTGCCAAAGTCACTAAACCAAGAAGGGTTAAATCTTCTAAATGTTTTTCTCTAAACATTCATTTTGGAAATGAATGATTCAATGGTTGACAAAGACCTTTCAAAAAATATGCTCTTCGAACTTGATCTCTAATCTTAGGAGAATAATTTAAAATTGGAATTCTTAATCCGGGGTTAGAGGGAAGCTGTGCAACATCGAATTCCTCAATCAAAGTTGAGCTGCTCTCAACCATTTTCGAACTTCCTACAAATGTGTTTGAATCCTTCTCAACTCTATTTGAACTCTCCTCAACAATATTTTCTTGACAATGTTTTCTTATTAAATATCTCTCCATAATCTATCAATCTAGAATATCAAATATGACAATACATCATCGATAATCCATTCTAATTCGTTTGCAAAAAACAAAAGTTTTGAGCTAGTTTTTAATTTCATCCACCTAATCAAAAAATTTTAACTTAAATTAATAAATTTCATTCAATAAATCAAAAACTAAAATGCACTTCTCATCACTGTGACAAGTCTTAAACAAAATCTAAAATAAATAAAATAAAAATAAAATGCACTGAACTGAACTCTAAGAAGTTGCACAACAAGTACATTTCAAATACTCAAGTACACAACACAACTATTGCACAAGAGTAACATTTAACAAGACAAGAGGCTGGAGGCATTATCAATTAGTTAAAACTTACTTTGAAAAATTGCACCCCAATCTGATTTCTGGGCGAGAGGAGCAGCGCACATAGCTGCGCAAGCAGGGATGGCGGCGACGGAGGAGCAGCGCAGGCAGGGATGGCGACACCGGAGGCTCGACTGGACATCGGAAGTCGGCTGAGGCACTCAAAACACATATTCAGGGACGGAAGCAGGGAGCCACTAGCCTATAGGAGAAATGAATTGGATTTGATTTGATTTGGGATCGGTCTGGACTCTGGAGCATAATAATGACTGATTTTGAGCTTTTTCATTTGTTTTTTTTGGTCCAAAACATACTGGACTCATTTTTTTTAAAATCCCAGTGGAAGCCTACAACCCCACTGAGCCTAAGCGGGCTCTGTCCCTAGGTAGAAGGTTTACTTTAATTGGATATTGCAATTTGCATCGATATTACCTTTAATTTGAATACTGATGCAGATTGGAAATATTATCAAGAAACTAAATATATAAAATTTTCCCTGTTGCATGTGGATTTCTAAAACTTGAAATCTGATGGTTGAACGTCAAGTGGCTAACAGTCTAGCACAAACTATGTTAATCATAAAAGTGTTCTTGTGAATAATACGTTATTTCAATTGTAGAAAGGGCCACACTCGTGTCACTTTTCATTAAAATAAAAAGTGACAATTGTGTCACCTTTTTCCAAAAAAGTGACAATCTCAATTTTTTATTTGTGTTTGACAGAAGAGTGGCATTCAATTGATTGTCAATTTCAATTGTAGAAAAAAAGTGACGTAGGTAATCAATGATAAATACTGCAAAAATTGAAAAAGTAACATTCAAGTAGAAAAAATGACAATGTGTGACTTTTTAATTAAAGGAAAAGTGACAACATATCCCTTTTTAGTTAAAAGAAGATGTGATAAAAAAGTGACAATGTATAACCTTTTTCTTTTAAAAAAAGTGATTAAAAATGACACAGTGTCACTTTTTTAATTAGGAGAGAAGACGAATTAAAAGAAAAAGTGATGAGTAACATTTTCAATTTTTTAAAAAGGCATTGTATAATGTATCTATTAGTGTTTGTGAGCTTGTGTAATTTGTTAGTCAGTGATGAATCTATCTATCTTATATCTATATATAATAATAGAATACTTGCCAAAAAATGAAAAGTCCAATTTCCCGCCTAAACTCTTTTCTAAATTTAGAAACTTTAAAGAATCTTCCAAAACAAGCTTAATTAATGTAAAAAATAATAATAATGTAACAAATATTTCAGCAATTATTATGGTGCATAACATTAGAATTCGTGCGAATTAATAACATCAAAATTTTAATTTATTTTAATGTATAAACTAATTTTTTTTTTGTTTTGTAATAGCTATTATTCACTTGATAATTATTTTATTATATTTAAGTCGAAAAATATGTAATTTATCTATCTATACATCTATAAAAACAAAGTCAATACCAAAAATAATACGCACATAGTTTCTCTAAATCTGAAAATCTATGCACAAAAATAATATGCAAGAAAAATAATGAAATAAATATTTTAGCAATTATTATGGTACATAACATTAGAATTCGTAATATGCTATTGATGACATCAAGTTTTTAATTTATTTTACTATATAAACTATTTTTTTGTAATAGTTATTATTCACTTGATAATTATTTTATTATATTTATTTAAGTCAAAAAATATGTAAAATGGATGTCAAATCGAATATCTCAACGAGAAGTTTAATACATGTTAACAAGTGAAAAAAAATAACATATTGTCCGTAAAATCCTTTTAAGGATCAAATGTAAAAGTTTTTATATTTTTTAATTTTACTCAATATCTCATTCATTTTAAATTATATCATTTAAGTTCTTTAATACTATCTATAAACTATTTTTGTATTAATTATTAATCTTTTTTAATAATTATTGTATTATTTGAAATCGAGAAAATATGTAATATGGGTGTCAAATCGAAGATATCAACTAGAAATTTAATACAAGATAACAGTGAGATTAAACTGAAAATATATTGTCCATAAAATTATCTCAAAGATCAAATCGTCCCGAAATTTCTTAGTATGCCTTCCCTCTCTAAAATCAATTACAATTTTTTTTTAATTCGGTTAAAATAAAATAAAATAAAAAAAGTTGTCAATATTACATAAATATTTCTTTTTTCAAAAATAGAAAATGAAAGAGAATAAAATAGGAGTGATCATCAATCTATTTCTTTCATTTTGATTTTAATAAAATTCTAATCTTATATCACAGATATATCTATTTTTTCACTTATTACAAATTCTATGCAAATGTAATTTTATATTCATTTTAAGCTTTAAGTCAATTTAAATTATAATGTTTAAAGAAATTTTTTGGAACGGTAAACATACTAACCGTGTAAAAAAAAAGAAGGTATGTGTTATTGTACTTTTTTTGTAATTAATCGTCTTCATTCTTTTCGAATTCTTAATTAAATATTCATTTCATATGTTAACATATGAAAATCAATTATAAATTTTTTTAAATTCGTAAAAAAAAAAAAAGTTATCAGTATCACATAAATATTTTTCTTTAAAAATAGAAAATGAAATAGAATAAAATTGGAGCGTTCATCAAGTTATTTTCTCATTTCCTTTTCATTTTAATAAAATTCTAATCGTAAATTTCCCGGAACGGTAAACATACGAACTGTAAAAAAGTTAAGGTATGTGTAATTGTGCCTTTTTTGTAATTAATTGTCTTCCTTCGTTTATCATTTTTAATTAAATATTCATTTCATATGTTAATATATAAAATCGATATATGTGAGTAACATGACCTTGCATCGCACATGTGTAACACTAGTATTGCTAAAAATGAAAAAGTGACATACAAGTAAGAAAAAAAGTGACAATCCATTAAAAGTGACACCATTTCAGTTTTTAGTTAAAAGAAAAGCTAAAAAAGTGACATTGTGTTTGTGTAAATTATGTACTAATGTTTGTAAACTTATATAATTTGTTATTCAATGATAGATATTTCAAAAATTGAAAAACTAACATTCAAGCATAAAAAAGTGAGAAATTGTCACTCTTTCCATTTAAAAGTGACAAAGTGTCACTTTTTATTAGTTAAAAGAAAAGGTGATAAAATATGTCACCTTTTTCTTTAAAAAAAAAAAAGTTGAGTTGTTTCACTATTTTTAAAAAGTGGCACAATTATTCAAATATTTTTAATAAAATTAACAAGTCATAAATTTATTCTGAGGTTTTAATTTATATTTGATTGAGAAAGTAACATACATTTAACTTCTTTAAAAAAATCACTTTTTTTAAAAAAAAAAAGTGACAAACTTTAAAAAGTGGCACTCAAAATTTACAAAGTATTTTTACTTCCTAAAAATTCTTAAAAGGTATTTTTGTAAATGGTCCAAAATTAAGGGTATTTGTGTAAACACCCCTTTATTTAAATATTTATGCCAATTTTTGGCATTTTCATTTATCATTTTTCTTATGTTATTTTTTAGAATCTTAATAGAAGATTCTACCCGCTCATTAGATTGGGCGTAATAGGGCGTGAAGTTTACCAATTTAACTCCAAATTCCCTCAAGAATTCCTTCACTTGATCTCCATTCAAAGAAGTTCCATGATCTATCATCAAAGTTTGACGTTTCCCAAATCTATAGATAATATGATCACGAACGAACTCTATGATATTCTTCTGAGAGATCTCTTTTAAGGGTATAACTTCCATCTATTTAGATAAGAAATCTGTTGCGACTATTATGAACGTGTGTTGCTTGGATGTCGGGGGATAGATCTTCCCTATCAAATCTATCGCCTATCCCTTAAACGATCAAAGTTTAATAATGGGTGCCATTTCTCTTGCTGACATTATTTGGATTGGACCATGCTTTTGGCATGCTAAACAACTTTTTGCATATTGAACGCACAATTCTCCCATTTTGGGCCAAAAGTATTCACTCCTAATAATTAACAATCTCATTCTTTAGCTAGCTTGATGGGCCCTACGTATTCCTTCATGTACTTCAGCCATAATTGCTTTTGCCTCTTGCAAACTCACACATTTCAATAATACACCATCTGAGCGTACACCATTTGAGCTTTTCTTGTATATCTCCTCATGATGCGGTTCCTTTTGGGAAAAGCGACAAAGAACCCAGAATAAACAACAAACGATAGGAAATATCTAAATTCAGCAGAAATAAAAAGAACCAAGAATAAGAAATAATGGAAAAAGAAAGGATAGATTAGACAATAGGACCTTGACCCAACAATCACGATGTGATAAATTGACTGGCGGAATGAAGAACCAAAGTTGCAGAAAGTCACAAGGGATGTCAGTTTCCTTAATAAGTTCTAGTTGGAACGCCAAAGATATTCATAAATATTTGATAACTTCAATGGTGTTCTTGAAGAACAAGAAAAGGGAAAACTCAACATTTCCAAGATAAAAACTCTAAAAAACAACCTAACAATAGCCCTAGTCGCTAAAGGGTCCAAAAACACGAAACATAATAATTAAAATAGAAAAAAATAAAAAAATCACGAAACCCTATAGAAAATCAACCATGCAATCGTGTGGAAACCCAGTTTTAGCCTCAGATTACTTTTTGATGGAGGCGTGCAATCTGCCAAGCGCGATCGCGTGGCTTCCCGGCTGCACCATTTTCGCCCCTTTGAAACAACTTGATTCGGTTTGATTCTCAACTTGAGCCCAACATGAAACTTGCTCGTTTTCCCATGTATATTGTCATTGCATCAATCATAGCTTGATTTCTCCTTTGATCTTCAACCTTGGATCACATCATCCCCCCTCTTTTGAAAATAATTCGACCTCAAATTGCAACTTGTCCAATCCTCTTGTAACTCTTACATTTGTTGGCTTTTTGATCATGTTTATACTTGATTTTGCTGGTTTGATATTCATGTTGGTGCTTTGTGTGCTCCTTGGACTTTTGGGGCTGTTCCTTCTGCTATTAAATTCACTCCCAACTCTGAGTTTAGAATTTAACTTGGGTACCTGCAAAACAGAATTAACCAAATTAGGAAGGGGTTTGTTAGATTAGTTAAGTGCAAGGCATGGATCTTTGTACATCAACTTTTGTGCAAATAAAATCATTTTTGTGGTGGATTCTTTTTTCTTTTTCACCCTACACTCATTCTCTATACTTCCTGAGGTTTGGACTCCAACTCACTTTTTTTCAATTTTCACTCCCTCTCCTTTTTTTGAGGTCGTGGCCTCAACTCTTTTTCTTTTTCCAATTTTCTACTCCTCTCATTTTTCTAAGATCGTGGCTCTAACTCCCTTATTTTTTTTCCCTTAAACTCATTTTTCAATTTCAATTTTTCTTCATTTCCATTGATGATAAAGGAACAAGAGTGAACTTTCTTCCACCTTTCACAAAGCTATATTGATTTTTAAACCCATCATGGAGCGCCACCCTATCATGTTTCCATGGCCTTCCCAACAATATATGTCCAACATATATAAGAATTACATCACATACTACCTCATCATTATATCCACCAATAGAAAAATTTATCATAATCTGTTTGTTCGTCTTAACTTCCCTAGGCTCAGTCAACCACTGTAATTTATAAGGTAGGATCTTTGATCAAAGACAACTCCAATTTCTCCACTAAGGTAGTACTAGCCACGTTGGTGTAAAATCCTCCATCAATCACCATACTATAAACCTTATTATCTACGAAGTACCTAGTACTAAAAATGTTATCTCGTTGCCCTCCCACATCATTCTCTTTACACCTAGTGCTACGAGATCGCCTATTAACAAGTGATTCACCTAATACAAAATTTCTAATTTATCACTCTCATGAGCATTCTTTAACTTAGGTATTTTCTCAACTTTCACTCTTTGAAACAACCTTCCCATCACAACCAACCATCACCTTTTTATGTGGACATTGAATTGCAATGGGACCCAAATCCAAACACTTAAAGCATTTAGTATTTCTATCCTTAGGACGTTTGGGATCAGAATCAATTTTACCTTTGTGTGTTGGTTCCTCCATCCTTTTTGGAACATGACCAATACTCTCTCATTTTGATCGTGATGTAGGATAGGATCCCTAATATGACCTTGCTTCCTCATTTTGCTTCAATGGCCTTTCATCAACCCCATCTCTAAACCTATGATTGTTTTCCCTCCTACGGTCCCTCTCATCATCCCTCCTAACTCTAGGACTCGTACGAGTTCGTTCCCTATGCAACTGATTAATGTTCTCATTCTGTCTATCCATCCTAGCCATCAATTTATCAAGTTTCTCTTGTATGGTTACATTACCACCAACATCATTTATACCCATCATATTCATACCTTCGAGTTGTTTGTAGTGATTCATTGATGAGACTGCTAACTCCCTCCTACCCATTCCTTTGTTGTTACCAATTGATGAAGAAGATAATCCTCGACTGCCAAACATTGTTAGTTATCAAAAGAAACAAATAAAAAAAATTGCTCATTTTTTTTTTCTTTTTTGCTCGTGTATAACTTTCAATCATCTTTAAGGTACTTCAAAGAACAATCCAAGAACTTCAAGTAATAGTAGGACAAGAGAAGACACAAATAAGATTAAGAGAATTTGAATATTCAGAAAATTCTCGAAATATATGTGGGAATAATGAATTTTTGGATTTATTTTTAATCTGAAATCCGACTACGAACACGGTAAAACAAACGTAACTGAATTTGAAAAATAATCGAATAAAATAAACACTTTTGAAATTTTTTTGGATTTTTATATAGATCAAAGATTGGAAAACTATGAATAACACGAAGAAACCAAGGAAACCAAGAAAATCAAGAAATATCAGGAACTGAATTTAGATCCAAGCTCTGATACCATTTGTTGCTGTTCATTTTGGGAAACGCGACAAAGAACAAAGAATAAATAACAAACGATAAGAAAGATCTAAATTCAGCATAAATAACAACAACCAAGAATAAAAAAAATAATGGAAAAAGAAATAATAGATTAGACGATAGGACCTAGACCCAACAATCACAACGCGATAAATCGACGATGCGGAATGAAGAACCAAAGTTGTTGAACACCACAAGGGATGTCAATTTCCTTGATAAGTTCTGGTTGGAACACCACAAATATTCAGAAATATTGATAAGTTTAATGGTGTTCTTGAAGAACAAGAAAAGGGAAAACTCAACCTTTCCAAGAGAAAAATTCAAAATCAATATCAAAGTTGTTTTCAATAATGAAAATAAAGCATAATATAAGGTAAAAACGACCTAACAATAGCCCTAGCCTCTAAGGGTTCAAAAAAAGGAAACATAATAATTAAAAATTCACGAAACCCTACAAAAAATCAACCATGCGATCACATGGAAACCCGGTTTTAGCCTCGGGTTACTTTTTAATGGAGGCGCGCGATCGCGTGCCACTTTTCCAAGCGCAATTGCGTGGCTTCCCTGTTGCACCATTTTTCACCCATTTGAAACAACTTGATCAGTTTGATTCTCGATCTGAGCCCAACATGAAACTTGCTCGTTTTCCAATGCAGATTGTCATTGCATCACCCATAGCTTGATTTCTCCTTTGATCTCCTACCTTGGATCACGTCATCTCCTCATCTATCAGTATGTAATTTAATAAGCGTAACTTTATTTTCCTATCACCCTCTTTGTCAGGTTCTTTCAAGAATCTTTTTATTTCCCCCCTCTAATCTATTGCATCTCCATTTTGTATGCAACAAACATCAACACTTCTCGCCCTCCATTGTATTATGGGCAAAATTACTCCATATTCATAAGTGGATTCCAAATTTAGCACCTTTGAATAACTCAAAGCCATTTGGGCTAAATCGTTATACATCTTATTAATGTATTGAAGCTCTACTTGATCAAATTCTTCTAATAATTTTTGGGCGATTTCATATTGACTTATGGCAGAGTCACTTTGGCATTTAAAGTTACCAATCAATTGGTAAATTACTAATTGGGAATTGTCCCTAATAATTAAATTCTTTATTCTCAACACTGTTAACAACTCTATGCCTACAATCAGTGCTTTGTAATCAGCTTGATTATTGGTAAATTCCTACCCTCGCACCTCCAAAAGTTTTTGATCAATCAAAGTATAAAACCTAATGTTTTAATTCAAACGAATCTACTTCCAATTCAATTTCTTTAGGCACATCGAGTCATGGATGATCGGCCAAAAAGTTAGTAGTCAATGCTTGATTTTTAACTGCCTTTTGCGGTATATATTGTATTTCAAAATCTGATAATGCCAAAGTCCAAAGGTCTATCCTTTGGTGTAAAATAGGGCAAGAAAACATATATTTAACTAAATTTACTTTACAAACTAAGTAAACGGTTACATGCCGTAAATAAGCCCTTAGTCTTTTACATGTAAAATACAAAGCCAGACACACTTTTCAATAGCAGAGTAATTACATTCACATTTCGTTAACTATCTACTCAAATAATAAATCTCCATTTCTTCACCAAATTGGTCTTCTTGCGCAACCATTCCGGCTATCTATTCTTGTTCAGCCAATATGTATACTTTCATTGGTCGTCCTTGGATAGGTGATACTAAAACTTGTGGACTTGACAAATATGTCTTCAGGCTATCAAAAGCCTTTTGATGTTCTTCCTTCCAGATGAATTCGTCCTGATTTTCAACATTAAAAGAGGCAGAAAAAAATTTTGTTCGCCTTGCACAATTAGAGATAAAACATCTTAAAAAGTTTACTTGGCCTAGAAACCTTTGTAATTCTTTCTTGTTACCAGGTGGTTTGGCCTCTAAAATGACCTTTGCTTTATTATCATCAAGTTCAATTTCTCTTTTGTGCACTAAAAAACCAAGGAAGTTCCCTACATTAACACCAAATCCACATTTCAAAAGATTCAATTTTAGTTTGTAATGCCTCATTCGCTCAAATGAGTGTTTTAATTGTTCAAAATGATCTTCCTCTTTAATAGATTTGACCACTATATCATCTACACACTTCAAAAAATGTGTCTATCATGTCATGAAAAATTAAATTCATTGCCCTTTGATAAGTTGCCTCTGCATTTTTCTGGCTGAAAGACATAACTACCCCTTCAAAGCATCCTAAAGCCCCAAGGCATCTAAACGCCATTTTGTGTACATCTTCTTCAACTATGTAAATTTGATTATATCTTGAATATCCGTTAATAAAGGAATACATTAAGTGTCCGGAAGTTGAATATACTAAAGAACCCACCGTAGGAATTGGATATTCATCTTTGGGAATTGCTACGTTTAAATTTCTAAAATATATGCACACCCTAATAATACCATTCTTTTTTAACACATGCACGATATTAGATAACCACTCAACATATCTGAATCTTCTAATAAAACTCGCCTTTACCAATCACTCTATTTCTTTCTTTACCTTGGGCAATACATTAGAAGCAAAACGCCTAGGAGGTTGTTTATGAGGTTTAAAATTTGGCTTAGTTGGTAATCTATGTTCTACCAAAATTTTATCTAAACCATGCATGCGTTCATATTTTCAAGCAAAACAATCCTTATATTTCTTTAATAAATCGAATAATTTATTACTTACATCTTGACTAAGTATGTGCTGACAAATGTTAGACGATCTTCCCCTTCGTCGCCAATATTCACCTTTATCAAAGGGTCTTATGCTTGAGCATGCCCAGGCTTTGTGATCATCATTACTTCATCATTCAGGTTCCCCTAGGTACTTCCTCTTCTAAGCAATCCACCTTGTTGACTTCTCGGCCAATATTCTGCTCCAATTCAAACACTACCAATTTGTTTCTCAACCATATTCCTTTGTTGCTGATTGTCCATTAGGATTCCTCAATTTTCTTTTTGATAATTACTGGATTTTCAAGGGCCACTATGTTTGGCCTCATTTGATTAAACATTTCAGTAAGCGCATCTACTAAAAAGGGCTCTTCACTCTGTTCGACGATTTGAGTTTCTTCCCCATCGTGAATTACCCTGACAGGTCCATAATTCCCCTCATACAGGAACCTCTCCACTGAGTTTGCTTATGTAACTAAAGGTCCATGATCCGCTTTTACCAATTCTGCTTCACCTTCGTCATTCCAGAAAATCAGGCATTGGTGGAGCGATGAAGGTATGGAACGACTCTCGTGAATCCAATCTCTTCCTAGTAGAACATTGTAACTAGTAGGACCATCTATCCCAAAGAAGACTGTGATCCTAGTGGTTGTTCCCATAGTTATGTCTAGTTGCATCACCCCTTTATCTTAAGTTGTTCCCCCCATTGAAAATTTTGAGAATAACTTCTATTAGGATCATATCACTTTTTGTCTTTACACATTTTATAACATTCTGGATGGGATAGTATTTATGACTCCACCCTTGTAAATGAGTACTCTTGCCACAGGTATACCATTGATTAAGGCTTTCACGTATAATGGCCTCAAGTGTTTGGTTAATTTCATAGTTGGTCTCTTAAAGATGCCCATTTCAGCTGCATCTATTTCATTTTCTGTTTGTCCTCTGTTGAATCAATTCTTTGTGACTAGTCCACGTGCAATATTTCACATTGAGTTTCTATTTCTTGGACTTCCTCCTTACTTTCTTCTTTTACCTCTTCTTCTGGTATCCAACTTGTAGGTGGATGTAGTATTCTAGGAGGAGAACAATATTTCTCAGAGCGCGGTAACCTCACTTTCCTTTTGGGTGTTCCATATAATACGTAATAGTCAAACAAACACCCAGATGGTTCTCCCAGTAAGTCTACCTCACGGAATCCCTCTTGATACAATTTCTTAAGCAAATTATTATAGGACACTCCCCTTCGTATTTTTGCTTCTAAGTCAATCTCTTCCTCAACATCGGTCATACCATTATCTTCTGCATTACATGCCCCTTGAGAATTTTGACCTGGCTCTTCTTCAAAATCTAACATGCATGCTTCCTCTCTATTATCTTCTACTTCTTCCTCTACATTTTCCTTATTTTTAAATTCATTGGCCAACAAGTAATTATTAGCTACAACCGGAGGCAATGTTCCAAACTGAATAGTAATAGACTGCTCTGGATCTTCTTCATCTTCATCCTTCTTTCCACGCTCAAATTCTGATTTCCCAGAAGAACTTTCTGGAAACTCCTCCAATGATTCACCCATACTAGCCTCTTTATCATCTTTGAGAACATTTTTGTTAGCCACCTCAAGCAATTTAGGTGCCATAGGACGTAACGATCCCTGCTGTTGCCTCATCATTGTCCACAGTTACGTTGAAAATGCCTTTTCTAGATTTTTCATTCACTTCTCCCTTGCATTTAGAGCACACAAGATCGATACCTTCGTCTTTTCTAGATTCCTTTCCTTTGAGACGTTCAAAAACATTGCTATGTGGTTTAGAATCTTCATCCCCATCATCTACAACCAATTTGAATTTTGGTAACTTTATTTTGAAGCTAGTCATCACCATATTAACGCCAAGTGGTTGCAGCTGCGGGTGAACGCGAACGTGGAGGTGCCAATGAAGGTGATGAACACGACGGTGGGGATGAACCCCCTAGTCCAAGGCAACGGACTTGAGCTCCGCAAGTTACACCACCTCCCCGTCGATCCATCTATGAAGATCAATTCAATATTTTAAACGAGCGTATCGATTCTCTCACTACTGCGGTTGAAGGCATCTAACATCAAATTCAACAAATACACACGTCTCAAGAGGCCTGCTTCGCTCATTTTTACTCCATCTACCCGCCTATTCCACCTCCACCACCGACAGTCGATTGAAGATCACATCTTTATATTTACATCTTTAGTAGTAGTTTTTCAAAAACCTTTTTTTTAACTATGTAATCATATTTCAAACTATGACATTTTCCTTGTGTTAATGTTCTTTTTGCCCACTTGTTTTGCATATTGTGGTTGAAATGCTTTCTTTTTATATGATTATTGCATTGCGTTGTGATGTGATGTGATGATGTTGAAGTATAGGTGATATATATATATATATATATACACACACACACACGATAAGATTCTATTCTTATCGGTTTGTAAGAAATACGGGGACTCCATGTCAAAAAAAAAAAAAAAAAATTCCCGAAAAATGAACCAATGTGTGTTGGTGCTTACATAACGTTATGATTCCGCATTCCTATTCATTACATCGACTTATATGCATGTTTAAACTCACTTCATGCTATAAGTATTCTATTAAAGGGAAAATTGATTACATTTGTGATATCAAACTTGTGATTCCTTATTATGCTTCCATGATTATTTACATAAATATTTAGGCTACTTGAAACTTTTTGCTTATACCAAAAGGGGGAAGAGATATTTGATAAGATTTGATTCCTTTTATCTTGTTATATTATGATAGAAAGGGGGAATATGTACTCACATATATATTTCATCATCTTCTTACGAATTACAAATCATATTGTTTGTCATAATAAAAAAGGGGGAAATTGTTGACCTATGATTATTTATGTATATATTGTTTTGATTATAACAAACAAGATCTCTTATATTATTAATGGTTTCGATTCTTGAATTTTATCATATATGTGTCATTTGAATACTCTGAGATCAAAATTGTCATCCATTGAAGTACAAAGCAATCAAAAAAGAGATTTGAAGTGAACAAGATCGTCGAAGATCGACAATTAAAGCTTTAGAAGATTTATGTTGAAAATTTTTAATTCATTTGTAAAGGTATCGACTCATCAATTTTTAGCAAGTTCACAAAGCTCAAAATATTTTTAAAATCATTACTTGCATAAAAATGATTTTTCAAATCGCAACATGAAATAGTTTTTGGAAAAATGAACTTTTTGATATAAAAATAAAAATTCCAAATTCAGCTATTTCGGTCGATCGAAGGTCCATTGATCGACCGAAAGTATGATCGATCGAAATTGTTTGCTCAACCGAAAGTCTAACGGCTCAAATAGTATAACAGCTAGTTTTGAACTTTCGGTCGACCGAAAGTGTTGAATTGATCGACCGAAAGTTCCTGCAACTCATTTTCTTGATTTATAAATAGTCATTTCTCTTGCATTCAATTACAACAATTACAAGAGCAATTAAGAGAGCATATTTACTTGAAAATCATTGAACTTACTTTGTTTTACATTCTATTTCATTTATTGCAAAGAATTTCTTGATTAATCAAAAACTTTTCATATCTTTATCAAGAATTCTATTTTGAAGAAAACTCATTACTCTTACTGTAACGCCCCGGGTTCTGAACACTCGGGACGCCACTTCATCGTCTCAACTAACTTTCAAAACGATAATTAAGAGGAAAATAACTGAAATATCAATCGCACAATTTTATATAGCTTGACTCAAATGGTCAACAATTCGAATATTGAAATAATTTGAAAAATAAACTTGGAACAAACGTGAAATAAATAAGTTTCAATTTCAAATAAAACTTTTCTAAAATTTCAATAATGGCCACCATCGCACGCGCTCCCTGCCAACTCCGTCATCTGCAAAATTTGTTTTGAAAAAAGTGAGTATTTCAAAGAAATACTCAGTAGACTCGCGCACAATAATCATTTAACATTATAAACTAAAACACATAATCATGATATATATTCAAGTCTCAGGTGTCTAACGATCACCAGTATTCTCATGAACAAGTAAATAACATACAAGTTCAAGTCTCATGCATTTAAGCAAGTAATTCTCATGAACACAATCATATATGCTAAACTTATAATCAAAATAATTATTGATGAGCACTTTTGAAAAGGTAAATTTGTAAATCAGAGTCTACCTTAATTTCTCGAGTATTGAGCAAACGAGAATAATACTTCTAATTCTCTCGCGCCTCATCTAGTCCTATAAAATAAATATATAATTAAAATATTATTTTGGATTAATCAAGTTTAAAAATATGAATTTGTGAAAAATCAAGTTTTTAAAAGGCTTAAGGGACTAAATTGAAATTTTCAGAAATAAAAGGGTTGATTCACATAAATCTTGGGACTGCTTTGAGTAATTTTGAAAATAAGGGGGCTGGTTAAGATATTTCAAAAATGAGGGGCTTAAAATAATAACTTTTAAAACTTGGGACTGAAATTAACTATTTTAAAACATAAGGGACTAAATTGGTAAATTTTGAATATATATATATATATATATATATATATATATATATATATATATATATATATATATATATATATATATATATATATGTATGTATGTATATCTCTCAACTCTCTCTCTCTCTTAGTGAGAGAGAGAGAGAGCCTGGAGAGGAGGGCGGGTGATCGGCCCATTTTCATCAAGGCTGCCGACGCTCTTGCACCGGTGGGTTGGCAGCGGTACTACCGCCATCACTTGGCGGCTGTGGAGGTGGTTTTGGGTGCAGAAACGAAGGCAAACGAGGCTCGTTTTGATGATTTCGGGTTGATGGTGATAGTGGTTTTTCGGACTGCGATTCTCTGGCGAAGAGACCGCCGGCGGTTGAGGTAAGTGATGGGCTTAGTCAAATGTTTAGCTTTTGGTTGTTTGATGTGAATTTGAGGTGGGATTGAAGTTGGGCAGTAGATGGGTTTGGTGATGTTTCGAGTGGTGGTTGCGGCTTCAGGTGGTGGTGACTGGTGGTTTCGATTTAGCATATTGAAATGATGGTTCGAGATTTGTTCTTGGTGATATTGAGATGGGCGGTTTGATGATGGGAGAACTCGAGGATGGCAGTGGTGATGTTTCAGCCGTTTTGGTGATGGCGGTGATTGCTTCGAGTGTTCTTCGATTTTATATTCCAATTTGTTGTGGGTTCTGAAAATGTTTGTAATTGGTGATGATGGATTTGGCCTCAGGTTGGTGGTGGCTGTGGGAAAATGTGGAGGTCCGATTATAGAGGTGTAGTTGGGAGATGATGGTGGTTGTGAAATTGTGTTCTGCTCGTGGTGATTGAGGTTCTGCAGAGGACTCACAATGGAGGTTCGGTGGTCGAGGGTCATCTATGGAGAGCTGAGGTTTGAGGGGTTGCTTGTGCTATGCAAGAATGATGCTGGGGGAAGGGATACATACCAAAATGGATTTGCTGTGAATGCTTTATGATTTTGAACGTGAGTTGTGATGGACTATATAATCTTGGATGTATATTAAATTTGACAGCATTTTGATTTGGGAAAGATTATAGGAGAAAAAAATGCAAGAATGAAATTGTTGATTGAGGGAGTTGAGGGAGAGAATTTGGGGATGAAAGAATGATTTATGAGTTGGGGGATGATTGAAGGGATATACCAATTTGTTATGGTGTGAGAGGGGAAAGAATTTTTTTGTAAATTGGTAAAAATTCATGGATGAAAAGCTTGAGGTTTGGAAAGTAAACTTGTGGGAAAGAAGAAGAAGAAAAAAAAGAAAACGTGTGGAATTAGTTGGATTGAAATAGTTTGCATTTAAAGTAAATTTTAAAATTTGGATTTAAAAAATAATTTAAAACTTGGACTAAATTTAAATTATGATCTTGGAAACACTTTTGATTAAATTTTTGGAATTTGACTAAGATAAATTAAATCTTCACTTAAATGGCTAGACGAAAATGTGTTTAAAATAAATGGGCCAAAGTCGTAGCGACACGTTTTAAATAATATTTATTTAAATAAATCACGAAAAATTCTCGGTCTCTACAACCCTACCACCTTAAAATAATTTCGTCCTCGAAATTTAAACTTTCTTGATTCAAAATATGTGGATCCTTTTCTCAGGTAGTTTTATTACTACCGCGTCTACTCCATTGGAATAAATAATGAACTGGGAAAATTTGAAAATCGAAATTTGGACTTAAGGATTTAAACGAATTTATATTTCTTTCTTTAAAATCTTAAAATAACAATATGACTAGACGAGAGCGCTATTTTTTTGAAAATAATGACCGTTAAGGTTGGAGAGTCGTAGCGACAAGTTTGGTAAAACAAGTCTTCTAAGTTTGAAAATTTCTTGGTCGCTACACTTACTTTATTATTGATCATTGATTGAGTTTTTCATCACCAAACACTTATTGAAGTGTATATCTCTCTTCATACTTAACTAAGTATTATTTGGAAAGAGAGATCATTGGTTGAAAAACTTTGATTCAAGCAAAACTATTTCATGTCATTTATCAAAGTTTTCATAAACACTTGAGCTTTAAATATTTGCTATCTATTGAAGTGTTATCCTAAAACTCTCAAACATACTTGACTTGATCATATCATTTGTTAAGAGAGTTTATTCAATTATAAAATTCTCATTTGTATTTTGTTTAAGATTTCGAGATCCTTGTGAAAACTCAATTGTAAAGAATAGGTGTTCCTTGTTGTAAAGTCACCTAAGGATAAGTGCTCCTTATTGTAAGTCACTTAAGGATTCGATACTCCTTGTTGTAAGTTATCAATATAGTAGATTTGGCCTTACTCGTGACGAAGAACTTGGTAACGGAGGACGTAGATCACGTTGGTTGATTGAACTTCCTTATATCATCGTTTGAACTCTTTTATCCCTTTTACTTACTTCTATTGCAGTTGTATTTATTTCTTATTTCATATTGTGCAATATCATTTATTGTTCATAATTGGTTAATTGTATCAATTTAAGAGTATTTATCAAAAAAGTTTTATAAAACCAATTCTCCTCCCTCTTGGTTAGATTATCTTGGGCTATCACTATCAGTATTAAAATTATGTTTTAATCATTAACAATTAAAATTAGTTATTATTCTTAATATTATAAATTATATTTTTCTAAAATATATTTTATTATTAACTATTTTTAATATATGGTTCTATAAATTTATTTGTGTTTGGAGACAATTTTAATGAGAAAGGGTGAGAATTTATGTTGTATATATTCATATGATATCATTAAAACTTTCAATTAGTTGATGCTTGATTTGAAAAAAAAAATATAGCTGAAGAATTCGTATAAAATATATGTAAGCAATAGATTAAAAAATAAACTTACTAGAAAGTTAAAATATATTATGTTTAAAATCAAATTAACTAAAAATTTATTTTTTTGCATTGCATTTAGAATTTTATTTGATTGCGTCATATGCCATGACCATTAATAAGAGCCGGGGGCAATCATTTTCGCATGTTAGACTTTATTTGAAAAACTCATATGTGTAATTATCAATATTAAAATTATGTTTCTATCATTAACAATTAAAATCATTTACTGTCCTTAAAACTATAAAATATATTTTATCATTATTAACTATTTTTAATAAATTAAGCCTCTGTTTAGCGGCTGTGTTTTTTTTTTTTATAAACAAAAATATTATTTTTGTGAAGAATTATATTTATTCCAATAAGAGTTAAAATAAATATATTTTCTGTATAAACGTGTTATATTAAAAATGAAAAAACTGGAATTGATATATTCTGAAAATAATAAATCCAATGAGTATGTCATTCAGTATGCATATTACAAGAATCATTCATTTATTTTATCAACTTTTTGTTATCTATGTATAAATTTCATTAATTTTGACAAAAAATGACATATTTAAAAAATGATGAAAAAAGAAAAAAGTATTAATTAGTGCCAAAGTTTAAAACGCGTGGTACACTGGGATATTGTTTCTTTTTTCTATTTTTATTAGTTTTATCTTTTTTTAAAGTTTCAAATTCGATAATATTTTATACAAATGTTATTTGTACCATTTTTGTTTTTTGTAAGTATAATCAACATATTTTCAAAAAAAATTATTGAATCAATTAGTATTGATGCTTTATTACACTATCTTTTATGAGATGACTCGTACACTTTACATATTGGAAATCATTATCTTAGATAAAAATCTCGTACATTACACGAGTGAAATGCTTGTTAGTAAACTAAACAAACAAAATAGGTTTTCCATTTTACAATAATAAAAATCATTTTCCTCAGATATATGTTTTTTAGGCTATACGTATAATGACACAAAAAAAAAAAAAAAAAATTGACTAAGCCTCTGTTTGTTAAAAATTTTGTATTTAAAAACATATTTTTTTTATATTTTCGAGGTAAAATATGTAATTAAAAATTAAAGAGAAAAAATATGTGTAGTTAAAAAATAATTAGAAGAATTGTGTTTTTTAAAAATATGGTTGCCAAACATATCCTAAATTTTATTTTCTCAAGCAGAAGCTGCAGAACCTTCGGTAAAATTTCGCAAAGGGCTTGTAGTCTGCACCTTGCACGCTCTCTAATATCTGAACCGTTTGTTTATTCTTAATCCAACGGTGTGCAGTTGACGGAAATGTGACCGTTGCTGGGAACATATAAATAACAATTGGTTCTTCGAAATGGTCTTGGGTTTCTCTATCTTTTTGAGCGATTGGAACTGGGGGTTTCCCGTCAAGAAGAACTAGAGCAGGGGTTTTCTGGGTTGCTCTTCCGGTACGACAATTTTACAATTTATTTATTTATATGATTATCATGTTCTTTATTCATGCACAGAGTGAATCTTGAAGGATAGATTCAGGATTTTGTTCTTTGGTCCAACAGATGATCAATTTTGGTTTCACCGGATTTATTTTTGTGAATTCTTCCAGGGTTTTCATTCATTTTACGCGTGGTTACTATAACAAATTCTGTTCTCTGGGTGAGGATCTTCTCCGTCGTCTCTATAATTTGTGTTTTACTGGATTTGTTTTTTGTGAATTCTTCCAGGGTTTTCATTCATTTTACGTGTAGTTACTTCAGAAATTATGTTCTCTGGGTGATAATTTTCTCTGTCGTTTCAATAATTTCTAAATCTTTATAATAATGTTCTTTGTTAGTTTATCAGGATGAATCTTGAGGGATTATTTCTGGGTCAAAGTGATGATCAAATTTGTTAATTCTCTTTCCTTTTCATTTCCTTCATTTTAATATTTAGTTTTGGGCCCAATTTGCATTTGTTCTGTGAATTCTGTAGGGATAAATCTTTAATTGAACAGTTATATTTCTCAATGTGACAGATTTTTGTTTGTTTATGTAATTTCTTTGTCGTCATAATTATATTCTTTTTGGTGCATTTGGATGAATAATGAAGAATCTTCTGTGATGTTTTTGGCTGATGATCACTTGGATTTCATTGGATTGTTTATGTGAATTCTCTGTGGGTTGAACCTTTAATGTATTTTGTGCCCTTTTTGTGTTCAGTTTATGGACCCTTTCATCATATGTATTGTTATTTTAGAATTATGTTTTACATTGACAAAATTTCTCTTTGGTTCTATAATTCCATGGTCTTTTATATACTTTTTGGTGCATTTGGATGAATTTGAATGATCTTTTTTCTTGATATTGTTATTGTTATTGTTGTTTGGTGTGATGATTATGAATATTGGGCTTAATTGGATTTATTTCTGTTATAATTTCTGTGGATTGATTGTGAGACTTTTTATCTTTGTTTCTACTATCAATTGTCTTTATATACTTGTTGGTGCATATGGATGAATTTGAAGGATCTTTTTTCTTGATATTGTTCTTTGGATTGAAGATTAATTTTGGGTTTCAATGAATTTATTTCTGCGAGTTTTTTGTGGACTGATTGTGCTTTTTCCATTTCATTTTGGTTATTTCAGCAATTATGTTCTTAAAGTCCTTTCTTTTTCTATAATTTCATCTTTATAATCACATTCTTTGTATTGGTGCATTTGGATGAATTTGAAGGATCTCTTTTCTTGATTTTGTTCTTTGGACTTTGGAGTGATGATCAATAATAGGTTTGATTGGATTTGTGAATTTTCTATTGGTTGACTATGCTTTTTTGTGTTATCGTGTTGTTCTTTTGGAGTGATGATGATATTGGGTTTCATTGAATTTATTTCTGCGAGTTTTCTGTGGACTGAATTGTGCCTTTTGTTTTATGTTTGTGGTTTCTTCCATTTCATTTTGGTCATTTCAACAATTATGTTCTTAAAGTCCTTTCTTTTTCTATAATTTCATCTTTATAATCACATTCTTTGTATTGTTGCATTTGGATGAATTTGAAGGATCTTCATTGAATTTATTTCTACGAATTTTCTGTGAATTGATTGTTCTTTTTGTTTTATGTTTGTGGTTCCTCTTCCAATTCATTTTGGTCATTTCAGCAATTATGTTCTTAAAGTCCTTTCTTTTTCTATAATTTCATCTTTATAATCACATTCTTTGTATTGGTGCATTTGGATGAATTTGACGGATCTCTTTTCTTGATTTTTTTCTTTGGAGTGATGATCAATAATAGGTTTTATTGGATTTGTGAATTTTCCATGGGTTGACTGTGCTTTTTTGTGTTATCATTGTGGTTACTTTTCCAGTTATTGTAATGTCCTTAGAGTTATCTCTGTTTATAATATTTCATCTTTATGATTACATTCTTTGTATTGGGATGAAATAGGAGGATCTTTTCTGGTTTCATTGGAGTTATTCCTGTGAACACACAATCAGAGTTGTTTCTTCAAACCCTCTGTGGGTTTTTGCTGATCTTTGATGAAATTTGCACCTTTAATGTTCAGTTTGAATCACCATAAGTGTGTTTCGTTTTCAATCAAGTGATATTCATAGTTGTCATCCTTTTTATTCAGTTGAGTCTTGGATATCCATTACTATGCAGGGAAGAATAATAGGCTTCCGGTCTTGGGTGCCGTCGAAAATGGTTTTTCTTTTTGACAAAAGCAGTGAGTGATTCTGATGATAATATAGTAGCCATGTTTATTGATCTTCATATACTGTATATCCATGTTAGGATGTATTTAGTTGTTTGTTTGGTTGTTTAATAAATTCTGTTGCAAGTGTTGAATTAGAGCATTCAGTTTATTACAGGATTTTTTGAGTATTAAGATTTCTTTGTCCAAAAGTTGCAGGTTTTGTATTCATCTAAAAAGTTATTTATGCAGAAGTCTAATTCTGCTTTGAAGTTCAGTATTACCTTCCCTTTTACAGTGAGGATTCATAGCCAGAATCTTATATCTCGAAACCAAATGATACATTCTGATTGAGCTCATTTCCTTCCAATTAATGTAGGGTCAACAGCCAGCATGTGGATTAGTGGAAAGTAGCAACTAAATTAGCTGCTATTTGCTGTTTCTCCTGAATGTCGTGGGCGAAGACGAACTATTAGGTATGAAAATTAGTAGTTTGCATTTTCAAGCCTTTGTGTATATATATAATAAAGACATTGAGCAATTCATACCTTGATAAACTCAAATAGCCCATCTCCAGAAAAAAAACATTATTAGGCAGCACCGATGGAATAACTTAGCACTTGAATCTGCATAAGATATGAATAAATATACATTAATTTAAACACTAAAGCATATTTTATTTTTTGGTATGTAGTGTCAGATCGTATTGGTTTGTACAAGGATCTTCATCATTAAAATTGTCCACAATATTGAAGCTATCTCCCCAAATAAGCTGTAATGGAAAAAGATCACTGGTTGCAGTCAAAATTTAAGACCGCGTAAGATTTCTCTTTTCACAACAATTACAACGAGCACAATCTGGTGCTATATTGTTATTTTTGCACGTATCATCATCATGTTCTACCACCTCCTTTGATTTTGCTCATAACACTTCGTTAATGAATTCTTTCTAAAAATCAAATGTTTGAGACACTTCATATCCCATTTTGCTTTTAATCATCATCATGCTTGATATTTTATATGTGTAAGACGCTAGCCTTGTTCAATGTTATATAATTGTATACATGCAGATTATATCAAAATTAAGTATGGATGCGTTTATGTGCAAGTGATGTTTGAAGAATTATTGTGTATGGTGTTTCTATATTATCTTGTTGTAATGAATCTTATAGCTGGTAAATATACTTACTTGAAGCATTTTGGATATGATCATTTGGTTGTTCAAAAAACTTGAAGCGAGTCTCTTTGCACTGTAGGTCTCTTTGTGGTAAGATCATTTTAATTTATTTTAATTTTATTTTATTTTTCTCTCAATTCATAGTAACTTCTTTCATTATCATAACATTTTGTACTTGTAATTTCATTTTCTAGTCCAACAAATAGGTGTGATCAAATGACTAAGCGTGTAACATAGTTAAACAAGGAGAGTCTCGAGCTCGACTCTGCCATTAGGAGGAATTATTTATAAAATGGGTGTTCAAGACTTGCCTCAACTCTGCCTTAGGATGAATTATGCTCAAACAATATAATGACAACTCTTTATATTGTAAAACTAATTATAACTGTCATAATGATTTTTAAGCATATGAATTAGATTATCCCAAGGATAAAAGATTTAGGTACTTGAACTAGGTCGAGAGTTCATGACACTTGAACAAGATTGAGACTTACTTGGACTTGCCTAGGATTATACTCGAATGAGGTCAAAAGTCACTAAGGCTCTATTCGACCCTCACAAGGGAACATGCTCGAACTAGGATGAGACTCACTTGGACTTATGTTTGAACCTAGTCAAGACTCCCTCGAATGAGGTCAAGAGTCACTAAGACTCTATTTGACCTTCACAAGGGAACATGGGCGAACTAGGATGAGACTCAGACTCATGTTTGAACCGGGTCAAGACTCGCTCGACTTCTCTCAACTCATAAGATGAAATTTTCTCCGATGAGGACGAGGTTCTGGCTCAATCAAGGTTGAGCCAAACTCATTTCAACTCAGCCCTAATGGTAAACCATAGTCTACTGGGCTCAACTTAGGATTTTGGAGGAGAATTATGCTTGAGTGAGGTCATGAATTACATAGTCAACTTGGCTCTTAATTATTGTCGATTGAGATCAAGACTCAATCTTTATAGGTAATTATACTCGAATGAGGTCGTGATTTACCTAGTCCCAACTTGGCTCTTAAGATAAATTATGGTCGATTGAGATCAAGACTCACTTAGGTTTTACTCGATCCTTAGGGGAAATTATGATCGAAAATCAGTTTGAGTTTAGCTGCTGCTTGTGGATGGTGCAGGATCTCGTATTGGCTACTCCATTGTTATTCGATTAAACTATTTCATCCGGAAGAGTACTTTTATTATATTAATGTGTTCAGATGCAAACAAAAATATAATGGAGAATCCATTTCTCTAAACCATTGAAGAAATAGAATGGTACCAATTAATATCATATATGTAGAGTTTCGTGGTTTGTTTGCACATGTTGTGATGCTATATAGCATTTGCTGTTTATCTTGAAGTCACATTTCCTTGCACAGGTTACCTCTCTCATCAATTTGCTATCCTCTTTTTTTATTTTTTATTTTTCGTCGTAACTCATTTAGTAATTAGTCATTCTCTTTCCATTTCATGGTAACTTGATAAATAATCATGATCAATATAAGCATCCGTTTTGTAAATCAAATAAATTGGTTTATAGAATAAATTTCTCTAAACCATTGAAGAAATAGAATGGTACCAATTAATATCATATATGTAGATTTTCGTGGTTTGTTTGCACATGTTGTGATGCTATATAGCATTTGCTGTTTATCTTGAAGTCACATTTCCTTGCACAGGTTACCTCTCTCATCAATTTGCTATCCTCTTTTTTTATTTTTTATTTTTCGTCGTAACTCATTTAGTAATTAGTCATTCTCTTTCCATTTCATGGTAACTTGATAAATAATCATGATCAATATAAGCATCCGTTTTGTAAATCAAATAAATTGGTTTATATAACCAACATTGAGACTTACTTGGACCTAGGATTATACTCGAATGATGTCAAAAGTCACTAAGGCTCTATTCGACCTTCACAAGGGAACATGCTCGAACTAGGATGAGACTCACTTGGACTTATGTTTGAACCGGGTCTAGACTCCCTCGAATGAGGTCAAGAGTCACTAAGATTCTATTTGACCTTCACAAGGGAACATGGTCGAACTAGGATGAGACTCACTTGGACTCATGTATGAACCGGGTCAAGACTCATTCGACTTCTCTCAACTCACAAGATGAAATATTCTTCGATGAGGCTGAGGTTCGGGCTCGATCAAGGTTGAGACAAAATCGTCTAAACTCAGGAGTTTGGAGGAGAATTATGCTTGAGTGAGGTACATTAATTAAGCAGCCTGACTTATATGCTCCTCTTCCCTTGCTTTATTACACCAATTATCTATAACGAATATTCAACATAGGCCTTGCGCCATCTCTTAGCCTTTCTCCCCCTCTATTTCCGGTAAGAAAGGAGACTAGGACTGACTTTAAAAAACTAAAGAAAGAGCGGAATCTCCTCTGATTGCTACTTTTGGGACTATTTATTGGATTTATATAGTTATAACACTATAAATAACTGACAAAGCGTCTGTTCACGGGGGTTGTTTTTTTCGAGATTGGGTTGGTGTTCAGTGTGCCAAATCCCAGGGTTTAATCCCTCAAAACTCATTATCTATTCTTGTACCAACCATTTTGGGTTTATTGTATAACGCACCCCCGAGAACGTAGTACTACAGTTGGCCATCTAGAATTAATCCTTCTGGTCTTCACTTTGACTTGTTAGCGTTCTGTTCTTGGAGCCTTTAGAAAGAAAGTCTTAGTCGCGGTAGTGCTATAAGTGTAATGCTTTGTTTTTTATGTGAATGTGAATATATATAGTGGTTGCGGTGGTTGCACAATAGGACACATTCTCGTCTTTTTTGAATTCTTTCTCCCCGTTTGAGAAGTAACCATGACTGTTGTACCTAATGATTTGCTAACTCGTTTACGGGTGCTAGTAAACTCCATGGATTGATGGATAAGTTGGTCCGAATCATGGAGTACTTTTGGACAAATAAGATAAGGACCAGAAGCAATTTAGTCGAATGAAAAACGTCGTTATTAAACGCCTTCTCGCCGATGCGCTGCTTGTATCAACCGAAACCAAACAAACTGTAGAAATATGAAGAATAGTATTACTTGATAATGAAAGTGTTACAAAGCAAGTTATAAATAGAAAACCTAAAACACATAATTGCCTAGTAGTCCCTACACTATTCTAAACAACTATCTTGGTCCTTACAATATTAATACAACATTTCAACACTCCCCCTCAAGTTGATGCATAGATAAACATCAACTTGAAAATAATGTAAACAACAAACTTGAACAACAACTTCAAGTAAATAACAAAGTGCTCCTCCTTCTTCCAATTTCAATAGTCTTCTTGGACGATGCCATAACGAAGGATCAACTTGGATACATTAAAATCCACAACCCGTAAACAACGGAAAATCCTTACTCCGGACACAAAGGAAATCCAACATAAAGAGACGTAAACCAGTCAAGAGGCGATCACCAGGTCGACCTAATAAAGGAACTGATCTTACGAATAAAAGGCTAACAAGAAGACACCAAGAAAGATAGTGAAATTGGAAAGCTAGGGGCTGAATTGCACAAAATGAAAGACCAGGGACTGAAATGCAAATTCTGAAAAATCAAGGACCAAAATGAAAATATTGAAAGTTCAGGACTGAAAATGAACTTCCAGAAAGTAGAGGGACTAAAACTGATAAAATAAAAGGATAATGGGCTGAATTGTGAATTTTGAAAGTTGAAGGGCTGAAATGTAATATTTGAAAAGTTGAAGGACCAATTTGCACTTTTGAGAAGATTGAGGAGCTGGATAAAACTATTGGAAAAATAAGATTAAGATGTAAAAATAACTTGAAAACTATCATGTGATAGCCCAATAATGGTCCAAACCAAGACCAATAAATAATCCAATCTTTCCAATCCATAAAGGCCCATATGCAAGGCTCAAACCAAATAATCTAAGCCCATCTCCAATATAAATAAAGGGCCCAGATCTCCAAATACCAGCCCAATCTCAAATCTGAAAGCCCCAAATAATCATCTTCAAACATAATCAACCAATAAGGCCCAAACCAAACAAATTCAAATAATAATCAAACCCTAACCCTAAACTCAAGAGCCACAGATCCCAAACCTACATACCATAGCCGGAGGCGCCGCCATCGCCGGAGGTCAGGCGCCGCCATCGCCGGAGGTCAGGCAGTCGCCGGAAGACAGATTTTTTTTTTTTTTTTCTTTTCTTCCTCTTTTCTTCCTCTCCTCTTCTTCTTCCTTTTTCAGTTTACTATTACAACATCCAACCTCTCTCAGCAGCAACCTTTAGCATGCAACAGCCAACCTTCTATTTAATTCCCAAGCTGCTGTTCAACCGGAACTGGAAGCAAGCCTCTCCGGTCAGCAGTAAACAACTTCAGCTGCGCAGGCCTTTCCCAGCTCTCCTTCTACCGCCAGCAGCAATAGCAGCGGTACCAGCAGGCTGTGCTTCCTTTCTGTCTCCTTATGCACCTCCTCTCCTCGGCTGCGTTCTGCTGCTCTCCAGGCAGTCCCCTCAACTCTGTTTTTCCTCTCTGCACCAGTCCAACCAGCAGCCCCTTTGACAGCAGCCTGCCCTTCCTGCACCAGCAGGCTTTTCCCGTTAACAGCTCCTCCCTCTAGCTTCAGCAGCAATAAGCTGCGTTTCCTCTAGCAGCAGTAAGCTGCGTTTTTGCAGCAGCAGTAAGCTAAGAAGAGGCTGGAAGAAGATTGACAAAAATAAAATAAAATATAAATAACTTGGCCGGACGAGCGGCGGCGGCCGCTCGCCGGAGAACGGAATTTCACCGAAAACCTAGGCCAAGATCGATACTTGCTCTGATACCATGTAGAAATATGAAGAATAGTATTACTTGATAATGAAAGTGTTACAAAGCAAGTTATAAATAGAAAACCTAAAACACATAATTGCCTAGTAGTCCCTACACTATTCTAAACAACTATCTTGGTCCTTACAATATTAATACAACATTTCAACACAAACTTTTGGACATAGTCTTCGATTTATCTCCCGACTCTCATGGCTTTCGAAAAAGGAAGGGCCTTAATTTTTTTTAAACAAGTGGAGGGATAGGTCCTTTAGACCGACTGATAAAGGCATCTTCGTCAAGTGTTTTGATACCATAGATCATTAGCTTATCCTCTCTGCGCTCCAAGACCAAGACCCTTTATTTAGATGAAGAAAAGAGAGCTTTCGTCAATCTCATATCTACCTTTCTAACAACTAAGATATGGGGGACGCACATAAAAAAAATACTGTTTGAACAAAACGCCCTCCTCAAGGGTGCTCCCCATCTCCTGCGGTAATGAACATCTTTCTTAATAAACTGGATAATAAAATCAAAGATAAGCTGTTAGAAGATGGTCAAATCGCGTATCTAAGATACGCTGACGACTTGCTGTTCGTGATCAAAAGCGGAGTCCACTCGAATAGAGAATACCGGAAGTTTGGCATTCCATCAGTGTTTAAGGGAACTCACTCAAGCTGGACGAAACTTCGGTACAACTGCTCCAGGGACGACCTAACAAGACACGAGTTTTGGGGCTTCTTGTTTCAATAAGCGAGAATTAATTGCTTCTTGGAAACCGGAGCACCACTAGCGCGTTGGAAAAACAAGCTCACTTTGTTAAAAATAATGTATGTCTCAAATGAAAAAAGGAAAGACCCTTGATGAATTCTTATAGCCCTCGAAACGACAATCACATCAAGGGTCAAATGGGCTTTCGACTGCACGTTGATGTATGGTGAGAAAGAAATGTTCAAAGATTTTCAAACACTTATACTTCCTAAGGACCCAAGGACAAAAAGATAAAAAAACTGGAGATCAAAATAGCCGCCTTCTCGATGAAAAAAAGAGCTCAGTTCATTAGCTAGAAAAACCAAACCAAACCAGATAAAGATTTCATTTAGCATAAAATGGGTCAACGAATTCCTTTACTAAGGACCCAAGGACAAAAAGATAAAAAAACTGGAGATCAAAATAGCCGCCTTCTCGGTGAAAAAAAGTGCTCAGTTCATCAGCTAGAAAAACCAAACCAGATAAAGATTTCATTTAGCATTTGAGTTAGAAATGTGCAATGCAAGTTATCTCTTCTAATGCTGCCAGAGTATGAGCCCCTTCCCCGTTGCCCTTAAAGTAGAGGGGCGGGGATGTTTTTCGGTAGGCAGCATATACAGAGTGAGTGAACGATTCCGAGGAGGAGCTAGCTTCAGTACCAGGTGGTACGGTGGCTAGCGAAAGGAGGGGTTAGTTTAGCTTAGTTGTAGCTACGCTAGCAGCAGCAAAGCCTTAAGCATCATAAGCAAGGACAGGTACAGATATTTTTCGAGACCCAAACCCGTACCCTAGCAAGGGGTCTTCCCTGCCGATAAATGTGGTTTTTTTATCGTTATACGGAAGAACAAAAGCATCGGAATCTAGTTTATTGCAAGAAATTGCACTTGAGTTAGACCATAAAACCAACAAAATATATCTTGTTAGTTCATCTAATAAGAATAAATCCGTTTAAGAAATCCCCCCTGAATAAGTAAAGCCTCGTGATTCCCCAAACCAGCTCCTGGCCTTACCCGGTGGAACTGGTCGAGGGTATTCGTCATGGGCGGAGAGAGCATTTGAAGGGTTGCTTCACCAAAGGTGATCACACACTGACCCGAGTGTTGTAACAATCCAAAGGAAAATCTCCTGGCTCAGCACTACTCAACTTGTGGGGTCTCACATACCCTGCAGACAGCAATTGCAGTAATCAACAGACTGGTCCCCTACCTCACAAAGTGCTTGATGGTCGAACCACTCCCAAGGCGAATAGTGCCCTAGGGGCCGACCCGACACCGTTCAATAGAATGAGTTTCACTCGTGAAGGGAAGAAAGCTCATTCATAGCATTCACTCGTTGGGTTTGGATGGGCTTCTTTCTTTCCCAGAAACTCACCTATATTCACTTGAAAAGACTGAACTTTCTGCTTGATTCCTTGATGGCTGAAGGAAAGATTTCATTGGCTGCTTGATGGCATTCCCCGGACTACCTTTACTGGAAGGCGTGCACTTAACTGAAGTAATGGCAGTGGAACTCATTGCCTCTTTCCCCGTTTTCCCGTTCTGCTTGCTCCTCTAGCTCGACTTCCGGCACTCTTTCCATCAACCAAGCCAACCAAAAATCCGGTCTTTTAAAGTAGAATCTTTCCCTAATGCTCCTAGCCACTCAACTATAAGGCCCAATAGCGGGAGTATAAAACCTTAGATTATTTAGAACTGGGACAAGATCTTATATCTCTCGGTAGCCCCATGTCTTAGATATCCCACCCACTTAAATAAAGAACACCGTATAAGATAGAGGATTGGGCAATGAGTGGAGTTCTCTCCCCAGCTAGACTAGAGTCAGAAGAGTTAAATCCATAAATCAACTATTAAATCAAATCAATTATGTACAATACAATAAGCTCAAATTAAAATTTAAAATGGACTTGAGATTCTTGAAATTTAAATGGTCCTATATTGTTAAAAATTTTATTGGGTTGTGTTGGGTTGGGTTGAATTTTTCGCCCAACCCACAACCCAACCCGACCAAATTTTTTTCTGTGAACCCGAACCTAACCCGATTTTCATCAAAAACCGACCTAAACCGATCGGGTTGGGTTGGACGGTTTGAGCGGGTGGGTTGCCCACCCCTAGTTCTCTATCCGGGTTAACTCACTTAAAGTCAATTAACCGGGTAAGAACTAAAAGAGAGTCCGACTTAGCCGTAGCCGTAAGGAAGAGATGAGAGTCGAGTGAGCGCACCATGTCTTAAATAACTAAAGTAGCACAGGTCGGGAAGTGATTGATGTTCAATTGGGCTGTGCCATGTGTCAGTGCTTGACAAAGACAAGAAGAATAGTGGTAGCGTGGTGGAGAATAGTTGTAGCGTAGTGGAATCCGGAGCCATTACCCGATCAACCTGGCTGGCCTCTCAATTCCGAGTGTTCTTCCCATGGATTCTACCTTGTTACGACTTCACCGCGGATTCCTCTTCTCGTTCTTGGCTCATGGGCATGTCAAAGTCACGAGCTGTGGGTCGTTGATCTCGATCTTTCACATGGGGCTGGCCTCTGACTCCAAGACACTGGGATGCTCCAGTCGTTAATCCCAGAGCACTTCACGTTCGAACCTTCTTCAAGGGGTGCATTAGCTTCAATTGAACAAGCTCAACCTCAAAACTAGGATTATTCTCGAATGATGTCAAAAGTCACTAAGGCTCTATTCGATCTTCACAGGGGAACATGCTCGAACTAGGATGAGACTCACTTGGACTCATGTATGAACCGGGTCAAGAGTCACTCGACTTCTTTCAACTCACAAGATGAAATACTCTCCGATGAGGCTGAGGTTCGGGCTCGATCAAGGTTGAGACGTTGAAATGTTGGATTAATATTGTAAGGACCAAGATAGTTGTTTAGAATAGTGTACGGGGACTAGTAGTCAATTATGTGTTTTAAGTTTCTATTTATACCTTACTTTGTAACACTTTTATGATTAAGAAATACAATTATATTTCCATCCTTTTATTTCAACATGGTATCAGAGCCAAATTTGATCTTGGCTTAGGTTTCCGGTCACTGCCGTTTTTCGGCCGGCCATTCTCTTATTTTCCGGCCAGTTTTTTTTAGCTGATATATATCACTCTTCTTTCCCACCTTTTCTGTTAAAATTTTGGATCCCAAACCCTTAAATTCCAGTCATTTTCTTCCTGTTGTTGCTAGCCCAGGACATTTCGACACGGCAGGCGAGGTTGCGACCCCTCCTCTAGTGAGCTCTCCGCCACCTGCTACCACTCTGGTGCAAGAATAATACCCCTGAAACATGCAGCTCCTCATCTTCATGATTGTTTATGCACTAAACAAGATTTATGTTAGCTATTATCATGGTTTTTTCACCTTCTTGTGTTTGTTTATGTTGAGGAAGGGAATGAGAGAAGAAGAAAAGAAAATATTTTCCGGCGACCTCCGACGATGACAACGGCAGCTCCGGCAATGATGGCGACGGTTGCTTGTTTTGTGGCAGGAGTATATTTAGGGTTAGGGTTTCGAATGGGGGCTGCCTGCAGATTGTTATTTGGCCTCTGTAGGTGTTTTGTTTCATTTGGGGCTATGTTGAGTTTTATTTGGGCCAGATTTTGTTTGTTGTTGGGATTAGGACTACTTGGTGATTTGGAGATTGGGCTTGCAGATTGGGGAGTATTGGGCTACTACAGATAGTCCCTCATGTTTCAGTTCTTACATTTTGGTCCCTGACTTCTTGCAAGATTTTAATTCAACCCCTTAAATCTTTTTTGTTTTATCAATTTAGTTCCTAAACTTTCTGAAAGTTCATTTTCAGTTATGAACTTTCATTGTTTACATTTTGGTTCCTTAATTTTTCAGAAATTGCATTTCAGCCCCACTATTTCAATTTGTGCAATTAAGCCCCTAACTTTCCAATTTCACTATCTTTCTTGGTGTCTTTTTATTAGCCTTTTATTCGTAAGATCAGTTTCTTTGTTAGACCTTGTTGATAAGACGATTCTCTTGACTGGTTTACGTCTCCTTATGTTGGCTTTCCTTTGTTTCCGGGATAAGGATTCCGTTATTTACGGGTTGTGGATTTTAATGTATCCAAATTGATCCTTCGTTATGGCATCGTCCAAGAAGACTATTGAAATTGGAAAAAAGGGGGAGCACTTTGTTATTTACTTGAAATTGTTGTTCAAGTTTGTTGTTTACATTATTTTCAAGTTGATGTTTATCTTTGCATCAACTTGAGGGGGAGTGTTGAAATGTTGGATTAATTTTGGAAGGACCAAGATAGTTGTTTAGAATAGTGTAGGGACTAGTAGTCAATTATGTGTTTTAAGTTTCTATTTATACCTTGCTTTGTAACACTTTTATGATTAAGAAATGCATTTATATTTCCATCCTTTTATTTCAACAGAGACAAACTCGTCTCAACTCAGGAGTTTGGAGGAGAATTATGTTTGAGTGAGGTCCTGATTTGCGCAGTTTGACTAGGCTCTTAATTATTGTCGATTGAGATCAACACTCGATCTTTATAGGAAATTATGCTCGAACGAGTTCGTGATTTACCTAGTCTCAACTTGGCTCTTAAGATTATGGTCGATTGAGATCCAAGATTCACTTAGGTTTTACTTGATCCTTGGGGGAAATTATGATCGAATCAGTTTGAGTTTTAGCTGCTGCGTATTGATGGTGCAGGATCTCATATTGGTTGCTCCATTGTTAATCGTTGAAACTATTTCATCCGAAAGAGTACTTTTATTATACTAATTATTTGTTTTTGGTCCAGATGCAAACAAGAAATATAATTGAGAATCCATTTCTCTAAAGCATTGAAGAAATAGAATGATAATTTCCCAGATTTATATATACCTTCATATGTGTCAATACTAATTAATATTATATATGCAGAGTTTCGTGGTTTGTTTGTGCAGGTTGTGATGTTATATAGCAATTGCTGTTTATCTTGAAGTCACATTTCTTTGCACAGGTTACCTCTCTCATCAATTTGCTATCCTCTTTTTTTATTTTTTATTTTCCGTCGTAACTTATTTAGTAACTAGTCATTCTCTTTCCATTTCATGGTAACTTGATAAATAATCTTGATCAATATAACCATTCATTTTGTAAATCAAATAAATTGGTTTATAACCAAGGTTGAAACCAAACCTAGGATTATACTCGAATGATGTCAAAAGTCACTAAGGCTGGCTCTATTCGACCTTCACAAGGGAACATGCTCGAACTAGGATGAAACTCACTTGGACTTATGTTTGAACCGAGTCAAGACTCCCTCGAATGAGGTCAAGAGTCACTCAAACTCTATTTGACCTTCATAAGGAACATGGTCGAACTAGGATGAGACTCAGTTGGACTCATGTATGAACCGGGTCAAGACTCGCTCGACTTCTCTCAACTCACAAGATGAAATATTCTCCGATGAGGTTGAGATTCGGGCTCGATCAAGGTTGAGACAAACTAGTGGATTGAGATCAAGACTCGATCTTTAAAGGAAATTATGCTCGAACGAGGTCGTGATTTACCTAGTCTCAACTTGGCTCTTAATTCAGGATTTTGGAGGAGAATTATGCTTGAGTGAGGTCGTGATTTACGTAGTCAACTTGGCTCTTAATTATTGTCAATTGAGATCAAGACTCGATCCGTAGAGGAAATTATGCTCAAACGAGGTCGTGATTTACCTAGTCTCAACTTGGCTCTTAAGATAAATTATGGTCAATTGAGATCAAGGAATACTTAGGTTTTACTCGATTGAGATAAATTATGGTCGATTGAAGAAATATAATGGTAATTTCCCAGTTTTATATATACCTTCGTATATGGCAATACTAATTAATATTATATATGCAGAGTTTCATGGTTTGTTTGTACAGGTTGTGATGCTATATAGCAATTGCTGTTTATCTTGAAGTCACGTTTCTTTGCACAGGTTACCTCTATCATCAATTTGCTATCCTCTTTTTTTTTTTTTATTTCATGGTAACGTAATAAATAATCGCGATCAATATAAGCATTCGTTTTGTAAATCAAATAAATTGGTTTATAACCAAGGTTGAAACTTACTTAGACCTAGGATTATACTCGAATGATGTCAAAAGTCATTAAGGCTCTATTCGACCTTCACAAGGAACATGCTCGAACTAGGATGAGACTCACTTGGACTCATGTATGAATCGGGTCAAGACTCACTCGACTTCTCTCAACTCACAAGATGAAATATTCTCCGAATGAGGCTGAGGTTCGGGCGTGATCAAGGTTGAGACAAACTCGTTTCAACTCAACCATAATGGTAAACAATAGTCTATTTGGCTCAACTTAGGATTTTGGAGGAGAATTATGCTTAAGTGAGGTCATGATTTACCTAGTCAACTTGGCTCTTAATTTAGAATGGAATCAATGATCCTATTGGTAGGTCCGTGCTTAATAGTAGACTTGATTATAAGGGGTCGATTAGAGTCTAATTGGCTCTTAATTTAGAGTGGAATCACTGATTGAGCCTTATTCGAGTTATCTGAAGGGTCACTAGAGCCTAAGGGGGTCGATTAAAGTCTAAGATAATCTCAACCTCGTTACTGAGCAAATCATTTTAAAGGCTCAATCAAATTCAAGCAAGTCTTGACATCACTAAAGCTTATGTGCCGGAGTCTTGATAGAACTTTATTTTAAATCTTTCAAAATGTTGAGTTCAAGGGATTTCCAGCCTCGTTTGAGTCTTTACTCATTTCGAGCATAATTACACCATTACGTCTTGACCTAGTTCGACCATAAATCCTTTAAAGGCTGAGTAAAAATCATGCATGTCTTGGCCTTATTCGAGTTCTAAGCAATCTCGAGGGTCCACTAGAGCCCAATTGTCGATCTGGTTTAAGAACAAATAATCCTAAGGGGTCGATTAGAGTAAGATAATCTCAACCTCCTTCATGAGCATTGTAGACGTTAAAAAAAAATATATATATATTTATAAATATTAATTGGATTGGATCAATTTAATTTTGTTTTAACCCAATTAAGTCCATTAAATAAAGTCCACTAAAGCTCACCTAAAATAAGTCCATGGATGAGGCCCATCCTACTTTTCAAAGTCCAAACCATTTTATTTATTTAAATAAATGGGGTGGTTACAAAATTTTCTCTATAAATAGGACCATTGGTCCATAAGAAGGGGAAAAGAAAAAAAGAAGGAGAAAAAGAAAAGCAAATTGCAGGTGGAGAATACAAAAATTCTCTCAAACTTCAAGCCAAGTCCAAAATTCAAGAAGATCAAAGTCTTCTTCAAATCAAGCAAGTTCAAATCAATTTCAAGAAGATCAAAGCCTTCTTCAAATCAAAGCAAGTCAATCCGAAGTGCAAATCCAAAGTTCAAATCCAAGTCTCAAGTTCCAAGTGACAAGCAAGCAATCTCTCAACAAATCAAATTTTTCAGCAAATTCAGAAGTCCCTATCAAGCCACGTGGCCCCTTGTCTTCAAACACGCAGATCGTTAATCAGAGGATTTTGCAATTTTTGCATTTACAAGAGCTGTCCACTTGTATTTTCTCAAATTCAATTTGTAACAATTTCAGTATTTTTAATAATACTTCGAAATTCGTCGTACAAATTTCTTGGCACGCCCAGTGGGGCCCTCTTGCCTCTCATCTTCCGTTCTGCAAAACTTTAAAGTTTCAACAAATACATCAGACATGGCAAGCGAAAAAGCGAAGGAAACTGTGACCCGTCTTGAAGAAACACTTGCTGAACTTTTCCATGTGACTAGAGCCCAAACAAAATCTAGGAAAACTCAACTGGTTACACCATTGAAGAAGTTCTCCAAAAAGGGCAAAATGAAAATTGCTTTCAAGAAGCAGGGCTCCCGGTCGTCAGAAAAGAACTTGGTAAAAAGTCCCCGTTCTGGTTCTATCTCCAGTGGCAGGTCTGTTTCTGGATCGACTCATGCTACTTCTCCACGAAAATGGGGAGACATACCGCTTCTGAAGAATCAATCGAGCCGGTGATGGTAACAGAAATGTCGCCAGACACTGATGATCGAGTTCAGCAAATGGCAGTCTCCATTGAAAAGTTGACAAAGTCTTTGGAGGAAAAAGATGCACAAATCGCCGCTCTCATGCATCGACTGGAGTTGCAAAGCCCTTTGAAAAATGACAACCCAGAAAATGCAAAGCTCTTCCAAAGTTAAAGATCCTGAAATCCAAGAGTACCAGCAGAAGCAAGATATGCATGACCGTACTGTTGTGCAAAATGTGTTTCGTGACACCACTTCAACATATGATCACTGACACCATCCGTGCTCAATACGGTGGCTCACCGCAATCTTCATTGGTTTATGCCAAACCATATAGTCGTCGAATCGACGAGATGAGAATGCCTCTTGGCTACCAACCACCGAAATTTCAGTATTTTGATGGAAAGGGCAACCCGAAACAACATGTAGCTCATTTCATTGAAACGTGTAACAATGCTGGCACATACAATGATACCATGGTAAAGCAGTTTGTACGCTCCCTCAAAGGTGCTGCATTTGAATGGTATACAGACTTGACAGCCGGGTCAATTGACAGTTGGGATCAGCTCGAACGTGAATTTCTCACACGCTTCTATAGCACCAGACGGACCGTCAGTCTTCCAGAACTTGCCAGAACTAAGCAAAATAGAGAGGAACCAGTTGTTGAATACATTGAACGCTGGAGAAATCTCGTCCTTAATTGCAAGGAACGTATCAGCGAAGCATCCTTTATTGACATGTGTGTACAAGGCATGCATTGGGGACTCCTTTATAATCTCCAAGCAAATATGCCTCACTCTTTTGAAGAGTTGGCCACACGTGCTCATGATCTAGAAATTCAAATTACAAGGCATGGAAGTTACTTGTCAAGCGACCCGCGTGACAAAAAAGATCCCAAGAAGGAAGTCAAAAAGGACAGTAAGCCAGGTAAGTTGAAAGAATCTCTGGCCATATCTACCGCTCCTGCAAAAATCACTTTTCAGAAATCAAGTTCAAATCCAAATCCAAATCCGAAGCCAAAGCAGGAGTTCAGGCCTAACAAGGCACAAGCACAAAAGAAAAGTCTTCTAAGTTTGAAAGAACTTGAAGAAAATGAGTATCCATTCTCAGACTCCGAAGTTTCTGGAATTTTAGATCAACTCCTTGAACAACGAATAATCGAACTTCCAACATCGAAGAGGCCAGAAGAGGCTAGTCAAGTTGATCATCCTAAGTACTGCAGGTTCCATAGAATAATCAGTCATCCGGTGGAGAGATGTTTCGTGTTGAAAGATCTTATTATTCTCTTGGACAAAGAAAACAAGATTGATGCGTGTCGCAATGCACCAAAATAATAAATAATTCCTTACTCGCTAAATATTAATTAATAATGTAGTAGTGAGAGTAAGGGTCGATCCCACGAGGAACAGAAACTAATTTTAGTTGTTCGATCAATTAGAATGGCATGGGGGGTTTGTTATTTGAAATTGATTGGATAAAAAATATGCATAAAAATAAACAATTAAATATGACTAGAGAAATAATATGAGAAGAAATCTTGTTCTCGGGTTCGGTTGTGCCCCCAATTAATGTTATACTTTTCCTTGTAACGTGATTTATCCCTAATTCAATTATCAATCATAAATAATCAAAAAGCTCTGATTATCTAAATTCTTCTTTATGTGTATTGATTCAAAACAAGCTCTTCGAACCAATTCTAGCCACGTACAATCCTAAACAAGCTCTTAGGATTTAATGCACGACTAGTATGAAAATCTAGAAGAATAGATTGAATTGGATCGTTAATTTCACAAGCTCGAATTAATCAATCCAAGTTGAATTATTACTAAACCTGCACGAGATTTATTTGCTACTAAAGTAAAGATTCAATGACAATTACGGATCAAGAATCTAAACATAGCATATTCATGAATCCAAAGATCAATAATCCAATTGGCCAAATTAAACTATTAATCAAATAAACTCAATTGAACATTCAAAACATAATAATCCAACAATTGAAATAAATGAATAAATTCACGCTACTAATTTGTAGGAAAAGAAAATAACATAATCAAGTTAACACAACTTCCCCTTTGAACAAGATATGAAATTTAGCATAGCATGGTTGTGGTAGATTCTTCAAGTTGCTTCATGAATTCCGCCGTTATTGATATTCTTGCGCTTGAAAATCTCCCAAGAATGCTCTATATTTTTCTCTCAATTTTCTTCAATGTCCAGCCTCTTTCACAATAATAAAGTCTCTTTTTCTTGTCATGAAATTCCCTTTTTATAGCCTCAATTTCGTGCCCTAGCTTTACCCCAAAGATATACAAAAGATAGACCTTGAATCAGATAAGGAAATTTTTTCGCGAGAAAGTTACTGCCGTAAATTTCCTTGTCACGGCCGTAAGTTAGCTACTAAAAATTTTCGGAATTTGGAAGTTACGGCCGTAACTATATCATTTACGGCCGTAAGTGTATTTTTGTCGAGAAGCGCCTGTGTTCGATGTTTTGGTCATAACTTTCTCTCCCGAAGTCCGATTGTGGTGATTCAAGTTGCGTTGGAAAGAAAACTCAAATATCTACAATTCTTTGTGAAATAGCTCTTCTCAAATTCGAAAGTATTATATGACCAAATTGAGCTTCAATCTATGACTAAAATTCATGATCACAATCCTTGCGGGTTTTTGATTTCCAACTTCATTCCAAACCTTCTTTGACCATAATTTTTGTATCTAATCTTCTTCCCACATGCCATTATTGATTTGGAGCTCTTTGAATATGCCCTTGAACCTCACTTCTTGATTTTTTTTGTATTTCTTTGGTCATGTTTCCTTTCTTTTCTTCTTTTTGACCTTACATAGCACAATAAGTGAAAATGCATTAAACGATGCTTCAATAGGATCAAACCAATAACAAAATAAGATAATAAGTGAATTAAATGCGTGCTAATAAAGCACTTATCAAAGATCAAACTCGAAACTGGTGAAAATGCAACAGCTGCTTGTTCGATGATTTCCTTTGGGTCATTCGATCCAATCCCTGTTGCAAATAAAGAGCAGTTTGCCCCTATTGATATGGACAAATTCTCGCCTAGGGTAACAGAGTTTGGACCTCAACTTCCAAAAGGAGCTATTCCAGTAGAGTTCGAGGTAGACGGAGAAGTCACCATTACATACATATATCCAGAAATGGATAAACCACATGCTCCCAACCGTCCAACATTTTATGAAATCATGACAGATGACTTGGATGTTTGGGATTCCGATTCGGAATCTGAAGATGAAATTGATGATGGTTGGTCCACATTCATAAGCAAGAAGGAGAAATATCAGACGCCCAACAAAACATGTAAAATACCATCTTTGATATCTCTTGCAGAACCAACACTGGGGGCATTGAGTATGGAAATTTCTCCTATTGAAGAAACACCTTCAGAAGAAAGTGATATGCCATGGACTCTCATGAAAAGACGACACCGAAAAGCTCAACAACTACCAAATCCTGATATACGTGATGAACAATCAAGGCTAAGAAGGAGGCCAAGAAACAGTAAGAAGAAGTCCAAAGCTAAGACAAGTTCACCTCCTAGACCCATAACTTTGGGAGAGTATTTTCCTCAGGATTTCTTTGATAAAGAATGTTTCACTTCTAACGTCATCGGTCTGGATGGAGAAAGTAAATCAAAGAATGTTGCAGGAGAGAGTTCGAAGACGAAGAAAGTAATATCACGTCTCAATAATATCTCTTCAAACACAAGTTTGTCTGAGGCTCTAGATCTACCTTTCGATGATAGGATGACTTTGATCACGACATTGATTGATCCAGAAGCTTATCAAGGGAAAGTGTTGGAACCAATTACTTCTACAACTTACCAAGACTGTATGGCCACAATCACATTCAATGACGATGACTTACAGCTGGGATCTCGTTTGCATAACAGGCCTCTATATGTCTGTGGTTATATCCGGGAGTGCAAAATACATCGGATAATGATTGATTGTGGTTCAGCTGTGAACATTATGCCAATCAATACTATGAAGAAAATTGGAATAAAGATTGGAGATCTGTCCAAAAGCAACATCATGATTCAGGGATTCAATCAGAAAGGTCAAGGAGCCATTGGCATGATACGCTTGAAGCTACAAATTGCAGACCTAGTTTCCACAGCTCTCTTCCATGTCATTGATGCCAAAACATCTTATGAATTACTTCTTGGACGCGTTTGGCTGCATGAAACAGGAGTGGTACCCTCAACTTGGCATCAATGTTTTAAGTACAGCCGAGATGGAGAAGTCAAATGTGTGGTAGCTGAGACCAAGCCCTTCCTGAAAGAAGAAGCTTACTTCGCAGACGCCAAGTTTTACCTTGAAGATGAAGAATTTCATTCGGCAGGGTTATCTACAGCGGGGTTTGAAATGGAAAGTGTTAATCAGAAAGTTGTAGTTCCACCACATCAACTTATGACAAGTAAATCAAAACTTACTTGTGAAAGGTCTTCTAGAGGTAAACAGCCTCAGGCAACCTCAAAAAGTGTTGAGTTATCGAGGAAAGAATTGACTTTTCCGATACCTAACATTACAAAACTAGCTATACCACATCAACTTATGAAAGTTACAAAGGTCGGTGAAGCTTCAACATCTATTCCAAGTATATCAAGACTTCGTATCTCTGAGTCACCTGAACAGAACTTGACACATGCAAAAGGCGTTGATGAAATTAAGAGAACTTTCAAGGGATGTTACAATCCGAGAGTCAATAAACTGTTTGAAAATGCTGGGTTTGGAAGAGGAGAACCTCTAAAATTAGGTGATCTTGACGCAGTACTTGCAGGTGGACGTATCCCGTCAGGTTTGAATGGATCAATCATATCACAACCAAAATATGGCTTGGGATATAATCCAGATCAACCGAAACATATTAAAGTTAAGAAGGTCTCCTCAAACCCAATCATGATTCAAATATGTGAGATTCCCGAAGAAAAATCCGAAGAGTCGAGACCTTCTGTATTTGACCGAATTCAAGGTGAAAACGTCAGAGTTTCGGTATTCGAAAGGTTAAAGGGAGAACCTTCAACAGCCACTGAATCAAAAGACAAAGTCTCAGTCTTCCAGAGGTTAAGCAGCAATGACCCCATATCTGCTCAAGTTGATGAAAAAGCTCGGACTTTTATAGAATCCTCCCAAAGGAAATCTGCCTTCTCTCGACTTGGAGTTAAGAATTCAGATATGAGTTTAAGAACTCAACGTTCCAGGAGAAGGCGCAAAACTAGAAAGACTTCCAAGCTTCAAAAGAATGACGGAAATGAAGAAAAAGTATCAATAAACCACATTGCTTTTGAAGAAGTTGGTAACCCAGAATCTGAGGTTGAAGACTCAAACACATCAGATGAACCTGAACCAGCTCCGCCAACATTTGAAGAAGGGGGCAAGCTACTGTGGACGATTTGAAACAGTTGAACTTGGGAACAGAAGAGGAGCCGAGGCCAATCTATGTCAGTGCCCTTCTGAGTCCAAAAGAAGAATCTGAGTATTTCAACATGTTACAAGAATACAAGGATGTGTTTGCATGGTCCTACAAAGAAATGCCAGGGATGGATCCTAAAGTTGCTGTGCATCATCTTGCAGTAAAGCATGGAGTTTGTCCTATCAAGCAGCCTCAGAGAAGATTTCGGCCAGAATTGATTCCCCAAATTGAAGTAGAAATCAACAAACTCATTGAAGTTGGGTTCATACGTGAAGTCAAGTATCCGACTTGGATTGCTAACATTGTTCCTGTCAGAAAGAAGAATGGACAGTTACGAGTTTGTGTTGACTTTCGAGACCTAAATCAAGCTTGCCCTAAAGATGATTTTCCACTTCCAATAACAGAGTTAATGGTGGATGCAACAACTGGATACGAGGTTCTTTCTTTCATGGATGGATCTTCTGGGTACAATCAAATCCGAATGAATCCTAAAGATGAAGAGCTTACAGCATTCCGCACACCTAAGGGGATATACTGTTATAAAGTCATGCCTTTTGGATTGAAAAATGCCGGGGCAACTTATCAAAGGGCAATGCAAAAGGTTTTTGATGACATGATGCATGGGAAAGTTGAATGTTATGTGGATGACCTTGTTGTCAAGACAAAAAGACGAGACGATCATCTACAAGACTTACATGATGTTTTCAAGAGACTCCGGTGCTATCAGTTGAAAATGAATCCATTAAAGTGTGCATTTGGGGTCACTTCTGGAAAGTTTCTTGGCTTCATAGTCCGACATCGAGGCATTGAGATAGACCAATCAAAAATTGATGCCATAATTAACATGCGTGAACCCAGCAATTTACATGAACTAAAAAGTCTTCAAGGAAGGTTAGCATATATTCGAAGATTTATTTCTAATCTTGCTGGTCGTTGTCACCCATTCAACAGGTTGGTAAAGAAAGATGTACCATTTGAATGGAACGATGCATGTCGTGATGCTTTTCAAAGTATTAAGAAATATCTATCTCACCCACCAATGCTTACAGCTCCAACTCCTGGAAAGCCATTGACTCTCTATGTTGCAGCGCAAGAATATTCTCTAGGTGCTCTTCTTGTCCAAAACAACGATGAAGGAAAGGAGAATGCGCTCTATTACCTGAGTCGGACATTAGTAGGTGCTGAACTGAAGTACTCACCAATTGAGAAGATGTGTTTGGCATTGATATTTGCAGCTAAGAAATTGAGGCACTATATGTTAGCACACACAATCAATCTAGTCTCAAGGGTGGATCCATTAAAGTACATAATGTCAAGGCCTATTCTTTCTGGAAGGATAGGAAAATGGGCACTTCTATTATCGGAGTTTAACATCAATTTTATTCCTCAAAAGGCTGATAAAGGACAAGCATTAGCAGATTTTCTCGCTGATCATCCAGTTCCGGCAGAATGGGAGCTCTCTGAAGACCTTCCGGATGAAGAAGTCTTTTACACTGAAGTTGTACCTTCATGGAGGCTATTCTTTGACGGGGCAGCTCGAAAGTACGGTGCTGGAGCAGGAGTCGTATTTGTCACTCCCCATGATCAAGTTATGCCATATGCCTTTGCTTTGACAGAAAAGTGTTCCAATAACATGGCAGAATATCAAGCTCTCATTATTGGTTTGGAGACTGCATTAGACATGGGAATTAATCAATTAGAAGTCTTTGGAGATTCTATGTTGATAATCAACCAGCTTCTATCCGAATATGAAGTCAGAAATTTGGATCTAAAGCCATATCATGAGTACGCATCAACACTTTTGAAGCAGTTTGAATCAATACAAATCAAATTTGTTCCAAGAAATGAAAACAAAGAAGCTGATGCATTAGCCAATTTAGCTGCTGTTCTAGCCAGATCAGATGAAGAGTCTATCCACCAGGTGTCAATTGTTCAAAAATGGGTTATTCCACCACTATTGCCAGAGAATCTGCAAGAAAACAACAGTGTTGAAGTTTTCGATGAAGAAAAAGCTGATTGGAGGTGTTATTGTAAATATGTTATCTAGTCTAAATATAGGGATTCTATAGGGCTCTACTTATTTAGTTTCCTAATATAGGGTTGATATTTTTGTATAAATATGTATAGTATTATTCAATAATATAGAGAGAAACTTCCAGCTTTCATGGTATCAGAGCCGCTGGTTACCTAACCCTAACCCTAGCTCTAGCTTCCACGACAGTTTCTTCACCTTTGGAGCATCAGTGGGTTAAGTATTTTGGGTCTTACCTTTGTAGTGGCCGGTTGTCATCGCCGCCGGCACAGGAAGCAGCGCCACCTTCCGATCGACGCTCAGGCGAAGTCCGGTGACCGGAAACCTAGCACCCGGTCTAAAAAAACCACTTTCGACGCCTCATCCTGCGTTGCCGGAGTGGGGAGTTGCCTCGGTTTGCTTCGTCGGGGCTTCCTTTGCGTCGCCGGAGCCTTCAGCCACTTCTTCCTGTACCGCCGGAACTAGCTGTGCGTCGCCGGGGCATTCGGCCGCACCTGTCTGCACCGCTGGAGTCTGCACAATCCATATCTGTGCTCGGTTTTCCTGTTATCATCTCCGGTAGTGCTGCTAGGGTTCAGACATCTCTTAGCAAGTTTGATTTCTGTTCTTCTTTCTCTCTGATCTGCACTCTTCCTTTCTTTTTTTAAAGACTTTATTTGTTGTCATTTACAAATAAAATCATTTGAGTCATGACTGATAAAAAGGCAGCAATAGTATCTGATGTTATTCCTGTGATGTCAAAAATTACTGAACACAAGCTCAATGGTTCCAATTATTTGGATTGGAGTAAAACCGTCCGAGATGGAAGAACATATTGGTGTCGTCTCACAATTATTTATCTTCTGACCTGGAGCTGGTAATGCTAATAAAGGAGAGGTATTCAAAGTATCCTGTCCAATCTCTGAACTGCTAACTCGCAAAGGCTCAGAATTCACCTCATCATTAAGATTATCTTGATTAGGTGATATGACACCGTTATTAATACTGCTTGGGTATTTGCAAGGAGGCTCATGTCTATCGTTGCCATAAATTTCATCAAGTGCACCAATCATCTCATGGTTCTCACTACGATGATCTGCTGAATAAAACATCCCTTCAGGAACTTGTGGAAATCCTACAACAAATAGAAAGTTGAAGAAATTAAATACCAATCTATTAGGGCATTGAATGGGCTAAAAAATGAGGATGTATACCTGCGTTTTGTGTTTGAGGCGACATATCCAAATTTTCATCGCCATAGGATACATCTGGGATGCTCAAGTCATGTCTAAATGTTTCAGAACAAGTTTCCTTAGGATTCTTCACAACCTGAGAATCTTTAGGTCGTATTGTCTGCTTCCGACGCAATATTTGAGAAAGAGGAATCTGAAGTTCGAATTCAAAACGAAAAATGAGATGCAAATTATCATTCAAAAAAAAATAATAAATAAAATAAAATTGAATGATAAATAAATCTTACCTGGTCTCTAGGACTACTGCTTTCCAAAGGAAGTGTGGCATCAAGTGTTTGAGGTGTTCGGTCCATAGAGCTACTGCTTTCTGAAATTGTAATGGGCTCATGTACCTTCTCTACTTGTTCTGAAGTTGAAGTGTAATCCATGCGAGAGTGTATTATTTTAATTTTCTTGATACCTCTTTCATTTGGAACATTCAGAGGTCTCTTCCGAAGAGTCACTTGAGAATCTACATAAGAGGAGTCCAATTCACGAGCATTATGACTTCCTGTTTGTTCGGGGGCAGATGGAGACTTGCCAAATACAAAGTTATTATCTTCGCTGGACAATAAATCTTGCACTTTAATCTTGTTCAGACCAGGATATACTTTATCTTCCCACCAAGCTTCGTATGATGGATCAACTTGAAGTTGTATATCATCAATGCGCCCCGGAAGATGAAATGTGCATCTACTTCCTACCTGCGTCAAAGATAACCAAGCATGGTAGAGGGTCAACGCATTGGCTGTAAGCATCATTGGTTTTGGTGAGCCTGGAATCGTTTGTCTAAAGCCTTGTTGTCTTGCAAATCTGTGAGGGTTGTAAGCTTCAAGAATAAACAGGTTATTACCACGACGGTAAGAAAGAAACCCTGGTCGGATACTCATCATGAACTCTGAAGTCTCTATAGATTTTTCATTGTTATCTGTGCGTATACCACCATGAGGTAAATAAGTCGGATTCTACGAAAAATCATTAGAGTCCATTTTTCCACGAAGGAGTTCTCGACAATCAAATGCATCAACCTCCCAATGTTGGAAATCATTTAAAGTCCCAGCATATCTTCGGATAATAGGACGACCAATGCTCTTGTCAACGTTAGCATAGATACCCCGAACAAAATAAGTTGCAGCCCAAGCGTACAAAAAATGTCCGGGAAATGTATATTTGACTGATCCAATGTCATGGCTAGTCACGCAGTTTGTTGTCTCGGTAAGTCCTCTGTAAATGCAAGCTAAGATGGGAGGTACCAAGCTGTAAGTTGATTTTGTAGCCATTCTGGAAGCTACTTTAAAAGTTCCCACCCTGAGACAATCATCTCTAGAAGGAAAAATAAAACGGCAGAGCCAAAGGGAAAGATAAGCTGCTATGTCCAACTCTTCTTGTTCTTCAATGGATAAAGAAGTATTCCAATAGTCCGTGTCCCTGTGCAGAATATCGTGTAATGTTTCTATGCAAACAGGTCTCTGTAAATTTTCTTTGGCCACTGACTGATCCCCTGAAGATGGATTTGCTTCCATAGCCTGCTTAAACGCCTTGCTTTTCCTTGGATTCGGAACACAATCATCAGTTTTGAACCAAAAATCAATCCAGTCGCTGTGGCGGACCCGCTCACTCTTCTTTTTGTCAACGATCAGTGAAAAGGCCTTAAATAAATATAAGCAAGATCTGGGGAGGGAGTCTGTTAGTTTCAAAAGACTTGGTACTACCTCCTTGTAATAATCACCCCTGATGGAAAGTCCAGTAATCTCTTGCATATCCCAAAGCGAAATGCCGATCTCTCCATTGGCAGTTACAAAAGTGTTGGTCTCCGGGCACCAAACTTCGCAAAGAGCTCGATAAATAGAGTCGGGTCGAGAGTAGTCCTTAGTGGCAGAGTAAACGGCATGAGCTAGTTCAGGAAGATTTTTCTTGATGAATGAGAAGCTTATGAATCCAAAGGGACCATTCCCAAAACTTTGACAAGAAAGAAATCTCTCCACGATAATGGACTGTACTTCCCCATCTGATCTCCCTTCGATCAATTCTCTCAGAAATGATTGCTTTTGGGATGAACGTTGTGTCTGAAGTATGATGCGGAGGAGGACACAAACAAGGATGTCTAGTACGAGTTGAATTCCTCTGGCTGACACTGAGAATAAGCATGTCCATACCCTGCAAAAGAACTGCATGGACGAAAGGGTATGTCATTGGCTTATGGATGGTAAGTTTAAAATCTCCTATCAAGTTGCATGGAAGCTTCAAAGTAGCCTTGGGGAAGCAAAGGATTTGACTTTTCCGTCCAGGATCATAAAATTCCTTAACTTCAGGTAATTTCAAATTTTTCTTGTCTTTGGAATTTTGTTTTGCCATCCCTGGAAAAAAAAAATCAGTAAATAGGATTAAAAAAAAATCTTCAAAAAAAAATAAATAATAATAAATAAATAAATCAAAGTTTCAATCCTGAAAATTTTATTATGCTGGGGGGTATCCAAATAGATACATTCCGCATATTTTTCAGATCTTCAAAATCTTCCATCCTGAAAATTTACTATGCCTGGGGTATCCAAATAGATACATTCCGCATATCTTTCAGGTCTTCAAAATCTTCCACCCTGAAAATTTTATTATGCCGGGGAGTATCCAAATAGATACATTCCGCATATTTTTCAGGTCTTCAAAATCTTCTATCCTGAAAATTTACTATGCCGGAGGTATCCAAATAGATACATTCCGCATATTTTTCAGGTCTTCAAAATCTTCCAGCCTGAAAATTTTATTATGCCGGGGAGTATCCAAATGGATACATTCCGCATATTTTTCAGGTCTTCCAAATCTTCAATCCTGAAAATTTTATTATGCCGGGGAGTATCCAAAAGGATACATTCCGCATATTTTTCAGGTCTTCAAAAAATCTTCAACCTGTAAAAGTAAATCTAGCGGGGGGTATCTAAAAAGATATATTCCGAAGATTTACCAAATTTTCAAAATACATATTTAAAAAAAAAAAAAAAAAATTTTTTTTGACCAAAACACAGTTCAACCTTCAAATTGCTCGTCCACTTTTGAAGAATCCTGTCAAAAAAAAAAAAAAAAATTAATGAGTTTAACTTGAAGAAAAAAAAATAAAAAAATAATGGTTTCGAAACCAATTTAATTGGTTTCACGTGAAACCATTAAATTGGTTTCTCACAGAAACCAATTGGTTTCGGTCGAAACCAGTTAATTAAAAAAAATAAAAATAATAATAATAATAATAATAATAATAATAATAATAATAAAAATAACATTTTCTTGGTGAAATTTCAAAGTTCCAACATTTCTCCTCGTTGTCCCTTCCAAAAAATCAACTTATTGAAAATTTTTGAAGAAAAAAAAATTGATAATATTTTCCCACTTTTCTTTCTTTGTTCTTTAAGTTTTCTTGGAATGAAGTAGTAATTTCAATGTTGAATGGGACACTAAACTATTTGTGTTTAATAAAGTATGTAGTTCATGTTGATATAGAATTCTTTGATTAGAAGGATAAGTTCTAATGGAGTCCAAGATTAATCAAACTCTAAATAAATTCAAATTTTTGAACCTCAATGTTTGGGCTCTGCGTTTTTTTTTTCCTTGTTAAAAAAAAAAAAAAACACTGTTCACGTTTAAAAAAAAAAAAAAAAAAATTCAAGTTTCAATCAAATTCTCAACTAAACCAAAATTCAAATTTCAAAATTCAAGATTTATCTATTTATTTATTTCCATAATAAATAAATAAATAAATCTTGAGGGGGCATTTGTAGACGTTAAAAAAAAAATATATATTTATAAATATTAATTGGATTGGATCAATTTAATTTTGTTTTAACCCAATTAAGTCCATTAAATAAAGTCCACTAAAGCTCACCTAAGATAAGTCCATGGATGAGGCCCATCCTACTTTTCAAAGCTCAAACCATTTTATTTATTTATTTATTTAAATAAATGGAGTGGTTACAAAATTTTCTCTATAAATAGGACCATTGGTCCATAAGAAGGGGAAAAGAAAAAAAGAAGGAGAAAAAGAAAAGCAAATTGCAGGTGGAGAATACAAAAATTCTCTCAAACTTCAAGCCAAGTCCAAAATTCAAGAAGATCAAAGTCTTCTTCAAATCAAGCAAGTTCAAATCAATTTCAAGAAGATTAAAGCCTTCTTCAAATCAAAGCAAATCAATCCGAAGTGCAAATCCAAAGTTCAAATCCAAGTCTCAAGTTCCAAGTGACAAGCAAGTAATCTCTCAACAAATCAAAATTTTCAGCAAATTCAGAAGTCCAGGAATCAAGCCACGTGGCCCCTTGTCTTCAAACACGCAGATCGTTAATCAGAGGATTTTGCAATTTTTGCATTTACAAGAGCTGTCCACTTGTATTTTCTCAAATTCAATTTGTAACAATTTCAGTATTTTTAATAATACTTCGAAATTCGTCGTACAAGCATATCCTTTTAAAGGCTCAATCAAATTCGAGCAACTCTTGACCTTGCTCAAGCTTATGTGATGGAGTCGTGATAGAACTTTATTTTAAATCTTTCAAAAGGTCGAGTTTAAGGGATTTTCGGCCTCGTTTGAGTCTTTACCTATTTCGACCATAATGATTACCATTGCGTCTTGACCTCGTTCGAGCATAAATCCTTTAAAGGCTGGGTTAAAATCATGCAAGTCTTTGCCTTATTAGTTTAAACAATCTCAAGGGGCCACTAGATCCCCATTTTCAGGTTTGAGAATAAATAATCCTAAAGGGCTGATTAGATTCTTTGATAATTACTCAACCTCCTTCGTGAGCAAATCCTTTTAAAGGCTTAATCCAATTCGAGCAAGTCTTGACCTCGCTCAAGTTTATGTGATGGAATCTTGATAGGACTTTATTTTAAATATTTCAAGAGGTCGAGTTCAATGGATTTTCGGCCTCGTTTGAGTTTTTACCTATTTCGAGTATAATTACCATTGTGTCTTGACCTCGTTCTAGCATAAATCCTTTAAAGGATGAGTAAAAATCATGCAAGTCTTGGCCTTATTATTCGAGTTTAAGCAATCTCAAAGGGCTACTAGAGCCCAATTTTCGATCAGGGTTGGGAATAAATAATCCTAAGGGGTCGATTAGAATGTAAGATAATCTCAACCTCTTTCTTGAGCAAATCTGTTTGAAGGCTCAATCAAATTCAAACAAATCTTCACCTCGCTTAAGCTTATGTGATGGAGTCTTGATAGAACTTTATTTCAAATCTTTCCAAAGGTCGAGTTTAGGTGATTTTCGGCCTCGTTTGAGTTTTTACCTATTTCGAGCTTAGTTACCAGTGCGTCTTGACCTTGTTCAAGCATAAAAATCCTTTAATGCCTGAGTAAAAATCATGCAAGCTTGACCTTATTCGAGTTTATGCAATCTCAGGGGTCCATTAGAGCCCAATTTTCGATTAAAGTCTAAGATAATCTCAACGTCCTTTGTGAGCAAATCCTTTTAAAGGCTCAATCAAAATAAGCAAGTATTGACCTCTCTCAAGTTTATGTGATGGAGTTTTGATAGAACTTTATTTTAAATCTTTCAAAAGGTCGAGTTCAAGGGATTTTCGGCCTCATTTGAGTCCTTACACATTTCGAGCATAGTTACCATTGCGTCTTGACCTCTTTCAAGCATAAATCCTTTAAAGGCTGAGTAAAAATATGTAAGTCTTGGCCTTATTCGAGTTTAAGCAATCTCGAGGTCCAATAGAGCCCAATTTTCGATTAGGTTTGAGAATAAATAATCCAAAGGGGTCGATGAGAGTCTAAGGTAATCTCAACCTCCTTCCTGAACAAATTCTTTTAAAGGCTCAATCAAATTCAAGCAAGTCTTGACATCGCTCAAGCTTATATGATGGAGTCTTGATAGAACTTTATTTTAAATCTTTCTAAAGGTCAAGTTCAAGGGCTTTACGGCCTCGTTTGAGTCCTATTTCAAGCATAATTACCATTGTGTCTTGTCCTCGTTCGAGCATAAATCCTTTAAAGGCCAAAGATCATGCAAATCTTAGCCTTATTCAAGTTTAAGCAATCAATCTCAAGGTTCTACTAGAGCCCAATTGTCGTTCTGGTTTGAGAACAAATAATCCTAAGGGGTCGATTAGAATCTAAGATATTCCCAACCTCCTTCTTAAGCAAATTCTTTTAAAGTCTCAATCAAATTCAAGCAAGTCTTGACCTCGCTCCAGCTTATGTGAAGGAGTCTTGATAGAACTTTACTTTAAATCTTTCAAAAGGTCTAGTTCAAGGGATTTTCGGCCTCATTTGAGTGTTTGCCTATTTCGAGCATAATTATCATTGTGTCTTGACCTCGTTCGAGCATAAATCCTTTAAAGGTAAAAATCATATAAGTCTTGGCCTTATTCGAGTTTAAGCAATCTCGAGGATCCACTAGAGCCTAATTTTTGATATGGTTTGAGAATAAATAATCCTAAGGGATTGATTAGAGTCTAAGATAATCTTAACCTCCTTAGTGATAATTTTAAAGGCACATTCAAATTCAAGTCTTGACATCTCTCAAGCTTTTGTGATGGAGTCTTTCAAAAGGTTGAGTTCAAGGGTTTTTAAGCCTCGTTTGAGTCTTTACCAATTTCGAGCATAATTACCACTGAGTCTTGACCTCGTTCGAGCATAAATCCTTTAAAGGTAAAAATCATACAAGTCTTGGCCTTATTTGAGTTTAAGCAATCTCGAGGGTCCACTAGAGCCCAATTTTTGATCTGGTTTGAGAATAAATAATCTTAAGGGGTCGAGTTCAAAGGATTTTCGGCCTCGTTTGATTCTTTTCCTATTTTGAGCGTAATTACCATTGCGTCTTGACCTCGTTCGAGCATAAATAGTTATTTGATTTTAAGCAAACTTAAGGGTCTAAGATAATCTCAACATCCTTCGTGAGCAAATCCTTTTAAAGGCACAATCAAATTCAAGCAAGTCTTGACCTCGCTCAAGCTTATGTGATGTTGTCTTGATAGAACTTTATTTTAAATCTTTCAAAAGGTCGAGTTCACAGCTTTTCGGCCTCGTTTGAGTCTTTACCTATTTCGAGAATAATTACCATTGCGTCTTGACCTTGTTCGAGCATAAATCCTTTAAAGGCTGAGATTGTGTAACTCTTGGCCTTATTCAAGTTTAAGCAATCTCAAGGGTCCACTAGAGCCCAATTGTCGATCCGGTTTGAGAATTAGTAATCCCAAAGAGTTGATTAGAGTCTAAGATAATCCCAACCTCCTTTGTGAGCAAATCCGCTCAATCAAATTCCGGCAAGTCATGACCTGGCTCAAGCTTATGTGATGGAGTCTTGATAGAACTTTATTTTAAATGAGTTCAAGGGATGTTCTGTTACGACCCGAATTCTCGACCATTCGAGTGCCACTAAAAGTGACTCATATCATATTATCGAGACTTAAATAGAAATGTAAAATTATTCAAAAGAATAATTAGAATCCCATAATTTTATTTGTGAATAAAAATAGAACATAATTTTCTTACATAAAGTTCAACATAATTATCTCATCAATCTTAACCACTTTTGCCACTTCCATGTTGACCGCCTTGAACCTTCAATTATCTGAAAATGGTAAATATCGTGGAGTGAGATTTATAAAATCTCAGTAAGTATACCAAGCATAAATTTTCTTTTGAAAGCATATGGATCATTTTCATCATAACATAGGATAGGATCGAAATACTCATAAACATAGGGAGACACAAGAATTTTACCGAACTTAAATGACAAGAATTCTTATGTGTAGCGCTACTAAACTCCGGTCCCCTTAGCATAATCATAAACATATCATATGGAACCATAACAATCTTGTGAGATTGATTTCATAGCAATGATCCAAACATTTTCATAAAAACATAAGATATACTTACTTTTCATAAAAACATAAGGTGTATTTACCTTTCATAAAAACATACTTACTTTTCATAAAAACATAAGATATATTTACTTGTCATAAAAACATACTTACTTTTCATAAAAACATAAGGTATACTTACTTGTCATAAAAACATACTTACTTTTCATAAAAACATAAGGTGTATTTACCTTTCATAAAAACATACTTACTTTTCATAAAAACATAAGATATACTTACTTGTCATAAAAACATACTTACTTTTCATAAAAACATAAGGTGTATTTACCTTTCATAAAAACATAAGATATACTTACTTGTCATAAAAACATAAGATATACTTACTTGTCATAAAAACATACTTACTTTTCATAAAAACATAAGGTGTATTTACCTTTCATAAAAACATACTTACTTTTCATAAAAACATAAGATATACTTACTTGTCATAAAAACATACTTACTTTTCATAAAAACATAAGGTGTATTTACCTTTCATAAAAACATACTTACTTTTCATAAAAACATAAGATATACTTACTTGTCATAAAAACATACTTACTTTTCATAAAAACATAAGGTGTATTTACCTTTCATAAAAACATACTTACTTTTCATAAAAACATAAGATATACTTACTTGTCATAAAAACATACTTACTTTTCATAAAAACATAAGGTGTATTTACCTTTCATAAAAACATACTTACTTTTCATAAAAATATAAGATATACTTACCTTTTAAAAGATTAAAATGAAGTGTAGTAGTAAATGGACCAAAACTTTCTTGACCACCTTGAATTTCTCTTACTTGTGGATTTTGTCAAGAGATTGGAAATAAGTGTATATGTGTAGAGTTGTGTGTAAAAGAGATGGGTTTAAATAGATGTATAAAGTTGGCATATTGTAAACATAATCATTCAATTCTATTAATTTTAACACATCCTTTTCTTAAAGTAAAGCACCATTCATATACTTTTCCATATTTATACAAATATTATGCTCTTCATGATTACATATAATGGAGTCTTATCAACCATTCATATACTTTTCCATATTTATACAAATATTATGCTCTTCATGATTACATATAATGGAGTCTTATCAACCATTCATATACTTTTCCATATTTATACAAATATTATGCTCTTCATGATTACATATAATGGAATCTTATCAACCATTCATATACTTTTCCATATTTATACAAATATTATGCTCTTCATGATTACATATAATGGAGTATATAATTCATTCATATACTTTTCCATATTTATTAAATTAAGATTCTCATAATTATTATATATAATGGAACCTCTCATGCTTGCATATATTTTCTTAATTTCAATAATAAAAATAATTTTTGTATAAATAAATATTGGGATAACATTGAATTAAGTACTTGGACTTAATATACTTTAAATCAAGAGAATGGAGATATTTTTAGAAATTCGGAATTTAATTTAAAATCGAACGATCTCGATTATTTCTTGACTTGGCTATACGAATACGTCGTGGCGTTAACTTAATAAAAATGGGTGAAATAGTAGCGACACGATTTTCTATTAAAATAATTATTAATCGCGTAAAAATTCTTGGTCGCTACATGTTCAGCCTCGTGTGAGTCTTTACCTATTTCGACCATAATAATTACCATTGCGTATTGACCTCGTTCGAGCACAAATCCTTTAAAGGCTAATTAGAATTCATGCAAGTCTTGGCCCTATTCTAGTTTAAGCAATCTCAAGGGGCCACTAGAGCCCAATTTTCGATAAAGTTTCAGAATAAATAATCCTAAGGGGTCGATTAGATTTTAAGATAATTACTCAACCTCCTTCGTGAGCAAATGCTTTTAAAGGCTCAATCAAATTCGAGCAAGTCTAAACCTCGATCAAGCTTACATGATGGAATCTTGATAGGTCTTTATTTTAAATATTTCAAAAGGTCTCGTTCAAGGGATTTTTAACCTCGATTGAATCTTTACCTATTTCAAGCATAATAACCATTGCATCTTGACCTCGTTCGAGCATAAATCCTTTAAAGGCTGAGTAAAAATCATGAAAGTCTCGGCCTTATTCGAGTTTAAGCAATCTCGAAGGTCCACTAGAGCCCCATTGTCGATTTGGTTTGAGAATAAATAATCCTAAGGGGTCGATAAGAGTCTAAGATAATCCCAACCTCCTTCGTGAGCGAATCCTTATAAAGGCTCGATCAAATTCAAGCAAGTCTTAACCTCGCTCAAGCTTATGTGATGGAGTCTTGATAGAACTTTATTTTAAATCTTTCAAAAGGTCAAGTTCACGAGATTTTCAGCCTCGTTTGAGTCTTTACCTATTTCGTGCATAATTACCATTGCGTCTTGACCTTGTTCAAGCATAAAAGGCTGAGTAAAAATCACGCAAATCTTGACCTTATTCAAGTTCATGAAATCTCGGGGGTCTATTAGATCCCAATTTTCGATATGTTTTGAGAATAAATAATCCTAAGGGGTCGATTAAAGTCTAAGATAATCTCAACCTCCTTCATGAGCAAATCCTTTTAAAGGCTCAATCAAAATCAAGCAAGTCTTGACCTCGCTCCAGTTTATGTGTTGGAGTCTTGATAGAACGTTATTTTAAATCATTCAAAAGGTCGAGTTCAAGGGCATGTCGGCCTCGTTTGAGTCTTTACCTATTTCGAGCATAATTACCATTGCGTTTTCACCTCGTTTCAAGCATAAATCCTTTAAAGGCTGAGTAAAAATCATGAAAGTCTCGGCCTTATTAGAGTTTAAGCAATCTCGAGGGTCCACCAGAGCCCAATTTTCGATTAGGTTAAAGAATAAATAATCCTAAAAGGGTATATTAGAGTCGAGATAATCTCAAACTCCTTCCTGAGCAAATACTTTTGAAGGATCAATCAAATTCAACCAAGTCTTGACCTCGCTCAAGCTTATGTGATGGAGTCTTGATAGAACTTTATTTTGAGTCTCTCCAAAGGTCGAGTTCAAGGGCTTTTCGGTCTCGTTTGAGTCCTAATTCGAGCATAATTACCATTGCATCTTGACCTCGTTTGAGCATAAATCCTTTAAAGGTTGAGTAAAGATCATGCAAATCTTAGCCTTATTCGAGTTTAAGCAATCAATCTTGAGGTTCAACTAGAGCGCAATTGTTGTTCTGGTTTTAGAACAAAAAATCCTAAGGGGTTGATTAGAGTCTAAGATAATCCCAACCTCTTTTGTGAGCAAATTCTTTTAAAGGCTTAATCAAATTCAAGCAAGTCTTGACCTCTCTCAAGCTTATGTGATGGAGTCTTGATAGAACTTCACTTTAAATCTTTCAAAAGGTGTCGAGTTCAATGTATTTTAGGCTTTTTTTTTGTTAACTATTTCGAGCACAATTGCCGTTGTGTCTTGACCTCGTTCAAGCACAAATCCTTTAAAGGTAAAAAACATACAAGTCTTGAACTTATTCGAGTTTAAGCAATCTCGAGGGTCCACTAGAGCCCAATTTCGATCTGGTTTGAGAATAAATAATCCTAAGGGGGTCGATTAGAGTTAAGATAATCCCAACCTCCTTCGTGAGAAAATACTTTTAAAGGCTCAATCAAATCCAGCAAATCTTGACCTCGCTCAAGTTTATGTGTTGGAGTCTTGATAGAACGTTATTTTAAATCATTCAAAAGGTCGAGTTCAAGGGCATGTCGGCCTCGTTTGAGTCTTTACCTATTTCGAGCATAATTACCATTGCGTCTTGACCTCATTCGAGCATAAATACTTATTCGAGTGGCAAACTCAAGGATCCACTGGAGCCTAATTTTCGATCTGGTTTGAGAATAAATAATCCTAAGGGGTCGAGTAGAGTGTAAGGTAATCTCAACTTCCTTCGCGAGCAAATCCTTTAAAAGCAAAATTAAATTCAAGCAAGTCTTGACCTTGCTCGAGCTTATGTCATGTTGTCTAGATAGAACTTTATTTTAAATCTTTCAAAAGGTCGAGTTCACAGCTTTTCGGCCTCGTTTGAGTCTTTACTTATTTCGAGAATAATTACCATTGCATATTGACCTCGATCGAGCATAAATCCTTTAAAGGCTGAGACCATGGAAGACTTGGCCTTGTTCGAGTTTCAGCAATCTCGAGGGTCCACTAGAGCCCAATTGTCGACCCGGATTAAAATAAATAATCCTAAGGGGTCGATTAGAGTCTAAGATAATCCCAACATCCTTCGTGAGCAAATCATTTTAAAGGCTCAATCAAATTCAAGCAAGCCTTGACCTCGCTCAAGCTTATGTGACGGAGTCTTGATAAAACTTTATTTTAAATCTTTCAAAAGGTCGAGTTCAGGGGATGTTCGGCCTCGTTTGATTCTTTACCTATTTCGACCATAATAATTACTATTGCGTATTGACCTCGTTCGAGCATAAATCCTTTAAAGTCTGAGTAGAAATCATGCAAGTCTTGGCCTTATTCTAGTTTAAGCAATCTCAAGGGGCCACTAGAGCCCAATTTTCGATAAAGTTTCAGAATAAATAATCCTAAGGGGTCGATTAGATTTTAAGATAATTACTCAACCTCCTTCGTGAGCAAATGCTTTTAAAGGCTCAATCAAATTCGAGCAAGTCTAAACCTCGCTCAAGCTTACATGATGGAATCTTGATAGGTCTTTATTTTAAATATTTCAAAAGGTCTCGTTCAAGGGATTTTTAACCTCGATTGAATCTTTACCTATTTCAAGCATAATAACCATTGCATCTTGACCTCGTTCGAGCATAAATCCTTTAAAGGCTGAGTAAAAATCATGAAAGTCTCGGCCTTATTCGAGTTTAAGCAATCTCGAAGGTCCACTAGAGCCCCATTGTCGATTTGGTTTGAGAATAAATAATCCTAAGGGGTCGATAAGAGTCTAAGATAATCCCAACCTCCTTCGTGAGCGAATCCTTATAAAGGCTCGATCAAATTCAAGCAAGCCTTGACCTCGCTCAAGCTTATGTGACGGAGTCTTGATAAAACTTTATTTTAAATCTTTCAAAAGGTCGAGTTCAGGGGATGTTCGGCCTCGTTTGATTCTTTACCTATTTCGACCATAATAATTACTATTGCGTATTGACCTCGTTCGAGCATAAATCCTTTAAAGTCTGAGTAGAAATCATGCAAGTCTTGGCCTTATTCTAGTTTAAGCAATCTCAAGGGGCCACTAGAGCCCAATTTTCGATCAGGTTTGAGAATAAATAATCCTAAGGGGCCGATTAGATTCTAAGATAATTACTCAACCTCCTTCGCGAGCATATCCTCGTAAGGCTCAATCAAATTCGAGCAAGTCTTGACCTCGCTCAAGCTTATGTGATGGAATCTATAAGGATTTTATTTTAAATTTTTGAAAAGGTCGAGTTCAAGGGATTTTCGGCCTCGTTTGAGTCTTCACCTATTTTGAGCATAATTACCATTGCATCTTGACCTCGTTCAAGCATAAATCCTTTAAAGGCTGAGTTAAAATCATGCAAGTCTTTGTCTTATTAGTTTAAGCAATCTCAAAGGGCCACTAGATCCCCATTTTCGATCAGGTTTAAGAATAAATAATCCCAAAGGGCCGATTAGATTCTTTGATAATTACTCAACCTCCTTCGTGAGCAAATCCTTTTAAAGGCTTAATCAAATTCGATTAAGTCCTGACCTCGCTCAAGTTTATGTGATGGAATCTTGATAGACTTTATTTTAAATATTTCAAAAGGTCGAGTTCAAGGGATTTTCGGCCTCGTTTAAGTCTTTACCTATTTCGAGCATAATTACCATTGCGTCTTGACCTCATTCGAGCATAAATCCTTTAAAAGCTGAGTAAAAATCATGCAAGTCTTGGCCTTATTATTCGAGTTTAAGCAATCTCAAGGGGCTACTAGAGCCCAATTTTCCATCAGGGTTGGGAATAAATAATCCTAAGCGGTCAATTAGAATGTAAGATAATCTCAACCTCCTTCTTGAGCAAATCTTTTTGAAGGCTCAATCAAATTCAAACAAGTCTTGACCTTGCTCAAGCTTATGTGATGGAGTCTTGATAGAACTTTATTTTAGATCTTTCCAAAGGTCGAGTTTAGGGGATTTTCGGCCTCGTTTGCGTCTTTACCTATTTCGAGCTTAATTACCATTTTGTCAACCTTGTTCAAGCATAAAAATCCTTTAATGCCTCAGTAAAAATCTTGCAAGCTTGACCTTATTCGAGTTTATGCAATCTCGGGGGTCCACTAGAGCCCAATTTTTGATTTGGTTTGAGAATAAATAATCGTAGGGGGTCGATTAGAGTCTATAATAATCCCAACCTCCTTTATGGTCAAATACTATTAAAGGCTCAATCAAATTGAAGCAAGTCTTGACCACGCTCAAGCTTATGTGATGGAGTCTTGATAGAACATTATTTTAAATCTTTCAAAAAGTCGAGTTCAAAGGATTTTCGGCCTCGTTTGATTCTTTTCCTAGTTTGAGCATAATTACCATCGCGTCTTGACCTCGTTCGAGCATAAATACTTATTTGAGTTTAAGCAAACTCAAGGGTCCACTAGAGCCTAATTTTCGATCTGGTTTTAGAATAAATAATCTTAGGAGGTCTAGTAGAGTCTAAGATAATCTCAACATCCTACATGAGCAAATCCTTTTAAAGGCGCAATTAAATTCAAGCAAGTCTTGACCTCGCTCAAGCTTATGTGATGTTGTCTTGATAGAACTTTATTTTAAATCTTTCAAAATGTCGATTTCACGGCTTTTCGGTCTCGTTTGAGTCTTTACCTATTTCGAGAATAATTACCATTGCGTCTTGACCTTGTTCGAGCATAAATCCTTTAAAGGCTGAGATCGTGTAAGTCTTGGCCTTATTTGAGTTAAAGCAATCTCGAGGGTCCACTAGAGCCCAATTGTCGATACGGTTTGAGAATCAGTAATCCTAAGGGGTCGATTAGAGTCTAAGATAATCTCAACCTCCTTCGTGAGCAAATCCCCTCAATCAAATTCAGGCAAGTCTTGACCTCGCTTAAGGCTTATGTGATGGAGTCTTGATAGAACTTTATTTTAAATCTTTCAAAAGGTCGAGTTCAAGGGATGTTTGGCCTCGTTTGAGTCTTTACCTATTTCAACCATAATAATTACCATTGCGTATTGACCTCGTTCGAGCATAAATCCTTTTAAGGTAGATTATAATTCATACAAGTCTTGGCCTTATTAGTTTAAGCAATCTCAAGGGGCCACTAGAGCCCAATTTTTGATAAGGTTTCAGAATAAATAATGCTAAGGGGTCGATTAGATTATAAGATAATTACTCAACCTCCTTCTTGAGCAAATCCTTTTAAAGGCTCAATCAAATTCGAACAAGTCTAAACCTCGCTCAAGCTTACGTGATGGAATTTTGATAGGTCTTTATTTTAAATATTTCAAAAGGTCGAGTTCAAGGGATTTTTAGCCTCGTTTGAGTCTTTACCTATTTCGAGCATAATTACCATTGCGTTTTCACCTCGTTCAAGCATAAATCCTTTAAAGGCTGAGTAAAAATCATGAAAGTCTCGGCCTTATTAGAGTTTAAGCAATCTCGAGGGTCCACTAGAGCCCAATTTTCGATTAGGTTAAAGAATAAATAATCCTAAAAGGGTATATTAGAGTCGAGATAATCTCAAACTCCTTCCTGAGCAAATACTTTTGAAGGATCAATCAAATTCAACCAAGTCTTGACCTCGCTCAAGCTTATGTGATGGAGTCTTGATAGAAAAGATGTTAAATCCGTCAAAAGGTCGAGTTCAAGGGATTTTAGGCCTCATTTGAGTCATTACACATTTCGAGCATAATTAACATTGCGTCTTGACCTCGTTCAAGCATAAATCCTTTAAAGGCCGAGTAAAAATCATGCAAATCTTGGCCTTATTCGAGTTTAAGCAATCTCGAGGGTCCACTGGAGCCCAATTTTCGATTAGGTTTAAGAATATATAATCCTAAAAGGGTAGATTAGAGTCTAAGGTAATCTCAAACTCCTTCGTGAGCAAATCCTTTTGAAGGCTCAATCAAATTCAACCAAGTCTTGACCTCGCTCAAGCTTATGTGATGGAGTCTTGATAGAACTTTATTTTAAGTCTTTCTAAAGGTCGAGTTCAAGGGCTTTTCGACCTCGTTTGAGTCCTAATTCGTGCATAATTACCATTACGTCTTGACCTCGTTCAAGCACAAATCCTTTAAAGGCTGAGTAAAGATCATTCAAATCTTAGCCTTATTCTAGTTTAAGCAATCAATCTCGAGGTTCAACTAGAGCCCAATTGTCGTTCTGGTTTGAGAACAAATAATCCTAAGGGGTTGATTAGAGAGAGTCTAAGATAATCCCTACCTCCTTCGTGAGCAAATTCTTTTAAAGGCTCAATCAAATTGAAGAAAGTCTTGACCTCGCTCAAGCTTATGTGATGGAGTCTTGATAGAACTTCACTTTAAATCTTTCAAAAGGTCTCGAGTTCAAAGTATTTTCGGCGCCATTTGAGTGTTTACCTATTTCGAGCACAATTGCCGTTGTGTCTTGACCTCATTCGAGCACAATTCCTTTAAAGGTAAATATCATAATAGTCTTGGCCTTATTCGAGTTTAAGCAATCTCGAGCACTAGAGCCCAATTTTCGATCTGGTTTGAGAATAAATAATCCTAAGGGGTCGATTAGATTCTAAGATGATTACTCAACCTCCTTCGTGAGCATATCCTTTTAAAGGCTCAATCAAATTCTAGCAAGTCTTGACCTCGCTCAAGCTTATGTGATGGAATCTATAAAGACTTTATTTTAAATATTTGAAAAGTTCGAGTTCAAGGGATTTTCGGCCTCGTTTGAGTCTTTACCTATTTCGAGCATAATTACCATTGCGTCTTGACCTCGTTCGAGCATAAATCCTTTAAAGGCAAAGTAAAAATCATGCAAGTCTTTGCCTTATTAGTTTAAGCAATCTCAAGGGGCCACTAGAGCCCGATTTTCGATCATGGTTGAGAATAAATAATCCTAAGGGGCCGATTAGATTCTTTTATAATTACTCAACCTCCTTCGTGATTAAATCCTTTTAAAGGCTCAATCAAATTCCAGTAAGTCTTGACCTCGCTCAAGCTTATGTGATGGAATCTTGATAGGACTTTATTTTAAATATTTCAAAAGGTCGAGTTCAAGGGACTTTCTGCTTCCATTGAGTTTTTACCTATTTCGAGCATAATTACCATTGCGTCTTGACCTCGTTCAAGCATAAATCCTTTAAAGGCTGAGTAAAACTCATGCAACTCCTCGCCCTATTCGAGTTTAAGCAATCTCAAGGGGCTACTAGAGCCCAATTTTCGATCAGGGTTGGGAATAAATAATCCTAAGGGGTCAATTAGAATGTAAGATAATCTCAACCTCCTTCTTGAGCAAATCTTTTTGAAGACTTAATCAAATTCAAACAAGTCTTAACCTCACTCAAGCTTATGTGATGGAAGTCTTGATAGAACTTTATTTTAAATCTTTCCAAAGGTCAAGTTCATGGGATTTTCGGCCTTGTTTGAGTCTTTACCAATTTCGACCATAATAATTACCAATGCGTCTTGACCTCGTTCGAGCATAAATCCTTTAAAGGCAAAGTAAAAATCATGTAAGTCTTGGCCTTATTCGAGTTTAAGTAATCTCGAGGGTCCACTAGAGCCCAATTGTCAGTCTGGTTTGAGAATAGATAATCCTTAGAGGTTGATAAGAGGCTAAGATAATCCAAACCTCCTTCGTGAGAAAATCCTTGTAAAGGCTCAATGAAATTCAAGCAAGTCGTGACCTCGCTCAAGCATATGTGATGGAGTCTTGATAGAACTTTAATTTAAATCTTTCAAATGGTCGAGTTCGAGGGATTTTCAGCCTCGTTTTAGTCTTTACCTAATTCTAGCATAATTTACAAGCATAATCATGGAAAACATTTTTTATCCTTTAGCTTTTTTGATATTGATGATATAAAATATCAATATTGTGTATCAAATATCATTCTTTTAATACACGTACGATCTTGGGCCTTTATTACGTTTAGTGTTATTAATCTAATTTCCTTCTAAATTGATGATTAATATTCATCTTCAGGCTTGCTTTGAAGCACTTATTGGAATTATGTTCTCTGCTTGATACGTGAAAACCATTAGAGCTATATGCAACTTGTGTCTTTATCCTCTTTTTGCATTTTAGTTGTTGGTTCGAGACAGAAACACCAAATTTTATTTATTTATTTATTCTTGTATCTTTAACGTCTAATATCATTCTTAATCTTGATTTGAAGTGCTAATTAAATTCTATTTGGACATGTATAGAGATTTACACTGTATTTTTCCCTCTATTTGCTACTTTGAGCTAAATGCACCATATCCTATTTAGCGTTTCAATGCTTAGGGATCAGCTCAGCAAAAATATGTTTGAGTTGCGAGAGTTTCATCCAACTGATGTTGATTAAAATTAAACATTGATGTCTACTATTGTCTTACATAGGTTTACATTATGACTGAAGGGAAAATAGATGTGGATACAATATTAGCAATGGGGATACTGGACAATGTTAGTATTATTCCTCAGTCAGCCAACTAGAAGTAACATAAACTTGGATGTTTCTATCTATGATAGCATGTGCAAGCTATGAATATATGTGATGTAAATAGACCTAAAAGTGTTATGATGTTATTTTTCAGAAACCGACAAGGTTGATTTGACAACAAATGTTGTTAAGCGTAAAAGAGGAGGAGAAATCTCTGGTGGTAGAGGAATTTCAAGTGGGTATGTGATTTTTCTCGACTATGTCGTTGTTGGTTTCTTTAAGGTATATATTTATGTAGGTAAGAGTTGTCTTATTTTACGTTTCTCTGATGACCCTTTCACTTCCACCATTGGGTAGGTTTCTTTCCATTACAAGTTATCCTATTCCAGTTTACTTCGTTGACATTCTTCTGCTAGGTGTATTTGATTCAATTTATTTAATGCAGCATTGACTTCAGGATAAAGAACATAGACCTTGGTGGAAAACAAGTCAAACTGCAAATTTGGAATAGGTTGGACTAAAGAGATTCCGAACTATCAAACTGGTATTCCATGACCAATGTATGAATCTGCTCCTTTGCCCCTTTCCCTTCGGTTGATAGATAGTTAGACTCTGAGATAGTGTGGCATTTCAGATTCAACATGTTTTTCTTCAATTGGTTTAAGGTGTCTTTATCTTTAGAAATATGTGAAGTTGCATTTGGATTATTGATACAAGATCCAAAATTGCCAAATATATTGTCAATATTGAGTGTCTAATTTTAGAATTGTCTTCCATTCTATACTTATAGACTAGATAGTGCTGGATATAATAAATCCTGAAAGTTGATTATGCCTTGCTGAATCACCAGGAATAGGCTCATAAACAGCACAGAGCAAAGCACTTCAAGGGTGAGGATGGTAGTCATAGATGGTAAATTTATTCTTTTGTTGCTTACCAGTTTTTTCTTTTGTATAATCTTCCAACTTGTGGTCATGTTCGTTTGGGATTGACTTCATTTCGTTGCCTTAAAAGTTCATATGAGTTTCCTTTTTCTTTTTTTTCCCCTTTTTGTTTTGCATTGTTACTTCAAACAGTTTCGGAAGGTAGAATGGTAACTATCAAAAGTTCAATCTATAATGTTTGATGAGGAGTAACTTTAAGGGAATTTTAGCTTGCTGCCTTTGATTTTGATTTTCTTAATAATAGATGAACCATGCAATTCTAGTTAGCTCTTCCACTACTGCTGGCTTTTGTACTTCTTGATAAATGAACATAGTTAAAGAATTATAATGGGTGAGCAAATTGTATAGAATATTCTGTATAATGAAACTATCATATTTTAATTCCAAGTTTAACTTTATATGTCAATAGTAGCGGGGAACACAGCTTTACATATGGTCAATACTTGCACTTGGATAAAAATTCTCTTCTTTTCGTTGGATGCAAATGTTCACATCTTTGAATCTTGTCTTAGTAGGTTTTCCTTCTTCTCAGTGTTGCCTCTATTGCATTTTATGGTTTTAGAATTGGGACCATTGTCAGCATTGATAGTTCTAGAAATGTGCAGTTTTGGTATAGTCTCCTTGGAACTAAATTACAGGCACACTCTAATCACAAGGGTGATGTAAATTCCTTGCCTTGGTAACAGATCCTAGCCATAATAGAGTGTTCTCTGCTCGTTCAGATGGCCAGGGACAAATATCAACATTCCGGATGTGGTTAATTGATTATTAACTATGATTTTTTTTTCATGTATATAATGTATATTGAAATTTAAGATTTTCTGTTCAAGTTAGTCCGATTCTTTAATCAATATGACACTATATCATATTTGGTCTTGTCCTAGATTTTTTCCATGAACAGTTGTAAAGGGAGGAATGATCAATATTTTTACTTAGAAGGTCGTGAGTATAGTTTCCATAGGTGGGCTCATTCAAGTGTGTCCATGCTTATTCATTGAGTATGTTTTCACTCATTGGTTAGATGTTATGTAAGCACCTCCCCCACGGATTTAAATTGTCATTTTTAAAATTTATTTGTGCTGATGACTATTGATAAACATGCATTATGGTTTAGTAAAATCTATGAATTTGTGAACTCAATATTTGACATGCGTAAGAAACAGATTGATGAATACTAAATAATTTTAGGAAGACATTTTTTTGAGACATCGTTAAGTGATATTTTGACATGTCATACATTCATTGGATGTTGAAAAAGTTAGTTGTGGGGTAATTATTTTCACCATCCAATTAATGTATGACATGTCATAATGTCACTTAAAAATGTTCCAAAATATGTCTCTTTAGAATTTCTCATAAGAATGTGTATAGTTGTAGTCAAATTATAAGAAAAATAGTTCTGGTTGCCAGAAAATTTGATGGATTGACAGTGAATGATAGGTGTAGATTAAAGAAAGTTATGTGTTGATTTTATATGAAAATATCCAATATCCTTAGTTTCAGTGAAAATGGATTCATTTGGTCAATCCCAACTTTATAAGGAATAGTTTATTGCTCTTATACGTGTAACATTTGTAAGTGTTCATGAGTGTGCTTTTTTATGTTTGTAGCTGAAGAAGATCTACTTTATTTGCTTTCAATTGATTATGTTATCATCAGATTTGCTGGTGCTTAAGCTTGAGTGTTTTGTCTACAACACTGATTCTATGAAAAAATTTATCCACCTCAGGAGTGTTTGAATGGCAAGTTTGTGAAGGTTAGCCCCAATAAAAAATTGCTCTTGGCTTGCATATCATTGGTAGGTCCTTTTTCTTTCCCAAATTAATTATTGTAGAACTTCTCAAGCTTTTTTTTTCAAACTTTTACCTTATAGGTTTTCTAATTCTTATTTCTTATTTTGTAGTGAGATTTATTAGTTATTGTCATTTGGCAACAAACTTTGAGGGATCGATTGCAAGATCGCTTCCTTCTAGACATCTAATTCTAAAAATACCCCCTTCGAGTTAATACTCTATTTGGAAGTTCACAACTTCAGAAATGCATGATGTAATAAACTAAGCGCTTGATAAGTGTATTTTATACGCTTATCTGTATGACTAAATTAGAAGAAATTGTTGTCGTTTTAGGGCATATGCTATTTAATTTATGTTTATTTGTTTACTTTGTAGAAAATATCCCAAAAGGTGAAGAATGAAGCAATTAATGGAAAAATGAAGCAATTGGATGTTAAGTGGAGATTAATTGAGCAAGTGAGAGATATGTGATAACAACCGGGAAGGTTCATGGTGCCAAAGTGAATGAAACAGAGGTTGGAGAACCCAAGTGAAGGAATTGAGAGCTTAAATGGGCAAATCGAGAAGAATATAAAGTTTGGGGACTAAATCGCAACAATTGAAAGCTGAGGATTGAATGTGCAATTAAAAGTCAGGGACCAACTTACACAGTCAAGAAAAGATAGAGGTCGCGATCGCTGGATACATACCACGCGATCGGGAGATGGTGTGAATTTATGACTCAAGAGTTAAAGATGTAACCACGCGATCGCCCTCTTATCCAGTTGGGCCGACTGTGGACTTTTTCTCGGAATTTTCAACAGAATTCTCTCTTTCTTGACCTAGGTTTCTCCAAAACCTATATATACAACATATGAGGCACGAAATTTGGACATTTGCCTCTCCATAGAACGAGCCACAATAGAGATTTCATCATCAATTCCTTGGAGAATCAAGCATTGCATAGGGACGCCAATTGAAGACAATTGAAGAAAAAAAACTTGGTGCAAGATTTCCATTCTTTATATTGTTTTTCAATGAACGTTTATTTTTACTGTTTTTGTTATTTCATAATGATGTGTAACTAATTTTAATGTTGGGATGAACGATGTAGCCTAGTTAATTATTTTAATTCCATATTTTTTCTTTTAACGCTTCAATGCATGTGTTGATTTATTATTGTGTTTAATAAGTAAATGAACTGGCCACTCTTTCATGATTTAATGTGTTATTTTCATAATTCGAGAGGTGAGTTAATAACATAGATCTAGGTAATAAATTCGGTAATTGAACGAGAGATAGAGATGTACTCTTGTTATTATTGAGATCTTGTGTGAATTCTTGTGTTTATTGCATCTAGATAACGAATATTCGGACCCGCTGTAGAGATACAATGTTGACTTATTTAGGTAGGATTGATTTAAACTCGAGAGAGGAATCTCAATTTGAATTAGTGAATTCGATCGAGCACATATTTAGAAAATAAAATCTGGAGTCGGAATTGATTTAATTGTCTAGGTGAATTCGTGAATCTCAACTACCTTACAATCGTTTTTAAAACAAAAGCAATCTCGCAAATTTAATTCTTTTGTTTAATTTCTTAGTTTTAGTTCACAATCACAAATTTTCTTTGTCTGTTCAAATAAAGTGTAAAACTAAAATATTTCGGTACTTATTAAACAGTCCTCGTGGGAACGATCACTCGACTCAAAAGTCACTTTATTACTTGATTGCGATATCGTACACTTGCGATTTTACACAACAGCGCTTGTTTCACAAAGTTTTTTGAGATTACAAGTTCTTAGTCGCATATAATGTTTGATTAAGAAGTGGGTAAAAATTTAGGGTCCAATGAAATATACGGTCAAAATAAAAGTTTGCCCATTGTACTTGTTGTATGGATTCTTCTTGACCATTTGATTTATTTTCAATGTCAATAAATAATTAAATAGTTTTAAGGAGAAGTTAAATGCCATGAACACAAATGTTCTTATCAAGTCACAAATGGTACTGTGAACAAATTTAAATACCTAGGTCCAATTATCTAATCTTAACACTAACTATTTATGTCTAATAATAGCTTTTTAACTTTCAATCCCACGTGAATCAATACAAATATGAGACGTCGCATGCAATGTGTTGGGATATGTGCCCAAAAGTATTAGAAATTTATTGAAATAGAATAAACGATTATTTATATTTGATTTAATATTTGACGTTTATTTAAATATGCGATTCACTATTATATATGTAAGCTATAACGAAGGGTCTTCGATTATTTAAAGATAATATGATATTAGTACTTTTGAAGTATAGAAGAATAATATTATATTTCAATCAAGAATACTTTAGTTTTGAACCGTAAATATGGATAGGCACTTTATTCTATTAAGTCATTTGATTATTGCTCTAATTATTAAGAATAGACTATTTATCTTAATCGTCGCAACTAGATGAGTCGTGAGTAATACTATAGATATACTTCAGGATAAGTATATTGGACTGGAGCATCGTGAAATTAATTCTTTAGCATGACCGTACTTAGGAATTGTGATTTCACATGACTATCATTTGGATTGTCTTAATCTGTCTTGGATGGTGTTTATTATGTAATAATCCTTAAGGTCTTTGATTACTATAAGTGATATCAATCATTGATATGATCAATAACTTTGTACATTAGGAGTCGAAGGAAAATGAATTAATAAATCACACGTTGTAAGAGGAATTCGCCGCTCTTAATTATAGAGTTAAGGAGATTGCTTAAATATTCTAAAGTGCGAGTATGATTTAAGGAATATAAGCTTAGTATTTGATATTCGATGTTAAAGAGAAATCGTAGAAATAAGAATATTGATTTAAGTAAACTGAATAATTAATTAGGTGAAACGGTTTATAGAATGCCTAATTAATTATAGATCTTAAATGGGTCAAACTATTAGATAAATACGTCAAAAGGATAAATAATTATGGAAAATAAATATATGTTTCTTCTATCATTATTTTATATATTTAGGAGTTGCAATAATTCGTCAATAGTGGCTTGAACGAATTATTAGATAATTAAATTGGATGTTTATTAATTGGCGTAACGGGATTTAATTATTGGGAACCTATAATATATAAATCAACCCCCCCCCCCCCCGGTAGCCTAAATAAGAATTGAATGACTAACTTTTAAATAGTTGGATAGTTCTTCGATTGTGCTAATAAAAAGGGATAATGATAGAGTTACTTATAAAACAAGTATGAAACTCTAATCTCACAAGAAATAGGAGAAGAGTTAAAATTCTTCCCTTATTTATACACAGGGGGCGGCCACAATGAGGGTCTAAGACTCTTGTTTTGGTTGTTCCCTAATTATATATTAGAGTGAAAATTTTATTCTAGTTGGGTAATATCGTGTTCTTGATCATTTGGAGTTCACACATCAATGCAATCTTGTTCTTGAAAGAATATCGTGGAAGATTCAATGTTGAAAGTTGGAACAATTATTTCAAAAAATGAAGTTCATATTGACTACTAGAAGGTAACTCCTCTGGGCTCCCTCTAGATAATTTTAATTATACTAGTAATTGATTAAATTTCAGAGGGTTTTTGTTTTCAAAGAAAACTAAGCTCCTGTTCTCTTTACTGTTTTGAGGTCGTTTTCTGTTTTTATTTTCGAAAACGCTAAAAAAGCGTTCTCTTTACCATTTTCGAAAACGCATTTTGGAAAACAAAAAAGAAAATTTGTACACAAAACGCAAAATGTCCAAAACCTCGTTTTGGGCGTTTTGTGTGTATTTCGACAAAAAAATGTCCAAAACGCGGAAAACGCGTTTAGGATTTTTTTTTTTTTTTTTTTAAAGAATTATCTTAACTTAAAACTAAGTTTAATATAAAGTTTTTATTTTTTTATTACTTTTTATAGAATTATCCTAACTTAGAACTAAGCTTAAATAATTTTTTTTTTTTTTTTTTTAGAATTATCCTAACTTGTAACTAAGTTTAAATAAAGTTTTATTAAATCCAATATCAACATTACAAAAAAAATTAAGTGAGAATTCTTGTTATTATATTTCAAAAAATGCACTGATAAATGGACTCTGATGGTTTTGAAAGAACTTGCATTTTCAGAATTTTAATAGAAGTAGAGCTTTTTCAAATCCCGAACCTGACCAGGCTGTGTTAATATAGACTCTTAATACTTACATTAGTGTATTGCATGTAACCATGTTTTCAATATATTGTGAAATGAAATTTGAGTTTGAATTAGTAGTATTCTGCAAGCAAATTAATTAAAAATAGTTTGAGTAGTATTCTGCAAAATTTCAAACATAACGTGTTTTCCAGGTTTTCATTTTCAAAAACAATTTTCAAAAATGACAAACCAAACGCGTTTTCAGCAAATTTGAAAACAAAAACGAAAACAGGAAATACAAAACATTTTCGAAAATGAAAATAAAAAATAAAATACAAACAGAACGCCACCTAATTTTTTTGATTTGAACACTTTCTTGGAATCGATTTCCAACGATTGTTATCAGCCTGACTAGATATTTAATTAAATACTAAGCCTCTGTTTGGCAAAAGTCAAAAAAACAAGTTTTTAAAAAACACAATTTTTCAAATCATCTTTTAACCACATATATTTTCTCTCTCTACTTTTCAATCACACATCTTACCTAGAAAATATAAAAAAACATGTTTTTAAACACCAAAATTTTAACAAACAGAGATTAATTTGAATTCAATTTTTAAAGAATGTATGATTTATAGTTTTGGGCGATGTTTAGGATTCATGGATATTTATATGAATGTGTGCAGCGCCAAGGCGCTGCCTTGGTAGCACCTATATGCGCTACTGAGACAGCGCACTGGGTGATGTCGTCCTGTATGGGCTGCTGCGTCTCTTTTTTTCGTTTGGGTCCAATTTTGTATCCCAACCCATGTGTGATTCGTGTCAAATTAGTTTGGTCTTTTTATATTTTACATGGGGGCCCAACATCTGAATATATTGGATTACATAAACACATGGAATTGGCCCAATAAATGTGTTGGAGACTTGATGGGCCTATTTGGAGATTATGCATTAGATGTAGTGGGAGCCCAATATGACCAAGTGATGAAGATAAAGGAAAATAAATTATTCGGGCTTGAAACCAAAGTTGTAATTTAACTTTTAACTTTTATCTTTGAGTCTGGCCGCAAACAATTGATTGTGTGCTTTAATTTTTTTAGCGCATTATGGATGCTATATTTGAATGAATGTCCTACATTATTTATATAGATTTGAATTATTTACATCGCCCTAGGATTCTATATGCTTCATGCATCCAAAAGGTACGTCATTTTATCAAATATGTTTTGATTAAGAAAAATGAAGCCTTAAATAATTAATCCATTTTTAATATGATTAACTGATGGTTGATAATTATTTTAAAAGTCAACCCATTTTCAAATAAAAAATATTAAGTGGGAGCGGGTTTGTGACCCTCGGTTTCTTCATGTCAATACATCTAAAATAAAAACTACCTTACCTCGAGTCAACTTCATTGTTTGACCTCCCTCAAGGAAGGCGTGGGTACTTTGATTTTATGAATGCATTTCTAATTGGAGGATTTATACAAATATTGATTAAAATATTTGATCATCCTAAAGATGGCAATATTTTGGGGTCTAGATATATTTGTGGATCTGGATAGAGGATATACACTTAAGATCACCTTACTAGTAAACCTACTAAAGAGACTCTTCCTTTTAAGGTTGATGGCCAAAAGGAACGTTGTAAATTTTTATGTTAAGGTACTTGGTACCTGGGTAATAATAAAAATAAGTGAAATTAATTTTTCAACTTGATTGAGAAATCATTGTGACCTTACCTAAAGCAAGGGTAGTGGTTATTTGGAATTAAGTCATCGTAGTGTTTTTGTAATTTAAACGGGTACTACTTATGCATTCATGCTCCATTTACTAAATTATAGTTACAACTTATATTTAATGCTACTTATTTATTTATTTTCAGTTACAAAGTGTCTCTCAATTCGGTATCATCAATATTGAAAGAAAATACGCTAAACAGAGATAACTATCATGATTGGAAACACAACTTAATGATCGTACTTAATGCTGATAACATTGAATTTTGTGCTCGATGAGGAATGTCATGAAATGCCTACGACTAACGCTCCTAAAACCCAAAAAGACAGTTATGATAAGTCGATAAAAATGGATAAGTTGGCATGCTGCTACATTGAGACGTCTATGATTAATGTACTGTAGCAAAAATATGACTCCGCTTATAACATAATGGAAAGTCTTTAAGAGTTGTTTGGGAAGAAAGGGAGAAAAGATCGTTTTGAAGAAATCTGTGCCCTTCAAAACATACGCATGAAACTAGGGACGTCGGTTAAGCAACACATGATGACCATGATTGCACTATTTAATTAGACAGAAATCCTTGGGGCTAAAATTGACAAGGAAACTCAACAAGACATGGTGCTTAATTATGTCTGTTCTCACAGTTCAAAATAGATTATTATATGCAGAAACTTGACATTTTGTTGAGCAAGTTAATGAATCAGCTTCATCACGTGGAATTTGGCTCTGAAAGATAAGGGTGGTCAAGTAATGGTTGCTATAGATGGTGTCTCTAAGCCTAAAGTGAAAGCTAAAGGCTAGAAGAGAAATCGATCTACCAATGCAGGTACTAGCACTAGAACAGAAAAGCAGCCTAAGGGCAAGTTCTTCAACTGTGGCGATAAGGGACATTGAAAGAAAGATTCTACTAAGCCCAAAAAGGCGCATACAAGTGAGTCTTTCCATTCCAAGCACGTCTCTTCATTTTGAATCCACTATGATCGACCTTTTGAATCATTGTGATCAATGAAGAAGAAGAGAAAAGGAACAAAGAATTCATTTACAACCTTTTCAGTGCATCTAAATCTTATCGGTGCCCCACCGCCATCACCATCTCCTGAGACTTCGACGCGTCACCGCCATTCGACAAACCACCATCACGACGCAAACTCCGACGCACCATCAACATAATGTTACCTAAGAAATTGAATATGTGATATGAACATGTGACTTAAGAAACTGAACATGTGACCTGAGACCTATGATGAATGTGACCTGAGATCAAACATATTATCTGAAACTTTGAACATGTGACTTGAGACCTATAATGAATGTGACCTGGGATCACACATGTGACTTGAGACTTAGAACATGTTATCTGGAATCTATAATGAATGTGACTTGAATCATACATGTTGTCTAAAACTTGAACATGTGACCTAAGAACCACATAAAAATCCATCGCCAACATCACCATCTACCTCACTTCACCCGTCACCACTTGTACATTGTTCCACCACCGCCATCATCGAGACTACAACTGCAACGCTTCAACCAAAGATTCCCCAACCTTCCACCTCCACAACACCAATAACACACCCATCAGCAAAATCCTCCACCACCACCACCACTTCACCTACCACCACAACCACTTTTTGCATTACTAGCGGATCCAGTCACAGCAGACAACGATGGAAAGGCCAAGAACGCAGATGTTTGTGAGGTCAATGATGGAGATGAATTTATTGAAGTAGTCTGACTTCTAGGACTCGATTGGTGGTGAAGGTGACTCCTTCGATGAAGGTTCTTGCGGCGGCAATGCATTTACGTTGTCAAGGAGAAGTGAAAAAAATCCTTACTTGATGCAAAGACAGAGAGTGATGTGGGGTTTGGAATGGAAATGGAAATGGAAATGAAAAAATGAAAATGAGTTTAGGAAGAGAGAGAAATAGTTTTAGAGAGAGGAAAAGAGGGTAATGAGGAATAGCATATAGATTTTTTTTTAACTCTATAGATAGATCATAAAATGGCTGTGAAGGCTGGCCGTCGGAGTGTGACGGAGAAAACAATTTGTAATTTGGGTAATTCTCAGTGTCCTTAGTGTTTGAACTTTGAAGTGGTGTTTTGTAGTTTGAAATTTGGATATAGTTGGATAATAATAGAATATTATTATGTACATTTTTTTAATTAATTAAAATAAGAATTAAGACCTGATTTTTAAAGTTATATAGGTTTGATCTCATTTATGAATTTGGATCTTTAAAATTAGGGGTGGATTTAATTCCCTCATTCTACATTATCCTGAGTTGTAGATTCTGGAGCCACTGATCATATATGCATTGGTGTGCAGGTTGTACAGGTAACCAAAAATCTCAGCAAAAGTGATTTTCAAATTACCGTTGGCACAGGAGATGTGTTTGCAGCATTAACAATAGGAACAGTTTATTTTAATTTTGGTAATGGTAGGACTTTGATTTTGCAAGACTGTTATTATATTCCGCAAATGAAGCAAAATTTGATTTATGTTTCAGACTTTATGACCATGGATATTACATTGATTCTACGTCTTCTATAAATAATATTTTTCGTAATAATACTCGTATTTGTGTTGGATATTTGTCTAATCGTGTTTACATACTCAAAGCTACCACACGTGAAAATTATATAACTGTCGCTAAAAAAAACATCACCTCAAACTAAAAAGACATATCTTTGGCATATAAAACTTAGATACATTAATCTGAACAAGATTAAAAGATTGGTTAAGGATGGACCATTAACTGGCATAGACACATCAACTGAGCGCGCCAGAGATGCCCCAGCAGAATGTCATTTCAGAAAGGAGAAACAGGACTTTGTTAAATATGATACGATCAATGATAAGTTTCTCTACGCTACCTACTCCTTCAGGGAAAATGCACTTCAAATAGCTGCATATCTTTTGAACTTAGTTCCATCTAAGTCGGTTTCCAAGACTCCCCTAGAGTTGTGGAATGGTCATAAGCCCAACTTACACCACATTCTTATTTGAGGTTGTCTAGCATACGTGCTGAATGGAAAAACTAAGAAATTGGAACTTAGAACAGAAAAATGCGTATTCATATGTTATCCCAGGGGGAACGAGAGGATATTACTTTAATCCTCAAAGCAAGAAGGTATTTGTTTCAACAAATGCGACTTTCTTGGAGGATAAGTACATAGAAGAAAATGAGTCTCAATGTAAGATTGTGTTTGAAGAGATAAAGGAGTCTGCACCCAGCTTTTTTTGCCATGAGAGACTTTCTGAGGTTCCAGATGAATATCCTGAAGGTAACATTCATACGGTACAACATTTGAGTGGGAGCAGTGGAGATCTACCTCTATTCATGAATATTGTACAGGACATGAATAAATAGAATAAAGATCCAATAAATGATATTGGACTTAATCATCAAAATACGCAAACCAATCAAGAAATCCAAGAACATCCATCGCAGAAAAGAAGTCAGGGGATCATCAAGAAACATGCAAGGTACTTGCTATTAGGAGAATCTTATCAGGCGATCTCCTTAGAGCAAGAAAATGATCTAACATCTTATCAAGATGCAATAAAGGATGTGGATGCAAATTCATGGAAGAGTGTGATGAGATCTGAGATGGAATCAATGTATTCTAATCAGGTCTGGGATTTTGTAGAAGCATCCAAAGGGATCAAACTCATTGGGTGCAAGTGGGTCTACAAGAGGAAAAGAGGAGTAGATAGAAAAGTTGAAATCTTTAAAGCTAGACTAGTAGCCAAAGGGTTTACCCAAAGAGTAGGATCGATTACGATGAGACCTTCTCTCCGGTTGCTATGTTTAAATCCATTAGGATACTCTTATCCATCGGTGCTCATATGGATTATGAGATATGGCAAATGGGAGTCAAGAAAGCATTCTTGAATGGACGTATTAACGAAAGCACCTACATGATACAACTAGAAGGATTTGTCACTCAAGGAAACGAAGGCAAACTATGCAAGCTGGAAAGATCCATGTATGGATTAAAGCAGACATTCAGGTCTTGGAATAAAATATTTGATGAAGTAATTAAAATATATGGTTTTGATCAGAACTTCGACAAAACCTGCGTCTACAAAAAGAAGCAGGAAAATAAAATATTTTTTCTAGCACTTTATGTGGATGACATTATTCATTGGGAATGATGTATTAATGTTTTCTATAGCAAAAGCATGGTTGTCCCAACAATTTAGTATGATGGACTTAGGAGAAGCAAGCTTTATTCTAGGAATCCAGATCATTCTTGATCGGAAGAATAAGCGCATCACTTTATCTCAAGTTTCATACATTAATAAAATTTTGGTTAGATTTGCTATGCAGGAATCTAAAAAGGGTTTATTACCTTTTAGGCATGGAGTTCACATGTTGAAGGATAGTATCCTAAAACTCCTAACGAGGTAGAGCACATGAGTAGGATACCTTATGCATCTGCTGTGTGTAGTCTCATGTATGCCATGCTATGCACTAGATCGGATATTTGTTATGCTGTTGGGATTGTGAGTTGTTTTCAATCTAACCCTAGACAAGAGCATTGGGTAGTAGTGAGGCATATATTCAAGTATCTTCGGAGAACAATGGATTATGTGCTTGTGTACCTAGTGCAAGACTTGGTTCCAGTAGGGTGTACTGACTCAGACTTTCAGTCTAAAGTGGACTCAAGGAAGTTCATGTCAGGGACCGTTTTTACTCTTGGTGGTGGTGTTGTCATATGGAGGAGTGTGAATCAATCATGCATCGTTGACTCCACCATGGAAGCTGAATATGTTGCAGCTCGTGAAGCAGCCAAAGAAGCTATGTAGCTCAAAAAATTCCTTGGGGATTTGGAAGTGGTACCTGCGATAATCGACCCAGTTACACTATTCTATGATAATAGTGGGGGAATAGCTAATGAAAAGGAACCACAAAGGCATTAAATGGGAAAACATATAGAACGAAAATACCATCTCCTAAGGGAGATTGTCCAAACATGAGGATGCAACAGTTTGGAAGATTGCCTCTGAAGATAACCTGGCCGATCCATTCACAAAGAGCCTACCGACTAAGAATTTCGAGAGTTATCTAGATACCTTGGGCATGCAAGAAATAAATCATACACTTTAGGGTAAGTGGGAGATTGTTGGGATATGTACCCAAAAGCATTAGGAATTTACTAAAATGTAATAAACGGTTATTTATATTTGATATAATATTTAACATTTATTTAAATATGCAATTCATTATTATACATATAAGCTTTTATGAAGGGTCTTTGATTGTTTAAAGATAATATGATATTAGTGCTTTCGAAATACAGAAGATCAATATTATATTTCAAATCTAGAACACTTTAATCCTGAAGCTTAAATAAAGATAGGCACTTTATTCTATTGAGGTTCATTCGATTATTACTCTAATTATTAAGAATTTGCTATTTATCTTAATCGTCGTGACTAGATGAGCGTGAGTAATAGCATTGATATACTTCGGGATAAGTATATTGGATTGGACCATCATGAAATTCTCTAGCATGACCGTGCTTAGGAATTGAGATTCACGTGACTATCATATGGATTGTCTTAATCAATCTTGATTGGTGTTTATTATGTAACAATCCTTAAGGTTTTTGATATACTATAAGTGAGATCAATAATTGACATGATCAATTACTTTATATGTTGGGAGTCGAATGAAAGTGAATTAATAAATCACGCATTGTAAGAGGAACCTGTTACTCTTAATTATAGAGTTAAGGATATCGCATAAATATTCTAAAGTGCGAGTATGATTTCAGGAATCTAAACTTAGTATTTGACATTCGACGTTAAATAGAAATCATTGCAATAAGAATATTAATTTAAGCAGAGTGAATAATTAATTAAGTGAAACATTTAATTGTATGCCTAATTAATTATCGATATCAAACGGGAAATAACTATTAGATTGACAAATCAAGAGAATAAATAATTATGAAAAATAAATATATGTTGTTTCTATGATTATTTTATATATTAGGAGTTACATAATTTGCCTATAGTGCATGTGCAAATTATTAGATAATTAAATTGGATGGTTATTAATTGGCGTAATCGAATTTAATTATTGAGAGCCTATAATATATAAATCCAATTGAGTCCCTCCAATAGCTTAAATACGAATTGAAGGACTAACTTGTAAATAGTTGGATAGTTCTTGGATTGTGCTAATAAAACTGGGATAAAGATAGAATTACCTGTAGAACAAGTATGAAACTCTAATCTCACAAGGAATATGAGAATAGTTAAAACTCTTCCCCTATTTATACACATGAGGGGCGGCCACAATGAGGGTCTAAGACTCTTGTTTTGGTTGTTCCCTAATTAAATATTAGAGTGAAATTTTTTATTCTACTTGGATAATATTGTGTTCTTGATCATTTGGTGTCTATGCATCAATACAATCTTTTTTATAAGAAATATTGAGGAAGATTCAAATGTTGGAAGTTGGAACAATTATTTCAAAGATTGAAGTTCATATTAACTGCTAAAAAGTAACTCCGTTGCGCTCCTTCTAGATAATTTTAATTAAATTAGTAATTAATTGAGTTTCAAGGCGTTCTTATTTTCAAAGAATACTAAAAAATCTTATTTGAACACTCTCTTGAAATCGATTTTCAAAACAACGCACGTGTCCGTCTATTAGTGTATATATGTGTGTGTTGCATTCATTTTTAGTCTATCCTAACGCACAAGAATGACAAGATTAAATTCTCCATCAAACTGCTTATGTCATCATCAAGAATAAAATAGATGAACATATGGACCCAATTGCTACTAGTCATGATGAATTTGGAAAATATTTTGTACGATTGCCCTTTATCCACGAGCACATTTTGAGAATGGCGGCTATCCTTCAAGTCATACATAAGCATTATGACATATTTCATACATTAAATTAAAAAATTAAACGTGTTATATATTAATATATCTATCTTTTGCTTTTTAATCATAATTAAGTCAACATTGGTAGATTTATTAGTTATTATATGAATATTATTTGCTAAATTTTGAACAATGTGTTCTCTGATAATCTACATATTAGCATTCAGGTTAGTATATGACATACCAATCTACATCTACATATAAAATAAGCAATAAGTTATTAAACTCTAGTTTATATATAATAATCATGATCATGTTTCATGCTAGAAATTTTTTTTGGGTTTATCACCAAAACCAATTTATTGAAGATAACGACATTTCCCTTCAAAAAACTTCTTTCATCCTTCAATATTTAATAATCATATCTTGTTCGATTATTTAGCAAATAAGATAAAATGCCGACAATAAAAAATAAGCCAACCCAAACATGTTTGCAAAAGTTGCACTGAGATTGGTCTAAGCCTCTAAGATAGTGTTTGATTGGCATGGATTTTTATAAGAAGTAGGAAAACTTTTGTATTTTCCATCTTTTTGGTTGTTTGATTTTCTACTTTTACGTAGAAATTCATTTGCCTCATTTGATTGGGAACTATGAAATTCTTGGTTTTTAAGGAAAATCAATTCTCTACACTTTTGAGAATTTGTTTGCCACTTTTGGTGACAAATTATTTATGTCACATTTGATCTTTTTATTTTTGTCAAGTGACTTTTTTTTTTTTCTTCAGAAAATTAGCACTATTATTATCAAGTACATATGTGTGAAAAAATTAATATATATATATATATATATTTTTATTAAAATAGTTAAATTTTACTTTATTTATCATGAAAAATAATGTCAATCAAACAATAAAACTTGTAAAATTTTTCATTTTTTTCACTTAGAAAATTATATCAATCAACTATATTAAACTTCCAATTCCTTCAAAAATAAATTCCCAAATATTCAATTTTCTGAAATTTATTTACGTTCCACCCTAATTCCACACTCGCAATCAAATGAACCCTAAATACATTAGGGAAACTGATCTGGCACCTACAATAGTACAATAGGTGCAAGAAAAATTAACCATTCGCCAAGTGAAGAGTAAGTATTGGATCCTTCATCCTACGCACCACCCACACCCTCTATGTGGACGGGCTCACACCCATCTTCCAATAACACTCACTCACCAAGTTGTGGGTGAGTACTTTTTATGGCACCCTTAGTGGATGTCAGATCAGTTTTAGATACATTAGTGCGTGTTCGGTGACCACATTAATTTATAATTTAAATTACAATTTAAATTACATAATTTTTCAAATAATTTTTTAATCATATAAATTATCTCTATCCAATTTTTAACAATATATTTTACTTTGAATATACAAAAAAAAAAAAAAAAATTCTCACCTCATTAATCAGCCGTTGAACAGTGTCAAACATTAAATAAAGAAATTTGTGTTCAAACAAGATTCAACTCATGTTTGATTTGACTAGGTTTTTATAAACCAATTTATAATCTTCACAATTTTTTAAATCATTATTTAATTACACATATTTTCTTTTTTCAATTTTTAACTATATATCTTACCTCGAGAAATTAAATAAATTGATTTATAATTACTTTACTTTATTCGAACATAGGCTAAAAAAAATAAGTCAAGAGTAAATAATTTTTAATTGTACATTTTATGGGATTCAAGTTTTTATTTGCTATTCAACCATGCTTTGATTAAATTGATTAAAATCTACTGGAATTTAATTTTTAGGGCGTGTTCGGCTGCCCATTAAATCATTTATAATTAATTATTTATATTTTTTTAAGTAAAATGTAATTAAAAATTAAATAAAAAATATGTGTATTTAAAAAGATTTTAAAAATTGTGTAAATTATAAATTGAATTAACGAGGAGACTTGACAAAACTGAAAAGTATATCAATCACGTGCACCAAAAAATAAATCCTCGAAATTCATGGACCCTATATTCAAGATAATATACCTTTCAAGACAAGTAGTGGGTATCTCAATTATTTTTGAGATAACTCTAAAATGAAATGGTCCAATCCCACAATATATGTTGTACATCCATGTCAGGAAGATATAGCAAATTGCTTGTTTATGCTTCTTACTTGATAGCCATCTCTGTCATCATTCTCCGGAGTTGTGTATTACTTTTGTCTGCTTTTTCTAAAAACGTGTTTTAAGAGTGTCGGAAGCTATGATTGACAATAAATAAATATCATTTTCAATTATTTCAATTAGACGAAGTGATGATAACTTCAGCAAATCACAAGATATAGATATTCAATAACCCACAGAGCGAGGTTGATGGTAGTTTACAGTTAAACAAATCACGGTATTCTAGTCCACAAAACGCCTCAATAGGCTCAACAAAGAGCCTGACTTTTGGATTTGCTTGCTGTAAATTACCATAACTCTGGACAAAGGGCCTGATTTTTGGATTTGCTGTAAGTTACCATGACTCCGGACGGATCAATGATCAGTAGAGATTTTCTGATGCAGAAGATCACCATGAAGGTGCAACTGCAGAGTATACTAACTTCTACTATAATCTTACTTCATATCATTCATACTTATGCTAATTAGAACTTTGGGAAACTAAGGAAAAACTGGAAAATTTTAGAAGAACATGATTATAAACAAACACACTGGATTTATTTCTGAAGACTCGATGCCATTACTGTTACGACCATAACTAAATTGGACATGACACGTCATCTATATGGGCCCACCAGGGGAGCCACAAAACATCCAGTCGCCTAATCATGACCTATAGGCCAAAACTGGGGATACCAAATTTGCTGGATTCTTATATGCCTAGGTGACCCTATGCCGAGGTGATACTATGCCGAGGTAACCTAAGTCGGGGTGATGCTGTGCCGAGGTACCCTTATGCCGAGTACTCCTAAGCTGAGGGGAGTACCCTGAAAAGGTGACAAGACAGCTTGATGTGACAACATCTTTAAAGTGATTTGATGGTTGCTTTAACCCTATGACATGCAGTAATGATTATAACCAAAGAAATGGTTTACCTCATAAAGAGTCAGGATCTTACCACATGTAAAGTATAACACATGTCACAATCTAAGATAATTACACATTCTATAAATAGAGCACACTTGCCTCCAATGAAAGGGTTAGCATTTTTACTCTCTTAACTGAATATCTACTCTCACTCCCTTTTCTCTCTTTTACGCACTTATATTTCCCGCACTCAAATTATATTTGCTTGACATGGGCACTGACTTAGGCATCGGAGTGCAAACGGGAGCCACCTCGGCCCCCTTTGCAAACTGATTGTTTGTCTGTGCGCAGGAGATCCACGTGTTCAAGAGGGAGGAGCTGAGACGTGTTGGTCCAAGGTCCAGCCGGATTTTGTGGTCAACATTTTGGCGCCGTCTGTGGGAAACCATACTGCTAACCACGAAAACACATGGTAAAAAGTCACACATAGAAAGGTAGTCCTGAAAAAGGACGAATAACCTCTTATGAAAGAGCGATAACTGCAAAGAGCTTTGAAAGATAAGCTGGTTGGCCTTGAAAAAGGTAAGAACTTTGAAAGATAAGCTGGTTGGCCTTGAAAAATGTAAGAACTTTGAAAGATAAGCTGGTTGGCCTTGAAAAAGGCAAGAGCTTTGAAAGATAAGGTGGGTGGCCTTGAAAAAGGTAAGAGCTTTGAAAGATAAGCTGGTTAACCTTGAAAAATGCTAAAAAACTTTGGAAGATAAGTTTGTTAACCTTGAAAAAGGTAAAGAACTTTGAAACATAAGTTGGGTAACCTTGAAAAAAGGTGAAGAACCTCTTGAAAAATAGTGAAGAACCACACAAAACCTTGAAAAAAGGTGAAAAATCTCTTGAAAAAGAGAGGAGAAATACTACAAAAAAATAATAAAAAATAAAAACCTTGAAAAAGGAAGGAAAGATTGGTAACAAATGCCTTGAAGAAAGCCCTCCTCGAAAGAAGGACCCCTCTTATTGTCCTAAGTGGCATAGCCGAAGTGGCTCCCCCTCATATTGCCTAAGTGACATAGCCGAAGTGGTTCCCTCATATTGCCTAAGTGGCATGGCCGAAGTGCTTCCCTCATATTGCCTAAATGGCATGGCCTAAGTAGCTTTCCTCTTATTTCCTAAGTGGCAAGGCCGAAGTGCTTCCCTCATATTGCCTAAGTGGCATGGCCGAAGTGCTTCCCCTCATATTGCCTAAGTGGCACGGCCGAAGTGCTTCCTTCATATTGCCTAAGTGGCATGACTGAAGTGGCTCCCCCTCATATTGCCTAAGTGGCATGGCCAAAGTGCTTCCCTCATATTGCCTAAATGGCATGGCCGAAGTGCTTCCCTCTTATTGCCTAAGTGGCATGGCCGAAGTTCTTCCCCCTCATATTGCCTAAGTGGCATGGCCGAAATGCTTCCCTCATATTGCCTAAATGGCATGGCCTAAGTAGCTTTCCTCTTATTGCCTAAGTGGCAAGGCCGAAGTGCTTCCTCATATTGCCTAAGTGGCATTGCCGAAGTGCTTCCCCTCATATTGCCTAAGTGGCACGGCCGAAGTGCTTCCTTCATATTGCCTAAGTGGCATGGCCGAAGTGGCTCCCCCTCATATTGCCTAAGTAGCATGGCCGAAGTGCTTCCCTCATATTGCTTAAATGACATGGCCGAAGTGCTTCCCTCTTATTGCCTAAGTGGCATGGCCGAAGGCCAAGTTCTTCTCTCTTATTGCCTAAGTGGCATGGCCGAAGTTCTTCCCCCTCATATTGCCTAAGTGGCATGGCCGAAGTGCTTCCCTCATATTGCCTAAGTGGCATGGCCTAAGTAGCTTCCCTCTTATTGCCTAAGTTGCATGGCCGAAGTGACTTTCCTCTTATTGCCTAAGTGGCATAGCCGAAGTGCTTCCCTCATATTGCCTAAGTGGCACGGCCGAAGTGCTTCCTTCATATTGCCTAAGTGGCATGGCCGAAGTGGCTGTTGGTAAAAATATCGCAAGTGTACGATATCGCTAACAAGTAGTAAAAGTAGACTTTTGAGTCCGGGTTGTCGATCCCACGAGAACTAGTTAATTCGTTATCGATTTACTTCGATTCTAAAATTCCTAAACTAAAACAAAAACAAACTAAGAAAATAAATTGTAAAATAATAAAAACAAAAACGACAAATAATTGGAAATCAATGAAACAAATCAATTAAAATGAAAATAACAAATTAAACTAAAAACAATTAACGAAAGCAAGAAACAAACGTGGTGAATTTTAAACAATTAAATGAATATCGGGACTAACGATTTCGAAATAACGTTCTAACTTAATTTCTCATCTCAAGTTGTTTTCTAAAATTGTATTTGGTCGAATTTACGCATATATCTAATTTACCTCTCTCGAGTTCAAATTAGACCTATTTAACTAAGTCAACCATGTATCTCTACAGCGGGTCAGAGTTCTCCTTAGCTAAATGCATTAAATTTCGTAGGAATTCATAATTGACCACATGCAACCACAAATTCATATCTCTATCTTTTTGTTGAAATTGCCGGATTTTATTACGTGATCTAATTGTTAACTCACCTCTCGGATTATGAAAACAACCATTAATTCATGAATTGGTGATCAAGCAATTCAAGCATTCAACGCAATAATAAAATCAATACATGAAATTAAAGCACCAACTTGAGAATCAAAATCAAACAAGAAACATTAAATCTATTTCGTTAATCCTGATTTAAAATTTAGCTACTCATGTTTGTGAAATGAAAAGCAATAAATAATGAAAGTAAACTCGTAGTTTGAAGTGATCAAGAATTAGCATCTTCTCCTACTTCCAAAATCACCAAAGCCGTGCAACCTCCTTTTTTGTCTCTTCCAGCCGCAACCAAATCTTGTTTGACACAGCCGCACCTCCCACAATTTCCTCTTAATAATTCCGGCAATGCTGCTAATTAATTCCAAGAATAATAATCTCCCCAAGTCAACCCACTCAATTCTATTTTTCTCCCCCAAGTAAGCTGCTGTGTATATGTATTCTCCAAAGAAAATTTCCAATCTTTCCTACCACGGCTGACCTATTTTCTCCAGCAGCGTGCACTGCTCTCTCTCTCTTACGTCTCTCTCGGCTCCCCCTCTCTAAAAAAACCTAATCAATGTGTATGTTTATATATATTTATACACAATTTAGCCCTAAGCCCAATCAAATAAATTATCATTTAAACCTTTCAATTCTTTCAAATAAAATAAGTTGGTCATTGAGTCTCCAATTGTGCAATTAAGCCCTTGAGTTTCAAAACGTCTTCAATTAACTCCACTTTTCATCCAATTATTATGTATTTGCTTCAATTCCTTATTTTCTTGATGTTGGGATAAAAACCTGAAATAATAATAATATACACAAATTAAGTAGAATTTATTCAAGAAAAACAAAATAATATCCTAATTTCGACAGATAAATAAGTGTATAAAATACACTTATCAGTGGCTCCCCCTCATATTGCCTAAGTAGCATGGCCGAAGTGCTTCCCTCATATTGCCTAATTGGCATGGCCGAAGTGCTTCCCTCTTATTGCCTAAGTGGCATGGTCGAAGTTCTTCCCTCTTATTGCCTAGGTGGCATGGCCGAAGTGCTTCCCTCATATTGCCTAAGTGGCATGGCCGAAGTGCTTCCCTCTTATTGCCTAAGTGGCATGGCCGAAGTGCTCCTTCATATTGCCTAAGTGGCATGACCGAAGTGGTTTCCCTCATATTGCATAAATGGCATGGCCGAAGTGGCTTCCCTCTTATTGCCTAAGTGGATTCCTTCCGAGGGACCTCTTTCATGGACTTCTTCCGAAGCACCTCTTCGGAAGGACCTCTTTCATGGACTTCTTCCGAAGCACCTCTTCGGAAGGACTTCTTCCATGGACTCCTTCCGAAGCACCTCTTTCGAAGGACCTCTTCCATGGACTCCTTCCGAAGCACCTCTTCCGAAGGACTTCTTCCATGGACTCCTTCCGAAGCACCTCTTCCGAAGGACCTCTTTCATGGACTCCTTCCGAAGCACCTCTTCCGAAGGACCTCTTCCATGGACTCCTTTCCAAAGCACCTCTTCCATGGACTCCTTCCGAAGCACCTCTTCCGAAGGACCTCTTTCATGGACTCCTTCCGAAGCACCTCTTCCGAAGGACCTCTTCCATGGACTCCTTCCGAAGCACCCCTTCCATGGGCTTCTTTCCGAAGCACCTCTTCCATGGACTCCTTTCCGAAGGACGTCTTCCATGGACTTCTTCCGAAGTACCTGTCTTGAAGGACGTCTTCCATGAACTCCTTACGAAATACCTCTTCCATTAACTCCCTCCGAGTGAGGGACCCCTTCAAAGAGAAGGACTCCTACAAGAGACTTCTTCCAAGAGAAGAACTACGTTAATTGAATCCCTCCAAATGATGAACCCCTCTTCCTAAGGAATCCTTACAAGAGAAGGACTTCTTCAATGAACTCCTTTTACAAAGTACTCTTTCATCGGTCGATTTCACTCTAAGAAAAACATCCGAAAGCTATAAATTCGAACCCCATCCATGAATGCCTGAGACATCCAAATTTAAGGGACTAGAGAGCATATACATGCATGTCAACACGAGACACAATGTATATATACTTTGTTTCATATTCTCCAGAGATATACATATCAAAACGAGACAAGCTTGTAAGCCCTCCAGTCGCTTGAATTAAGCGTATACTCTCTGCAATCCAGACGGGCTATTAGCCCTCACACATCTAGGAGTAAGATCTTCAATGTTATTGAAGACAACCTTATAATTTCCCTCCTATTTGAGGCATGCTTGGGATATTACTATGAGCTTATATGTCTTCATAAGTTCGAAGCACACTCGAGTATTCTTTTTGTTGGGATAAAAGTTGCACTTTCAAAATTTGAATAACACAGCCCAATACTCTCTTAATATAACCAAGAAAAGCCTACTTGAAAGGGTTGTCAAGTGTTCAAATAAGGACCCAATTGTCCAAACTATATTAAAGCGTGGGCCCCAGGTGCCTATATTATTCCTCATCGGCGATGTTTTACCATGTAAAATATATTCTATTTTTTCCATTCTGGTTATGTCTTGCAATAAGGATTTTTTAGATATATTGTGTTTTGGTTATTTCTTAGAGTATACACACACTCCATCATCTTCGATCCCTTATATTTTCAAGTCCGGTTCGCACATAAATGAACCAACCAGACTTGAGAGACTAGTGTTACGACCATAACTAAATTGGACATGACACGTCATCTTTATGGGCCCACCAGGGGAGCCACAAAACATCCAGTCGCCTAATCATGACCTATAGGCCAAAACTGCGGATACCAAATTTGCTGGATTCTTATATGCCGAGGTGATACTATGCCGAGGTAACCTAAGCCGGGGTGATGCTGTGTCGAGGTAACCTAAGCCGGGGTGATGCTGTGCCGAGGTACCCTTATGTCGAGGTACTCCTAAGCCGAGGGGAGTACCCTGAAAAGGTGACAAGACAGCTTGATGTGACAACATCTTTAAAGTGATTTGATGGTTGCTTTAACCCTATGACATGTAGTAATGATTATAACCAAAGAAATAGTTTACCTCATAAAGAGTCAGGATCTTACCACATGTAAAGTATAACACATGTCACAATCTAAGATAATTACACCTTCTATAAATAGAGCACACTTGCCTCCAATGAAAGGGTTAGCATTTTTACTCTCTTAACTGAATATCTACTCTCACTCCCTTTTCTCTCTTTTACGCACTTATATTTCCCTCACTCAAATTATATTTGCTTGACATGGGCACTGACTTAGGCATCGGAGTGCAAACGGGAGCCACCTCGGCCCCCTTTGCAAACTGATTGTTTGTCACAGTGCGCAGGAGATTCACGTGTTCAAGAGGGAGGAGCTGAAACGTATTGGTCCAAGGTACAGCCGGATTTTGTGGTCAACAATTACAATGTAGAAGAGCTCTCTATTTATAGGCGGAGGAGAGCTGGAAGAAGACATAAAAGACTAAAGGCGTGGCCGACAAGGTGGACATGCGTCAAAACAATCTTGCAATACTTATCTACATATCTGAAAAGAAAGATGCTGAAAATAATTGAGACACACGTCATTCAATTTTTATTTTTTTTTAAGTAAAATCCTACTTTTAGAAAAGTAAGATTTCGGATCAGAAATAATACAAAACGGACAAATAACCTTTATTACAGACTGACATTTGACAGAAAAAAGAAAGATTCCTTCTTTAATAAAGCTTTGATGAAGATGGTATTTTGTCATGGTTCGTCCGGATTCATAGTGTCTTCTTCCTGTGATTCTCCTGGTAGTAAGGGTAATCCATGTTGATTTAACCATCCAGTGTTATGAAGATTTTGACAATTTTGTTTGTTATGGTCCCATTCTCTTCCCATTTCCAAAATTTTAAGTGATTCAGAATTAACCAGTAATTCTGGATTCATTTGAGACCATGGATCTTGTGAGTTTTGACTAGTTTCTTGGCTAGATTTACTTGATTCTCCTGCTTTTGCTTTTACTTTTTCTTTTTCTAAAAGCTGTTTGTATGATAGCCTTATATCACTGGGACCAATTTTTCCTTCATTATACGCCTTTTCCTTTTGCATACTATAATGCAAGCTGTTGAGCAATTTGTCAGTGATCTCCATTTGCTTTTCCTTAGCTGGCGTCCTTCTTGAGTCTTTTCTGAGTACCTTGATGTATCACCCGGACTTTGTGTTAGCCTTCCCTGGTATAACTGTCCATACTGCATATCAAATGCGTAATCATAATCTATGGTATAAGAATCAGGATATCTTTGCAGATGAGTATCCTGATAAGCCCGGATATCTTGTTGGATCTTTCTGGTATACTCAATTGGCAAAGCTTCCCATGGAGCATCGTTTGAGTAGTCTGGCCATATTTTTGATGGAATTGTCTGATTGATTTCTGTCATGCGTCTCTGGAAATTACGAAATTCTTTTGGATAATGTTCCCAATCTTTATGCATGTTGAAAGGTTAAACTGCATACTCCTTGACGGTGCTGAAATGAGTATAGACCTGAGATTCAATGAAATAACACTGTCTTTGAAAAATTAAGATCAGATGAACATTTCTTGCAGAGGTTTTGAGATCTTTAAATTTAAAAGAAAAGACTTTAAACATTTTTATCCAGTGTGAAATTGGATGGAACCATTCAAGGAACTTTTTTGCATAATGATCAAATCATAAATCATTTTGATATCAGGTGAAAAGCTCGAGTGTGCTTTGGACATCAAATGATATTCCAATTTGCCAATTTTCTAAAGTTACCACAGAAGGCAAAGAGTTTCTTTTGAAAATCTGACTGCTTGATGCCTGAGATCACAACGGAATAAAGTGAAAAAAGGGTAATCTGGATGAAATCCAAGACCACCTAGTATTCCAATTCCGGTTTGTCTTATAACAAGAGACTGGTATTTTAACATGAGTTCTTTGGATCTGGTTTTGAGGGTTTTGGATCTTATGAGTTCATAGAGTTCAGGAGGAAAAGGAGTAGAGTTGTTGAATGGAAATTGATTTGAATCCATCATGTAAATAACTGGGATTGGTTGTGCAGGTAGTATGAGGGAAACTTTTGGTCTGGAAAGAAGATCTGGTAAGAGGTTGTGTTTTCCTTTGATGTGTTTAACTTCAAATTCAAAGTTTGAGAACCATTATGCCCATCTGAGTAGTTGAGAGTTTGGGATTTGTTTCCTTTTAAAAGAAAGCATTTTTGGAAAAGCTGACATATCCATTTCCACTAAGAATTTGTGCTCAATGAGATGAAATTGGAATTTTTCAATTCCTCTTTTGACCGTCAGTATTTCTTTGAAAGTGGAATGGTAATGCTTTTCTGATCCAGTGAATGATCCACTTTTGTATCCACAGATTCTTCTTTTTCCTCATTTGTCTTCAAGTAAGACAGCTGCCCAAAAGCAATCACTTGCATCTGTTTGAAGGACACGTTTTCCATCCGTAGGGATTTGTAGGGCCGGGAGATCTTTCACCTTTTGTTTGATAGATTTGACTGTCTGAGTTTGAGTAGGTGACCATAGAGGAGGATCTTTTTTGAGCATCAGCTGGAGTGGTTTAACTATAGATGAAAGATGATCAATGAAGTCCGCCATATAATTTACAACTCCAAGGAACTGGTGAACTTCCTTTTTTGACAAATTTTCATCTGGAAATTTAAGAAGTTCTTGACCAACATGAGTCTGGAGTGAATATTGACCATTTTTAATATGCATTCCTAAGAAATCTGCTTCACTGACACCGATTACCATCTTCTTTTGGGAAAGCATAATACCATATTGTTTAACAATATCAGTGAACTTGAGAAGCAAGTTGGCATGTGATTCTTCATCTTCAGAAAATAATAAGATGTCATCAATGTATACCAACGCTGTGTCCAATAATGGATCAAAGATTTTTGTCATTGCTTTCTGAAAAAGTGAAGGAGCAGTCTTTAATCCAAAAGGCATTACTGTCCACTGGTAATAATGATTAGGAATACAAAAAGCTGTTTTGTGCCTTTCTCCTGGTTTGATTCCTAATTTTCAAAATCCTACTTTAAGATCAAATTTTGAAAAGATCTTTGCTTGAGACAAATTTGCAAACATTGTCTTTCGATCTGGAAGAGGAAATTTGTCATCTGCAAGAAAGACATTTAATGGCTTGTAGTCAATGACAAGTCTTAATTTCCCCCGAACTTGTTCACTTCTTTTATTGACATAGAAAGCTTGACATGCACACTGTGAATTTTTTTGTTCAATAAGTCCTTCATTTTGCAATTGAGCCAGTTCTTTGGTAGCAAGTTGAAGATGTTCTGGATTCATTCCAAGGTGGCTAGCTTTTGTGGGGTTAATATCTTCATTTTTATTAAAAGGGATAGAAATGAAGAAATGTGAATTTTTTCAGAGGGGATTTGTGCATTTAGTAAGGAAATCAGAATGAGATTCTGCACAGCAATCTCGAATGAGTGTTTCAGTGATGTTTGGAATGGTGTAGGAAAAATAGGATATCATTTGGATATATGGCTGGAAATAGGACTTGAACCTGAGACCATTTGAACGAGGAAAAACTTTCTTATCCCATAACTGTTTAATAATATCTCATGCAAGGATAATATCTTTACCAGGAAACCCACGTATTAAGTATTTTTTGATGGAGATTAAAATAAATTTTTTAGTAATTTTGATAAAAATTAAAGAGATTATTTTAAAAATTACGAATCTCGTAAAATATGTGATTGAGATTGATGATTGATTTTTGACTTAAATTAAAATTAAATTTTAATTTGTACCAAACAGGGGCTTCTCATTTCTTGAACGCTGTTATTACAATTTATAAATCATAACTTCTATTTGATAAAAAAAAAAAAAAATTATATAAACAAAGAATCAATGTGGTGTTTTCGAGGTAAAACATGTGTTTAAAAATGATTCTGAAGAAATGTGTATGGTTAAAAAATGGATCGAGGAAATGTGTTATTTACAAATTTGTTTATAAACGGTTTACCAAATGGAGTCCAATTTATAAGTAACACAATTTTTCAAACAACTTTTTAATCACACATATTTTCTTTCTACATTTTAATCACACATTTTACCTAAAACATAAATAAATTAATTTATAATTACTACAGTATTACTGAATAGAGCCTAAGTTTATTAAGCATATTTTGTCTCCCATCTTTCAAAACTCTTTTTCTCATATCCATTTTTATCACATACTAGTAGTAGTGAGCATGTATTTTGCACGTCTTATATATATAATAAATATTAAAGTAACGTTTTTTAATTATTGATATATTTTATTTTATTTTTTGAAAATAGTTGTTGTAACTAATATGGTTAGAAAAATTATACATGGTAAATTGACTTTCGGTTCTTGAAATTAATATTTTATTGAAAATTATAGTCCAGTTCTTCGAAATATTATATTCATGTTTGGGAGAAATTAAAATAAGATTTTAATTCAAAAGGTTAACAATTAATTTTAACCACGCATCTCATCGTACCCAGAACTTTTTAACCATATTTTATTAATTTTTACCAAAATCTATCAAAATCTAATTTTAATCATCACCAAATAGTGACTATATAAATTTAAACTAAAATTTCAGTTTTGGTTTTTCTTTGCCAAAGAGTTTTGAAATTAATTATTTTATATTCTTAATTAGAAAATAATTAAATTTTATTTTTATTTTTAAATTAAAATTTTATTTTTATTTTTATATAAAAACTGATGGTTTCGATAAGAATTCAAAAATAAAAAGTTTCAAGGTCATCCTATTTTAAAAATACATATTAAAAAAATCTATTTTTACTGATAATTAAAAAATAATAGTTTGAATTAAAAATAGAAAAAATACATTAAACGCATAAATAAATTATTTGATTTGTTCAGTATAGTTATCACGGTAAATGAATTTTGATGGGATAATATTCTAAAATTAAATTAAAAAGTAACTACGTTAAATTAATATTAATTGAATAAGCAATTTCGATTTAGTTAACATGGATAAATTAATGTTTTGCAATAAGAACTGATAAGGAACGAAACGCGGAATTAACGCCGGAAAGTTCCAAACCCAGGTTTGTTTGCGGACAGGGGAATCTTGACCCAAATTTCACAACATGGAATCGAAGATATGGAAGAAAGAACCAAGACTTTAGAAAAAACCACATGGATTTGTCAAGTTTCCTTGATAAGTTTCTGATTTTTGAACACCACAAATATTCTCACGAATATTTGATAAGTTTGATTGAACGCCACAAAAAATAATCTTGATAAATTTGAAAGGAAATATAGGAATCCACCTATAAATTTATTAAATCCTCAATAAAAATTGTTTATTAAAATCGAAGCTTCCTATTATATTGAACTAAATGGAATATAAATAAGCAAAACGGAATTAAACAAACTCTTGCCACTATAGAGGTCCAAAATAAACTCTAAAACAAGTAAAAACGATAAAAAAAAAAAAAACATAAAAAAGCGAAACCCTAACTCCCAATAGCGGGGCGCGACCAGAAACTATGTTACAGCCGTAAGTGTTTTAATATACGGCCGTAAATGTGACACTGAATTATGTTACGGCTGTAAGTATGATAGTTTACGGCTGTAGGTGTTCGACTGTATAATTTTGCGATCCTTTGAGTAGCTTGATCCAATTTGAATCTCGATTCGGGTCAAACACGAAACCTGCTCGTTTTTTCATGTAGAATGTTGTCGCATCACCCGTGTCTTGATTACTCCTTTGACCTCCTATCCCAGATCACATCAAGAACTAAAATAAATGCAAAATAATTCTCAATAAATGAAGTAAGGATATTATTGATAAAAAGAAAGAAATTGAGGATAAATTGGAAATCAAAATATTCTCACACATCCATACTTTTAAGATATTGTAGATGTAGATAGATGTAGATCGTAAAAAATTGTAAATATAGATGTAAATTGTAGATGTAGATAGGTGTAAATTGTACAATAAAACACTTTACGCATCCGTTTGGTAAACATAATAAATTGGTTTATAAATTATACAATTTTTCAAACTACTTTTTAAACACACATATTTTCTTTCTCTAATTTTTAATCACTACTTTTTACCTCAAAATTATAAATCAAACAGTGTTATCAAACAAAGATTCCTGAATTAAAAAAAAAAAAAGTATATATATATATATATATATATATATATATATATATATATATTACCCAAGCATTTTTCCAAAAAATCGCTTTTTAAAATATAAATTTCTCTTTATAATGTCCATAAAAAATGGGCTAAAAGATTTTTTTCCAAAAGGGGCAATGGAATTGAAGTTAACTTGTGTAACATATGTTTGTTAACTTGTTTATAAACAAGTATAATATACAAATGTGTTTTAAAATCACTTCTTAAATACACATATTTTTAAATTAATTTTGAGTCTTTGATCATATATTTGACTTCGAAAATGATAAAAATTTCAAGCCTATGTTTGGCGGCTGTAGCAGCCTTTATTGTTTTAGTTATTCATGTTTTGTATGTAAACTTTGTAATTAAAATATGGTTTCAAAAAAATTGTGTAGTTAAAAATTGGTATTGAAAATTGTGATGATTATAAAAGTAAAAAATGGTGGGAGAAAATTTTTAACCACTCAAAATTGTTGATTTTTTTTTTTTTTTTTTTTTTTAAAAAAGACCAATACGATGTTGCCATATAACCGTTTATAATAAAATTTATAAATATTTTTTACTTAACAGAGGAACACATTTATAATTATAAAATTATAAATAGAAGTTTGTCCAGCTCATTCCAATCGTTCAATCCATTGACGTCTCTCAATTCTCGAGCATGTTCTTGGAGAATCCATTGATTCATATATAGAATCAATGTCCTGCAAAAACATTCTTTCCACTAGTAGATGTATGTATGTACGTAATAAAATAGAGGAAATGTCCGCCCTGAAAACAATTGACCCTATTACAATTTTTGGGAATGAAAAGATGATTCCCTCTTCTTCAATCACAAGATATTTTTGATGTTCAAAAAATTAATTGAGCAAATAAGAAAATAAAATAATAACGCAAAATTTGCGACTGTCAAAGTTTTTTAGTATATAATAAATTGTTATAATTATATAGAATTCCACTCATCTAATCATCAAGTATTGTAAGAAAAATATCGAGATTTACTACATCTATCAATTTTTACTTCTTTGTACAATCAATAAAGAAATCAAGAAAAAACAAGATGCTAGACTATTACTTTTCCTTAAAAAACTGTCTAGTCAATGTGCTCTATAACAAATAAAATAAAATAACACGTATTTATAAGAATAAATTCACGTTACTGCCTGATCAGTCAAACTTGGCTAGGAGACATCTTTACTTGATTAATTGCTCTTTTGACATTCTAATCTTTCTAATACACGTAATCTGTCGAAGTGGTTCCAACAATTAGCTCAAGTTCTAACCCATTAGTTCAAGCAACTATAGAAGTCAAAAGCAATTATAATTACCTCAATCTAATTCCATAAGGACATGACAACAGCAGAATAATGTTACAATTCACTTCCATGTTCCTGTACTTGAATCATCCAATTATAATTGAAGTCCTTCAACTTTTGATAATTTGAGACAATTATCCAAAAATCTCCTCCTTACCGAAAACGAGCTAAAACTCTTATCATCTCTTTTGTTCACAATACTTGAAAAAAAACAAGCTTTTGACACACTTTGATGTTTCCAATTCTCAAACCAGAGAATTAACATACTTCACCATACGCGTATAATCACTTTGAATAATCAACGAACTTCGAGCTTTTCATCGGCACATGTCGAAACAAAATTGCTGAAAATTTATGATGCAGCCCCATGTAGGCTTTCCCTGGGAACTCATCAGCCATCGACATTAATTTCACCACACACATTGCATTAATGTCAAACCAATGCTCGTGTGCAAACAAATACACCCGCCAGTAAGAACACATCATCTATCTTGACAACTGTCTTCATGCCATGAGGATGTCTCATCTTACTCATAGTACATCATCACCCCCATAAACTAGGAGAATCGCATTGTCCGTCTTTTAACAGTTAGCCGAGTCTATTCCACCATTTGACCAATTTCTTCTCACACGACCAGGTTGTCTACAGTTCTAACAAGTTACTTTCTTCTTCATGAGTTTTTCATCTTCCACTTTTAAGTAACAAGTAAAGCGTTTTCAAATGAATTATCCTTTCCACCTAATCTTCTTTCTTCATAGATCAACTTACTTTTAACTTCTACAAAATCTACCGTTCTTTCACATACATTAAAATCGACTTGATGTGCTCAAATGTGAATGGAAGAGACCAGATGAGCCATACTTTATCATCATCCTCAATTTTTACTTCAATAGATTCCAGTTTAGAAACATTCTCACTAAGAACACTAAGATGAACAGAGATCTTTGTACCTGCGCTCGTTCTCAAAGAATGAAATCCTTCCTTCAGATACAAGCAATTTCACAAGTTTTCGTCTAATACAACTCTTCTCATTTTTCCCAAAGTTCCTTAGCAGTTATTTCATGAATATTTGCAAGAATATTCTTGGCCAAACAAAGTATATTGTACTAGTAGCCTTCAAATCCAAATCTTTCTAATCTTCATCACTCTTGTTGGATTCAATTTCTTTTTCTTTGTCTAACCTAGCAGTTGATTTTCTCTTCAAAGCTTTGTCCAGTCCCGCTTAAATCAATACATTATTGGCTTGTACTTGTCACGAGCCAAATTTAATCATCTCGTCAAATTTCTCCACGTCGTACTTGACAAACATATTTTCTTTTATTCCAAAAAAATTTCGAACCACCTGATGCTCTGATATCATTTGTTGGAAATTAAATCTTGATTTCCTTTTCTTTAACCACATAATCTTTTTGATGTTCAAAGAATTAATTGAGCAAACAAAAAAATAAGACAATAACGCAAAATTTACGAATCGTCAAAATATTTCACTCACCAAATTCCCAAATATTGTAGGAAAAACATCAAATTTTATCACATTTATCAATTTATATTTCCTTGTACAATCAACAAAAAAAACAAAACAAATCAAGATAATAAACTACTATTTTTCCTCACAAAACCCTCAAATCAATTTGCTCTAAAATAAAAGAGAATTACATGTATTTATAGGAATAAATTCACGTTACGTTCTGATCAGTCCAACTTGGCTTGGGGACATCTTCCTTGATTAATTGCTCTGTTGACATTCTAATCCTTCTAATACACGCAATCTGTATAAGTGGTTACAAATTAGCTCAAGTTCTAATCCCACTAGTCCAAGCAACTGTAGAAGAAGTCAAGAGCAATTATAATCACCTCAATCTAATTCCATAAGGACGCGACAACAGTAGAATAATGTTATAATTCCCTCCCATGTTCCGGTAGTTAAATTATAGAACTTATTCTTCAAATATAATTTAAGTCCTCCAACTTTTGACAATTTTAGACAATTATCCAACAACAATGATAAAAGGATAATATTGTTTTAAAACTATGGATGACAGACTTCATTTTTTCTTAAACCAACTATTCTCTATTCTTACTGTGATAAAATGATAATATTGTTATAAAACTAAGGAATAAGAGAAAAATATATAAGAAAAGTAATAGAGAGTCAAACTCAAGTATGTTTTCATTGAGAACTAAACTTTGATATTTATATTTATAAGTTTCAAAACAAGAGTTACAAAACATAGTAGAATAAATTCTTTTACAATATATAAGAAATACAGTCCCGATCACCTACACATAGTGAACAAGTGTTAATGTGCTCACCGTGAGTTTGATGCTAACACATGTCCAGAAATTTTAAAACACTTGATGTTTGTCAACATCACATTCACGGTGGACACATTAACTCCTGCCCACCGTGGGTACGTAGGTGATCGTTTCCAGTAAGAAATATCTTAGAATTTGATAATAATAAATAGTCATCAACAATATTCTTATAATTTTACAACACGTCACCATCTACTCGTATAAGTAATTTTCTCATTAAAAATCCAGTTTGACAAAATATAATGGGGGCCAAAGTACCAAACAAAAGATTACAAATAGTTATAACAAAATTGGAGTAATAAAATGATTTTCGTTAAAACCTTGTCAAGAAACTCGATGGGACAAAATTTGAGCTAAGGAAAAGAGTACAGCTACTCCCCTGATTTGATAAATGAAGATTCTTGTATCGAGCATTCAATGTCTTGTACTTCAACATCTTCATCTATCACATTTCTGATGTAGCAGATTTCATGTTGTCTTGTCATAGCCTTCAAACAATATCGTCTTTATCCAAGATACATACTTATCCTCATTGACCTTAGTCGATATGATGGTTCCTTGGAAACAAATCGTATTGTTGTTCTCTTCACAAGCATCGTACATAATTAATAACATATAAGAGTTATTTTTCAGGGTGAATGTCTTGCAGATTATAAAAATCCATTATACAAAGAATATGCCTCATTAAAACCTTGTTAGGAAAAATGCTAGAAAAATTCTAATGAAGGAAAAATAGTATGTTGTTTCATACAAAAGTTGTCTCATTAAAATCTTGTTAAGAAAATCTAGTGGGACAAAACTTCAGCTTAGGAAAAAGGGTGCAGTGCGTATTAGGTCCCTCTCGCGGGAACATTATAGTTATATTGATATTGCATAACATTATTTTAGTTGTTAATCGATACAATCTCGATCTGTTTACCAAGTATATATAAATATCTTATATATCATATTATTTGTTCTTCAAAAATAAATTCAGAATCATTCGAACTTGAAGAATCATATCATATTTTTAATCATTCTGAATATGCTTCATCGAGCCACATTCTATAATCAATATTCACCAATGCACTTACATATTTCTCAAATTCGGAAAGTAACTCATTCACTTCAGAAAAACAATTAACTTATTCACTTCAGAAAAACAATTAACTTATTCACTTCAGATGAATAATTAACCATGATTTTATATCTTGATAATCAAATGTCAGGATTCCAAATAATTAACAAGAACAGTACATCATAATTTTGATTTCAACATATTATCTTATAGGGTTATTGGTACTGTTCTTCATGGGATCTCATTTTATAAGCCCCAATCATATTCTATTACAAATTAATTCTACTCTTGATATATTAATTTTTCAACAATCGTTTCAAGCATCTTTCAAACCACAATTGCCAATTGACTAGAACAGAATCAATCATTTGAACAGAAAATAACTTTTAACGTATATAATATATAATCGCTGACTACAGGCCAATCGAAGCTTTCCATTTCTGAGATTCCAATTCCCTCCTCCATTGTTGTGCCGATAATTGAAAACTCATCATCTCAGGATAAAGGTTTGGCTTTGGTGACTTACGATCCAAAAATCCGACATTCTTGACCAATAGTATTGGAGTCAGAAGGTAATGCCTGAAAATACACCACTTCTTTTGATACCTGGTTTCTTTATGTGTGATGATCATTCTTTGCAGTTTCCTCTATCAAAGCGCCTTTTTTGAATGAATCCATTCGCCCAGCTGGTAAGGGAGAAGCTTTCGTTGATAAATCTTCTTTGAAAGAGCTCCCTCTCCTAGATGTTAAGGGGAAGTCTTCTAAAACTTTTGAGAATCTCATTCGGATTGCCAGTCCCCCTTCTTCACCTAAGGATGTTGCTTCTTCCTGTACAGTTTTTGATGATGTACGTTTCTACTTTTCTCCTCATTTATTTATTTTATTTGCTGCATCAATCATAATTCAATTCTTTTTCTCCCTTTCTAAGAAGCCGATTATGTCCTATGTTCAGTTTAGAATTTGTTCTCTTCTTGGTAGCAAATTAAAATGAGTTATGTGCAACGTCCTTCAGATGCAGCTCGCTCTTCCACTTCTTCTAAGCCTTCTTCAGCGAACATGACCGTTCTCAAAGATATTGCATTGACTTATAACTCATTCATGGACTTAGAAGTGGCTAAAGCGAGTATGTCCAATCAGGAAGAAACCTTTACTCGAATCAGTGAGAGACCAGCCAATGCTCTTAAACTCCCATCCCTTATTCTTCTAGCCAATGCTCAAATTGGTCCATGTTTTTGACATACTAAACAATCCATAGCATATTCGATGCACAATTCACCCATTTTCGAAAAAAATATTAACTTCTAATGATTAACCACCTCATCTTTTGACCTTGTAAGTTCCATATATTCCTTCGTGCATTTCTGCCATTGTTTTAGCATCAGATAGATTAACACACATTAGCATAACTCCATTTGCATGTTTTTTATTTAATTCTTCATCTATTAACACATAATTTAAGGATTTCAATATCATTTCCTCCTTTTCTTCAGGTTTCTCCAAGAACCTTTTTGATTTCTTCTCTCTTATCCATTACATCTCCACTTTCGATACAATTGAGCTCTTTCTCCCTTTCTCCCTACGTTGTATTGCAGACCTTATTTTTCCATATTCACATATGGATTCCACATTTAACATTTTGGAATAACTTGAGGTCATTTGGGCCAATTCATTTGCCAAGTCATTATATATACATATTGAATTTCTACATGGTCAAATTCCTCTAATAACTCTTGGGCAATCTCGTAAGACGTATTACCGAATCACTTTGGCATTTGAACATGCCATCTAATTAATGAACTACTAATTGATAATTGCCCTTTAAAATCACATTTTTTACTATTAGGCAATTTGGCCTCTAATTTGGCCTTTGTTTTATTTTTGTCCAACTCGATTCCCCTATTATGTACAGGAAACCAAGTAAGTTACCTAAAATTTACATCAAATGCACACTTCAAAATTTCAATTTATATTGCCTCATTCGCTCAAAGGGAAGTTTTGATTGGTGGAAATGCTCTTTTTTAGTGATTTGACCACTATATCATTTACATGTACTTCAATAAATTTACCAATCGTGTCATGAGAAATCAAATTAATTGTTCTTTGATAAATAGACCTAAAATTTTTAAGTCGAATGACATGACTACCCACTCATAACATCCTAATGCTATTGGGCACCTAAAACCAGTTTTATGTATGTCTTCTTCAGTTATATAAATTTTATTATACCCAAGATAACCATCCATAGAAGAATATATGCTATGTTCAGTAGTGGAATCAACTAAAGAGTCTACTATTGGCATTGAGTATTCATCCTTAGGTGTTTTCAGATTTAAATTTCTAAAGTCTATGCACACGCTTATTTTACCATTCTTTTTTGAAACATGTACAATATTGGACAGTCATACAATATATATGTCCGTTCTAACAAAACTTGCTTTTAGTAATCGCTTAAAGTCTTTCTTTATTTCAGGCAATGTGTTGGGTGAAAAGTGCGTAGACGGTTGTTTATGAAGCTTGAATTTAGGTTTCATGGATAATCTATGTGCTCCCAAATCTCTATCTAAGCCTGACATTTGTTCATGTTCCCAAGCAAAGTAATCTTTATATTCTTTCAATAAAGATGTTAACTAGGTACTAACTTCTTCATTGAGTAACTGGCTAATAATGGCTGGACAATCTTCTCCTTTATCACCAATGTTTATTCTCACCAATGGATTTTGTGCATGAGCATACCTTAGCTTTGAAACCCTCATCAAATTACCCCAAGTTTGTAGGAGTGTCTTCTTCAAAGCAATTAACTTTATTGACTTCGCTTTGTAAATTGTATTCTGGTCCAAACACAACCATCTTGTCTTTCAGCAATACTAATACTTTTTCTCTTCTAATTTTTTCTTCGAACTCTTCTTCGTAAGCCATTAATCTAGCTTTAAGGGCCATAACTTCGGCTAGAATATTCTGTGACTGGTTCTGGGTCATACCTCCTTGATTATCTTTTTACCAATTACTAACTCTTCAAAGGCCACTATGTCTGACCTCATTTTAGTAAATAGTTCAGTAAGAGCTTCTATTGAATATGGATCTTCGCTTTGCGCTATCAGTTATGTTTCTTCTTCTTTTGGACCACCCTGACTAGTCTATAATTTCCTTCGCACATGAATCATTTTATCGATTTAGCTTCCACATCAAAGGGCCTTTGATATAGTGGTATGACTTCAGTCTCACCTTTATCGTTCCAGAATACTGAGAACTCAAGAGCAATGAAGGGATACCTGACTTCCATGTATCTAGTATTTTCCTAACGGTACATTGTAACTTGTGTGTCCATATATTATGAATAAAACAGTGGTCTTTGTCATACTCCCCACTATTACCTCCAAAGACATCACCAATTTGGTTGAATTTGCTCTTTTATTGAAGTAAGTCAACACTACTTCCGTTGGGATTATATCAGTGTCAAACTTGGCAAACTTCCTTATCATTTTGTGTAAAATAGTATTTATAGTTGCACCATTTTTTATTAGTACTTAGGATACTGGAATGCTGTCAATTAAAGTCTTTGTATACAAGGGCCTTAAATAATTGGTCAAACTCACTAAAGGCTTCCTAAACATGACCTTCCCATTGATTCTCCCTCAACTTTTTCTTATCCTTTTCATCTCAATTTTGCTGAACACGTCTACTTGCAACATTTCCTCGCTCTGGACTTCCTTAACGTTTTTTGCTAGCATAGAACTCTCTAATAACTCACCCCAACCTGTAGGTAGAGGAAATATCTTCGGGAGTGACCCATATTTTTTAGTACAAGGTACTATTCTGTTCGTCTTGGGCATTCCACATAGAACGAGATAATTGAATGAACGTCTAGATTGTTCACCCAACAAGCCCATTGTTAGATTACCTTCTTGATAGAATTGCTTAAGGAGTCTGCCATATGAAACCCTTCTTTTTATGCATGCATTTTGCATCTATATCAAGCTCTTCTTTTATGTCGGTCATCCCATCATCTTCTAACTCACTTACTTCCCCAACTTGAGAAACCACCTCATTATAAGTGTTTCTTTCACATTCTAACGGGAAAGCTGCCTTAGGATGTCAATGAGTCGAGCCGGCTCGGAAGCCGAAGATCAAGGCTCGAGCTTGGCTCGAGTTTTTAGGAATCGAGCTTTTTTTGGCCCGAGCTGAGGCGAGCTCGTCCTAAAAAATAAGGCTAGATTAGAGCTTTAGACTCGAGCTTTTAGGAGCAAAATGGGCCGAGCCGAGCCAAGTCTCGAGCTTTCGATTTTTTTTTGTTTTTATAATAAAATCCATAAATTTTTATCGAAAATGTATATGTACAACGAGTCGACTTGAACTTGTGATTGAATTTCAATGATCGAACTTTTTGGATGGGCTTTTTTTTTTGCTCGAGTCGAGCCGAGCTAAAGTTCATCCTTGAAAAAAAAGTTCGGCTCGAAATTTGGCTCAAGACTTCGAGCCGCGAGCTGAGCTAAGCCCGAGCTTTTTTCGAGCCGAGCTCGAGCGGCTCGAGCTTACGAGCCATTTTGCCATCCCTAAGTTGCCTCTTCTGGTTGTACTGTAACTACTTTGCTTCTTTCATTTTTCTTGAATTTGTTGGCCAATATGTGGTTGTTGCTCATGTTTGGGTGTAATTTACCAAACTGGATTATGGTTAATCATCCAGCATCATCTTCATCTTTCTATCTGACTTTGATTTCCAAACACGTTTTACTTGCTTATGCCTTTTCTTTTGGTTCCTTTGGACTTTCACCTTACTTGGTTTTGAGGATGTTTTTATTCTACACACGAACAAGACTTGTTGCTTTAGAATGTTCCACACATTGTTGTTATCTCATCATTTGTCCATAGGTCTTCTGGAAACGCCTTTGTTGCATCCTTATCATCTCATCGAATGGGATCACTTTCCTTGCTTTAGGATTGAACGAGTGTCACACATTTGAGCGACATGGTCGTGAGCTAAATGTTTGATATTTCGTGATGGGCTAGATGATCTCCAAAATTTCTTGGCGTATAACCATGGGCTATATAATTTCCCACAATACGGCCTTACTTGCCCCTTAAACAATTGGCACTCAGTGGCATTGGCTTGTTGTAATTGTTTCCTCTTGCTTCGCTAATTTCCTTCTGGCATGTAACGCGTGAATTTTCTTCTCCTTTGTCAATAGATTTCCCTATTAAATGTTTAAAAGCACTAGGACATGGTTCATCCTCTCCTTCGTCTATTACCAACTTAAACTTTGGGAGATCAAGCTAGTTGAAATTAGGATATCAACATCCACTGTTGTGGGAATGGGATTTCATCCACTTCCATTTTTTCTTTAATTCAAAGGTGATTCGCCTAGATTCAACAGCATCCTGCAACACATTACTGAAAATCAAGCAATTACTAGTCACATTAGACATTGTATTATGCCACTTACAATATTTTTTACTCTTCATTTGTTCAGGGTTTGGCAGATTTATGCTTTTCACTTAGTTTTATTTATTAGTCTTTATATAGTTGATCAAAAATTGCACCAATTTTGGTAACATCAAATGGAAACGTTCTAGCCTTTTTGTTTTCTTCTTTTGCTAGTTCATCCTTGATATTTCTAACTTGGTTAATATGGGACAAGTATAAGTGTTTCATTTAACCAACTCAACCAAACATACTTCGACTTCATCTTGACCAGTATCGATGGCATGTATGTCAAAATTGGGGTCTCTACAATAAGACCATTTGCTAGATTTTTTATCTATTCCTCATCTCTTAACAATCGCTCAAATTTAATGACATTAGCACTGATTTGAAAGAGATCAAGGAATTCCCTATCTTGGAAATTCTGTTTTAATTCAAAACTAAAAGAAATTAGAGCGATTTTATAAAATTCCTTTTTGAGTAAATAAACAAATCATTTGCACCGAACCATTTTAAATCTATGAAGAAAAGACTCAGCCACTCATTTGACGGTTGGCGCAAGTTTTCTAAATCTGCAAAAGTAACTTCTGATTCAATTTTGTAAAATTGAGCACGAAATAACTACTTCAAGTGTTGCCAAGTTTGGACAGAGTTTGCTGATAAGTTAATGAACCATGAGAAAGCAACCTCAATATGGAAATTTGGGAATAATCTCATTTTGTGGTAATAAGTAACTTAGTGATGGCAACGGTTTGGTTCGGGGTCGATTTTTCCAAAACCATAACTGAACCACCAATTTTTTGCCCATACCATAATCACCCCATAAACGCCTAAGTCGGGTCAGTGCGATTTCAGTGCGTGTCTCAATTTGGTACGGTTCAGTGAGGTTAATAACCACTAAAATATAAATTAATTTTTGCTAGTCCAACTGAAAAAGTCGTTTATTAAAAAAAAGCAATATAACAATACTAAGCAAATTTCACAAATAATATCTCAAATTCAAATGCGAAATGTAAATAATATGCAAATTCACCAATTCAAAATCTGAATTTAACAAATAATATTACGAGCATAACAGTATTAGTATAACAAAAGAGTTTAAGTTTCTATGAATTTCAAACTATTCATTGAAGAACAGTAAAATAGAATAACTTCGATTGTGACCTAAATATTTCTAAGAACATACTAGCAGAGAGAACTTGACAATAAAGCACCTTGAACAACCAAAGGAAAACCAAGTTACTCAAACAAGTACTCTCATGTTAAAGCCAATTTGAGAACATAAGGACTAGTATAACCCTCCACATACAAAGTTCCCTTTCGACCACCATTCACCTACGCATTTCCTAGAAGCAACTTATTATCTAACAACATTATAATAACACCCACCAACATTTCTAAATGTACAGCCTGTGGAGAACTGCTGTCTATCGAAATGAAGATTAACTGAGGGAGTGGAGATGAATGAATCAGATATTCAAATTACTATAGACCTAGGGTTAATGGACTTGGATTGAGTTTTGGTCATGTGGGATAGGTTAATTGTCTTTTAAATAGAAACACTAATTTTGGGCTTTTTAAGTTTTAAATATAGTCCAAAATCAAAAAAAAAAATTATTCGGGTATTCTGTTTGGGGCGGGGTACCAGCACAATTACCATACCCGCCCCACCAAAAATGAGGTTATTAAATTTGCATATCATATCTGCCCCCATTAGTTCGGTTTTTTTCACACAATTCTGTTCGGTTCACCACGGTTTTCGATTTAGGCGGTTCAAATTACCGTCTCTAAAGTAACTTCACCACATTATAATGTAGAAATACCTGTGTGCTCCAAAAGTGTACAACTTTCCTATACCAGTGAACAAGGAAAATTCAGGCATCCTAAACCCTCTAGGCCAAGGATATGTTTGATTTGCGTAGTCTGAATAAGGTTTTTTGTATATTGGGCGAATCACAAGCTGAGTTCATTTAATCTTGAAGGATTTCTGTTATTTGCTCCCTCAACATGGTGTTAGCATTGAATGAAAGTCCTAGTGGTTGTGGTACATATAATACTACTAGTGGCCTAAAAGGATTACCATTGAAGGGTGGATTTACTACTTTATTGGTACGTGTAACATTTGGTCCTATAGTTTAGACATTTCTCTAATATTAAGGGTGCCCACATATTGAATGTTACAACACCTCCCTCGTTAGAAGGTCCAAGAGCCCCATGTTTGATGGTCCAATATGTAATGTTTCTAGGCTTTGACTCGTATTTACGGCGGGTGAACCATTGTTTGTATTTGCAATCGATGAGTCAATGCATATTATACTCCTAGTTTGGAAGTAATTACCCTATCCCATAGGATTTGTATGACATACTTGGCCTACCAATTTGTTCATGAATTCGTTTAATGTATCCAACTGTTTGGCCATATTGTCGTAGTGCATATTTCCATTTTGAGCAAGTTTTCTACGGTATGAATACTTTGCAAGTTTACATGTTCAACAATGTCTTGAGTGTGTTCTCTCAGCAGTGAAGACATGGTACATGAGCTCTGTTGTTGGTTCAAAACAGCTGCGAGATCCTTCTATCTTCGGAGTGGTTTGATGACCCTCATATTGCTCAATCACAGAAGGAACACATCGCTATGTAGCTGGCTCCTTGTCAGAATTTTTATGAGGCGTGATGTTTCAAACTTTTCTAGCACCAGTTGTTTCACTGGGTGTACCAAATTAAAAAATGATCAGAAAAATGTGTAAGGGACAAATATCTTGAGACAAAGTCCTAAAACAGAGTGTTAGTACTAGAAAAGCTTAAATTAAAACATGCCTCTAAGGAGCGTAAGCACACAAATGTAACTAGGGAAATTCTATAAAATCTAAGATAAAAATTAAATCTCTATTTTGACAATTCAAATAAGAGTTATTCTAAATGTTTAAATTTCTACATTATAAACAACTACTATTTTGAGTCTCTAAAGTGGTTCATTTGCTTCGTAACCAATTTGGAATGCGAGATTTGTAACTGCTCACAATGTCACCCTTTGTACTGATTGACTTTTCCAGTAACTTCCCTTGATGATAAAACTTGAGTCGCCCACGTTCTCAATAACTGCTAGCACTGCAATAACTGCTCACATTCTCAATAACTTCTTACGTTTTGATAACTGCTCACGATGGCTCCATTGAAACTTCTTCTTGTGCATCGTTCAACATTAGGTTGCCCAAACTTTGATCCATTCGCCCAATCGTCAAAACTTCTCCACATCGCCCTGATACTTATAACTTGGGTTCTCACATTTGGGCATTCAAGTTGGGCCTTTGAATTGAATATTTTTATGTGTTAAAAATAATCTTCCCTATATCTAATTAATAGTAAATCCTAATATATATATATATATAGAATTTGTTGTACAAATTGCAATTAAAGGTGGATAATCCATTTGCAATGTTTAAAGATTGAGAACCGACTTACTATTTAATTAATAGATTGAGGACCAAGATACAATTGTTTTCAAAATGGTTAATTATTATTACTTATTAATTTGTATTTTATTCTATTGTAATTGATAAGTGTGTTTTACATACTTGTTTTACTTTTAAATAGACAATTTAATTGACAAATTGAGCGAATTTCTACTTATAAATTGTGTTTATCTTGTACAATTAGGTACAACCTCAATTGGAAAGAAAATAGACAAGATTGGAGAGCAATTGAGCGAAAAAAGAAGCAATTTTGATGTTCAAGGACCTAATTGAAAGAAATTAAAAGTTCAGGGACTCAATTGCAACATCTTAAAAAGTTGGAGGCCTAAACATGAAAATATTTCAGGGGCAAAGTTGTAATAAAATTCAAGATTTGAGGACTAAATTGGAGAATATCAGAAGTTGGAAGACCCAATTGCAAATCATGGAAGGACGGAACTGCTAGGTGAACCACGCGATCGCATGTCTCGACCGGGTCGCGTTCGCGAAATCAGACCAAAAATCAACTCGAGAGTTTTCAACCTAACCACGCGATCGCGAGGCATTCAGCCACGCGATCACTTGGTAATAATTTTGAAAAATAATTTGGGCCGACCCGGTTCGGCCGAAACGCTGAAGGGGACGGATCTACGCGAATTTTTGGTATTTTTGAGCGTTTTGACTAGGTTTTCAAGAACTTTTTATCACAATTTTTTCATCCAAACCCTAGCCCCTCATCTCCCATTTTTCTTCTTCTTTCTTTTCTTTTCTTTTCTTTTCTTTATTTTTGCTTTAGTTTGTAATTTTAGTTTGTAGTTTTGTTTTGTTTCTATGTTGCTAGTCTCCATTGAAGTTATGAAACAAAAAGTGAGATGAAGATTCAAAGCATTGTTGAAGGAATTTTGGGGCAAAAATCAAGGGAAGTGATTTATTTCATTATCTTGTATTTTTAATCTTTGATTTCTATATTTTGTGATGTATTTTTGTAAACCTCAACTTTTGTGCAATATTTATACAATAGGCTAGTTGTTTTATATTGGGATGATTGATGTAGCTTAACTTAGTTTAAGTAATTTTAATATTTGTTTATTAATTTTGAGCTTATTTCATGTGTGTTTGTTATTGAGATTATTCCATATGTTTGATTGATCACCAAATATATGTTTTGTGAAGTGTATGATAATCGAGAGATATTGTGCATTTTAGATCAAATAACAAATACTCTAGGTTCTTGTTAAGGATAGAGATATACCTTAAACCCTAGATGATCCATCGAGCTATTTTCACAAAGAGTTAATGCATTGATTGGACTTTAATCGATATAGAGATATAGTAGATTAAACCAATTGTTTATGGTTAATTTCACTCGAGAGAGGTAATTAACTAAGTTTGGAAAATCGGGTCTCACATTGTAAATGAGTAATTTATTAATTTGCATGTGTTGAGAAATTACTTAAACAAGAGTTAAGTGAAATCATGAATCTCAACAATTTTATCTTTCATTTTCCTTATTTTAATTTTGTTTAAAATTAGTTTCGTTAATTTAGAATTGTCAAAAATCCATCTTTTAATTGTGTGTTTATCTTTGTTATTAGAATTAAATTAATTAAAGTTGTATAATTTAAAGTAAACATTCCTCGTGGGATCGACAATCCGGACTCAAAAAGTCCACTTTACTACTTGTTTGCGATATCGTTCACTTGCGATAATAATTTTTCACAACAAGTTTTTGGCGCCGTTGTCGGTGAATGTTTTTACTTTGATTATTACTTTAGTGAGTTTTAGTTTTAACAACTTGTAATTATTTTCTTTTATATTTTATTTTGCTACCTTTAGTTAACCACCACTATTCTAATCTTTCTCGTGTTTGGTTTTCTTTCTATGCATATTTGATTTTGACATTGGAAAAATAGGAAAGCAATTTCATTGAACAATCTCAACATGGGTGATGAATACATGCTCGAAGAATATTCAAGTTGTGAAATTTGTTACAAGATGCATTGTAATGGACAATGTTTGTTTTCGGGGAATAATTTGATTACGTCGAAGCTTATTAAGTTTAGACAATATTAGAAATGTCGAAAACAAGCAAGTGAATCTTCGGATGTGAGTTACATGCTCTTTGGAGATTGTGTACCGGATGATTGGGATGAGGACATCACTCTTATGGGAGATGGTCCTCCACTATTGAATGAGAAGGTACTTGCAAAGTATTACAATGAGCTTGCCAATTTGGATGAAGATGATATGCTTATGGGGGATGTCATATATTGGAAAGGATTCCAAACGTGGGGATATAATCCACTCTTGGGAATTAATAGGAAAAACTTGTCATTTCCCATGGATTCAAATTTTGGATCGGTCATTCAATCCGAGGAGGTATCAACTAATAGAGATGAGCTTGAAGAGAATGATAAGTTAATCACAAAAGAATCACATGGAGAAGTATGGAATAGGAAAGTCCCATGACTTTGGAAGGGGAAAAATGCAAGTATTTCGATTCAATGAAGAGTGGGGCAAAGCCAAAAGAAGCAAAATGGGGAAGGCATCAAAAGATATATTTAGAGTGCCATGAAGAACTTATACGGAGAGTCGAGCTAATGACTTTAAAATAAGCGTTTAATGAGAGGCAACTCATTCTCTATCTTTTACTTGCTTTATTTTTATTTTTTGCATATTATTTACATTCTTGCATTTTATTTACTTTCTTGCAAATAAGTTGGTTAGGCCAAGTCTCTATCTTCTACATTTATTTTCCTCAAATTGGGTAGTGTGAAATAGCTCTAATGCATTCTCATTCAATTCTAGCATATACTCATATCAAATTTTCAAAGTGAAAATTTGCTTAAAAATTCATTTTTTAAATCACTTGGTTCATATTATCTTTTATCCTCAAGTGTGATTTAATATTGATGTGGATTGTCAAATTGTATTAGATTCCTGAGTTAGAATTGAAAGGTTGAATGTAATTTTACTTTTTGGATCATTCACCACTTAATATCTACTTTTTTCTTGTATTTTCATAGGATGCTCACAAGGTGTTCGATGAAATGCCTCATTGGAGAAATTTGTGTTCAATTGATTTGAGGTTTCAACACAAGTTTGGGGGTGGATTGTTGGTGATTGCAATGAGAGTTTGCCCTACCAATTCTTGGGATATCTAGTAACTTCTTTCCTCTTACTTTGATTTTATTTTACACATTGAAGACAATGTGCATTTCAAGTTTGGGGGTGATTTCTTATTGTGTATTGACATGTTAGATAGTCTTGCCGGTCAGGACTACTTAGATGTTTAAAATTGTTATTGATTCATGATTTATGACCAATATGCTACCTGTGTTTATTTTTATAAAATGTTTATCCATGCAAGATCATATTTTTCTTGAGCACAATAGTCATAATCAATTGTTGGTGAAGTTTAAGAATTATTAAAGGGTGAAGAGGTTAATGGAGTAGAAGAACTAGGTTGTGAGCTTGTATTTTAATTTTTATCAACCTATCCAATATTTCCTAAAACTCTAAATCTCTTTATCCTATTGTAAGACAAGTTTGGGGGTGGTCGACCCGGTGAAGGAGACGGTCTAAATGTGTGGTGATTTCATGCATGTTGGAAATAAATTTTGTGTGGAGTGTATTTCGTCAAGTATAAGCTAAGTAATGACCGTATGCTAAAGTTCTAAGCCCATTTTAATTATTGCATTGCATTGCCCTATCTCGAAGCCTTTTTTACTCGAGTAATTAAGCCCGTAGGAGTATCTTGAAACTTGGTGCCTTAAATTTGAAACTTGGGAGTCGTCGGCCTAAAGCTCACTACATGGGTCAATTAGAAAGCTTAATGAGTGGGTACTCACACACACACACTCAAAAAAAAAAGTACTTCATTATTGCATTTGCTTAATAAGTCTATCTCACTTCGTAGCCTTTTTGACTCGAGTTATTAAGTCCGTAGGGGTATTTTGAAACCTAGTACCCTTTGATCTTAAAACAATCGGGGAGTTTCCGACCTAAAGCTCGCTACATGGGTCAATTAGAAAGCTTAAGGGAGTGGGGAAGACACGAGCATTCATCACGTTAGTTTTTAAAAATCATGCATTTGTACTTGCATAAGGGCTTTTAGATTAATAGTGGGTTTGAATTGCTTAGTATAAGCTTGAATGTCGAAGAACTCATTTAGTGGAGAATCAGTACATTTCTAGACTGTTGAAATTGCCGGTAAAACACAACCAACCTAGAGTGGAAAAAGAAAATAGTGATTTGAGAGTACCCTCTAAAATTGCATCCCGAGAGAGGAAAGAAAAATATTTATTGGGGGATAAATGTCACGAGTGGGAAAGAAAAAGAATTGACCACTAATGGTGGGTTTGTTTTGACTTGAAACCTCTTTACTCATCAATATTCTCGAAACTTAATTGACAATTGAAAGTGACTTTGCACACACACACCGATTGAACAATGGATAAGCTAAACTTCTTTTTGGTAGCATTGTTTGGAATCATACTTTTGAATTGATTATACAATTTTACACTCATGAGAAATTTGTAAGTTATCTAACATTGTTGATCTATATTTCACTTTACTTGATTGCACTAGTAGATAATTTTGCTCGAGACGAGCAAAAGCTCAAGTTTGGGGGTGTGATAAGTGTGTTTTACATACTTATTTTGCTTTTAAATCGACAATTTAATTGACAAATTGAGCGAATTTCTACTTATAAATTGTGTTTATCTTGTACAATTAGGTACAATCTCAATTGGAAAGAAAATGGACAAGATTGGGGAGCAATTGAGCGAAAAAGGAGCAGTTTTGATGTTCAAGGGCCTAATTGAAAGAAATCAAAAGTTCAGGGACTCAATTGCAACATCTCAAAAAGTTGGAGGACTAAACATGCAAAAATTTCAGGGGCAAAGTTGTAATAAAAATCAAAATTCGAGGACTAAATTGAAGAAGACCAGAAGTTGGAGGACCTAATTACAAATCATGGAAGGACGGAGCTGTCGGTGAGCCACGCGATCGCGTGTCTCGAACGGGTCGCGTTCGCGAAATCAGGCCAAAAATCAACCCGAGAGTTTTCAGCCTAATCACGCGATCGCGAGGCATTCAGCCACGCGATCACGTGGTAATAATTTTGAAAAATAATTTTGGCTGACCCGGTTCGGCCCAAACGCTGAAGGGCGCGGATCTACGCGAATTTTTGGTATTTTTTGGCGTTTTTACTAGGTTTTCAAGAACTTTTTATCACAATTTTTTCGTCCAAACCCTAGTCCCTCTTCTCCCCTTTTTCTTCTTCTTTCTTTTCTTTTCTTTTCTTTATTTTTGCTTTAGTTTGTAATTTTAGTTTATAGTTTAGTTTTGTTTCTATGTTGCTGGTCTCCATTGAAGTTATGAAGCAAAAAGTGAGGTGAAGATTCAAAGTATTGTTGAAGGAATTTTGGGGCAATAATCAAGGGAAGTGATTTATTTCATTATCTTGTATTTTTAATCTTTGATTTCTATATTTTGTGATGTATTTTTGTAAACCTCAACTTTTGTGCAATATTTATACAATGGGCTAGTTGTTTTATGTTGAGATGATTGATGTAACTTAACTTAGTTTAAGTAATTTTAATGTTTGTTTATTAATTTTGAACTTATTTCATGTGTGTTTGTTGTTGAGATTATTCCATGTGTTTGATTGATTACCAAATATATATTTTGTGAAGTGTATGATAATCGAGAGATATTGTGCATTTTAGACCAAATAACAAATGTTCTAGGTTATTGTTAAGGATAGAGATATACCTTAAATCCTAGATGATCCATTGAGCTATTTTCACAAAGAGTTAATGCAATTGATTGGGCTTTAATATACAAAGAGATATAGTAGATTAAACTAATTGATTAGTGTTAATTTCACTCGAGAGAAGTAATTAACTAAGCTTGAAAAATCGGGTCTAACATTGTAAATGAGTAATTTATTAATTTGCATGCGTTGAGAAATTACTTAAGTAAGAGTAAAGTGAAATCATGAATCCCTACAATTTTATCTTTCATTTTCCTTATTTTAATTTGGTTTAAAATTAGTTTCATTAATTTAGAATTGTCAAAAATCCATCTTTTAATTGTGTGTTTCTCTTTGTTGTTAGAATTAAATTAATTAATGTTGTATAATCTAAAGTAAACATTCCTCGTGGGATCGAAAATCCGGACTCAAAAAATTCACTTTATTACTTGTACGCGACTCATGCGCTTGCAGTACACACTATTTTGAGCGAACAGTAATGTAACTAGAATTTCTCCCGTGCGATGCAAGAAATTACTATTCAAAAATATCGATTTCGATAAAAATTTGTAAAACTTTAATACTTATGCATAATCAACACAAATCTAAAATGTATGAAAAATAATATTATATTACAATAACTATTAAATTTTAATAAACAATATAACTAATTCAAATTATAATATCTTATTTGAATTGTAAAAGTCAATTTATATGTTTAAGTAAAATAAACTATTAATTTCAATAATTTTATGAGTTATTATTAACTTCATAAAAAATGCAAATTTAGTAGTTTATTTAATGATATATTATGTTTGATGTAATACTATGGATACAATATTGATTCTGTGGAAAATATCAATATATTTCTCATGATTTATGCATTTGACTCTCGTATTTAAGTTTTCCCAATTTTCATTCAAAATATTAATCACAATAATTATAAATGCGTGTTTAATCTTAAACCCACAAATATTTGTATTTAACCAATAAAATTATATTTTTACTTATAAAATCAAATAGACAAAATAATAATTACGTAAATCTAGTAATTATCATGATATGACAAAAAGTAATGTTGGAGTCAAAAAATCATACCGAAAATTATATATCATATAACCTTTACACAACTATTAAAATCAAGAATGATTGAAAAAAATATCATTCTTTCTTAACCATAATATTCACAATTTCTGCATTTATATCTCGTGTTTAACATTTTATCTATATTTCTTTCAAAAATATTAATCACAATAATTATAAATGTGTGTTTAATCGTAACCCAACAAATATTTGTATTTGATCAATAAAATTATACTTTTATTTATAAAATCAAATAGTTAAAATAATACTTATGCAAATTTTGCAATAACATTTAGAAGAAGGCCAAAGTAGATCTAATGCAAGTAATTGAATTATGATATCAAACATTTCTCATATGTATAGTAAAAATGCATGTATTTGAATTCTGAATTTCTAAGCAAGCAATGAATCACACTGTGATGTTTCGGATTCCGACGAAGGCAAATTTCGGATTTTGTTGCAATATTATTATTTTATGTTCTCAAAAAAGGCAACACAATATTTAAAGAGTCTTATTGATTCTAAATTTACTGCGGCGAACTTACTAAATTTAGTTATTAAATAATCTATATATTCTGAAAAAGATTTCGAAATTTCCAAATGCAGTAACTTGAAAAAAAGTGGGAAACTGTGTGTGTATAATGGTGACTGTCGACGATCTATAAGCATTCAAAGGGCATATCAACGTCAATACTTAGCTTAGTAGTACCAGAGAAGCATTTGAAATTCTTAAGTTCCATGAGTCCTAGTTTCGAAATCCTCTAGGGATGCGTATACCTAGCGTAGAACAAAACCACCACGGTGGATAATTCATGTGTCGACGATCTGTAAGCACCTCAAGGACATGATAACTTCAACATAAAAATGCTCATTTTTATGTTGACGTTGTCTTTCCTTGGAGTGCTTACAGGTCGTTAACACACGGTATTGTCCAACACGTAGTATGAATTTGTTCCACTCTAGGTGGAAGCGTCCCCGGGAGGTTTCAAACATTAGACCTATAAAACTTAAGAATTTAAGGGAGGCCTGAAATTCTTAAGTTCCATAGGTCCAAAGTTCGAAATCTCCTGGGACGCGTCCACCTAGAGTGGAACAAATTCACACTACGCGGTGGACAATACCGTGTGTTGACGACCTTAGCTTACTTGTACTATGGAGGCCTTTGCAATTTTTAAGTTCCATAGGTCCAAGGTCGAAACTCCCTGAGAACGCATCAATCTAGAGTGGAACAAATTCACACCATGCGGTGGACAATACCATGTGTTGATGACCTTAGCTTAGTGGTACCAGAGAGGTTTTTGAAATTTTTAAGTTCCATAGGTTCAATGTCGAAATTTTCTAGGGATGCGTCCATCTAGAATGGAACAAATACACACTACGCGATGGACAATATCGTGTATTGTCGATCTGTAAGCACCCCAAGGCAACGTCAACAATGACGATTATCCTATTATATAATGGAATTTGTCCAAGGATAATTCTATTTGTTCTCGTTGACACAATGGGTTATTCTTTTCTTAAATGGAGTGGAATTCATGAATATTTTATTCAACTCTATACCCTATCTCTTAACAGATCCCACACGTTTTCTTATAAATGGTTTTTCTTACAACTTAACACCTATATCATGTGATTAGGGATAATATTTAGGCATGCTAGAATTTGAGAAGTTTTTTGATCAAAAAATTTGATTGAATTTTGAATCAACACATCTTAACTTTTCCTCTTAAACAAATTGTTAACATTTATTTCCTCGTAAACTATTTTCCGCACTTGTTATCAAACGTACCATAAGTTTTAAAAGAATCGATAATTCAAGATTCATACAAATTTGTTAACATTTATTTCCTCATAAACTTATTTTCAACCATAAAATCTAATGATAATATAAATTATACACACGAACCAAAATTTAATCACTTTTTTTTTTTTTAACAGTCACAATAATAAAATCTACCGAAAAAATAAACTTTGTCGGCTAAGTTTGAGAAAGTCATGTTTTGTTTTGATTAAAATATGATTTTAATCTAAAATTACTTTTTAATCACATTTTTTCTCTTCAATTTTTAACAAAACTTTTTACACACCGTTCTTTTATGCAATCGTTATAATTTATAAACAAAACAAATTTTCAAATAACTTTTTAAAAACACACATTTTTTTTTTTCAATTTTCAACCATACATTTTACATAAAAAATACTAAAAATTAAAAAAAAAATGGTGGCAAAAAGGAGCCGAACACTTACAGAAAATTCAACTAAATTTTCTCTATCCAATTTAAAAAGCCGCCAAAGAGTCATTTATCATGTCTTTGACCCCATTTTTTTGGAAAAATTTGTGGTTATGAATAGCATTTTTGAGAGAATGTGTGATTAAGCCACCATTTGGTAAATTTACTATTTTTAATTTATAAACCACACAATTTCTCAAACCACTTTTTAATCACACTTATTTTCTCTTTTCAATTTTCAACCATTACTTTTTACCTCAAAATTATAAATAAACCAGTTTATAAACCAAACAGTATTATCAAACGGAGTTTGAAAAATAAAAAATTGTAGGTTTTACTAAGATAAATGATTGAGATTGAGCGTTGAGTAAATTTTATTTTAAAAAATGGGAACCAAGCATGAGCTTAATCGCACATTTTATCAACTTTTATAAAAAAAATCTTTCGTTTGATAAACTGTTTATAAACCGATTTATAAATAACACAAATTCACAAACTATTTGAATTAATCTAAGTGCACAATTATTTTGAACAATATAAATGATAATTTAATGAAGTGAAAGTGTTATTGTTGTTGATTTAAATGATGATGTGATGTATGAAAAAAATAGAATTGCGCCACGTAAACAAATTATCATTTTTATTGTGACCCTGATTGTGAATGTAGGAAAGTTGAATTACTTTTTAATTATACATATTTTCTCTTTCCACTTTTCAATCATATATTTTAGAATAAAATACTACTAATAAATAAATTAGTTTATAACCACATCTTTTTAAAATTTACATTTTATTTTTATTAATTTTTCAAATTTTCAATTACCTTCTCAACTTAGTAAAATTTTAACCAAATCAAAGGAATCGATGAGAATATTGATTTATTTATAATTTTGAGGTAAAAAATAATGTTTGAAAGGAGAAAATTTTAATAGTTTGTAAAATGATTTATAAACTAGTGTATCTTGGCTAAATTGAATCAATTTCTTTCTGTTTCACTTCTACAATAAAATATTCTGAACTGAAAAGGGAGTACATTCGATATTTCTATAAATTACGAGGGACCAAAACGAAAAAACCACAAATTGTTTCATTTTCCTCTAATACCCCTACTCTCATTTTGCTTTTCTCTTCGACCCCCAAACTTTTCTAGTCTTTCACTTCTACCCTAAAAACTACATGAAAAGTTCAGACTGCAATACAGTGTAATAATTTGCAGCCTCATCTTCAAGCTCCCACAACCCATCAAACGAAGCAGCAAAAGCATTATATTTTACAGAGTTGATTTCTTCATCAACTCGGTCGCTAGTGTTAGGAATTCCAAGCTCATCATCTGAGGCTTCAAGGAGGTGTCTAATTACTTTAATACTATCATCCTCTTCTTCTTCTTTAGGGCTAAACTCATCTCCGTCGGAGTTTGTGGTGCCGGGGCAGGCCGGTTGATGGTCCTGTTCAGGTTCTAAGGCCGTACAGGGTTGCGGGTCACCGGTGATCTCCCGTTGTAGGGAAGAGAAAATGGCTGATAAATCTTGATGTGGCTCATTTTCTTCTTGCTCTTCATCAAGAATGGATAATATGTTGTTGTATGATTTGTGGCGCTTTAGGTATGAATCTTCAAGCTCAAAGTCTTGCTCATGGGGATCTTCTCTCTGTCGTTTTGATTGTGTTTCAGCCATTTGATAGAGAGAGAGAGAGAGAGAGAGAGAGAGAGAGAGAGAGAGGCTAATGGAGATTCGAGAATATGAGGGAGAGAGAGAGAGTGTGCGATGAGGAAAAGGGGTAGGGTTTGAGAGGTTTATATAGAGAGAGTGGATACGTGAAGTTTCGGTCAAAGATAGAAAGTGCTAAATCTATTTAAAAATCAAATACTAAAATTTTTATTAGCAAGTTTATAAATAAATATATTTTCTCAAATTATCTTTTAACAATATATTTTTTAAAGTAATTTTGAACCTCATATTTTATTTTAAAAATATCATATTCTTCGTTTATAATAATGTTTTATAAATTTTTACTCTTGGTGAGATGTCGATGGGAGCTCCTGCAGAATTTATAATGATTGATTGTCATTTTTAAGGAAAAATATTTGATGAAAAGTGATTTGAAAAATATGTATAATTAAAAAATAATTTTGAAAATTGTATTAAATTGTTATAATTAACTAATTGATGAATTGAAGTAAATGATTTATCATTTAATTATCTGTTTGGTAATATTGTATAATTTATAAACTGATTTATTTATGATTTTAAAGTAAAAAGTAGTGATCGAAAATTGAAGTAAAAAAAAATGTGTGTGATTAAAAGGTGATTTGAAAAATTATATATTTATAAACTTTTTTATAAATCAATTTATTTTGTTTACCAAATGAATGAAGTTATCATTCCATTTCTTAGCATGCTTTACCTTGTTGATCTTTTGTAATTTTTAGAAGAGTTAATAGCACAAAACGTCCCAACGTTTGACATGTATTGTGCAAAACGTCCCAACGTTTTGATTTTTGACGTTAAACATCCCAACCTTTACAATTTTTGGTAGAAGACATCCTTTCTGTCAATTTTAACCCCATTTCACCGTTAACTTCAAATTGAACAGTAAATGTCAAGGGCATTTTTGTCCAAAAAAAAAGCAGCCCATTCATAGTTGGGTAATTGGCACAAAACGTCCCTACGTTTGACACTTATTGTGGAAAAACGTCCCTACGTTTATTTTTTTGGCGAATAACGTCCCTACGTTTATTTTTTTGGCGAATAACGTCCCTACCTTTAAATTTTCTTGTTCATTAGTCCCCAAAGTTTACTTTTCTTTCAATTTAGTCATTCCGTATTTTATTTAAAGGTAATTGTCTTCAAACGTGTATAACTTTTGATCTACAACTTCGAATTGCACTCCGTTTTTTGCGTTGAACTCCAAATTCAACCATCTTTCTTATGATGTATCATGTGCTCATTTATTAAACATTTCGTTTTGACTTTTGTATAGTAGATACTTATTTTGTAATGGCATAATTGATTGACGTAAATTGATTTCTGTAAATTTTATTGAAACAGTGACATTTTAATTTTAGTGTGTGTTCGGCGGCCAGCGGAATTTATAAATTGAATTTATTTGACTTTGTAATCTTTTTAAGGTAAAATATTTGGTTAAAAATTGGTATGTTTAGCCCCTGTTTGAGCCATGTTTGTAGCGCCCCGAGTTCCGTATACCCGATTCACTACGTCATTTTCTGTCTAAATTTTTCGAATAATATTTTTGCGGAAGAAATAATTGAAATTCATTTTTGGCAACATTAAATAAACTGTAATGGCCGATAAAATTGAAAACATTTATGAAACCATTTGAAATAGTAAATCGAACCATTAATTTTGTAAAGAAATTGACAATGTCATAATTTCTCAAATAAATGAACTTCTCTAAATTATTCGATGTTTGGAAAATACGGAAATCATTAACGTCAAACTTTCAACCGTTTAACGATTATTGCCACCATCATTCATCGCTCGCCACCGTCTCCGAAATCTGCAAAACTGTTAAAAAGTAGGGTGAGTATTTCATGGGGGAAATACTCAGTAGACTCATCGCAAATTAATTTAATTTATAAGATGATTAAACACATAAATCCCGGCTCTTTATAAAACGGGCATTGATAGAGCTTCTTTATAAAACGGCTCTTGATAAAACTCATATTGTGCATTACAGCACGGGACATATTTTGCAAATCATAGGCTCTTTGAAATTAGCTCTTTGAAAACAGCTCTTTGAAAACCATATACTTATAAAAACATTTTAATTATGCCAAGCATAATTTCTTTTGAAAGCATAACATAAGATAGGATTGAAATCCTCATAAACATAGAGAGACACAAGAACTTTACCGAACTTAGGTGGCAAGAATTCTTATACAGTAAAATCATAATAACAGTAAGATCATAATAACAGTAAGTATACCAAAACATAATTCATGAAATTCATAGGGATCATTTCCATCATAACATAAGATAGGATCGAAATCCTCATAAACATATGCGACAGGAATTTTACCGAACTTAGGTGGTAAATCCTCATAAACATATGGAAAGACAGGAATTTTACCGAACTTAGGTGGTAAATCCTCATAAACTTATGGAGACACAAGAATTTTACCGAACTTAGGTGGTAAGAATTCTTATGTGCATAGCAATGATCCAAAACATATAAAACATTATCGTAAAAACATAGGGTATACTTACTTTTCATAAAAACATAAGGTATATTTACCTTTCATAAAACATACTTAATTTTCTTGAAAATTGACTTTCACAAGTCACATGACATTCATATAAAATCATAATTTAAATCAATTAATAAGTGCGAGTCTACCTCAAATCCGACGAGTGCAAAGTTGAGCGGGAATGACTTCAATTTCTTTAAATTCTCCGTACGCTTCGTCTTAGCCAATAAGTCACTTTAGTATATCGAATATATAGTTCAAAATGATAAATTATAATTTGAGGACTAAAATTGATGTTTTGAAAGTTGAGGGACTAAAATGAATGCTTTGAAAGTTCAGGGACTAAAATAGATATTTTGAAAGTTGAGGGACTAAAATAGATACTTTTGATAGTTGAGGGACTCAAATGAATACTTTTGAAACTTGAGCTTAAAAGTAAATCAGCAGGGACTGAAGTGATCAGATTTTGAAAATGAAAGGGCTGATTAAAACTCATTTAAAACTTAAGGGCTGAAATTGATGATTTTAAAAGTTGAAAGGACTGAAATAAAACCTTTTTAAAACATAGGGACTGATTTGAAATAACTTTAAAAGATGGGGACTAATGATGCAAATTCTGAAAGTTAAATATAATATCAAATTAATCATTCAGATCTTAACCTTCTCTCTCTCAAAATCACTTTCTCTCGTTCGATACAATCACAGACAGAGAGCGAAAGGAGAGAGGGAGGCGATCGGCGACTGGGAAGGGCGAGAGCTGGGGAAATCCGGCGGAGGTACTGCCGGCTCAGGTGCGGTGAGTGGCTAGACCGAGGCTTGAAGGTCACGATTTGGGTGTGAGTTTTAGGTGCGAGACCGAAAGTAAATCAAGACTGGAAGTTATGGTTTTCCGGCGAAGAGGGCGGCGGTCGAGGTAGGTAATAGATCTATTTCTGATTTTTGGGTTTTATTTGAGTTATTATTTTGAGTTTGAGCTGAACTTGGAGTTGGCTGCGTGGTGGTTTGGCCGGGATGTTTGATGGAGGTTGGTTGCAGTAGGTGGTTATGGTGATTGTAGCAGAGGATGAAAATCTGATGATGGTGAGTGAGGGTAGTGAACTGTGATGGTGGCTATTGTGTGATCGATCCTGGAAGGAGGCAGAGTGGTGGAAATGGATTGATGTTGGTTCGTGGGTCGATGCAGACGGTGGTGTTCTTTAGTGTGGCCGTGGCTGCGGACTGGTGATGATGATGATTGGCATTGGTTATGATTCGGCAGTGATTTGGTCAGTTTGTTGTGTGATGGAGCAGTGCTGAGGATGATTGTTTTGGGGAATATTAGTTGTTGATGGTTCTGATTGAATTGGCATTGATGCAGTGATGAATTTCCGGTGATAATCTGATTGGCAGTGAACTGGTGGGGCGATGGTTATTGAAATGGTTGTCTTGGTTGCAAGTAGATGGTGTAGTGTATGGTGATAGGCAGCAGTTTGTTGGAATGGCTGTGGTTATTGAAGATGATGGAGTTGGGTGCAGGCATTGATGGTAGACGTGATGATTCATGGGGATGAAGGTGGTTTGATCTGTACTTATGGTTTTATACAGATTTGTGTTAGTGTGGTGGAATTAAGATAGGTGGAAATGAAATTGTGTTTTGGTTAGTGGAGAATTTGGTGTGAAATAAAATAGAATATCATCATTATGTTTTGATGGTTGATTTGGTGGAGAATATGATGGATACGGGTGATGAATGTTGGTGTTTTTAAAGGAAAAGAGAAAGAAATTAAAATGATTAAAGAGGAGACATGGGGAATCATCAAATAAAAATAATGGAAAGGGAATATGGGTTGTGCCATGTGAGTTGAATGGAGGTGTGGTTGTATGATGAAACCGTGGTGAAGTTTTAGGTTGGGTAGGAATTAGATTAGGTGTAAGGTTTTAGAATAAAATGATTAGATTTTGTGAAAAGAAAAAGGAGATGTGTTGTATAATGAGATGGAAAGAGGAATAAAGAAAATGGTGTAAAGATATGAAAACATGTGGAGAAAATTTGGTTTAATTAGATACAATCAAATTAAAATAAATAAATATTGAGATAAAAATTGAATTACGTATTTGGACTTGAAATAATTTGAATAAGGAAAATTGAGATATTTTAATAAATTTTGAATTAAAAATGATTTTGAAAATAATACTTTGAATAAATAATTAAAATAACATAATTTTAGAAATTCGGATTTTAATTTAAAATCGAACAAATTCGATATTTCTTGACTTGGCTAGACGAATCCGTCGCGGCATTAATTTCAAAACAATAGCGACTCAATTTTCTAAATATTAAAATAATTATTTATTGCATAAAAATTCTGGGTCGCTATAATCTTACCCCCTTAAAATAATTTCGTCCTCGAAATTAAACTTACTTAATCTTATGATTTCTGAATACTTAATCAGAATCTCTTCTTTCTCTTATGTAGCATCATCGCTACCATATTTAACCCAACCATATTTAACCACTGGACTTTGACTAAATGCATCACTTTGTTTTCTCAAGAACATGGACTTTTCTATAGACATATGTGTCTACTCAAAAATTCTTCTGAATCGTATGTGACTGAAAGTTCACTATTCTTTGAATTCCATTATTATGAACCAAAAACAACATAACTTATTCATAGATGATCAACTTATTTCATAATCTCAATACATCATCACCTTCAATTATCATCATCATATCATTCCTTAAAATTTTCTATTGTACCTTTATATTCAACTAACCTTACGTTCATCATCATTATCTTCACATAATCCCAAACAACATCATGTCTCTTTACTAATTTCTGTAATTCCAAAAAAAAAATCTCTTCAAGTTTCCATGAATCTTTACTGATATATCAAACCATAATAATTTATCATCTCTAAACTTCTTATCATCGAATATTCCCAAAATAATCAAAACAATTCCCAATCGTATGTAAAAATTTCATCATATCTTGTAGTATTCATGTAACATGTCACTTATCATCGTATCATGTGACCTCAGATATTCTTATATATCTCTAAAATTTCAACAAATCTTTACTGACATCTCATATCATAATAATTTTTCCTTTCTTCTTATCATCGAATATTCCAAAAAAAAAATAATCAAAGAATTACCTGAATATTCTCTTTACGTAATATACCCAAACATATCAACATAATATCATCAACTTATCTTTCCAATATTTGTAACCCAAAATTCAGTAAACAAATATCTTCCAAATAACTAATATTCTTTACTTAAATGTCACCACATTTCCTGCCAAGTATTTCTTTCACTTATACATACTTATGAATTCTGATTCAATACGGTCCTTATTTCTCTTTCACGTATTCCAGTATCATCTCACTATACCTTGATTATTATACCAAAAATATCAGTACCAAAATCCAATAAAATATTCCATATCTCCAATCTTATCATCAAATTTTCTTTTGTCGAGAAAAATAACAGCGCATTAACTCTTGTTCCCACTTTTCATTATACTTTAAATCATACATCAAGTACTCGGTATCAAATACTCATTCTAGCTGAGAGCTAAGATACTAACTTAAAACAGCATCACAAGGATCAGATATGTTATTCTCAAACTTAAGAACTTCACTAATTTCCCAAATCTGAAATTCAAAATTAAAATTTTCTATTCTCCCAAACTTCAATTCATATCACACTTTATGAACAATACTCTGATTAATCTTATCACCATTAAATAAGACTTCTGTAAATCATATAGGATTCCTCATCAAATTTGCTTAACCCAAAGATACAATCCCATAATTTAAAATCACACAACTGATCATCTCAGATTTTCCATTATTGTAGCCAAAATATTTACTCACTTCAAAAGTACAACCAATAATAATTAATCGAAACTGCATCACTAAATCTTTAAATAAACCCATATATTATGACTAAAAGTGAAAATTCTCAATCGTAGATAATATTTCACCATAATGCAATAAACCATCAAAATAAGATCATCGAACTCAATATTCACACGATTCTTCCCTGGATAACCATAACCTTCCTTAACCGTCTAGTCGTCATATCTACCACGTACCTTATACGTCAATCTGATCACTAATATAATATATCAATTTCTTAGACTAAAAAAAATCTTGGATTCTACCGTGGTCCCTCTTCTGAACACCATTCCAAAATAAGTCATCACTGTAAAATCTTATTCCTATTTTCCTCAAAAATTCATATCCTTATAATACTCTCCAATACAAGTGATCATTCCTTACAAGTGATAAATCCATTCCCAAGAATAATTAAGATTCTTCCCAATAATGCCATTATACTTGTCTTCACTCGTCTTTCAAAATATAACTTATCATTTACTCAATCTTGATTATGAACTTGCAATTCTAAACTCAATTCTCTTAGTGATTGCATACCATACTATGCTCTTATTTCCAAACGATAAAATTCTAGGCAGAGTTTCCTTTAAAATTTGGACTTATCCAAATCGTAAGTATACTTCATACTAACAATAACATATAACTCCACATTTAATCACAACGATCTAAAAATATTGAAAACGATTCCAACACTTCAATATCATCAAAAATATCCCATAATTCAATTCATAATTCCTCAACATAACAATTTCAAATCATATTTTTTTTTTTTCAATATCACAATATCACTTCCTTTCATACCTTAATTGGCTCAAAAGATTACTCATACTTATAAATATATATTACAAATCATATTCCCAAAATTTATTCACAAGGCCAAACTTCATAATAAATTTCTCTTCAACATAAAGGCATAATTCATTTACTCAACAATATCCATTACTTAAAATACCAAAAACTAAGAACCAAATCTTTAAATCTCTAACTTCATAATGCTTCTCATAAAAGTCTCAATAAAATCATATCAGTTATAATCTTAACATCTTATCACAACTTCATAACTAGCTTGCTATTTCTCGTTTAATCTAAACGATAGATAATCTGAACATATAATCAAATCCTTTCCGTTGACTTCTCATACTTAGTGCCATGTCTAAAATCAATTATGCAAAGTCCATCCAGGGTTCATCATTTCTAACTCGAGGACAAAAATTATTTAAAAATCATTCTTAAATCATATTATTCCCATTATGCTCAACACTCGTTTTCTTTCTTAAATTTTTTTTTCATAATCATACATTAAAGCATAACAACATCATTATTTTCGAAGAAATACATTCTTATTTCTCATAAATCATAAGTATCCGAAATACTCTTCATTCTTTCTCATAAATCAGTAAAATGAGTATTCGAAATACTGAAATAACTTTAAACGTCATAAACTTCTTTACCTCGGAGTTGGTGGAACGAATGATGGCAGTGGCAATCTTCATCAATAAAAATCTTAAAATGGAAAATATTTCTTGAAAATTCTTTTTGAAAATTTTACCAGTCTACAGACACGCAGACTAGCTCTGATACCAACTTGTAGCGCCCCGAGTTTCGTATACCCGATTCACTACGTCATTTTCTGTCTAAATTTTTCGAATAATATTTTTGCGGAAGAAATAATTGAAATTCATTTTTGGCAACATTAAATAAACTGTAATGACCGATAAAATTGAAAACATTTATGAAACCATTTGAAATAGTAAATCGAACCATTAATTTTGTAAAGAAATTGACAATGTCATAATTTCTCAAATAAATGAACTTCTCTAAATTATTCGATATTTGGAAAATACGGAAATCATTAACGTCAAACTTTCAACCGTTTAACGATTATTGCCACCATCATTCATCGCTCGCCACCGTCTCCGAAATCTGCAAAACTGTTAAAAAGTAGGGTGAGTATTTCATGGGGGAAATACTCAGTAGACTCATCGCAAATTAATTTAATTTATAAGATGATTAAACACATAAATCCCGGCTCTTTATAAAACGGGCATTGATAGAGCTTCTTTATAAAACGGCTCTTGATAAAACTCATATTGTGCATTACAGCACGGGACATATTTTGCAAATCATAGGCTCTTTGAAATTAGCTCTTTGAAAACAGCTCTTTGAAAACCATATACTTATAAAAACATTTTAATTATGCCAAGCATAATTTCTTTTGAAAGCATAACATAAGATAGGATTGAAATCCTCATAAACATAGAGAGACACAAGAACTTTACCGAACTTCGGTGACAAGAATTCTTATGCAGTAAAATCATAATAACAGTAAGATCATAATAACAGTAAGATCATAATAACAGTAAGTATACCAAAACATAATTCATGAAATTCATAGGGATCATTTCCATCATAACATAAGATAGGATCGAAATCCTCATAAACATATGCGACAGGAATTTTACCGAACTTAGGTGGTAAATCCTCATAAACATATGGAAAGACAGGAATTTTACCGAACTTAGGTGGTAAATCCTCATAAACTTATGGAGACACAAGAATTTTACCGAACTTAGGTGGTAAGAATTCTTATGTGCATAGCAATGATCCAAAACATATAAAACATTATCGTAAAAACATAGGGTATACTTACTTTTCATAAAAACATAAGGTATATTTACCTTTCATAAAACATACTTAATTTTCTTGAAAATTGACTTTCACAAGTCACATGACATTCATATAAAATCATAATTTAAATCAATTAATAAGTGCGAGTCTACCTCAAATCCGACGAGTGCAAAGTTGAGCGGGAATGACTTCAATTTCTTTAAATTCTCCGTACGCTTCGTCTTAGCCAATAAGTCACTTTAGTATATCGAATATATAGTTCAAAATGATAAATTATAATTTGAGGACTAAAATTGATGTTTTGAAAGTTGAGGGACTAAAATGAATGCTTTGAAAGTTCAGGGACTAAAATAGATATTTTGAAAGTTGAGGGACTAAAATAGATACTTTTGATAGTTGAGGGACTCAAATGAATACTTTTGAAACTTGAGCTTAAAAGTAAATCAGCAGGGACTGAAGTGATCAGATTTTAAAAATGAAAGGGCTGATTAAAACTCATTTAAAACTTAAGGGCTGAAATTGATGATTTTAAAAGTTGAAAGGACTGAAATAAAACCTTTTTAAAACATAGGGACTGATTTGAAATAACTTTAAAAGATGGGGACTAATGATGCAAATTCTGAAAGTTAAATATAATATCAAATTAATCATTCAGATCTTAACCTTCTCTCTCTCAAAATCACTTTCTCTCGTTCGATACAATCACAGACAGAGAGCGAAAGGAGAGAGGGAGGCGATCGGCGACTGGGAAGGGCGAGAGCTGGGGAAATCCGGCGGAGGTACTGCCGGCTCAGGTGCGGTGAGTGGCTAGACCGAGGCTTGAAGGTCACGATTTGGGTGTGAGTTTTAGGTGCGAGACCGAAAGTAAATCAAGACTGGAAGTTATGGTTTTCCGGCGAAGAGGGCGGCGGTCGAGGTAGGTAATAGATCTATTTCTGATTTTTGGGTTTTATTTGAGTTATTATTTTGAGTTTGAGCTGAACTTGGAGTTGGCTGCGTGGTGGTTTGGCCGGGATGTTTGATGGAGGTTGGTTGCAGTAGGTGGTTATGGTGATTGTAGCAGAGGATGAAAATCTGATGATGGTGAGTGAGGGTAGTGAACTGTGATGGTGGCTATTGTGTGATCGATCCTGGAAGGAGGCAGAGTGGTGGAAATGGATTGATGTTGGTTCGTGGGTCGATGCAGACGGTGGTGTTCTTTAGTGTGGCCGTGGCTGCGGACTGGTGATGATGATGATTGGCATTGGTTATGATTCGGCAGTGATTTGGTCAGTTTGTTGTGTGATGGAGCAGTGCTGAGGATGATTGTTTTGGGGAATATTAGTTGTTGATGGTTCTGATTGAATTGGCATTGATGCAGTGATGAATTTCCGGTGATAATCTGATTGGCAGTGAACTGGTGGGGCGATGGTTATTGAAATGGTTGTCTTGGTTGCAAGTCGATGGTGTAGTGTATGGTGATAGGCAGCAGTTTGTTGGAATGGCTGTGGTTATTGAAGATGATGGAGTTGGGTGCAGGCATTGATGGTAGACGTGATGATTCATGGGGATGAAGGTGGTTTGATCTGTACTTATGGTTTTATACAGATTTGTGTTAGTGTGGTGGAATTAAGATAGGTGGAAATGAAATTGTGTTTTGGTTAGTGGAGAATTTGGTGTGAAATAAAATAGAATATCATCATTATGTTTTGATGGTTGATTTGGTGGAGAATATGATGGATACGGGTGATGAATGTTGGTGTTTTTAAAGGAAAAGAGAAAGAAATTAAAATGATTAAAGAGGAGACATGGGGAATCATCAAATAAAAATAATGGAAAGGGAATATGGGTTGTGCCATGTGAGTTGAATGGAGGTGTGGTTGTATGATGAAACCGTGGTGAAGTTTTAGGTTGGGTAGGAATTAGATTAGGTGTAAGGTTTTAGAATAAAATGATTAGATTTTGTGAAAAGAAAAAGGAGATGTGTTGTATAATGAGATGGAAAGAGGAATAAAGAAAATGGTGTAAAGATATGAAAACATGTGGAGAAAATTTGGTTTAATTAGATACAATCAAATTAAAATAAATAAATATTGAGATAAAAATTGAATTACGTATTTGGACTTGAAATAATTTGAATAAGGAAAATTGAGATATTTTAATAAATCTTGAATTAAAAATGATTTTGAAAATAATACTTTGAATAAATAATTAAAATAACATAATTTTAGAAATTCAGATTTTAATTTAAAATCGAACAAATTCGATATTTCTTGACTTGGCTAGACGAATCCGTCGCGGCATTAATTTCAAAACAATAGCGACTCAATTTTCTAAATATTAAAATAATTATTTATTGCATAAAAATTCTGGGTCGCTATAATGTTATAATCTCTAATAACTTTCTGAACAACACACAATTTCTTTCTCCAATTTTTAAAAAGTGATTTGAAGAGAGAGATTGTGTGTTGTTCAGAAAGTTATTAGAGATTATAACATGGCTCAAACAGGGGCTAAACATACCAATTTTTAACCAAATATTTTACCTTAAAAAGATTACAAAGTCAAATAAATCCAATTTATAAATTCCGATGGCCGCCGAACACACACTAAAATTAAAATTTTACTGTTTCAATAAAATTTACATAAATCAATTTACGTCAATCAATTATGCCCTAACAAAATAAGTATCTACTATACAAAAGTCAAAACGAAATGTTTAATAAATGAGCACATGATACATCATAAGAAAGATGGTTGAATTTGGAGTTCAACGCAAAAAATGGAGTGCAATTCGGAGTTGTAGATCAAAAGTTATACACGTTTGAAGGCAATTACCTTTAAATAAAATACGGAATGACTAAATTGAAAGAAAAGTAAAATTTGGGGACTAATGAACAAGAAAATTTAAAGGTAGTGACGTTATTCGCCAAAAAAATAAACGTAGGAACGTTATTTGCCAAAAAATAAACGTAGGGACGTTTTTCCACAATAAGTGTCAAACGTAGGGACGTTTTGTATCAATTACCCAACTATGAATTGGCTGCTTTTTTTTGGACGAAAATGCCCTTGACATTTACTGTTCAATTTGAAGTTAACGGTGAAATGTGGTTAAAATTGACAGAAATGATGTCTTCTACCAAAAATTGTAAAGGTTGGGATGTTTAGCGTCAAAAATCAAAACGTTGGGACGTTTTGCACAATACATGTCAAACGTTGGGACGTTTTGTGCTATTAACCCTTTTTAGAACTTATTCAAGCCCTTGTTTGGTTTAGGAGATTTTGCAAAACTTTAATTCAAACTCATTTTCAACCATATTTTTTGTAGGATTCACTATTTTCACACTTTTCAACAAAACATTCTTCCAAAAATTCAATTGTTCTCTATTTTTTTCTACACCAAACGGGCACTTATTGTTGTGTTTTATCACTTTGTTTAGTAAATGGTTTTGGGTTCATTTGGTAAGACTTTGAGAAATCAAAACCTAATTCCAAAAGCTCTATCAAATAAGCCATTACGAGAACATGAATATAGTCTGTTTGGCAAACTTCTTGTTAAACTTATTTTTAAATAACACATTTTTAAAAATTACTTTTTAGGTCCATGCATTTCTAAAAATTAATTTTCAACTACATATTTTATCTCGAAAATATTACATTCTTTATTTTTAAATAAAAAACTTTTAACAAATAGTTCGACTTGTACATCCTAGGATAAGGAAATTTAATGAAGACGCTTTTATTTCATTATTATTGAAGACTATTATAAAAATCATATGGATTCTCGAATTTTAAGTTTGATAAATTTACAAGATATCTTCATCAAGTAGTGAATATGAAACATATGGTGACAGAGACATGAAGATATGATTCTTTAACTTTTTCATTGTACTCTTTTGTCTTTGAACATGACAAGTTTCACTTTTATTACAGCATGTTTTATTGACAAAATAAAGTACATACAGAAAAATGTATGTGGTTTAGAGATAACGGTCGACTTGGTATTATATGATTAGTAAAAGTCTTACACTGTTCTTTTATTCAATAATTATAATTTATAAATAATATATTTTCTTAAATTATTTTTTAATCATACGCATTTTTTTCTTTAATTTTTAACCACACATCTTATCTAAAAAATACCTAAAAACAAAAAAATTCCGACATATTTCCGCCGAACGGAGTGGTCTGATCCATATTCGTTATGTTTAATTTTTTTTAGAGAATTTGTAATCAATTAAGTTTAGGTTTTAATTATTATTATTATTATTATTATTATTATTATTTTCAACTAAACGAGATAGATCGAATCGGCTTCTATCCATATTTATCACACGATCCCTAGATTGGTGAATTTTTCGGCCCGAGCTGCCTCGCCAATCCATGGATCGTAAAATTTCTCTTTTTTCGAATTTGATATTTGTTTGATTCGAATCGGATATTTATCATTCCAATTGTAGAAAGATAATGAGATTGAACAGAGAGAGAGAGAGAGAGAGAAAAAATAAAATGGAAAAAGTTAAAGAGTTGGAATTAGGTTAGCTTTTGTCTCACGAGTGGGGCTATACTACTTATTTCTTGTCAGATATTAAAATATTAATTATAAAGTACAAAATATTTATTCTTTTCAGGTATCTTTCTTTTTTTTTTTTTTTTTTTCGTTATATAATTTTTTTATAAACAGTTACGACCAACCGTTCGGTAACTCATTTTTTTTTTAACTACAAAATTTTTTAAATAACTTTTTAACCACACACATTTTCTCTTTTCAATTTTCGAACACTACCTTTTTACCTCAAAATCATAAATAAATCAGTTTATAAATCAAACAATATTATCAAAAAAGAAAAAGATAAAAGACAAGTGTTTTTAAAAAGCTATATACGTTTATATTATGCCCCAACATCCAATATTTCAAATTATTTTGATTGTAATAGTGAATTTTTGGAGAATATGTGATTAAAAATAGGAAATTCTTAATTTATATATAGTTTAAATTATTTTTTTAGTAGAATATATGGTTGAAATTGAATTTTGTAAAAAAAATGAAGATTTTGAATAATGAATATCAAACATATATAATATTTCTATTTGGTAAAATAAAAATTATAAATAAAGAATGTGAAATTTGTGGTTGAAACGTGATTTAGGGTGTGTTCGAAATCTTTTATTTGCAAAATAAATGAAATGTTTGTTGTCAAATCAAAGAATTTAAATTATTTGTTGATTTATTTGTGTTTTCGAGATAAGATGTGGGGTTAAAAATTGGAGAGAGAAAATATGAATGATTAAAAAGTAGTATAAGAAATTGTGTAAATTAAATTAAAATAATCATTACAAATTAAATCATTACCGAACACACACTTAGAGAAATATGTGTGGTCAAAAGTGATTTTAAAGAAATATAGTTTATAAATTTGTTTATAAATTATAAGCTCTCATTCTTTAACGTAATTATTACAATTTATAAATCAATTTATGAATAACACAATTTTTTAAATTACTTTTTAAATAAACATATAATCTCTCTTCACTTTTTTGGAAAGTCTAAGGTAAATAAGATAAACTGGTTTATAAACTACATAATTTCTTAAATCACTTTTAACAATTTACATTTTCTCTCTTCAATTTTCAACTATTACTTTTTACCTCAAAATTATAAAAAAATCAACTTATAAACCATACAATATTACCAAACGAAGCTCGCATCTAGCCCTTCTCTGATTTGAGAGAATCGGTTCAATTTAGGCTGTATTCGGTAAGTGAATTAAAATGCAATGATTGTCGCAAATTAATTTACATAATTTTTTAAATCACTTTTTTAATTATACATATTTTCTCTCTCTCTCTCTCTCTTTCTCTCTCTCTTTCATTTTAACCACACATCCTATCTAAAAATTTTAAGTAAATCAATATAATAATTTCAATTCTATTTTTGTAGCAACCGAAGACAGCCTAATCACACATTTATCTTGAAAGCAAATCAATTTATAATTACCATGGTGTTAAATTACCAACCAAGGCAAAACACTGTCGACAGCTACGTCACTGTCACCAGTTGAATAGAATGTGTGGTGTGATAGGTTTACATATTAATAGACGGTCCAGATTTCTTTCAATGATAGTAATGTGTTGGGTTCAGATCAACCTATTCTAGAATCTCGAGGAATAATGGTCCAGAAGAAATGAAGAATGGAAAAGTTTTATTCTTGATAAAGTTTGAATGCTGTTATATTTGTTCAGTAAATTTTTATTATAATCAACACAATTTTCAATTCTATTTTTTAGTAACATATTTTTTTTCTCTTTAATTTTAATCACATATCATATTTAAAAAAGACAAATAATATCAATCATTACATATTATAACAGTTGCCGAACACAAACTTAATTAATGATAAACATATTTTTACAACACAATTATTTAAATTATTTTTTAATCAAACATATTTTCTATTTCCACTTTTCAACCATACATTTACCTAGAAAATATTAAAAAAAAATGTTTTTAAATACAAAAGTTTTAACAAACAGATACTTAGTGTATATTTGGTATTGTTTAAAAGAATTTTTTTTTAATGAATATTATTTTTTATGAAAATAAATGGTTGAGAATTTGTTGAAAAATCAAATATTGTGAACTTAACTTTTAATGAATGATTAAGATTAAGTATTGTAGAAAGAGAAAAAAACTTAAAAAGAACCAAACAAGGGCTTAAATTTTCTAGATAAAACGTGTGATTGAAAATTTCGAGAGAGAATATGTGTGTGATTATGGACCGTTTGGTAACACTGTAGCGGTTTATAAACTGATTTATTTACTGTTTTGAGGTAAGATGTGTGGTTGAAAAGTGAAAAAAGAAAATATGTATAATTAAAAAGTAATTTGAAAATTTGTGTATTTATAAAGTTTATAAACTGTAATAATTTCATTACAGAACATATTGTAAAAAGTAATCTATACCACTTCTAAAAGTTACTTAAAGTGCGAATTTTTTTGGACGTTTCTATCATTTCAATTTTTTTATAATTTCATATTTATCCTTAATGTTAATTAATGAATAATTATTTTTCTTTCATTTATCAGCATTGTCATTAATTTCAAAACATTAACAATTTAAACTCTTTACTTTCTTAATTAAAATCTTTAAAATAAAGTCTAAAATTTTCAAAAAAAAATTTCGTCGATTTATTTCAAATTATTATTTATTCTCACTAGACTAAATACAAATACAAATTATATTAATATATTATTATAAAGGAAATAGTGACAAAAATCCGGTTATAATTTTTTTCATTAAACTGAAATTCATTTTCTTAATTAAATATTAATATATTTTCATTATTAAGGAAGTTGTTAGAAATATGTATAATATATTTTTTGAATTATATTTTTAATATTCAATTATTATTTTTTTGTTGAATTTCTTTGAGACATCATTTCTCTCATATTTGAATTTTTAATTAATCGAATGGTTTTTTCTACAAATTAAAGTATAAATAATATATTTCTATGAAATCTGATTGTATATGACGAAGATTGAAGTATAAAAATTTCTAATATCTGCACAAATTCCATTGAAATATATATATATATGGAAGTTTCAAAACTTATTTTGAATTTTTATTAATGAAGGTGTGATATTTCTCATTATATTTATCTATTTTTATTTTAATAAAATTTTTGTATTAAACAAATATGTTGTATTTTTAATAATTATAAGGTATCAGATTCTTGCTACATTATTTTGGGCCACAATTGAAAATTTCACTCGCACACTTAAGAAATGGAAAATATATTGACTTTATCATGAAAAATTAGATCAATAGTAATTATACATTTCCAAATGTGCACACTGAAGTTGAAATCAACTTCATGACAAACAACAAAATTGATGAGATTGAAGATGAGATCTCACCAAATTATCAAATTTATGCATTATTAAATTCTCACAAGTCCCAAACTTTGTTATATATTGGGTATTAATTTTTCATTGACATTTTTTTTGTTCTTTTTATAAAATTTCAAATATTATACAAATAAAACCTATAATTTATTCTCAAATATTATCAACGTTATTCTCAACTTGAAGTTCATATTTGTTTTCACCAAATAAGCGAGTTTAGCCAAATTTTGATTGAGAGACTAAAATATGGTCTCATAAACTTTGTTTAAATGTTAAAAATTATTCAATTTTGTAAATTTTATTTGTTTTGCATTTTTTGCTAATTTTCTTAAGAAAGAACTCGAAATTTTATTCAGACATAATTTCTTAATATTACTTCATATGGATAATTAATGTGCAAAATACATTTAGATAACTAGTAGAGATTAAAATATGTGATATTTATGAAATATATGATTAAAATTAACTTTTATTTTAATCAAATTTTTAGAGTAACCAAAGATGGGGTAAGTATAATTTTCTTCGTTGAGAGTACTACTCTTAATGGTGGGTATTTAAAAACATTTTGGCTATGTTTGTTAAAGGTTTTATGTTTAAAAATACATTTTTTATATTTTTTATGATTAAAAAGTGAAGAGAGAAAATGTATGTGGTTAAAAAGTGATTTAAAAAATTAGGACTCTATTTGATAAACATGTTTAAAAATATATTTTTTAAAATACAATTTCTCAAATTACTTTTTAATAATAAATATTTTTCCTCTCCACTTTTCAAATCACACATTTCATATAAAAAATATAAAAACATGTTACATATTTGCAAAAGCAAAGTTATCTTGATGACCTAGTGGTCGTATGTCACTTTTGACAAGACTAAAGCTCTCACACACGTGGATTTTTTTTTATTTTTATATTTGTATATATATTCGGTGGATTTATATATTGCGGTGGCGAAATTTATAGGAGATGGAATGATAATTTGAACCGCCGAACTGACAATCGCGGTGAATGGAATTATGCGAAAAAAATCGAACTGATGGGGGCAGTAGGTGGGTGTGGTATGTAAATTTAATGACCCGATTTTTTATGGAGTGGATATGGTAATTGTGCATGTACCCTTCCCCGAACCGAATATCCGATTAAAAAAATTTGATTTGGGCTATATTTAAAACCTAGAAAACCCAAAATTAGAGTCTCTATTTAAAAACCAAAGCTTTAACACGCGTGGAATATTTTTTTTATTTTTATATTTGTATATATTCGGTGGTGGAGTTAAGATTTATATATTGCGAGGGCGAAATATATAGGAGGTGGGGATGGCAATTTGAACCGCCTAAAATGAAAACCGCTATGAATCGAATCGAATGGTGCAAAAAAAAAAAATCGAATCGATGGGGACATTAGGACGTGTATGGTATGCAAAACTTAATGACCATATTTTTAGTGGAGTGGAAATGGTAATTGTGCATGTACCCCGCCCTAAACCAAATATCCAATTAAAAAATTTTGATTTGAGCTATATTTAAAACTTAAAAAACTCAAAATTAGAGTCTAAAAACCAATTAACCCATCCCAAATTACCAAAGCCTAATTTGAATCCATTAATCCTAGGTCTATATTCATCTGAATATCTTATTCATTCATCTCCACTCCCTCGGTCACTCTCCATTTCAACAGATAACAGTTCTCCACAAGCCCCACACGCACCAGCATCTATCAAGTGTTTCTTTTATCAGATAGAAATCAACATTGACATATGCTGCTAACAATACTTGTGGTGGAGAAGAATGAAATATAAAGGTCCGAAACAAAATACTTATTGTTCTTAAGTGTTAAGATCGAGAAAAATAATTTATTTAGTCTTCGTATAATCGCACTGTAATATATTAATATTGTTATACTTATAATATTATTTGCTAAATTCGAATTTTGAGTTTGAGAATTTGAATATTGTTTTAGAAATTTTGCTTACTGTTGTTATGTTGTTGTTTTTTTCATTTGGACTTGCAAAAACTAATTTATATTTAAGTGGTTATTAATCGCACCAAATTGAGACACGCACCGAATTGCACCGACCAGACTTAGGCGGTTATGGTATAGGTAAAAACTTGGTTCGATAATGGTTTTGGACGAACCGACTCCGAACTGAACCGTTGCCATCACTAGGACCCTCCTCGACTTTTTTTGAACCAAATGGATTGAAGTCGAGAATTTTGAGTACCAAAATATACAAGTTAAATTGATAGACCAAAAGGAAAAAGTGTAAATTACGGAAAATCATAATTTAAATTGAATTTTTTTAAAAACAGAAAATTATAAACTATTTTTGGAAATCAGGTGACCTAAATTCAACCCTAATTAATCCATTTCTCTCTCTCTCTCTCTCTCTCTCTCTCTCTCTCTCTCTCTCTCTCTCTCTCTCTCCCCCTCTCTCCCCTCTTCGATGAACCACCACCATCGTCTCTGATCAATCGCCACCACCGATGACACCAACGCCGACAATTTCTCTCTCTCTCTCTCTCTCTCTCTCTCTCTCTCCCCATTCTTCGACCATGCCAAAGTCTATCGTGGTTGTGGGTGGTGGTGAATCTGTGGCAGAAGTATGGTGATGGTTTTGTGGCAGATCTCAATAGCGGATGGATGGATCTATGTTGGGAGAGAGTGGCAGTTAATGGTTTTGTAGAGACCACAGTGGTGCTATAATGGTTGTGGGTGGTAGTTTTTGGCATTGGTGTTGGTTTAGGGGTGGTTTTGGTTCTTTCGATTGTGTTATAGGTGCTGATGTTGGTGCTTTTGGTGGTGGTTTGTGGTGGGCCGGTTGTGTAAAGGTTGGCGGCAACAAGGTATGATGGTGGCAACGATGCTCGTTAGCGGCGATGGAGTGATGGTAGAGGAAATGGATTAGGTTGGGAAGGGCAATGTTCACATCCAACATTTCGTGTTTGGGAAAAACCAAGTGTTTAGGGAGTTCATCGTAGTTTTATTTTGTTTGTAATCTCTACAGAGGCCAAGATGCTTTGATTTCGTTTCATTTTTGGGAAAATCAAATGTTTAGCAGTTTAGGAGTTTATCATAGTTTCATGTTGTTCATACATAATTCTCTATGGAGGAAAAGAGTCTTTTATTTCTATAACTTGTAGATTCATAATATTTTCAGTAGAATTTAAGAACCAATACCATATAAATACATATCATCACAAAAGCTGTGAAATGATGAGTAAATATTATAAGAGTGAAGCTCAAAACTGGGGACATGAGCTTTGTCCTGGTTGGTGGTGGCAATCGGTGGTGGTGGTGGTGGTGAAATTGTAATTTTAATTACAAAGTTACAGTTGTAACTACTTACAAATTGAAATAAAGTTACAATTGTATTTTCGACGGTGATCCGATGACGGTGAGTGTAGTGATGACTGATTACAAATTACACTAATATAATTAATTACTACAAAATAATTAATTACGAATTACACTAATATTTTACCAATTCTTAAGTTACTATTATATTTAATTACAAAATCAAAATAAAGTTACAAATGTAATTAATTACAAATTTAATTATGATTAAAAAAATACCTAATTTTGAAAATTATTTTATTACTTGTGTAATTAGTTATAAATTGCCAGCTTACAAAAATTTCCATACTTAAATGTGTGTAATTGTGTACTTAACCTAAAGAAAAAAGCTGTTTGTTCATTAAAAATAATTTGTCCATCTACGTGTCTAACACTATATAATTTTAAGATAAATACGAATCAAAAGACAAAAGCAAATTGTCTATCTATATGACAAATGGTATAGATGACTTGGACATTTTAAATTGGTCCCTCCTTATTCTCGTTTCTTCAAACTCGTTAATAAGAGAATTTACTGGAAAAATCTCAACAATCTCCTTCTCAATATATACAAACATAGTACTGGACAAAAAATCATTTTTCATTCCATTTCGCAACATCGTCTTAATGACACTCATAACTGAAAATGCACATTCTGTTATTACTGTTAAAATTAGAAGAGTTAAGACAAGGTGAATCAATTTATTAACAAGATTATCTCATTGATTTTTTTTGTCAATGTCAATAGTTGGCACACATCGAAAAGTGTTTAAATTGAGAGTTTCGCTGAATAAATTGAAAATTTTCAAATCACATTTTGTCACTTTAAATTTTTTTATCAAGATTTATAGTCCGTTTAATTTAGAAGAAATTGGAGAAAAATTAAATTGTTAGGAAATTGTGTAGTTAAAAAGAGATTGAAAATGACCTTCGAATAAATGTTGTGCAAAAACTCCTGAACTAAACAAGAACTTAATTGGGAAAAAAAAAACAATTAGTAGACAACAAAAATAGGACATACTAGTTTATAACTTGTTTTAATATTGAAGTTGGATTGATCAATTTCTCTCTATTGAGCCATTAAGCCTATGTTCGATAAGTGATTAATGGGAAGAGAGAAGAATCTTTAGTATTTTGAGGTAAAATATGTGATTAAAAATTGAAAAGAGAAAATGTGTATAATTAAAAAGTAATTTACAAAATTGTGTAATTTACATTGAAGTTTAAACTTCAAATTAATGGAGCTACCGAACAGGTCATAAATAAATAATGAGTGCGAATCCATAATTTCCTTAATTCAACATTTAATGTACATTTTGACTGACTGTTTATACACAAAATCCGCATGTGGGGATATTGAAATCACAATTGCTCTAGAATATCTACATTATTTTTTATTTTTTTGAAAAGTAAGGAATAATTTCATATCACAAAATCTAAAAATTGCCATCCTTCACGAGCCACGCCGAGAGAAAAAAGGGCAAACAATCATACCAAAAATAATCAAGACTAGAAAGAATAGCAAAACTAGCAAAATTGTGGGCAATCACATTTCTATCTCTAGACACGTGACAGCACGAACCACAATTTCCGACTGAGAGAAGCTCTGAATCCCCTGAATAAATGGGGTGATAGGTGCCAAAGGTTCCTCCCTAATTAAGCCAAGCACCACTTTCAAAGCATCGCTTTCAACTCGTTTGATAACAAGATTGTTGCCTATCGCAAATTTAAGTCCCACTTGCACAGCTAAAGTTTCAGCAATATCCGATGATACTCCACCCCTCCTACGTACCGCGAAAGCACCATGAACGCCCCCTTCATCATCACGAATAATCCCACCTCACCCCATTAGCCCCGTGTCTTCCCCGAATCGCAGCATCCACATTTAGAGTGAAGCCAACCGTGACACCAGAGGGGTTTCTCCATACTTTTGGCTGCGGGTTGTGCATAAGACCTGGTTTCTTACTAAGTAGATTCGCCGATTGATAAGATTCCAATTGAATCAGCATGGAATCCTTACCAAAATCCACTTCCAACCTCTTCCCGCCATGCAACAATTGATTTCTCATTTGCCAAACAAAACCAATCCCCATACCAATCAGTTCCACGATCTCTTTAGAAACAATATTGAACACGTGCCCTAAAAAATTACCGAGCTCCATCCCCCCTCCATACTTCACACCCTCCTTCAAAAATTGCCAACAGTCGAGTTTTTTCCAAAAAGCATTTACCCAACCGCACTGCAAAAATAAATGAACGTTAGATTCCCAGCACTTGCACCGTGGACATGATAATTGACCCTCAAGTTTCCTTCGCGCCAAATTACTGTTTATAGGAATAGAGTGTGACGACCCGAATTCTCGACCATTCGAGTGCCACTAAAAGTGACTCATATCATATTATCGAGACTTAAATAGTAATGTAAAATTATTCAAAAGAATAATTAGAATCCCATAATTTTATTTGTGAATAAAAATAGAACATAATTTTCTTACATAAAGTTCAACATAATTATCTCATCAATCTTAACCACTTTTTCCACTTCCATGTTGACCGCCTCGAACCTTCAATTATCTGAAAATGGTAAATATCGTGGAGTGAGATTTATAAAATCCCAGTAAGTATACCAAGCATAAATTTTCTTTTGAAAGCATATGGATCATTTTCATCATAACATAGGATAGGATCGAAATACTCATAAACATAGGGAGACACAAGAATTTTACCGAACTTAAATGGCAAGAATTCTTATGTGTAGCGCTACTAAACTCCGGTCCCCTTAGCATAATCATAAACATATCATATGGAACCCATAACAATCTTGTGAGATTGATTTCATAGCAATGATCCAAACATTTTCATAAAAACATAAGATATACTTACTTGTCATAAAAACATACTTACTTTTCATAAAAACATAAGGTGTATTTACCTTTCATAAAAACATACTTACTTTTCATAAAAATATAAGATATACTTACATTTCATAAAAACATACTTACTTTACATAAAAACATAAGATATACTTACATTTCATAAAAACATACTTACTTTACATAAAAACATAAGATATACTTACATTTCATAAAAACATACTTACTTTACATAAAAACATAAGATATACTTACATTTCATAAAAACATACTTACTTTACATAAAAACATAAGATATACTTACATTTCATAAAAACATACTTACTTTACATAAAAACATAAGATATACTTACATTTCATAAAAACATACTTACTTTACATAAAAACATAAGATATACTTACATTTCATAAAAACATACTTACTTTACATAAAAACATAAGATATACTTACATTTCATAACAACATACTTAATTTTCATAAAAACATAAGATATACTTACATTTCATAACAACATACTTAATTTTCATAAAAACATAAGATATACTTACATTTCATAACAACATACTTAATTTTCATAAAAACATAAGATATACTTACATTTCATAACAACATACTTAATTTTCATAAAAACATAAGATATACTTACCTTTTAAAAGATTAAAATGAAGTGTAGTAGTAAATGGACCAAAACTTTCTTGACCACCTTGAATTTCTCTTACTTGTGGATTTTGTCAAGAGGTTGGAAATAAGTGTATATGTGTAGAGTTGTGTGTAAAAGAGATGGGTTTAAATAGATGTATAAAGTTGGCATATTGTAAACATAATCATTCAATTCTATTAATTTTAACACATCCTTTTCTTAAAGTAAAGCACCATTCATATATTTTTCCATATTTATACAAATATTATGCTCTTCATGATTATATATAATGGAGTATATAAATCATTCATATACTTTTCCATTTTTTATACAAATATTATGCTCTTCATGATTACATATAATGGAGTCTTATCAATCATTCATATACTTTTCCATATTTATACAAATATTATGCTCTTCATGATTATATATAATGGAGTATATAAATCATTCATATACTTTTCCATATTTATACAAATATTATGCTCTTCATGATTATATATAATGGAACCTCTCATGCTTGCATATATTTTCTTAATTTAAATAATAAAAGTAATTTTTGTATAAATAAATATTGGGATAACATTGAATTAAGTATTTGGACTTAATATACTTTAAATCAAGAAAATGGAGATATTTTTAGAAATTCGGAATTTAATTTAAAATCGAACGATCTCGATTATTTCTTGACTTGGCTATACGAATACGTCGCTGCATTAACTTAATAAAAATGGGTGAAATAGTAGCGACACGATTTTCTATTAAAATAATTATTAATCGCGTAAAAATTCTTGGTTGCTACAAACTTACCCCCTTAAAATAATTTCGTCCTCGAAATTAAACTTACTTGATCTTATGATTTCTGAACACTTAATCAGAATCTCTTCTCTTCTTCTCTTAGGTAGTATCATTGCTACTATATTTAACCCACTGGACTTTGACTAAATGCATATCTTTGTTTTTCTTAAAAACATGGACTTTTCTATCAATAATAGACATATGTGTCTACTCATAAATTCTGACTCAAAAGGAAAATTCCCAATCGTATGTGATATTTCATCATGTCTTGTAGTACTCATGTAACCTGTCACTTATCATCGTATCATGTGACCTCAAATATTCGTATTAATATCTCTAAAATTTCAATAAATCTTTACTAACATATCATACCATAATAATTAGTCATTTCTTCTTATCACCAAATATCCCAAAGTAAATAAAATGGTTACCTGAATATCCCCTATGTAATATATCCAAACATATTATTCATAAATCAACATAATATCATCAGCTTATCTTTTCCCATATTTGTAACCAAAACGTTCTGCAAAATTCAAATAAATAATTAGCTCCCAAATAACTAAAATTCTTCACTTAATTGTCACAACATTTCCCGCAAGGTATTTCTTTCACTTGTACATACTTATGAATTCTGATTCGATACGGTCCTTATTTCACTTTCACGTATTCCCGTATCATCACACCATACCTTAATTACTTATTATTATACCTAAAATATCAGTACCAAATCCAAGAAAATATTCTGTATCTCAAAATCTTATCATCAAATCTTCCTTTATCGATAAAATTAAACAGCGCATTAATTCTTGTCTCTTCTTTTCATTATTCTATTCCGCGCTTTCTTGCTGGAATCAATATCAGATGGATCCACTTAGTTCCTTTATACCTTTAAATAGATCATGTTGGGAAGAGGTTAGATCCATCAAAAATGGATATCATCCTTTCAAACATTCGCAAGTATTATTCCAATCTTCCTATGAATGATCTGAGAAAAATTTATTGAATTAGGCTCGAAAGGTTGAGGTTGCTGATGGCTCATGGTATTCCAGAAGATGTTCGCTGGTTGATCGAAGCAAAAGTTCGATTATCTGGTGAATTACCTATGACATTTCCAAAGCACATGCCTGGTTTAGGCAAAAGCACCTTCGCAAAGAAACGAAGAGCAAAAAGGCTGAATGGTTGCTACAAATGTGCTCGTTGGAACTGTGATACTCGTTGCAAAACAGTAGGATATTCTTCTACTAATCGGGATGATAAAATCAAATTCATAAAGGGTGGACTGAGTAAGGAGTCTTTGGATGATATTCGACTGACTCTTGAGACGCACCCAAGTGGTTATGTGCAACGTGAACTTCTCTCCTTATACGCTCAGTTTAACGAAGACAAAAATCGTTATAGTCTCAAAAATATAACTGCAAAAGATCCTATCTGCCAGTCTGTTTTACACAATGAGGTTGTGGCAAATCAGCATTGATATAAGGTAAATCTCTTGATACATATTTAAAATATTCTTCTGTTTCCTTTCACGCGTTTTGATAAAGGTTGGTAAAAATATATTTTCCTTTCTCGAGGTTTGATAAAGCTGGAAAATAAATCACCGAAAGATGAAAGCTTTGATAAAATAGTCAAAAGTAGGCTGATTTTGTCAAAAGTAAATCTTTACTTTTTCAGAATCAATCAAAAACAGTAAATTTTTCCGGCTTTAAATAGCCAAACATATTTCATAGTTCAAGCATCCCAAAATCACATCTTCTTGGTAAGTTTTCTCTTCTATACTATCAAAGATGGAAGCACCAAAACTTCGACAGATCAAAACTATTTGTGTATTTTGTGGATCAAAAGTGGGGAAAGGCTTCAGTTATCTAGAAGCGGCCGTAGATCTTGGAAAGAAACTGGGGGAAAAAGGTATCACTCTTGTGTATGGGGGTGGTAGCAGTGGTCTAATGGGTTGTGTTTCCCAATCTGCTCTTGCAGAGAAATCAAAAGTAATCGGTGTCATACCTGTCCCTTTGGTAGATGTTGCAGGAAAAACACGAGGGCATGAAGTTCAAACCTTATCCATCCATGAACGCATAACTTGTATGCTATATGGTTCTGATGCCTTTATAGCCCTGCCCGGAGGTTTTGGTACCTTAGAAGAAATCTTTAACATTACCTCATGGGCTCAACTAGATCTCCATACTAAGCCTATTGGGCTTTTGAATGTTAACAATTTCTTTGATGGCTTGTTAACCTTTCTTGATTATGCTGTGGAACAGGGATTCATCTCTCCATTTTCCAGAAGGCTTCTTATTTCTGCTCCTACTATTGATGAACTACTGGATAAGCTGCAGTCATATATCTCAATACAAGATCCAGCAGGGGTTAAGATAGATTGGTCGCAAGGAAGGGGAATCAAGCGAAAATGGAGTCCGGTTAATGTAAACTTAACTTTATGAATCTTAGAATAGGTGGGGGTAGAGTACGGAGTATTCTTACTCTCGAGACACCCCTCTAATTTCCTAGGATTTTCCTTAATGTTTAAATCTTGTGTGTACCTCAAAGGTTCCAGGTGGTAGATTACGGAGTATTCTTACTCTCGAAACACACCTTTTTGAAGGTTTCTTTATTTCCTCAAAAGGTCAGAGGTGGTAGGATACGGCTACTCCGGAAACACATCTCTCAATTTGAGGAATTTCCCATGTTGCTTTCTTTTGCTTTTGCGCGTTTTCATGTATTTCCTTTCTAGGGTGACTCTTGTGTGTTCTCCTTATGAGAAAATAATAATATCTCTGTTATCATCTACTAAATCTCGTTTGTGATGTAAATGAACTTGTATGTCTAACTTCAATTCTCTTAGTGATTGCATACCATACTATGCTCTTAACTCCAAACGATAAAATTCTAGGCAGAGTTTTCCTTTGAAATTTGGACTTATCCAAATCGTAAGCATAATTCATAACTCACAATAATAACTAATTGTACATTTGATCACAATTTCATCAAACTTCAATATCATCATAAATATTCCAGAAAATCAATTCATAATTCCTCAACATAGAAATTTCAAATCATAATTTCTAATATCACCATATCAAGTCCTTATTTCTCAATAATTAAGAGCCTAAACTTTAAATCTCCAACTTCATAATTCTTCTCATAAAAATCTCAATAAAATCATATCACTTATAATCTCAACATCTCATCATAACTTCATAAAACTGACTTTCTATTTCTCGTTTAATCTAAACGATGAATAATTCGAAAATATTATCTAGTCCTTTCTGTTGACTTCTCATACTTAGTGCCATGTCTAAAATCAATTATGCAAAGTCCATTTAGGGCTCATCATTTCTAAACTTGACGACAAAGATTATTTTGAAAATCATTCGTAAATCATATATTTTTTTTTTTTTTCAAAATTGAAACTTGAAGAGTGGTACCAATAATCATCCACAGTTTTTCCTTGCTTTTAAGCAAAGGTAGTGATAAAGGGATAAATTATTGAACCGAAAATTGAAACTTGAAGATGAAGTACTAATAACCATCCACAGTTTTTCCCTTGTTTTTACACAAAGGTAGTGATAAAGGGATAAATTATTGTACAATTCATTATCAATTTTGTTTGTTTAATATATTATTCCATATATTTTGGGCCAAAGTTACAACCCAACTTAATTTCTAATTGAGTCAATCTTACTAAGCTTAATATGAACCAAAATTCATATCAATATCCTCTATGTCTCATGATTCTACATTAAAATGAATAAATTAAAATTTAGGCTTCTATCAATTCATATCATACTCAACATGTATATTTCACTTAAAGATTCATAACATATGAATATTTCATACTTAACATGTCTTAATAAAATCGTAAATGACTTGCAAAGCATATAACATACCTGGTTCGAGGAGTCAATACGTGGAGAGTGACATAGTAGAGTGATGAGTTAAAATATTTTAAAAAAAAATTATTATTAATCATTTCGCATCTTTACATAAGATTGGGCCTAATTAACCCAAATAAAAATTTATCGTCAAATCTTATTTTCCTTTAGTCCCCGAACTTCTTGAAATTTATCAAAGACATCAATATAAACATCATATCACTAACTAATTATATTCCATAAAATTTTCAGGACATTACAAACTCCCTTGCTTAAAATGAATTTTGTCCTTGAAATTCGCACATCAAATTTCATCATACTTTTCAAAATCATAACCATACTTGACATGTGAAAATTCAAAAAAAAAAATTTTTAATTGAATAGTGATTTCGTTCACTGTTCATCATGAATAGCACGTCGTTTTACTGTTCACGTGAATAGTTTTTTTTTTTTTTTTTTTTTTTAAGAAATAAAATTTCAAAAATCTACAGAATCGTTTTTAAAACTCTTGTCTCTGATACCAACTGTGACGACCCGAATTCTCGACCATTCGAGTGCCACTAAAAGTGACTCATATCATATTATCGAGACTTAAATAGTAATGTAAAATTATTCAAAAGAATAATTAGAATCCCATAATTTTATTTGTGAATAAAAATAGAACATAATTTTCTTACATAAAGTTCAACATAATTATCTCATCAATCTTAACCACTTTTTCCACTTCCATGTTGACCGCCTCGAACCTTCAATTATCTGAAAATGGTAAATATCGTGGAGTGAGATTTATAAAATCCCAGTAAGTATACCAAGCATAAATTTTCTTTTGAAAGCATATGGATCATTTTCATCATAACATAGGATAGGATCGAAATACTCATAAACATAGGGAGACACAAGAATTTTACCGAACTTAAATGGCAAGAATTCTTATGTGTAGCGCTACTAAACTCCGGTCCCCTTAGCATAATCATAAACATATCATATGGAACCCATAACAATCTTGTGAGATTGATTTCATAGCAATGATCCAAACATTTTCATAAAAACATAAGATATACTTACTTGTCATAAAAACATACTTACTTTTCATAAAAACATAAGGTGTATTTACCTTTCATAAAAACATACTTACTTTTCATAAAAATATAAGATATACTTACATTTCATAAAAACATACTTACTTTACATAAAAACATAAGATATACTTACATTTCATAAAAACATACTTACTTTACATAAAAACATAAGATATACTTACATTTCATAAAAACATACTTACTTTACATAAAAACATAAGATATACTTACATTTCATAAAAACATACTTACTTTACATAAAAACATAAGATATACTTACATTTCATAAAAACATACTTACTTTACATAAAAACATAAGATATACTTACATTTCATAAAAACATACTTACTTTACATAAAAACATAAGATATACTTACATTTCATAAAAACATATTTACTTTACATAAAAACATAAGATATACTTACATTTCATAAAAACATACTTACTTTACATAAAAACATAAGATATACTTACATTTCATAACAACATACTTAATTTTCATAAAAACATAAGATATACTTACATTTCATAACAACATACTTAATTTTCATAAAAACATAAGATATACTTACATTTCATAACAACATACTTAATTTTCATAAAAACATAAGATATACTTACATTTCATAACAACATACTTAATTTTCATAAAAACATAAGATATACTTACCTTTTAAAAGATTAAAATGAAGTGTAGTAGTAAATGGACCAAAACTTTCTTGACCACCTTGAATTTCTCTTACTTGTGGATTTTGTCAAGAGGTTGGAAATAAGTGTATATGTGTAGAGTTGTGTGTAAAAGAGATGGGTTTAAATAGATGTATAAAGTTGGCATATTGTAAACATAATCATTCAATTCTATTAATTTTAACACATCCTTTTCTTAAAGTAAAGCACCATTCATATACTTTTCCATATTTATACAAATAATATGCTTTTCATGATTATATATAATGGAGTCTATCAATCATTTATATATTTTTCCATATTTATACAAATATTATGCTCTTCATGATTATATATAATGGAGTATATAAATCATTCATATACTTTTCCATTTTTTATACAAATATTATGCTCTTCATGATTACATATAATGGAGTCTTATCAATCATTCATATACTTTTCCATATTTATACAAATATTATGCTCTTCATGATTATATATAATGGAGTATATAAATCATTCATATACTTTTTCCATATTTATACAAATATTATGCTCTTCATGATTATATATAATGGAACCTCTCATGCTTGCATATATTTTCTTAATTTAAATAATAAAAGTAATTTTTGTATAAATAAATATTGGGATAACATTGAATTAAGTATTTGGACTTAATATACTTTAAATCAAGAAAATGGAGATATTTTTAGAAATTCGGAATTTAATTTAAAATCGAACGATCTCGATTATTTCTTGACTTGGCTATACGAATACGTCGCTGCGTTAACTTAATAAAAATGGGTGAAATAGTAGCGACACGATTTTCTATTAAAATAATTATTAATCGCGTAAAAATTCTTGGTTGCTACATAGAGTCCCTGAGTACTCTCCAGATAAAATGGCGAATTCTAGGTGGGATGTTGAGTTGCCAAATCTTTTTCCACAAAGAGCTTTCCTGTGCACTTCCGCCCTCTTCTCGGTCATCCATACAGGCTCCTTGGTTCATCAGATGATACCCACTCCGCACTGTGTAGTCCCCATGAGATGAAAAATGCCAGATTAAACAGTCCGTTTGGTCCCTAACATTAAGAGGGATGGATAAAATACGAGTAACATCAACTGGCCAGATAAATCTCTTAATCACATCTTCATTCCAATCTCCATTATGTTCGATCAAATCACTAACTCTTTCCACTCCATCGTGTCTTGGTGTCATCAATTTAAGGGAGGAACTATCCCCTAACCAATAATCTTCCCAAATATTAGTTGTCTGACCGTCACCAATCCACCAACGAGAACCCTTTTCAATTACTTCCTTTCCCCACAATATGCTCTTCCATACATGGGAACTCCCCCGTTTACCCCTGGCTTGCAGGAAATGAGAATTGGGAAAATACTTATCCTTTAATAGACGAGTCACCAAAGAGTCTGGATTGTGGATAAGGCGCCATCCCTGTTTCGCAAGCAAACATTGATTGAAAATAGACAACTTTCGGAATCCCAATCCACTACCAGTTTTTGCTTTACACATTGACTCCCAACTCACCCAAGATAGCTTCCTCTCTCCTCTTGTCGATCCCCACCAGAAATGAGAGGTAAGGCTCTAAATCTCAGTACATAAATGATTCGGGAGACGGAAGATACTCATAATGTAGGTCGGCATAGCTTGCAAAACTGCTTTAATCATAATCTCGCGCCCCGCGTAAGAGAAAAACCTTCGATTCCAGCCTTGGATCTTCTTCCATATACGCTCTTTAAGCTCCCCAAAAGTTTTCATCTTACTCCTCCCCACCACAGATGGCAAGCCTAAATATTTATCATGTCCTTTGTTCACATCGATGTTCAAAAGAGTTCCCAATTCCCTTCTTCTTTCTCTCCCAACGTTTGGTGAAAAGGTGACTGTAGTTTTTTCCAAGTTGAGGAGTTGACCGGACGCTTTCCCATACTTCTCAAGAATCTGCAGAATAGAGTTTGCATCTCCTGTATTTTCCCTGGAGAAAATAATTGAATCGTCTGCGAATAGAAGGTGACTCACCCGGGGGCCACTTCTTGAACATTTTATCCCCAACAGATTTCCACATCCCTCTTCTCTCTTGATAAGACCGGAGAAAGCCTCAGCACATAGAATGAAAAGGTACGGTGAGAGGGGACAACCCTGTCTGAGCCCCCTAGTTGGATTCACGCTACCCCTATAACAGCCATTAATTGTGAAACAGAATTCCGGAGTCGATATACAATCTATAATGCACCAAATCCAAAGCGAAGGGAATCCCATATGCTCAAGAATAGCGCCAATGAAATGCCACTCCACTCTATCATATGCTTTGCTCATGTCCAATTTAAGAGCCATAAATCCTTTAGAGCCATTATTCTTTTTCCCCATAGTATGAAGCACTTCGAAGGCAGCAATCGCATTATCTGTGATGAGTCTGTTTGGCACAAAAGCACTTTGGTTGTTTGAAATCAGAGGAGCTAGGACTTGTTTCAACATGTTTGCTAGACATTTTGATACAATCTTGTACAAAACATTACATAGGGAGATAGGTCTACAATCAACAATAGACTCGGGTTTTGTTTTTTTAGGAATCAAAACAATAGTGGTACGGTTTATAGATTTTACAGACTGACCTTCATTGAGTACCCTAAGACAAGCATAGGAGACCTGATCTTTGAGAGTGTCCCAGTGTGTTTGATAGAAAAGAGCATGAAAACCGTCCACCCCAGGAGATTTGTATGGCCCCATACTGAAGAGAGTCGCAGTCACTTCCTCCCTCGAAAAAGGTCTTGAAAGAATCTGGATATCATCCTCCGAAACAGAATGCTCGATACTCTAGACTCCATCAAGGATTTCTGCCTCTGATGGACACCTGCTGGTGAATAAATAAGAATAATAAGTCTCAATATGCGTCACTATTTCATCATCCTCCACAAGAACCTGGCCGTCTTCACTTTTTAGGCTACAGATCGTGTTTTTCGCCTTTCTCCTAGTAGCTTGTTGATGAAAGAATTTAGTATTTCGGTCTCCATCTTTTAACCAATCCGCTCGAGAACGCTGCCGCCAAAAACTTTTATATGTCTACATTAAATGTCTTAAAATAGTACATGATAATAGAATAAGTTAGCAAATAGTGAAATTAACATTTATATTAAATATGTTAAAACACAAGTCAAGAAAATTCATTAAACTACAAGTTAATTTTCTTATTAAATTTAGCTAACATTTTAATTGATGATGTGATAAAATTTTATTGAAAATGTCCAATAGTAGCCGTTCAACCCCCAATCCACACACCCCATCCTTATTTATTTATTCATCTTTCTTTTTCTTTTTAATTTTTTAACATTAATAAAAAAATTAACTTTTTTTTATTTCATATTATATGATTTAACAAGATCTTCAAAATGAGTGCCATATTAATATATCAATTTTGTTATTTTAAAAATAAGCATTTATCATATTCTTGTGCTTAACTGTAAATTAACACATCCATTGTATCAATAATGGATGTGTTAACTTTAACATGTATATATACTTATCATCTAACATCTATTTTTGCCTATATGACCAGCTAAATTTAATACATTCAATGCGAATGCTCTTAATAATTAAGCCTTTATTTGACTGTGTTCGATAATACACAAGTGTACAGGTCGCGCAAATAATAAAGTGGACGTGACTCCAAGTATTGATTTCACAGAGATTGTTGTAAATTGTATTTTAGATTACGAATCCTTAACCGGAACCACGAAAACTTTGAATTTTGAAATTTTGTTTTAAAAATTAAACTAAAGATTAAACTAAAAAGTGAGAATTTTTGATTTATGAAAACTTATGAAATAAATATATTAGATTTATGAATCCACTTTATTCCATCATCTATGTCTTGAATTAAACATTTAACAATAATTTATGAGAAATTGAAAATATATATATTCCTTATATTTTTAAAACATCTTTAGAACGGTGAATTAAAACATTTTTTCTATAAGGAATTTGACTATATTTTTATGACAAATCCAAACCTATAGAAAAGCATTATCGATTTATGAACACTTTTTGGGATTACACAAGTATGAGGGTATATTTCTATCTCATATCGAACTTTTTGGCAATTAATTAAGGTCTAATAACTTCCTACTCTTTCGAACATAGAAAATTATCACAAACATAAATAATTATGCGTCCACAATCATAGATGAAAATAAAAATATAATTAATTGCATCAAACCCGTAAATTGCATAATGTAAATGTTAAATCAAAACATGGAATCAAGAATTAAAGCTTCATCACAATTCTAACAATAAAAACCTAGCCTAAATACATGATCGAAAATAAATTACAAGAAAATTAAATGGATGTCACCCCGTTTATTTTCTTGGAATTATATCTTAAATCTTGATTTTGGCGTGACTTGGATCCCCTAACAATTGGACAACGTTTTAGCATGAATTATGATTATTGGGAACCCTTAATTTCGTGCCCAAAGTCTGGTATATATAGATTTCCAAGAAAATTAGGTTACTTTTGGAGAAAGAATGCTAAATTCCGCGCAAAAAGTCCAACTGCAGCCCATAATTTCTACCGTGCGACCGCGCGGTTCAAAAGTGCGAGACCGCACTACTCTGCAGGTTATCTTCAGTCGCTGATTTTCTGGGTCATGCGGCTGCGCGGTTCTATTTCATGTGACCGCGCGGTTATCCGAAAAAATGCAATTTTTATCTTTTAAGTGCTACAAGTTGGTCCCTGTCTTTTAATTGCACAGCAAGTCCTCCAAATTTTGATTGTTGCAATTTAGTTCATGAACTTCTGATTTCTTCCAAATTTGATTTCTTTTTCCATTTTTCAACAAATTGGCCATATGATTAATTGCATCAACTCTTGATTTGCATACTTTGACTCTTTTATCATCCAATTGCTTGATTTTATCTTCAATTCCTTTGTTTTCACGACTTTGGGGTTATTCCTAAAATATAAACAAGTAACATAAAATAAATAACAAATATTCTTGAACAAGCAATTAAAATCCTACTTTTAAGATAGAAATAAGTGTATAAAATACACTTCTCAACACCCCGAAACTAGAATTATTGTTCGTCCTTGAACAAGGATAGAACTAAGCTATAAAAATAAAAATGTTTTTGTTTTTGTCGACTCATTTACCGTGTGCTTCAACAATCCAAATTGACAGTTAACTTTAGAAAAGAAATATGAACAATATAAAATATTTTCATTCATCCGATGCTCAACTTCATTGTGTGTGTGTGAATAGCCAAAATCAAATGCAAACTTATATAAAAATAAACTTGATAATGTGTGACTTTTTATGCAAGAATAAGCCCGAATCTTATGTGGTCAACAATGATTTTCTTTTGATTTTCCTTACGCTCTCATAGATGATCACAACCTTATTACTTTTCTTTCATATCCCGAGGTCCTTCTTATTGATGTGGTTTCTAAACATGTATAATTTGCATTTTTCCATACAAAGCTGTTAGGATTAGACAAGTATGCACGACAGACCAAGAATAATTAACAAAGCGTTAGGGATTTCAATCAACCAAGCTTATTCCATTTTCATTCCATTTTTCTTTTATTTGGACGACTTTTTATTTTAATGTCCTTATCTTTTACCATCTTTGTGCAATACTTTACACACTTGCTTTCTATATGACCCCTGTAGCGAGCTTTAGGTCGGCAGCTCCCGACTCAGTTGAGCTTAGGATACCAGGTTCAGAGAACTCTTCAGACTTAATTACCCGAGTCATAAAGGCTTAAATAGAAAAGTTAAACATATTTTTGTGTCGAATGTGTAAGTCCACTCTCCGTACTTACTTTCTAGTTGACCACTGTAGCGAGCTTTAGGTCGGCAGCTCCCAACTCAGTTGAGCGTAGGTTACCAGGTTTAGAGAACTCCTCAGACTTAATTACTCGAGTCAAAAAGGCATTTGAAGAGCAGAATAAGACCTTCAGCATTTTTCTTTTTTTATACTGGTTATTATGATTTATATCTGTTGATCAAAACCCCTTACGCTAAAGAAGTAAAATTAAAAACTTCAGATCTTTAATCCGTCAATGCTTACTCATACTAACCTTCCCACCCCAAACTGCTCGTTTTACGTTTTAGGTCGGAATCTAATTTTCTTAAAGTTTGGAATTTTACAGTCAGTTCTACGTTCAAAGTGAACAAGTTTACCCCACAAGTATCAAGCATCTCCCTACTCAAGTTTTTATTCAAAAGTGGCTATGTGCTCTGCTAAAGTTTGATTAAAGTCTTACATGGATGAATGTTAAGAAACTTTAGTTCGCATGTTGCCCAATTTTCTAACTAAAGCACACAAGTCAATTCAAATCATGTCATAAGCAATAAATAAATCAACAAAATTTTCAAAATTTTCACTTTTTATGATCTTTCAAAATTTTCAATTTTTTTTTAACCCCAAAATCGAATGAATGTGTATATGAAAGCACATGAACAAGATTCCCACCCCCAAACTAGAAATATGCATTGTCCTCAATGTATTCAAAAAAATAAAGAAAATAAACACAAAATAACAAAGAGGGTTAATGTACTTCCCGGGTTTGGAGAGTTGGTATTCCCATTTTTTAAGCTTGGAATTCAAAGTTTGTTAGATGAGATAACCCGTTCCTAGCTTTCCCATGTTTGGTCCAAGGTGTTTTCTCCTCATATTTCATGCAAAAGAACGATACATAACATTAGAATGTATAAAAATGGCATGAAAACTAAAACAATTCAACTCAACACACCCAAATTAGGACTTAGAAAAATTTTGAATTTTTTTAAAAATGGTCGACAACTGACTTTCAGCCCTTGATATTGCCTCGAAAAAGTAAAACTTTCTCGAGACATGTCGCGGGCATATGAAAGTATCTAACTTGGTCTACGACATATAAAAAATTCAGCAAATTTGACGTTCACATGAGCCATGAAAAGATGTGACAAAGTAGGTGACATGAAGCTGAAATTGGTGTTGTGATGCCTTGCAATGAGATGCTTTGAAGTGCAAAGATGTTCATGTTGAGTTCTATGCCTTAAATCTATTTAAACAATGAATGGATGATACACAAATGATGTATAATATGTGAATAAGATGATCATTCAAAAAAAAATTGCAAAAATTTAACAAGACACTCATTTGACATTAAATCAAACATCTTGCATGCATGTTAAGAAATCAATGAAAATCATAGAGTTGGAGGCTTGAATCAAACCAATATATGGTACTACTAAACATAATTCAATGTCTCTAAGTTCTAGCCTAAGCCCATCACCATCAATCCACAATATTCAATTTTCACAAAAATTTGAAGAACACAAGAATTATGCACAATCTTGAAAATTGGTGAAAAATTCTTACCTTTGGATGATTTTGATGCAATGCAAGGTATGAATCTGAGTTAAAATGATGTGCAAACTTAGGGGAACAGTTGGGGACTCAATGTTGGGCGATTTGGGCGAGGAAAAAGGAGTTTGAAGTGGTTAAAATGAAAGAAAATGTATATATAATAAAATTGCCGGAATGCTACAGGGAACTACTGTGCGACCGCATGGCTTTGATACTGTGCGACCGCACGGTGTTAATGACCAGCAACCTATGCATTTTTCATTTTTTAGTTTTGGACCCTGTTTTCGATCCCTAAATGCCTTCTAATGCTTGCAACTAACCTCCACACTATATGCTCATGTCCTAAGCAAGGTGATCAAGTGGAAGATTGTGATGAAAAGCAACAAAACAGATAAAAGAAACAACTAAATGCTAAAACATGCAAAATAGAATACTAGAATTACTTAGAACACACAACAACTAAATGTATGCATTTCAAACATCCTAGTGCTCCTAAATGTAATGTCAAGCAACTAAACAACTATAAAGCAAATAACTAACTTGAAAGCAATAATAACATAGCTAAAGGAAAATGAGTTTGAAATGTTGGGTTGCCTCCCAACAAGCGCTTCATTTAAAATCTAGAGATAGACTTTTTTGCAATTTCTCAAGGAGGCTTTAGATTGGATGGTGTAGCCTCATCATCTTCCATTACCTTGTATTCATACCTCTCCCAGCATCTAATGGCCATTTCTATATCAATCCTGGAACATTTTTCAAGTTGTGGATCCTTGGTGTTAAACTGCTTCATTGTGAAGGTCACTTCCTGATTTTCAGCACGAAGCACTACATCTCCCTTCTCTACATCAATTAGTGCTCGTGCAGTGGTTAGGAATGGTCTGCCAAGTATCAGGGGAACCTTTTCATCTTCCTCCATGTCTAAGATGACAAAATCAGTTGAAAATATGAACTTGTGAGTTTTAACTAGCACATCTTCCACAACTCCATAAGGATAACAAATTGATCTATCTGCCAATTGTAAGATGATATTGCTACCCTTCGATTCACCCAATCCCAACTTCTTGTACACAGACAGGGGCATTAGATTTATACTTGCACCTAGGTCACATAAGACCTTGTTGAATTGTAAATCACCTATAATCCAAGGTATATAAAAGCTCACTGGGTCTTTGAGCTTAGGTGGCAGCTTGTTTTGCAGGATTGCGCTGCATTCTTCATTCAAAGTGACCTCCTCAAGTTCTTCAAGCTTTTTCTTGCTAGACATCATCTTCTTTAGCAGTTTGGCATAACTTGGGATCTGTGTGATGGCTTCCAAGAAAGGAATATTTATGTGCAGCTTTCTAAGCATATTCACAAACTTGCTAAACTGCTTATCCTCTCTTATTTTCTTCAGCCTTTGTGGAAATGGAATAGGAGACTCATGAGGCTTAATTGTTGATTTCACCTCATGGCTATCTTCCTTCTCAGCCATTTTCCCACTACTTTCCACCATCTGTTTAGGAACTTCAAATGGCTTTTTTACTTCAATTTCAGGAAGCTGCACACCACTATGCGTAGTGATTGCATTTATCTCATTTTGTACTACACTTATAGCCATGAGCTGTTCCTTTGAGTTTACCTCAGTATTTGCAGGTAATGTACCTGGGGCTCTTGTTGTGATCAACTATGCTATCTGCCCCGCTCGATGTTCCAGATTTTTGATTGATGCGTACTGATTTTGGAATGTGGTTTCAGTTTTTCTCATAAATTGATCTGTTTTAGCCATGAATTGTTCTGTTCTTTCCACAAATTTCTCAATCATCTCTTCCAGTGCAGGCTCTCTCTCTTCAGTGTTGAATTGGGGCGCAATGTGTCCATTTGAGTGATCTTTCCAAGAAAAGTTAGGATGATTGCGCTACCCTGGGTTATAGGTATTTGAGTATGGATTATTCTGGCGTTGACCCCCTTATACATAGTCAACTTGCTCCACTGGACAAGCTATAATAGGGCAATCTTTAGTGGCATGGCTTGCACCACATTCTTCACAAATCACTTTAGCACTTTTTGATGAATGACGCACTAGTGCTATGCCCTCCACTTTCGCAGCCAAGGAGTCAATCTTTGCTGATATGGAAGTGTATGCATCCACTTCATAGACTCCCGATGTATTCTTTGGAACCACCCTGTCCAATCCCCACATGGCATTAGTATTTGCTATCCTCTCAAAGAGCTCCAATGTCTGTCCAATGGTCTTTGTTCCCAAAGCATCATTTGATGAGGATTCGACCATGTTTTTAAAATGTGGAAGTAATCCTTCATAGAAAAACTTCATTTGATCACCCCTGGTAATCCCATGGTTTGGACATTTTCTCAGCACGCCCTTAAATCTGTTCCATGCATCATCAAAAGATTCAGCATCATGCTGCTAGAACACACTGATGTCATGTCTCAGTTTGACAACCTTTACTCGAGGCATGAATTTAGTGCAAAACTTCTGAACCAAGTCGTTCCAAATGGTTATACTCTCAGCGGGGCGAGAATCTAACCAGTCAACAGCGCTATCTTTTAGAGTGTAAGGGAATAACCTAAGTCTAATAGCATCATCAGACACACCCTGATATTGAAAGTGTTGGCACATGTCTAAAAATTTAGAAACATGTGCATGTGGGTTTTCATCAGGTCTCCCATGAAATTGTTGTCCGTTTTGGAACATACTGATGACATTGATTTCAAGTTGGAAGTCCGCCTGCCCAAATGGTGGGTAGACTATACTGGATTGACTTTAAACCACCTGAGGTGTCATGAAGTCCCCAACCAACATGTCATCTTCATTTATTGGATTAGCAGGGGGTAGAAGATTGTTGTTGTTCGCCATTTGATTTTTTTGATTTTTTAATTTATCTAATTCTCTAACCTCTTTTAATCTACGGTGTAACGTAAGTTCGATTTCTAGGTCAATTTCGAAAAGATCCCCATTTTTCGAACGTAGTACATACAACTACAAAAAAATTAGAGAAACTAGTAACTAAACTAAAATAAAAAAAAACCTACGAAAGAAAAATAAAATAAAATTAAAATTAAACAAGTAAAAAGTCCGAATTAGTGAAAATAATCTAAAAATAAATTTAAACTACAATCCCCAACAACGGCGCCAAAAACTTGTTCGATAACCCGCAAGTGTACAGGTCGCACAAGTAATAAAGTGGACGTGAGTCCAAGTATCGATCCCACAGAAATTGTTGTAAATTGTATTTTAGATTACGAATCCTTAACCGGAATCATGAAAACTTTGAATTTTGAAATTTTTTTTTGAAAATTAAACTAAAGATTAAACTAAAAATTGAGAAAATTTGATTTATGGAAACTTATGAAATAAATATGTTAGATTTGTGAATCCACTTTATTCCATCATCCATGTCTTGAATTAAACATTTAACGACAATTTATGGAAAATTGAAAATCCATGTTCCTTATGTTTTTAAAACCTCTTTCGAACGGTGAATTAAAACATTTTTCTATAAGGAATTTGACTATATTTCTTTGACAAATCCAAACATATAGAAAAGCATTATCGATTTATGAGCACTTTTTGGGATTACACAAAGTATAGGAGTATATTTCTATCCACTATCGAACTTTGTGGTAATTAATTAAGGTCTAATAATTTTCTACTCTTTCGAACATAGAAAATTATCACAAACATAAATAATTATACATCCATAATCATAGATGAAAATTAAAATATAATTAATTGCATCAAACCCGTAAATTGCATAATGTAAATGTTAAATCAAAACATGGAATCAAGAATTAAAGCTTCATCACAATTTTAACAATGAAAACCTAGCCTAAATAGATGATCGAAAATAAATCATAATAAAAGTAAATGGATGTCACCCCATTCATTTTCTTGGAATTATATCTTCAATCTTGATTTTGGTGTGGTTTCGATCACTGTTAAGTGCATTTTTATACACTTTTTATACCTTTAAATTTGCATATTTTGGAACATCTTGAGCAAATATCTACTAATTTATGCATATTTTGTATTTTAATAGGTTAATATCCAAGTTTGAGGCCAAAAACCACAAAAGAAATGAAAATTACGCTGAAATTGGAAGTCTGGGGACCATTTTGTCACTTCCGGGAAGCTAAATTTCGCGGATCTTGGCACTTTTTAGGGTTTTTTGGATGATTTTAGGGTTGTATAAATAGATAAAAATCAGATTTTTGGATGCCTCATGTAAGTTTCTTGCCTCTTTTTCATTTTTCTTGTATTTTCTCTTAACATTTACCTTATTTAATGCAATGTTTAATTAATGTTTTAATGTTCTCGTGTTCTTCTTCCACATTTCATCTTCTTGTTGTAGTTTAAGTTTTTAATATTTGGTATTTTCTCAAATTTCTACCATAAATGTTATATATTTTAAGTGCATTTAATGTTTTATGCTTGGGTTGTTGAAGATATTAATGGTTGATGAAGAAATTTGGCTCAAAGTGAAGGGTTCTTGGGTTTTCACTTCAAGAACTTCACAAAAATGAGAGTTTTCTTTATTATCTTGTTTTTAATCTTTATTTTAAGTATTATTCACATGTTTATGTTATTTGTTAAATGTTGTTGTTAGTTTATTATTAGAGGTTAATATTATTGTGTTGGAATTTTAATTAGTTTAAGATTATTTAAGTATTTTAGGTTGTTTTTGGATTGTGGGTATTTATGTTTATGTATTTGTGATTGTGAATGTTGTTTATGTTTTTTGTAGTTTTTAAAATGGTTGTCACTATGTTAGGTTATTATTGGAATTTACGATACATGTTAGGTTAAATTTAATTTTTTCCATGTAATTTGGTTAAGTAAGTGACTACCACTATTTGATTTGTGGAAGAAGAAATTAGTGTAGTTATAAAAATTAACTTCATCTTGTCTCATGTTTTCTAGTTTAGTTTAGTCACCAAGTTCTTGTTGTTATTAATTTACTTTGGATAATTAGTTTTAATTCTAGCTTTTAGACATTGTTGTCTATTTGCGTTAATTAACTAGTTTTTTTTAAGTCGCCATATTTTAATTTTATGATGGTTAGTATTCACCATCAAACCAACCTTTTATGTTACTTGACTTTTCTCTTAAAATGAAATCAATAATTTTAATTATAAATCAATCAATCCTCGTGGGTACGATAACTCGGACTTCTCTAGTCCACTATACTACTTGAACGCGAACAGTGCACTTGCGGTATACGATTTTTAGCGAACAATCACCTAACAATTGGACAACGTTTTGACATGAATTATGATGATTGGGAACCCTTAAATAAGTGCCCCAAGTCTGGTATATATAGATTTCCACGAAAATTAGGTTATTTTGGGAGAAAGAATGCTGAATTCCGCGCAAAAAGCCCAGCTGCTGCCCATAATTTCTACCATGCGACCGCGCGGTTCAAAAGTCCGTGACCGCATGACTCTGCAGGTTATCTTCAATCGTTGATTTTTTCGGTCATGCGGCCATGCATTTCTATTTCATGGGACCGCACGATTATCCGGAAAAATGCAATTTTCATCTTTTAAGTGCTACAAATTGGTCTCTATCTTTTAATTGCACAGCAAGTCCTCCAACTTTAGATTGTTGCAATTTAACCCCTTAACTTCTGATTTCTTTCAAATTTGATTTCTTTTTCCATTTTTCAACAAATTGGCCATATGATTAATTACACCAACTCTTGATTTGCACACTTTGACTCTTTTATCATCAAATTGCTTGATTTTAGCTCCAATTCCTTTGTTTTCACGACTTTGAGATTATTCCTAAAATATAAACAAGTGACATAAAAAAAATAGCAAAAATTCTTGAACAAACAATTAAAATCCTATTTTTAGAATAGAAATAAGTGTATAAAATACACTTATTAGACTGCTAATTTTTATTTATAAATAATATGGTTGAAATTAAAAAAATGTGCGTGGTTAAAGTCTTTTGAGAAATGAATGTTTATAATATAAATTTGCTCATAAACAAGTTTAACAAACACACTATAATTTAGATCCCATCCTGTAATTTTTACCTCACCTCATAATATAAAGTATCAATAAATAAATAAATCCAAGTTTAAAATAATATGGATACATGGGATTATGAGTAAAAAATTATGCAAGGACCTAGATGCCTCGAGGGAATAAATTTCAAGAAATTAATCAATTATTGTATTACAAACAATAACTTAAAACTTGAATAATAATAATATTAATTTTTTTTTTTTGAAAACAATAATATTATTATTTATCGTTAAAAAGATATTTTTTGATTACATCGAAGAGGTTTCATATGATTCCCATTTATCAATACAAAACAAAAAATAAATAATATTTAACACAATAAATTTGAACAGTCTTTGTATTGAATGTATAAATATGAATAAATAATATTATCCTCTTAGTAACTTATATGATGAGATAATTTAACAAATGATTAAATTTTATTCGCATCCAATAATGGTAAAATCGATACGTTACACTTACAAATCGCATACAAATTCCTTGTTAAAAATTAGATCTTCCTCCCAAATCTCTTTGAAGATAAGAACGAGAAAAAGAACCCAAAAAATTGAAAAAATGTGTACCGACCATATTAGAGCATCTTCAATGCATTCCTTGAATTGGGGCTGACATGATAATAAAATAGACGGATTTTTAGAGAACGTGGATAAATAGATGGAGAAGTAAAAAATTCACTCTTCAATGGTTCCTTTTACATTTAAATAATATTGATTATGTGACATTTTTTATTTAATTTTAAAATTAATTATTATGCATAAATTGAATCTTATTTGTAGGATTTCTCTCTGTATAAAGAGTCCTGTATAAAGAGTCCAAATAGAAATAATTTGTATCATAAAACTTGATTGGTCAACGTCCTTATTTATAATAATTAAATAATTAAAAAATAAAAATTAATGCTGAGTCAGCATGTCTCCTGAAGCGTTTAGATGTAGACGATCCACCCCACAATATCTATTTTTTTTAGCGCCACAGAATGCATTGAAGATACTCTTATAGCATTACAAAAAATGTGTGGTTAATGTCGTTAAAATTTAGAAAAGTGCTTGATATAAAAAGAAAAAGAAAAAGAAAAAGAAAAGAAAATTAAGAGGGTAAAGTGAATTACTTTCTCGAGCCTTGAATTAATGAAGATTATAATTCTTCGAAGACTTGCATTATTCTTTAATAATTTATAATTCTTAAATAAAATCGTTAAGTATTTTATTATGTAATGTAATGTAATATATATTTATTGGTCTTGTAAGTATTCAAATTGTTTTTTGTTTCAATGCATCGATCTTAAACAATGGATCTCAACTACGTGCCTACAAAAATATTATACACGATAATGGGGTTAAGGGATTGAGGAAGAGGATGAAAATAGTGCCGGTGTTGTGAAGAATAATATTGAAAGTGGGGGACAATAGCCATCAAGTGTGAGGCTAGGGACCTAGAATTGTTGAAAGAGAGAAAACTTTTCCGTTTCCGGTCAGCATATGTTTTTTTAACGTAATTATTATAATTTATAAATCAAGACTTATTCTATGGCAGCAGTCAAAGGAATTAAAATTAAAATTTTAATTTATTTGAATTTTCTAAGTAAGAAGTATGATTAAAAATTGAAGAAATAAATTATTGATAGTTAAAAATAATTTGAAAAATTTTGTCAATTATAATTTGAGTTTTAATTTTTTACCTAACGGAACGTATCCATTTGGTAAATGTACTTTTTGTTTATAAATCAATTTATAAATTACACAATTTCTCAAATCACTTTTTAATCAGACACATTTTATTTCTTAACTTTTTAACCACACATTTCACTTCAAAAAGCCTTCGTTTGGTAATTGTACTTTCTTGATTTATAAATCAATTTATAAGTCTCTGTCTGGCAAAAGCAAAAAAACATGTTTTTAAACAATACAATTCCCCAAATTATTTTTCAACCACACATATTTTCTCTCTCGACTTTTCAACCACACATCTTACTTAGAAAACATAAAAAAATATTTTTAAACACCAAGATTTTAACATACAGTTCCGTGCAATTTCTCAAATTACTTTTTAATCACTCAAATTTTATTTTTTCACTTTTCAACTACACATTTTACCTCATAACATAAATAAACCAATTTATAAATCACGTTATTTTACCAAACAATGGGAAAACAAATTTATAAACCACATTTTTTACCGAACAGGGTATAATTTATAAATAACATAATTTTTTAAATCTCTTTTTAACATCACATTTTCTCTCTCTTAATTTTTTAACATACGTTTGACCTCAACATTAATAAATCAATTTATATTTGCCAAAGTGTTACCCAACAAAGCTTTTTGACAGTGAAACAGATGATCTAGATATATAATCTTGAGTCGCACATGTTATATCTTCTGTTTGGATTTTTTTGTTTGTTTGTTGTTAAGAAATTTATTTTCAAAGTTAAATATTGATTTTAATTACACATTTCGTAGAATCTACAAGCGTGATCCATTTATCCATAACTCATTTCTACAAAATTATAGTTTCAGAGGGAAAAAAAAAAAAAAACCCAAATTGAGGCATAGACTACATATATTTTCCTATTATATAGAGTATTATATATCAATCATGCACTGCATGTACTAATAGGCTGTTTGATAATGAAAGAAATAAAATTGGGATGTAATTGAAAAATGTGAGAAGTTGTGAGTCTCATTAAAATGTTTGTTTTATAATGAGTTCGTAATTTTTTTTGGAAAAATCTTTCATTAATAAACAAGTAGATCCATCTACAAATCAACAAGTTACAAAATCTGCTTATGAAATTACATTATTGACATGACATCTTTAGCAGCATCTTCATTTTATAAAAAATGACATCGTCAAAAAATATGGGGTTAAAAGTAGCGAAAAATTATTCATTTACGTACAAATTATTTTATTGAGAAAAATGTATGACTAAAAATTCCTTTTACATTTCAAAAAAAAATTCTTTTAAAGAATTTGTACCAAATAGTAGCATAATCACACATCTTTAACCATGGAGTAAAAGTAAAATATCTAATTTAATACGAACCTAATATATAAAGTACCACCAATGACGAATTTATGTGACGGTTGGCCCATTTCAACTTTTCGTTGTATAATAATAACAATAATAATAATAATAATAATAATAATAATAAATCATTATTTATTTATTTTTTAGATCCGCCATCACCTTAGTCAAAAGTTTCTCAAAAATTCTACTTGTACAAACAAATCCTACAAACTAGTGTACAAACATAAATTAATACCTATTTTATCCTTTAGCTAAAAATATAACCAATACCTTATTTCACATATTATCCTATTAAGTTTAACAAATAATAAGTTCTAAAAATATAATTACTTTAAATTTTTTTATTACTTATTAAAAATATTATGTTTATTTATGATCTCCATATACTTCACGAAAAAAAAAAAGATTTAATTAGAAGTTTACATAGTGAATATTTAGAATTAGAAAGAACAGGAAGAGACTTAAATACTGATCCTATTGCTATAGAAAAATATAGAGAAATTAAAAGAATAGTCTTACAAAATAATGAATATTTAAGATTAAAAGAAGAAAACTTGTTTAGACAAGAAGATATTAGATATATGGACGAATTTGAAGAAATATTTTTAAGAAGAATAAAACAAAGATTATAATTCTGCAAAATTTAAAATTTCATGATCCTGTCCAAGGTGATATCAGAGCTAGTAGTTATACTTAGTAATTTATTTAGAAAAATGTCTAAAAAATTACCAATAATCGAATATAGAGTATATAATTATAAATCTAAAGATTTACCAAATAATAGTCATTGACCATTAATAACTGAAATATATAGAAAATTTATACCATTTATACTATTAGGAGAATAAAGATTTGGAGAACATAAACAATTAAATTGGACAAATTTATTTTTACTAAATAAATTAGGAATAAGTTTAGATAAAATTACAGAACAAAACTTAGAACAAGAAAAATTCAGAACAAGTTCAAGAAATTATCAGTGATTTACCATTAGAAATAAGACAAATGATAGAAATAACTAATGATTATAAAGATATAAACAAAAATATACCAAAAAAAATACTAGAAGTAAAGCAATATGTAAATAACATATCAAAACAATTAATAACATTAGAAAACCTAATTAAGCAAATAACTAATAAAATAAATAAAATAGGAAATATGGTAGGAGTATATTAAAACTCAATAGAAATTACCGAGCAAAAAACTATTATAGAACAAATAAATATGGTAAGAACAATTAAAAAAGAAGAAATAGGAAAAAATGATTTACATAAAAGATTGGATAATATACAAAAAAAAAATATTGAAATTATAAACCAAAATATAACAAAAATATACGATGAAATGGAAAAAAGAAAACCTAAAAGAATAATAACTGACAAAGAATTTAAAGCCATCAATAGATTAAGAATAAATATGATTACTGAACAAAGAGAAAAATTTATGTAAAATCCTAAAGAAGAAGGTGAAGCAGATTACATAACAGAAGAAGATTATATAGAAAAATTTAAAAATCTTAAAATAGAAGAAATTAATATGAATGAACGACAAAGAGTTTTAGTATCAGTAGGACAAAATCCATCAGAATATATACAGCAATCAGGAACTAACCAAGTTAAAAAATAAAATACAAGTAATACTAATCCACAAAATACACCAGAAATTTATATGAATTAAAGACAAAACCCAAATTTTAAAAAAAATAATTTTATACCACAACAAAAATATTACACCAAGTCAAGTAAAAATTATCCTATAGAATTAGTTAAGAAGGAAGATGGATAGATTTATGATGTGTGCAAGATGTAGATCATGAATTAGAATTATAGATGAAATATATGGCTATGATGGCCTATACTAGAGAATTAATAGGAAAACAATTATAATTAATGTTAGAAAATACATTTATAAGAACCACTGCAAGATGGTGGGGAAATTTAACAGAAACTTATATAGGACAAGTTAGAGGAAACGACCAAGATGAAACAGGAACTATTTTGAGCAAATATGAAGATGCATTAAAAAGAGAATATACGTTAGTAATAGACAGATATACTAAAATTAGCTCAAAACTAAGAAATAGATATTTATTAGAAAATCTATTAATATGTGACATGTGTTACTTTAAACAATTTGCATGTGAATTTAGAGAATATTTTGAAAAGGCAGAATATAATCAGGAAACATATGGTATGGAAATTATAAACCAAATATTCTTTAAATTACCAAACCCATAGAATTTAGAATTATTTAAGGATTGAGAAAAATTAGAAATACTATTAAGTAATAATAGTTTAGGAGCAAGAATACAATTTATAAAAATAAGAAAACAAGAAAATGTATGGAAGCAAATAATATGATAAAATTTCATAAAGCAAGTAAAAAATCATTATGTTGTGATAAATTACAATATAAACCAACCCAATGAGAATATCATCTTGAAAGAAAATATAAGAAAAAAGAAATATTATAGAAAAGATAAATTTAGAAACAAAGTTTAAAAATTTAATACATATAAAAAGCCATATAATAAAACATTTAAAAGGTATAGAGTATCATATAAGAGATATTTAAGGCAAAAACAAAACAAAACAAAACTAGAACATACCCTAAAAATCCTAAAAAATGTAAATGCTATTCATGTGGAGAAGTAGGATATATATTTACAGAATGTCCCAAGAAAGATAAAAAGAAAAATATGATGTATATCTCATTAATAGAAAAGGAAAATTACAACTTATTACCTATTGAACATGAAGAATAATGAGAAGAAATTCCTGAAGATGAAGAAATTTATGAATTAGAAGAACGTGAAGTAATAAATTCTATTATGGAATTTGAATCTTCAGAAGAAAGTGAATCTAATGAATCTAGTGAAGAAGAATATTTATATATAAATATGATTAGACAAAATAGTGAAGAAGATACATCTAAAGAATATGAATACCAATTAGAAGAAAATGAAGAACAACTAAATGAAAGATTAATATTTAATCATAAAATGTATGAAAAGATCTTAAAATCAAAATTAGATGTAGAACCAAAAGAAATAGTTAATTTACCATTCTGGCAGAAAAATAAAGAAATAGCATATGTAGCAAAAAATCATAGTCACCCTATAGACATAAGAGATATTACAAGAAATACATTAATACCTATAATAAATGAAGAAATTATAAGACAAGAAATAAATCTATTGAATCCTGAACTAAAAGTAAAAATAAAGAACATATATTTAGGAGCCGTACAAATTATAGCAAAAGCCTATTTTAGAGAAGGAATAAATACACCTATAAAATTCTATATTATGGATGATAGAATTGTAAGTTCAGTACAAGATGCTCTAATAGGAATTGTGACAGAAAATTTAATGTACCAACAAGTAAAATTCACAATAAGACCAAATTTCAGCATAAGTATGGGAGAACAAAATAAAAATAAAGCATTAAAATTATATTACAGATTAAGAGGAATATATATGGAACCAGGAAGTAAAACTATAAGTTTAACTATTAGAACAATAAATACTTTTACTAGTAAATATGAGGTAAAAATTAAGAATGCTACGAGAACACACATAATAGATCCCATATTTAAAAATCTATTGGAATACAAACCAGCTAAAGAGAACCGAAGAATGACAATACCAGAAGATATAGAAATAGATTTTAATCAAACTAGAAGATTAGTAAATATGGATAAACCTCAAATAGAATTTGGAAGAAGATCAATTAGCCTAAGAAGAAATACTAGTACAAGATCATTACCTGGAATAGAAAATAGAAATGATTCAGAAAAACAAATAATGACAAGAATACATAGAAAAATACCGAGAATGAATCTATCTAAAAGAAATTAGACAAAACAATTTTAAGTTATGATAGAAATTGAAATAAATGGAGAATGGAAAGAGAAGAAAGTATTAATAAATATAGGAGCAACTGTATCTCATATAAAAGAAAAAATAATAGGAGAATTACAACTTAAAGTAACAAATAATCCAATTCAAATACAAGATTATTTTGGAAATATTCATCCCATAGATACTTATGTAGAATTACCAATAAGAAATAAAAGAAACGAAATAATCATAAACATGTACGTAGAACATACAGAAAAGGTAAATACGGAATTATTATTAGGAACAGACTTCTTAGAGCAAGTAAAACCATATTACATAAAAGATGATAGGATGCTATTAACAATACAAAATGAGAATCTAGTTATGCCAAGGTTATTATGAATAAAATATAAGGAGGAAGAGAACATATTTATATACTAACTAAGATGAATTACAATGGATATCTTAGCAGAAATTATCATGCATTGTTTGATACAGGAGCATCATCCTGTTTATTTAAAGAAAATGTATTACCCTCATAAATGTGGAGTAATAAAAAAGATAATGAAGAAAGAATCATACTTGGAGGATTTGATGGAAGCACAAATCTAATAACTAAAGTAGCAACGAATGTTAAAATACAAATAGGAAAATATGAACTATAAATACCTTATGTATATTAATTTGATAATATGTTAGGGGATATATTATTAGGAAATAACTTCATAAAATAATATTATCCAATAACTATTGATGAAAAAGTTATACTTTTATCTATCCCTTGTCACCATATAACAATAAAAATTAATGATCCTTACTGTAGAGAAAAAATGCCTCATAGAGCAGCTCAACGTGGTGAGGATAGACAAAAATTAACACAAACAACACAATTTATGCCCAATAAAAATAGAATAAATCTAGTACAAGAATATTTTGATAAAATTGTAATAAAAAAATATTACAGAAAAATTATTAAAAGGAGAAAATCCTTTGAAAAAATGGCACATAAATAAATATATGACAGAAATTATATTAGAAAATGACACTAAGATAATTAGTGTAAAACCGATTAAACATACATCGAAAGAATTACCTGAATTTGAAATGTACATAAAAGAAATGCTAGAAAAGAAATTCATTAGGGAATTTAATAGTAAACATAGTAGTCCAGCCTTCATTGTAATAAAACATTCAGAACAAAAAAGAGGAAAATCTAGGATGCTAATTAACTATAAAAGGCTAAACACTTATACAAAAGAATTAAAATATCCAATATCAAATCAACAGGTATTATTTAACCAAATTAGAGTAAAGAAACATTTCTCTAAATTTGATCTTAAATCAGAATATTATCATATTATGTTAACTGAAGAATTTAGACATTTAACAGCTTTTACGGTACCACAAGGATTCTATGAATGAAATGTATTACCTTTTGAATTTAAAAATAGTCCGGGTGAATTTCAGAGGTACATGGATAAAATATTTAAAGATTATTATCATTTTATTACATTATATATTGATGATGTTCTTATTTACTCTGAAACAAGACAAGACCACCTAAAACATCTTAATATTTTTATAGATATTGTAAGAAATAATGGAATTATATTATCAGCTACAAAAATGGAGATTGCTAAAGAAAAGGTAGAATTTTTGGGATCTATAATTAGCCAAGAAGGAATAAAACTCCAAAAACATATTGGTACGGAAATACAAGAGTTTGAAAATCATATAAAAGATAAAACACAATTACAAAGCTTTTTAGGACTTGTGAACCAGACTAGGAAATATGTACCTAACTTATCAAAACATTTAATTTCATTACAAAAAAGACTAAAAGGAAAAACTAGATGGACACCATGGTCCAAAAACGAAGAAGAAGAAGTACAAAAAATTAAAGACATTTGTAACAAATTACCAGAATTAGAATTACCCAAAAAAGAATGTGATTTGATTATAGAAATCGATGCATGCGAAACAGCACGGGTAGCAGTACTTAAATATATTTATCCAAATGAGGATGAGAAAATGATTGCACAATACACTAGTGGCAGTTTTACTCAAACTCAAATTAATTATCATATAAATGAAAAAGAATTATTAGCTGTAAAATTTGCTATTAAAAAGTTTGAATTATTTATTGTCACTACAAAATTCAAAATTAGAACCGATAATACACAAGTCAAATATTGGTTAACCAAATAAATTGATCCAACTATTGCAAATAAAAGGTTAATTAGATGGCAAGTAGAATTTAGCCATTATGATTTTGAAATTATTCATATCAAGGGTACTGACAATGTTATTGCAGATTATTTATCAAGACATGGAGGAACTACTTAAGAAAGTAGAAGAAATTAACTTGGTCATTGTGACGACCCGAATTCTCGACCATTCGAGTGCCACTAAAAGTGACTCATATCATATTATCGAGACTTAAATAGAAATGTAAAATTATTCAAAAGAATAATTAGAATCCCATAATTTTATTTGTGAATAAAAATAGAACATAATTTTCTTACATAAAGTTCAACATAATTATCTCATCAATCTTAACCACTTTTGCCACTTCCATGTTGACCGCCTCGAACCTTCAATTATCTGAAAATGGTAAATATCGTGGAGTGAGATTTATAAAATCCCAGTAAGTATACCAAGCATAAATTTTCTTTTGAAAGCATATGGATCATTTTCATCATAACATAGGATAGGATCGAAATACTCATAAACATAGGGAGACACAAGAATTTTACCGAACTTAAATGGCAAGAATTCTTATGTGTAGCGCTACTAAACTCCGGTCCCCTTAGCATAATCATAAACATATCATATGGAACCCATAACAATCTTGTGAGATTGATTTCATAGCAATGATCCAAACATTTTCATAAAAACATAAGATATACTTACTTGTCATAAAAACATACTTACTTTTCATAAAAACATAAGGTGTATTTACCTTTCATAAAAACATACTTACTTTTCATAAAAACATAAGATATACTTACTTGTCATAAAAACATACTTACTTTTCATAAAAACATAAGGTGTATTTACCTTTCATAAAAACATACTTACTTTTCATAAAAACATAAGATATACTTACTTGTCATAAAAACATACTTACTTTTCATAAAAACATAAGGTGTATTTACCTTTCATAAAAACATACTTACTTTTCATAAAAACATAAGATATACTTACTTGTCATAAAAACATACTTACTTTTCATAAAAACATAAGGTGTATTTACCTTTCATAAAAACATACTTACTTTTCATAAAAACATAAGATATACTTACTTGTCATAAAAACATACTTACTTTTCATAAAAACATAAGATATACTTACTTGTCATAAAAACATACTTACTTTTCATAAAAACATAAGATATACTTACTTGTCATAAAAACATACTTACTTTTCATAAAAACATAAGGTATACTTACTTGTCATAAAAACATACTTACTTTTCATAAAAACATAAGGTGTATTTACCTTTCATAAAAACATACTTACTTTTCATAAAAACATAAGATATACTTACTTGTCATAAAAACATACTTACTTTTCATAAAAACATAAGGTGTATTTACCTTTCATAAAAACATAAGATATACTTACCTTTTAAAAGATTAAAATGAAGTGTAGTAGTAAATGGACCAAAACTTTCTTGACCACCTTGAATTTCTCTTACTTGTGGATTTTGTCAAGAGATTGGAAATAAGTGTATATGTGTAGAGTTGTGTGTAAAAGAGATGGATTTATATAGATGTGTAAAGTTGGCATAATGTAAACATCATCATTCAATTCCATTAATTTTAACACATCCTTTTCTTAAAGTAAAGCACCATTCATATACTTTTACATATTTATACAAATATTATGCTCTTCATGATTACATATAATGGAGTCTTATCAACCATTCATATACTTTTCCATATTTATACAAATATTATGCTCTTCATGATTACATATAATGGAGTCTTATCAACCATTCATATACTTTTCCATATTTATACAAATATTATGCTCTTCATGATTACATATAATGGAGTCTTATCAATCATTCATATACTTTTCCATATTTATACAAGTATTATGCTCTTCATGATTATATATAATGGAGTATATAATTCATTCATATACTTTTCCATATTTATACAAATATTATGCTCTTCATGATTACATATAATGGAGTCTATCAACCATTCATATACTTTTCCATATTTATTAAATTAAGATTCTCATAATTATTATATATAATGGAACCTCTCATGCTTGCATATATTTTCTTAATTTCAATAATAAAAATAATTTTTGTATAAATAAATATTGGGATAACATTGAATTAAGTACTTGGACTTAATATACTTTAAATCAAGAGAATGGAGATATTTTTAGAAATTCGGAATTTAATATAAAATCGAACGATCTCGATTATTTCTTGATTTGGCTATACGAATACGTCGCGGCGTTACTTAATAAAAATGGGTGAAATAGTAGCGACACGATTTTCTATTAAAATAATTATTAATCGCGTAAAAATTCTTGGTCGCTACAGTCATGGGTCAAATAAATATCAACTATACAAATCTATTCAACCATGTGAATACTTGCATGATGCAGATTGTACAAATTAACAGTGAACTAGCTTTTTACAAGTCAAGGGTTAATTCTCTTGAGGAAATGTACAAAGGAGGATCTCAATCCTCTCCAGCGGAGAATTTATCTGTAGGATTTCCTATTAAGGAAGAAGTATCTAATGTATTAATTATTGGAAGTTCATCTTCCAAAGCTATTAACAAAACTATTGAACCATCTAAAGAAACTTTTTTAGAAGTTGCAAAGAAACCAGCAGTCTTAACAAAGGAATTATAAGAAAAGGAGAAAGTTATGAAGAAACCAGAGACATTCTTGAAGTATGTGGAGTATCTAAACAAGAGGACAAAAGAAGGAGAATGGCTAAGGACAATTAGCCATCAAAAAACCAATAAAGCAATTATCTTTTCAGGAGCAAAACTAAGAACAGTCAGGGGGCTATTTGATCAATGACTGATTCAGTGCATCTACCCTACCAAGGATATGAAGGAAATATTATTATTACCTAATTCTATTAAGGCAGCAGTTAAAACATATTTTGGAATTACCAAAGCTGAAAAGATCTATGTCAGGATTTACTCAGCCATTCCGAAATTTATTGATGGAGAATTTCTAAGGGCAGAACATATTGTAAAACTTGGAGTAACTAGCAAAGCTATTCTTTCAGAACCAGAAATTAAGCCATTTAACAAAGAAGAACAAATACAAGCTATTCTAGAAAAAAGAGCATTGGGATTTAGAGTCATGTACACCGAATTAAGGGATACCCTTACACAAACTAATTTTTGGGTATATGAATCTAATGATGACAAATTATTAATCTACAGCATTGCAATAATTAATCAAGTTAATTGTCAATTATGGAAATTAAGAGAATATGCTGAGAATATACTTGTCAGCAATTTGGATCTTAGCAAAGGAGCCTATGAATATCTACATCAACTAATGGAGGTAGAAACGGGTCACAAGTATAATAATTGTGGGGACCTACTCAATTACAATGAAGATACCTACCTTGTCTGAACATGAATTATTTAAGGCATGGGGGTCCAGATCTATGTGAAACTTTAGAAAAGTAGTAGAAATTATTGTAACTTTAGCTTTACTTTATCTACTTTAATTCTTAGTCAAGTATGTAAAAGATAGGAAATATTATCTTGTTCTCCAACTTTGCTTTTACCAACTATAAAAGGAGGAGTCTCTCCTCATTGTAAGTATCCGAAAATCATATTGGTTTTCAGTAATAAAAATCTATATTCTCTCTATCTATTGTCTTTCTTTTCATTCATAGTTCAAAATTTTCTTTCATCAAACCAATTCAGAAACAATTAGCAGAATGTATGAGTAACTAAACTTCACATAGATATATATGAAGTCATAAAATAGTTAGTAATACTCTATTTATTTATGAGTCCATAAATTTATTCTTTATAAAACTTTTGTTAAAAGTTTATTTATACGAAACTTGATTGTGCTGAACCTCTTTGAAGTATTTGTTTAAGTATTAAACAGAAAGTGTTGGAGTAAGTCTTTCGAACATCCATTAATGCGTAAGTCTTTCGAGCAGCAACGATCTCCTATAGAGTTGTGTTTAATACTTAGATAAATAATTGAAGAGTATTTGGTCAAAAATATTTTAAAATCAGATTTACAAAGAAGCGTGATGGACCCATAGATAGAAAAAAGTATTGTTGATTATTTATGGTGGATTATATATCGTCTTTCTCATTGATATTATCCAAGTATTGTTATCATAGTTTTAAATTTATCATTTTGCTTATGATATCTCTTACATGTTTTTACATATGTTGAAAATTTATTTTTACTATTCCAAGAATTAACTATTAGAAGATGATTTGAATTAACAACTTAAATTTAAATATTTAGTTTTATAATTTATAAATTCAAAACATTTAATAGAATTGAATCCTTCAGAAGTAAACGACTTTAAGTATTTAAGAGAAGAAACAATTAAACAATTAGAAATTATAAGAGAAGATTTATGAAGATTTTATAATTTATTAGATTACGCAATAAAAGAACCCTCATTTATAGATTTTTCACAATTTACTAAAATTATAGTAAATAAAGGAAGAATAATTAGTGATTTAGAAAAGAAAATTGAAGAATTAAATATAATTATTGAAAAAGAAACTTTAACATATAATAGTATATACTACTCATTTTATGTAAACAATAAATTTAGAGATATAGACATAACATCAGAAAACTAAAGGAATTATAATTAAAAGGATAACATAGTAATTAAACATTTAAAAATTTTATCTTTTAACTATTTGTACAACTTTTTGTACAATTTATTTGTACAAATAGCAAGGTCCAAAGTTTCTATATAATGCAAGAGAGAATTGTACAACCCTGTACATGTGCCAACAACCAAAAATGACGGTGAATGCCATGCGGTGTAGATATAATAGAAGGGATAATTACGCTCCACATTATCTTTTTATCCCTTATTAAAATTTTACTTACATTAAAATTTTAATTAATTTTTACTTATTTTTATTTTTCCTCTTAAAATACTTACGATATTCTCATCAATACCACGTCACCATCGTCGTGCCACCTCACTATTCCTCGACGAGATTGAGTGTGATGTTGAATGATGTCACAATTGAGTTTTCATCAAGTTTTCACTAATTCTTTAATATGTTTGATGAAATGTTTGATCGAATATAGTGAAAGTATCATAAAAAGCTGAATCTATTAATGCGTGATACTAATGTTCCGATCTAAGTATCATAACAATTTGAAAAATTTTTAGGTTCATGAGGTTATGGGACCAAAAATTGAAAGTATCAATAGTATTATGCTGTGAAACTTTAAAAGTATTAATAAGTATCCTAATATGAAACTTGTGATGAAAAATATATTTTTCAGTAAAAAATAAATTGTGAACTATTTTTCAGTGATATTTTACAATGATGTAAGCCTCATTTAAGATATCAAAAGTTGAGTATTTGTAATAATAAGTCTAATTAGAAAGTAAGTGGACGGTGGATCTAGAAACAACATGCAATTGTATACTATTGATAAGGCTTTGACCTGGCAGCGGTATGATTAGGTTTGCAAAACAAAAAAATATCTTTTTAATTAAAAATGATGCAAAAACATGATAATTCTGTGACAAATTTCTATTATGCGTGTCTCAACCACTAGGCATAGAGACCATTTGTGAAATGTTGTTGGTTGCATATCAATCAAGAAGTAAATAAAGTCCTTGTTTGGTTGATATAAAAATTAATTTTGATAAAAGTTAATGGAATGTATGATTTAAAAAGTTACAAATTTTACGAATCTTTATATAATATATAAAAGTAAAATACTTCTCAAAAACATGTTTTGAAATTTTTCCCACCTAAACTGTCTTTCCTAAAATGGAAATATTTCAATGAATGAGAATACTTTTGATAATTATACTATTATTTTGAAATCGAAAATTTTTGTAATATGGGTATCATATCGAAGATCTCAACGAGTACTTTAACACAAACTCACAAGTTAGAATCAACTGTAAACATGTCGTCCTTAAAATCACATCAAAATTAAAGGTAAAAAATTTATTTTGTACCTTTACTTTTTCTCAATGTTCTTTTATTTCAAAATTGTTTTATTGAAATCCTATAATGATATTTATAATTTATTAACTAGATTTAATTTGGTCACATATAATTAATTTCAATTCGAGTTGCTTTTCTTATCAAATTAAAAGAAATAATAGATATTCGAACTTTTATGTAATTTAATCAAGTACGAATAATTTTTGCAATTTCATATTTCGATCAACTCAATTTGCTTAATTTGTTACATTTATTTAAATATATGATCACGCGCATTGAATTTGTAATGTTAAAGTAAATATGAAATGAAATATTTGTTTAATATATTTAAATATCAAATATTTTATTAAAATAGTTAGTACATTTCTAATAGTACTATCCATTATTTAGGTAGAGATAAATTAGAAATTATATTTTTGAAAATTTAATTACGTCAATAATCAATAAAATTGAATAGTTATTGATTTTTTTTTTTAATAGTAAGTTAGTCAAGTTTCAAACTATTACAATTGTAACCTCTTAGTAAAAAAATTGCCCCTACTAGGTATCACTTCTTCAAAATTTCATTTTGTTAAAACTCATTTTCAACTAACATTCTATTAATAAAATAATCGACGCATAACTTCAACAAATTCCTGCTTTTTAAAAACACATCCTCTCAAAACTTACTATTACAAACAACATTATTTAAAATAATGAGTCTCAAACAGGGGCTTAAGTACATATTCTCCAAAAAATCACTATTATATATAATGAGGGTTTAAATAAAGACTAAATATATTTACAAGAGAAAAAGGAATACATAAAGGGAGAACAAGAACAAATATTGACCCAATTTTTTGCCAAAAAATATTTCCTAACATGGTAAGTAATATTAATTAACTATATATTATTCATTCATTTTGGACAAATTTCAGATTTAAAATAATCCAGTTGAATGCAGATTTTTAAATAGCCGCTTTTTCCAAGTCCGGGCCCTAAGGTTCTTGGTCCGCCTTCCCCTCTTGAAAATCAGTTATAATTTTTTTTTTTAAATTCATAAAAAAAAAAAACTTTTTCAAGATCACATAAATAATTTTCTTTATAAACAGAGAAAATGAAAGAGGATGAAATAGGAACATTCATCGACCTATTTTTTATTTTCCTTTTTCTTTTTAATTTTGGGCGTATATCACAGATATATCTATTTTTTACATATTACAAATTCTGTTTAAATGTGACGAAAATAGTTAAAGATTTTACTTGAAAAAAAAAACTTCCTACCTAATTGGGAAAATGATTTCCTTAAAAAAAAAGGAAAATGAGCGCGTGAAGGAAAAGAATGGAAATGGAATTACCTGGAAAATTGTGGCAATCAAACGCACACAATTGGAGAAAGTGGGAAAATGAATTCCTTTTCTCTCTGGAAAATGTTGCCTCTCAAACGCACCCTTAAATGATATTGCACATGCCTCAGAAATGTTTCATGATTACTTTCTCCCACGAATCGTCTCTAACTATTCAATATCCCTACAAAAAAATTGAGAACCCTCTGGGTTTGTTTGATTTGTGTTTCATTTTTGAGTTCATCTTCAGTTTTATGTTTTGAAAGTCTATTTTAAAATTGCTAAAAATTACGTTTGATTTTGTAATTTTAAAAATTATTCTTAAAACTAAAAATCAGTGTTTTTAGACTCAACTTGGTCATGGACCCGATTGAGAGACTGTTTCAAGGATTAGAGGGTCATCCTGAAGTCGACTCGAGGTCGACTCAGAACATTAATTAATATTAAAAAATATTTAAAAATTCAAAAAAAAATCAAAAAAATTTTAAAAAATAAAAAATATATAAAAGCCGGGTCCGAGTCGGTTGGGTTTCCTGGGTCGTTGACTGAGTTTGACCTGACCCGATTGGGCCGGCTTTGAAAATATTGCTAAAAACAAGAAAGCATATTTGGCCTTTGTTTGGTAAATTTTTTTCTGTATAAACAAAGAATATTATGTTTTCGAGATAAAATATGTAATCGAAAAGTGATATAAAGAAATGTGTATGTTTGAAACTTGATTTGGAAAATGTGTTATTATAAACTTGTTTATAAATAAGTTACCAAATGGAGGCTTTATTGTAAATTTGAAGAATTGTTGTATGAGATTTTATTCCATTAAAAACTTTTATTCAATAAAAAATAGAATAATTTTATGTTTATATATTATCAAGTAATATACATTTTTCTTATCCCCTTAAAAGGGATGCAGACACTATTCATAAAAATCGTCTTCCATGAAATGATGCAGTTTAGCCTGTTCTGCGACCGAAACAACATCGCCTTTTGTTTTGATTGTGAACGATGCCGTTTGGGGTAAGGGGACATCGTTATACCTTATTCCAGGTTGAAACGTTGTCATTTTGATTGTTATTTAGACAACGTCATTTAGGCATGTGTTTATACCATGTCAATCCACGAAATACATTGGAGATGCTCTAATGAAATCACAATAAAGGTAAATAATAATTGAATAAATGGAGGAAATTTCATTAGATAAATCCATAGGCATTATTTTTCTTGTTTTTCATTAGAAAATTTTCAATAATATTTGTTGGTTGTAATTTTCTATTCCTAACATTCTCTGTTATCATCCATTATTTAGAAAAACATTTAAGACTTGCGTTGAAATTGAAGAATGGCTCTCTCTGGGATGTCGAATATGCCAGAGAGTATTATTCAGACGTGGGGCTGATCGTCGGAGACAAACCTTGGCAAGTCGAACGTAAGTTACGGTTACGGAATGGGAAGCAGCCGGTAGGAGCAAAAAGTGTTGCGTCTGTGGAGATACATGCTGCTCACTACCGACTGCACATATGTTCTATTTGCAACTTGGGCCAACAAAATGGTCCAAATGACAATTTCGATTTTTTTTTTTTGTTTTTTTAAAGGGCCATTCACATAATTACACTACTTTTACGGATCAAATTGAAATTTACTTAAATTTTATAAAAATTGAAAATTACTTATAATAAAATCATAAAAACTGAAAAATACTTCATAATCACGTGAAGTATCACAATCTGATACTTTTGATACTTCTCAAATATGTTAGTATCACAGTATGATACCTATGATACTTTTCAATTTTTTTTAGTAACAATGAAGTATTTTTCAAATTTTTTTATTTAGGTAGTAAAAATCAATTTTATTATTTAAAGTAAGTAATCTATACAATTATCCCTTTTTTAAATTCATTCATTTGAGCAAACAAATTGGCCCAATATTTTTTTAAAACAGTGGCTGGGCATTGGGCAACCACAAAGTCCAGCGCTCTGCCCCTTAATAGAGGTAATTACATGTGCTACCTCTGTTTTGAAAATTATTTATAAAATACTTGTCAACATTTTTTAATCCATTTTTACTGCATTTTCTCATAACATTCCTCTTAGTCAATTGATTAGGTTTAATACACAAATTACTCCATCAAACTTATATAACGGGTTCCACCGTCCCCAAATTGCTCATTTTTCCCCCTAGAATCTTGAATCCCCGCCCCCAGGGCACATCTCCAAGTGGCAAAGGGGATGAGTGGTAAGTGCTCAGCGCAGCTGTGTGCTTGGTTCGATTCCCCGCAAGGTGGAATTGGCCTTGTGGCAAGCGGGAGTTATTGAGCGTTTCTCATGCTTACCATAAGCCCTTCCACCCTGGCTCCTTGGAGGCATAACCTGGATTTACCTTCCCGAACCAATGGCCTTGGGCGTGGTCGGTTCGGGCCCTCAGGGTGTGGGCTACACCTTTTTTTTTTTTTTTTGAATCCCCAAATTAGTGCTCACTTTTTCCCCATAATCCCGAATCCCCAAATTATAGTGAATCCAAATCGAATCCCCACCGAAATCGTCTATCTTCACAGAAATAAGCGAGATTCAAAACTCGAATGTGATGCCCCTGAATTTGCTGTGAAATCCTTAGATCACAAGAAGGATGATAATAAAGTAATACATACTGATGGGGTGCTAGAGAAGAATCCATCTGAAAAGCAGCAAGCGGGAGTGTTGATTTGAGGGAGCCATTTGATGCCACAACTAGAGTTACTGTTACGGAGAGCCTTGTCTTTGAGTGGGAACAGGAATTGTGGAACATGGCCAGAACGTAGTGGAGGAGGAAGAAAGCTATTTGAATATTGTACCAGAGGATGTGGAGGATGAAAATTAAGTAATGGAAGCAAATGGCGCTGGTGCTATGTAGATGGGCGGTGCCCCGTGGGATTGATGTTGATGTGGAGCAGGAAGCTAAAGAGAAAATTACCTTAGATGTTTAATATATTGCTTATTGGATTTGGATTCAAAGGAAGATTTAACAGACCTATGATCAGCAGATTGATCCAAAGTGTGATGTTAAATGAGTTTGTACTATTGTTTGTATATTGCAGCGAATTGAAAATTGATTATGAATGGAAAATACAGATTTTCCAAAAAATAAATAAATAAATTGTAATGTTTCTCGTGTGATGTTTAGTACACAACTATGATTATATATCTCATTTTATAAGCATTATTTGTGATGTTTTTCAAAATGGTTTGTTGGCTTGAACTTGTATTTCCAGCATACACTGTTTATGAAGCAATGGGGCTTCAAATACGTCTTTCCCTGTTTTGGGTCGACTCCGGTGCTTTGTCTCACATATTTCAAGTTTCATTTGACCTGAAATTCTCACTAGCCTATTTTGTGAATTCAAACACTTCAAATTTTGAAGGCCGTTACAACTATTGTTTACATTCAAGATGGGATTTGCTTCGTGTCCATGTTTACTGCAATTTTGATATTACTGGATGGAAACCAGTCCTACCGATTGCTTGAGGATGGTTTTCTCATTTGATATATAATGTGGAAATATCTATTTCAATGATGTATGGGTCCAGTTTTCATAAAGCACAGAGGGATGTGATCTTGGAACAAAATGGAAATGTGTAATTGATAAGTGTATTTTATACACTTATTTCTATTCTAAAAGTAGGATTTTATTTGTTTGTTTAATAATATTTGCTATTTATTTAGTTAATATTGTTTGTATTTCAGAAATAATCCAAAGTCGAGAAAACAAAGGAAATGAAGCAAAAACAAGTAATTTGGATGATAAAAGAGCTAAAGTGTGAAAAACAAGAGTTGATGAAGTAAATCAAAAGGGTCAATTGGAAGAAAAGTCAAAGAAAGAACCAAATTGGAAGAAATTAGGAGTTCAAGGACTAAAGTATACAAATCAAAAGAAGAAGGACCAAATTGCAAATATTCAATAGTTGATTCGGATCAAGATAAGATACTTGAGGACTTTTAGGAGTCAATTGGATGAAATTAGAAGTAAAAAAGGAATGAAATATGGTAAGAATATTACCATAAATTCATTCCAATCAAACAAGATTTCTAGCAGATTTTTAATCAGATTTGAAAGCTAATTTCGGGGCAGTAAACGTTTGAATTGGGAAAATCATATTTCATGAAGAATTGTAGTCCTTTAAGTTATCTTTCTAACGGATTTTGAATCACCTCAATTGGATAAGGGAATAGAAAGATATGATCAAAATACTAAATGCTGTGCAATAAAAGGATGAGGACCAAATTGCTGAAATTTAAAGAAGAATACTGTAGCTTCCGGTATAACCGTGCGGCCGCACGGTTGAAAAATCGTGCGGTCGCACGGTCAAAAAAATCAGCGACTGAAGGTTGGCTTTTCGAGGCTGCGATCGCGCACTTTTGAACCGTGCGGCCGCACGGTAGTCTCGACTGGGCCTCAGCTAGGCTTTTTGCGCGGAATTCAGCAGTTTTCCCCACAATTAACCTAATTCTCATGAACATCTATAAATACATGGCTTGGGGCACGAAATTAAGGTTTCCCAATCTTCATAATTCATGCCAAAACGCTGTCGAATTGCAATGGGATCCATTGAAGGCCAATTCAAGATTGAAGCACAAGGATCAAGAATATGAACGGGGTGACATATTTTCATACTTCTTGTGATTTATTTTCAATCATGTATTTAGGCTAGGTTTTAAGTGTTAGAATTGTGATGAAGCATTAATTTATTGATTCCATGTTTTGACTTTATATTTATATTATGCAATTTATGAGATTGATGCAATTAATGATGTTTTTATTCTCATCTATGATTGTGGACGCATAATTATTGATGTTTGTGATAATTTTATATGTTCGAAAGAGTAGGAAATTATTGGGCTTGGTCAATTGTCACAAGGTTCGATAGGGGATAGAAATATACCCCTATACTTTGTGTAATCCCAAAAAGTGTTCATAAATCGATAATGCTTTTCTATAGGTTTGGATTTGTCATAGAAATATAGTCAAATTCCTTAGAGAAAAAAGTTTTAATTCATCGTTCGAAAGAGGGTTTTAAAAACATAAGGAACATGGATTTTCAATATCCCATAAATTATCGTTAAATGTTTAATTCAAAATATGGATGATGGAACAAAGTGGAATCACAATTCTAACATGTTTATTTCATAAGTTTTTATAAATCAAATTTATATGATAGTTATTAAAAAAAGAAAAAGGAAAGGGGAATAGGAAATTACATTAAATTGTGTGAAACTTTTTGCCAGCAGCGTGTTTTGTGCTTAGTTGTCATTTTTCTTATTACGTCATTTTTCTTTCTTTTTAGTTTTTACTCAAGTCGTATTTTACTTGTGAAGTCGCATTTCCTTATTTGAATTTCGCTTTATAAGTCTGTTACTAAGACTATAAGTATCAGTCTTCATTTTCATACTTCACTTCATAGTGAAATTAGATTCATCAGAAATTATTCCCAATTCTTCTTCTCAATTTTATCAACAATCTTTTAAAATAATTTCGTCAACATTTCCAAATGATCTCAGATACTTTATGAACTGTCAATACATTACACTCATATTATTTACAAAACCTTACTCACCATGAAGTGTGATTTATATCCTTGAATGAATACATCAATAACATGAGTGGTTGTTGCGGGTACTAATGAAATTCTTTATTTCGAAACTCAGAAATTATAATTATAAATTCACGTAATGTAACTGCTTTGGTCTAGAAAGTTTTATTGTATTGAAGGTCTTATACCAGGAACTATGAAAACTCTAAACAGTGTAAACTTGGTCGAGACCCAAGAATAAGACATAATTATTCACATGAGTATTCCAATATCATTGCACCACATCATCATCACCATCATCGTCATCGAAATTATTATTTTCAAGTTTAGTGTAAGAAAAACCAGTAGAATTATTCGGAACAAAAAAACTTGAATCCAATGTAAAAGTCCCTATCTAACTAAGAATTCTTCCGGTAGCATCATGATCACCGAGTGTCCGAGCCCCACTATAAGATTTACGTGTCCAACTAATACAATAGTTAATGCTGTCTCCTTCTCTTTCTCTAGGAAATGACAATGTGATACTCATGGTGACCTCAAATTGAACTGAAAAAAATCAATGATCTACTAGAAAAAGTTTAGCAAAAATGTGAGCAATTCACATTGACCACAACTTTGTCTTGCAAAATGGCCATCAAAATATACAATCCCTACTACTTTCTTGATTCCGATTTCATGTTCCCAAGGTGAACGAGTATAGAAACGTGAATTAATATATACAATCCTCTACTACTTTTCTTGCTGATTTCCCACTTTTGTGAACTGAAAATCCGATTGTGAATTGCAGTAGCTAGTGGAGGTTTCCGCCGAATAGGTTTGGACTTTGGAGGTGAAGGACTCCTACATAAGCATCACCGCATTTCATTTCCATTTCGAAACATCCACACGCTGTCAACAGATTAATGTAGTGCATGATTTTGGGAATTAAAGTCTTTTAGTTACAAAATACAATTGTTTATCTTGGAAAGTTTTGGAGTCAGTATTTGTGAGTATATTTCCTGGCGAGTTTAGTATTATAGGGAATTTCATAGTTTTGTAGTATATTTTGAAATGTTTAGATATTGTAATGCATTTACCAAATTTTCCCAAGTTAATAATTGATTACAATATCTTAAAAAAGAGATATTTTAAAATCTTATGTGCTATGTGACCGTATATACAATTTTACTAGCAAAAAAAAAAAAAAAAATGAAGAAAAGAAAAAAAAAAATCTTCAGATTGTATGTTCTTAGTTGATTTTTTTTTTTTTTTTTGGAAAAATGTTAAGATTTGATTTTTTAGTATGTGGTTGGTATTGTTTAAAAAGAGTTTTTTCGAAGTAAATAGTAATTTTTAAGAGAATGAATGGTTGAGATTTGATTGAAAAATCAAATATTGTGGGCTTGACTTTTAATTGATGGTTGAGATTGAATGTTGTAGAAAAAAGGGAAAAATTTAAAGATAACCAAACAAGGGCTTAGTTGTTTTCTTATAAGTTTTTGTTTCTGTTCATTTTTTATCTATTAATTTTAGTGGGTTTGCTTAGGAAATATTTTTTTTAGGGAAAAGCTACACAAATAAGGTGTTTTAAAATACAAATTTTAAAAATGATGTCAAACTTATATAATTGCAAAAATCAGGTTACAATTAGAATTAATTAATTAAATTAAAGAAAGAAGAATATTACTCTATATATATTAAGGTCATAATATTGTAAAATTTCAAGTCACAAAAGACAAATCGTTTATGTCACAATACATCATTATTTTAGATCACAAATTATCAATATAGGAGTTTCAAATTGAATTTATTTCTAGGTCACAATCAAAAATTTCAAGGTGGTTATCAAAATAGCAAACCACAAAATGTCAAATTAATCGATCCAAGTTACAACCTGTTAAATTATTAGGTCACAAATTATTACTCCATCCGTCCCATTTGTATAGGCTGCATTTTCATTTTCTCTTATCCCAATTATATAGGCGTGTTTCTTTATTGAGAGGTATTTATTTTGTTTGTTTACTAATGTACCCTTATTTAATACTTCCAATAATAATAATTTTGATACTTAAATAAGGGTAATTTGAGAATTTTCATTACAAAAATTACATTTTCAATAACATTAAATATGTTTTCTTAATTCGTGTGAAAAGTCAAACAAGCTTATATAAATGGGACGAAGGGATATGTCACAATTAGTTTAAACTTATTATCAATTACTAGTATCACACTCGCGTGTTGCACGGAAAAACAATATGAAATGATTTTACCGTAAATATCATTACAAAGTAGGAAAAAAAAAACATTTAACACGTTATTTGCTTTGATTAATGATACAGACTGTCAACGAATGCTCAGAATAGAAATAAATTACAATTCTTATCAATTTTGGAAAACCTCTTTAAATAATACATTGTTTGTACAGTTTGTAGTTGTTCATACCCGTGTGATACACGAAAGTTACTATAAACAAAATATATTTAAAAAATTGCTCAAATTTAAATTAAATAATGTAAATTTTCAAATATATGTTATATAGAATAGATAAAAAATTTCGTCCAAATAATTTTGACTAACGTGAATAGAAATAATAACCCTCAAAATATTAGAATTTACAAAAAATAAAGTAATTGTAACAAATTAAATATATGCGGTCCTATATATAAATAAATGTAACAAATTAAGCAATATTGACGATGCATGAAAGTGAAAATCAACCTCAAGATTTTTGGTGCATTTAATTATATGTCAATGAAAAGTTATTAATGAAAATATAAATAAAATATATATAGTGAGTATTTTTGTCTATAAATAAAAATTAATGTGAAAACGATGAATGAATTGAAGAAATCTTAAGTTTGTAAAATTAACCCAACTTAATTGGATTTACCTTAAAAATTCGTATAGTTATTATTTATTTTAATTTGATGAGAAAAAATCAGAACAGAAATTAATCATCTATGACTAAAATGAATTTAGTTAACTAATTATATATAATATTATAGGATTTAAATGATATAATTTAAAATGAATTAGATATTGAGGAAAAATATAAAATATAAAATAAAACTTTACCTTTAATTTTTGATATGATTTTACGGACAATTTAATTACAATTTGCTCTCACTTGTTAGGTTGCAATAAACTTCTTACTATGATATTTAATTTGACATCCATATTACATATTTTTCGATTTCAAAATAATACAATAATTATTAAAATAATAATAATAAAATAGAAAAAATAATATTTTGATGTTATTAATAGCATAGCACGGATGTCAGCGCAATTAATGACACATGTAAAATAATAATTGCTAAAATATTTAATATACTATTTTTTATCAAAAAATTTCCAAATTTAGAAAGTTTTTTTTTTTTTTTTAAAACTATGTGTGTATTTTGATAACGGCTATTTTACTTTTATATATATTAAGATTAAGATTAAGATTAAGATAAGAATATGTCACTAATTTCTTAAAGTCACATTTATCATTTAGTGATCAACATCTACCATTGCCTCCTCGAATCTCAGTACCCCCAAAACAACCACTGCATCCCTTAATATCCCCGGCCTCAGCCGTCACAGTCACCGACGCGACCTTTATGCCGCCACCCCTATCACCTGAAAATCTCAAACTATCAAAAACTAGACATCATCTCAAAATAAACAATCGTAGACACCATCTCCAAATGCCAAAAACAATCAAACATACGGCCACAATCAACCAAGGTATCCTGAATATCCCCTCACCTCTACCATTCCCCGTCACTGACGCGACCTATAATGCCACCGCCGCCACCAACAAACCCAGACCAAAAATAAAAAATAAAAAATTGCTGAACATTTCCAAATTCCAAAAACCATAAACCACACCACCACCATCACCAAGGTATCCAGGAATATTGTTTCTATTTCTGCTGCCTCAGCCTCCGCAAGAAAACCCCACACCACAAGGGGCAGCGGCACCGCTTCTCGTTCATGCACGGAGCCTCTATTCGATCAATGCGCTTTATTATACTTGAAAATCGCCTCTCTTTCGAGGAGTGGTTGGATATGGCGTCGGGAGTCACCTCCTTTTCTGGTTGTGTTTTGGGAGAGAGAGAACGGTGTCGTGGATTATAGGAGGTTATAGGCGAAGATGGGGTAGAGAGAGAAGAAGAATTAAATTAGGGTTTGGAAAGGAGGGTTGTAGTTTGGGTAATTAATTTAATTTAATTTTATAATAATATTATTTAATTATTCAAAATTTATTTCCAACCTGAATTTTGAATTAATATGAGTTTTGACTTATTTTTGAATTTGGTTTATAAAAAACAGGGATACGTGTAATTTCCACTTTTTTATGTTATGAAGAGCATTTTTTTTTAAAACATAAAACTGCTACTCTATTGTGTGTTTGACTGTAAACTATTGATATCAGATTTAACGAGTGACAATAATGTAATTTTTTTCTCAATGAATATCGTTTCCTTTTTTCCTTCTCTTTTCATATGTGGGTTTACTTTTGTATTTATTTCAAATCAAAAAAGAATAATATTTTATCTGTCTATTTAAAGAGTTGTTCTTTCATATTACTTACATATATCTTTCTCCCTATACATTGAATTAGATGACATTACCTGACCAAAATCAAGCTCCTTTGGATGAAAGTTGTCCTCGAGTAGTCGAATTTCATTCCTACGAAAAGGACCTTGGAATAAAAGCTGCTGAGAGTTATATGCAGAATGTAAGAAGGTGCAGTTGACATGTAAAACATGTGATTACTAATCAAAACGGGTTTCTCAATCAAACGGTAATGATTTTTTTTTTTTTTTAAATATTGTTCTTCCTATACTCAAATAGATGTGTAACTTATATTTAATTCATTAGTGATTCATATTCTATTATTCCAATGTAGTTGATTGAGTTTCTATTTCGGTGGATTTTAACGTCGACAATAATTTTATCGACAACATGATATAACGGGTCCTCTATGTGAATGAAAGAAGCACTACAAGAAAAATGGCCTTTTGCAACATGCAAACGGCAACATTCGCTAATTGCATGTTGCTAAAGGGGGTCTACCGCAACATTCAGTAGTTGCATGTTGTCATTGGTTGATTTATTTGGCATTTAGCAACATTCAGCAAGTGAATGTTGCTAATTATACCCTTTGGAAACGTTCGTTGCGCGTTGCCAAAGGGTTACCTTTTGGCAACGCGCACTGCGTGTTGCGAAAGGTACCCTTTTGCAACGCGCAGTGCGCGTTGCGAAAGGTACCCTTTTGCAACGCGCATTGCGTGTTGCCAAAGGGTAACCTTTTGGCAACGCGCAATGAACGTTGTCAAAGGGTAACCTTTTGGCAACGCGCAGTGCGCGTTGCGAAAGGTACCCTTTTGCAACGCGCAATGAACGTTGCCAAAGAGTTTAATTTGAATTTTTTTTGTTTTTGTAATTTTTTTGTAGTTTTTTTTTGTGGGATGAGGGGTTTAAAAATCTTTGAAAAGTCAAAATTTTGTAGGCTTGACTAAGAATTGATGATTGAGATTGAATTCAATATCAACATTAAAAAAAAAAAAATTAAGTAAAAATTAATTAAAAATAATTTAAATAGTATTCTTCAAAATTTAAAAAAGAACGTATTTTTCAACTTTTCACTTTCAAAAAAGAGATACTCTAATCTTATCCAATTAAGCATATAAATCACGTAAATCCACATAACACATGCAATTATAATATAAACAAATTAGTGGGGCGCGAGTCTACCTTAAACTTAACCAGTGTGGTTGAGCGGGAAACAACTTCAATTCTTTAATTCTCCGTACGCTTCGTCTTAACCAATAAGTTAAATTAGTCTTTAGAAATTTATAGTTTAAAAATGATAGTTTACAATTTGGGGGCTGAAAATGAATACTTTGAAAGTTGAGGGACTAAAATGAATATTTTCAAAAGTTGAGTCGAAGCTCAAAATGAATATTAAATTGTAGGGCTGAAATAATATATTTTAAAAATATAAGGACTGAATTGCATTGCAAAACTTTAAGGCTTGAGGGACTGAAAAAAATAGTTTTTATACTTAGGGGACTAATTTGCAAAATCTGAAAATCAAAACCGTGGTTTCGCCGGCGCAACACCGGCGCTGGGTGCGGCGAGGGGTGAGGGTGAAATAGGCTAGGTTTTTGTGCGGTTTAGGTGTGAGAAATGGGTGCGAAAATGAAGTGAAATCGAGGCTTGGAGCTGCGATTTTCCGGCGGTTGTTCGGCCAAAATACGCTGCGGTCAAGGTATGTATGTGTATATTCTGATTTTTGGGTTTATTTTTCTGAGTTTGTTCTGATTGTTGGGGTTGATTGGAGTAGAGATTGTGGGTCGGAGGTTACGGATTCGTGGTGGTGGTGGATTGGTTTTGGTGTTGGTCGTCTTGTGGTGGTGCTTGCTGTGGAGTTGTGTTTGATTTGGGTTTGAATTGGGGCTGGAGGGGATTTGGTTGAGGTTGTGCAGATTTCGAATTTTAAAGACTAATTTTGGGAATTTATGTTGATGATGTTAATGTGGGTATATTGATTTTAAAATAATTATTGAAAGTTTACTCTCTTTAGTTTATTGGTTGTGCCTTAGTAACTTGCCAGCATGTTTTATTTATTTGTTCAGGAAGTTTCATAACCTGCAGCAGAAGCTCTTGTAAATTTGTCACAAAATTCAGATTTAGCAGGAAAGATGGTTGAAATGGAAATGGTTATAAAAGTGATGGATAACTTGTACAGGAAAGATTGTGACATTATTGGACTGCTAGTTATGCTTCTCGTCAATCTCACACAGTTAGATGCTGGTATTGACTCCTTGCTTCAGGTGCTGTTTTAATCTTCTTATTCTACCGGCCTCGTTCATTTTCCTTTGTACAGAAACTGTTTCTAGTTTAACACTAAAATATTCTAGAAAATTGCCTTTTGATACCGAGAAGGCCTTTGTTTCTTTCAATGTTGAAGGAAAAATTGAATGAGCATCGGAATTATGTGTGGTGTACACTTTTTATGCGAGTGAGGATATTAGCTCATTCCTCTTTTTCTTGAGAGGTTGATTGATTATGCTTAATATGTTGACCGTCGATCCTGGATGCAGCTTGGAGATGATAAGATTCATGGTCTGTATGTCATGAAGCTGGTGAGATCGTTTTGTGCATCATCCAGTGAGGAAAAAGGTGAGTTTTTTGGTCTGTTACTCGTGTTACTGGATTTGTTAAATATGCATTTGATTCTATTGGAAGTAATGCATATGAAGTGGAGATAAAATGTAGCTACTTCATGGTCTATCATGTGGAAATAAATAGAGTAAATAATACACCACCTCCTTTATTCGTAAGAATAACACGTGAATATGCTAGTCTTGGTTTAGTGGCAGAAAGAGCAAAGTTGACACCCCACGATGATCAGGATTCATATTTGTTACCTTTCACCAAGACATATGCTGAGTGTATTGTTTGACCTTTTCTATGATAGAGGATTTATTTGGAGGAATACCTATTATTACAGAAGTAGAAATATAGGTATGCTAGGCAAAGATACTACAATGGAATCTACCTTACTAACTCTTCTAACAGGTTTGTATAGCTTTCCTATATGCAAGTGCTAGAGTCAAATTGTACAATTGAAGTCCTTAAAATGTCAGTGACAGAGATTTTGTATGTGCTATATATTCCTTACTCGGGATTGATAGGTCATTCTGGTCACAGTTTTTTGGTTAATAACTGAAGGGTATTTGTATTTACTCTTTACAACAGGAAAAGGGAAGAAGTTTTGTGTTTACTATAGTATATACGTCTAAATTTGTTTTCAATATTCACGAAAGAAATTTATTTGGGTTGGAAAATTGTGATACATATTTAATTGTATGACATGACAAGAAGATTTACTTTTATGGAACACATTTGACGTAACTATCATTTTTTCATCCTATCAGGTGATCCTTTTGAACATGTGGCTTCTATACTAGTAAACATTTCACAGAAAGAAGCAGGAAGAAAACTTCTACTGGACCCTAAGAGAGGACTTCTGAAGCAGATAATTAGGCAATTTGATTCAGGAAGCCCATTGCGAAAGAAAGGGGTAAGTAGAAAAATTCTCTCGTTCTAGAATGTTTTGAAACCATGGTGTCTAAATTTTTTGGCCTTTTGGCTAAGTGCAAGTGGTTGTTTCTCTCATGGGACGGAACACGGTAGTGAATGAGAATGAGAGAGAACAATAAACAATCCTACAAGATCTCTTTATATGCCCACTGTATATTTGTTTTGTAATGGTCTAAAGGTTTGAAATTTAGAACATTTTCAGTATATTTGAGGGGCTGTTAAAGTAAAACTTGCGGATACATCAAATGGAAGCTTGTAGAACTAGAAAGAAAAATGCAGATATGAGTTATTCTGTGCCTTGCTTTAGCAATCCTCAAATAAGTATTTTGGTATGATTTTTTTCGTGTATCAATAAATCAATATCTTTCTCTTCTTTATAGGTCTCCGGAACTGCTGTTTTGAAGCTGACAATCAGCTGCAAAATGTGCTTTTGATCTCAGAGTTTCTGTGGCCAGCGCTGCTCCTGCCAGTTGCTGGAAACAAGGTGATCTATATTATTTGAAAAAGATTGGCCACTTGTTAAGACAGCCATTTTTGTGTTTTGAGTATACTTTGTCTTGAGTGGTAGGTTGTCTAGAAATCTTGTGCACGCAGAACCTGTTTGAACATTTTCATGACATTTTGACTTGCCTGAAAAATTTATTGGTTAGCTGTCCTAAGACCCTTGGACACAAACAATTAAATTTTAGCAAGACAAAATTATCGTATGACCGCAAGCTTGAAGCTTGGATACCCTTGCTAAGTGAAGTATGTCCACAAAGATGTTAGCCAACTCAAATTTAGATGATAGTTGAATCTGGTTTAAGTTCATTTTGCATATATGTTCGTGATTAACATTCTATTTTTAGTAATGCATTAACTTGTGACAGATTTATAGTGAGAAGGATATATCTAATTTAGAAGGATTGTAGTTTGATGATGAATTAGTTTTTAGTTTGATCTTTTAAAGTATTATGGTGGTTGCGATATCCCTGTACAGGTTGGCTAAGTCCAATTTATAAGGGAGATTTTGTCCAAATTTCTGTAAAGTTTTACAATAGAAAATGATAATTTTAATATTTAGTATGATTTATTTCTACATTTTTGCATTCAGTGCAGTTGTAGTCCGATTATTAGACTTTTATAATGTTTTTGCAGGTAAAAGTCAATTTTGTAGTTCTCTCACAAGATGGTTTGTCATGGGCATAGTTCGAGCTAGACTTCAGAAACCAGGCATAGTAGCTCCTTTTTGTATGGTTGTTGGTCTGCTAGAGATATTATTGTAATTTAGAGGGATAGTAAATATCAAACTTTAGATATGTAATCAAATAGGTGAAAAACATATATTGCAGATTTTGTTTTAATGTAGAAGAACAGAGTACCGTAATTTTTGTTAAGTATTTATTTTGAATAATTGATTTATTTTTATAGCACGCGTGTTTCATATATTATATATTATATATATGTTTGAGAAATTTGTTGGTTATTAGTGGAATTATCTATATTGATTTACAAAAATTAAAAAAAAAAAAATGTTAAAGATCAACGGCAACGCGCAAAGAGTGTTGCCAAAAGTATCAACGGCAACGCGCAACGAGTGTTGCAAAAAGTATCAACGGCAACGCGCAACGAGTGTTGCAAAAAGTATCAACGGCAACGCGCAATGAGTGTTGCCAAAGGTCTACGGCAACGCGCAGTGAACGTTGCCAAAGGTTTACGGCAACGCGCAGTGAACGTTGCCGTATCCTTTCCATCTACGACAACACTGCGATTTGCAACGTACACATGAACGTTGCAAAAGGCCTACGGCAACATTTTTTGCGCGTTGCCGTAGGCTGTTTTTGTTGTAGTGAAGGCACGCTTGTAAATCTACATTTAATTTCGTTTTCCCTTCAATTTTTTGTTCCTTCTATGTGTTATTTTTATCGACTCGTTTGATGCTTATTTCATTATATAGACATTTTATTTATTTATTTATTTATTTGTAAATTTTTGCATTTTTTCTTAAATGCTCACATTTATTTGTGTTATTTCCTCTTTTATGTCTCTGTCTTCTAGCTTTTTCTTCTATGTGTTTATCTATGTGTACTTATATTCATGTACATATGAGTTGATTTAAGGCATCTCATACACGTTATTACAATTCAATTGCAGATGATCCTTGTTTAAACTAGAATGTGTATAATACACCAACAACATCTTAAGTTGCTAGATTTTGGGTTGATGAAGACCCTTCTTCGGTGACCCACATCTTATGATCATTTACAATACTCATTATCATGTCCACATGGCAAACCAAGTTAGCATGAGGGTATTTTGAGATCCTCTAAACATATTAACGATGTTCATATTTCCACTGAGACTTCTGTAGATGTAGATAGTGTGTCTTCAACGCATGAACTAATTGTAAAGGAAAATGCAGGTCAACATATCTTTTGACCTATGTTGCTTAGTCGTTTTATTTGGGTTCTTTTTTCTAGGCAAAATAAAATCTGGTTTTTCCTCCTAGGTATGTTGAAACACACTAGAAGGTCACACATATCATGATGTGAATATTATTGCTGTGAATTACATATTCATTCCACACATAACTCTGCCTTACTTCACGCTGGTCGACTACTGCAACAATAAGTTGTTGACATGTATTTGAAAATCGAAACTGCAAGACTAGATTAATTTAGAAATAACCAAAAATGTATATGGACGGAGTTTTACCAAGATATTATAGACAGTGTTGAAATAGGAGAAAGTATGGGACCAAAAGTTGGTCATAGAATTATTTTATCATCTTCATTTACTGATAGCTCTAGATATATCAAAAAGAGATATATTGATGCAATGGTTTAAGTGTAAAATTTGGTAGACCTAATATTTTGGTAATAATAACTTGTAATTCTAATTTGCTTGAAATTAAGTAAGAATTACAGTACAATGATGAAAGCTAGAATAGACTTGACTTAATATCGTGTGTACTTAAAGCTAAATTAGAAGAATTAAAACATGAACTCTTTAAAAAAAAAAAAAATATTCAGGCTTGTCACATCCTACATACACGTTATTGAGTTTCAAAAAAGAGATTTACCGCATGCTCATTTCTCAATAATTTTGAAACATGGTTAAAAAATTACATCTACTGGTTTGGTTGACAAAATTGTTTGCTGTGAAATACCCAGTCAAAATAAACACCCATATTTACGATCAAAGGTCATGAAACACATGATGCATGATCCATGTGGTTCATTTAACCCAACTAATGTTTGTATGAATTAAGATAATAAATCTAAAAATAAGCATCCCAAAGAATATATACAAATTACTTTGTCAGGAGATAATTCATACCCATTGTATAGACGTCGTGATCATGGCGAATAGGCTAAAGTTCGAGGGAATTTTTTGAATAATAGGTGGGATGTACCTTATAATCTCTACTTAGCTAAATATAATGGCCACATTAACATAGAGACTTGTTCCACCATTAAAGTAGTCAATTATTTATACAAATACATTTACAAAGGACATGACATAATTTATTTCTCTATAAATAGTGATAACCAATCAAATGACATTAATGAATTTGCGTGCTATCAATCCGCTAGATGGATTTCACCACCTGAATCTATGTAGAGAATCTATGGAGTTATATTGTCTAAGAATGTCCCATCTAACTCCGTTGTAACTTCATCTAGAAGATCATCTGATAAGAAAATTGCCTAACTCCGTCCCAAAAGCACGCCTGTGGGAGGAGGTTTGCCCCCTCCTTATAAGCCAGCCCAAGAACTCCTCAGATTTCGAAGTGGGATTCACATCAGCCCCCTGGAACTCATCATCATCATTTCGTAACATTTAGGGATTTTGAGAATTTGCAAGAACTTATTACAAAAGATTACATACATCTAACAATGTTAATAGATTTTTTTTGTATGGATCTTACGATTGCAAGTAAAAACTCTTCTATTTAGGATTTTCCTATTTATTTTATTTGGGATTCTCAAAGTCGAATTTGGAATCCGAGCAGTATCTTTTGGTGATCTGAAAACAGTTAATAACATTTCAGTACCTTCATTTCGAGAAGCATCTCTTTTAAGCGGCTTGCTAAATTAAGACAATAAATGTGAACTTCATTTAGCAGAAGCAATTACATATCAAATGCCAACATAGATTGTTTGGTGCCGTGTTAACTTTTTGTGCTCCAGGTGATCCTAAAGCATTATGGTTAAAATTTCAAAAAAAATATGTTTGAAGACTTTCTACATAATGTTATGTTAATAGAAAGTGCGAAATTAAAAGCATTGCAATATATAAATAGCACACTTGAACCAACAAGTAAAAATATAGACTACTATAACTTAGTTCCATTTCTTTTTAGTATTGAAGAAGGTGAAAGGTTAGCTATATGATTTCTGAAGAGATGAAAATTTGTACTATGACTTGTAACAACACTTTAATTTTGTTGAATATAGAACAACAAGATGCTTATGATACAATTTTAGCGAAAGTTTTAAATGATGAAGTACATATGTTCTTTGTAGATGGCCCTGGAGGAAGTGGTAAAACATATTTGTATAAATGATTATTAACAATTTTATTTTCTAGAAATCATGTTGCACTAGCTACAACTTCTTTGGGCATAGTTGCATTTTTGCTATCAGGTGGTTGAACGACTCATTCAAGATTAAAAATCCCTTTTGATCTAAACATAAATTCAATATATCCAGTTAGCAAACAATCAACTTTAGCCAGTTTTTGACAAATGACTAGTTCTGTTTCGTATTTGTTATGATTACTTCACTTATAAGGTGAATTTCTCATGTATCATGATCTATGTTCAGTGTTTAGTCGAGTCAACATTTTCTTTCCTGTCATGCATTATGCCATTCATTATATACTCCAAATATCATCGACTGTAATTAGCTGTTTTACTACTTGTCTATAGTTGCTTTAGTTCATACGTCAACTTATATCTATACTAATAAAATAGGCCCCAGAAGATTTGTTGCATGTTTGAATTTTTTTTATTTCATTTATTTATACATTACTAGTGTTGGAGCGTGCGTTGCACGCATATTGCCTATTAATTTGCCTAAGATAGAAGCCTGTGATGTGTAAGCCTTCTCGAAACCTTCGGTAGTTACTTTAAGAATTTGAAAATAAGCATAAGTAATTTTTGTTATGAAGAAGCTTTATATGAAGAATACATATTTTATGTGAAATAAGCCTTCGGTAGTTATGAAGAAGCTTTATCTGAAGCCATCTGAAGCAAATCCGAATGTCCATTTATAAAATATGTATTCTTCATCAATGGACATTCGGATTTGCTTCAGATGTTCTATGTCAGAGCACTGAAAGTAAAGGAAAAAGTTGTTAGAGATTGTTTACATGTAAGAAAAATTAAATGGGAAAAGTTTTGGGATATTTAAAATAAAAGGGAAATTCAAAACAGTTAATTGTGTGCATTAGCTGGAATGCGGAAACCTGAAGGAAAGATTCAGCCGTTTCACCAATTAAGCTAACATTTAATGTCCCGATTGCATCTTGGAGGCGAGCTAAAGCTCGAGCCCTAAATGAAATGAAATGGCTAAAAGTTCAGTGAAAATGTAAAATATAATAAGCCTTGTAGGTTAGATATTAAAGGCAAGCATGTATAAAAATGAGAGATGGTTTATTTATAATATTAGTTTGGTTTTTTTAGAATAATACCTTGGAATTGGTCTTGCTTCTGGGATTTTGCAATATATACAATAGTATGTGTCACCATAATATGCGTTTGAAATTTTGTTACAGTTTTGACATGACATATACCATAAAGCCTCCTTTGCCGTTGTAATAGTTGTTGTTTTTACCCAGAAGAAGCTTTGTTGTGCCATAGTTAGAAAATATATATAGACATACATATATGATAAGTCATTCAATAAAATATGGAAATGGAAGCAAGGGTAATTTACCACAGCTAAAAGTCCTTGTATATCCTTGATCAAAGTTATCTTATCAGTGTGTGGTATAGATGATTTTGAGGGTGTCAGAGTCAGATAAGATTGGTCAGCAGGCATTCGATTTATTTTTTCAAATTTCTCTGCAACCCTTCATTAGATGAAAAATAAAAGAAATAGTTATCAGTTTTTTGTAATTTTGTAATGTAAATGAAAATTCAGTTGTTAGTATTAAATTGTTAGTCTAACCATGATCTGAGTAAAATATATTCCTCAAAGGGACCATGAAAGATGAAGCAACTATTTGCTTTGCTAGATGTAGAAAGACCTGTAACATTTAATTAGTTAAGATGCATCGAAAATGGAGTATATAAGGGTAGAACTATGAACAATAATTGAGAGGTACTTACCACGGAAAGATGATACTCGAACATGTTTACAAATGATGATGGGTTTCCTTGTGCTTTTACTATGAATGTAAACACATTCTTTATCAACAAATGCATCCCACACAGTCATTAAGATGGTTTCAAATCTAGGAAAAATTAGAATAATTAAGATGAGAAAATATTCTAAAAAGTAAGCTTTTTAGTAATAATATAGGATTTGGTAACAAAAATGGCAAAGGAGGAAAAAAGGAAAACGAACCTTTCATTAACAAGGATCGAGTCCTGCACATAACATACCTGCTCTAAAGTTCCTTAGTCCAACGCAAGAGTCATAAATTATGAGCTCCACATTTGAAATCTATCTACCAAGAAAATAAGCTTAAGTTTTAGATTAACATAGTAAAAGAAACTTATTAACTACACACAAGCACATGGAAGAAAAAATAAAGTTTTTTTCTATTTCAATAGTAAAGAATGTTGCAAAGATAGAAAGGATTGATTCGTAAAAATTTTATATAATCCAGTTTGATTTGGAAACTATTTACAATTAATAGAATCATATATATATATATATTACTAAAACACATGATAAATTTGTTTGGATTGGACATCTAACTGGTCTGCAATTAAAATATGATTATTGAAGTAAAATTAAGAGTTTAATAATTGTTATGTTTCTACAATAAGGTTTTGTAAATAGAAAGCGTAAAAACACAGAGTTTCCATAAACAAAATAGCTAATTTATTGAAGCCTTTATGATTCTATAAAAAAAATTATTTTTGTAATACCTTTTGAAGAGGCTGAATAGGTAAGGCAATAATTCCAGTTGTTGAACTTGTGAAAACATGCAACCATAATGTATAACAGATAGTGAAGAGATCATCGTGTAAAAATTATGCTGAGAAGTACAGTAAAAAAATGAAATGTACCTACGGCAGTGGTATTAGAGTTTATAATTTTTGTATTGCATCAAAGATCTCACAATAGACAACATTCTTAGTACATTTAAGATGAGATTTTTTATTGTTAATTGGTTTTACAAGAATTTTAATACATTTTGAAGTTCTTGCTCTAGATAAAGCTACGTACAATTTTCCATGCGAAAATACAGGTTCACGAAGATATAATCCAACAAATTCTAAAGTTTGTCTCTATGCTTTATTTATTGTCATGGCAAAACATGGTCTAACGGGAAATTGAGTTCTTTTGAATGGAAATATATTTTTATCACTTTCTAGAGGAATAAAAGGAATTCTAGGTAGAAATACTCTTTTTCCTTTGTATTCACTTTTTGCTACTTCTGCATCGATAATATTTTTTTCAAAATTCTTGCATATTAATCCATTACATAGGCCTTCTGCGGGATTAATGTTCCGTAGTAATATAATAGGGCAATTAATTTTTAAAATTAGTTGATGAGGTGGAATTCCATTAGGAGTTAGTATTAAAGAAGTCTTCTTGTATTTGTTCATTGGATTTATCTAGAGGTTCATCATAACTGTAATATATTTGATTGTCACCTGGGAAGCGTTCAATAAGAGTATTATTTATGTAATCAACATCTTCATTTTTGGGGTTGATATAACACGATTAATTGTGTAATGCAAGTTTGTAAAATAACCATGTAAATCTGGAAAAACAATGTTCATTAGTTGCTCAATTGATACTATATCATTTTCATAATTTATAGTAATGTTTGGTAAAAGCGTAATCATGATGCATGTATGAACTGGCTCTGTTCCATTACCAATTCATAATAAATAACTTGAGAATTCTAGATCTAATTTTGCTCGCATGTTTTGACACAATTTGAATTTTCGAAATAATGGCCAAATATAAGAATTTACAAGACTTACAGCGATAATGCCTTCTTTAGTCCCACGTAGAACAACAACAAGTATCTGACGGAAATCTCCACCTAAAATAACTACTTTTCCATCAAATGGCACATCATTATTATGAACATCTCATGACATTTTATCTAAAGCTTCAATTGCTCTGGAATCCATCATTGGAGCCTCATCCCAAATAATCAATTTAGCCCTTATATATAATTCAGCTAATGCAGATTGTTTACTAACAGAACAAACAGAATTTATAGAAATATCAAGGGGTATTTTAAACCTCAAATGAGTTGTTCGTCCACCGGGTAATAACTCGGCAGCGACCCCAGATGATGTTGTTGCGAAAGCTATAAGTTTTTTAGATCTAACTGTTGAAAGTAATGCTCGATAAAAAAATGTTTTACCTGTACCACCTGGTCCGTAAAAACAAATCTCCAACATCAGAAAAAACTTTCTCTATAATAGAATTATAAGAAATTCTTTGTTCATTATTTAATTTTTCTATGCAAGCAATATCATCTTCTGAAATGTGTATTTGAAGTTCATCATCAAGTAAACTTTCTAATATCTCTTCTTGTCCAACATTCGCATCATATGTAACTAAATTATAATCTTTAACTGATTTTCCCATTGGTTCTAAAAATTTATCTATAGATTGTAATGCTTTAATGTGAGCCTGTTGTAAACTTACATTATTGTGTAAATAATCTTCTATCATGAACGATTGAAATTTGTTCCATAAATCTTTTGGATCATTAGGACAACATAAAGCTAAAATAGTACCAAATAATCTTCGCAAAAAATTTGGCATAGCATAAGTAGATGCTTCTGCTAAACAAAGTTCTAAATTTTTATTCCCAAATAATAAGACTCTAAATAATGTTGCTTCACGAAAAGATGTAACAATATTACCATTAACTATTTTTAGATCTTCAAAAGATGTTGGACCTTTTACATGATTTAAAAGCAACCGTAAATAATATCTCTCACCTTCAGAAGGATTTGCAGCAACAATTCTTCCAATGACGGTACCTTTTTTTCTTTTGCTCCAATATCTCCCATTTTGATTCCAATCATAATGCTCAGGGATTTGTCTGTATAAAAATTTTCTAGCATTTATATCTATAGTATTTAAAAAGAAAAATTCTGTGAACATTGTTTTTTGCAAAAATTCTTTTGTTACCACTGCATTTAAATCATCATTTTCGTTGTAAGTTATTGTTTGCCTATTTTCAAGATGTAGCGTCAATGAAATAACAGTTGGGATCATATCAAACATTGGAAAAGCATATAGTCTCCAAATAGCTTCGGGTGGCGAAATCCATCTAGTAGATTGAAAATTCTTAATTTCATCGATATTTCCAGTTGGTTGTTCATTGTTAATAGAAAAATGTACTTTATCATGCCCTTTATAAACATATTTATATAAATATTTTACAGCTTTAATAGATGAACAAATTTCAACATTAATATGACAATTATATTTAGCTAACAAATATGGATTATATGATACTACCCATCTATTATCTAAAAAATGATTTCTAACTTTTACTTTTTCTCCATTTTCTGTTATTCTATATTGAGGGTATGAATTCTCATCCAAAGATGTTTTTGAACAAAACCTTTTAGGATATTGGCTACGACATTTCTTGTGTTTTTTCATACATACATTGTTTGGATTTAGAATACCACAAGGACCATGCATCATATGCTTTACAACAATTGAATATAAATAAGGATTTTTTTTCTTCATCTGGTACTTCAGCTGATACTATATTGTCAACACTTTCTGCAGTAAAATTTTTGGAATCTGCTCTTAGTATTATAAGTAAGAGATGAATATGTGGAAGGCCTCTTTTCTGAAATTCAATAACATACACATAAGCAATAATTGGACCAAATAAATTCTTTTTAAAAATATATATTTTTAATTCCTCTACTTTTGCTCTTAAAATTCGTGCAACTAAATCAGGTCCATTTTGAACTTCGTCAAAATATTTTAGTTGTTCCATAATTTCAGGCCAATTAACGTTACAAGTCATAGTTAAAAAAATATCAGGTTTTCCATATTTTTGAACTAATGTCATTGCATCATTATATCTCTATGACAACTAGTAAAAGAAGGAGGTAATACAATATGACGACCAATTTTAGATCCTACCATTTGGACTACTTCAATGCTATCTAAGATACCTTGATACAACTCTGCACGAATTTCTTTTTGGTTATTTCTAAAATAATCTATTCTACAACTTTCAACCTTAACATACATGTCAACCAAAAACTACTGCAACAAACAAGAATGTAACACAATAGACTTACCTGGTCTAACTTGTAATATATAACAATAATATTCACGACATGATACTTGTTTTGCTTTTGGTTTCGCATGCAAAACTAAAAAAAAAAAAAAAAAGAGTCTAACATTTATCCATATTTTACTTTCAATAATGTAATCAGAATATTAAAAATAAAATAAAATACATACTTTTTGTTTCACGATTCAGTAATTCTTCAGATGAACCTACATTGTTAACATTAAGGAACACATTATTTGAACAAACTTCATTGGACCCTAGATGTGGATTAGTTCTTTCAATACCTTGGTGCAAACCATTTTCACCACGTGGCAATAATAGTGGATATTGGAGGGGATCATAACAGCCAAAATGATAATGTATATTATATTTAGTACCAGAATGAGCACAAATGGTGATATCACGAATTCCAATATTTGCCGATGGATCGTCATCAACCCATATAGCAGCAACTTGGGATACGGTTGGAGCATTATATTGCCTTTGATCTAATCTTGCATCACATTTAATGTTTATTACAAGATTTTCTATATTATCAAGATCACTTAATTTTCTAAAAAATTATGCATAAGGATTTACATTCAATATAGAAATTAATTTTCTCAAAATAGTTGGTTCAAGATTATCACAGACATTAAACGATTTGCAACTTCATTTTCAGTATCATAGAAATACAATTGTAAATATTATGCTCTGTGATCCATAGGAAAAATTTCATTGATACAATGTTATATTTGTCCTTGAACTCGAAATGTGTAAATTCCTTTGCTAAACATTGAATCGGCTTTACCATACTTGATACCAAATGATGTAAAAGAAAAATTTCTGTTATAACCTCGAATATATTGCCTAAAGTGCTTACTCTCTAGACTTGAAGATGTAAAAAGATCAAACAGTTCATCGGGTGCATCATTAATTTTTAATGTAACTGTTCCATTTGAGCAACAAAAGTTTTTGCTTTCAGAAAAGAACTTCAATGCCCCACAATATTGGCAATTATGAGGTGAAGGTAATATGTAAGGTTCAATAGGAATTTTAGGAAAAATTATTTCTGTATTGGAAAATATATTTTCATCTCCATTAATCGATACTCCACTAATATTTTCTCCCAAGTTACAGGTTTTTTCCACAAGTATTTCATATAAATTTGTAGATCCTATAATAAACATGTTATGTCACCAAAACTATAAAGCACCAAAAAAAAAAAAGAGACAAAACAAAAGGAAAAAAAATACTATTTCATTGTTACCTTTTTCATTTCCACCAAAATCAGACGTCATAAATACTTCATACAAACCTACAAATTAAAAGATCCATTAACTACCTCAAAAACAAATTACCATATATTAACCAAAAGGAATACCAATTAAGCAAAGAACACATGAGCAAATATGTATATTCTAATATAAAAAAAAATGGTAGGGACTCAAATTATTGACGTCTAGAAGATGAAAAGAGTTTAATAAATAAATATTTTAGTTAACCTGATTCATTCATCACTGAACCCTTGGTAATGTCAGAGTCAATATTCAACACATCAGAAATGTTGCTATCCAAATTAGAACTTTCATCCACGGGTACTTGAAATGTACTTTCAAAGACTACATTACAAATAATAAATCATTAATCACCACCACATTCAGCCACAACACTCAAACACAAAAAAGTAATACAATAAACATTACCTTCTCGATTACCAATATATTCTGCCATAATAGGAACATTGTAGAAACTTATGTCATGTTGCCTAACTATCCAAAAAACAAATTAAACAAAATATAATTAATGACAAATACAGTAATAAATACAAAACAAATCTAGTTAATAACCATTACAACAATAAATACAAAGAACGGTGTAAATCCCTTTATAAAGTCATGTTCTCCTATGTGTAAATAAGAACTATCACCATATTGAACAATAAACCCTTTTATCTTATCTTATGTCAAAAAGATCAAATCTTCATTTATTTCATGCCCACATTGCTTGCAAAATGTACCTGTGTAGAAATCAGATTCCTTCCGCCGTCTTTTTACCATTTGTTGCCTTCTAGAGTACAACACTATATATCTATAAATAAAACAAATGAATAATTTCACACAAATTTTGTACAACATATAATGATTTCAAATTTTATAAATTCATAACCATAAAATATAAAAAATGAAATTGATAAATAACAACAAGATTTCACAGTTGTCCCTCATACAATCAACAATATTACCCTTCTCCGAATTATAACAAATGGAAAAACAAAGCTAATTTGAATTCTTCCTTCACATCATAAAAAAAAAATATTTTACTCAAAGAAAAATGCATTCAGGTATATCAAGACCTTTTTTTATATATAAAACGTTATAAATACCAAAATTTAAATAATGAAACAGAGAAATAATACCTCAAATTTAAGGGTCGAACCTACAGCTAACGTACAGGGGCCCAAGTTCGTAGATAGAATCCAGTCAAATGTTTTGAAACTTAGGCTGCGTTTGATAGCGATGGTGGAAATTGGGTGGAAAGAAAATGAATTCCAGGGAATTGAAAGTTTCTTTGTTTGATTGGTTTAATTTTCTAGGTAGAAAAAGTGAAGAATTTTCCAACTATTGTTGTTTGATTGACACTATTTTCTATGGAAAATAAAGTAAAATTTAGCTATTATAATATTTCTTTTTTTTTTTTCATTTTTTAACAAGTTTGTACTTAATAATAATAATGTTAATTTTTAGAAAAAAAATAAATCAATTAGCAACAACAAAAAGGATCAAACGTAATGAAAATGGTATAAGATTTTCCATGGAAAATAAAACCTCCTCCCACCCTAGGAAAACGAATTCATCCAAAATAAGGAAAATACCGAATTTCGAGGCAAGTGGAAAAATGAATTCCATGGAAAATTTAGGCAACCAAACAGCGCAAAATTGGAAAATCACGTGGAAAACAATATTTTCCACGGAAAACTTCGCCTAACAAACACACTCTTAGTTCTAGATCTGTAAGGAAGTGAATATTGAAAGAGTAATTGAAGATTTATGGATGAAATTTGAAAAAAAAAAATGAAAAATTTGAAGAAGTTAAAGCGGGTTGGAGAACAAGTGAAACTTGGTTCAAAATCTATTCGAAAACTTTGTAAGGAATTGAAGACTCAAAGAGTAATTGAAGATTTATGGATGAAATTATAAAAAAATGAAAGCAAAATTTGAAGAAGTTAAAGTAGGGTTCAAGAAGAAGGGGCAGAAGAGAGAACACGGATTGAAGAAATAAACGTGGACAAAAAATAACTCTTACACATATTGAAGTTCACAGGTTGCCCAAACAGCAACAGTAAAAAAAAATTGCCCGTTCAATTCTATCTATAGTGGCCCAATTGAAGGAATTAAGGGGCAATTGCATTTTCATTCTTTTATATGTAGAGAGATATATAATTTCTATTAAAAAACTAGATTGATGAGTAGGTGAATTACTTTTATGTGCAATTAAAGCTGTGTTTTTCTCACTATTAATATAAGTTAGTTTCTTAAGCAATCATTCAGTTACTATCTTTTCTAATAATGTGGTTCAATAAGGTTTTTTTTTTGTTTTTATTTTAACATTCTTATGATTATGATTTTATTGTTTATTTAACATTATATATCGAAATTGATTTCTCAAAATTACCACCTTCCAAATAAAACTCAATTGTACCAAGTATGTCATTTAAATTATTCTTTTGTCATTAATATATGTTATATCCTTGTTCTACTACTACTGTTCAATGCCTGATAATAATCATATTTAAACATAAATGAATTGTCATGATTTTCACATTCATTATGTCCTCTGATAAGTTTCTTATCAGCACTTATTCAGTTTACCTATTCTATTATTTTGTTGTTAGTTTAGTTTTATTAAAGTATTGTTTAATACATTTTTAAGTATTGTATTGTGCAAGATCACAAAGGACGAGAAAAAAGGACCAAAAAGCACTGAAAAATGAAGATTGGGGACCAAGGGCGAAAAAAACTTGTTACGGCCGTAAGCTCAAGACTTATAGCCGTAAGCTTCTATCAGGCTCAAATGCAAAATCGGCAGAAATTCACTTACGGCTGTAACTTATACTTTCAAAATGTTAAAATTTCCAGAAAACGAGTTACGGCAGTAACTAAAGTATTCACGGATGTAAATTTCTCGCAGAAAACTTTCCTTACTATTGTTGAAGTCTATCTTTGGTATATCCTATGGGAATTTCTATGGCACGATTTTGGGATATATAAAAGGGGAAAATCACCACATAACAAGGGTGGAAAAATATAGGTTTTGAGTGGCTACTCTTAGAGCTTGGAAGCAACAACAGATTCAACAAAGAGGTGAAGAGAAGAATGAAAACTTTGGATTTCTCCATGACTATACTCGGCTAAGCTTCTCTACCTAGTTCGAAGGGGACGCTGTATTCCAATTCATTATGTTATCATTTTTTTCAAACTAGTAACTTAGTCTAATTTCTATTTTCTTGATTGTTGGATTTTTATGAACTTTCAATTTAATCAACACAATCATTTATTTGATTAAGGCCTTGTCTTATACTTTGTTGTGTTGATGTATACAAATTTGAATGATTGGATCCATAATTGTCTTATTGTTCAAATCATGGTAGCAATTGGGAATATTTTATTTCTATTGAAAATCCAACCTAGGTTACTCAATACGAGCTTGTGTGATTGGTGATCTAGTTTACCCCATTTCTTCTATAATTCATCTAGTTATTACATTAAACCTAATGAGCTTATTTTAGGTTATCCAATAGCTAAGGTTTGGTTAGAGAGCCTTTTCTAGCTAAATACTATTAAGGAAGAATCAGAATGTTTAGAGCTTATTAACTACTTACAGGTGATAAATTAAGAGATAGAATAAATACACGTTACTTGGAAAGTGATAACACTGCAATAGAATACAACCGAACCTGAGAACTAGGATTCCTTAATATTTGATTTTCATTCCATCAAACTTTAATTGCTTTGTTTTATTATTTAAGTCATTTACAACAAACATCAAAACCCCTTTTTTTGTTCTAACTGACATTAACACAATTTTAGTTTCGTTCTTCGTGGGATCGACCCTTGCTTCCATTACTACATTCATAGTAATAGTAAATGAGGAAATTGAGATTAATTTTGGTGCATCATGACTCGCATCAAATTTTTGGCGCCGTTATTGAAGAACGGTTAACCAATTTAGTGTTTAATCGATTAGAATTTTATTTTCCTACATTTATTTTATTTTTCTTTTTATTTATCTGTTTTTCATTAAAAATTGATTGCCTATTTCTTTGCTTGCATACGTAAGACTCAATCAACTAATATTGAATATTTTAATTTTGATCCAGAGATTGAGAGAACTTTTCGACAACGAAGAAAGACAGCAAATTAACCAGTGGCAGTAGCTAATAACAATCTGACTCTCAAGCAACTAACTACCCCGGATGTTGCTCAACAACCGTTATGTATCACTTTTCCAGTAGTGGAAGAGAACAAGACTTTTGAGCTAAAACTCTATTTGATTCATCTTCTGTCAACTTTTCGAGGACATGCCGATGAGGACCTATACAGAATCTCAAGGAATTTCATGTGGTGTGCGACAGTATAAGACCAACGGGTATTACCGAGGAGCAAATCAAAATGAGAGCTTTTCCATTCTCACTAAAAGATGCTGCTACTGATTGGTTGTATTATTTGCCATCCGGAACAGTCACCACCTAGAATGACATGAAGAGACTTTTTGTAGAAAAGTACTTTCCTGCATCTAGAGCTGGCACCATTAGGAAGGAAATTTGTGGGGTGTGCCAATACAGTGGCAAAACACTGTATGAATATTGAGAGCGTTTCAAGAAGCTTATCTCAAGCTGCCCCCGTCATCAGGTCAGTGAGCAACTCTTGGTGCAATACTTTTATGAAGGACTGCCACCGATGAACATGAGCATGATAGACGCAGCAAGTGGAGGTGCACTAATGGACAAAGCACCCGAACAAGCACGGGCCTTGATCTCTAATATTGCTGAGAACACTCAGCAATTCAATTGAAATAGAGATTTACAAGTCTGCCGTGTGAATGAGGTTAGTGGCTCCAATATTAAAAATTAATTATTTGAACTAACAAATTTTGTTAAACAACTTGCTGTAGAGAACTCACAAGTCAAAGCATACGGGATATGTACTAATTTTGGACATCCAATGGATACTTGTCCGATGTTGTAAGAGGAGAATAATGAACAAGTAAATGCTACAGGGGGTTTTCCTTTTCAAAGACAGCAGTACAATCTGTACTCCAATACCTACAACCCTAGATGGAGGGATCACCCCAATCTAAGTTATGGAAATATCAAACCCCTGGGTTTAATCTCCAACAAACCTCAAGGGTAATTTCAGCAACAGAGGAATTTCCAACCACAGGGGCAGTATCAGCAATAACCCCAAAACTCAGGTATGTCTCTTGAAGACATGGTTAAAATATTGGCGTATAACATGTTGCAATTTCAATAGAATGCAAAATCTAGCATTTAGAATCTAGAGAATCAGTTAAGCCAAATGGCTACAGCCATCAACAAGTTGGAATCACAATCTGGAGGTAAATTGCCGTCTCAACCCGAGATAATTCCTAAAAATGTGAGTGCCATGACTCTATGGGGTAGGAAAGAGACCGAGGGGTCACAACTCAAACCCCCAACACATGAAGAAGAGGAAGAAAGAGAAAGGGAAGTCGAAAAGAATGACAGCACTTCACAAAACCCTCAGGTAAAATCTGACTCGACTTTAAATGCTAAATCAACCCCACCCCCTTTTCCTAGCAGGTTAGCAAAGATAAACAAGGAAGATAAGGACAAAGGAAATGCTAGAGATGTTCAGAAAGGTAGTAGTGAACATTCCACTATTGGATGCAATCAAGCAAGTTCCATACTATGCAAAGTTCCTGAAAGATCTGTGCACCAATAAGAGGAAATTGATTGGAAATGAGAAGGTAAGAATGAGAGAAACTGTATCTGCACTCCAAAGTGTAAAGATCCATGTATGTTTACTATACCCTGTTAAATAGATAACATTAAGATAGATCGTGCCTTGATAGACTTAGGAACATCTATTAATGTAATGCCTAGATCTACTTATACTTCATTAAAACTAGCCAAACTAACTGAAACTAGTGTTATCATTCAATTAGCTGATTGTTCTAAGTTGGGAGATTGGAACAAGATTACAAAAGTTTCTATATGAGAATTCTATTTTTCCTTTTTTCCTCCTCTTTTTGATACAAAATATTTTCTATTTATAGGAAAATTTTGGATAGTTACTGTAGACAAAAAGGGGAAATTTCATCATTTCCAAGATCAGTAATGATTATTAGTTACGATTTTAAGATTCTAGTGGGTCCCTCCAACCTTGGACGTGGTAAGCCACAATTTGTGACACCCGCTTATTGAGTGCATGTATCATTTCCTATAAGAGTATGGATGAAGCTTGTTGTTTTATCCCTATTTTGCAGCTCAAGGAAACCCACTTGTTAAGATTTGAGTATCGTATGAATGCTGAGTTATTCTTGTTGAAATGCAATGGAGTCCAGGTCGATAAACTTTGAACTAAAGGTGGAGCTACAATGCTTGACGACGTTGTCACTGAGGTCGAAGTACATGTATCCAATGTGGGTTCAATGTAGGTGGTACAAGCCTTACTTAAATGGTCTTGAATATGGCCCCGCAAATCAACTAGACTTGAACTAGGCCTTGTATTATGTTGATTATATCAACAATTTCTTTTCCAAATAGAATATCATAGTGAAACTCTATCAAGAAGTTCAATTAGTCTATAATGATGTATAGAAGATATAGATGAATTGCATGTAATTTACATACCATATAATACAATATAAGATGGCTAAATATCAGTTGCATCTACTTGGTAAATTCTATTGGGAGGATATCTCCAATTAGTCGAGAAGTCATCTTCAAATACCAACAAGAAAGGAGTAGAAGAATAAGAAGGATCTTGAATATCCTATAACAACCCAAAATAGCCTTGAAAAACATCGAAAAAGAAGAAAATTGTAGATTCTTGAACAATATAAACAACCTTGAACACCTTCGAATAAGAAAATAAAGTTAGAAGATGGTGAAACAACACATTACCAAAAATTAGGACTATCCATAAGAGTCTCATCACTTCATGTTTAAAGTTCCATTCGTCGATCCAAGCAAAAAATGGGGAGAAAGTCAGAGAAAACACGAACAAGTGCATATGAAACTATTTAGGTGAGTAGTGGTGTCAATCGTCGAGGGCCTGGACGGATGCCCAAGTTTGTGGACAAGCGCCCCAAGGCATTCACTAAATTTTGCATGACGTGGATAGCCCACCTACAAGCATTGGGCTAGCGCTGACCAGCCTACCAAGACCTCTATCCATGCTCATAGGTCCTCTTCCATACTGAACCTTCTTGGATGATTTCACTATAACTGTAAGTGTAATGCCCTAGGTTCAATCATTTGACCAAATACTTATTAATATATTTGATGAATTCTATTATTGGGAGATATGTTATGTAATTTATTAATAGTGTTCATATTATTCTTCAAAAATAAGTCTGTAGATTCAAATCTGAATAACTCGTTAATCACAAGGAGTTGTGATTGTGCGATATAAGTTATATATGATTGAATCTTAAATCATCCTTGGTCGTATAGTAATATTAAGATACGTATATCGTTATTACTGTTTGACCAACATTTGTGGCATTTCTCACTTAAGAAGTGAGTAGATGAGCTCACAAGCTAAGATGTAGAGATACTTAAATGGACATGTGGATGTTTTCTTAAGAGAACAAAATATATGAGACCTTAAACAAAGTTCTAAATGGATAGTTTTCTGAGCATTAGTGGTTAACCTATAACGTTCATTAGTGTAATGATCCTTTGATTTGAGGTCATCATAGTAACTTATACGAGGACAGTCATACATGGTGATGTTGGATGTTGCTCTGGAAAGAGTTTCTAATACTATATCGTTCGGGTATGTCAAGAAGAAGGTCGTTACGCTTAGATAATAAGAGATTATGATCTACAGTTTATTCGGTTAAGTCGATATCAAAATCCTTGGACAATGTGAGTTCATGAGTCGAAAAGAGTTTCGTCATTTATATACTTAAGAGCGAAATAAAAGATATGATGAATAATCGAAATTTACACACTTTCATATCTTGTGATTGATAGGATTATGTTGAAGGAAGGATTATGATTTCATGATAAACAAAAAGTTTGTCTTGTCACACCACGTGACATTTCCTGACATTTGTATTACCTAGACAAATTGCTAGATGTCAATATGGGACAACAAAAGTGAATTAATTAATCTAGGAGAATTAATAATTAATTAAATAGTGAGTTAATTAATCTTACTTTGATTAGATCAAAATAATAATTTAAGTCGTTAGATATCATGGTTGGGAACCTAATGGTAACACACCATAAAAGAACTAGAAGAATGTAATTGGAATTAAATAATTAATTGAAAAATGTTCGATATTTGTAGAGTTAATTAATTGGGTTGTTTATTAGAGAAATTCAAGTTAATTGCATTGATTAACTTATGGACCATGTTTAATTAATTAAATTAATTAAACGTGTATTAATATACAACTAGAGTTCAGAAATTAAATATCAATTCATTATTATCTTGTTCGCAAAAGAATTGAGAATACTCTAATCTCTCATTCTTGTTCTCATGTGTGGATCATGGGTTGGAGGCTAGAGGATTGGACATTCGTGGTGTGCAAGCAAATCGTGGAAATCTAAAATTCACAAAGCCTCAGTTTGTAAGAACAATCAAGAGATAATGTTCTTGTCACAATATTTATCTAAATACAAAGGAGATCCTCGTTTGAGAATTGAGATTATTTTACATTTCCCTGTGAATGTATAAGTAGATTTTCAACAGTAATATCATAGCCTACTTTGTATTTGTTAAAAGTTTTTCTATGAATCTTATAGCAATTAATTGTTAATTATTTTTGTTCTTATTTCCATTTTTTTAAGAAAATTGATTTCCAATTTTAAAAATCTTATTAAAAATAGAAATTTAGTTTTTTTTTTTTAAATCGATTCTGGGAACATAGGCGGTGGCCAAAGCTGCAAAAAAATATGCGGCATTGCACTTTCACGCCTTCAAGCAGCCGTGCACCTACATTGGCTAAAAGAAGTTGCAGTAGCTGAGCTCATTATTGCTATCATCGGGAGCGACGGGCGTCGCTACGGGTGAATGCAGCCGAACACTTTTGCTATAAGCAAGAGTGACATCGCATGCTACTCATTGGAGGCGATCAGTGTCGCCCAAATCTAGGTTTAAGGTTTTGATTTAGAGGCGAGAGCCTCACATGCAATTTCTAGAAATGTAGGCTGCAACCTACGATAATGCTTCAAGGCTCAAAGTGCATTTTAATACTAGGGTTTTGCAATTTAATTGATACAAAGGGCTAGTTTCGTAAATTCATTTTGAGTCAGATTGCAAATTATTAAAATGTGTTTTAAAGGTTTAATTTAAATTGTTTTCTAAATATATTTTAAATGTTTTGACCAAAAATTCAAATTTGACCTGATTAAAATTTATTATTTAAATTCATGATTTTAAATTGTTGTTAAATGAGATTTTAACTAAATTTATTACTTTGGCTCTAAATTGAATTTTCATTTATTTAGCAATCTTATCATAAATTAAAATGTTAATTTAGTTTACCTAATATTATAATTAGAGTTGGAATCTAGTTCAATGTTTAATTAAAATTTGAGTTTAATTAAGTTAATTGATTAATTAATTATCAAATCGAAATCCAGTTTTCTTTAAAACCTTGTAACTGGAATTGGACTATAATTTGATATTTAATTAAAATTTTAATAATCACGCTAACTAAGCCTATGCTCGATAAAATAAAATCTATACTATATATAAAAATGAAAGAGTGTTAACCAAAATTCCCGCCTTTTACTGTTCACTTTTTGATCAATTTTATTTTATTATTTTATTTTTAATTTTTTTAAACTTTATTTGAATTTTGAAATGGGATGTTAATCAATTGACTTGACATCCCTTTCTTTATCTTCCAAGATATGCATCTGTCCATCTGATAGCCGCATTATGTTAAAAAAAAATTTAATTTATAAACCAAATTATAATCTACACAACTTCTCAAATCACTTTTTAACCACACATCTTTTCTCTCTCCACTTTTAAACCACACATCTTACCTCGAAAAACGAAAAAAATCAATTTATAAAGTTGGGGAAAGATCCAAACAGAGGCTTAGATATTAATATTTTGACTTTTTGAGGTTGCTTTGTCTTTCCTTCTTTTGAATTGATTTTTTTTTTCTCTTTTCAAAAGAAAATAAAAGTAATATTTTAATAGTTTAGTTTATTATGTCTCTATTTGATGTTGATTTTATAGTTAATATAATTAATATTAATATTAATATTATATGATATATTTTATTTGTTTATTGTTTCTTATTTTAATATAATTATAAATCATATGTGTAGCTATCAATATTAAAATTATTTTTTGAATTATTATTTATTATCTTTAATATTACAAATCATATTTTATGAATTATTTATCTTATATATTATTATGTGATTGGTGTTTTAAAATGTAAATTGGAAAAAAAAATTAAAATACGAGAAGCAAATGACAATAATTTATTATTTAACTATATAAATTGCCTTTTATTATTCAAAAAAACTATTATAATTTGAAATAATGAGACCCATTATTTCAAAAATACGTAATTTGCACACTAGGACAAAAAATCCAAAAAAAAAAAATAACAAATTAGCGTCGTTTTTCAAAGAAAACGACGCCTGTAAAAAATGCGGTGGCAAATTTGTAAATAAATTTTTACCAAAGGCGTCGGTTGTTTTCTGACAACCAATGCCAATTGAATGGCCCAAGTATGGGCGTCGGTTCTTACATAAGAACCGACGCCTATGCTTCAGTTATAGGCAGAACCGACGCTTTTTGATAAAAGGCGTCGGTTCTTATGTAAGAACCGACGCCCATACTTCGCGTTATATTCCACACTTCAATCAATTTTTCAGACACTCTCTTTCCCCAAATCGGCTGCTCACCCTAGCTCTATTCTCACGTCGTCGCGCGCCACCATCCGGCGAACTCACCAACACACACCACAAATCTGACCGGCAACCACCTTCATAGCACCTCCAAACTCGACCGCCACAGCCCCTGCGCGCCACCACCTCCTGCGAGCCACCCCAGCCCAGCGTGCCAACAGCACCAGCGCGCCACCCAGCCCAGCGCGCCACCAACACCATCCCCACCGTACCCAGCTAGCCACCACCACCCACCCCACAAGGTCCACCACTTCAGATTTTAAATTATTTGTATGTTTTGCGAATTTGGCAAAGTAAACTTTCCAATAACTTCAGATTTACTCTTTCATTTACTTCTTTGAACAGGGCCGGTGGGTTTACAGTAACCTCCTTATAGACAAATTCATTACTCTCAAAGTCAAAAGTCTCACAACCACTCTATAGGTACAATGAAATTTTTTTAGTCGTTGAAGTTAGATTCTTTATTTGATGTCCTCGATGTCGAACTTTTCTTTTTCTTTTTATAGCTTATTATAGTGACCTGATTATCTAATGAGTTTGATGTCACTCTTGTTTACTTGTTTCAATGGCATCTGAATATATAACTTGTTATCTTTCTTGCTTTTTTGGATACTTGAGTTTAATATTGTGATTAATATATTTATGCTTCTTCTATATTTATAATCTATAACTGTATAAACAATGTTTTGAGGCTAATTAATTATTAGATAAATGTTTTAGGGGTCATTGAATTGCAAGATGAATATTTTAGGGCTCATTAAATTATAAGCTTAGCCAGGGAAGTATAAGAATTTCTCATGTTAATGACTTTATGTATTGCAGGAGTATGCTGACATGCTGAAGATCAAGATGCATTTTTTTAAAGATGATGCCGAAGCCCATGCTAAACTCAGCAACCTTGGAGCAAAACTTGAGCCTCCTGAGTTTTTTCTTTCATTACTCAACTTATAATGGGTCTCATTTGCTGTATTATTTTGAGCCTAATTATAGGTTGCAGGATTTATCGAATTTGGATACGCTCATTAAGCTGATAATACCACTTTCCTCAAAACTACCTTTTCACAAATATTTCAAAATTATTTCTATATTTGCTCAAACATTCATTTACCTATCTATGTTTTCTCCCCATTAAATTTTCAAATCTAACTACTTTAATTTAGTTCCCCCTGATTTAAAATATTTTTCTCCGATCTATATATTTTGGTCACCTTGACTATAGAGTATATGAAGGTTTTCTCATTATCTATGTTGTGTTTCACCTATCATTTGGAAAATTACATCAAACTAATGTCTTGTTTACTTTTCTGGACATGATTTCTCATTAGATGATGGTTCCCACGATCTCAACCAGAAAAGTTTGTGGCAGCCAAATATTCAAAAGGAAAGTCTATAATTGTTAGTTGCTTATACACTACCAAATATGGAATGAGCGAAATTGCATATTTTTTGTCCCAGTAAAAGTTCTAAATAAAAGATCACATTAATGCACTTCTTTATTTTATTTCATGTTTCACTATAATGGAGATTTTATTTATTTATTTTTTGTGCTGTTTTAGGGAAAACAACATTTGTAAAGAGGTATCTCACTGGTGAATTTGAGAAGAAATATGAGCGTAAGCCTGCTTGATAAGTAATGCTTCAATGTGATATTTTCTCAGCCTCCTTTTTCTTTTCTTAATTAACTATTTTTATATGGGTATAGCAACCATTGGTGTGGAAGTTCATCCCTTGGATTTCTTCACAAACTATGGAAAGATCGGGTTTTATTGTTGGGACATAGCTAGTCAGGTGAAATTTGGTGGCCTCAGGGATGGATATTAGTAAGTAACATTTACTAAGACGTGACAAAACTGTTAAATGTTATTTTCAATTAGGTTAGGAACTTTACATTCTCTTTCATATTTTCCAAGGATGAGCTAAGTTATTGATTTTCTTCCTCAATGTTTACACATTTTATACTGAACGTTATCGAATCTAGTTTTACGTGATTGCATTGGCAGGTTTTATTGCATATTAATCCATCTAATTTTTATATATTTTCACGTTATCTGCGAGTCGATTTGAAATGTTCAGCTGCTTCTGTTTTATATAATTTTTTGATGTGTACATGATTGTTATAGTTTATATAGGTATATAAGAGAAATATAAATAAATGAAAAAAATATAGTAAAAGGCGTCGGTTGTTATTCAAAAACCGACGCCTTAAGTTTTTTAAAGGCGTCGGTTGTTATTAAGCATCGGTTGTTAATAACAACCGACGCCTTTAGTTGAGATAAGGCGTCGGTTGTTACTTAACAACCGACGCCTTTAATGAACTTAAGGCGTCGGTTGTAAGTATGCACTTTTAGCGTCGCTACTAAAGGCGTCTCCTGTACAACCGACGCCTTTGACTCTTAATATACTAGTGGCATGTCAGAAAATGAACAAAAAATTCTGTTTATACACGATAAAATAGAGTTATGGAACAGATCTTTGGTATTTTTTGTTGTGTTTTGTTTTTTTCTTTTAGAAATGAAAAGTGATATTTTAAAGTAGTTTAGCATATTATATCTCTATTTGATGTTGATTTTATTATTATTATTATTATTATTATTATTATTATTATTATTATTATTATTATTATTATTATTATTATTATTATTATTTAATGAGGTATTTTATTTTTTTGTTGTTCTTATTTTAATATTATGGATTATTTATCATATATATTATTATGTGATTGTTGTTTTTGAATGAAAATTGGAAAAAAAAAAAAAAGGTTAAGATACGAGAAACAAATGACAGTAATGTATTATTTAAATATATAAATTGTCATTTATTATTCAAAGAAGTTATTATAATTTGAAATAATGAGGCCCATTATTTCAAAAATACGTGGTTTGCATGTTAGAAATTGAAAAACAAATTCTTTTTATACACGATAAAATAGAGTTATTGAACAATTCTTTAGTTTTTTTTAGAAAAGAAAAGTGATATTTTAAAGTAGTTTAACATATTATGTCTCTATTTAATGAGGTCGTTTATTTATTTGTTGTTCTTATTTTAAAACAAGAAAGTGTTGACCACACATTCACCAAAAATCCCGCCATTTTCTGTTCATTTTCCCACTTTATATATATATAATTGTAAATGGGATGTCAGTCATTTGACTGACATCCCCTTATTTTATTATTATTATTTTTTAAAATATGTGGCCGTCTTCTGATAGCCACATTATTTTAATTTTTTTTATTTGGATATTAATATTTTGACTTTTTTGAGTTACTTCGTCTTTCCTTCTTTTGAATTGTTGTTATTGTTTTTTTCTTTTCTTTTTTAAAGAAAAGAAAAGTAATATTTTAAAGTAGTGAATATTATGCCTCTATATCTGATGTTGATTTTATAGGTATTATAATTGATATTATTATTGGTATGATGTAGTTTATTTGTTTGTTATTCTTATTTTAGTATCTATATCTATATAATATATAAAAGCAGTTGTGTTTTTGCGGGAAAACTCAGCTTTTATTGTGTTCACATTGTTGCTCTTCCGACTAATGATGGAATGAGGCTTAATTATAGAGCATTTTTATGGAGTTTTTTTTTTTTTAATTTGGTTATTTGTGTTTAAACCTCTATTTTTATAAAATTATTCTGATATTTTAATGTTTTGAATCTTACAAATAAGTATTTGTATTCAGTCATACAAATTCAATGTAAAATTTTCAGTTCAAAATTATATCGAAGTTATAATACACATCTAATACTAAATAAACCTTATCGCATAAATTTTTTTATAAATATTCTTATTTTTCTAGTTATTTAGTACATCTAAAAATTCGAGCTCCTTTATATTACGTTTTATTAAATTAATGAGTATTTTTATAGAAAGTTATATTTTAATACGTAAATATATATATATATATATATATATATATATATATATATATATATATATATATATATATATATATATATATATATATATATATATATTTATAATGATTGTGATATTTATTGGTCTTAATCTTATAGATGATTATTTTTGTTCAGTCATACAATCCAACGTAGAATTTTCATTTACATTTATATCGAATATTTAATCAAGTTGTATTAAATATTGTTATAAATAATCCTACTTTTAAGTTCTTTGTTACATATGAATAATAACGTTCTTTTCTATATCAAATTATTTATCAAAATAATTTTATTTATAATTACATTTAATTATTATTTAATTTTTTATTCATATCACATTTTTTAACATTAACGATTAATAAATTTATTTATATTGTTTTGAAATTATATAGTTATTAATGATTTTTGTCCTAACTATTAAGTCTAAAATTTAAAAAATAATTAATTATGCTATGATATTAATTGTTATATTTTAATTCAATATTTATGATTCTTGAATTTCTACAACAATAACAAAATTGTCTCCCAATTTACTTAACTGAAAATCGAGATGATCAATGTTATATTTTAATTTTCATCAAAAAACAATTATGTTGTATAAATATTGAAAACATATAATATCATGAATTTCATGCATCTTTGTCAATCTTACAAGTTTTTTTTTTTATCAAATTCGTTTCTTATACATGTTGTTTTCCAATGTCAATGGTCAAAAGAGTGAATCTTATCTTTTATACGTATGGTCTATATTATTAATTTTTTCATCTATTATTTGATTGTTCAGAGTACATGGATATTGGAGATCCTACATTTAAGTACTCATTTTGCAAGACAAATTTTTGGTTCCAGGAGAGAGTGGATAAGCGTTATAAAAACATGTCGTATTCCGAATTCTCACTTTGTTGTAAGGGTGAACACGGTTTGTAGTAATATTTCAAACCAAACCATTTAAAATGGTTTGGAATTTTCCCAAACCAAACCAAACCATTTTTTTACGGTTTGGTGTGGTTTGAAATCACGGATTGGCAACAAATGAATTAGTATATTCCAAAGCGAGCTCAAAGATATATATTCATCTAAAATTTTGAATTGAAATTAGCTCAATAATAGTATTCAGTTTCTAATTGAGTGCTTTATTGTTAATCATTAATTCATGTTGATAAACAAACTAATTATATAAAAGCAAACATTTAAATTTTTCTTAAATAAATTGTAGTTAGTTCTTACATTAAAAAAATTATTTTAAGAAAATATTTTGGATGATGATTATGAAATGTAGGAGCAAGAATTATTTCCAAATTGTTGTAAATTTGAACAAATTAATCTTTGACTCCTTAATTTTGATTTGTTAACAATAAAAAGCGTGTTGCATTTTTTTTTTAAATTGAACGCCTTTATTTTTATTTTTATTTTTTAAAACTTGGTGGGTTAGCTGTTTGAAACCGTGTTATGACAATTGAAATCTAAACCAAACCATTTAAGGCGGTTTGAGATTTTTCCAAACTAAACCAAATCATTTCACATTTGAAATCAAACCAAATCAAACCATTTGTTGCGGTTTAGTTCGGTTTCGAAATTTATTTGTTCACCCCTACTTTATTGTATGTAAGGGAAAATGAAAATCCTCTTATGGAAGATCACCCTTTTATTTTGAAAGATTTGTTACATGAAAGGGACTTCACGATTAAAAATTTCGTTGAGAACATTCGAAAATATAATATGATGTTTTTGTTCACTTCTATGGGGAGGGAATAGATAGTGGGCTGAATGATGGTAAAGGGCCTCCCGTCTTCAGATTAAACGGTGAAAATTGCCATAAGATTGTGAGTCTATTGCCTGATGATGGCTCATCTCCGCAGTTTGCTCGTTTTACATTGTTGACAATGTGAATGAGGTTGAAAGTAGAAAAATGGCCGTGGGGTACGTATTATGTATTTATTGCTTATATTTATATTGTTTACGGATAATTTTGTTGTGAGAGTCTAAAATTTAATTTATGTCTTTTAATTAATGTCTCCTGGTAGGAATGAATCATGTGATTCAATGTTGCATGATTGTATAGTTTCTGATTTGAAGGATATGCTAGACAAATACAACAAAATGTTAAGGAGGTTTAGGTCGGTTAGAGAAAAGATGATTGAGGAAAGCACTTCAAATGTAAGACTTATACGTATTGGTCGGTCGGCGACTGATGATATACGTTATGATTTTCCTGTTGTTGATGAAATTGCTGGATTGATTGTCGGTGGATCTTGATACACAACTTGGGCACATGGATATTATTATTGCACCACGTGGAGGACCATTGTAGTGGATAAGTGAAGTGCATCCTCTTTATTTGCCTCTGCAGTATCCATTGTTATTTCTGATAAATATTGATCATACTCAGTGATTGTGCAATGGAACAAGGTTGATAGTTACAAAACTTGATGATCATGTTCTAGAAGGTCAAATTCTTTTTGGCCGCAATACTGGACACAAGTTTTTTATTCCAAGGACATCGTTGAGCCCTTCTGATTCTAGGATATTTATTTGATTTCAAAGAAGACAATTTCCATTGATGGTGTCATATGCCATGACCATCAATAAGAGTCAGGAAAAATCACTCTCGCACGTGGGACTTCTTCTTAAATGGACAACTTTATGTTGCGATTTCTAGGGTGACAAATCATTTTGGATTAAATATGTTGATTTTTGATAAGAATGGAAGACCAACAAAAATCAACAAACAATGTTGTGCACAAAGAAGTATTCTAAAATTTGTAGTCATATGAAACCAATGAATGATGGTCTTATCTCTTATTTTCAAAATTTATTTATTTTATTTAAAGAATTCATCTAATTTCACATTAAATTATTTATATCCAGACATTTCTTCCCGTACATAGCACGGGTGATTCACTAGTTATAAATCATATGTTTAGCTATCAGTATTAAAATTATGTTTTGATTATTATTATTTATTATCTTTAATATTACAAATCATATTTTATGAATTATTTATCTTATATATTATTATGTGATTGGTGTTTTTGAATGAAAATTGGAAAAAAAAAAAGTTAAAATACAAGAAGCAAATGACAATAATTTATTATTTAAATATATAAATTGCCTTTTATTATGCAAATAAGCTATTATAATTTGAAACAATTTCAAACAGGGGGCTAATAATAACACGACACTTTATTTTTCTCTTGGAATTTATAATATTCTATTATAGAAAAAATATTTTTTTGAATACAAATAATATTTCGATTTAATTATATTATTTGATTTAAGTATAAAAAACATATATTTTTTTTACTTATAATTATTTATAATTAAATACGAGAGACAAATGCAAAAAAAATGTGAATACTATGGTTAATAATAAATTATATTTTCTTAATCATTCTTAATTTTAATAGTTGCGTAAATGTTATATGGTATACGATTTTCAGTATAATTTTTGTTAATCCAACATTTCATGTTGTCGTATCATGATAATTATTAGATTTACGTAATTATTATTTTTTACTATTTGATTTTATAAGTAAAACAATATAATTTTATTGGTTAAATACAAATATTTGTGGGTTTAAGTTAAGCACGCATTTATAATTATTGTGATTGATATTTTTGAATAAAAATTTGAAAACTTAAATACGAGAGGAGAATGTAGAAATCGTGAGAAATATATTGATGTATTCTACAAAATTAATATTGTACCGTAATATTACAGCAAACATGATATAGAATTAAATAAACTACTAAATTTGCATTTTCTTTGAAATTAATAATAATTCATAAAAATTATTGAAATTAAAAGTCATGTATCACTTAAATATATAAATTGATTTGCTATTCAAAGAAGCTATTATAATTTGAATAGTTATATTATTTACTCCATCTGTCCCATTTATATATGTTGTTTTTCTTTTTTCTCTTGTTCCAATCATATAGGCTTGTTTCTTTATTGAAAAATATTTATTTTATTTGTTTACTAATGTACTCCTATTTATTACTTTTAATAATAATATTTTTAAATAACTTTCACGCATTGCACGTGAGAAGTCGTAGTAACTGTTTATAAACAAGTTTACTTTCTAAAAAAAACTTGACAGTAAATTCAGGCCTACATCTCTGAATCTCTGATTGTCATATTTTGTTTTGTGCATGAACTTTGCAGCATGAACAAACTGAAAATTGTCAGGTAATTGATGTGGGAAGGTGAATAAAATGTTATTTGACTGAAACCCCCTACATTTAGAGAGATTCAATTATCCTTGAAGGACTACAAATGGAGCAAGTAGATTTGAAATTCATTCATGACGTACTCCAACCTTCCAATTTCAAACGAATTTAAACCTAAGATTTTCAAGAAACGTGCTCGTTTATAAACAACTTTGGAATTATTTTATCAACCAGAATATAAATTAATTGATTAAGTAATTATTTAATTGTTCCAATCCCTTTATCAAAATTAGTTTAGAGGACCTTTAATTACTAAAAACTTGAAATATATATAATATTAGACATTAATAATAGACTCGACCATGTTGATGTTTTGAATGTTTAATTTTATTCTTTGTTTATTTTGGTAAGCGAGTCTATTATAATTATTTGTATCAGCAGTATATGCTAAATGTCTCCTACAGTCGAGAAGATTACTGTGGACTAATTTGACACAATTTTTTGTTAACTTAAACAAACCATGGATGATTGATGGAGACTTCAATGAAATTTTGAATAGGGAGGAAAGAGAGGGAGGTAATCAACTTAATCCAAAATCCATGAAGGAGTTCAATGAATTTTTAATAAATTGTGGTGTGGATGAAATTCAGATTGATAATAATCAGTTTACTTGGACCAATGGCAATATGTGGGAAAAAAAAAATTAGAAGACTTTGTCACCTTATTCTAGAGGTTTATTTGGTATTTGTTTATAAACTCAAAAAGATTGAAGAAGAATCTGATGATCTACTGGAATAAAAATTCCTTTGGCAATATATTTGATTACTGATGATGATAATGAAGAGCTAAACAGATTGCCTTCTCTTGAATAGGTGAAGGAAGTTGTTTTCTCTACGAGTAAAGATTGCGGGACCTGACGGCTTTGGGTCATGTTGGGATATAATTAAACATGACTTCTTGGAGACCGCCATTGACTTCTTTAAGGGAAGGATCATGCCTGAGGAGGCTGCTGCATCTTCTATTGTCTTAATACCAAATAAAAAAATAAAAAAAAATGTTATATCTTGTAAGGACTATAGACCTATAAGTCTAGGCAATATGATCAACAAAGTCTTGACCAAAAATTTATCTACGAGACTTAACAAAGTCTTACCTAAAATCATCTCACAATCTCATAGTGGCTACACCCCGGGTAGATCCATATCTGACAACATTCTGCTTGCTCAGGAATTGGCGTATTAAACTTGATATGGACAAAGCATACAACAGAGTGGACTGGGAATATTTGCAGAAAGTTTTGCTCAAATTTGGATTTGATGTTGATTGGATTGACAAGATTAACAGATGCATCAGATGCTACAAATTCTCTGTATTGATAAATGGTGAATTGAAAGGTTTCTTCGAATCTAGTGGACGGTTAAGACAAGGAGACCTTATATCCCAGGCTTTGTTCATCATACTGGCTTAAAGTCTATCGAGGGGATTGAAAAAGCTATTTACAAGGCAGTATGGTATGGATTTTGATCATGGAGGATGTTCGCTAACTGCAAGTGTACGGATCGCACAAGTAATATAATGGATGTAGGTCCAAGTATCGATCCCACGAGAATTGTGTAAATTGTATTTTAGATTATATTCCTTAATGGGAAATAAGAAAACTTTGATTTGAGAATTTTGTTTTAAAAATTAAACTAAAAAGTAATGAAAATTTGATTTATTAAAGCGATGAAATGAATTTGTTAGAATTATGAATCCACTCTAATCCTATCATCTATGTGTTTGACTCTAATATTTAACAACTTTGAGTACACTTCCAATTATTTTCATACGACAGCCGTCGCAGCCGCACTTCCGCAACCACCTGCATAATAACCGCTACCACAAACAAGGCTCACCAAGCACAGCGACGGCGTCGTCTCTCTCGTCCTCTTCAAAAGGGAAATATCAATCAATATTATCTTGCTCGCACAATAATTGAGAATACACTAATCTCTCATTTTTGTTCTCTCGTGTGAATCACGCGTTTAAGGCTGAATGATTGGACATCTACGGTGTGCAAGTAGATCGCTAGAAACACACCGCAAGTGCACGTGTCGCATACAAATGATAGTGGACTTAATGAGTCCGGTTTATCGATCCCACAAGGATTGTCTATTTCAATTACACTCTAGTTCAATCAATTTTAACGAAAAACACACACAATAAAGTTTTGGTTTTGAAAATGATTTAATACTAGAGCTAAAACCGCAATTGTAAATAAATAATTAGAAAATGTTGATAAATAGATGATAAAGGGGTGTTGGGATTCTTGATTCCACTTGACCATTACCTAATTGAATTCTCAACAAGCAAATAGAAATGCAATTCATTAATCATGTTAGACCCGATTTTTCAAGCTTAGCCAATTACCTCTCTCGAGTGAAATCAACCCTAATTAGTGGAATTAACCTACTATATCTCTATATCGATTAAAAACACACCAATTGTATTAAACTTATGTGAAAATAACTCAATGGATCATCTAGGGTTTTAGGTATATCTCTATGCTAAACAAGAACCTTGAGCAAATATTGTATTGATCTAGAATACACAACAATTTCTCAATAATTGCACATTCATTGAAATCCATGCATAAATGTGGCCACAATAAATGCAAGTCAATAAATATAACAATAAATGCACAAGATAATAAATAACCTAAATTCTTAATACAAGTATTAAAATCAACTAAGTTAGGTCAAGCTTCATCAACATCCCAACACAAAATAATTTAGCCCATAGTGAAATAACAATAAAATTCAAGAATTAAATACATCATTTCAACTATGAAGTAAAATAAATAGAGAAATATGAAGATTAAGCAAAAACACTTCCCTTCACCAATGATTCTTGCTTCAAAATATCACTATTCTTCCACAATAATGTTAGTATTTCTCCCCAAATCAATATTCATCAACAAAACTATACAACTTACAAGTGAAATTACAAGAGAAAAGCAAGAAGTTGAAGAACAAATGAGAGAAAAATGGGTTTTGGGATGAAAATGGAGAGAAAAGTATGAGCAAACCCTAGTAAAAATGCCCTAAAAACACCCATTTTCGCATAGATCCGCGAACAACAGCATTTGGGCCAAACCGGGTCGCACCGGATTATCGCTCAATTTTTTGACCACTCGATCGCTTGGTTTAATGACTCGCGATCGCGTGGTTGACTTGAAAACTCTCGGGTTGGATTTTAGGCTTGATTCGCGAACGCGACCTGTGCTTAACCACGCGTTCGCGTGGTTCACCTGATTGATGTCTGCAACTTGATCCTCTTTTAATTGCAATTGAGGTCCTCCAACTTTAGATATCGATCAACTTGGTCCTTAAGGTTTTCGATTTCTTTCAATTAAGCCCTTCTAAAATTGCATTTGAGGTCCTTCATCTTTTGAGAAGTCCACAACTTTTCAAAAGTGACAGATCGGTCCCCAAACTTCTAATCCTTGCAAGATTTATCTATTTTCTCTTCAATTTCTTCAAGTATTCATCCATTTAGCTTCTTTCTTGTGCTTTTTCCATGAAGTTGATTGTTAAACCTATTTAACCACAAAACATGCACAATTAAGTAGGTATTTGTCCAAATTAGTCAAAAAGTATTACTAAAAATATATGAAATATGCATGTAAAATGCACTCAACATAGTGTTCTTATCACGATTTCTTCTAAACACAAAGGAGACTCTCGTTTGAGAATTGAAATTATTTAGAATTTAAAATTTCAGTGTGCTTGTGTAAGAAAATTCCCAGCATGCACAACTTATATGAACGCTCTTATACGCATTCAATAATGTAAAAAAATTAAACAATATTTTGAAGATTTTCTAACAATCTCCCTCTATTTATCAAGGGAATGATGTTTTAAAAAAATCTCAATTATATACTTCACCAAACTTTTGCATCAATCAAGATGTCTTTTGGACTTGAAAATCTACCTAGTGAAAATGTTCAAATATTAACCAAAGTGGCATGGTAGACAATTTTTGAACTAGCGGCCATATGAGTTAATCGAAGACAATCCATGCACTTGTTTGCATATCCCACCGTGCTCATAAACGGACATGTGAACATATATACCATGTGTCTTAGTCCTGAATTTTAGTGAGAGTTTTAGGTAGCTAAGCAAACCACTCTAGAGACGGTAACATGCCTAACTTTCACGTAAGTCATCAAGAACACTCACGTAATTTAAGTAGCCTATAGACATACTATATAAATTAATTAAAACTTAAGCTTATCCTACCCTTTCATGTTACGTGTAACAAGCATTTTTACCTTAGGACAAAACAACTTTGCTATTGCTGTACATATTTAACTTTATGCTATGATCACTATGATCATTCTGACAATAGGTAGCATAATGTATCATTAGCCTTCTCAAAACTCATCTCAAATTAACTGAGTAAACTGTAGCCACTATATGCATCCAAATCAAAATATGGTCCATGCAAATGTATGTGGATTTTATCATATGTTGAGAATGTTGTCTTCAGGGCACACAATTACAACTGAAGTAGAAATGAGAAAAATGGAGAAATAATGATTTAAAGTGGACACAAAGATTTTAACGTGGAAAACCCCCAATTAATTTTGAGGTAAAAATCACGGACAAAGATAGAAGGATTCCACTATAGTAGGAGAAATTACAACATTCTCTCTAAATATAAGAATATAACAATGACCAATCTCTCTTGTAATAGGAGAAACACAAGTAAGAAATACTTAAGAAAAATAATATTTTTCTCACTATCATAACCTTCTCTTCTCTCTCTCTCTCTCTCTCTCTCTCTCTCTCTCTCTCTCTCTCTCTCTCTCTCTCTCTCTCTCTCTCTCTACTATGACCCCAAATTCTCTAATTCCTTAAACTAGAGAAACCATGGGATTACAATCCATACATCAAAATGGATGAAATATGTCCTATTTATAGACAAAAATTAGGACATAAACCTTCATAAAATCACCTCCTTAGCCTAGGGAGAAATCGAAACCAAATTTGATTTCTATTTGACTTCAATTGATAGTCCAAACCTCCATTGTCTTGGATGAATTCAAATTCAATTTGGATTTTGCTTTTAATTTGTTGGACTATGCATGCAATTTGAATTTTCAAAAATGAGAAAATCAAATTGAATTCTTCCTAATTTTGCCAAAAGGCTTTATTACTTTTTACAATCTCCCACTTAAAGTCTTGTTGGCAATTCATCCATCCTTTCTAAACTTGCCATTTTCATACTGCTTACGTCTCTGCTAGGCCAATAGAGGATCGACAGCAAGTAAATTTGTCGTTGTTGATTGGCTTTGTTAACATATTAGCTAGGTTATCTTTTGTATGGATCTTTTGTATATCCACACTTCCTTCTTCCACCTTTTCTAGTACAAAATGATATTGTACTGTAATGTTTTTCGTCCTTGAGTGAAATGCTGGATTCTTTACCAGATGCAAAGCGCTTTGACTATTACAAAATAGAGCAATTTTCTCTTGTTTGTGTCCAAGCTCCTCCAGTAGCATTTGCAACCATATTGCCTCTTTGCTAGCTTGTGTAGCTATAACATATTCTGCCTTTGTTGTAGAAGTAGCTACGATAGACTGCAGTTTTGAAACCCAGCTTACAGCTCCTTCAGCAAGAGTAAACACATAACTTGAGGTGGACTTACTCTTATCAAGATCACCTGCATAATCTGAATCAACATAGCCTCTATCAGTGAATTCTGATCCTCCGTAACATAATGCAACATTTGAGGTACCCTTGACGTATCTTAGGATCCTCTTCACCGTATTCCAATGCTCTCTACCAGGATTTTCCATATATCGACTGACCGCTCCCACTGCTTGTGCAATGTCTGGTTTTATACAGATCATAGCAAACATTAGGCTACCCACTGTTGATGCATACGGTACTCGAGATATCTCCATCCTCTTTGCTTCATTGCTAGGACTCATACTTGAGGATAACTTGAAATTAACAGGAAGATGGGTAGTAATTGGCTTACACTCTTGCATATTGAAGCGTCGCAAGATTTTCTTCAAGTAGTTTTGAAGACTAAGCAAAATTTTCCTATTATTTCTGTCTCGGTATATTTGCATCCCTAGAATCTTGTTTGTGGTTCCCAAGTCCTTCATTTCAAACTCCCTAGCCAACGGTGCCTTCAAATCTTTGATACGATCTTTGTTGGGGCCTGCTACCAACATGTCGTCAACATACAACAGCAAGATAATGAAATTACCATCACCAAATCTCTTGCAATAAGCACAAGGATCTGCACTAAGTCTACTGTATTCAAGGCTCATGATGAAGGAATCAAATCTCTTATACTAACACCTCGGCACCTGTTTGAGACCGTATAGAGATTTGTTCATCCTGCAAACCAAGTTCTCTTTTCCTTTTTCTTCAAAACCTTCTGGTTGGAGCATATAAATTTTTTCTTCAAGCTCACCATGAAGAAATGCAGTTTTCACATCTAACTGCTCCCGGTGCAAGTCTAATGTAGCACACATCGCCAATAATACTCGAACTGTTGTGAGTCGAACAACTGGAGAAAATATTTCATTGAAGTCAATGCTTTCTTTCTGAGCATATCCTTTTACCACCAGTCTAGCACGATACCGCTTCACTTGGTCATTTCCATCACATTTGATCTTGTAGACCCATTTATTTTCAATGGCCTTTCTTCCTTATGGTAGCGAAACAAGATCACATGTCTTGTTTTTATGAAGAGTTTCAATTTCTTCCTGCATTGCTGCCATCCACTGCAAAACTTCTTGGCTATTTAAAGCCTCATGGAAAGTTGATGGCTCTCCGTCTTCTGTCAATAGGAAATATGCAACATTGCTTTCCATAACGTACTCAGAATGCCAAGCCGGTTCTCTCCTCTCCTGAGTTGATCGTCTAGTTTCAGGAGTTGTGAACTCGACTTGTTCTCCTTCTTCATTCTCTGGTGCTGCCTCAGAAGAATCTCGAACTTCTTGTTCTTCTCTATTTTCAACTTCAACTTCAACCGTAGTAGTTTCTGGTTCCTTTGAAGTGCTATCATTTTCTTGTACCTTTCCTTCCATAAATATCACATCTCTGCTGATTATCACCTTGTGGGTAGTGGGATCCCACAGGCGGTACCCCTTAACTCCATCAACATACCCTAAGAAAATGCATTTCCTAGATTTTTGGATCCAGTTTTGATGTTTCTTGGGCATTGTACATAACGTACACAGGACTTCCAAAGACATGTAAGTGAGAATAATCAGCTGGCTTCCCTATCCACATCTCCATCGGCGTCTTCAGATCAATCGCGGTTGATGGTGACCGGTTGATCACATACCAGGCGGTTTTGACTGCTTCGGCCCAAAATGATTTAGCTAAACGCGCAGTTCTCAACATTGCTCTCGTTCTTTCTAACAATGTTCTGTTCATCCGCTCTGCCACTCCATTTTGTTGTGGAGTATATGCCGTCCTAAAATGTCTTTTGATACCTTCTTGTTGACAAAATGTATTAAATTCATCACTAGTATATTCTCCTCAATTATCCATCCTCAAACACTTGATCTTCTTTTCAGATTCTAGTTCCACCAGTGCTTTGTATATTTTGAAGACTTCGAACACATCGGCCTTCCTCTTGATTGGATACACCCAACATCTTCTGGAGTAATCATCAATAAAAGATACAAAATATTTTACTCCTCCTAGGGACAAAATCGATGCTTGCCAAACATCGGAATGAACCAGCTCCAAGATAGCTTTACTTCTAGTAGTAGAAGTGTCAAATTTTAATCTGTGTTGCTTACTAGTGATACAATGCTCACAAAAGGTTAATGATACCCTTTTGAGCTCTGGAAGAAGATCTTGTTCAGAGAGAATTTTCAGACCACGTTCAGACATGTGGCCAAGTTTTCGGTGCCATATCATCGTCAATTCTTCCGCCGAACTTGCCGATGCAACAAATGCTTCTCCTTCTTGTACAGTATCTCCTTTAAGCATGAACAGATTTGCAGCTATCTTTTCTGCTTTCATAACCACAAGCGCGCCTTTAACTATTTTCATAGTCCCATTTTGGACATGGATTTTGCACCCACTATTATCTAATTGTCCTAAAGATAATAGATTTTTCTTTAGGCCTTTCACATGTCGTACCTCACGGATGGTGCGAACCATACCATCAAACATTTTTAATTTGATGGTACCAATACTAGCAATCTCCAAGGCATGATCGTCTCCCATGAACACAGATCCTCTTGAGATAGGTTCATATGGATGGAACCATTCTCTCCGGGGAGTCATATGCCATGTTGCTCCTGAGTCCATAAGCCAGACATCAACAAATCGTCTTCTGCCTTCAGTAACGATTGTTGCCTCGCTGTATAAAATTTCACCATCATCTGAGGTGCTTGCTACACAACCCTGAGCATTTGATTGCTCAGGTCTTTTTCCTTTGACTTCTTCTTTCTTCTTGAGATCTCAACACTCCTTTTTGTAGTGCACTTTCTTGCCACAGTGATGACACTTGACATTTTTCTTACTTTTGGATTTTGATCTATTCTGATTTTGACTCCCACTGGGGCCACGTTCCATCGATCTTCCTTTTGTTATTGTTAAAGCTTCTACTTGCTGTGAGCCTCCCGATCTATCTTCTTTGTTCTTGCGCCGACTTTCTTCTTCAAGAACCGCAGATGGAATATCATCGAAGACTAGAACTTCAATGTTGTTCGTTAAGTTGATGATGAGTTAATCATATGAATCAGGTAGACTTTGAAGTAGAATTTCAGCACGTTCACCCGTCTCTATGTTATGCCCCATTACTGAGAGCTGTGAAAATAAAGTGTTGAGGGTGTTGATGTGGTTAGTCACCATGGTTGACTCCATCATCCGAAGGGTGTACAGTTTTCTTCTCAAGAAGATTTTGTTGTGTAGTGACTTGGCCTCGTACAATTTTGTTAGAGTATCCCATATCTCTTTTGCTGTCTTTTTCTCCGCCACACTTGACAATACTCCATCAGCTAGTGCTAGGTGCAGATTAGCAATAGCGTTGCCATCCATCTCATTCCACTTGTCGTCGTCCGTGATCTCTTCTGGAAATTGCCGCCAAGTAGTTATCTTTTCTCAAAACTGCTGTTATTCTCATTTTCCACGATGAGAAATTATTCCCGTTGAACTTCTCTATTTCGTACTTCGTTGCCATTATTGAAGATGCCTCCTTTCCACTAACTGGATCTGATCGCAGCACGTAAACCTGAAACTCTGATACCACTTGTAGCGCCCCGAGTTCCGTATACCCGATTCACTACGTCATTTTCTGTCTAAATTTTTCGAATAATATTTTTGCGGAAGAAATAATTGAAATTCATTTTTGGCAACATTAAATAAACTGTAATGGCCGCTAAAATTGAAAACATTTATGAAACCATTTGAAATAGTAAATCGAACCATTAATATTGTAAAGAAATTGCCAATATCATAATTTCTCAAATAAATGAACTTCTCTAAATTATTCGATTGTTTGGAAAATACGGAAATCATTAACGTCAAACTTTCAACCGTTCAACGATTATTGCCACCATCATTCATCGCTCGCCACCGTCTCCGAAATCTGCAAAACTGTTAAAAAGTAGGGTGAGTATTTCATGGGGGAAATACTCAGTAGACTCATCGCAAATTAATTTAATTTATAAGATGATTAAACACATAAATCCCGGCTCTTTATAAAACGGGCATTGATAGAGCTTCTTTATAAAACTGCTCTTGATAAAACTCATATTGTGCATTACAGCACGGGACATATTTTACAAATCATAGGCTCTTTGAAAATAGCTCTTTGAAAACAGCTCTTTGAAAACCATATACTTATAAAAACATTTTAATTATGTCAAGCATAATTTCTTTTGAAAGCATAACATAAGATAGGATTTAAATCTTCATAAACATAAATAGACACAAGAACTGTACCGAACTTAGGTGGCAAGAATTCTTATGCAGTAAAATCATAATAACAGTAAGTTTTCATCATAACATAGGATAAAATCGAAATCCTCATAAACATAAGAATTTTACCGAACTTAGGTGGTAAGAATTCTTATGTAGTAAGTCATAATAACAGTAAGATCATAATAACAGTAAGATCATAATAACAGTAAGTATACCAAAACATAATTCATGAAATTCATAGGGATCATTTCCATCATAACATAAGATAGGATCGAAATCCTCATAAACATACGCGACAGGAATTTTACCGAACTTAGGTGGTAAATCCTCATAAACATATGGAAAGGCAGGAATTTTACCGAACTTAGGTGGTAAATCCTCATAAACTTATGGAGACACAGAATTCTACCGAACTTAGGTGGTAAGAATTCTTATGTGCATAGCAATGATCCAAAACATATAAAACATTATCGTAAAAACATAGGGTATACTTACTTTTCATAAAAACATAAGGTATATTTACCTTTCATAAAACATACTTAATTTTCTTGAAAATTGACTTTCACAAGTCACATGACATTTATATGAAATCATAATTTAAATCAATTAATAAGTGCGAGTCTACCTCAAATCCGACGAGTGCAAAGTTGAGCGGGAATGACTTCAATTTCTTTAAATTCTCCGTACGCTTCGTCTTAGCCAATAAGTCACTTTAGTATATCGAATATATAGCTCAAAATGATAAATTATAATTTGAGGACTAAAATTGATGTTTTTGAAAGTTGAGGGACTAAAATGAATACTTTTAAAAGTTGAGGGACTTAAATGGATACTTTTGATAGTTGAAAGACTCAAATGGATACTTTGAAAGTTGAGGGATTAAAATGAGTACTTTTGAAACTTGAGCTTAAAAGTAAATCAGCAGGGACTGAAATGATAAGTTTAAAAGCTGAAAGGACTGAAATAAAACCTTTTTAAAACATAGGGACTGAATTGAAAGGCTTTAAAACTTCAGGGACTGACGTGCAAATTTTGAAAGTTATTAAAATCAGATTTTTCTTCTTCTCTCTATATCATTTCACGACATTGAAGAAACAGAGATAGAGAGAGCGAGGCGAGGCAGAGACAGAGAGAAAAGGGCGAGAGGACGAAGGTTGCGATCGACGAAGAAATCCGATCTACTGCCGGCGCAACACCGGCGGTGTACAAAAGGTTGGGCTTAGGCACTGGATTTTGGTGTGAGATCGTGATTGTTGGGTAGTTTAATCAGAGTTGCGATTCCGACTACAACTCCGATCGAAGCGGCCTGTGTTCAAGGTGAGTTGTTTGGTTAGTTTATTTCTTGATTTTGGGTTCGATTGGTTGTCATAATCGAAGTGGCCAGTGGGTGGTTTATTTGTGGCCGTGGTTCTATCGGCGATGTGGGCTGTGGTGATGGATTGTGTGGTTGACTAGTGGTTTCGAAGGGCAGAGGAGATGATGTTCGCTGTGGTGAAGTGAAAACAGCCGAGTGATTGTCTTCGGTGATTGGGTGTTTGATAGCAGCAGAATTGTTGAAACTTTGTTTGGTGATGAATCGATGAATTGAATCAGGTTGATGGAGGTAGAGGGCAGTGTTGGTGGTTCTTCTCCAACTTGGTCGACTGAAAATGGTGGTGGTATTGAATATGGGTGATGGCTTCTGAAATTGATAATGGACTGAAGGCTGATGTTTGTGGTTGAACATGGTTGTCCTGGAATTGGTCGTTGATGGTGGTTGCAGGATACATAGTGGTGCAGGGACGTTTGTTGTGTGATGGAGCAGTGCTGAGTATGATTGTTTTGGGGAATATTAGTTGTTGATGGTTCTGATTGAATTGGCATTAATGCAGTGATGAATTTCCGGTGATAATCTGATTGGCAGTGAACTGGTGGGGCGATGGTTATTGAAATGGTTGTCTTGGTTGCAAGTCGATGGTGTATTGTATGGTGATAGGCAGCAGTTTGTTGGAATGGCTGTGGTTATTGAAGATGATGGAGTTGGGTGCAGGCATTGATGGTAGACGTGATGATTCATGGGGATGAAGGTGGTTTGATCTGTACTTATGGTTTTATACAGATTTGTGTTAGTGTGGTGGAATTAAGATAGGTGGAAATGAAATTGTGTTTTGGTTAGTGGAGAATTTGGTGTGAAATAGAATATCATCATTATGTTTTGATGGTTGATTTGGTGGAGAATATGATGGATACGGGTGATGAATGTTGGTGTTTTTAAAGGAAAAGAGAAAGAAATTAAAATGATTAAAGAGAAGACATGGGGAATCATCAAATAAAAATAATGGAAAGGGAATATAGGTTGTGCCATGTGAGTTGAATGGAGGTGTGGTTGTATGATGAAATCGTGGTGGAGTTTTAGGTTGGGTAGGAATTAGATTAGGTGTAAGGTTTTAGAATAAAATGATTAGATTTTGTGAAAAGAAAAAGGAGATGTGTTGTATAATGAGATGGAAAGAGGAATAAAGAAAATGGTGTAAAGATATGAAAACATGTGGAGAAAATTTGGTTTAATTAAATATAATCAAATTAAAATAAATAAATATTGAGATAAAATTTGAATTACTTATTCGGACTTGAAATAATTTGAATAAGGAAAATTGAGATATTTTAATAAATTTGGAATTCAAAAATGATTTTAAAAATAATACTTTGAATAATTAATTAAAATAACATAATTTTAGAAATTCGGATTTTAATTTAAAATCGAACAAATTCGATATTTCTTGACTTGGCTAGACGAATCCGTCGCGGCGTTAACTTCAAAACAATAGCGACACAATTTTCTAAATATTAAAATAATTATTAATTGCATAAAAATTCTGGGTCGCTATAATCTTACCCCCTTAAAATAATTTCGTCCTCGAAATTAAACTTACTTGATCTTATGATTTCTGAATACTTAATCAGAATCTCTTCTTCTTCTTATGTAGCATCATCGCTACCATATTTAACCCAACCATATTTAACCCACTGGACTTTGACTAAATGCATCACTTAGTTTTCTCAAGAACATGGACTTTTCTATAGACATATGTGTTTACTCAAAATTCTTCTGAATCGTAAGTGACTGAAAGTTCACTATTCTTTGAATTCCATTATTATGAACCAAAAACAACATAACTTATTCATAGATGATCAACTTATTTCATAATCTCAATACATTATCACCTTCAATTATCATCATCATATCATTCCTTACAATTTCTATTGTACCTTTATATTCAGCTAACCTTACGTTCATCATCATTATCTCACATAATCCCAAACAACATCATGTCTCTTTACTAATTTCTGTAATTCCATAAAAAAAAAAATCTCTTCAAGTTTCCATAGATCTTTACTGATATATCAAACCATAATAATTTGTCATCTCTAAATTTCTTATCATCGAATATTCCAAAAATAATCAAAACAATTCCCAATCGTATGTAAAAATTTCATCATATCTTGTAGTATTCGTGTAACATGTCACTTATCATCGTATCATGTGACCTCAGATATTCGTATATATCTCTAAAATTTCCACAAATCTTTACTGACATATCATATCATAATAATTTTTCCTTTCTTCTTATCATCGAATATTTCAAAAAAATAATCAAAGAATTACCTGAATATTCTCTTTACGTATTATACCCAAACATATCAACATAATATCATCAACTTATCTTTCCAATATTTGTAACCCAAAATTCAGTAAACAAATATCTTCCAAATAACTAAGATTCTTTACTTAAATGTCACCACATTTCCTGCAAAGTATTTCTTTCACTTATACATACTTATGAATTCTGATTCAATACGGTCCTTATTTCTCTTTCACGTATTCCTGTATCATCTCACTATACCTTGATTATTATACCAAAAATATCAGTACCAAAATCCAATAAAATATTCCATATCTCCAATCTTATCATCAAATTTTCTTTTGTCGAGAAAAATAACAGCGCATAACTCTTGTTCCCACTTTTCATTTTTCTATACTTTAAATCATACATCAAGTACTCGGTATCAAATACTCATTCTAGCTGAGAGCTAAGATACTAACTTAAAACAGCATCACAAGGATCAGATATGTTATTCTCAAACTTAAGAAACTTCACTAATTTCCCAAATCTGAAATTCAAAATTAAAATTTTCTATTCTCCCAAACTTCAATTCATATCACACTTTATGAACAATACTCTGATTAATCTTATCACCATTAAATAAGACTTCTGTAAATCATATAGGATTCCTCATCATATTTGCTTAACCCAAAGATACAATCCCATAATTTAAAATCACACAACTGATCATCTCAGATTTTCCATTATTGTAGCCAAAATATTTACTCACTTCAAAAGTACAACCAATAATAATTAATCGAAACTGTATCACTAAATCTTTAAATAAACCCATATATTATGACTAAAAATGAAAATTCTCAATCGTAGATAATATTTCACCATAATGCAATAAATCATCAAAATAAGATCATCGAACTCAATATTCACACGATTCTTCCCTGGATAACCATCACATTCCTTAACCGTCTAGTCGTCATATCTATCACGTACCTTATACGTCAATCTGATCACTAATATAATATATCAATTCCTCAGACTAAAAAAATTTTGGATTCTACCGTGATCCCTCTTCTGAACTCCATTCCAAAATAAGTCATCACTGTAAAATCTTATCCCTATTTTCCTCAAAATTCATATCCTTATAATACTCTCCAATACAAGTGATCATTCCTTACAAGTGATAAATCCATTCCCAAGAATAATTAAGATTCTTCCCAATAATGCCATTATACTTGTCTTCACTCGTCTTTCAAAATATAACTTATCATTTACTCAATCTTGCTTATGAACTTGCAATTCTAAACTCAATTCTCTTAGTGATTGCATACCATATTATGCTCTTATTTCCAAACGATAAAATTCTGGACAGAGTCTCCCTTGTAATTTGGACTTATTCCAAACCATAAGCATACTTCATAACTCACAATAATAAATAACTCCACATTTGATCACAACGATTTAAAAATATTGAAAATGATTCCAACACTTCAATATCATCAAAAATATCCCATAATTCAATTCATAATTCCTCAACATAACAATTTCAAATTATATTTTTCAATATCACAATATCACTTCCTTCCATACCTTAATTGGCTCAAAAGTTACTCATACTTATAAATATATGCCATAAATCATATTCCCAAAATATTCACAAGGCCAAACTTCATAATAAATTTCTCTTCAAAATAGAGGAAATAATTCACTTACTCAACATAATATCCATTACTTAATTCTCAATAAAATCATATTATTCCCATTATGCTCAACACTCGTTTTCTTTCTTAAAAAAAAAATTTCTCATAATCATACATTAAAGCATATAAGTTATGACAAAGCATAACAATATCATTATTTTTGAAAGATACATTCTTATTTCTCATAAATCATAAGTATCCGAAATACTCTTCATTCTTTCTCATAAATCAATAAAATGAGTATTCGAAATACTGAAATAACTTTAAACATCATAAACTTCTTTACCTCGGAGTTGGTGGAACGAATGATGGCAGTGGCAATCTTCATCAATAAAATTTTATAATGGAAAATATTTCTTGAAAATTCTTTTTGAAAATTTTTCCAGTCTACAGAAACGCAGACTAGCTCTGATACCAACTTGTAGCGCCCCGAGTTCCGTATACCCGATTCACTACGTCATTTTCTGTCTAAATTTTTCGAATAATATTTTTGCGGAAGAAATAATTGAAATTCATTTTTGGCAACATTAAATAAACTGTAATGGCCGCTAAAATTGAAAACATTTATGAAACCATTTGAAATAGTAAATCGAACCATTAATATTGTAAAGAAATTGCCAATATCATAATTTCTCAAATAAATGAACTTCTCTAAATTATTCGATTGTTTGGAAAATACGGAAATCATTAACGTCAAACTTTCAACCGTTCAACGATTATTGCCACCATCATTCATCGCTCGCCACCGTCTCCGAAATCTGCAAAACTGTTAAAAAGTAGGGTGAGTATTTCATGGGGGAAATACTCAGTAGACTCATCGCAAATTAATTTAATTTATAAGATGATTAAACACATAAATCCCGGCTCTTTATAAAACGGGCATTGATAGAGCTTCTTTATAAAACTGCTCTTGATAAAACTCATATTGTGCATTACAGCACGGGACATATTTTACAAATCATAGGCTCTTTGAAAATAGCTCTTTGAAAACAGCTCTTTGAAAACCATATACTTATAAAAACATTTTAATTATGTCAAGCATAATTTCTTTTGAAAGCATAACATAAGATAGGATTTAAATCTTCATAAACATAAATAGACACAAGAACTGTACCGAACTTAGGTGGCAAGAATTCTTATGCAGTAAAATCATAATAACAGTAAGTTTTCATCATAACATAGGATAAAATCGAAATCCTCATAAACATAAGAATTTTACCGAACTTAGGTGGTAAGAATTCTTATGTAGTAAGTCATAATAACAGTAAGATCATAATAACAGTAAGATCATAATAACAGTAAGTATACCAAAACATAATTCATGAAATTCATAGGGATCATTTCCATCATAACATAAGATAGGATCGAAATCCTCATAAACATACGCGACAGGAATTTTACCGAACTTAGGTGGTAAATCCTCATAAACATATGGAAAGGCAGGAATTTTACCGAACTTAGGTGGTAAATCCTCATAAACTTATGGAGACACAGAATTCTACCGAACTTAGGTGGTAAGAATTCTTATGTGCATAGCAATGATCCAAAACATATAAAACATTATCGTAAAAACATAGGGTATACTTACTTTTCATAAAAACATAAGGTATATTTACCTTTCATAAAACATACTTAATTTTCTTGAAAATTGACTTTCACAAGTCACATGACATTTATATGAAATCATAATTTAAATCAATTAATAAGTGCGAGTCTACCTCAAATCCGACGAGTGCAAAGTTGAGCGGGAATGACTTCAATTTCTTTAAATTCTCCGTACGCTTCGTCTTAGCCAATAAGTCACTTTAGTATATCGAATATATAGCTCAAAATGATAAATTATAATTTGAGGACTAAAATTGATGTTTTTGAAAGTTGAGGGACTAAAATGAATACTTTTAAAAGTTGAGGGACTTAAATGGATACTTTTGATAGTTGAAAGACTCAAATGGATACTTTGAAAGTTGAGGGATTAAAATGAGTACTTTTGAAACTTGAGCTTAAAAGTAAATCAGCAGGGACTGAAATGATAAGTTTAAAAGCTGAAAGGACTGAAATAAAACCTTTTTAAAACATAGGGACTGAATTGAAAGGCTTTAAAACTTCAGGGACTGACGTGCAAATTTTGAAAGTTATTAAAATCAGATTTTTCTTCTTCTCTCTATATCATTTCACGACATTGAAGAAACAGAGATAGAGAGAGCGAGGCGAGGCAGAGACAGAGAGAAAAGGGCGAGAGGACGAAGGTTGCGATCGACGAAGAAATCCGATCTACTGCCGGCGCAACACCGGCGGTGTACAAAAGGTTGGGCTTAGGCACGGGATTTTGGTGTGAGATCGTGATTGTTGGGTAGTTTAATCAGAGTTGCGATTCCGACTACAACTCCGATCGAAGCGGCCTGTGTTCAAGGTGAGTTGTTTGGTTAGTTTATTTCTTGATTTTGGGTTCGATTGGTTGTCATAATCGAAGTGGCCAGTGGGTGGTTTATTTGTGGCCGTGGTTCTATCGGCGATGTGGGCTGTGGTGATGGATTGTGTGGTTGACTAGTGGTTTCGAAGGGCAGAGGAGATGATGTTCGCTGTGGTGAAGTGAAAACAGCCGAGTGATTGTCTTCGGTGATTGGGTGTTTGATAGCAGCAGAATTGTTGAAACTTTGTTTGGTGATGAATCGATGAATTGAATCAGGTTGATGGAGGTAGAGGGCAGTGTTGGTGGTTCTTCTCCAACTTGGTCGACTGAAAATGGTGGTGGTATTGAATATGGGTGATGGCTTCTGAAATTGATAATGGACTGAAGGCTGATGTTTGTGGTTGAACATGGTTGTCCTGGAATTGGTCGTTGATGGTGGTTGCAGGATACATAGTGGTGCAGGGACGTTTGTTGTGTGATGGAGCAGTGCTGAGTATGATTGTTTTGGGGAATATTAGTTGTTGATGGTTCTGATTGAATTGGCATTAATGCAGTGATGAATTTCCGGTGATAATCTGATTGGCAGTGAACTGGTGGGGCGATGGTTATTGAAATGGTTGTCTTGGTTGCAAGTCGATGGTGTATTGTATGGTGATAGGCAGCAGTTTGTTGGAATGGCTGTGGTTATTGAAGATGATGGAGTTGGGTGCAGGCATTGATGGTAGACGTGATGATTCATGGGGATGAAGGTGGTTTGATCTGTACTTATGGTTTTATACAGATTTGTGTTAGTGTGGTGGAATTAAGATAGGTGGAAATGAAATTGTGTTTTGGTTAGTGGAGAATTTGGTGTGAAATAGAATATCATCATTATGTTTTGATGGTTGATTTGGTGGAGAATATGATGGATACGGGTGATGAATGTTGGTGTTTTTAAAGGAAAAGAGAAAGAAATTAAAATGATTAAAGAGAAGACATGGGGAATCATCAAATAAAAATAATGGAAAGGGAATATAGGTTGTGCCATGTGAGTTGAATGGAGGTGTGGTTGTATGATGAAATCGTGGTGGAGTTTTAGGTTGGGTAGGAATTAGATTAGGTGTAAGGTTTTAGAATAAAATGATTAGATTTTGTGAAAAGAAAAAGGAGATGTGTTGTATAATGAGATGGAAAGAGGAATAAAGAAAATGGTGTAAAGATATGAAAACATGTGGAGAAAATTTGGTTTAATTAAATATAATCAAATTAAAATAAATAAATATTGAGATAAAATTTGAATTACTTATTCGGACTTGAAATAATTTGAATAAGGAAAATTGAGATATTTTAATAAATTTGGAATTCAAAAATGATTTTAAAAATAATACTTTGAATAATTAATTAAAATAACATAATTTTAGAAATTCGGATTTTAATTTAAAATCGAACAAATTCGATATTTCTTGACTTGGCTAGACGAATCCGTCGCGGCGTTAACTTCAAAACAATAGCGACACAATTTTCTAAATATTAAAATAATTATTAATTGCATAAAAATTCTGGGTCGCTATACCACTTGTTGAGAATGTTGTGTTCGGGGCACACAATTACAACTGAAGTAGAAATGAGAAAAATGGAGAAATAATGATTTAAAGTGGACACAAATATTTTAACGTGGAAAACCCCCCCAATTAATTTTGAGGTAAAAATCACGGGCAATGATAGAAGGATTCCACTATAGTAGGAAAAATTACAACATTCTCTCTAAATACAAGGAGATAACAATGACCAATCTCTCTTGTAATAGGAGAAACACAAGTAAGAATTACTCAAGAAAAATAATATTTTTCTCACTATTTTAACCTTCTCTCTTCTCTCTCTCTACTATATGATCCCAAATTCTCTAATTCCTTAAGCTAGAGAAATCATGGGATTACAATCCATACATCAAAATGGATGAAAATTTGATTTTTATTTGACTTCAATTGATAGTCCAAACCTCCATTGCCTTGGATGAATTCAAATTCAATTTGGATTTTGCTTTTGATTTGTTGGACCATGCATGCACATTGAATTTTCAAATGAGAAAATCAAATTGAATTCTTCCTAATTTTGCCAAAAGGCTTTATTACTTTTTACATCATACATTGAATATATTAAGAGTGCACAAATTCCATTTCTTTTATAACTTCATCAATATGATAATATATATATATATATATATATATATATATATATATTTATTTATTTATTTATTTTCATGAAGCTGTTGTAGCAGTTTGGTATTCTCTTTTTCATTTGATCGATTAAGCTCTTTGGTGTTTGGAATGTCAAAACTGGTCTTTGCACTGCTACCTTTTTTAGACTAATTGGATGTGGCTGGAAGACCAAATTAAGATGTGGAGGGGGATTTTGGAAGTGGTTTGCCCGAATCTGATAGGGTGCAAAATATGGAAAGAAGGTGAGATATTTGAGTTTAATTTGGGAATGAGTAATTTTCAAGGACGGTGATGGCGGTTCGATGTAGACCGGGTAGCAATTTGTGAGTAGTAGAAGGGTGCGGAGCGGAGTGGAGTGGGGTTAGAAGAAGATGAATAGTACATTTTTTTTTTAATATTATTATTATTATTTTTTTAATCTAGTGTCTAAGCTTCGCCCACTAATTCTAGGTGGTGGCCTTCCTCCCTGATTACTCCGAATGCAGATATAATATATACACAATTGGAGTAGACATTCGGGTAATAGTTCTCCTCTCCATGAACTCTCCATTTACGTTGTGCAAATCGAACCCCTCGTAGGGATGACATGGCACACTATAGTCCAACTTTCATGTAATAAGTACTTGCCTTTCGATATTTAAATGCTGTCTTTTATAAGTCAAGATTCGAATATCAATTTATCTAGTTTCAACTCATCCTCCTTCACCATGGCACCATGTCGGCGGGGACTAATGACGGGTATATTTTATTTGGGTGGTAGGTGGATGAAAGAAATGGTGAAGAAGAACCGGAAAGAGGTTTAAGTGGAACTCATTTTGTTTCGTTTTTTTTTTTTTTTTAATTGTTTTAAGTGAAACACATTTATTTTTGACAAGAATTGAAAATTTAGCTGTAGTTGTTTCTTTGTTTATTTATTTATTTAAAGAAAAAGATAAGTACATCATCATTTTATAGGAAGTTGACGATAAGGTCAATCTAAGGGCCAAATGTCAAACTTAAGACGACATGGACAATTTATCCAATGAAAACAAACGAAAATGACATTTTATACTAATTACCCCATCCAATAAGTCAGAAAATCTACATTATTTTAAAAATGTCCAAACTAATTTCCATAAAAACGTGTTTACAAAGTAACACGACCATTAACAAATACTTTTGTCATTCTTTTTTGTCATCTAGTCATTTATAATTTATGGAATCAAATATACACTCAATCCTCCAATGAATGCCCTTCGGGGGCATGGGCGGATCCAGCATTGAGCTAGCCAATTCGATCGTTCGTGCTAGATTCGATCGAATTCTCAGATTTATTATTATTATTATTATTATTATTATTATTATTATTATTATTTATGTACGTGTAAAAGGTCTGCAATTAATTTTGGAGAGAAATACATATGTAAGAAGTTTAAAAAATAGAATTTAAAATTTAAAAAATTTGTGATTTTGATACAAAAAGCAAGTTTTTAATTAAAAAATATGTAATTAAACAAGTTGAGGTCACAATTATAAAATAATCAGCCGCTGCACGTTTTCAATCACAATTTACAAATTTCTTAAGTCATTACCTATTTTAGTCATAAATATCAAATTTTATGTTACAAATCTCAAATTTTATAGGTCACGAATTATAAAATAACACTCATGACTTATTTTTCAGTCACAATTTATAAATTTCTCAAGTAATGACTTGAATCTCGATCACATATCACAATATTATAGGTCACAAATTTTAAAATAATTAATCACAACTTAAAAAATTGTGAGTCATAATTATAAATTTACTCACAATCTTAAATTTGTTTAGCTAACATATATAATGGTCATAATTACTTAAATATTTGATTTCAAACACTCAAATAATTGGTCACAAATGATTAAAATTATGAATTTTTTGATCATGACTTATTTTTTCAATCACTTTCTAATCACAAATTACAAATTTATTAAATTACAGCTTATTTATCGATCACAAATCTCGAATTTCATATGTCACAACTTTTTCTTGGTCACAAATCTCGATTTAATTTTTTTTTTTTTAAATCACACATTATTTATTGGTCACGAATCCCACCGCTCCTCACAGTTTGGTGATTTACACGAAGCGCGAGATTTTTAAATTCTTAGAGAATAAGTCAATTTTGCAATACGAGACCCGAAGAACGCAGTTTTCAAGCTTACAGTTATAGAGTAGGGTTATATCATATATTTTTCCTACTACTATTTTTGTTTGTGTTGAACTATATTTTCATATTAAATGAAATTACATTTTATAACATTTATATGTTTGTAAAAGTTCTAATATTTTTTTAATTAAATAATTTTTTTGCCATTGAGGGTCAATGGTCAAAGAGTCAAGACCGCTCTAGCTCAACCACAATCATACGTTCGCCCCTATTGGAGAGGGGGGGGGGGGGGGGCTTGCTCTAGGGCGAGGACAAGCAAATAAAAGAAGTATTTAACACAACAAAACTTGCTGTGGTTGTAACTACTCTAAATTCTAACGATACTATTCTAGCATAAAAATTACAAATTATTCAGGAGGAAAATTTCAATAAATTTGAAAGCTCTACAAGTCGAACCTACTTAACATCGAATTATCCAATGCTAATTTCAACCTCGAGTGAAAGTGCTAATGCACCAAACATGCCTACATTTTTACAGGTGCCTACCTCGTTTCGATGGACGTCGACCGGGTCCACATCCTTAAACAAGGTGAAAAGGCTTTATGCATCAAACAACCCAAGTCTATATAACTCACCAACCCACATGAGAATATAGAATAGAACACGTACGAGAATGGACATACTTCTTCAGTCAAAAAAATCCTATGCCTTTGCTTAAAAGCTTATTCATCATAGGCGAAAACATGTACAGTGAACATAGATTCACCTAATCTACATAGTATATAGCACCTAAAACTCGAGCGAATTGCACATAGTAAAAAATAATTAACATCATGGCTAGATCCTGTCTAACAAAGCAATTAATACGGATACATTTACGTAAATATGTATCATGTCGGCATCGATCGTCATACACGAATTTTAATATTTAAAATACAAGTGAATGCCAATTTTTCACATGGTTTTCCACAATAATAAGGGGAAAAACCGGCACAAACTGTAGAATCAAAAAAGAAAGCAAAGAAAGAACCAATATTACCTGAGTACAGTTTATGGAGATAAATAAATTAAATTCATGAAATATATTGCAGGAAATAAACAAATATTCCCCGCACGAGTCATCAAATATGGATGTTTGAAATATTCTGACGATTGCATATGATATCATTTTGAGGAACTAAAAAAGGAGTTTGTAAAATCATCTTCCTCATTCATTCTTGATATATTTTAACGATAAAGAAACATGCTGGGGTACGTGAGAGCATCTGTATATTGCAAAAAGAGGAATACGTAAACAATTTCCCGACCCTCAATGGTCTTAAATGGTTGGTTTACAGATTTTTGTGTCTGATGAAATTGCAAGGCAACTCCACTTGTGCGGCCAAATTTGATGTTAAGTTAGACAAATTTGTCCCTATCAAACGAGTCACGATCTAGCAACATTCAAGTCGGATGATTCTAAGTGCCCCTAAATGTTAGAGAAGCCTATTTCATTGTCATCTAGATATTCTCCAAATTGCGTAATTTAGAACGGTCTTTATCTCGACCTCCAAAATACAAATGACGAAGTAAAAAATGAAACCTTAAATTACTAGAAATTCAAAATATAAATAAACAAAATCAATTAGAAAGCCAATTCACGGTAGGCAATGAAAGTAGCAGTCTAGCAGACGCTATAATAAGAAAGAGACAGAGAATAATATCATACAAAAACGTATACAAAACTACGAAGGTTTTGTTGGGATAATTACTTCAAACAAGTTCTAATTCTAATTGATTTCTTGTTCTCTTTTTTCTAATGATTTCAATTAGGATTACTTTGAAGTTTGGATGATTTTTATTGCAAAAAAAATTAAAGTAAAGATTAAGTTCTTTTGGAATAAATATTATGGTTTTCTTTTATCATTTGGAAATAGTTTCTTATCCTTGATTGGATTGGAATTGGAATTGGACTATTTTATGTAGTTGTTGCTCCTATAAATAGATGGTGTTATTCATTATTTTAAAGCATATTGAATAGGGAGTTTTGTGAGAAAATTGTAGTTTAGCATCTTGAGTTTTTCTTATTTTTTTTGTGGGTTGTACAAAGAAGTAAAAATTGGTAGATGTGGTAAAGTTTAAATATTTTTCCTACAATACTTGGAGAGTTGGATAAGTGAAATCTATAAGATCATAACAATTTATTATAAATTGAAAAGTTTTGATTGTCCGTAAATTTTGACATTGTTGTTCTTTATTTTCTTGTTTGCTCAATTATTTATTGACCATCAAAGGTTCAAGCTGGATTAAGTAAAGAGGAAATCTGCGCTTAAATCCCAACATATGGTACCAGAGGGAAAGAATCAACATGAATGCTAATTGTATTCATTACATGTGCGACGTTCAAAGTAAACATGCCTAAAATATTATTTTCTTTCTTCAAGACAATTTAAAGAAACTAAGACCCGAATGAAAAAGTAAATTCTTCATCTATGAAGGAAAGATTCACCAAACACTAACTGAAACCTACCAACAAGTTCCTACTTGAAAATTTTGGAAATCTCTCTTTCCTTAGTTGATGCCCAACTTTGAAAATTCTAGTGTTGCATGCACGGGGGACGACATTTCAAAAAGAAAATATCTGTTTAACTTTAAAGAATGCACTCGAGAGTACCTCGAAGAAAATATTCAATCAAATCTTGAGTGAAATTTGAGTATTCTTCCTTTCCTCCTCCCACTCAAAAAGGGGAAAATGAAATATATAGTAAGTCGGGATAAATTACCCGTAAGCAAGAATCCCGAGCATCCAGGAAGCAAATTTGTATCATCAGCACAAGGCAGACCATTAAGTTCACATAGTACCACAAGCATGCAAATTTCAGCATCCCATGACCGCACAGTTATAAACAAAACTACCAGATCGCTTTCGGCCGAGCAAATCCCATTGCGGCGGACCTTCAATCGGAACCCATGAATTTACTTCAATGTATCCTTCACCAGCTGTCCGAGGTCCCCCAATTACGATAAGCCTGTCTCCACATGCCCTGAATGCTAATCCCCAACCGTTCATAGAAGCTGCTCGTTCTGGCAATCTTCCTATGGTAACCCACACCCTATTCTCCTTGTTATATTTTCTCACCTCCATGTCAAGAGAATCAGCCGCGTACAGTTCATTATTTACAACTGCAATCAAAGGTGGTGCTACAGATGTAGCCGGTGCATCAAATTCCCCAGCTGCACCGGTCTGCACAGGGGACATGTTGGGAATTTCAGTCCAAGTTTCGGTGTTCAAATTATATTCCTCTCCACATGTAAGAACTTTTGAATCAGTTCCTCCGATCCCTCCAATTACGTAAAATTTCCCATCCATGAATACTGCTGAACACATCTTCCTTGGTTTATTCATACTTCTGAGTGTCCTCCAAGTTCCCTTTTCTGAATTGTAGAGCTCTGCAGAACTGAAGATATTCCCATGCGCATCGCAACCACCAGCTAATATTGCGATCTCACCAATGCTGGCGGAACCAAACAAACACCTAGGTGAGTTCATGCTCATGCCAGACGACCACGAGTTCGTTAACAAACTGTATCGACAAATGATATGAGACATAAGACCCTTCCCAAAAACAAGAAGCTCGGTGCCGACAGCCAAAGATTCCTTATCGTTAAAAATAAAACAATCATTCGGATCCATTCTTGGTATACGCATCCAACGATGACGATTCGGATCAAAGGCTTCCCATTCAAGAAGCTGGCAAGAAAAATAAACCCAGTGCTCAACCAGACCATTTTTTCGCCTATATGTATAGAGCTCACCACTTCTAATAAGCGAGCGAAAGGTTCGATTCAATGATGCAAAATCACCGTAATCAGATCTCGAGCACCGACTGAGACAATTAATGGAGTTGTCGCGTCCAATAGAAGGAATTAGGGAACTGGAATCAGAATTATCCCCTTCATGCCGCTGATTACCAGATTGGCTAGATGTTAACATTAGAATGCGCTTAGATGCATTTCTAGCACCTTCTTCCTCTCCATTAGTTTCTAACGGCCGCTTGCCACGATGAACATCTTTTTTTTCCATTCTATAACTCATGCAATGCCAGTTGCTTTCTTTCTCGCAGGTCCTTAGATAGTCCCTTGAAACCAAACTAGGCCAGTCTTCCAACATATCTTTGGATTCAACCCACTCTTCCTTGGCCTTGAACCAATTAATCAAAGTTCTTCTTTCTTCAACAGCTGACTGCTGTCCGCTGCCAATCATTAGTCGAAAGAAATTCTATCAAAGTGCAGAAATTGAATCATCAGATGCATATGAAATAATCTGTAAATTTATTAAGCGAAGAAACAAAAAATGAACCTATCTATTATCCAGTTTTATTCATCATCACCATTATCAGAGTGAATGTTCCATTATCGAAGAAGACGCTCTGTTGTTTGATGCAATCATCACAATTTATAAACAAAACAGTTTCTCAAACCATTTTTAACCCCACATTTTGTCTCTCCACTTTATAACAAGATATTTTGCATAAAATAAATAAATAAATAAACCAATTAATTATACCTAAATAACAAAGTTTTTAACTAAGAAAATTGACATCATTAAAGCTCAATAATTCTTGATCGGACCAAATGGGAATGAACGAAAACCCCAATATTTCAATAAATAGTCTGATTAAATAGGTACCTTCTCAAACAATAAAATTCATTAATAATGAGAGCCAGCCCAAATTCAAAATCACCTCAAATCACAACAAAAACAAAACTTTTGATCAAATTACACATATAAATCCAAAAAAAGAAAGCAGCAAACTTTTTTCAAGATCTATATTCAGATGAAAATAACATGCAATAATCAAAATAAAGAAAATCAAAATCAAAGGTTTATACTTGCATTGTTCTTCCTATAACACTATTAAATTATTGACAAATATCTCCTAATTGTGTTTAGACAAACACAATCACAGCTAATTAATAAAACAGGAAATGAAAAGAAAAACAATAGAGAGTAATTACAATAATACAGAGGACTTACATATATTGGATAAGAAGCAAGAAAAGGAGGACTTGATTGGAATTATATGAATGGAACAATCATTTCTTTCCATATGCACATATACATATCTATATTATGTGTGTTTCTTTTCTTGTTTCATTGAGAGAAGTCCTCTCTGCAAATCGAAGCTGTGGCTTTGAGCTGGCTTTGTTTGGGTTGTGGGCATAATATTTAAGAGGACCCATCTCTCTCCTCTCTCTATATATACACACACATGTATATATACATATATACATGAAGGGATGATAAATAAGCTACCGTTTGGTAAATATGCTTTTTTGAATTTATAAATCAATACAATTTTTCAAATTATTTTTTAATTTCATATTTTTTTTAATTTTTAATTATTACTTTTTACCTCAAAATCATAAATATATCAGTTTATAAATCAAATTTTGTTACCAGACGGAGGCGTACAGCGTACTTTACAAGAGCATTCATTCATATTCCATTTTATTTTATTATTATTAGATTTTAGATTCATCAGTTAAAGACAGCTGTATGTTACAGTATTTTATTTATGTTTCTTTCCATAAATGGAGTTGTGATGTCATAAGAGGATTTTATTAATTTTGAGGAATTTGCTTCCGCGGTCCTCGGTCCCTTTTACGCATCTATCTCAATCTTTCCATTTTTGATGCATTCGTGAAAAATAATGTTTAGCAAGTGTTAAATAGGATGTTTCTTATAAGTGGTGAATAGGGGCGAATTCAATAAGTGGATCTAGCACGAGCGAATTTGATCGAGCGCGAGCAAACACTACAAGGTAAGGGAAAAAAAATTGTTGACACTAAAATTACAAGATAAAATGAAAAAATTTGACAGATCCAATACGAGCGATCGAACGCCTTTTTTAGTAGCTGGATCTGCCCCTGGGTGAACCCCACCCCTTCCCGCATCCTTTGAGTTGTTGCCCCAGACTCCTAAGCCTCACTTCCATTCTTGAAGTTGCTTTCAACTCTAACTAACATTCTCCTTCACGCTATTATTATGATGATGTAGTCTGGCTTTTGTGGACATATCCTTAAAGAGGTCAACTAATATGCATACTGAAACACTAGGGTGGGTTGTAGATTAGCTGATTAGGGTGTTCATTGGTGGAACTCAGTCGGAATCTTAGTACTATGTACATTAGTATTCCATTGCATTTCTCCATCTGAGTCGCGATAAACATGTTATTGAACCTTCTCTTTAATATTCAACGTAGATGTTTCCACCACTGCATGGACGGAACTAGGATTTCGAGTGAGTATGGACCAAAATTTTCAAATTTGGGGGGGGTCTCTCCGCCCCCGAAATTTTTTTGAACCAAAATAATTGAAACAACGAAGTAATAAATCAAAAACTAAATTAAGTTAACTAACTAGTAACAATTAACTAGTGTAAGGTAGTAATTCACAAAAGAAAAGACATATAACTGCCATTTTCCTCCCCTATTAATTTTATGTTATTTTAACTGGCATGCGATCATTGCTATGATTTCTGATTTACATTAACAAATTTCTCATTTGAATTGATATTAAATGATATGCAGAGGCTCCAACATGTGATACAAGAAAAAGAGGTAGAAAAGCTTCAGACGAGAGTGAACGAAGCAGAAAATAAATTCAAGATGCCAATTTTTATTTCTATTTTTTGGACTCAATTTTTTTTTTTTTTTCCAGTGTGGGCCTACACCCCCACTGGCCTTGTACAGGCTCCGTGGCTGCGCACTTGTTCTCTTTATTCTATACTTTATTTTTCTTAGTACTCAATGTAACTATTTTAGCTTAATGTAACAGCAACGATATCAATAACTATCGATGGATGGTGAAGATGACAAATGACATGAGGAGTTAAAATAGAAATGTGTGATTTGTAGGAAATGTTGTCAAGAGATTTATGTTGCCTAAACCCAAGGGCACTGGTGGGTTACTAAAGTTGTATGTCATTCTAACTTAAGATGAAAGTGCATTTTATGTCGTTATGAAGAGGACTATATTTAATAATGACTTAATGTTACAACATTTTTGTTTCTTCTCATAAATGAATAATTGCCGTATGAAGATTTTGTTAGAAAATTTTATTACAGATAATAATTTATCTATAATCTAAATAATCATCATGTTGGAATTATCAAGAATTAAATAACTGAAGCGGAAGCGTACCTTAATCAAACGTGATTCACAATAAACGATTCGGCGTTTGGATCTTCTAAATCGATACGTAGTCCGTATTTTCTCTCTGATGATGGGATGTCAGACAAGATGAACAGTACGTAGGATTCAGGGACCATAACCGACTTTATATACTGTATTGCCAGTTAACCTAATCCGGCCCATCATGAATTAGGTAATGGCCTGGTATCTACACATAAAAGTCCATACATTTAATTGGATGCATTAAAGCCCGATCTATATAAAATCCTTATTAGATCACTTTAAATGGGCTTAACCAAAATTGATAGCCTTTTATTCAATACACAATAATTCACATATAAGCCCACACGATTGATTAAAATCCTTACAATCTCCCACTTGGGCTATATGTGTAATCTTACAATTGTGTATCAATCATAACCTTATGAGTACTCAGAATTTTGCTATCATTACTGAATGCATCCCCAAACAATCCGGTTCATCAATTATATCAACATAGGATCAAAGCGGCTTTCGCTACATTAATCGTAACTAAACCTTCAATGGTCACGTATATCGACATAACTGAATGACATGGATCAAGTATGGATGTGTAGCATGGAAATTACATGTAATGTGATCTTCAACATGCCTATTTCCAACTGGTCCAACTTTAGTGAGATCATCCTTAAACAAGTTCAGAGATAATAAACCTGAAACCTTACAGCTGTAAATAACTTTAACTTTAAACTGTATCCAAAAGGACAATAAATGTGTCTAATGCACCCAAAATACAAACTCCCACTGAAACCGAATATCCTAAAGAAATACAACACCCATATGAGTATTGTGCTCATGAAAGACCTTGGGTTGTAATACTTTAGTAAGTGGATCCGCAATTATGGAGTTTGTCTCAATGTGCTCTTATTGACACGTGTCCACTCTGAACTGTATCCTTCACAACCAGGAACTTATGTCAATGTATTTTGACTTAGTTGAGTTCCTATTGTTACTGGAATATAAATCTGCTGAGTTATTGTCACAATATAACTTTAGTGGTCTTTCTTTACCGTACAGAATACGCAGCCCAGTGACAAAATTTCGCAGCTATATTCCATAATTAGATGCCCCCAAAATTGCTACAACTGTGCTGCCAAGTGAAAGAAGCTAAAGTGTCTGTTAAGCACTCCATCCGGAAATAGCTCCTCCAACCAGCAGATAAATGTAGCCTTATGTGGATCTTTTACTTTCTTGGCATCTAGTAAAAATCGGAATCATAATACCATATGATCTCCAACTGATCCGATTTTCTGTATGTGAGCATGTAATCTTTTGTTCTCTTTAAATACCTTATAACCCATGTTTGGCTGCTTTCCAAATGATCCATCCCAGGGTTACTTAAATATTTCCTTAGTATCCCAATAATGTATGCAATATCCGAACGCATACAAATTTGAGCATACATCAAACTCCCTATAGCTGAACTATATGGGATCCTCTGCATTTCTTTAATTTCAAGATAACTTTTCGGGCATCAGTTGAGACTAAATTTTCTCCCTTAGCGATAGGGCTGTCCCCTGATTTACTGTCTTGCACGCCAAACCTCTTAAGTACTTTATCGATATAGTCCTTTTGTGACAATTCAAGAATACCCCGAGAACAATCCCTGTGTATCTGAATTCCTAATACAAAAGAGACGTCACCAAGATTTTTAATCTCAAAATTTTATGTGACATGCCTATATCATTAGTGGCAAGCAATAATCAACATATAAAACCAGGACAATATACTTACTCCCACTGAACTTGTAATACAAACAACCATCAACAATATTAATCTCAAGACCAAATGAGATAATTACTTGATGAAATTTGTATTACCCTTAACGGGAAGCTGGCTTGAGTACATAAATGGATTTCTTTAATTTGCAAATCATTTGCTTTGGGTCTACTGACACAAAGTTTTCTGATTGCACCAAATAGATCGTCCCATCAATGTCGCCATTGAGAAACGCCACCTTAGTATCCATTTGATGTAACTCGAGGTCAAAATGTGCAACAACCTAACTTTCCTGAAAGAGTCTTTCATTGAAACCGAAGAGAAAGTCTCTTTATAGTCAATGCCATCAATCTGTGTAAAGCCCTTAGATACAAGACGAACCTTATATCTTTCCACATTACCTTTCGAATCCTTCTTGGTTTAAAAATCCATTTAAGACCAATGGACTTCGTACCTTCTGGTAATGGGACAAGATCCCAAAACTTTATTGTCTTGCATATGCTTATACTCCTTATTTATGGCATCAATCCACTTTTGAGAGTTAGAACCCTGCATGGCCTGATGGAATTGATTGGACCATCTTCCACCATTCCATTATTTTCCTTATGTTCTTCGAGAAATGCTATTTAAATTATCCGGAATAGCATTTTTTATTTCTCTCGTGGATCTCCTTAATGGCTTTAGTTATTGATGTTGTTGAGTTTGTACTTCTGAAATTTACCTTATTTTGGATGGGAGGTTCTTCAGCATTGTCTAGTTGAGGTTCCGGATATGCTTCTTGATCAATGACATGCATAAAAACTTGCACGTTGTCAAAAGCAATAATAGGAATCGAAACCGATCCTTCCTCAACTTCTTCCTTAAAGACAATATCTCTAACCTTATTTCTCCCCCCAAACTCAACATCCTCAAAAAATGTTGCATTTCCCGTTTCAAAATTTGACTTAAGTGTGGGATCATAAAATTATTAGCCCCTCGATCGCTCAGAATAACCAATAAAGCAGATGCTAACTGTTTTGGAGTCCAATTTCTTTATGTGGCCTATAAAGCCTAGCCTTAGCTGGACATCCCCAAATGTAGAAATGCTTTGGACTAAGCTTTAAGCCTGTCAAAAAGCTCATAAGGTGTTTTAGTAGCTGCTTTAGTTGGTATTATGTATAATCTTTATTTGTTTTCTTGCCCTTATCTTTAGAGGTGTTTGCCAAGTAAAGAAAATTTTCAGTTCTGTCCTGCTTCAACTTTTCTTCCTCTTGCACACAAAATAGAATGAGCTCATTTAGAGTTCATTTCTCCCTTTAACAGTTATAACTGACCTTAAATTAACTGAATTGTGCAAGAAGCTTGCATACTATGAAATGGGCTCATTGAGAGTCCATTTCTATTTTGACAGTTATAACTAACCTTAAATTAACTGTATTGTGCAGGAAGCGATATCAATACCAAATGCACGAGCAAGTCATTAGACAAGTCGAGTTTTAGGTCCTTAAGTTTTGAAGCAGTGTGAGACATCTACACGATGTACTCCCTTATTTTCTTATTGCCTTTATACTTTATTGAAATCAAGCTTTGCATAAGCGTACTTGTTTCAGCCTTATCGTTTTTCGCAAAACATTTCTTAATTTCGGCAAGAAATTCATTGGCATCATTTACCTCCTTAGATACTATGCCACTAAAGGCTTCCAGAATGCCGCACTTAATGATCATGTGACTCACGTAATTTAAGCAATCCCACTTCTCAAAGTTCCTCATTTGATTAGATGAACTTTCATCCGTAAGAGGAGTAGGTTACTCAATCCTTAGTACACGGTCTAGATCGATGCAGCTAACGAAAAGTTAATGTTCTTGTTTTGATCTTTGAAGTTTGTTCCATAAATACAGGGATTAAATTTGAGCTTGTAGATATACTACTAGCAGAATTTGAAACCGAATAGAGAACACTTAAATAAAATTGCTCACATAAATACCTTATTATGCAAATCATACTTTCAAATAATGGTAGGGCCCATCACAAGATACCTAGCACAACATCAATATTTAGTCTTTGGACAGAAATATTGACTTGTAAGTGGTACTCTTGGCGTAGTAATCAAACACTGACAGTAAGACATGTCAACCAACAAACCTTTCTTTGGACCGATTTATTGATCACACGTAAAACCAAATAACCGTCACGTATTTATCACCACAAGTTCATGTGAAATTCGGGCCAAATATTGACCTTCCTTTGGGCCGATCAATATCCGCATGAAATAACACACAAACACCTAATTTTCCCTTAGTGCAGTGATCAAACACTGGCAATAAGACATGTTAACCAATAAACCTATCTTTGGACCGATTTATTGGTCACACGTTAAACCAAATAATTGCCACGTGTTTATCACAACAGGTGCATGTGAAATTCGAGCCAAATATTGACCTTCCTTTGGGCCGATCAATATCCGCAATGAACAACACACACACAAATACCTTCTAATATTCAAAGTTAATTAATATCCACAAGAGAGGTTGCTTTGGCAACATGTTGCTTCAACTAACTTACTTTCAAATATTATATCTCTCAAAAGATTCCGATGTACCAAGATTTGAAACTGAAATCCATTGATTTGCATCTATATTTGACTTTAGGATTTGAATTATAGAATTCAAAACTTTAGAATAAAGCAATCCTTAAGTTACGAGAGTCTAATTGCAATATTCTTAAACTTTTGGTGGCCAATTCTGTAAAATTTTAAGCTTGAAGGACTTAAATTATAATTTTCCCAAGACTTTATTGGCCAATTTTGAGAAATTCCAAACTTTAGGTCCCAATTTGAAACAAAACCAAACTTTAGAGGTCCAAAATATGAAAATTTCAATCTTTAAAAGTTGATTTTGAAAATTTTCAAACTTTAGGAGCCAATTTAGCAAATTCCCAAACTTTAGGGACTTAATTTAAAAAAAAAAAAAATTCAAACTTTAAGGACCGATTTTGAAAATCTCCAAACTTTAGTAACCAAATTAGAAAATTTTCAAACTTTAGGGACCAAATTAAAGAATTTCAGAACTTTAGGTGCTGTATTAGAAAATTTTCAAACTTTAGGGACTGAATTAGAAAATTTTCAAACCTTAAGGGACCAAATTAGAGAATTTTCAAGCTTTAGGGACCAATTTTGAAAATTCTCAAACATTAGGGGCTGGATTGGAAAATTCTCAAACTTCAGGGGCTGAATCATAAAATTCCATAACTTGAAAGGTCCTGACTTAAATAAATTTATAACTTCAGGGGCTCAATTTATAAATTTCAGAACTTTAAGGGCCAACTTAAATGGTTTTAATAACTTCGGATTTAAACATTATTTAAAACAAATGGGGGGGACCTGATGTGCAAATAATCATAATTATCCAAAATTGCATAAGGAACCCTGAAGACTTCAAATTTCCGGTGTAAGCCCTTCTTCAAAAATCGCGACAGCTAGGGTTTTGCAAACCCTAGCTTCCGCCGCCGCCGTCGCATCCTAAACCAGCGAACGCGGCACCATACTCTGATCTCCTGCAGCGCAGCGCTAGACCTGGCGCTGCGCGCCTGCGTCACCCGCAGCCACTACCGGCGCTGCACCTCTGCGCGTACATGGTGAAGTAGCGCCTGCGCGGCGCTACTCTCCTGTGACGCCGCACGCAGTTCAAACCCCGGCGCTATGCGCCCTTTGCCGACAGTTGAATCCATCATCAGCCGTTCAAACCTCAACCACAACACTCGATTCGAACAGATTATGCATCGCAAACCAGATTCAAAATGCATACAGTATACATACATGAATCCGATTTTACCCAACTCCATAAATCAGATTCAAAACCAAATTTGAAAAAAAAAATTGTCCCTTCACCGAGAATCTTAATCCAAAACTCATCACCAAACTCAAACCGAATTTACAAATCCATATTTTCAATTCTCATATACAGTAAGCATTAAGCAGAAGTTATCCAATTTTGAAACCTTGTTAAACCATCAACCAAATCGTATAAGCCAAACTTAATGCCCAAAACCTTCAATTTCATTACTCAAACCGTACGCACATATATTTTCATCTGAATTTTGCTTGTTTTGTCAAACTAACAATACGAATTGATCTGATAATTCAACACGATGTTGGCTCTGATACCACTTGTTAGAAAATTTTATTACAGATAATAATTTATCTATAATCTAAATAATCATCATGTTGGAATTATCAAGAATTAAATAACTGAAGCGGAAGCGTACCTTAATCAAACGTGATTCACAATAAACGATTCGGCGTTTGGATCTTCTAAATCGATACGTAGTCCGTATTTTCTCTCTGATGATGGGATGTCAGACAAGATGAACAGTACGTAGGATTCAGGGACCATAACCGACTTTATATACTGTATTGCCAGTTAACCTAATCCGGCCCATCATGAATTAGGTAATGGCCTGGTATCTACACATAAAAGTCCATACATTTAATTGGATGCATTAAAGCCCGATCTATATAAAATCCTTATTAGATCACTTTAAATGGGCTTAACCAAAATTGATAGCCTTTTATTCAATACACAATAATTCACATATAAGCCCACACGATTGATTAAAATCCTTACAGATTTTATCAAATGTATTTTATTTAGAAAATTGTTGTTGTTTCTCATCCTCATCCTCATCCTCGATCTTTATCTCTATTTCACATCTGTCTCAAACTCTCCCTCCTCGATGCATTCATTAAAAAAATTACACGTTAGCACATGTTAAATAAATAGTTTTCTTTCTTCTGAATGTTGAATGGTCAACTCCAACCCTTTCTATCTCGACACCACGCATCGTTTAAATTCAACTCAATCTTGTAGCTACAACATCAATAACAATGGGCGGTCATGATGATGAGTGATAGATCTAAATAGATATGAGCTAAGTGTAGAAAATGCTATCGAAATTGAATATTACAATTATCAAGGAATCTATGTTACTTAAACTCATCGGCATTGTTAGATTGTTATCTTAGCATACCAATCTACCTAAAGATGAATGCTCATTTCCTCTTCATGAAGATGAGCGATGGATCTAAATAGATATGAGCTAAGTGTAGAAAATGCTATTGAAATCGAATTTTATAATTATAAAGGAATCTATGTTGCCTAAACTCATCGGCATTGTTGGATTGTTATCTTAGCATACCAATCTACCTAAAGATGAATGCACATTTCCTCTTCACGAAGATGAATACATTATTGGTGTATTTATGTCGCATGATGTTGTCTTTCTTAATTTTTTTTTCAAGTTCTATTCAGTTGATATCAAATATGACGAAATTGTGAAAATAAAAGGAAAGAATATAATATCAAAAAATGGAAGAGGGAAAATGTTTGAAAAAATATTTGAAGTTTTAATTATTTGATAAAACTTTGCTGAAATTTATCTACTTTTTAACTTGTCAAATTTAATTTTAATCATAAACATTTAATATGATTCACAACTTTTATAATTTTTAAACCACACATTTCTTCAACTAATCTTAAATTCTATTAAAAATAAATAAATTATCAAAGATTTAATAACCAACCTCACTTTTGTTCCTTCAAAAAACATGCACTTGTGGATGAAACTATAACATAACAGGCCTGATTTCTTGACCATAGTGGACAGAAGGCATTATGTCTAGGGAAAAATACATATATAAGGTGTTTAGAATATACAATTTCAATTTTAACATATAATTTCAAGAATTTCAAAAATCAGGTATCTATTTAACTAAATTAAATAATTAGATTTTTTATTAATTATATAAATTCAGGTCACAATACAAGATAAATTCAGGTTACAAAATGTAAATTGCTTAAGTCACAAATAATTTTAGGGTCACAATTTATCAAAATAGTAGGTCACAATAACAGTTTTATCAAGTCACAAATAATTGCAAGGTCACAAGTTTTAAATTAATCAATCCCGATTTATTTCTAGGTCACAACTTATCAAATTATGAGGTCACTAATCTTTTAAGTTACAATTATCATATTATTAAGTCACAATTCACTGATTAATTATTAGGTCACAATATATCCGAAAACTTGCCCACGTAAATTCAGGTCACAATACAAGATAAATTCAGGTTACAAAATGTAAATTGCTTAAGTCACAAATAATTTTAGGGTCACAAATTATCAAAATAGTAGGTCACAATAACAGTTTTATCAAGTCACAAATAATTGCAAGGTCACAAGATTGCAAGGTCACAAGTTTTAAATTAATCAAATCCCGAGTTATTTCTAGGTCACAACTTATCAAATCATGAGGTCACCAATCTTTTAAGTCACAATTATCATATTATTAAGTCACAATTCACTGATTAATTATTAGGTCACAGTATATCCGAAAACTTGCCCACGTCACATTCTCACCACCATCAGCTCACAACCACCACCATCTCAACCACCGCTACCTCGCCGGAAACTACCGCCGCCGCCGGAAACCACCACTGCCTCCGCCACCGGAAATTTTGCCCGACACACTACAAGATTCTCCTCTCCGTCACGAGTCCAATGGCGCAAACCGTTCGTTGATTGGAGCTCCCTACCGGCGGGAATTTCAGTTTAAAGATCCGGTTTCCCTTTCTTATTTCCGTCGATTTCGCCGCCTCCGACCACCATTTTCTGCCCACACTTCAGGCGAACGTCCTCCTCCACACCGATGCAACCTGTGACGACCACCACCGCAATCTCAGACCACCACCACCACCAAAACACCATATTCACCCACAGTCACCACCAATATGAAAAAAATACTCCAAAATCTGGTTAAAAATATAGGAGCCGTGAAGACCGATGTGCGGAAGTGGTGGTGGTGGATCAAACAGATCGAACACTCTTGTTTGAAGATGATAACAACCATCACTAACCACCACTAACAGGAGCGCCACTGATAAGCAAATCTACTGGTTTGAAGCGCATCCTTGCGATGGTGAGCGCCACTGACGAGCGGCACCGCCGTCGATAATGCTGCAGTGACATCTAAGGGCCGCTGCGAGGAAGATGATGAATATCATCGCCGCAGCGGCGCATCTCATCGTCGCTACTGCAACCATGGAGTCGTTGCTTGCATTGACCGTGTGCGAAAGTATTGCTGTCTCCTGTGTGTGTTTCCTTCGTTGAAAAGAGGTGCTTGGCGGGATGGTGACTATGGCGAGGTTGAAGGGAGGGAGAGAAGATGGGGCGGACGAGTTAGGGTCTGAGATTGCGGTGGTGGTGTGCTTGTGGTTTGAGAGAGAAGAAGATGTAGAAGACAGAAAGAGGGGGCGGAAGTTTAGGGTTTGGACTTGTTGTTTGAGTGATTAGTTTAAATAAAAAATTATGTTATTATTATTATTATTAAAATTTTAATTACCACCTGAGAATTGAAATTATACAAGTTTGGCCACATTTTTGAATTTGGTTTTTAAAATACATGTGTAGGTGTAATTTCCACTTATGTCTACTACACACATTACAGGAGATTGGGCTTAAGCCCCACGATATAGTCCAAGGTGGTGGGACCTTAATTAATAAGACAAATGAGATGACAGGAGATCATTATCCTTTAATTTTATGTTATGTTATATCTCTAATTAATCTCTTGTGATTTTAGACTATTTTAATGATTACTAAACATAATTTCATTATATAACGTATATCGTAAAATAAATTAAATTATATTAAAAAACTAAAATAAAAAGTAATAAAATGAGCCAAGCTAGTCAAAGAAGAGTATGGGAGGGACCTATTGCTATTAATTCCTTCAAACTAGACATGAAAAAGCGTTTTGTTTTCACAATCTCAACCAATAATTCTTCTTAATTTTTAAAGAATAGATTGACGATGTCAACTGTTAAAAATAGATCTTTTGTTCAAAAGATCAAATGCATGAATAGAACTATGCATCACCTTTGACCGTTTCTTGTCTAATCACATTCATGGAATTATTGTAGGTAGGCCAGTCAATGTCAAAATTGGCTTATGAAATGTAACATGGCTATAAATAGAACAATAGATAGGTGAGAAAGACATATAAAAGAAAAAGGTTCTCTGTCTCTCTCTGGTTGTTAACATGTTGGACACTTCGTGAATTCGGTTCGACTTATAAAAAAAGGACTTGAACTTAGATCAAATAAAAAAAATTGAATGTTCGATAGTTCGGATTCAACTCATAAAACTAGTGAGTCGGCTTGTGAACAAACCCAACAAGCTTTGAAATGGGTTGGCTCGCAAGAATGCTCATTTTCGGCTCATAACAAGTAGAAAATGGGCCGGGCTCGTTAAAAAAAAAATTAAATTGACTGTTACAAATATCATATAATATAATAATATTATGTTGTTATTATAAGTTTTAAGTTTGAAATTATTAATCGACTCCAGACTTACGATAATATTATTACAAGAACGTTACATTTTAAACATAAATTGCATAATCTCTTTTCACTTTTAAGTTATTTAAATATATATACAAAAAAAGATGTCACGAGCTTGGGCCGACTCGTGAGCCAGAATTGGACGTCTCATGTGGGAAACGGGTCAGGCTGCTCGACTTGTTTCCCACACGGACTTCTTATATCAGAGTCTCGGGAAGAGTAAGCGACTAAAAACATAGATTCCCAAACCTTCGATTTGTGGGTGGGTCCAGCCCGAAGCCGATGTTTCTTACCAGGATGATGAAAAGTGTGAGATCCGAATAACTTTCTTAGTTTGCTTATATTCTTCATGTTCGGATGTATCATCTACGTACTTCATTAGGAGTAGAATGGGTCGAGCCGCCATGACACCCCTATTGATAGGAGAATGTAGAATTAGAATTTTTGCATAGTTTGTCGGCTCAAATAATGTTGATAAATGGCATAATATTATTTTCTAGGTAAAATAGTGATTTGAAAAATGTATAGTTAAAAATTGATATGGAAAATCGTGCAATTTATAATCAGTTTATTGAACACATGCTTCATTAGTTGAATTTTAAGCTAGAATAATTGCATCTGAAGCCCCAAACTTATCAAACATTTGCAAATTTTATCCTAACATTTATTTTGTTACAACCGTCACTCCAAGCCTTTTTAACTCTTGTCAAGAACAACGAACCAGAAAGAAATATCTGCATATTGAATTGTGTGTTGAATTATACAAGGGTCCATCTTTTATATAGGAGGAGAACGGGACTAACTAGCATGTATACATGATTACAATATATTCGTTATACTATAAATATAATATATAGAATATATGGTATAATATATTCTAACACCCCCCTCAAACTGAAGATGGGAGCAAAGATGTCAGCTTAAGTCTGCAAACCAAATCACAATAACATCTAAGAGGATGTGCATTGGTTAACATGTCATCAAACTGATCAGTAGCAGAAACATAATGCAATCGAAGGGTACCATACTTAAGGTGATGAGATAACGAATGAAATGACAATCTATCTCAATGTACTTAGTGCGTTCATTAAAGAAATCATTGCGAGAAATCTGAATAGCACTAGTATTGTCACAATGAATAGAAGAGCTGTCAGTAAAGGGAACACCCATATCTTTGAGTAACCATCGAATCCACAACGATTAAGAGACGGTGTCAACTAGGGCACGGTATTCAGATTTCGTACTGGAACGAGAGACAACTAACTGTTTCTTACTTCTTCAAGAAATAAGATATGTACCAAGAAGGAACAATAGCCAGTAGTAGAGCGACGATAAATAAGATTTCCTACCCAATCAGCGTCAAAATATACCTGAAGAGTCGATGGTGAGTGAGCAGAAAAATGAATCCCGTGAAATAGAGTCCCCTATACATATTGAAGGATTTGAAGAACAGCAGCATAATGAGCAGAACGAGGAGAATGCATAAACTGACTAACCAAGGCGATTGCATAAGAAATATCAGGACGAGTCCGTGTAACACCTGAAAAATTTCGTGGAGTAAAATTATTTAATGATTTTATCATTTATGTCTTTTAACAATTTTGAAAAGTCGAAGTACTAAAGTGTTTTATATTTTGACGACAAATTTATTTTCGGTCAAATATTTAATTATTGATAGAAAGATAATTATTATGTCGATATTGGACTCATTTTGTAGATCGTAATTAAGTAAGAGTCTTGACCGAAAAAAAAATGTTGATTTTGGTAACCACGTCAAGTTTGTAGATTGAAAGAACAGGGGTATAAATAGAATTTATTTATTTATTTTCAAAACCAAGAGCTTTTCGAAACTGTTTATCAAAAGTTTTCCTTCTTCCGATCAAAAAAAAAAAAAAAAAAGTTTTCCTTCTTACTTTCTGTTCAAACCCCCAAAAATTAAAAGAACCACACAAGAAGGTCTTAAAACTCTATATGATCAGACCACCGAACAAATCTTGTCGAAATTTTCAAGCATGCGTCGTCACGCGCTAGGAAGGTAAACTGCCAATCGAACTGTTCGCACCCGCGCGTCGACGAGTGGAGTATCTACATGTGACTTGCACCAACTCCGATGATTCGCCTCGTCGTCTGCAGTCGACTGGTGGTCTCTAATCCAGGTTCGCACATTGGGAAGTCCCTCAAAAAGTCTCTAACAGATTTCAGTTTTTACAGATTTCAATTTTTTCTTGATTTTTCTTCAAATTTTTAAACTCTAAATTAATTTTCCACAACCAATATTCAAATTATAAAGCTGTGATACCATGTCAGAACAACAAACTAGAGAGAGAAATATTCGTACATTGAATTGTGTGTTGAACTATACAACGGTCTGTCCATTTTATAGTAACAGAACGAGGCTAATTACTAGAATATATGGTTAATATTAGAGATGGTAACGAGTCGGATTTGTCAAACTCGTACCCTACTCACTAGAGATTTACAATATTCATACTCTACCCATTACCCATTTAAAAATGACGGGTCGGGGGCGAGTATGCTTCTATACCCATTTGAAACTCATTACACATTATTTATTTAATTTTATTAATACACGAGTTGATATGACAAACTCTAAAACTATATATCTACTTCTATGATTCACGTTGATATATAACGGTCTTTGCAAAATATTAAAAATAAAATTTTGACTCTTTTTCACAGGTAGAACCTACTGTTGATAAAAAAAAATCTAATATTTTATTATAAAAACTATCAAAATCAGATAGAAATTAGCCAAAAATTCGCTACCAGACATGGCGTATTGAAGATTAGAGAAATTGATCTTACCTATAACACATTTGCATTTATTTTTTTTAACAATTTTAATATTTCAAAAATTATTTCCCAATGACAATATTAATTTTTTTAACGATGTTTTTTTTTCTTTCACGCAAGTATTTTTATTTTAAATTCTATAATTCTTTAAGGAAATTAATGGGTATATGCAGGTCTGGTATGAATTTTGTAGTAAAACTCACACCCTACCCATACTCATGTGAGTTTTAACATTTAACTCCATACCCAATCCATAAACTCATTTTATCGGGTAATTTCCGTCCATTTATATCGAATTTCCAACGAGTATACTATCCCTAGTGAATATTTTCGAATATATTTCTAACTCTTAAAGTAGATGTCCAAATTGAAAAAACCTAAAATCACAACGAGTATACCATCCCTAGTTTATATTTTCTAATATATTTATAACTCTTAAAGTAGATGTCCAAATTGATGGAATCTATTAACTTAATTTTAAAAACCTAAAAACACTTTTTAACCAATTCAGTGAAGGGTATGCCATAATTAAACTTAGGGGTGGACAAAATAATCGAACCAGACCAGACCAAACCAGAACCAAACCAAACTAAGAGGTTTGGTTCGGTTCTACATAAAAAAAATAATGGTTTGGTTCTTAGAATCAAGAACCATTCGATTTTGGTTCTGGTTCCGGTTCTCTTTCTAGAACCAGAACCAGAATAAAGAACCAAACTATATATATATATTTTACAAATTAGGGGATATTCATCTCACCAAAAAATTAAAATCTAAAATTATAAATGTGAAATGTCCAAAAATGTTATTTAACATACATTTTATCTCATTTCATATTAGACAAAGATTTTAAATCATAAATCTAAATTCTAATTCTAATTCATTTTTCTTCTTTTCAATTATAAATACGCATTCACATTGCTTTACTTACACTCCTATAACACAACAATCGTTACACTCCTTAGTTACCATCGACGACAATGATGTTTATTTTTTAAAATTTATGTATATATAAACCTCGACCCAATTCATCAATTCTCAAGAGTTAACCAAAACTCAAATTGCAAATTCCATCCCTAACTCACATGGCACCACGGTAGAATGAGACTCAGAACTTCATCATAATCTGTAACTATAAGTCTAAACTGCCTTTATGTTCGATTCTCTAAATTTCAACAGGTCGATGAGCTTCCTTCATACTAGTTTCTTCTTCTTTGACTTAGAATAACATGTTACTTTTTCTAAATCTTTGTTTTGTTAACTAAAAATTTCATTTTCTATTTAGTAATGATGTAGATGGATTCTAATGAAGAAACGGATATGAACATGTTTTAATTTACATTTATTATTTAAAAATTCAAGTAATGGTCTCAGAACCAAACCAGACCAAACCAGAACTGAGCGATTTGGTTCCGGTTTGGTTCCATATCTTTGAAAAAATCAATTGGTTCTAGTAGTAAAAAATCATCGAATTACGGTTTGGTTTGGTTCTTCTAGAACCAGAACCAAACCGAACCACGTCCACCCCTAATTAAACCTATGTCTAGCAAAACGTTATATAATTTTTCAAATTACCTTGTTTGATTCTATAAATTTCACACAAAAAATACAACTTTTTTCTACTATAATCAATTTCAACCATTCAAAAAAGTCAAGTTCACAATTTTTTACTTTTTAAATCACACGATTTCCAAAAACTCTTTTTTTTTTTTTTTTCAAAAAGTTATAAAAATAAACAGACACTTATATTTTAATCACACAAATTTTCTTCATTTTAAACCACGTGTCTTAATTCAAATATATATATAAACACAAACTTTTAACAAATCTTGCTTTACTAATTAAAATACTTAATGAAAAACGAAAAATAAAAATAAAAATAAAAAATAAGCATCATCATCTTCCTCCCCATCCAAAACCCAATCACCTGCCACCAAAGCCAAAACCAAGATTTGCGTCACCGCCACCACCGCCCACCGCCACAATCTTGGCGAGCGCGTTGTCAAATGCTCTCACTACTATCAGCAATCAATCATTTCAGTATTTTGCCCTATAAATCACAATTTCCCTACTATTTCCATTTCCACAATATTCATTTTTTTATTTTTTTTCTCCTCTATTCAGCAACCTATTTTTCCATGGCAGAAGAATTTCAAGAATCTGAAGTAATTTTTCCAGAAAATGAAGAAAGCGATGAGGACTGCAATGTTTCAGTTCATTCGAATTCACGACTAGAATCAAGAAAGAGCAAGGACGGAAGAAAAAAGTTGACTTCAGTTTTAGTGAATATCCCGGAAAATGCATCTATAAATTTATTTTTTGGGCATGTGGATTAAAAAACTTTCGATGCAGATATTGATGATGACACAGAAATGGTCCACCACACGTCATCATCGGACCGCATCGTGCTGGAAAAATGCTGGCGTTTTCCGTCTATACTGGTACTAATGGAAGGAATTTAATGGAAGAAGTCAAGAAGATGAATTTTCTGGTTCTAATTTGGTTAGGGTAAGGTAGGGGTCGGGGTGAGATCAGGCGTGGCCGCGTGAGGGTTGTTCATATGGTTCTTGATTCCAAATAATCAAATCAAGAACCGATAATTCATTTGAAAAAAGAAGGGTAATTATATTACCAATACATTATTTACTTATTACACCACATTATAAATACATAACAAATAAAACAAAATTTTAATAAATTCACCACCATAAATTTACAAATATGTACATTGTAATTCAATTAAAAAATTAAAAAAAAAAAAGATGAAGTAGAATATGCATCACATTTGATTGCCTTCCATCTCTCTTCATCTTAATTATAGAAAATCTTTCACCTATCTCCTCTTAATTACGTAACTTTCCATGATCATCGAAGCTTTAATTTCAATAATAGGTTTCAAAATTTCAAAAAAATGGATAGAGAAAATCAATTTCATCTTTCAATATTAAAATCAACAGATTCATTCGAAAGTGAAGAAATAATGGTGCATCGGCATGTTCAGGAATTTACCTTAGGACTTCTTCCCACCTTTAGATTTCATTAGATCATCAATTTCTTTGATACCAATATTTGAATTTTATAAACAAATAACCCCTAAAAATCAGAATCTCCCTTCAAGAATCCAAACATTGAATGCGGCAGATTATTGAAGAAAAGAGTTGAAACCCTAGAGGAATAAATGCTCACCTGAATTTATCCCTTCTTCAATAATGATGTTCCTTTTGCATTTTGGAGAAACTTTTCGTAAAAAATGAAGTCATAAAATTCTTGTAGTTATGAAATCATTCAGTGATAAACGCGGGTTTGGATAGTTTGCTTGCCTCAAATATTTTGTCATGGATCCTAGTCATGAAATCATCCGCCGACGAACGTGATTTAGATTATAGGATCAGTTGCAAAATTTTTGTCATTGATAATTTTTTAAGGATTTTATGATTATTAAGAATTTGAATTTACTGTTTTTTTTTTTTTTTGTAGTCATTAATTATTTTCAAAACATAATTTTCTTACGACGAAGATGATGACACTTGAGGAGAAGGTGGAAGAGGAGGAGGAGGAGGGTTGTGGTGTAGGTAGAAATTAGGAAGATATTTTCTCAAAAAATAATTGGTTAAATAAATTTAAAAGGTTGTATATGTCATTTTATCAATGTCTATATTTGTAAATAAGGACTATTTTAAAAAATGTGGTATAGAAAATAAGTTTTATGGTGGTAATATAGCCTCCCAAAAAGAATTGGTTTTCTTTTGTAAGAGAAGAATCGAATCGTATCCGAACAGTTCGATTCCTTTGGTTCTGGTTCTAGTTCCGATTTTTTAAAACTAAAATTTTCAGACTTAAACGATGAAACGATAGTAAATTTCACATGGTAAGAATTGTAAGGCTGTAATGTCATCGACCTTGATCAAGATGCAAATACGAAAATTATATTTGTCCTTGAAACCAAAATATTCACTCCCTTCCAGACGATAACGTACCTCCTCATCTATGTATATGTGCGTTATGTAAAAATTCTTCAATTTCTAACTCTTCAATTTTTATCAGTAGTTTCCTAACTTTTTAGGGAACAGTCGTACAAGTCCAACAAATCCTTCAAAACAAAATAAGTACTGATTGTGAGATGGAGATTGAAAATTTCTTATTTGTTGATTATTGAAAAATTGGAGGTTGAAGGCTTGACGTCTTCAATTTTTGTTCGTAGTTTCCCACCTTTTTAGGGAACAATTGTATAAGTCTAATAAATCCTTGAAAACAAAATAAGTATTGATTGTGAGATGGAGATTGAAAATTTCTTATTTGTTGATTATTAAAAACTGGAGGTTGAAGGCTTGACGGCTTAAGGTTTGAAGTTGAATAACAAAATCGGTGAAAGAAAAATTATTTTAAATTTATGGTTTTTCATTTATTATTTATTGCCAAAGTTTAGAAAATTGGACCGGAACGATCGATTCGATCGGAAAAATTGGGAATCGATCGGAAAATCGGTCCTATCCACCTCCAAAACTTTCCATAAAAAACTCGGTCGGAAAACTCGATTTTCAACCAGTTCAGCCAGGAATATCGGGAATCGATTGGGTTTTTAAACCCGATTTTAGGAATTTTTTTTGTTGATATAGTTATTTTAAGCTATCTTTGTGTATAATTTTATTTTCTAAATAAGTAAATAATAGTTTATTTGTAATTTAACTTGGTTTTTAGAAATTTTTGGAATAGGTTTTTAATGTTTTAATTGAAACGGTTCGACCCCAGTTTGACTCGGTCGGACCTTTGACCCTTGACCCGTTGCCTTTTTCAGTTTGAACCGATTTTCAATTTTCTAAACACTGGTTATTACTTGTTTTACTTATAATTATTGTAATGTTGAATAAAACAATAGTTGTTGGGTAATCGATAATGACTAATGGATCGAATAACATGCATTGAGATTAAGAACTAATGATTTTTTTATTTTTCTTAAATTTATATTTCTAAAAAAATAAAAAATAAAATCGTGTTTTGTTTTATCAGTTCTGGTTCTGTTTCTGATCCTAGAATCAGAATCGGAACCGAAATCGAATGATTCTTGATTTTTAGAACTGAAATCTTTTAAAATCTTGAAAGAACCGAACCGAAACGGGACAAAATCGGAACTAAATCGAACCAAACAGCTGGTTCCGATTCTTTTGCCCAGGCATAAGTGATGTGGGGTTTTTTCGTTTTCTTTTTCCTTTTTCCTATGGTTTTTCTAATTTAATTTTTAGCTTATTTTATTTGAAAATTATATAGTTATAATTTTACCCTTATTGAATTGATTAAAAACGTAGTCAAACTCATTTTTCTGCGCAACTAACGGCTTAATGGACGTAGATGTGTCAAGACGGACGGACGGACGAACAAACCAGACCCGTAAAAATCGGCTTGGATCGACCCGGGATCGCGGGTCGACCTTGACCCGTGCGGGTGGTTCATGGGTCAAGAAGTTGTGAGCCGCGGGTTCGCGGGTCAAATTTTAGTGGGCCACGATTAACCCGCTGGCCCGTGTATATATATATATATATATATATTGTTTTTATTAAATATGATAACATTAAAAATCTCCCTTCTACAAACTCTAATACAACTTTTAAATCAAAATCTTATTTTTTCACCCTAATAGTTATAAAACGTAATGTTATTTGATAATAGTAATTAGAAATACATTTAATATTTAATTGTTATTTATTTATGTTTTATTTAAATTTGCAAATTTAGAAGTAATTCTTATAATATAAAATATAAATATAAATTTTATGTAAATATTTTATGGTATAAATATGAATTTATCATTTTAATCATTTTGTATATAGAAATTTGACAAAAAAATTGCTATAATTATGAAAAAATCTATGTTTTTATTCATACGGGCCAAAGCAGAACAAACTGCAACCCGTATGGGCTCGACCCGGATGGGCTAGCGGGCGGATTTGGGTTGTAGTTTGAAATTTTTGGGCTGACCCGTAACCCGCAGCGGGTGGACCTTTTTTCAAGCGGACCGTTACCGAGCTTTATGTTGATTGACTGATCCGACCCGGACCACTTAGATTGACACCTCTAAATGGACGTATTCCATCCATTTGAAATTCCGTTACAAGAGTTAGAAAGATTTGGAATAATGATTATTACAAAATGAAGGTCAAAATAATAGATTGTTCTGCGGCACCAAGTTGCCATTCTTTTTTTTTTGATGTTTTCAGGTAAGATGTATGGTTGAAAATTGGAAAAAAAATGTATATGATTAAAAAGTGATTTGAAAAATTGTGTTATTTATAAATTGTAATTATCGTGTAAAAAATGGTGTGTTAAATATGCACATGTTTATCCCTTTTATATTGTCACTATTGACAATTCTTATGTTGTCACCAATGAAAGTAGTCGCTTACTCAAACTCATATAGATGACATCGTCTGAGAGTGATGAAATACAAATATGAAAGATTTAAAAAATTCACAATTTTATCTTACTTTACTTTTAAACGTACATTCCTCGTAAATAATTATGAAATGTGAATGTCGAGAATCACATAGGCACTTTTTAAAGAATCACGTCGAAGCATACTTTTTTAGAGAATTACATTTAAATGAAGCTTTTCAGTCATCATATGGTAACGACTATTGACTTTGAAAGTGACAGGTTTTTGTATTATAGGTGCCACCTCATTAAGCTCCTGTTTGACCCCATTTTTTTTAAAATAAAATTTTTTCAACACTTAATTTCAACCATCCATCTTAGTCAAATTTATTATTTTTGAATTCTTAAATATTTTTTAACTACATATTCTCCCAAAAATATTATTCAAATCCACATTTTTTTCCAAAAAGTGGGAGCTAAACACACGCTAAAACGACAAGCATTTCAATAAATTCACTTCTTATCTATTTGAGATAAAACTAGTGTTATACCCGTGTGATGCACGGTCATTTATTAAACCCATATATTAAATTTATATGTTAATATATGTAATGAATATTTAATTAAAAATGAGAAACGAAAGAAGACAATTAATTACAAAAAAGGTACATTACACATACCTTAATTTTTTTCTTACGGTTCGTATGTTTATCGTTCCAGAAATTTCTTTGAATATTGTAATTTGAATTGATTTAACTTAAAATAGAAAAGAAAAATTACATTTAAATGTAATTTGAAATAAGTAAAAAAAAAAAAAATAGATATATCTATGATATACGCTAAGAATTTTACTAAAACGAAAAGAGAAAGATCAAAATCAAATAGTTAAATTCCATATAAATTAGTCTATAATGTGAAATCACTACAATGACAAAATTTTAAAAAATTAAAAAGTTATAGATACGAACTATCCAAATATTCAATACTTATTCAGTAATTTCCAATTCAACGTGACTTTTCGTTTTCCACTGAGCAGTCAAAATGTTATGTTACTGAAAAAAATTATTTTTATACGTTTTAAATAATTGTATTTAACCACACCCTATTTTGAAATATTATGAGTTTGCTAACATGCCTTTATTTTTATTTTGATAAAAATTAGTTAAACTAATTGCTAAAGCCAGTAATATGTATTTTGCATATTTTTATTATTTAAACATATTATTAAAAATAAATAAATGAACAAAATAAATAAAACAAACTAATTAAATAAATAAATAAACAAAATGTGTAAATAAATTAATAAATGAACAAAATGAGTAATATGGGTGTCAATTCGAATTGAAATTAATTTTTTATGACCAAATTAAATTTAGTTAAGAAATTATAAATATCATTACTTAAATAAGATAATTTTGAAACAGTGTGATATGTGGAAAAGTTAAAATATATAAAATAAGACTTTTACATTTAATCTTTGATGTGATTTCAGAAAATATGATTTTTAATATTAAAGATAACACATGATTTGACCATTAATAATTAAAACACAATTTTTATATTGATTGTTACACATAGAATTTATAATATTAAGAATAATAATAATAATAATAATAATAATAATAATAATAATAATAATAATAAAATTATAATTTTAATACTGACTAAAAATATTAATTGAAATCATTCAGTATTAGTAATAATAATAATAATAAAAAAAAAAAATTAAAATTAATTAAAAAATATCAACCATTATTCAGTGTGTGTGTGTGTGTGTAATTAAGGCAATAAATGTGTTCACATTTATCCAAATTTTGCATTCACATTTGACACACTAATCTTCTTTGCATTCACACAGTTTAATTTTATGGAAACTTACTATTTATAGAAACGGAAAATGGGCGAGAAATTATTTTTAGAAACTACCCAACATTTATATATTATATGGTTTATAAATTAATTTATTTATTACTTTGAGATAAAATGTATGGTTAAAAAGTGGTGAAAGAAAATGTGCGGTCAAAAAGTGGTTTAAAAAATGTGTGGTTTATAAACCATTTACGAAATGGAGGCTTAATGCTTTGTTCAAAGTGTTGTTTTTTTTTTTTTTTTTTGGTAAAAAAGAACAAAATGTAATATTTTCGAAGTATTATATATAGTCAGAAAGTGATTTTGAAAATGTGTGTAGTTAAAAAATGATATGGACAAATATGTTGTTTAAAACATGTTTAAAAACAGAATTTATCAACCATATTCTAATCACGCATATTTTCTCTCACCACTTTTTAATAACACATTTTACTGCAAAATATAAATAAAGCAATTTATAATTATAAAATTGTTTCCAAACAAAACGAAGTCAATATAAAGACTATATACAAAATATTTAGGCTCTGTTACCAATTATGTATTGATTTATTTATGTTTTTGAAATAAAATATGTAACGCCCCAAGTTTAAAATCTTAAACCTATACGTCCCTTCACTTTAAATGCGGAGAATAAAAAACATTAAAATTTTCATTTTTTTTTTGGTTAAAACAAGCTACTAAATGAAACATACTTATTCAAACTAATTTCAACCAAAATTTATTTAAAGAATGAACGAATAATGACTAACCAATGAAAAACTTAAGAAAATCCTTTGTTCAAATTTAAAAGAGAATAACTAAGGGTACTGTCTGAGTCAACCACCAAATGCTCTCCTCTAACCATCCAGCTTTCATTACCTGAAATGTTCAGGAGAGATTGGGTAAGCTAAAGCTCAGTAAGTAAACTTTATGCACGTAATGTATGCTTATGATATGAAATGCTTTAAACACATTGAAATATGTATCCTTATTCACTTTAAATTTTCAGAACTGTCAAACTTTTCAAACTTTCACTTTAACATTTCAAACCTTAATTCATTTCTATCGTGAGCTCACTTCGTGCATCTTCTATCCAATCAGACAGCGGTGGGGAATTGTCTTACTTGAAACCAGATTCATTCCACCGTATTGTGGTACTTCATTTTACTGCGAAGCAGTAGACATTATTTACATTCACCCCGCAATGCAGTTTAACATTTACTTTTCCACCGCAATGCGTTTTAACATTTTTGTTGGGTACTCCGATCCCCCGCACCCCATTTTTCACTCACTTCTTTCATGACATAGAAATGCACCAATTTATTTCTTGAAACTTGGGATACATAAAATTTGAACAAAACTTACAATTTTCCACATTTTTTATTTAAACACATTTGACCTTTCAAATTCGATGACAATGCATGCTTGTTAATGCAATGGCATTTTAATATGCATGGTTGAACAATTCCTTAAATAACATATACTTGCATAAAGTAAACAATAAGCATTAAAACACAGATAAATTGAAAGAAAGTCACTTCCACATTAACATTCAACCTTGATAGAAATGGGGGAAGTTTACTTACTTGAAATCCTTAATATTCACTTTACTTAAATAGCAGGTGGAAGTATTGGTTGTCCAAGATGTCAATGTACCAAATGTCCCAATTATTTCCATTCATTAACAATATATAACTTTTAGTACAAAATTTCATATCCTATTCTTTTCAATATTATACCAAATCCTAACCAAGATAAAAACTTCAATGTGATTCACAATTCAACCCAAACAGGGTTCTAAGTAATGTCGAACAACTAGTATGCCATATTTTAAACACAAGATCCAACTTAAATGCGAATTATAAAATTTTCTTACCTTTTTAAATTCAAACTCAAACAAATATATCTAACTTAAACCAAAATTTACAAAATATTCAAATAATAACTCTAACCATTTATAAAATTTTCCCAAATCTAAAAATTACAAATTTCAACTCCTAATTAAACACAAACAATTAGCTAACACACTTAAATTCATATTTAATCAAAATCTAAAAATTCTCAAATAGTTTCCAATTCGAATATGAAAATCAGCAAATTAAACCTAATTTCTAAAAGTCTATAAACTTACTCCAACTCTCATTTTAATTAGCACATAATGCAAAATAATTCAAATATTGAAAATAATAATTACCAATTAATAATTTATAATGGCATCAACATAAAATTACGTGAAATTCAAAAAAAAAAAAACATGTAAAATCAAAAGTGATATTACAATTCCTTACCCCCTAAAAAGAAATTTCGTCATTGAAATTAGAACTAACCAAAACATGTTATAATTCCAAGGAAGAAAATTGATACTTAATATGCAGGAATTTACAATACTCAAACATTAAATATCATTCAATAATTTAAACAGAAATTAACCTTACCAAATGATTGAGGAAGATGCACTTGAGGCGTGACCCAATACCCGAACCTTTTCAAATAAATTTTTAGAGTCTACATAATCACTTTTATAGCTCTTAGCTCTGATACCACAAAGTATAACACCTCAAGTTTAAAATCTTAAACTTAGACGTGTCAACTTCCCTTCACTTTACACACAGAAATAACTCATTTAAAACATTAAAATTTTCATTTTTTATTATAAAATTGTATAGAATTTCGGCAGAGTCCCCCTATAAATTGGAATTAACCAACCTATAGAGAGACACCACAACCATAATAACAATTTTAAAACTTCAATACACATTCAACATCCAGCCACAACTAAATCATTTTGAAATCAATCCCCAACTCCACAATAATAACAATATCAAATCCATAAACACCAATTAACTAAAAAGAGATTAACAAGCTACTAATTGAAACATACTTATTCAAACTAACTCCAACCAAAATTTATTTAAAGAATGAACGAATAATGAATAACCAATGAAGAACTTAAGAAAATCCTAAGTTCAAATTTAAACGAGAATAACTAAAGGTATTGTCTGAGTCTGTCACTAAATGCTCTCCCTGTATCATCTAACTTTCATCACCTGAAATGTTGGGGAGGGATTGGGTAAGCTAAAGCTCGGTAAGTAAACCTTATGCACGTGATATATACTTATGATATGAAATGCTTTAAAAAACTTTGAAATATGTGTCCTCATTCACATTAACTTTTCAAAACTTTTAAACTTTCACTTTAACATTTCAAAACTTCAATTCATTTCTGTCGCGAGCTCACTTGGTGTATTTTCTATCCAATCAGACAACATTAGGAAATTGTCTTATTTGAAACCAGATTCATTTCACCGCAAAGCGGTTTAGCATTCTCTTTCATCCCACCGCGAAGTGGTAGAAATAATTTACATTCACCCCCACAATGCGGTTTAACATTCATTTTTCCCATCGCAATGCAGTTTAACATTTTTCATTGGTATGTCGGTTCCCCGCGCCCCATTTTCTACTCATTTCTTTAATGACATATAAGTACACCTATTTCTTTCTTAAAACTCAGGATACGTAACTTTCGAACAAAACTTGCATTTTCCCACATTTTTCATTTAAAAACATTCGACATTCCAAATTCGATGACAATGTATGGTTTTCGATGTAATGACATAATAATATGCATGCTTGAACATTTTCTTAAATAACACATACTTGCAAGTAAACAATAAGCATAAAAAATAGGTAAATTGCAATAAAGTCACTTAAGTAAATTAATTTTACATTAACATTAAACCTTGATGGAAATATAGGAAATTTATTTACTTGAAGTCCTTAATTTCGCTTTACCTAAATAGTAGGTGGAAGTCTTGGTTCCCATTGACGTCAATGTACCAAATGTCATAATTACTTCCAGTAGTAGACCTTTTGTCATTCACATAACTTTCCCAGTTTGCATCTAAAAATGCCTCTAATGTCATTCTGGTTGAAGACTTGAAGTGAAGGCCAAGTGTTGTAGTATTTTTTAGTCAGCTTCCTTTTGTAGGCTTGCCAATGCAACACAGTAGGAGAGTACAAGAATTGATGAACTTATTTTCCAGAAAATGCAATGTCAGGCCTAGTCTTGGTGAGATATTGTAGCACTAATGGTTTATTTGATTATTTTAGGAGAATCAAGTTCAACACTATCAGCTAGTAACAACTTCTCTCAAGTACAGATTGGTGTGTCGCATGGTGTGTCGCACCCCTTAACATCCATCATGTTTGTTTTAGCCAAGAGATCCTCGATATATTTTGATAGAGTCGAGTGATCTCTAGTGGACGGAAAAAATACTTGACTCGCTCTAATCTCTACAAACCTAGACTCTGATTGGGTAAAAAAATTGCCATGTGGGTTGACAGGGCGGGTTTTGTGTGACCATCCCCACCCGCCATCATTTAAAAAAATATAAATTCATGGTTTCTTTGTTTTCTAGATATCAATCAAGTTTTTAATGTTATTGAAGGTTTATTAGCCAAATAATAGTGTTGTAGTAGATCTTATGAGAAGAAGAGACATTATTCATGAATTACATATAATAAGTATAAGAAAAGTTGCTTATTTTAATCACTTGTTTTCTTTGTAGAACGAAGAAAAGTTACTAATTTTAATCACTTACTTGTCTGCTTTGTAGAACATGGATTACCTCACTGAGGCAATTGTCCAGATCGGAAAATAGTAAAATTGAAAACCTAAAAAATAAAAAATAAAAAGTAGGGACAACAAATGAGTGACAACATACCCATCTCTCCTCGAATTAAACTCGAATACACTCCACCCCACCTTGAATAGGGTGAGTCACGAAGTGGATTGGGGGCGAGAAAAATGTTCACGTAACGACACACAAAATGGTTGACACGATGCGAACCTGCCATGTTGCAATCATTATTGACGGCGTTGTAATGTCCAAATTAATGGTGAGAAGTTCTACTATTTTGATTGGCTTTAATTCTAACAACACACTCATGATAGCACTTTATTTTGATGCAACAAATGAAACCTCGGCTTCAACCACAAGTCGCGACACACATGTGAACTTATGTAGAGAAACAAGTGTAACTGAAGCACCTAATCTGTTTCTTGTGTTCGGTATACTATTTATAAACAAATTTATAAACAATGCATTTTCATAAATCACTTATTAATTGCACACATTATCCAAAATCACTTTTCAACAATATATATTTACGTCAAAAATATCACATTTTTTATTTAAAAACAAAAAATCTTTTACCAAATTATTAATTTCCCATTTGTACTTTACTATTATCTTACTAAAAGAGAAATTATAATAAATTTTCATACTTTTTATTTTGCAATTTTCTTTTTATTACAATGGAGAATATAGGGAAGTTAGGATTCGAACCCGTGATCGATTTTGGGTGCACTCGAGCATCTAACCAATTGAACAACCTTCAAACACTTCTTGTTGATCCAAAATCCTACAAGATTTTGTGGTCATTTTGCACTTACATCTCTATTTTTTAATCGTATTAGTATCTTTAACTTTTAATCAATTAGCATATCTGTCTTTAAAGATGTTTTTCCATTAACGTGAGTTGTGTTCGGTGGCTACTTAATGAGGATACAAAAGATTTTTTGGTGTTTTTGAGGTAAAATGTGTGGTTAAAAATTGGAGAGAGAAAATGTGTATGGTTAAAAAGTGGTTTGAAAAATTATGTAGTTTAAATTGTAGTTTAAATTACAAATTAAAGAGGAAACCGAACGGAGGCTTAGGTGGCGTTCTGTTTGTATTTTATTTTGTATTTTCATTTTCGAAAATGTTTTGTGTTTTGTGTTTTCATTTTTGTTTTCAAATTTGCTGAAAACGCGTTTGGTTTGTTATTTCTGAAAACTGTTTTTGAAAATTAAAAGCTAGAAAACACGTTCTGTTTGAAATTTTGCAGAACACTATTTAAAAATATGGTTACATGCAACACACTAATGTGAGCATTAAGAGTCTATATTGACACAGCTTGGTCAGGTTCGGGACTTGAGAAAGATCTACTTCTATTAAAATCCAGAAAATGCAAGTTCTTTCAAAACCACTAGAATCCATTTATCATTGCATTTTTTGAAATATAACAACAAGAATTCTCATTTAATTTTTTTTTGTAATGTTGATATTGAATTCAATAAAACTTTATTTAAACTAAGTTCCAAGTTAGGATAATTCTAAAAAAAAAAAAAAAAAAAAAAAATCTTTATTTAGGCTTAGTTCCAAGCTAGGATAGTTCTAAAAAAAATAATAAAAAAATAAAAACTTTATATTAAGTTTAGTTCTAAGTTAAGATAATTCTATAAAAAAAAAAAAATTCCCAAAATGCCTTTTCCGCGTTTTGGATATTTTTTGTCGAAATACACACAAAACGCCCAAAACGATGTTTCGGGCGTTTTCCGTTTTGTGTACAAATTTTTTTTTTTGTTTTCCAAAATGCGTTTTCGAAAATGGTAAAGAGAACGCGTTTTTAGCGTTTTCGAAAATAAAAACAGAAAACGACCTCAAAACAGCAAAGAGAACAGGGGCTTAATATTAAGCCGAAACTTTTTATTCACTTTCTATCTTGCTTATTTAATAATATGATGGTTAAATATTTATACTACAAGATGTGATTAAGGCAGTGTTCGGCGACAGCCAAAAGGGAATTGAATTTATAATTTTGATTCATTTTGATTTTCTAGGTAAGATATATGGTTAAAAATTGAAAAGAGAGAATATGTGGAGTTAAAAATTGGAGAGAAAAAATCTGGATGGTTAAAAAGTTGTATGAAAAATTGTGTAAATTAATTTTTTTGTTGTTTTTGTCTTTTTGTGTATTAGATCAAGGCTGCCGAATAGGGATGACAATTGTGCGGGGAATCTCCGAACCTAACGAGGACCCGCCCCGAACGGGGCAGGGAATCCCGGACAATGACGGGGATGGGATGGGATGGGGATGAAAAAGTATACCCGAGAATGGATGGGGGCGGGGATGGGGATTTCTATCAAATCCTCATCCCCGCCCCAAACTCGCCCTTGAAACCATCCTCGATTATTAAGTTCAATAAAAAAAATTCAAACAAATTAAAAATGTCATGAACCAGTCGACGCCCAAATATATAATTTTAAAATCAAACCCTATATTTCAATTCGATACTACTCTTCATCTCTCACTCTCACATGTCTCATCTCATTCTCTCGAAACATACTTCTTGACATAATTAAACTTGTACTACTCTATAAAAGATATTATAAGTTTTTTTTTTATTAATGTTAATCATTCTTTAGAGTTATTAAATGAGATTTTTGTAAAATAATCATACTTTAAGAAAAGAATTTGTATAACTAAGACATTAGATAACCATTATAAAAAAATTAATTGACAAAAGTATATATATATATAATAATAATAATAATAATAATAATAATAATAATAATAATAATAAACGGGGACGTAAACGAGAATTATGGGCATCCCTGACCAGCCTCGTCTCCACTTCGTTGCCATTCCTACCGCCAAACAGCGAAGAAGAGAAAATTAGACATACAAGTACAATAATGAGCAAAACTGAAAATCTGCACTGTAAATAAAATGTGTCACGTCAAAAAAAAAATACTGTGTAAATGTAATCATTCTTTAATAAGTAGGATTATGAATAGTAGAATTGATTTTTGAATGTCCCATTTGGAAAAAGGTTGAGCCGCAACCTTGACAACCCTCACCTGTCCTGTCATGTGCCTTAGTGAAGGATGTAAATTGCAGATTATGCCTCCAAGGGTATAGGGTAGAAAGCTGATATGATCCAAGATAGGAGATCAAAAACGAAATCGAGTTACCATCGATGCAACAACAATCTAGGTGAGAAAACAAGTAAATTTCGTGTTGGGCCCGAGTCGAGAATCAAACCGGATCGAGTTGTTTCAAAGGGACGAAGAGAGGGTCAACAAGGAAGGTCACGCGATCGCGCAGGTCAAGGAAGGCGCGATCTCTTACATGCATCAAAAATCAAGCCAAGAGTTTCCGGCCTTACCACGCGATCGCGTGAGGTTAAACCACGCGATCGCGCGGTGAAAATCAAATCAGATTTCCCTGAATTTTAATTTAATTTCTGCTTTATTAATTATTATTAATTCTAGTTTCGAACCCTAGTGCGGCTAGGTCAGTTTTTAGGCTTGTTTTAACTTAATATTATGTTTTTCATTCATAACATTAGACAACTTTGATATTATTAAATTGATTTGAGATTTTTCTCTCTAGAAAGGAGGATTTCCTTTTCTTGTTTTTGAAGAACGGTCCATTGAACTTATCAAATATTTTTCTTAAATTTTTTTGGCGTTTCAATCAGAAAGTTATCAAGGAGTTTTACATCTCTTGTGGCGTTTCGAAAACCTCAGTTCTTCAATCCGTATCGTCATTCATTGCGTCGTGATTGTTGGGTCCAGATCCTATCGTCAATTTTATCATTCCGGTATTTTAATTCTTGTGTTTTTTGTTTTTTTGGCTGAATCTGGATCTTTCCTACATTTTTGATTCATTATTTCGCGTTTTTGTCGTGTTTCGTTATTGGGATCGCGTCATCTGGTATCAGAACTTGGATCTAGATTCAATTATTGGTATTCTTGATATTTTCTTGTTTTTTTCTTGATTTTCTTGTTCTTTGTGTTCTTCGTGCTAGTAAATTTTTTTCTTTGTTTGATTCATATGAAAAGTCCACAAAAATTCAAACATATTTATCTTAGTCAATTCTAATCCAAATCCAATTCAGTTTTTTCCGCCATACTCGTAGTCAAATTCTCTGGCAGATTAAAAAAAAAATCTGAAAATTCCATATTTATCCCCGAATATTCCTAATTTGTCTCAATTTCCAAGTTTTCATGTTCTTACTTGTGTCGATCGTGTCCTACCCTTGATTGAGTTCTTGGATTATTTTCGAATTGCATGGAAGGTGATTTGAGTGATACACGAGCGATATATTTTTGTGAGGAATATTCTACTTATTTCTGTGAAGACTAATAATGTCTAGCAGACGGGATTCATCATCTTTATCAGTTGGGGACAATAGGGGAATTTACAGAAGGGAGCCAGCAGCTTCTTCAACAAGCCACAACAAACGATCGTAAGGTATGAATAGGGTGAATAAGAATGATGCAGGTGTGATGGAGACTTTACATGAGCAATTTGAGAAGTTGATGACTAGGATGGATAGGCAGGAAGAAACTATTAATAAGTTACGTAGGGAACAAACTCATATGGGTCCTAGAGCTAGGTGGGAAGATGGGAGAGATCATAGGAGGAGAAATAATCAAAGGTTTGGATATGGGTTTGATGGTGAGGAGTTTGCGAGTGAAGGGAGTAGTATCCAATCATCCGTGGCTAGTGTAAGGAGGAGAAGGGGTAGAGGAGATACGTATGAAAGGGCAAATAATAGAAGAGATCGTGGTGATCGGGATGAAGTAAATAATAATCTAGGTAAAATAAAAATGTCTATTCCACATTTCCATGGGAGGAGTGATCCGGAGGCTTACCTAGATTGGGAGAAGAAGGTAGAGTTAATGTTTGATAGCCACAATTATTCTGAAGGAAAGAAGGTGAAGTTAGCCGTCGTTGAGTTCACCAATTATGCAATTAATTGGTGGGATCAATTGGTGAAGGATCGAAGAAGGAATGGTGAGGGGCCAGCGGATGCATGGCGTGAGATGAAAATCATAATGGGGAAGAGGTTTGTCCCAAAACACTATCATAGGAATATTTATCAAAGGTTGCAAGGGTTCACGGTTCTAGAAGTGTAGAGGAATATCATAAAGACATGGAGGTAGCCATGATTAGGGCCAATGTGGTGGAGGATCAGGAATGACTAGATTTCTGAGTGGGCTGAATAGAGATATTGCCAATGTCATTGAGTTACAACATTATGTGGAACTGGGCGACATGGTGCATATGGAAATGAAGGTGGAGAAGCAATTAAAGCGAAAGGGGACATCTAAACACTCACCGGGGACTTACCCTATATCACAACCGAGGAAGGATCACAATGATGAGCATGTCCCGAAGGGAAAGGAGGAACTTACAACTAAAGGTAAAAATATTTCTGATTCTCAACCTACTATAGATAGAAATATTAAGTGCTTTAAGTATTTGAGTTCGGGCCATATAACATCACAATGTCCAAATAAGAAAGTAATGCTCTTGCGTGAAAATGGTGAAATTAGTTCAGAAGATGAATTTAAGGGAATGCCTAGGTTACAGGATGCGGGGGCTAGTAGTAGCGATGAAGAGGGGTAACTTATGCGGTGAAAGGGTCCCTTGTGAATAGACGTGTCCTAAATTCTCGAGCTAAGATGGTTGAAATTGATGAACAGCGTGATAATCTTTTCCACACTAGGTGTTTGGTGGGGAAAAAGGTTTGTGGGATGGTAATTGACGGGGGAAGTTGTACTAATGTGGTTAGTACATTATTGGTGGAGAAGTTGGGATTGTCTAAGGTGAAACACCCCAACCCCTATAAATTACAATGGTTAACCGAGTTGGGAGAACTTAAAGTGAACATGCAGGTTAATATTAAATTCACCATTGGGGGTTATAGAGATGAGGTTGTGTGTGATGTGGTTCCTATGCATGTTGGACATATTTTGTTGGGAAGGCCATGGCAACATAATAGGAGAGTGGTGCATGATAGATTTAAAAATCGATATTCTTTTGTGAAGGGTGAAAAAAGGATCATTCTTGCTCCGCTATCACCTAAAGAGGTCCAAGAGGACCAATTGAAAATAAAGAGCGAGTTTGAGGGGAAAAATAAGAGTGTTGAGGCCACGACCTCAGAAAAAGGAGAGGGTGTGAAAATTGAAAACAAGAGAGTTGAGGCCACGACCTCAGAAAAATGTGAGCTTGAGAGTTCAAAGAAAAAGAAAAGAGAATCCATCACAAAAATGAGTTTACTTGTTAACACATCCGTCCCTAGTTTGGCTAATTCTGTTTTGCAAGTACAAAAATCAAATCACAAAACTAAGGCCAAAGGGAAAATTAATTTCCGGATAGAACAGCCCCAAAATATGATGAATAGCACAAAACATGAACAGGTCCCTCGAACCAACGAAAGCAAGAGATATATAAAGGAGAGGCCATATACAGATTCGAGGTCGAATCATTTTCAAGAAAGGGGGGATGATATGATCCAAGATAGGAGACCAAAAGAGAAATCGAGTTACCATCGATGCAACAACAATCTAGGTGGGAAAACAAGCAAATTTCATGTTGGGGCCGAGTCGAGAATCAAACCGGATCGAATTTTTTCAAAGGGACGAAGAGAGGGCCAACCGGGAAGATCACGCGATCGCGCAGGCCAAGGAAGGCGCGATCGATTACATGCGTCAAAAATCAAGCCGAGAGTTTCAGGCTTTACCACGCAATCGCGTGGTTAAAATCAAATCTGATATCCTCGAATTTTAATTTAACTTTCGCTTTATTAATTATTAATTCTAGTTTCGAACCCTAGTGCGGCTAGGTCAGTTTTTAGGCGTGTTTTAACTTTATATTATGTTTTTCATTCATAACATTCGACAACTTTGATATTATTAAATTGATTTGAGATTTTTCTCTCTAGAAAGGAGGATTTCCTTTTCTTGTTCTTGAAGAACAGTCCATTGAACTTATCAAATATTTTTCTTGAATATTTGTGGTGTTCCAATCAGAAACTTATCAAGGAGTTTGACATCCCTTGTGACGTTTCGAAAACGTCGGTTCTTCAATCTGCATCGTCATTCATTGCGTCGTGATTGTTGGGTCCAGGTCCTATCGTCAATTTTATCATTTCAGTATTTTATTTTTTGTATTCTTGTGTTTGTTTGGCTGAATCTGGATCTTTCTTACGTTTCTAATTCATTATTCCGCGTTTTTGTCATGTTCCGTTATTGGGATTGCGTGAAAAGCGCTTATACACTTACAATTATCCAAGGGCTAAATCCATATTCCAGTATTCGAACCCTTGACACGGCAACCTCAAGCAAAACTGAGGTTTTTCCACCTTCCTCTTTTACCAGTTGGAGATGTGTCACGGGGGCGATGTCCCATTTGGGCTTTGTTTAGCCTTTATTTGTTAAACTATTTATAAACGACGTGTATAATTTTTTTTTCTTTTTTATAAATATCGATGTGTCAATATTTCGTTAATCCTTCTTTTTTTTTTTTTTTGAAAAATAAAAAATGGTGCCGAATTTTTTTGACCAACCAAATTTGTTGACTTATAAAAATTGATCAATAAAATGTTGTCACATCATCATTTACAAACAAATGTCACCAAATAGGGGCTAAAATTTGAACTTTTTAGTATTGAATTAATGTCATGTGACATTAGCACCAACTTACTTTTTTAATCTATAGCACTTGTAAACAAATCTTTAGACTAGCCACTCATATTAGAATGCCTTATTCTGTATTTATTTATTTTTTCATCTTTTCAAATGAATTAATATTGAATATTGGATTTTGCTATATGTACACTCGGGTCTTACTCCAGGATCTACTCCCTCTCATAATATGTGTGGAGCCTTCGTGTGTGGGGTCCATCTCCATACCCAGATCCCACGCATAGTGTGAGAAAGTGTACATCAAGGAGTAAAACAAGCAAGTCGTCTCAAGCTTTGTGATGTGATCCGGAAAATGTGTCAAAAATGAGAAATCAAGATACGGGCAATTCAACAATATTCTACATGGAAAAATGAACAAGTTTCGTGTTGGACTCGAGTCGAGATTCAAATCACGTCAACGGATCAGAAAATCAGAAAATTGGGCAGAAGATGCGTTACGGCCGTAACATTGTTTCTCACGACCGTAACCTATGGATTTCACGGCCGCATCACATTCCTCACGGCCGTAAATGAAAATTGGTATTTTTGTTAAGAAGGAGATTTACGGCCGTAACATCGATCCTCACGGACGTAACTAATATGGTGACATTTTGAACAGAGAAGGACTTACGGCCGTAAGTCCGACTTTTACGGCCGTAAGCGGTGCAAATCAGATTTTTCGGGATTTTAGTATTTCAGTTGATTTGTATTTCCTTTAATTGTTTTTAATTCTTTTTCTAATTTTGGTTATTTTGGTATTTTAGTTATTTTAGGTATTTTAGCCTAATTAGAATTCTATTCAGAATCAGTTAGCGATTAGGTTTTATTTTGCCTATTTATATGCTTTTCCATTCAATGTAAAAACAGAATATTTTTGATGAATGAAAATTATATTGAGTGTTTTCTCAACATTGTTCTGGAATTGAACAAACTTCGAACTTATCAAATATTGTGGGATATTTGTGGTGTTCAACAAATCGAACTTATCAAAGGCGTGGGCATCCTTTGTGGCGTTCAAACCATTACGGTTCTTGTTTCCGCATCGTAACGGGTCTTGGGTTTAATATACCCATGGTTCTTACGTCGTGAGGCTCGGGTTGTACTGTTATCGTCCGTTCTAACCTGGATTCGGAACTTTCCCGACGTTATTCCGCGTGTTCGTTGTGACCCCCTCCCGGGATCACATCACTTTGTAATTCAAGTATTTTTCAATTATACTCCGAGTCTACAATCTATTTAAAACAAAAAGATGATGTAAAAATTTTTGAGTTAATTTTACAAAATACAACTCAAGTTTCAAAGAAATTTCAAATATATCATCAAAATTCGATCATCACACAATCTACCACTCAAGTCCCAATTGATTACAAAAAATGCCATTTTGTTGTCTCTCTTATCCAAAAATGGTGCAAATGGTCCCTAATGTTAGGAAAATAGCTAAAAATGGTTCTTAATTTTTTTTTTTTTTTGATGTAAAAACCCTTAATTTTTGTCTAAATTAACAAAAGTGGTTCTTTTTTTATTTATTTAAATGACCAATATATTCTTATTTTTAATTGAAGATTTTACAATTGTGTCATAACATTTGCAAAAGTACAATTGGGTCTCTTACTAACTTTGTTTTTATATTTAATTAATTAAAATTAGTATATTAGTTTTCTTTATTGGGATATTATTAATCAAATGAATAATCTACATATAAATTTGTTTGTATAATATAAAAATTATTATGAAATATGTTAAATTAATATTTGTTTGGCATATATTTTTTAAAGAAATTGATTTTTGAAAATTTAAATTAAAAAAAAATTCTCTTACTCGAATAAATCTCTTCAAAATCAAGGGGAAAATAGATTTTTTAATATATTATTTGTTTGAAAATTTGGAAAACGTTATGAGTCTGTTTCGAACATAACATAAAATATCGCTAACAATTAGAAAGATTCGACGATGTGCAAGGAACAACAACCTTTTGAGATAAATTCTCAATAAGTGATGTTTTATTTATGAAGATTACAATGAAATGAAATGACTCCAAGGGAAATGAGCACACTAAATTGCAAAGTAATTGAAAGAAATAAAATTACATATTCTTTGTTTTGAGAGTGATTGATCGGATCCTTGTCTCTACATTCTCTTTTTGCTTTTATACTCCCCTGATGATTTTCCTTCATTCTTGTTCAAAACTGTTTGTTGTCCAGTAACTACCCACTTTCTTCTAAGTGGATGAGTTTTCAAAACTGCTACATTAACTGCTGTCATTACTTCCATTACTTAACCATTTGCAACCGAAATTCTTGGATTGTGGAATGTGATAAGATTGTCTATTAACTGTTCAATAACCATTGCTTTAAATGATAATGACATATTTCAATCGCCCATAATGAAGATTTTGTTAATAACAACTACAAACTAACATTCAATCTATGCTTGTTGTTCGCTAGAAACACACTGCAAGTGCACGAGTCGCATACAAGTGATAGTGGACTAATTGAGTCTGGTTTATCGATCCCACAAGGATTGTCTATTTCAACTACACTCTAGTATAATTAATTTTAGCAAGAAACACACACAATAAAGATTTGTTTGGGAATGTTCTCGTACTAGAATTAAAGTTGCAATTGTAAATAAATAACTAGAAAAATGGTGATGAATAGATGATGAAGGAGTGTTGGGATTCTTGATTCCACTTGACCATTACCTAATTGAATTATCACAAGCAAATAGAAATGCAATTCATTAATCATGTTAGACCCGATTTTCCAAGCTTAGCCAATTACCTCTCTCGAGTGAAATCAACCCTAATTAGTGACATTAACCTACTATATCTCTATGTCGATTAAAAACACACCAATTGCAGTAAACCTTTGTGAAAATAGCTTAATGGGTCATCTAGGGTTTTATGTATATCTCTATCCTAAACAAGAACCTAGAGCAAATATTGTATTGATCTAGAATACACAACAATTTCTCAATAATTGCACATCCCATAAAACCTAAGCATAAATGTGGCCACAATAAATACTAGTCAATAAATACAACAATAAATGCACAAGATAATAAAAAGCTTAAATTCTTAATACAAGTATTAAAATCAACTAAGTTAGGTAAAACTTCATCAATAATCCCAACGCAAAATAGTTTAGCCCATGATGAAACAACAATAAAATTCAAGAATTAAATACATCATTTCAACAATAGACTAAAATATATAAAGAAATATGAAGATTAACAAGAAAACTTCCCTTCAACAATGGTTAGTGCTTCAAAACATCAATGTTCCTCCACAAAGTTGTAGGTATTTCTCCCCTAAATCAACATTCATCTACTAACCTAACTAATTACAAGAGAAATATACAAGACAAAAGCAAGAAAATGAAGAACAATAGAGAGGAAATGAGAGCTAGGGTTTCTTGACTTGAAAAAAAGGAAAGAATGATTCAAAATTGGCCAAATTCACTCAAAATACCCCAAAAATCGCGTAGATCAGCGTACAACAGCTTTTGGGCCAAACCGGGTCGGCCCAAATTATCGCTCTAAATTTTGACCACGCGATCGCGTGGTTGACTGCCTCGCGATCGCGCGGTTGGCCTTGTGAGTCTCGGGTTGGATTTTTGGCCAATCTCGCGAACGTCACTTGTAGGAGCCACGCGATCGCGTGGTTCATTTGGCAGCTCCGTCTTTCAATGATCAACTATTGGGTCCTCTAACTTTCAGTGTAGATCAACTTGATCCCCAAAGTTTCTGATCTCTTTCAGTTGAGCCCTTTCAAAAGTGCCTTTGAGTCCGTCAACTTTGGAAACTTGCAATTTAGTCCTTCGATCAATTGTACATGCGATCCACCACTTTTCGGGAGTGACAATTTGGTCCCCAAACTTTGACTATTTGAAGGATTTGGCTCTTTTCTCCCCAATTTCTTCAATTATTAATTCATTTAGCTCCTTTCTCGTGCTTTCTCCATGAAGTTGATTGTTGAACCTATTTAATCACAAAATATGCACAATTAAATAGATATTTGTCCAAATTACTCAAAAAGTGTCACAAAAAATATATGAAATATGCATGTAAAATGTACTCAACAAATACCCCCAAACTAAAACTCTTGCTCGTCCCGAGCAAGAATATTCACATGCATCTACAAAAATAATGACATAATGATCAACAATGCTAGATAGCTCGCAATTTTCCATGAGTGTGAAATTGCATAATTAATTCACAATTATGTTCCCAAATAATGCTACAAAAATGAGTTTGGCTTATCCGATGTTCGATCGGTGCGTGTGTGCATAGCCATTGTCAATCGTCAATAAGATTCAAGAATGTTGATGAGTAAAGAGGTTTCAAGTCAAAACTATCCTACCATTAGTGATCAATTTTTTTCTTTTCCCACTCGTGACATTCATCCCCCAATGAATAATTTTCTTTCCACTCCCAGGATGCAATTCTAGAGGGTACTTCTCAAATCACTCTTTCTTTTTCCACTAAAGCATGGGTGTGTTTTACCGACAATCTCGACAACCTAGAAATGCAGTGACTCTCCACTAATGAGTACTTCGACATTCAAGTTTATACCAAGCAATTCAAACCCACTATTCATCTAAGCCCTTATGCAAGTACAAATGCATGATTTCTAATAACTAACATGATGTTTGCTTGTGACTTCCCCACTCCCTTAAGCTTTCTAATTGACCAATGTAGCGAGCTTTAGGCTGGAAACTCCCCGATTTTTTAGATCAAAGGGTACCAGGTTTCAAAATACCCCTACGGACTTATTAACTCGAGTCAAAAAGGCTACGAAGTGGGGTAGACTTATTAAGCGAATGCAATGATAATGTGCTTTTTTTTTGAAGTGTGTGTGTGAGTACCCTGCTCATTAACCTTTCTAATTGACCCATGTAGCGATCTTTCAGCCGGTGACTCCCAAATTTCAAACTTAAGGCACCAAGTTTCAAGATACTCCTACGGGCTTAATAACTCGAGTAAAAAAGGCTTCAAGATAGGGCAATGCAATGCAAAAACTAAATGGGCATAGAACTTTAGCATATGGTCATTACTTGGCTTATACTTGGCGAAAGACACTCCACAAAAAAAATTACTTCCACATGCATGGAATCACCACACGTCTAGGCCGTCTCCTTTACCGGGTCGACCACCCCCAAACTAATCTTACATTAGGATCAAGAGATTTAGAGATTTGGGAAATACTAGATAGGTTGATAAAAATAAACAATACAATCTCACAACCTAGTTCATCTACTCCTTTAAACTCTTCACCCTTCACCAATTCCCAAACTCATCGAAAATTAAACATGACTATTGTGCTCAATGTACATATGATCTTACATGGATAAGCATTTAAAGAAAGTAGCATAAGTAGCACATTTGGTCATAACTCATGAATTAACAACAATTTCAAACATCAAAGTCTTATAAGCCGGCAAGGCTATCTAGCATGTCAATATTCTCAACAAAATAAACAATATCAAACATCAAGACATCAAGGGCCGGCAAGGCACTATAAAATGTTCATAAAGCAACATGATCACAACACCCCCAAACTTAAATCAAACATTGTCCTCAATGTTGACAATAGCATAATAACAAGAAAGGAATGGGTGATGGAACTTCCCCGGATTGATGCGTGTATGATGTTCCAAATTGACCTAAGCTTTGATTCTCTTGATACGCAAATCTTCTCCAAACTTGTTGAGGACAAGGTTGCTTAGGATTTCAAAAAATTTCAAACCTACAAAAGTTGGTGATTAACCAAGTTAGACATAATAAAAATGTAATAAGTAAATATCAACAATTAATTAAAAGAGTAGAAATTTGGGTTGCCTCCCAAAAAGCGCTTGGTTAAAGTCGTAAGCTTGGTTTTTTGATACAATTACTCCGGGTTTGCAAGAGGGATGGATGACTTCTCCATTTCATAATTACCCCCCAAGTATGGCTTCAAGCGTTGCCCATTTACTTTGAAGTTCCCTTTACTTCCATGATAAATTTCGACCGCTCCATGTGGGAAGATTTGAGCAATGGCAAAAGGTCCCGACCATCTAGAGCGGAGTTTTCCGGGGAACAATCGAAGTCTTGAGTTGTAGAGAAGTACTTGTTGCCCAACTTGGGAGTCCCGCTTCACAATGTTCTTATCATGCCACCTCTTTGTCTTCTCTTTGTAAATCCTAGCATTTTCATATGATTCAAGGCGGAATTCATCAAGCTCATTGAGTTGGAGTAATCTTTTCCCACCGGCCAGCTCCATATCAAAATTCAAGACTTTTGTTGCCCAATATGCTCGGTGCTCAAGCTCAACCGGGAGATGACATGCTTTACCAACTAGGAGTCGAAATGGAGACATACCAATGGGGGTCTTGAAAGCGGTGCGGTATGCCCATAATGCATCATCCAATTTCTTGGACCAATCTTTCCTTGAGGCATTCACCGTCACTTCAAGGATCTTTTTCAATTCTCTATTTGAAATTTCAACGTGCCCACTTGTTTGCGGATGATAAGGAGTAGATATTCGATGTTTGACTCCATACTTGGTCAAAAGTGAGTCGAAGAGGTGGTTACAAAAGTGTTTTCCTCCATCACTAATGATAGCTCGAGGGGTGCCATAACGAGTAAAAATATTTTTCTTTAAAAAATTCACCACCACTCGAGCATCATTTGTGGGGAGTTCCATCGCTTCTACCCACTTGGACACATAGTCTACCACAACTAAAATGTATTGATTAGAAAAGGACGATGGAAAAGGTTCCATGAAATCAATACCCCAAACATCGAATATCTCCACTTCTAAAATAGAATCAAGGGCATTTCATTTCGGTTAGAGATATTACCCAAGCGTTGGCATCGGTCACATTTGGACACAAGTGTGTGAGCATCCTTGAACAAAGTGGGCCAATAAAATCCCGACCGAAGAACCTTTGATGCGGTTTTCACAGCACCAAAATGGCCTCCATAAGGCGATGAGTGACATTGCTCAAGAATCTTCTCTATCTCCTCCTCGGGCACACACCTTCTCATGATTTGATCCGAACCCCTTTTGAAAAACAACAGGTCATCCCAAAAATAGTGATTGATATTCGCAAAGAACTTCTTCCTTTGTTGATAAGAGCGGTCTGGGGGAGTGATGCCAATTGCAAGAAAATTCACATGGTCTGCATACCATGGCACACTAGCAGCTTGTAGAAGATCCATGATTTGGAAAATTTGCTCATCCGGGAATACCTCACTTATCTCTTCATCCAAAATTTCCTCGGTTTGCTCAAGTCTAGATAAGTGATCGCCTACAAGATTCTCCGTCCCCTTCTTGTCACGAATCTCCAAATCAAACTCTTGGAGGAGAAGAACCCATCTAATTAATCGCGGCATGGCATCCTTCTTTGCCAACAAATACTTGAGGGCCGAGTGGTCGGTATACACAATCACCTTGGAGCCAATAAGATATGACCGAAACTTATCAAAGGCAAAGACCACCGCTAGCATTTCCTTCTCAGTAATAGCATAATTCAATTGAGCATCGATCAATGTTCTACTAGCATAGTAGATGACATGCAAGATTTTGTCCTTCCTTTGGCCCAACACCGCCCCCATGGCATAATCACTTGCATCACACATGAGCTCAAAAGGTAAACTCCAATCCGGAGCCATAATAATAGGTGCAATGATAAGTTTCTCTTTAAGAGTGTCAAAAGCTTGAAGACACTCTTTAGAGAAATCAAATGTTGCACTCTTCTCAAGTAATGAACACAGTGGCTTCGTGATTTTTGAGAAATCTTTGATAAACCTCCTATAAAATCCCGCATGCCCCAAGAAGCTTCTTATACCCTTTACCAAGGTTGGGGGAGGTAATTTTTCGATAACTTGAGTTTTTGCCTTATCAACCTCAATCCCCTCACTTGAAATCCGGTGCCCAAGAACTATCCCCTCACGAACCATGAAATGACATTTTTCTCAATTCAAAACCAAATTGGTATCCTCACATCTTTTTAGCACCATTCTCAAATTACTCAAACAATCATCAAATGAAGTACCAAAAACTGAGAAGTCATCCATAAATACCTCAATAAATTTCTCCACTATTTCGGAGAAAATAGCCATCATGCACCGTTGGAAAGTGGCGGGGGCATTGCAAAGACCGAAGGGCATCCTCCTATATGCAAAAGTTCCATATGGGCATGTGAATGTTGTCTTTTCTTGATCCTCCGGGGTTATAGGAATTTGATTATAGCCCGAATACCCATCTAGAAAGCAATAATAAGAGTGACCCGCCAATCGCTCAAGCATTTTATGCATGCATAACGAAGGAAAAATACCTCGAATATCCGAGATGGTCCATCCAATAGCCTCCTTGTGCTCCCTCAATACCCGAAGCAATTTGTCTTCCTTCACCTCATTCAATAAATTAGAAATAATGACCGGAAGGGTAGAAGATTCCCCCAAGTAAGCATACCTCAAATGAGAAGGAAGAGGCTTTTGCTCGAGGGTAGGTGCCTTCTCGAGATATGGTAGGGGTGGTGAAGAACTCTTTTTCAACTCATCAAAGTAGGGGGCCCTCTTGTGTTGATATTGTGGTGATGCCTCCAAATAATGAGTCATTTGTTCAACTTCATGATCATCATTCTCAATAGTCAAAGAGCGGGCAATGCAAGACTCCAATGGATCCTTAGAAATCCTATGGTTGAAGGAGTTTATCACAAGATGATCAATTACATCCACCCGAAAGCATGAATTTGACTCCGAAGGATATTTAATGGCCTTCAACACATTGAAGGTGACTTGCTCATCTTGCACCCTCAAAATCAATTTCCCTTCTTGCACATCAATAAGTGCTCTCCCGGTTGCTAGAAATGGCCTTATCAATATTGTTGGAATGTCATGATCTTCCTCTATGTCTAGAATAATGAAATCCGACGGAAAGATGAATTTATACACCTTCACAAGAACATCCTCAATGATCCCTCGAGGATATTTGATGGACCTATCCGCCAATTGTAGAGACACGGTGGTTGCTTTAGCTTCTCCCAATTCCAATTTCCTGAAAATGGACAAAGGCATCAAATTAATGCTAGCACCAAGATCACATAAAGCTTTACTAAAATTAACATCACCAATAGTGCATGGAATAGTAAAACTTCCTGGATATTTAATTGTTGGAGGAAGCTTGTTTTGAATGATGGCACTACATTCCTCAGTTAGCATCACCGTCTCATGCTCTTCAAGCCTTCTTTTGTTGGATAGAATATCCTTCATGAACTTGGCATAACTTGGCATTTGAGCTAATGCATCGGAGAAAGGAATGTTGATGTGTAGCTTCTTGAACACTTCCAAAAATTTTCGGCATAACTTGGCATTTGAGCTAATGCATCGGAGAAAGGAATGTTGATGTGTAGCTTCTTGAACACTTCCAAAAATTTTCAAAATTGACTGTCGAGCTTTTGCTTTTGCAACCTTTGAGGAAAGGGAATATGAGGCACATAAGCCTTGATCGGTATTGGGGCCTTTGATGTAGATGCTTCCGGCTTACTTTCCTTTGGCACTTCAACAATTTTTTCGGATGCTTGACTAGGCTCATTTTCTTCAATGGGAGCCTTGTTTGATTGAGTTGTTGGTTGTGGGGCCGTTATCTCGAGAAATTACACCCCGCTCCTTGTTGTAATAGCTTGAACATTTTCCCTAGGATTTGTCTCGGTGTTGCTAGGAAAAGTTCCTTGTTGCCTTTCCGAGAGAAGTTTAGCTATTTGGCCCACTTGCTTCTCCAAATTTTTCAAAGAGACATCATTGCGTTCTTGATATTGCAATTGATGATTTGCTAGCTTGGTGATAGCCTCTTCCCATCCCTCTTTCTTCTCTTGTGGCTTTGGATTCAACACATTGTGATTGTTGCCATAAGATAGATTAGGATGATTTCTCCAACCGGGATTGTATGTAGGAGCATATGGATTGAACCCTTGGCGTTGGAAATTTTGAGCATAAGCAACTTGCTCGGTAGATGAAGAACCACTTGCCACCAATGGACAGATAGAGCTTTGATGATTAACCCCACATATATCACATACTGGGGGGACTTGAACCATGTTGACGGGCCGAGAGGTTGAAGTAGATAACCCTTCCACTTTCTTGGCTAAGGAATCAATCTTTGACAAGACAAGTGCATAATCATCACCCCCTCGTGCACCACTAGAACTCCTTGGTGCACTTCTATCCGGCCACATTGCACTTTGTTCACTCATGATCTCAAACAAATCATAAGCCTCCCGAATGCTCTTTGTCTTGATGGACCCATTAGAGGATGAATCCACATTTGAACGGCAAGGAGGAGTTAACCCGGCATAGAAGTGGTTAACTTGTTGCCCCAATGTAATCCCATGATTTGGGCACTTCCTAAGTATATCCTTGAGTCTCTCCCAAGCTTCATGAAAGCTCTCCATCTCGAATTGTTGAAATGTAGTAATATCATGCATGAGTTTAGCAACTCTAGATGGTGGGAAAATTTTTGTAGTGAACCTTTGGACAAACTCCACCCAAGTCGTGATGCTCCCCGGAGGCAAAGTGTCAAGCCATTCTCTTGCTTTATCTTTCAATGTATGTACAAATAACCTCATCCGGATTGCCTCCACATTCACACCCTCATAGTTGAAGTTGCTATAAAATTTCTAGGAACTGTACATGTGCATGTGGATTTTCATCGGTCCTCCCATAGAATGAGATGGTGTTGGAGAATAAATTGATGACATCCGGCCGAAGTTGAAAATTTGGATGATTGTAGGAGGGATAGACGATGCTTGATTGATTCTCGACAAAAGGAGAATTCATGAAATCTCCAAAAAGCATGTCTTCTTCATTAACAACGGGCTCTTGAGCTCTAGCCGCTTGAGGAACAAAACCGGGTGGGATTCCACCCCTTGGAGGAATTGCAGCTGGAGCATTAAGCTCGATGTTAACTCTTTCTCCTTCCATCCCAGTGAGAAGCTGCCTCCTAGCTTCCCATTGTTCCCTTAACCTACGTCGAAAAGTCCCCTCGACATCCGGATCTATTTCAACTAGATCAAGACTTCTACTTCGACGGATGCACAATTAAAAACCTAGAACAACACAAGAAATTAGAAGATTTCTTACACAAAACAAAACAAAACAAAATTTGTACAAGAAATAAAAGTAACTACTAGTCAAAACTAATATCAACTAAAATGTAACTTGAATATAAACAATCCCCGAAAACGGCGCCAAAAACTTGTTCGCTAGAAACACACCGCAAGTGCACGAGTAGCATACAAGTGATAGTGGACTAATTGAGTCCGGTTTATCGATCCCACAAGGATTGTCTATTTCAAATACACTCTAGTATAATTAATTTTAGCAAGAAACACACACAATAAAGATTTGTTTGGGAATGTTCTCGTATTAGAATTAAAGTTGCAATTGTAAATAAATAACTAGAAAAATGGTGATGAATAGATGATGAAGGAGTGTTGGGATTCTTGATTCCATTTGACCATTACCTAATTGAATTATCACAAGCAAATAGAAATGCAATTCATTAATCATGTTAGACCCGATTTTCCAAACTTAGCCAATTACCTCTCTCGAGTGAAATCAACCCTAATTAGTGGCATTAACCTACTATATCTATATGTCGATTAAAAACACACCAATTGCATTAAACCTTTGTGAAAATAGCTCAATGGGTCATCTAAGATTTTAGGTATATCTCTATCCTAAACAAGAACCTAGAGCAAATATTGTATTGATCTAGAATACACAACAATTTCTCAATAATTGCACATCCCATAAAACCTAAGCATAAATGTGGTCACAATAAATGCACAAGATAATAAAAAGCTTAAATTCTTAATACAAGCATTAAAATCAACTAAGCTAGGTCAAGCTTCATCAATAATCCCAACACAAAATAGTTTAGCCCATGATGAAACAACAATAAAATTCAAGAATTAAATACATCATTTCAACAATAGACTAAAATATATAAAGAAATATGAAGATTAACAAGAAAACTTCCCTTCAACAATGGTTAGTGCTTCAAAACATCAATGTTCCTCCACAAAGTTGTAGGTATTTCTCCCATAAATCAACATTCATCTACTAACCTAACTAATTACAAGAGAAATATACAAGACAAAAGCAAGAAAATGAAGAACAATAGAGAGGAAATGAGAGCTAGGGTTTCTTAACTTGAAAAAAAGGAAAGAATGATTCAAAATTGGCTAAATTCACTCAAAATACCCCCAAAATCGCGTAGATCCGCGTACAACAAGTTTTGGGCCGAACCGGGTCGCACCGGGTCGGCCCAGATTATCGCTCTAAATTTTGACCACGCGATCGCGTGGTTGACTGCCTCGCGATCGCGTGGTTGGCCTTGTGAGTCTCGGGTTGGATTTTTGGCCAATCTCGCGAACGCCACTTGTAAGAGCCACGCGATCGCGTGGTTCATTTGGCAGCTCCGTCTTTCAATGATCAACTATTGGGTCCTCCAACTTTCAGTGTAGATCAACTTGATCCCCAAAGTTTCTGATCTCTTTCAGTTGAGCCCTTTCAAAAGTACCTTTGAGTCTGTTAACTTTGGAAACTTGCAATTTAGTCCTTCGATCAATTGTACATGCGATCGACAACTTTTCGGGAGTGACAATTTCGTCCCCAAACTTTGACTCTTTGAAGGATTTGGCTCTTTTCTCCTCAATTTCTTCAATTATTCATTCATTTAGCTCCTTTATCGTGCTTTCTCCATGAAGTTGATTGTTGAATCTATTTAACCACAAAATATGCACAATTAAATAGATATTTGTCCAAATTACTCAAAAAGTGTCACAAAAAATATATGAAATATGCATGTAAAATGCACTCAACACTTGTAAAAGAATCTTGTAGGACGATATTGCCCTTTATTTTGTTTTGGTACAATTGTTTAACTTTATGATGGCAGCCAACGCCTGCTAAATGTAATGGAAGCCAGTTTTAATAAATGAAATGAGTATTTTATTCACTTCTGTAATGACCTTATATATTATACTTCTATTCGTTCAAAATCCCAAATCGAAGGAACGTATTTCTTTAAATATTTGTTGTTAATAAACCTTATGTGCCTTGTATTATCTAAATCTTCTAAATGGTATGCTCCACTAGGTAACACATTTTTCACTCTACATGATGCTTCTCAATTAGGCTACCATTTCCCATACTTTGGATCTTTGCTATCCAAAGGGAGTATTGTCTTTCAAACTAAGTCGCCCACACTAAAAAACTTGGCTATAACCTTTTTATTATAATACTAAGCCATTTTTCGCTTTTGAACCTACAATCTATCTAGGACGTCCAACTTTAATTCGTCCAATTCTAATAAATTTTTGGCTACTAATTATGCATATTCATCATTACTCAAATTATTTTGTAAACTTACTCTAATTGATTGCATATTAATCTCCATAGGCTATACTGTCTTTTGTCCATAAGTAAGTTGAAAAGCTGTTACGAACGTGGAGACGTTCTATTGGCCCAAAATGCTTTATCCAAGCATTCATGCGAACTTATGATATTTTCATTTATCATTTTCCTTATAATAATCTTCAAAATCTTATTAGAAGATTCTGCTTGCCCATTAGATTGGGCGTAATATGACCAAATTCACTCAAGAACTCCTTCACTTGATCTTCATTTAAAGAAGTTCCATGATCCATTTCTCTTACTGGTACTCTTTGGATTTGGTCATTTTTTTGACATGCTAAACAATATTTGGCATATTGAACGCACAAGTCGCCCATTTTGGGGCAAAAGTGTCCGCTTCTAATGATCTACCATCTCATTCTTTGGCCAGTTTGATGAGCCCCACAAATTCCTTCATGAATTTTAGCCATTATTGTTTTAGCCTTTTGCAAACTCATACATTTTAGCAATACACCGTCTGAATGTTTCTTGTATAATTCTTCATCTATCAATACACAGTTCAATGAGCGTAACCTCATTTTCTTATCATTCTTTTTTCCAGGTTCTTGTAAGAACCTTCTTATTTCTTCACTCCAATCTACTGCATCTCCATTTTATATGCAATGGACATCAATTTTCCTCGCCCTTCGTTGTACTACGGGAAATATAACTCCATATTCACAAGTGAAATCCAAATTTATTATCTTTGAATAACCAGAAGCCATTTGGGCTAATTCATTTACTAAGTCATTGTACATTTTTTTTTACGTAATGAAATTCCACTTGGTCAAATTCCTCCAATAATTCTTGGTGATTTCATATTATCTTATGAAAGAATTAGTTTGACACTTAAAATCGCATCAATTGATAAATTACCAATTGGGAATCGCCTTTGATAATTACATTCTTTGTTCCCAACTCTAATAACAATTCTAAACCTACAATCAACGCCTCGTACTTAACTTGGTTATTAGTACATAAGTTATTCAAAGTAAAGGAAATTTTTTAATAAATCCCTAATAGATTTATTAAAACTACCCCTACTCCTACTCCTACTCCTCCAGCAGCTTTCAATACATCAAAGTATAGAACCCAAGGCTTTATTTTGAATGAATCAACTTCTAACTCAATTTCTTTAGGTATATCAAGATATGGATGATAGGCCAAAAATTTAGCAAGTGTTTGAATTTTAATAACCTTTTTGTGTACATATTGTGTTTCAAATTCCTATAATGCTAAAGTCCAAAGACCAATCATTTGATTTAAAACGGGGCGAGAAAACATGTACTTAACTAAATTTATTTTGGAAGCCAAATAACCAGTCACCGGCCTTAAATAAGTCCTTAGTTTTGTACATGTAAAATATAAAGTAAGACATAATTTCTCAATAGCAGAATAATTACATTCAGATTTCGTCAACTGTCCGCTAAGATTATATATTGTCCTTTCTTCACCAAACTGGTCTTCTTGAGTGATCATTCTCTCTATTGATTCTTGTTCGGCCGATATGTATACTTTCATTGGTCGTCCTTGTATGGACGAGCTAGTACTGTTGGACTTGATAAATATGTCTTCAGGTTATCAAAATCCTTTTGTTGTTCTTCATTATAAACAAATCCTTCCTGATTTTTTAGCTTTAAAAGAGGAGAAAAAGTTTTTGTTCACCTTGGATAATTGAAAATAAAACGTCTTAAAAAGTTAACCTGACCTAAAAACCTTTGTAATTCTTTTTTGTTACCAGGTTGTTTGACCTCCAGAATGGCCTTTACTTCCTCTTTTGTGTATTAGAAAACCAATGAAATTTCCTGCATAACACCAAATGCACACTTCAAAGGACTCAATTTTAACTTGTATTGCCTCATTCGTTCAAATGAGCATCTTAATTAGTTGATGGTCTTCTTTTAGAGATTTGACCACTATATTATCCACATATACTTCAAAAAATTCACATATCATATCATAAAAAATCAAGTTCATTACCCTTTGATAAGTAGCCCCTGCATTTTTCAGACCGAAAGGCATAATTATCCATTCGAAACATCTTAAAAGCACCGAGACATCTAAGGCAATTTTATTTATATCTTCTTCAGCTATGTAAATTTGATTATATCTTGAATACCCATCCAAAAAAAAAAACACATTACATGTCCGACAATTGAATCTACTAAAGAGTCAACTGTAGGTATTGGATATTCATCGTTGGATGTTGCTAAGTTCAAATTATGCATACGGCTAATACTACCATTCTTCTTTAACACAGACTAATATTAGACAACCACTCAACATATCTGGCTGTCCTAATAAAACCCGCCTTTAATAAACGTTCTATTCTTTCTTTAATTCAGAAATATGTTAGGGGAAAAACGCCTGGGAGGTTGTTTATAAGGTTTAAAGTTTGATTTAGTGGGTAATTTATGTTCGACTAAAGCTTTAATACACAAAGGCCTTAGACGTTTAGTTAACTTCACGGTGGGTCTCCTAAAGATGACCCTTTCAGTTGCATCAATCTCCACTTCTTGTTTATCTTCTATTGAATCAACTTCTTGTGTCAAGTCAATCTGTAGTATTTCATTTGGAGTTTCTGTATCACGGACTTCTTTCTTACCTTCCTCTATCGCTTCCTCTTCAGTTATCCAACTTGTAAGGGGAGGCAATATCCTTGGAGGTGACCAATACTTCTAAGCGAGGACTCGCACATTTCTTTCGGGAATCCCATATGATACGTAGTATTTAAAAGAACGCCCAGATGGTTTTCCCAACAAATCCACCTCACGGACACTTTTTTGATGCAGTTGCTTCAATAAATTATTGTATGAAACTCTCATTCTCCTTCTTTCTGCTTCCAAGTCAATTTCCTCTTCAATGTCATTCATACCATCGTCTTCTTCTTCATCACATACCTCATGAGACGTTTATCCTTCTTCATATTCCAGCGTACATGCTTCCTCCTCATTATCTTCCTTTTCTTCCTCTTCATTATCTTTGCTTTTGAATTCAATGGATAATAAGTAATTATTGGCCATTGCAGGAGGTAAAGTACCAAATTGAATAGAAAGGGATCGCCCTGGATCCTCTTCATCTTCATCCTTCTTACTACGTTGAACTTTTGACTTCCCAGAGGAACTTTCTGGTGCTGTTTCCATTAATTCATACATATTGGCCTCTTTATCATTTTCGAGGACATTTTTGTTGGCCATCTCGAGTAAATTAGGCAGTTTAGGGCGTAATGACCTTTGTTGTTTCCTCATCATTCGTCCATAATTCCGCTGGTTACATCTTTGTTATGTCCTAATCATTTCATTAAAGGGTACAACCCTTCCTGCGTTATACTGGAATGAATGCCATACATTTGATTGATAAGATTGTGGCCTAAATGTTCTGCCATTATAAATTGGCCTGAACTGCCTCTCAAAAGGTGGTTTCCTATAAAATGGCATTCTTTGTCCTCCGATAGGCTGGAAGTTTGGAACAACATAAGGACGATGGTGTTGTCCCCATGTTCCTGTTTTTTCCATGTTCGTACTACTCACTTCCCTTCTGCATCTAGCACATAGAATCTCTTCATCCTTTCTAACTTTCTTTCATTTGAGAAATTCAAAGATGCTGGAATGTGGCTCAACATCTTCCTCACCATCATCCACTACCAACTTGAATTTTGGCAACCCACTTTTAAAATCAGTTGTTACCATATTAACCCCAAGTGACTGTGGGAAAGGATTTTCATCCACTGCCATCTTCTTCTTGGCTTCAAAAGTGAATCGCCTTGATTCAATTGCATCCTGTAATACATAACAAAAAATCAAGCAATTGTTATTCATATGAGACCATGCACTATGTTATTTACAATATTTTTTTACCGCTCAGTTTTATTTGCTTGTCTTTATAAAACTTATCAAATATAATATCGGCTTTGGTCACATCAAAGGGGAATACCCTAGCCTTTTTATTTCCATCTATCAAGGCTCATTTTTTTATCTTTGTTCTTGATTTGGCCATTAAAGGACAAGCATATGCATTTCCCTTAACTAATTCGGCCAAACATACTTCGATTTGATCATAATATTCATCAACCATATAAATATTAAATTTTGGGTCTCTATAATAAGTCCATTTACTAGAATCTTTCATTTTCTCTTCTTCTCTTATTAAACATTTATATACTTAAATACATTAGCACTTAATTGAAAAAGATCAAAAAATTCTCTGTCATGAAATCTCTTCTTTAAATCAGAAGCTTAAACAACTTTGAGCAATTTTAACAAACACTTTTTCAGGTAAAGGCGCAAAACATTTACTCCTAGTTGTTTTAAACCTTTGAAGGAAGATTTTTTCCCATTCATTTGGCGTTTGACGTAAATTCGTCAAATCAGCCAAAGTCACTTCAGATTAGTTTTATAAAACTGGGCATGGAATAATTGTTCCGATTGTTGCCATTTCTGAATAGAATTTGCTGGAAAATTGATGAACCACGAGAAAGCTACACCTGTTAATGAACTAGGAAACAAACTCATTTTGTGATAGTCAGTAACTTTACTACATTGCGACGTGAATTTCCCTATATGTTCCAGGGTAGAGACTTCTCCTAAGTCAGTAAATAATAAAAATTTAGGTACTTTGCACCCTCTAAGCCATGTGTATGCTTGATCTATCCAATCATGATATGGTTTCCTATAGGGCGGCCTAATGAAAGGTCGCACCCCAAAAGCCATTTGATCTTGTACTATTTCTGTGATTTGATTCCTCAGCAGAATGTTGGGATCATATGGAATGCCTATAGGTTGATTTACTAGTGATATCACTTGGGGTCTAACATTAGGCCCTGGATTTGTGGCGAAATTATCAATATTTAAGCCATTATTACCATTAACTTATGTACTACCCCCATCATTAACACATATAGCATTATGTCCATTGTTCAGGACATTATTTCTTGCATTTGGGCTACCCCCATGTTTGAAATTCCATTACCATTACCCAAGTTTGCCATACCACCACCCCTAAATTTGAAGTAGATGGTCCAAAAAGAAGTGTTATTCCCTGTCTTGGACTTAAGACTGGGTAATTATGTCCAACAATCGTTCTGACTTGAAAGTGATGCCCAATATTTGGCAAAGTTGGTTGACAAATCTTGCCCACTAACTTGTTTATGGTTTCATTTAAAGTATTTAGTTGTTTGACCATGTTGTCTTAATGTGCATTTTCACTTCTGGCAAACCTTCCCATATTATGAATATTTTGTAGATTTACTTGTTCAACGACATCTTGTGAGTTCACCAAGCAACGTACGCATGGTTCCAGGACTCAACTCTGTCATTGGTTCATAACGACTTTGATTCCGTCTCTCTGTTCTTGGAGTACTTTATCGCTCCTCATATCCTTCCATCATAGACTAGACTAATCGTTGGCTTGCTGGTTCCTTATCAGAACTCTTATAAGGCATATTACTTCACTTTTGTATCTCCGAACACCAAAAGTCATCCCACCGGACGTGCCAAATTGTTTCGCGCAGAAAATAAACTATCTCTGACAATTAAAAGGATTCAGACGATGTGTAAGGAACAACAACCTTTTGAGACAAGTCCCAACAATGAGTGTTTTATTTATGAAGGTTACAATAAAAGAGAATGCCTCAAAGGGGCACAAGCACACTGAATTGCAAAGTAATTGAAAGTTACAAGAAAAACTTAAAAGAAATGAAATTACATATTCTCTGTTTTGAGAGTGATTGATCGGATCTTCGTCCCTACACTCTCTTTTTACTTTTATACTCCCTTGACGATTTTCCTTCAAACTTGTTCGAAATTGTCCGTCGCCCAATAATTATCCTTTTTCTTCATAGTGGATGATTGTCAAAAACTACTACATTAATTTCTGCCATTACGCCCATTACTCAACTGTTTGCAACCGAAATTCCTAGATTGTGGGATGTGATAAGATTTCTCATTAACTGTTCAATAATCGTTGCTTTAAATGATAATGACATATTTCAATCGCTCAGATCTTGGGTGTCTTCTAAGCTTGGGTGATGCTGGGCCTTCGCTCAATAAATATGCTTTGGACCTACGTATGTACTTATTTGGGTCCATTCTTTGGACTTCTTATATGGGCCTCATTTTTGTATGTCAACGATCTCTTTAAAATTTGTGTTCGGAAATGAATTTAGGAGAAATGATTTTCAAAAAGGCTATTCCAATCCGATATTAATTTAATTTAATTCATAATAATTCGTAGTTTATACAATGGATAATAGAAAGTTATTTATTTATTTTTTAACTAAAATTAGCGAGTTATTTATTTTAGTTATTTTTAATTAAGATTTTATTGATCCAATGAATAATATACATATAATTTTTTTTTGTATAGTCTATGAATTATTATGTACTAAATTAAATTAATATTTGTTAGTAATAATTTTTGAAAAACATCTCCCCAAAATTAATTTCGGACGCACATTGTAAGGGACCCATAACAATTTCCTAACTTCAATGAAACATTATTTAAAAAAAAATCTATTTTCAATTCATTCTTTAAGAGATTTATTCAAGTAAGAAAATAATTTTTTCATTTCCAAAAAATCAATTTCTTTAAAATATATATTCCAAATAAATATTAATTTAATTTACTCATAATAATATGTATATTAACCATTTGATCAATAAAATTCTAACGAAAAAAATTAATTTACTAATTTTAGTTAATTAAATATAAGAAACAAAGTTTTAAACAAACCCATTGTACTTTTACAAATTTTATGACTCAATTGCAGAATTTTCTATTAAAAAATAAGAATATTTTGTCATTTAAATTAAAAAATGACCACTATGTAATTTGGACAAAAAAAATTAATTGTAATTATATTAACACAACACTTTTATATCTACACAAGCCCAAAATTCTTTCTAAATTAGGAAACTTTAGCCAAAAAAAAAAAAAAAAAGGAGAGAGAGAGAAAAAAGAAAGTATTAAATGTAATTAATGAAAGTTGGTATTAAATAAAAGTTAGTAATAGATGTGAGTTTCAATTTTTAAATTATTACCTAAGGTTAAAATGTATAATTATGTTATAATTATAAAATTCTGATAAATAAATTCAAAATCATAATTATATAAGAATTTAAATATTGATAAAATTACAATTTAAATAATTTAAAATCATATTTGAACTAAATAAAAAAATATTGTAAAATATAGTGAATACATATTTTGTTTTGTTTTTGTTTTTGTTTTAAATAGCAACTTCTGTGCATCCCATGGAAGCAATACTAGTTATTCATAATATTTAATTAATTAACATAATTTGTTTCCAATCACGATTTCTATTCAAATATTCTGCTAATTTTTATTGAAAAGATGTGCAAATATTTTGTTTAACTTTTGTATTAATTATTTATTTTGATTATTTAAAAGTATGAGAGATAAATAAATATTTTTCGTTCTCGTAACAAATATTTTGAACGAAAATTGCCTTTAAAGACAATATGTGAAAATTAATAAAGAGTTAGTAATAAAAAATATTATTAAAATAAGCTTGGCAAGTAAATGTAAAAATAAGGAAAAATTAGGAATCTTCATTACAATTAAAATATGATGTGATTAACAAAAAGTGTGGTGTCAATATATTTATCCAAAAATTAAGGGCTTTTACAACAAAATAAAACATTAAGGACTATTTTAGTGATTTTTTCAAACATTAAGGACTGTTTGCGCCAATTCTTAGTTAAGAAAGTCAACAAAATAATATTTAGAGTAATCAATTGAAAATTGAATGAGAGATTGTGTAACGATTGAAATTTAATGATATATTTGAATTTTCGATGAAATTTGACTGACTTTTTGTGAAATTAACTCAAAAAATTTTATATTGTAGGAAATTATGTCAAATCAATACTTTTACTCCAATCACGTGTCATTATTACGAGAAGGAAAACCACATGAAAAATAAAATCATATTTTGAATAAAATGTCCAAAAACAAAAGCAATAACAAGAAAGTGATTTAAGAATATCCTAAACTCTGTTTGGCAAAAAAAATAAAAATAAATAAATAATATATATATATATATATATATATATATATATATATATTTTAAACAATACAATTCTCTAAATCATTTTTAATTACACATATTTTCTCTCTCGACTTCTCAATCACATATTTTACCTTAAAAATATATTTTTAAACATAAAACTTTTAACAAACAGAGTATTACAATAACCTTTTTTTTTTTTGGGTGGGAAACACAGGGGAGGTGATAGATAATAGGGAAAGGGTGGTGGAATTCGAACTTGTGATCGGGTGTAGTTGCACTCTAGCTACTAATCAATAAGCCAATCCTTGAATCCTTTTAGATTGTCCGATTCAACTTAGACAATTCTAAAATGAGTCTGAAATTTAGTTAGATTATACATTTTTTAAAAGGCAAATATTTTGAGTTCAAATATGGAAAAAAAAAAAAAGGAAAATATTAGACATGGCACGTGCAAACATCATCTTTAGGGACATAAAATAACAATAAATTGCACATAAATTTGTGTAAAACAAACTTCAAAACCAAGTGATGTCAAGTAAAAAATGATTCTGGCGTGCACTAACAAATTAATTAAATAATCCCCTATATGAATCGAGGTGCCACTTCACCAATCTTATCGTTCCACATCCACATAGAGTACAATTTTGACTACAGCATTTCTTTTTGCAACTATTAACAAAGAAAAATGCCGTATTCTCATTAACATCATAACATGAGAGTAAATTGTAATTATTAAAAAAAAAAATTATTTGTACATTCGAAGTTGACACCACTTGTCATTCGAGATGTTAACTCTGAATGTACAAATATCAATCTCCCATTAATAAAACATTATACATCACAATTGATACTTTCTTTTATATAGAATTATCACAATATGCACATCTCTTTTGATTTTTTTACAAGATTTCGATAACTTTTATACATATGAACACTAAAATGAAACATAGAAAATAATGCTTCACGAAATATTTATGTCTTAGAGTGCAAAGAGATAGTACACGAGACTATAAATTTGAAAGTCGACATACTTTGCAGAAAACGTTTATGATCGACATGTATGAAATAACTTTTTATGTTTTTTGATGTAGAAAACAGTAAAATATGAGATATAAATGATCAAGAAAACTTTAGTTATGTATCTTATAATAGAGGGATAGTACACCTTACACAAGACATTTCCAATCAACATGTAATGAAATCACAAAAATAACGATTGCATTATGTATAACTTGATGGATATGCCAATACAATTATTGGAGAGGATAGAACAAAGACGAACGAAGGAAAGAATTTGTGCTACCAATTAGTAGATAGGATGTAAATTATTCATAAGACTTCGCCTTTGTTTTATTTTTATTTATTTATTTATTTTTAGTATTTCTGATTTTTTTTTTTTATTGTTTTTGAGTGGGAAATAAGTGGAATTCGGATGGGACAAGGCCATGTGACATGTATTGTTGTAGAGATAATGCTAATTTTTGTTTTGGAAGTCACAACGAAAATATCCACTTTAACAAATAAAGTGGGTTTAAGACAAAAAATTTCAAAAAGAAAATAGTTAAGTATGTTGGAATTATATATGCCCATAGAGTATAATTCACGATATTTGTTCTTTAAAATTTAATTTGTCATTATTACAAAAATTTAATTTACAGAATTTTTCATACTACTTTTTAACCATCCACATTTTCTCTCTCCAATTTTTAACCTTTCATCTTACCTAGAAAATATAAATAAATCAACAAATAATTTCAATTCCTTGATTTGACACAAAACATTCAAAATTAAATTTTAAAGAACACAACTGAAATATTAATTGATTGTAATAATATGATGTTGCGTTTGTTCATGGGTCGATTTGATATTACAAATTGAGTGTTTAAGTTGTTATACACAGAAAGATTCAATTTGTAATTCGATCTAAAATTAATGTTCACGATCAATAAATAAATATGGACAATTTATTTTGATAAGATCGTCTCGATTTTATTAAAGTCTATCTTTGACTTTGATAATAAAATTGAGAGTACGTTTGGAGCGTATTGAACTGGACCATGTGAAATTAATTTGTGACATTGACCATACAAATTTAATTTCACTTGACTATCGTACGTGGGATCTTAATCCTAATCGGATAATGGACTTCGATTACTAACTTGAAGTTCTTTGAGGTATCAATGAGTGAGATCAAATTGCTGATCAATATTTCGGTACTTTGGGAATTAAAGTGAACTAACGAGGAACATATATTCGTATATGGAATCCGTCACCTTTTAGGTATGATCATAATCTCACTGGTTCTTCTAGTGGACAGTTGAATCTGAGCTCAGTAATTCGACAGTGACTGTTGAATTCTATGATGTGATGGGATCATATCGAACTGTCAGATAAAAGATGAAAGTTGAGAGTTTATGAATAGTTAGAGAAGGGAATTTTGGTCATTTTAACTTGCTCCGAATATTCGAGTTGATCGACGGGGGTAACATGTAAGAACGATAAGTTAGATGATATACTTATTGATTAATTGTTTCAGTGATTTCAATTTTACTAAGAGTGCAATCTAGTTCTTTTAGTTGAATAGAACATGATTAATAAATTAATTTTGATTAATCAAGAGTTGACCGGGTCATAATTAATTTATTGGAGCTTAGTTTAATTGGGTCCGATCAGGTTCCCTCGATGACTTCACTATAATAATGAATTTATACAGGCTTATTACCTATATTGTGCTGTGCAGAAATGTGCCTGAGTTATGGTACTAGGCCTAGTAGGGTTTTGGAGTGTAAAGATGTTACGAATAGTCTCCTAAGACTATTAATTTTAACTTAATTGACAAAGTGGCGAGACACACACTAAAGTGTGTAGTGTGTGTTTCCTCTTTACAAAGAAACCTTAATCCTAGTGTAACCTAGGCATTGAGAAAGGTGACCATACACTTGCACAGCTGCCATTGGAGAACACTGAGGAAAGCTTGAGGTTTGAAGCTTTGGTGAAATCAAGAAGCAGTTGATGAAGATTATTGTAAAGCACGCTATTAGGGTAATATTCTCAAAACCATTTTTGTGTGTAAAATTATTTATTTCAAGTTAAATACATAGAACAGAAAATTCTGTAATGGAATAATCTATCATAAAAAATCAATTTTTATGAGTAGAGCAATCCGTGTTCCCAACAAAGTGCACCCTTTGTTTTTGTGTTTTATTAAAAAGAAGAAATTTCTTTAGTGATAGAAAACAAAAAGTAATATTTCTTTATCTTTATCTTTTTATAAAGTTAATCTTTAGTAATTTTAATTGTTAATTTGGTTTGGTAAATTTTTCCATCTTATTTCTGCTTCTTGCCCTAAAATAACATATATACACAAAGTTTACATTTGGACACTGAACTTTGCTCGGCAACACTATGCCTCTGTTTGACAACTCATTATAATTTACACAATTTTTCAAATCACTTTTTAATCATACATATTTTCTCTCTCCAATTTTCAACCACAAAATTTTCCTCGAAATCCGAAATAAATGACGACGGCTCATTATAAAGAGCTTCCGAACAGAGGCTACAATAATTATAAATTGATTTATTTATATTTTTAAAATAAAATGTGATTAAAAAGTGTGTAGAAAAATATGTGCGATTAAAAAGTGATTAAAAATTGTGTTTATAAAAATATAATAATTACGTTAAATAACAGATGTCGATACTATTCTTCACTCTGTTCGACGGCTTCAGCACTTTTTTTTTGTGTCTAGGTAAAATATATAGTTAAAAATTAGAGAGAGAAAATGTGTACGATTAAAAAATAATTTGAAAAATTATGTAAAAAAAAAAATTGTTTATAAATAAAAAACAAACAACTTACCGAACACTCAATTAATCATTAATGAGAACAAATATGTCATTTGAAAGGAAAGACAAATTCGAGGGTTCTCTTCTTTAACTTTGCAAGGAAGTTAAATGTCAAAAGAAGAGGCATGCGTTTATATCATTTGATAATGAGTTTTGTGAGTAAAAAATGTTGATACTCCGTTTAGCTGTTGAAATAAATAAAATTTAATTTATATATGTATTATTTAAATTTTTTAGATAAGATGTGTTGTTAAAAATTAAAGAAAGAAATGAGTATAGTTAAAAAATGGTTTGAGAAATTGTGCCTATTATAATTTGTATTATAAATCCTAGCCGAACGGATCCTTAACTTCCATTTTAAAACTTCAATAATGTTAAGATGAATAACTTAAATATTTTTAAATTGGTTATGTTTACATCTTTATTTGATGTAAAATTTTATTTCTTAAGATGTCCTATCAAAATGATGGTCCAATCTTGAAATTCACGTGCTTTTTGTTTTTAGTCTTAATCAGATAGAATTGCTCGTTGGAGCTTAATGAATTTTGATATCATGTTAAGACTTTAGATTCTATCTTAAAAGGTTAATCGTATTAAAATGAATAGCTCAAATATTTTTAAGCCGATCAATGTTTACATCTTTACTTGATGTTTGGCAATTGGCAAATGTCATTTTCGGCACGATTCTATCCAGGTCTAAGTGACAATAAGATAACCCAAAATAATAAAATACATATTTTAATATAGAATTAAAAAAAAAAAAAATACACACACACACACAAATCAAACGTGAAATCCATGAATTTCACCAACTGAATTTGATTACAAAAAAAAAAAAAAAAAAAAAAAAAAACACACACACACACACACACACAAATCAAATACAAGTCATAGACAACCACAACCACATCCAAGAAAATGACACTATCCCATTTGAGACTTTTGTAAAGTGATATCATTATGGTGATACTTATGTATAATAATCCAATTTCTCGGCGGGTTAGGCGTGTAAATTACGACTTAATGTTAGAATGAAAAATCGAAATGCACATAATGAAAGCAATGGACTAAACCACTAACTAAGCATTTGGGATTCGAGGTTAAAATTTAAATTAGAGATAAATTTGTAGACTTGAATTAATGTTTAAACTTATAAATTATTTAAGGTAATTTTGAACGAACATTGATCCGCTTGAACCTAAAGTCGAGCAATTCGATTAATTAAGTCGAAATTTAATATCAATTGAGCTAACAAGCTATTTGAAATCAAAGAGGGAAAAGAAGAAGAAGAAAATATTGTCAAACTAACTCTAAAATGCCATTAAACAAATTAAAATATAATTTGAAGCCGCCAACATGATTAATTTACGTAAAATTGTAATATTAATTGTTTTGAACAAATAAAAACATTTGAGCTTGTTGTAAATAATGAAAGTGAAGAATTTGGACAAATTGGTGAGGGAACTCATGATTTTTATTTAATAATCTAAAAAGAGTAAACGCTCTTACGAATGTCAATTAAAAATGTCTTCCTAGAATCATTCCTTAAATATTGTCGCTTCGTGGAGTCATATGTCGGACCAAAAGTATATTAAGGACGCTTTATAAATTTCACACTTGTATATCGAGTTTGCCTAATTCGTATGAAAAATAGGGAGTTCCCCAATTGATGATTCATGACATTCTACAAGAAATCAAGGAGAAATTCCTAGAAATCAAAGGACAATTCAAGAACTTCGGATGGAGATTGGATCTTGGTGCAAGAATTCTTCCTTTTTCTCAAATCAATTCAAGAATTTGGTGATATTGTCAATTTTTCATTCTTTTTGTTTTTCTTTAATTATGTGTAAATATATCTATTTGTTGGGGGGAGGGATGAACGATGTGACGTTGTTTGAATATTCAATTTAATTCTCAAGTTTTTGGGTTTAAAATTATTATCTGTTGATTTTGTTATTAAGTTTAATGCATGAATTGTTTGATTATCAATTTAATGAACAGTGACTTGTTTTCATAATCCGAGAGGTGAGTTAACACCTAGACCAAGTAATAAAATTCGGCAATTGACTAAAGGGTAGAGATACATAGTTGTGGTTGTTGTGATCATTTGAAATTCTCGTCATTGAATGCATCTGTTTAGGGCTTATTTTGATCAATCATAGAGATATGTGGTTGACCTATCTAGATATAACCAATTTAAACTCGAGAGGGAAATTTTGGATAAAATTGTAAATTCGATTAAACACTGCTTTCGAAACAATACACGATATGCGAAATTGAATGGGATAACAAAGTTATTATCGTGAGTCCCAACATTTTCCCTTCATAAGAAAAATAAAAATCAAATCATTTCAAGTGTTTTATTTATTTATTTTCACATTTCATTGCTTTCACTATTTTAAAAATTCAAAAATCATAATCTTGGAATTTATTTGTAGTTTAGGAATTGATTAATTAAAGCTAGTAATAAGTAAATTAGTCCTCGTGGGATCGACATTCCAGACTCAAAAGGTCCACTTTTACTATTTGTTCACGATATTGTGCACTTGCAATTATTTTCGCAACAAGTTTTTGGCGCTGTTATGAGAGACTAATTTTAATTTATTATTAGTTTAGATTAATTTTTTTTATTTGCTATTTTTATATTTCAGATTGATCTCTTTTATTTTATTTTCTTATTAGTTATGATATTGAACACTCAAGATGGATCAGTTGACTTCAACAAAATGCTTGTACCTAACTTCTTCATAAGACAACAACAATTGATAGATCAAGGAGTTGAAGAGGAAGATATGCTTATGGGAAATTGTATCATAGGCTATCGACTACAAGAGATAAAAATTGAATATGAAATTAGTCTGTCACGACCTAAAAATTCAGGCTGTTTTTTATTTTTTTGTTGAGGAAGAAGGCTACCAGTAGATGTCAGTTGAACTGAATATATAGCTGTTTGAGGCTACAAGTAACGTATTTTCAGAAACATGGCAGAATTTCTACATTTGCCAAAAACTCTTTCTAAACTTGTGTAGGACCAATATAATTGTTGTAAACATAAGTTTACCATGTTAACCTTTTTAGGATCATCATCCCTACTTCAATTTTGTCATTTTAATAACGACAAAGTCAAAATCAATTTCAACGCTTCATAAGAACAATATTTAAACATCAAGCGGAACTTTAAAATATAAGGCCCATTTTTACATAAAATCTAGAGGAAATCACATGAAATACCTTATTTGTAAACATGTTTTCGTTTATACCCTCAAACTAATTTTAAAAGTTAAAAATATGGTGTTAATCTGATATTAAAATTAAAACTCTGTAAAAACCAATCCTCACTCTGTAAACATCTCTTCCACGATGCTCATCTCTTATGATAGGTATCAGTTTAGTTTTTATAACTTTTGTTTCGACACATCAGGGCTATGGGATTCGAACCCAATTCTTTCTGCCATGACCCCTTTTTTGAGTTAGTTTTCGGCTCCCTCCAATGCAGGGGGATATTTCCTTTCCTTTATTAACTAAATAAATTGGTTCCTTTCTTGACTATGGAACTATTAGACAAAGAAAGGTTAGTTGAAACTGCTTAATCGAGCCGTAAGCCAACCCATATCCTTATTCGCCAGTTCCTACGCTCCCTACCGGTTAAGCCAGTAACCTCTTCCTTCCTCCAGATTCTCTTTCTTGGTGGCAACATCTTCGAACCTCTTCCGACTCCACTACTGCTCCTCTCTTCCGCGCTACTCCTCGCACAACCTCTCTTCCACTCGCCAGCTCCTGAATCTGGGAATCCACCATCTCTTCGTCATCTCCTTCATCGAAATTAGAAAATTTGTTTATAATGTCTGGTGAAACTTTGAAGAGGAAAAATGTGTGTCTTGAATCAGGGAGTTCAAAGAAGAAGAAAAAAAGTTCTTCAAAATATTATAAACCTAAGGTTCGATTTATACTCTGTTTTTTGTGGTTATTCATATTGTACTCGGTATGATTTGTGGGTTTTTTCTGGTTTTGTAGGATATTTTGATATGATGTTTTTGAATATGATAATGTGCTATTACTAAAGGAATTTCGTCGACTATTTGCTATAATATGACCAAGATTTATGAATGAATTGTTGAGTTGATGTTTCGATTCTGGTACTGCTTTCCCTCAGATGTTATAGAAGCTTTAGTAGTATGTGATGGATTAATCGTGCAATTATCCTTCTTACATCCTTAAAGAGTAATTCAATCCACCTCATTGGATCACTAGCATTGTCTTGTGAACTACTCGATTCCCTTTGCCTATTGAAGCAGCAATAGTTGCAATCTACAAATTGCTGTATAGAAATTCAGTGAAAGAAAAATTTATGAATGAATTGTTGAGCTAATGTTTCGATTCTGGTAGTGCTTTCCCTCAGTAGTTATAGAAGCTTTAGCACTATGTGAAGGATTATTTGTGCTAAGGTCCTTGTTGGACTCATCTCCTAAAATATTAATAAAAAGGAAATAACCCAATGATTAATTAAACATTCTTATAAATGAAAAAGAAACATCAGTAAATTTTATTAGATGGACATCAGTAAATTCTATTAGATGAACATAAGAGACATCAGTTGTTTGTAATAAAATAAGGTAAATGAATATAAATCTAGTTCTCAACTAGGGCTGCATACAAGAGTTCATTCCAAGTATCAGGAACTTTTGAAAGACACCAATGGCTGCAATTCTGAAAATCGTGTCCTCCACTACCATAAACAAAAGGATGTCCATCTATTCTTAAATCAGACAATTCAGTTATACTTAGTAAATAAACTGGTTTGGACATTGCTCTTAGAATTTTTTTCAACATCAATTCTAGTACATGACTTTTGATTTGTCATTGTCACTTTGTTCAATATTTCTGAATTTTTTGAGAATTTATGACATTTTTATCGCTTTCTCAAGTACTTAATTTTTCCTTTTCCTTTTGCAGATTTGAGAGTTCTTAATACATAACTAGTTCAAGGGGAAAATTACTCTAAATTCCCCACATGAGGCTATATGTTGCCTTAATGAAAAGTTCACTGAACAACAAAAAATATATTCAAAGAATCATGTTTCTGTACCTTCATAGATTTCAAAGAAATAGTTTTACAGCCTCAATTGATACATCAAATGTTGTTAAGGCAAGTGAAGCAACCAAATCCTAACGAAATGTGGTTAAATATCAACGATCAACTTGTTAGATTTTCTGTGGTGGATTTTTGCCTAATGTCAGGGCTACGGTGTGTTGGAAATGGTGACTTCATGAAATATCGATTGAAAAATAGTTATTTGAAAGGGAAGTATTTCAAAGATTATGAAAATGTATCTACCCAAGATGTTGAAGAAGTGTTAAAAAATCTTCCAATTGACACTGAAGATAAATATTTGGTAGATATTGGTGTGATTTATTTGATTACTACATTTTTATATGGTACATCATATTGCAAAGGTGTGGATGATTTTATTTTTGGTCTTGTAGAGTCGGATGACATGATTCTTTTCCATGGGGGAAATAATTGTATAGTAGTACCTTGTCAACATTGAAGAATGCGTTTAACCAGCAAATGAAGAATATATTCACTGAAAAGAATTTTTTGGAGTATATTCATTGTTCCCTTTCAAGTGTGGATTTATGAAATCATTCTGTCATTAGCCAAGAAGAAGTGTTGCTTGAAATATAAATCTCAGCGATCTCGAATCTTGAGTTGGTCTTCTAAAAAGCATCTTATTTATGTCAGTTTAAGGAAACGTATTTTTGATTTGTTTAAAGTAAGTTTTATTTAAATTTATTACTTATTTTATGTTATTAGTTATTATTCTGATTGTTGTTTTTAATTTTGCCGAATTTGAACTTCTTTAGCTAGAGGTAAATAGTGCTGTACCTCTTGAGGTGGAGAAGGAAGAGGGATACACATTTGGTTTATTTGTCGAGGATGAAGATGATAATTTTGAGCTTCCAGTTGGTCGACCTAAAAAGTTACTCGATGCAGCCTAATCATCATCTTATGGTTGCATCAACAAATCTATGGAAAAGATGGACAAAGGAAAGAACCATGAGGTTGTTGCCATTTTTTCATATTTATTCTTTATCTGTTATAATATATTTCTCGTTTCTTAATATGAGTTTTTTCTTTCTCAGAAAGTCCAGTAGTTCAATGAAGGAATTTTGAAAGGGTTGGCTGAGATTGAAATAAAACTTCAATCAAATGACATGATTTTAAGTCAAATTTCCGACTTTGAAAGCAAGCTGGATATCAGAGTTCAATCAAACACCGAATTAGAAGACCGTTTAAAAGTAGTGGAAGATAGGATGAAGATGAATGAAGAGGTTATTGAACGTCTGAATATTCTGGAACGTAAAGTGTATGCCGAGTCGACAGAGTTGAAGGTATTCCAGTCCTTCCAAGTTTTGTAGTTAACAGATGTTTCTTTTTACATTTATTGTCACTATTTTTATTTTTTTGTCACTTTTTTTTAACTATATGTCACTTTTTTTGTGCTTTTTGAAATCAACATATGTTTTTTTATATTGCATTGTCACGTTTTTTATTATTTTGTCACTTTTTTGTAACTGTATATCACTTTTTAAGTTTTGTAGATAACAAATGTCTTTTTTCACTTAATGTCAGTTTTTTTGAGTATTTTTGTCACTTTATATCACTGTATGTCAAATTTTCAATTAAATTCAGCTATTTATCACTTTTCTCAATGGTATTTATTGTTGACTTTTTAATGTCTACCAAATCCTTTGTGTAGAGTACATCCAATGAAATGATCGAGACTGCAGACAAGATTTTAAACGACTGTTCTTGTTTTTCTCTAGGTGTTGAGTTTGATGCAAGTAGTGGGGAAAAAATACTGACGTGTTGGTTGAAAATATTGTTCATATTGAAGTTGGAAAAAGTGAAAAAGGATCTGAAAAAAGTGACAAGTTGGTTGAAAAAAGTGACGAGGGGGCTGAAAAAAGTGATAGAATCTTTGAAAAGGGTGATGATGTACCCAAAAAAAGTGACAAGTTACTTGGAAAAAGTGACAAGCAATATCATAAATGTGGAATACAAGTACTCAATGAGGATGTTGAGTTGAAGGATGATTTATGGGAAAAAGTTATGGAAATCGCAGATGCAATTATAGCTGAAAATGCACTGCCAGAGGTAAATGTTTATTTTGTCACTATTTTCATATATTTTGTATAATAAATTATTTAATTACGTTTTAGCTTATCATGCAAAATGTAGAATTTCGAAGCTATTGAAATTGATGATGAAAAGACTCCATATTTTTCATTGAAAAGGAAAAAGAAACCTACAGCACATCTTCAATCCCCATGGGTGAATGAATTTGAATCCGCATCAGCAACTAAGAAATAGGTTTTAAAAGGTACTTTTGCATTCTTGGTTGGGTTGTATCCTCCCAATGATCATGATGTAGATGCTTTTGAGACTTGGTTCAAAGAAGGATTTTTGCCAAAAAATAAGTTATGATATTTTGTTTTTCGTGACTTTTATAATAATAAATTGACAATACACCACTTTTTTTTTTGGGTCAAATTGACAATTTTTCATTATATGTGTAGGCATAAGCATTTTGATGATGCTTATTCTGTTAGCAAACCATGCTTCTACTTCAGTGATATTCAGATAACTTATAAACATTGGTGGTATAGGCTATATACTCCAAAGGAGTGTTTGGAGGATACGGTACATTCGTTTTACTAGTAAGATTACATGCTGGGCTTTGATTGTTCATTATTTAAACATTTTGTGTGTTGTATTACATTATTAATTTTGTTATATCTTTTTTTTTTTTTGTAGCATATGGATGTTTGTTTTTATTATCTAAGAAAGATGCTTAGACATGGCTCGAGTATAAATTTCAAGGATACAACCACTGACTTTGTGTTTGACAATCAAATAAGGGGATTATACTATGAATTTTCCGAAGAAAAATCTGTCCTAGCAAATCAAGCTTCTTTCCTGTTGTATGTTATTGGATTATACATTCCATGTAACACAAGTTTGTGTAATATCGAACACATTCTTATTCCGGTCAGGATGTCCAATAGTACTCATTGGATCCTCATCCATTTTGACATCCAAAAAATGTACCTAAATGTGTACAATTCCTAGAAGAAGGTTGTGAGGAAGGCTATTGTACTTGATGATGTTTAGCCCTTTTCACATATAGTTCCTCATCTTATTTTTAATATTGGCTTCTTTGATGGCAAATGAATTTTGGAAGAAGATGCTATTAAACCCTTAGCTGAACATGGTTGAAAAAAATTCTCAGCAAAACAATGAGTTAGAATTGCTATTTTTTTTTTTTTCACTTTTAGTTTAGTTTTTAATTCTTTATCTCATTCGTCTATTTTTTTTTGTTGTAGCGGGCATTGAGGAATCTATGTTATTCGATATGATGAATATATCATTAATCAGGAATTAAATGAAATGCCGAAGACATTTAATATTCCTCAAATCAGAAGAGACTTGGCTGCTTTTTTATTTGTCTATGTCAGGAAGAAGCAAGAGGAAAGTTACGACACGAACAATGAAAGGGTACAAAATCTAGGTATGGATAGAATGAAGATAGAGATAGGTGTTTGGAGAGAAGTTAGGTATTCACTTTTTGGGAATGATTTTGTATATCTACCATTTTGAGGGAACATTTTTGTGTTTGAGCTGATTCATTGGGATGTAATTAAACTAGTGAAAGTTAATTGTCTAATTTTTCCAGAATCTTAGTGTATTGGCTAACTGTTTCACATTTTATTGAATTACAATTTTTTAGAAACAGATATGCTTGTAAAATTCACACTTTATCACTTCTTTTTTTTTAATAAGAAGTTACAGTTTTGTCACTTTTTTTGATAAAAAGTCACAATTTATAAATTGAGTCATAATTTTATGTGTTTTTGAATGGCTAAACAGAAGCAAGAGAATGAGATTTTTTTGATCTTTTGTTTTTATGAAATGTTTGTGTTAGGATCGATACGTGATCAAGAACAAAAATAATTAAATGTAAAAATCCATGAACGCCAAGATTTTTCGGCCAAAGGCCCCGGAGGTTCGATAATTCAAGAATCATCTACATCCCCCGTTGAGCAATCCATCGAACTTGGATTTACGCTCAAATCCACTAAGCACATCAAGAAGTTAATTACATTTTCAAGATCAACACCAAGAACACCAAAATGATCTCCAAGAATCACTAATTCTATCCACTACCATACAACACACGGATTTCACAAAGATTACTCTCCATCTAAACTATGTTTTACACATATCGTAAAACCACTCCAAACACGAAGAAATTGGAGAAACCACAAAGAAAATATACTCTAATCATCAAGAAAAGAGATCACAAAAGGGAATTACAAATGGACATCACTAAGCAATCTTGTCCGAACCCTTAATCAAAAACGCCTCCCAAAGGGAGCTAAAGAGGAGAAACCGTCAATTGTGTTGTTGTGGAATCACCAAGATTATTATCACCAATTTCATATCACCAACTTATATAATGGTCTAATTCTAGGCCATGTATGTGGGCTAAACCAATTTAGGCCCAAAGTGAGTAGCACCTACTCAACAGTTTGTATTTTGAGCAAATTGTATTCAACAAGGATGCTACCTTTGATACTATGGAGATAATTGTTGTGTTCATACATTTAAGTTGGGATTTTTTATTAAAAAATAAATATGAGTAAATCAAATATGCTTTTATTATAAGGTTCAAAATATGAGTAAATAAAAAAAGTATCATGCCATTCGAAAATAATAATCAAAATTCAACATAGTTTTTTGCATAAACACAAAGTGGCAATCTGTCATTTTTTATCAAAAAGTCAAAATTTGTCACTTTTCTATTAGAAAGTGACATTTTGGTTAAAAAAAAAAAAATCTGCATCTAAATCAACAACTCAAGTTTAATTCTCCATTCAAGAAAATAATTTTGATTGCTTCTTGACCAAAATTAAACCAGGTTTAAAAAAGGGTATAAATGAAAACAACTTTAAAAAGAAAAGTTTAAAAAAACATCAAATGTCTCTCCAAATAAAAACTTGTCCATATTGAAAGAAAACAATCTTCATATGTCTTTCAACTTTCTTTTCTTCTGTGTTTTCTTCACGATAGTTGGATTTTGACATGATCTTCGATTGTATCCGTCCTACCCACATCTTCCACATTTTAAACTTTTGATCTTCTCTCTTTTTGATGGTATTATTTTTTCTTTAGGTCGTCCGAATGTTCTTTTCGGATCAGGAGCTACGACTATTCCTGATATTATCTCAGACGTTACATTCCAATCATTTTTATCTCCAAGTCGGAAAATTGTTCCACTGTATGTTTGAATGTATATCTCTGTAGTATAATATTTCGAACAATATTTGTACGAATCTTCTTTAATTTTTGCAATAACCGCAAGAGCGCGTGCACGTGGAATTTTGTTCACTTGAAATTGGTTGCATGTACATGTCTTTTCTTCCATATTCAGCAAATATGAAGCACAACCATAATTAACTTAGTATAATATTGAACATGCAGTTGATACCTGTATGAATAATACAATAAAATAATCATCAATTTTTATCTCAAAAGAGATTCAAAATGAAAATTGAACACCATTTTTAATACAAACCTATCATAATAAAACAAATATCAGAATATAAAAATATTTGAAACATTAACTTTTTAATTTTTTACCTTCATTAACTTAACAGATTTTTCCCTTAGTATTTTCTCTTGCTTACTTGCAAGTGTTTTGAAGGTTGCCCGTGCATCATTTATATGATTCACAAACCATTCTTGTAGAAAGTATCTTAATGACTCTAGTCAAGGCTCCATAGGACAAACTTTTATTGCTTTTGTTACAGAATTAACTGATTCAACTAATTTGAAGTCATTGTATAAAACCTTTTATTTGTCATGTAAGTCCTTGACCATTTTTCATAATCAATCTCTTTCTGTATAAGAAAGATTCAAAGTATTAATCTTAATGTAAGCAATAAAACATTTAATATGAAATAAGTGCTACTAAACAAAAGGTGATGTTCGGTCACTTTTTTAGATAAGAGTGACACCACGTAAATTTTTGTTTAAAAAAGGGACAGTCGGTCACTTTTTTGTTAAAAAAGTAATGTAATATCACTTTTATACATACAAGTAATACTTAAAATGTTTTTGACAGTCTTTTTGAATATATCAGATGTGATCGAATTCTTGGATTGATTCCATCAAGTTACTTCTTATGGAATTCAAAGTCATTCTTTGTATATGCTCTTTCAACTTTGTTGAAATATTCGACAATGTCTTTCCTTTTTTTCTTACCACCAACAGCTTTGTTGAAATGTTCGACAATGTCTTTCCCCTTTTTCTTACCACTAAAAGATGACTTCAAATTTTTTAACAAGTGATAGGAACATAAATCATGCATTGCGTTTTCAAATACCTTGTCAATTGCATTTTTTACGCTTGCATGCCCATCTGAGGTTATGCATGAATCTTCTCGCTCACCATAAGCTTCTTTTAACCTCTTCAAGAACCACTCCCATGCATCAATGGTTTCTGAATCACCGACTCCAAAAGCTAATATGAAAATATTGTTGTTGGCATCTTGCGTGCACGCGGTAAAAAATGTACCACCATAGGTACCTTTCAAGAATGTAGCATCTATTACTAGAATAGGTCTACAAAACTCCTAGCCTCGAATAGATACCCCTGATGCCACAAAGAGGTATTTGAATTTGTTGTCTTCAAATGTCTCAATTTTTGTAACCGATCTAGGATTTGTTTGTTCTATCATATACACATATATTAGAAGCTTTTCATATGACTCTGTTGGATCTCCTCTCACCAATTCTAGTGCTTTTTCCTTAGATTTCTAAGCTTTCTGGTAACTCATAGACACTCCATATTTATTCATCCTGTCACCTATAATGTCAGCGGGAGTGTATGTCATTTTTGTTGAGATATACTTATACTTGATCTCAACAAGCACCTTTCATTCATCAACTTCACATGAAAAAGTGGGACGATGTGACTTTTTTTTTTAAAAAAAGTGACAATATGACATTTTTCCAATGCTTGATGGCAACGAGCACCTTGCATTCATCAACTTCACATAAAAATGTGACATGCTGCGACTTTTTAAAAAAAGTGAAAGCATGACACTTCTCCAATGCTTGATGGCAACAAGCACCTTACATTCATTAGCTTCATGTGAAAAAGTGGCATGATGTGACTTTTTTTTTAAAAAAGTGGCAACATGACACTTCTCCAATGCTTGATGGCAACAAACACCTTGCATTCATCAAGTTCACATGAAAAAGTGGCAGGATGCGACTTTTTAAAAATGACACTTCTCTAATGATTGATCTCAACAAACACCTTGTATTCATCGGTTTCACATAAAAAAGTGGCACGATGTGACTTTTTTAAAAAAAAGTGACAGCATGACACTTCTCCAATACTTGATCTCAACAAGTACCTTGCATTCATCAGCTTCACATGAAAAAGTGGCAGAATGTGAACAGCATGACACTTCTCCAATGCTTGACCTTAACAAGCGCCTTGCATTCATCAACTTCACATGAAAAAGAGGCAGGATGCGATTTTTTTTTTTAAAAAAGTGATAGAATGACACTTCTCGAATGCTTGATCCTAACAAGCACTTTGCATTCATCAACTTCACATGAAAAAGTGGAAGGCTGCGACTTTTTTGTAAAAAAGTGACAGCATGACACTTTTTCATGCAAGAAATTTAACAAACACATTGCATTCAATTATTTGATTTGATAAAAAGTTAAATTCATATATGTATAAACTCCATCAAATTTTACATAGTCAATGTTCTTAAAAAACTAGTGTTATCAATGGCATTCTAGAAAAGCCAATTTACACACATACTTGCAATTACTCTACAAAAATTCAGAAATGCAGTGAAATTTTCAGAATAATTCATTGTAGGGAATTCTATTGTGTGAGGTAAAAACAATTTATTAGCATCTCAAGAAGGTACAAATCTATTATGAAAAAAGAATAGGGAACCTGAATTCGTGGAATGAAGAAGTAGCTGGATTATGGAATGGAACACTTTATCTTTTTCTATTCTTTTGAAGAAATGATAGCCCGCTGGATTCGTGGAAAAAAGAATAGGAACCTGAATTCTTGAATGGAAGTTGTCCCTGGGATCGATTTGTACAAAAAATTCTTTCAATGTCGATTTTCAGTTGGAAGAAATCGTGGAATGAAAAAGTCGCTGCAAGGAAATCTATTTTCGAACCTGAATTCGAACAAGCCGTGAATTCTTTGTAGATTTAGGAAGATTTATACAAAAATAATTGAGGAAATCTGGAATGGAAGTTTTCCGTGGGATCGATTTGTGTAAGAAATTCTTCCAGATTCGACGTTTATGTTGGAAGAAATCGTGGAATGAAGAAGTCGCTGGAAGGACATCTGTTGTTGTCTTCCTTTAGATTTAGGCCGTAAAAATACGTTGTTTGTTGCTTAATAAGAGTATTATGTTTTTAATCAATGTTTGGGAATATTTTTCAAATTCAACCCTAAAATAAGGGTATTTGTGTAAACACCCCTAAAATCGACCTATACATTTCAAAACTGAGGCACAAATAGTATTTAACTTTTAAATACTAGAAGAATAAGAATTTCATTTTAAAATGATTTTAGGTACAAAATGGCTTAATATTTCATCTATTTTAGTTACTAATAAGTACTCTTCATTCTCGGCCAACAATCTCCATGGGGAATCTACACTACAAAAATTAATGCTCCATTGCCCATAAAAAGAGATATGAACAACATGGTCCGGTGAATAAAACTTGATACATGTAATAAGTGGTTAATTTCAGTATAAAGTCATATAAGCTTCCATCATTCTCATCATTTTTCTGTCAAACTTTCACATTTTCATTAATGAATATAAATCATACACTTTACCTATTAACTTTAACATTATCTCTCATATAAGTGATGAAATCATATTCACATTAACATATCATTTGATAATTTCAATTATATCACTTTCACAACATTTACTTCCATATAACTACATTGAAGCAACCAATATCGTATTTATGACATGAATGTAAAACATGAAGTGATATGCGTGAGTGATAATGTTTTTCACTTTCTCATTCATCCATTCATTCATTCATTCATTCATTCTTCTCTTCTCTTCTCTTCTTTCTTTCTTTCTTTCTTTCTTTCTTCTCTTTGAGAAGTGACATGAATGAGTATGACTTTTCACTCTTTGCATTTCTTTCATGTCTTTTATTTTAGGGGCCTTTCCAAAGACACGACGTCACCATTCATAAATAGTTGACGTGCTCTTACGCCCCCCAAGTATAAAAGACTTGGCCTTCGTTCCTTTGGGCTTGCTAGAATAGAAGAGGCAATTACCCCCGAAGAGTGCCTTGTGAGATACTTATCCCCAAATGGCCTCGCAACCCGTTTTTGGCGTACTAGCATAAAAAAGACACTTACCCCCGAAGGTATCTCATGAGATACTTATCCCCGAAGGGTACCTCACAGCCAGTGACCAATTAGGTACTTTCTCCCTAGATGCAACGACCTAAATAGGGACACTCTTAGTTTTTGATGATAATTTTTTGAAAATATCATCTTTCTTCTTAATGTTTAAATGATTACAAATGCTTATGATGTCATGATATACAGGAGATGCCAATAATCATGCAAATCTTGCTTGAACGGTCATGCACATAATTAATTCTTCATATATTGCGTAAAAATTTTCACATAGTCATTTATTCAAGCATGACATAACATTTTGCACATAATCTCTATTTAAGGCATCAATATCATACTATCATCACATGAAAATTTTTGACATAACCATAGCGCCAAAGTGATATGTCTAAGTACACAATTTCAGCAAACCATGTTAACCTCATCTTAACATACTTCTTTAGTTCTTCCTCATATATGTTAGACATATAACATATCTTAAACTTATAACAACATTTAGTTATCAAGTCCAGCATCGTTTAGTCTCAAATTTCCTTTTTAAGCATATACAAAGGAATATTTTAGCTGAGTAATTCCAACAATCTTGTAAACTACAATTGGTGCTTATTAACACATTTCTAATCATGTGTATTAATCATAGATCATCACTTAAGATAGTAACAAGTTTTAGACATAAAATCCCCTATCCTTAAATCTAAAAATCTAATTTTAAACACTTGTAAAGTGGTAACTTTATATGAGGATTTCCAACAGATTTTAAAATTACATTAAATACCTCTTATCACACTTCTAATCAAGTGTATTGAACATAAAACATAACTTAAGTCTTTACCAAGTTTTAATCATCAAGTCCAATAACATTTCACCTCAAAATCTAATTTAAAACACTTGGAAATGATAACTTTGAACGAGAATTCCTAACAGAATTTCAAAGCCTAGTTATGACATCTTCACACACTCTTAATCTTGTGTTTTGAACAAAAAACAACATTTAAGCTAATCACAAGTCTTAAGCATAAAGTCCAACATCAATTAGCATCAAACTTCAAAGTTTCAACACTTGCAAAGTGATCTTTTCAGTGTGGAACTCCAGCAGATTTTTAGACTACCTTTAATGTTTATAACACCCTACTAATCATGTGTAATGCATTTGGAAGATAACTTGAACTAATAACATGCTTTTTTTTTTTTTGGAAATTAATTCCAAGAAATTGGTTATATAAAAAAATTTCATTTTCTTTGAAAACAAGAACACCCTTGAATTTAATTAATTACTAAATAAATTAAAACTACATTGAAGTTGTGCAGCAAATTTACCTTCATGTAGATAATATGAACTCCAATATTTAGAATAACTGTTCCAGCTTCAAACTCTTGAATCATCTCCAATATTCCTTCAAGAACAAGATTGCGTTGATGTATGAACACCAAAGGATCAAGAACACAAGAATATAATATTACCAAAGTAGAATAAAAATCCTTACTCTAATATTTAATTAGGGAATAACCAAAAACAAGAATGTAGAATAATTCTTGATTATCCCCTCATATGTAAACAAAGGGGAAGATTTTTAACTATTCTCCTATTCCATGTGGATTAGAGTTTCATACTTATCCTACAAGTAAATCTTTTCATTTTCCTTGTGAGATTAGAGTTTCATACTTGTCCTACAAGTAATCCTATCCTTATCCCCTTTTATTAGCGCAATCCAAGAACTATTCAACCCTTTACAAGTTAGCCTTCAATTTTATTTAGGCTATTGGAGGGGACCCAATTGGATTTATATATTATAGGCTCCCAATAATTAAATCTGGTTATGCCAATTAATAATTGTTCAATTTAATTATCTAATATATAACTCCTAAATATATTAAATAATCATAGAAGCAATATATATATATTTATTTCCCATAATTATTTATCCTCTTGACTTATCAATCTAAAAGTTTGTCCCCATTTGAGATTGATAATTAATTAGGAATACAATTAACCGTTTCACCTAATTAATTATTCACTTTGCTTAAATCAATATTATTATTGCTGTGATTTCTATTTAACATCGAATGTTAAATACTAAGATTAGATTCTTGAAATCATACTTGCATTTAGAATATTTAAGCGATCTCCTTAACTCCACAATTAGAGCAACGAATTCCTCTCGCAATACGTCATTTATTAATTCACTTTCCTTTTGTTCCCAATATACAAAGTTATTGATCATATAAATGATTGATCTTACTTATAGTATACCAAAGTCCCTAAGGATTGTTACATAATAAATACCATCCAAGATATATTAAGACAATCTATATGACAGTCACGTGAAATCTCAATTCTTAAGCACGTTCATGCTAGAGAATTAATTTCACGATGGTCTAGTCCAATATACTTATCCCGAAGTATATCAATGTTATTACTCACGACTCAACTAGTCGCGACGATTAAGATAAATAGTCTATTCTTATTAATTAGAGCAATAATCAAATGAACCTCAATAGAATAAAGTGTCCATCTTTATTCAAGGTTCAGAATTAAATTATTCTTGATTGAAATATAATATTGATCTTCTATACTTCGAAATTACTAATATTATATTGTCTTTTAAAACAATCGAAGGCCCTTCATTACAGCTTACATATAATAATGAATTGTAAATTTAAATAAACATCAAATATTATATCAAATATGAATAATCGTTTATATTTCAATAAATTCCTTACGCTTTTGGGCACAAATCCCAACAGCCTCCCACTTGCCCTGAAGTGTTTGATTTACTACCTGCATGCCCATGGCATCTAGATGACCCTTGAAGCTTTTAGCCAGTAGGCTCTTCGTGAATAGATCGACCAGGTTATCTTCCAAAGCAATCTTGCAGACCGTTACATCCCCATGGTTGACAATCTCCCTTAGAAGATGGTATTTTTGTTCTATATGTTTTCCCCTTTGATGGCTTCATGGTTCCTTCGCATTAGCTACTGCCCCACTATTATTGCAGGTACCACTAACAAATCCCCAAGAATTTTCTTGGCAACACGGCTTCTTTGGTTGCTTCACAAGCTGCAACATATTTAGCTTCCATGGTAGAGTCAGCAATGCATGATTACTTCACACTCCTCCATATGATAGTACCCCCATCAAGAGTAAAAACGGCCCCTGACGTGGACTTCCTTCAGGCCACATCAGACTAAAAATCTGAATTGGTATATCCTACCAGAACTAAGTCCCGCGCTGAGTAAAAAAGTACATAATCCATCATTCTCCGAAGATACTTGGATATAGGCTTCACTACTACCCAATGCTCTTGTCCAGAGTTAGACTGAAAACAACTCAAAGTCCCAACAACATAACAAATATCCGGTCTAGTGCATAGCATGGCATACATGAGTGATAAGTGCGATTTTGCACTTATTTTTTAGCCTTAAATTTGTACTATTGTGAGCATTTTAGAATACGGTATTGCTAAATTGTGTGTTTATTTCAATTGTTTTAGGAATAACTCGAATTGGGATGCGTTTGAGAACAAAACAAGGAAAAATGACCAAATCGTACAAAAATTGAAATTATAGGGACCAATTTGTAAATTTTAAAAACATGGAGACTTGAGATGCAATGTTGGGAGGACTCAAATGAAACAAAAGTAGAAGTAAAAGGACCAAATTGAAGATTTCAGAAACTTGGAGGACTAGGCATGCAATAAAGTAGGGATTGAATTGAAAAGGTCAAAATAGGACAACTGCGGGTGCGCCGCGGTTTGCAAACCACAGTCACACCATGGTCTCTCTCAATCCCTGTTTGTCGCAGTCAGACCGCGGTTCTGCTGAAAAATCCGATTTTCACTATTTTTCATACTTTTCTTTATTTTCTTTCTTACTTTTTATGGGCCCAAATTGGAAAATTCATCTTGAAACTAGTCTACTCTATATGAAGACCAAAACAAATCATTGTGAGGGTTCTAAAATTGAGAAGAGAAGAGGTAGAAGGCAAGAGACAAAATCTAGGATTCCATATTGTTCAAACTTGGTTTTTGTTTTCTTGGTGCAAGATTCTAAACTCTTTCTTGTTAATTGAAGACATGTTTAATTTTATATTTTGTGATTTTATTATCTTAGATTCTAGTGTGAGTATCTAAATAATTCGTTGGGACGAACGATGTGATTTTGTTTGAATATTCAATTTCAATTATCTAGTTTTGGGCATATCGTTTTATGTGTTGATTTTATTATTGTGTTTTAATACATGATTTGATTGATCACCAATTTGATGATTGTTTTCATAATCCGAGGGGTGAGTTAACACCTAGACCTAGTAATAAAATTCGGCAATTGATAAAAGGGTAGAGATACATAGTTGTGGTTGTTGTAATTATTTTGAATTCTCGTCATTGAATGCATCTATTTAGGGCTTATTTTGATCATCATAGAGATATGTGGTTCACCTATCTAGAGAGAACAAATTTAAACTCAATAGGGGAATTTTGGATAAAATTGTGAATTTGATTAACACTACGTTCGAAACATTACATGAGAAGAGAAATTGAATGAGATAACAAAATTACTATTGTGAGTCCCAACATTTTCCATTCATAAGAAAAAAAAATTAAATCATTTCAATTGCTTTATTTGTTTTTTTTTTTTTCACATTTCATTGCTTTCACTATTTTAAAGATTCAAAAATCCCAATCTTGACATTTATTTGTAGTTTAGGAACTTATTAATCAAAGCTAGTAATAAGTAAGTTAGACATCATGTGATCGACATTCCAGACTTAAAAAGTCAACTTTTACTATTTGTTCGCGATATCGTGCACTTGCGATATTTTCACAACAATGAGACTACCCATAGAAGATACATAAGGTATCCTACTCATGCGCTCCACCTCGTCAGGAGTTTTAGGGTACTGCTCATTCGATAGGTGAATTCCATGCCGAAAGGTAACAAACCCTTCTTGGAATTCTGCAAAGCAAATCTAACCAAAATTTTATTAATGTATGAAGCTTGAGATAAAGCAATGCGCTTACTCTTCCAATCACGAATGATCTGTATTCCTAGAATAAAGCTTGCTTCTCCTAAGTCATTCATATTAAATTGTTGGGCCAACCATACTTTCACTGGAGACAACATTTCTACATCATTCCTAATGAGTAATATGTCATCCAAAACCTGGATCCTTGTTACTTTGATTTTTCTTATTTCTTTTTACAGAAAATAGTATTCCTTGTATGCTCTGTTCACAAGGCCACAATCTTGAACTCTTAGATCCCGAGATTGAACGCACTTTCAAACGAAGACACAAAGAACACAACCAAAAACAGAAAAATTTGCAACAAGATACAATGGCTGACGATCAAGTTCGCATAGAGATTGAACAAGAAGATGCCAGGGTAGCTACTTTGACTGGTCAACTTGCAGCTATAAACATTCAGCCACATGATCAGATCGAAGAAGATGATGAAGGAAATCTACCTATGGCTCAATTCCTGACACCAGTTGCAGCTCCTAGTCACTCCAGTATTGTCTACGCACCATTTGGAAGAAATAATTTCCAAATTCGAGCAGACTTGATAAACCTCTTCAGTAGCAACATGCAGTTTTATGGAAAAGCACATGAAAACCCGAACTCTCATGTAGCCGGCTTTTAATGAATGTGTCATAATGTCCAGTTGGATGGGGTAAATGAGGATGCTGTTAAATTGTGATTATTTCCTTTCACTCTAAGAGACGCTGCTTTGCAATGGTTGGATTCAGATTCAAAATTGAGCATCACATATGGAATGATTTGGCCATGAAATTCTGCAACAAATATTTTTCACCAGCCAAAGTAGTAAAGGTGAAGCTAGAAATATCCACCTTTCAAAAATATGACGGAGACAATTTCCATGAAGATCGAGGTAAGTTCAAGGAATTGCTTAGAAGATGTCCATATCATGGTTTCAAAAGGGGGCTTCAGGTACAATTTTTCTACTCTGGTCTAGCCCCTCAATTCAAATCAATAGTGGATTCTTCTGTAAACGGATCCATTACCAATAAAAATGTCAACCAAGCTTGGGAGTTATTGGAATTGATAGCAAAGACACACGATGTTTCCAGCTAATAGGGTAGTTCATCAGAAAGCACCAGTGGTACAGGACTCGGATACTCAGACTACTGCTTTGACAAAAAAAGTGGAACTCTTAGTTAAATCACAATCACAAGTAGTACATGCCATTCATTAATGTCCCAATACCTCAGTATGCGAAAACTGTGGGGGAAATCATCCTACTGATCAATTCTTTTTTGTAGCCACTACTGATGAACAGGTTAACTTTGTTCAAAACACTAATAGACAACAATTCAATCTGTATTCTCAGACTTATAATCCGAGTTGGAGGAAACATCCAAACTTTAGATGGTCAGACAATCAGAACAATGTCAATAATTTTCGAAACAATGCCAGCAATTCCAACAACCAACAACAAGAGAAGAGGCCGAATTTGGAGGAGATGTTTCAACTATATATGCAAAAAAATGACAAGGTATTTGAGAATCAATAGACATCTATTTAGAAATTGGAAACTTAGATAGGGCAACTGGCTCGTCAAATCTCAAAAAGGAAACCTGGATCTCTTCCCAGTGACACAATCAAAAATCTTAGGGAACATGTTCAAGCCATAACAACAAGAAGTGGGGTGTAGCTACCAGAGATTCATGTAAAAAGACCTAAAAATTGACCAAGCAAGTGGAGGTTGAAGAAAAAAAATATGACACAAACATTACAATATCAGCAGAAGCATCTAAAGAAAAGAATGAAGATTTTGAAGTGAAAGCACTTGCACCTGTAAAAGCTTATGTGCCACCAATCTCTTTTCCTCAACGGTTGTAGAAGCACAAATTTGATAAGCAGTTTGCAAAATTTATGGAGGTGTTTCGGAAACTTCACATCAACATCCCTTTTGCGGACGCAATTGCTCAAATTCCAACCTATGTAAGGTTTATGAAGGAGATCTTATCAAATAAAAGAAAGTTGGAAGATTATGAAACAGTCTGCCTGAAAGAAGAGTGCAGTATCATTCTACAAAAGAAACTTTCACCAAAACTAAAAGACCCAGGGAGTTTCACTATTCCTTGCACCATTGGTTCTAATTCATTTAATCAAGCACTTTGTGATTTAGGTGCAAGCATTAACCTTATGCCTTTATCTGTGTACAAGAAACTAGAATTAGGTGAAGCAAGGCCAACCACTGTTTCATTACTTCTTGCCGACGGATCAGTCAAGCATCCAAGGGGCATAATAGAAGATGTATTGGTCAAGGTCGATAAATTTATCTTCCCCGCTGATTTTATCATACTTGACATGGAAGAAGACATCGACATTCCTATCATTCTTGGGAGACCATTCTTGGCAACTGGACGGGCATTGATAGATGTTTTTGAAGGCAAAATGATTCTAAGAGTGAACAATGAACAAGTGACATTCAATGTCTTCAAGACCATGAAATACCCAGCTTCAGTGGATTCATCCTATCAGGTAGATGTGGTTGACAAGTGGGTGGCTGAGGCGATGGAAACTTAACACCAATAAGATGAATTAGCAGTTTGCCTCATGATTTCAGAAGCAACAAGGGCAAAAAATTCAGTTTTGCAAGAATGGACCAAAGAATTGGAAGCATCACCACTAGTAACTTTGCAAAAGAACAAGCTCTACACTCTAGGCGAAAGTTTAGAAAAATCTACACCATCTATTAAGAAAGCTCCAAGTTTAGAGCTTAAACCATTACCTTCTCACCTGAGGTATGCCTATCTTGGAGATTTATCTACTCTTCCAGATATTATATCTAATGATATGACAGGTGAGGAAGAAGAGAAATTGTTGAGAGTATTGAAGGAGTACAAGGAGACTAGTTGTTGGACAATTACAGATATTCATGGAATTAGCTCGAGTCTTTGCATGCACAAGATTCTCATGGAAGAAAATTGGAAACCATCAGTGGAGCATCAATGCAGATTGAATCCAACTCTACAAGAGGTTGTTAGGGCAGAGGTACTTAAGTTACTCGATGCTGGTATAATATCTCTAATTTCAGATAGCTCATGGGTGAGTCCAGTGCATGTTGTGCCAAAGAAGGGCGGAATAACTGTTCAGAAAAATGAGAATAATGAGCTCATTCCAACTCGACTTGTTACTGGATGGAGGGTATGTATTGACTACAAGAAGCTGAACACCACTACTCGAAAAGATCACTTCCCATTACCATTTATTGATCATATGTTGGAGAAGTTTGCTTGTCATTGGCACTACTATTTTTTGGATGGCTACTCTGGTTATAATAAAATTCCAATTGCATTCGAGGATCAAGAGAAGTCCACTTTCACTTGCCCCTTTGTTACTTTTTCCTTTAGAAGAATGCCATTTGGATTATGCAATGCACCAGCCACTTTCCAATGCTGTATGATAGCTATATTTTCAGACGTGGTGGGATGCTAAATAGAAGTATTTATGGATAGTTTTTCTGCCTTTGGAGATTCTTTTGATGAATTTTTGAAAAATCCGGCTCAAGTATTGAAGCGGTATCAAGAAACAAATCTTGTGCTTAATTGGGAGAAATGTCACTTCATGGTGAAGGAAGGGATAGTTTTTAGGCATCGAATTTTATCAAAATAGAGGTAGAAAAGGCAAAGACTCAAGTGACTGAGAAACTACAACCTCCTAACTCAGTTAAGGGAATTAGAAGTTTTTTAGGACATGCAGGATTTTACCGGAGGTTTATAAAGGACTTGTCAAAGATTACAAAGCCACTGAGCAGCTTGTTGGAGAAGGACACACCATTCCATTTCTATGAAGAATGTTTAAATTCTTTTAACACTTTGAAGGAGAAATTGATCACTGCACTTGTCATAGTGGCACCAGATTGGAGTCTTCCGTTTGAGTTAATTTGCAATGCTAGTGACTATGCAATTGGAGCCATGTTAGGGTAGTGTAAGGAGAAAACATTACATGAAATATACTATGCTAGCAAAACTTTGATGGATGCTTAGATCAACTACACCACTACAGGAAAAGAGATGCTTGCAGTAATTTTTGCATTTGACGAATTTCGATCTTATCTCATGGGATCGAAAGTGATTGTCTACACTGATCACTCAGCTCTGAAATATCTCTTTGAGAAGAAGTATGGAAAACCGATGTTGATTCGATGGGTACTTCTCCTTCAAGAATTCGACATTGAGATTAAAGATAGAAAGGGTACAGAAAACCAAGTTACAGATCATCTATTAAGGCTGGAACAGGAAAAAGAAGTTGAGAAAGTTAACATCAATGAAGTGTTCCCGGATGAGCAGATACTAGCTATTGCACAATCACCTTGGTATGCAAATATTGTCAACTATTTGGTAAGTCAGACACTCCCACTGGAATTCTCCTACCAACAAAAGAAGAAACTGATTCACGAGTCCAAATTTTACTATTGGGATGAACCACACTTGTATAGAAGAGGAGCTGATCAGATTATCAGGAGGTGTATTCCAGAAGAGGAGATGAAGCCAATATTGGCTCAAGTGCATGGATCAACATATGGAGGACACTTCGGGCCTACAAAAACAGCAGCGAAAGTTCTTCAATGTGGTTTTTAATTGCCAACATTGTTTAAAGACTATAACAGCTTCTGCAGGTCACGTGATCAATGTTAAAGAACATGTAACATTTTTGCTAGACATGAGATGATGCCACTCAACAATATATTGGAAGTTGAAATTTTTGACGTGTGGGGCATCAAATTCATGGGGCCATTTCCACCATCATACAACCATCGTTACATTCTCGTAGCTGTGGACTATGTATCCAAGTGGGTAGAAGCAAAATCCCTTCCCACCAATGATTAAAAAGTGGTAGTGGACGTCATAAAGAAGAACATTTTCAACAGATATGGAGCACCTTGGGTGATTATAAGTGATGGGGGATCTCACTTTTGCAATAGGCTCTTCAAAGTAATACTTCATAAATATGGAGTTCAACATCAAATAGCCACATCGTATCACCCTCAAATGAAACAAGTGGACAAGTTGAAACTTCAAACAGACAACTCAAGAAAATTTTGGAATTGACTATGAATGCATCAAGAAAGGATTGGTCCAAGAAGTTAGATGATGCACTTTGGGCATGCAAGACAAAATTCAAAACAACAATTGGAATGTCACCATACCGAATAGTGTTTGGGAAAGCATGTCACTTTCCTGTGGAATTTGAGCACAAAGCATATTGGGCATTGGTGCAACTGAACATGGACTTAGAAAAAGATGGAGAAACAAGAATATTGTAGATGAATGAATTTGAAGAATTTCGATGGGAAGCTTATGAGAATGCAGTCATCTATAAGGAATGAACAAAACATTGGCATGATAAGAATATTCAGCAGAGAACATTCAAGATTGGAGATCAGGTCCTATTATACAACTCTAGGCTGAAACTATTTCCAGGAAAGTTGAAGTCAAGGTGATTGGGACCTTTCATTGTCGCTCAGGTATTTCCATATGGGACTATTGAGCTATGTCATCCCATCAAGGGCAATTTCAAAGTGAATGGACAACGCATGAAACACTACATGGAAGACGTCCCTATAGCAGAAGCGACACTTGACATCGTGGTACCACACTGATCCCATCATATAGTCCAGCTTGAGACTATAAATCAAGAACTATTGGGCGGTATCCCGATTTCTAATCCTTGTTTAATTTTTTTAGTTTGCATTTAACATTGCATTAGACATTAGGACTCATTTCTCTATTTTGATTTAAATTTAGGTGTGTTATTTTAACTTTATTCGGTTCCTCATCATCATATTTTAAAAAAAAATTGGCGCAACCGCGGTATGACTGCGGTTTCGCTGAGTGTCTGTTTGTCGCGGTGTAACTGCGGTACGACTGTGGTCAGTAACGAAAAAAAAGTTTGAAATCAGATTATGCACTTCAAAACTGAGCCCTACCTCACTTTTTCTTACAACTCTCTCCTCACAAACCCTAAACAACATTCCTTACTTCACATATTCATATTTTTGATTGCAAGTTGGATAACTTCTTCAAGTTTTTCAAGTATTTTCCGTCTCTAACTCTTCCACTTCAACATATATTAAGCTAGTGTTCTCTACACTTTCTGCATACACACATTTTGTAATATTTGTGAGATTCACACTTGGTATGGAATGGGTATAAATAGGTGTTTTAGTTGTTGAAATGTGATTAAGGATTTTGTAAGCCTTGACTTCTTTGTTTATTGATGTTTGGGGCATTTTAGAGTATTTCCATTGTTTGAAATTGGGGTAAATTTGAATATGTGCACAAAGTGTTTGATAAAAGGTGATGCAAACTACGTAGCAATTGTAGCTACGCAACCCACAAATTATTGGAATCGACCCAAGAACGCCAAAGAATCATGATTTTGAGATTGATTCAAATTAATTAAACCAAGCAACCAACACAATCAATAGATGTGCTGACCTCTTGATCACAATGAAAATAAATCTCACCCAAGATTTGAACAAACAAGATTAACTCGTAAGTTCGGATTTTATTCAATAAAGAATAAGGTTTGAAAGCAAATTGCCTCTCAATAATAATTTCAAAGTTGTCTCTGAATAATGAAAATTACATCCCTATAAATAGGGTCAAAATCTAGGTTAAGAGTTCTAATTAAACAAGGAAACAAATAACCAAAAATAAGGAAATAATTAAAACCCTAAATTCACGCGTATTGTTATTTACGGCCGTGAAATTCCCCTTACGGCCGTAAGACTCTTTCTATTTCACCATTACGGCCGTGAGACTTTATTTACGGCCGTAAGTCTCAATTCTGAAATTCTTGTTTTTGACCCGAGGCTGCGTTACGGTCGTGACAAATCTGCGTTACGGCCGTAAGTCCAATTTTCTTCAAAATCACAGTTTTCAACAGTGGACTCATTACGGCCATAAGAATTATGGGTTACGGCCGTAATTCTTGAATTTTCACAATTTTCTTCGACGGCTTGAATGAGGTTGATCCACTCGTCGTTTTGGCTCGGTCCCAACATGGAACTTGCTTCTTTTGACGACACGAACATTGTTTTAGCCATTGTTTCTTGCACTAGCTTGTCCATTGCTTCGTTGGCCCTCTTTGGTTGCAGTCGAGTCATCGGTCCTCCTTTGATTATCAATGGATCTTTGTGCGGGCTTGTGTTCGTGGTCTGGATCACATCATCCCCTCCCTCTTCGAAAGGATTCGACCTCGAAATCTGCACCTGCATCAAACGGAGATAGATCAGAAACATTAAATGAAGCCGAAACATTATTGATGTGATCCGGACAAGGCATCGAAGGGCGAAGTCGAGCCATCGGCAATATAATAGTGATCTACGTGCAAAACGGAGCAAGTTCCGTGTTGGGGTCGAGCCGAGAAGAGGGACGTATCGAGCCGAATCAAGAAAAAGAAGTAATTTGGGCAGAAAATACCTTACGGCCGTAAAAGAGGATCTTCACGACCGTAATACATATATTCACGGCCGTAACACTTACTATCACGGCCGTAACAAATTATCGAAGGAAAAGGAAAAAATTAAGCAGAACGAGACTTACGGCCGTAAGCCTGGAAGTTACAGCCGTAAAAGGGGCATTTCACGGCCGTAAGAGATTCGTCACGGCCGTAATCGATGGCACAGTTTTAATCAGAAAGGCCATTACGGCCGTAAAAGAATTATTCACGGCCGTAATTGAGTAGCGGCCAGATTTTCCGGATTTTTAATTATTTTATTCCTTTTTTTTGGTTTTTAGATTATTTTCCTATTTTAGAATTTTAGTCTAATTAGAATTCTATTTTGAGTAAATTAGATGCTAGGTTATTTTGCATATTTATATTCCTTTCCAGTCATTGTAAAAAAACTGTTTAGTTTAAGTTTTGAGATTAATAAAGTTGAGAGAGTTTTCTCCAATTAAAAGGTTGAGGAGTCCCTTTTGTGTTCTTCGAGAACAAATCCAACTTATCAAATATTGTGAAATATTTGTAGCGTTGAACTTATCAAAAATTCGCGAGAATATTTGTGGCGTTTCCAATTTAGAATCTAATCAAGGAAATTGACAAGTCCTTGTGGTGTTTCGAAAACCTTGGATCTCGATTCCGCATCGTCAATTTCTTGCGTCGTGAATCTTGGGTTAAGGTCCTATCGTCAATTTTATCTTTCCAGTATTTTAATTTCGTGTTTAAATCTGATCTAGATCTTTCATAGGTTTTAATTTCGTTATTACGCGTTGTTCGACCAGATTCCCCGACTGGGATCTCATCATTTGGTATTAGAGATTGGATCTATTTCAGATTCTTGTGTTTCTTGAATTTTCTTGATTTTTTTCGTGTTCTTCGTGTTAGTCATAATTTTTTTCAGTTTGATCCATAAGAGTAAGTCCCAAAAATTCAAAAGTGTTTTTCTTCTTCGTTTTTCGTCCAAATTCAGTTCCATTTTTCTGCCATACTCGTAGTCAAATTCTCTGGCAGATTATAAAAAAAAATTCTGAAAATTCCAAATATTTCCCAAATATTCCGAATTTCCTTGTTCGGGTCTTAAAAAAATGTCTGATAGAGAGGTTTCCACATCTTCATCTTCTGTTAGAGATAGGAAACAGCCCAGGGGTTTGAATAGAAAGGATGAACAGGGTAATGCTGATATTGCAGCAATGAGGGCACAATTTGAGAGACTTATGGCTCAGATGGAGAATCGAGGTGCAGAACGTGAACAAAGACCTCGGGATCAATCTCATGATGGTTCTTGGGTTAGGAGAGGCAATATGCGTGAATGTCATGCTAGGTACGGAGATGGGATGGATGAAGGGCCATTAAAGCGAAAGGAGACATCAAAACGGGAGAGTAGTGATCATGTTCACAAAAGGAGGGAGGAAACGACAACCAAAGGTAAAAATAATTCTGATTCCAAGCCTCTTAAGGATAAAAATATTAAGTGCTTTAAATGTTTGGAACGGGGTCACATTGCACTTGATTGTCCACATAAGAAGGATAGGTGTGATAGTAAAGGGGCTAAAAGTGTTGTGGTGGATGAGTCAATTATTGATAGGCATGCTCTTAGCATTAAGCGTAAGGCGAATGTTTTGGAAAATATGGATGTGCAAAGGGATAATATTTTTCGCACTAGATGCTTAGTGGATGAAAAAGTTTGTAGCTTGGTGATTGATGGGGGAAGTTTTACTAATGTAGTCAGTACAATGTTGGTGGAAAAATTAGGCTTACCTTTAATGAAACATCCAACGCCTTATAAATTACAATGGTTGACTGAGTCAGGGGAAGTTAAGGTGAAGAGACAGGCTTTAGTGACATTTTCTTTCGGTGGGTATTCGGATGAGGTAATTTGTGATGTAGTGCCAATGCAAATTAGTCACATATTGTTGGGGAGACCTTGGCAACATGAAAGGGCTGTGCTACACGATGGGTATACAAATAGATACATCCTGGTAAAAGGGGGAAAAAAGTTTACCTTAATGCCACTATCTCCAACTGAAGCCCTGAAAGATCAATTGAAAGTGAAAAGTGAGTTTGAGGGGAAAAATAAGAGAGTTGAGGTCACGACCTCAGAAAAAGGTGAGGGAGTGGAAATTGAAGAAAAGAGAGTTGAGGCTACGACCTCAGAAAAAGGAGAGGGAGTGAAAAATAAAGAAAAGAGGGTTGAGGTTCAAACCTCAGAAAAAGAAGAGACTGAGTGCAAAAAGCAAAAGAAAAGAGAGTCTACCACAAAAATGAGTCTATTTGCACTTACTCACGCTAACACACCCCTCCCCAGTTCTTTAAAATCTGTTTTACAGGTACCGAAGTCAAACCATGAGCTTAAAACAGGAAAGAAACTTGTTGGCACAAATGAACAGCACAAAAAGCCGAGAAAGTTGAAGGAGAAGAATGGGCAGTCCAAAAGTCTAAAAGATCGCACGAAGCTTAAACATGATCATCAAGTCCAGAAAAACAGAAGGAGTTTGAAAAGCCGACCAAAATTGGATTCGAGGTCGAATCCTTTTCAAGAGAGGGAGTATGATGTGATTCAGACAAGGCATCGAAGGTCGAAGTCAAGCCATCGGCAATATGATAGTGATCTACGTGCAAAACGGAGCAAGTTCCGTGTTGGGGTCGAGCCGAGAAGAGGGACGGATCGAGCCGAATCAAGAAAAAGAAGTAATTTGGACAGAAAATACCTTACGGCCGTAAAAGAGGATCTTCACAGCCTTAATACATATATTCACGGCCGTAACACTTACTATCACGGCCGTAACAAATTATCAAAGGAAAAGGCAAAAATTAAGCAGAACGAGACTTACGTCCGTAAGCTTAGAAGTTACAGCCGTAAAAGGGGCATTTCACGGCCGTAAGAGATTCGTCACGGCCGTAATCGATGGCACAGTTTTAATCAGAAAGGCCATTACGGCCGTAAAAGAATTATTCACGGCCATAATTGAGTAGCGGCCAGATTTTCCGGATTTTTAATTATTTTATTCCTTTTTTTTGGTTTTTCGATTATTTTCCTATTTTAGAATTTTAGTCTAATTAGAATTCTATTTTGAGTAAATTAGATGCTAGGTTATTTTGCATATTTATATTCCTTTCCAGTCATTGTAAAAAAATAGTTTAGTTTAAGTTTTGAGATTAATAAAGTTGAGAGAGTTTTCTCCAATTAAAAGGTTGAGGAGTCTCTTTTGTGTTCTTCGAGAACAAATCCAACTTATCAAATATTGTGAAATATTTGTGGCGTTGAACTTATCAAATATTCGCGAGAATATTTGTGGCGTTTCCAATTTAGAATCTTATCAAGGAAATTGACAAGTCCTTGTGGTGTTTCAAAAACCTTGGATCTCGATCCCGCATCGTCAATTTCTTGCGTCGTGAATCTTGGGTTAAGGTCCTATCGTCAATTTTGTCTTTCCAGTATTTTAATTTCGTGTTTAAATCTGATCTAGATCTTTCCTAGGTTTTAATTTCGTTATTCCGCGTTGTTCGACCAGATTCCCCGACTGGGATCTCATCAATTATACTCACCAGGAAGATCGATTTTATAGGCATTGTTGTTGATCCTTTCAATCACTTGGAATGGACTATATCCCCGCGGTTGTAACTTTGACTTGCGTTGTTCTGGAAATCGCTCCTTTCTCTAATGTACCCAAACCCAATCACCGGGTTCAAATATGACGCCTTTTCTTCCTTTGTTAGCCTGCGAAGCATAATGTTCATTTTTCTTTTCAATCGCCAACCTCACCTTGTCGTGGAGTGATTTAACTATTTCAGCCTTTTTCTTTCCATCTAAGCTACTACGTTTATTCACAGGTAAAGGAATTAAATCCAATGGTGTTAGCGGATTAAAACCATAAACAATTTCAAATGGTGAATAAGAAGTAGTAGAATGTATAGCCCTATTATATGCAAATTCAATAAATGGTAAACACTCTTCCCAGTTTTTCAGATTTTTATTGATTATCGTGCGCAACAATTGAATCATTGTCCTATTTACTACCTCGGTTTGTCCATCGGTCTGTGGGTGACAAGTTGTAGAGAAAAGTAGTTTTGTTCCTAGCTTGTTCCACAAGACTCTCCAAAAATGACTAAGAAATTTAACATCCCTATCCGAGACAATACTTTTAGGAACCCCATGTAAGCGCACGACTTCTCGAAAGAAAATTTCAGCTATGTTAGTAGCATCATTAGTTTTGTGGCATGGTATGAAATGTGCCATTTTACTAAAGCGATCTACTACCAAAAAAATTGAATCTCTTCCCTTCTTAGTCCTAGGTAATCCCAAAACAAAATCCATATAGATATTGACCCAAGGTTCACTAGGTACAGGTAAAAGCATATATAATCCATGGGGTTTAATTCTAGATTTAGCCTTCTTACAAGTAATGCATCTATTACAAACCCGAACCACATCAATCTTCATCTTAGGCCAATAGAAATGTTCACTTAGGATTTCAATGGTCTTTTTAACTCCAAAATGACCCATTAAACCTCCACTATGGGCCTCTCTCACAAGTAACTCTCTCATTGAACACCTAGGGACACACAATTTATTTTCTCGGAATAAATAATCATCATGTTTAAAGAACCTATCCACAGCCCCCTTACCACATGATTCATAAATACTAGAAAAGTCCGGATCATTAGCATACATGTCCTTAATGTATTCAAATCCAAGCAATTTAGAATTTAAAGAATTTAAAAGGACATACATTCGAGACAATGCATCTGCCAATACATTTTCCTTACCTTGTTTGTATCGGATGACATAGGGAAATGTTTCGATGAATTCTACCCACCTTGCATGTCTCTTACTCAGCTTAGCTTGACCACTCAAATGCTTCAAGGATTCATGATCAGTATGTATCATGAACTCCCGTGGTCACAAGTAATGTTGCCATGTCTCCAAAGCGCGCACAAGTGAGTATAACTCTTTGTCACATGTGGGGTAATTAAGTGCAGCCCCTTTTAGTTTTTCACTAAAATAGGCGATTGGCCTTTGATCCGTTATGTTGTTGATGGCCCTACAATCAACACACATTCTCCAAGTCCCGTCCTTTTTGGGTACAAGTAACACGGGGACGGCACATGGACTCATACTTTCCCTTATATACCCTTTGCTCATCAAGTCCTCCACTTGCCTTTGAAGCTCCTTCGTCTCCTTGGGGTTACTACGATAAGCGGGGCGGTTTGGGATGACTGCTCCAGGTACAAGATCAATTTGATGTTCAATACCTCGAATGGGTGGTAACCCACTAGGTATGTCATCTGGAAACACATCCTCGAATTCCTGTAATAAAGAAATAGCCAAACTAGGGAGGGATTTGTTAGTTTCATCAAAGGCAAGGAATGAATCCTTGTACAATAAAAGGACCATTGGTCGTTTTTCCATAAATGCTTTCTTGACTTCACTCCTTTTTGCGTAAAAACTCATTTTTCTTTCTTTTCTGGCGCTCTTCGCTTCCTCTCCTTTTTCTGAGGTATGTACCCCAACACTCCTTTTTTCTCTCGCCTCTCCTTTTTCTGGAGTCGTGGCTCCAACTCTCTTTTCCTCTCCTTTTTCTGAGGTCGTGGCCTCAACTCTCTTTCTCTCATTTTCCCTCACTCTTTTTTCTTCATCATTTTTCAATTTTATTTGATCTTCATACACTTGTGACGGCGTCAATGGTGCAAGTGTAATGGTTTTTCCCCCTTTGATAAAGCTATACCTATTTTTATACCCATCATGCATTACCTTCCTATCATATTGCCAAGGTCTACCCAACAAAATGTGCCCGGCATGCATAGGAACCACATCACACATAACATCATCCACGTAGCTACCAATAGAAAAACTCACCAACGCCCTCCTATTCACCTTAATTTCTCCACTATCATTTAACCATTGAAGCCTATAAGGTTTAGGGTGTTTTAACAAAGGTAATCCTAATTTTTCAACAAGTATAGTACTAGCGACGTTAGTGCAACTACCACCATCAATAATCATACTACATACCTTGTTATTAATGCGACATCGTGTATGGAATATGTTCTCTCATTGTTGTTCCAAATCATCCGTGTTGATTTGAGCACTAAGAGCTCTCCTTGCCACTAATAACTCGCCATGCTCCCCGATAACACATCCTCATCATCACATATTTCCTCCAACGCCGGAATATCGCTATAACCCTCTTCCTCACTATCACTCTCCATAGCTCCATCCTTCCGCACAAGTATCACTCGCCTATTAGGACATTGAGATGCCACATGTCCTCTCCCCAAACATTTGAAGCATTGAATGTCTCTACTCCTAGATGGTTGAGGTTCCCCTTTAGGTACGAGTTTATTAGCTTGTTCCTCCTTCCCTTTTGGTGCCTCAAACTTCCCTTTTGGTGCTTCAAACTTCCCTTTAGAAACAACCCCATCTCCTTTACTTTCCCACTTCGACTTCCAAGAAGAATTAGAACCAGATTGATACCTTGCTGTTCCCTTTTTCTTTATTTGCTTCTCCACCTTTATAGCCATGTGCAACATATCTTCCATCTCCAAATAATGTTGTAGTTCAACCACATTAGCTATATCCCTATTCAACCCGTTCAAAAATCCAGCCATCGTAGCCTCCCTATCCTCTTCTACATTAGCTCTAATCATCAACATCTCCATCTCCTTATGATAATCCTCCACACTCTTTGATCCTTGGTATAGACTTTGTAATTTTTTATGAAGCTCCCGATGGTAATGACTAGGAACGAACCTCTTTCTCATGATCGCTTTAAATTCATCCCAAGTACTAATGGGTCTCTCGCGATTCCTCCTCCTAGAAGTCACCAATTGATCCCACCAAGTAATAGCGTAATCGGAGAATTCAAGTACAGCTACCTTAACCTTTTTCTCTTCCGAATAAGTGTAGCAATTGAAAATTAATTCCATCTTCTTTTCCCATTCTAGGTATGCTTCCGGGTCACTCCTACCCTTGAATGACAGAATTGTCATTTTGATGTTTCTCATACTACCATCCATTCTATCGCCACCAAGATCTCTATCCCTTCTTACATGCCTAACTACTCTATCCACAATTACCCCATCGTCAAAATCACTACCTTCTTCATTCTCATCGATCCCCTCTACTCTACGACCTTGCCCACCTTGCCTACGGGCATTAGGCACTTCCTGAGGTTGCTCAAGCCTTTCTAACCTACCTTGCACATCCCCAAACAACCGCTCAAACCGTTGTACCATCTCTTCCGTCATGTTGACTCGATCGTTGTTTTTTGTAGTAGAAGATTGTTCAGACATCCTAAAACTAAATATTATATGCCTTACGTGTATTTCGCTTGTGTATCACTCAAATTTGGCTTTTACCCTCTATTGATCTCACCTCTCTGCCTTTTTCCACTCAATGGCTTTCACCCCAATTGCTTCAAAGAACGAACCCGAACTCAAAAAAGTTTAAGCCCGAATGATTCAATTCGAGTAAGAGTGAGAATTTTATGAACTATTTGGAAAACTTGAAGAAGGCCTTTAGAGAATGGAATTTGACTCGATATAGAACTTGACACTTTTTATGGAAACTAAGATTGAGTCAAAAATATATTTCTTGAAATCAAATAACAGCTATTTTTTTTTCTTGGACTTGGAATTTTCGTTTTTTTTTTAGATTTCTCGAAAATTCAACTTCGAGAAAGACGAAACAAACGAAATTTAATTTGGATAACAAACGAAGGAAATAACGACTATTGAATTTTTTTGTGACACTTTTTGATTAAAGACTCAAGAACTGGAAGAACATGAAGAACAAGATTAAAGAAGACTCAAGAAAACAAAATAAAGATATAACCTTGATTTTTGGAGCCTAAGCTCTGATACCAGATGATGCAAACCACGTAGCAATTGTAGCTACGCAACCCACAAATTATTGGAATCGACCCAAGAACGCCAAAGAATCACGATTTCGAGATTGATTCAAATTAATTGAACCAAGCAACCAACACAATCAATAGATATGCTGACCTCTTGATCACAATGAAAATAAATTTCACCCAAGATTTGAACAAACAAGATTAACTCGCAAGTTCGGATTTTATTCAATAAAGAATAAGGTTTGAAAGAAAATTGCCTCTCAATAATAATATCAAAGTTGTCTCTGAATAATGAAAATTACATCCCCATAAATAAGGTCAAAATCTAGGTTAAGAGTTCTAATTAAACAAGGAAACAAATAACCAAAAATAAGGAAATAATTAAAACCCTAAATTCACGCGTATTGTTATTTACGGCCGTGACAATTCCCCTTACGGCCGTAAGACTCTTTCTGTTTCACCATTACGGCCGTGAGACTTTATTTACGGCCGTAAGTCTCAATTCTGAAATTCTTGTTTTTGACCCGAGGCTGCGTTACGGCCGTGACAAATCTGCATTACGGTCGTAAGTCCAATTTTCTTCAAAATCACAGTTTTTAACAGTGGACTCATTACGGCCGTAAGAATTATGGGTTACGGTCGTAATTCTTGAATTTTCACAATTTTCTTCGACGGCTTGAATGAGGTTGATCCACTCGTCGTTTTGGCTCGGTCCCAACATGGAACTTACTTCTTTTGACGACACGAATATTGTTTTGGCCATTGTTTCTTGCACTAGCTTTTCCATTGCTTCGTTGGCCCTCTTTGTTTGCAGTCGAGTCATCGGTCCTCCTTTGATTATCAATGGATCTTTGTGCGGGCTTGTGTTCGTGGTCTGGATCACATCAAAAGGCCTCAAGTGAATTGTTTTCTTAGAAGTGGGATTTCATGAGTATTTGAGGTAGTCTTTGTTAAATGAGTTTAGATTAGCCCTCATTATGCACACAAAGTGTTTGTTTCAAGTTCCCTCCTAACTTAGTTTCTTAGACATTGCATATTATGAGTTTCTAAGACAACTATGGTTTTGTGAAATCTAGTTAACTTGTGTTTGCATAAAACATGTTTGTTCAAAGCCTAAATTGAATGTGTGACATTTTTGGTGAGTTATGGTTTCCTAGGCTACGTATAGATTTGAGAAATCTAGGTGGTTAAATATTGTGGATATTTGGCACAAGTGTGAGTGTGTAGGAGTTGATAGATGATATTGCTTGAGGTTGCTCACAATGTGCTTGGTAATATTTGTCATTAGAATTGAACTTCAATTTTAGGCATCATCCTTCCATGTGCAACTATGACCATTGAATACAACAATTGATTGTTACATAGCACTTTCTTATGCAATTATTATATGTGCATCAAATACGTCACTAAGAAAGTTCTATTATATGCTCCAACCTTAGTTCATGCAATTTTTATTCAAGTTTGGGGGAGAAGAAGAGTGAATTCTATAATTCTTGACATTATGCCAAAGTTTTCATCTAACTACCATGTTCTTTCTGCATTAAATACTCTACTTGAGCTAACACTTTGATATTCTTTTTGTAGGGTTCTTCCACCATAATGCCTCCAAGAGCACCCCCATGCTTCCACCCGAAGCCGAAAAGAGCAAGGGTCCCTATGCTTTCATCTGAAGCCGAAAAGAAACCTACTCCAGTATTGCACCTTGCAACGATGAGGAAATCAGTAGCTCAAGTCATTCGACACTAGAATGCAAGAAGGAAAACTTGTTGGAAGATGAAGATGAAGATGAAGATGAAGATGAAGATGAAGATGAAGATGAAGATGAAGATGAAGATGAGGGGGGACATGGAGATGAAGATATACCCCTCTAGGTGGACGTGCCAGTTAATCGACCTGCTTCAGCGTTCCATCATAGACTTGGAAGTCGAGGGGGTGTGAATTTTGGACCAGTATTGAGGCAGGTGCAATCATTGCTTCTACATCAGGAGGAAGCCATTAGTCAGCTGCAAGAGGGTCAGACTTATTTACAAGAAGGGCAGGACATTATCCTTGCTATACTTCAGTCCCTTGATGACCGTCAACGTCGAGATTATGAGGAGATGATGAAGCTACTGCGAAGTTTTCAATGGCCGCAAGATCCTCCACCACCTCCAGAGTTTTGAGTACCCGATACTATCTCTCCTTATATTTATATTTTTCACATTAGGGACTAATGTGTATTTCAAGTTTGGGGGAGGGTAGTATTACAATTCTGAGTTATATATGTGTTTTTGCTTTGTTTTAAATGTCTGGTTGTAGTAACCTTTGTATAAAAAAAACAGTATGCTTGGTTTATGCTGAATAGCCTTGCCGCTCGTGATGAAATTATTTGAAAATGTGGTAATTCATGAACTGTGGACAGGAGTACTATGCTTGATTATTCTTTGAGCACGTCAACTTGATTGCATTTGAATATTTGGTTGCTAGTGTCAATATGAACTTAGAATACTTTCCCACTTGAAACATTTCATTCCGTCTCTTTGACCAATTAGTTAGACAATTTTTCAGTGTAAAACTGGTAGTGGTGACTATCTGGGGGCCTTTTGATTCCACGTGTGCAAAATTGTTGTGTGGAGTGACCTTAGCTGACAGGAGGAAGTTAGGTAATGACCGAATGTTGGTAATCTAATCCCTTGCATAAAGTAAGGACATGCATGCATCTTTTAGATTTATTTCTGTTATACAAAAAGAAAAAGAAAAAAAGAAAAAATAATAATTAGGACATTGCATTCATTTGATACCTTTCTTTGAAGTGTAGTGACTCGAGTGATTAAGCCCGTAGGGGTATTTCAAAATCTGGTACCCTATGGTCAACTGACTTGGGAGTCACTGACCTAAAACTCGTTATAGGGATCATTATTAGCTTAATAAAGAAGGGTACTGCATGAAATTAGAATTTAGTTAATAGTTTGCACATACAGGATTAAGATAACTAGTGAGTTTGATTTACCTAGTGGGTATCTGAAGGTTGGGGAACTCAATTAAAGGAGAATCATCGCAACCCTAGGTAGAAACTATCATTGGTTGGACACACCTAAACTTGAGCGAGAAAGAATTAGTTATTTAGGAAACAACCTTAGAAATTATACCCCAGGTCAGAGAGAAAATAACAAGTTTTGGTGGAAAGTACATCTCACGAAAGGGATAGCGAAATATGACCACAAAGGGTTGGGAGATCACTTATGCGCACTATGATGATTGAGTTGACTGAACACACACACACACATTGAGCATGGATTAGGTTAAGACTGGTATTGCATTGTTTGGATACTTTTCAGGGATTACTAGAGTTTTAACTCCTGAAGCAAACACGGCAAGTTATTTAACATATGTTTGACGTCGAGAGTCGTAGTCAAAATTTTCCATTCCATACTTGAATGAGTGTATTAGCTCTATATTATTCGAGGACGAACAAGAGTTCAAGTTTGGGGGATTTGATAAGTGCAATTTGCACTTATTTTTTAGCCTTAAATTTGTACTATTGTGAGTATTTTAGAATACTGTATTGCTAAATTGGGTGTTTATTTCAATTGTTTTAGGAATAACTCAAATTAGGATGTGTTCTGGTACAAAATAAGGAAAAATGACCAAATCGTACAACAATTGAAAGTATAGGGGACCAATTTGTAAATTTCAAAAACATGGAGGACTTGAGATCCAATTTTGGGAGGACTCAAATGAAGCAAAAGTAGAAGTATGAGGACCAAATTGAAGATTTTAGACACTTGAAGGACTAGGCTTGCAATAAAGCAGAGACTGAATTGCAAAGGTCAAAACAGGGCAACCGTGGGTGCACCACGGTTTGTAAACCACGGTCCGACTGCAATTCTGCTAGAAAATCCGATTTTCGCTATTTTTCATATTTTTCTTTATTTTCTTTCCTACTTTTATGGGCCCAACTTGAAAAATTCGTCTTAAACCTAGTTTACCCTATATAAATACCAAAACAAATCATTTTGAGGGTTCTGAAATTGAGAAGAGAAGAGGTAAAAGCAAGAGGCAAAATCTAGGGTTCCATATTGTTTAAGCTTGGTATCTATTTTCTTGGTACAAGATTCTAAACTCTTTCTTGTCAATTGAAGACATGTTGAATTTTATATTTTGTAATTTTTTTATCTTAGATTCTAGCATGAATAGCTAAATAATTCGTTAGGACGAATGATGTAATTTTGTTTGAATATTATATTACAATTATCTAGTTTTGGGTATATCGTTTTATGGTTTTATTATTGTGTTTTAATACATGAATTGCTTGATCACCAATTTGATGATTTGTGGGTTGTTTTCATAATTCGAGAGGCGAGTTAACATCTAGACCTAGTAATAAAATCCGGCAATTGACAAAATGGTAGAGATACATAGTTGTGGTTGTTGTAATCATTTAAATTTCTTGTTATTGAATGCATCTATTTTGGGCTTATTCTGATCATCATAGAGATATGTGGTTGATCTATCTAGATAGAACCAATTTAAACTCGAGATGGAAATTTTGGATAAAATTGTGAATTCTATTAACACTACTTTCAAAACATTACATGAGAAGAGAAATTGAATAGGATAACAAAATTACTATCGTGAGTCCCAACATTTTCCATTCATAAGAAAAAAAAATCAAATCATTTCAATTGCTTTATTTGTTTTATTTTCACATTTCATTGCTTTCACTATTTCAAAAATTCAAAAATCCCAATCTTGACATTTTTTTTAGGAACTGATTAATTAAAACTAGTAATAAGTAAGTTAGTCCTCGTGGGATCGACATTCCGGACTCAAAAAGTCCACTTTTACTACTTATTCGCTATGTCGTGCACTTGCAATATTTTCACAACAATGAGACAACCCACAGCAGATACATAAGGTATCCTACTCATGCGCTCCACCTCGTCAGAACTTTTAGGATACTGCTCCTTCAACAGGTGAATTCCATGCCGAAAAGGTAACAAACCCTTCTTGGAATTCTGCATAGCAAATCTAACATAACTTTTATTAATGTATGAAGCTTGAGATAAAGCAATGCGCTTATTCTTCCAGTCACGAATGATCTGTATTCCTAGAACAAAGCTTGCTGATAAGTGTATTTTATACACTTATTTGTATGTCTAAATTAGAATTAATTATTGTCGTTTTAGAATAATTGCTATTTAATTCATTTTTATTTGTTTACATTTCAGAAAATATCCCAAAACATGAAGAATGAAGTAATTAATGTGAAAAATGCACAATTGGATGCTAATTTTAGTTTATTTGAGCAATTGAGGAGGTGATGACAACAATAGGGAATCATGCAAGGTGCTAACATGAATAAATTGATAGTTGGAGGACCAAATTGAAGGATTTGAGAGTTGAAATGAGCTAATTGAAAAGATTTAGAAGTTTGAGGACTAAAATGATTGAATTGAAAGTGGAGGGTTTGAGGTGCAAATAAAAGTCAAGGACCTACTTAAATGGATTTCAAACTTGAAAATTGCACCGGAAGATATAACTGTGCGGCCTCGTGAGTTTTTCCTGCTTGATCGCGCGTCTTCTCGTTGAATGGTCAGAACCAAAATATTTTGCCTGCGAGAGCTCGAGAATTTTTCCTGTGAGGCCGCACAGGCTTCTGGCTAGTCCGTAAATTTGGGCTTTTTCACGATTTTCATCTGGTTTTCCTCCTCTTGCACCTAGGTTTTTCCAAAACCTATATATACAACCTATGAGGCACGAAATTGGGACCTTGGCCTCACCTAAGAACAAGCCAAAACTTAGATTTTATCATTCAAATCTTGGGAGATTCAAGCCTAGTTGATTATTTTAATTCCATATTCATTTTTTTTAATGATTCATTGCATGTATTGATTTAATATTGAGTTTAATGCATGAGTTAATTGACCACTAATTCATGATTCAATGTGTTATTTTCATAATCTGAGAGGTGAGTTAATAACATAGATCTAGGTAATAAATCCGGTAATTGAACAAGAGATAGAAATATACTTTTGTTATTATTGTGGTCGTGTAAGAATTCTTATGTGTTATGCATCTAGTTAAGGAATATTCGGACCCTCTCTAGAGATACATGGTTGACTTATTTAGGTAGAATTGATTAAAACTCGAGAGAGGAATTTCAATTTAAATTAGTGAATTCGACCAAATGCATATTTAGAAAATAAAACTAGAATTGGAGTTAATATAATTGGTAGGTGAAATCAGGATTCTCAACTACGTTACAATCATTTTTAAAAATAAAACAAATTCTGCACTTGTTTATTTCTTTATTTTAATTCGTAATTTTAATTTAAAAACCTAAAATTCTTTCGTCCGTTCAAATAAAGTTTAGAACTAAAACAATTCGATACTTATTAGAAGTCCTTGTGGGAACGATAATTCGGACTCTTAGATCTACTTATTACTTTTCACGATCCCGTACACTTGCGGGTGTATCTCTCATAGTGAGATATCGGTGAACAAGTTTTTGAGATTTGATTCATACTACATCATAAGCAGTAAACAATGTCAACAAAATTTTCAATTTTTTTTTGGTTATCCCAATAAAAATCGAATGAATGTCTATAAAAAACATGAATGAGATATGGATGAGATTTTCCACCCCCAAACTAGAAAGAAACATTGTCCTCAATGTTTGTCACATAGATAATGATATGCAGAAAAAGAAAAAAGAGAGAGAACGAGAACTTCCCAGGTGTAGAAGAGATATCTCATTGCTTTGAAGCTTCCTTTTGATAGCACGTTGGATGAATTTGACTCTTACTTGCTTTGCCCAACTTAGTTGGGCGTGTTTTGATCGGTGTTTAACTTGCATACAAAAGATAAATGACATTAGATATCAAAAACAACAATAAGAAACTAAGGAATCTAAATACCACACCCCCAAACTAAAGTTAAAGCAATTTCATGAATTTTTAAAAATGGTCGACCCCACATATTCAAGCCCTGACATCGCCTAGAAAACACAAATTTTTCCAAGACATCTTTTGGTATGTTAAAGTTCATAGCATGATTTGCAGCATATTAAAAATTCAATTCATTTGGAGTTTAATAGGGTCATGCAAAGCTATGGAGAAGTAGGTGACATGAAACAGTTTTTAGGTGTAATGACTTGTAGTGACCTTGCAATGGGGCTGCCATGGTGCTAAATTTGTTTTCATGCAATGAAGTGAAATAATTCATGAACTAAACACACACAATCAATGATAAACATATCATGAAGATAAATGTTCAGGAGATTTTCTCAAATGTGCACAAAAATCTCATTGTGGCATATCATCAAACACTTGGTGTGCATTGTGAAAATTCAAGAATATGCATAAATATGAGTACATGGATGAACCCAAATTCTTTACCTATTAAAACACAATCCACATACTCCATAAACTAATCTAAACCCAAACTTCTTTTTTCACAATTTCAAAAAATTCATGAACTCCAAGAAAATCTCACAATTTTTGATAAAACCATGAATTAAGTGGAGAAGTCATACCTTTGATTGGATTTTGAAATGTTAAAAGCAATTTTGATGACATGCACAAAGATGAGAAATCAATTTTGGAGTGATTTTGGGGAGATAAAACGAGCTTGTGGTGTTTAAAACTGAAAGAGTGAGAAGAAACAAATAAACCTATTGTTCTGCCCAGAAATTGCCTGTGCGACCGAGCAGGCAAAATGTCGAGCGACATTCTGGCCTAAGGTAGCTTTTTTTTTTTTTTTTTGAATTTCAAACTCATGTTAATTACTTCATTATCTATGTTATGACCTATCAGACATCTTCTTCATGAACTAAACTAGTGTATGTGTGAGTTTGAGATGATGATTAAAGCCTAATCTAATGGAAACGTGCAAAATTGAAAACACACCTAAAAATGCAAGACTAGACTGACAAGCAGAAGTGTCTGAACATATAACATGCAAAACACTCAAACAAGTTACCTACAATGCAAATATCTCAAAACAAGTAAATAAACTAATACTTAAAGCATAATAAATAAAAAAGGTAAGAAATGTTGGGTTGCCTCCTAACAAGCGCTCCGTTTATAGTCTTAAGCCCAACTTTTTCTTGATTTCTCAAGGAACTTTAAATAGAGCTTTTGATGACCTTCCTTGTTTGTGACCGTTGAATTTATTCCAATGGTCACCCTTGCTCCAAAATGTCACTTTGCCCATGTCATGTAAGTCGAAACCTCCACTCAATTCAAACTTCAATAAATAGACTTCAATCATCTCCTCGGTGCCAATGATGTAATCAATTTTTTTTCCAGTGGTTGAAGTTAGAGGACTGAATTGTAAAGTCGGAATTCTTAAGTGTCTCCTTGTTTATTTGCTCTTCTATGATCAACTCCTCTTTCTCCAATTGCTATACATTTTTTTTTTGAAGTTTCCTTGAGCTCGATGTCCGGAATTTGATTTTTTGACATTTGGACAAAAATATCTTCATGGAAGCTATTTTCTTTTGGTTGATCCACTCTTTCAAGTTCTTCTTCTTTTTATTCAATTGTTTCAACCAATTTGTCTGGCTCCTCTGATCTTTGCACCTGAATTTCTGGTAATGGAAATGGCTGACTCTCTGCCATGCTTACTGTCCACTGCTCCATCAACATCTTAATTTCAGCTTATTGTTTTTGCAATTCCTGATTTATCAAATCTTGATTTTCAGAATCTTCAGTTTCAGCTTGAATTGCATGTACTGGTGGACACCCCTGCTCTACCATATAATAATTCCCACAACAATGAACCTTCCGTATAGTATCCTTAGGTGCAATAAGGAAATCAAATACAACATGATTTCGCCAACAGAAATCACACATCAGATACATCTGAACTGCTGCTCGATCAGAGTGCCATTGATAACCATTTGCTGCCATCTTGCTGTGTTGCCTCCAACTATTTAAAAATTCATTCAATCTTTGAAAAAGGAAACAATTCACAGCTTCTAAATATATTCTCAAACAAAAAATAAAAATAAAAATAAAAATAAAGTTCAAGCTAAAGCAAGAACTAATTGGTATCGATATTAATTAACAGTCCCCGGAAACGGCGCCAAAAACTTGTTCACCGATATCTCGCTATGCGTGATACACCCGCAAGTGTACAAGATCGTGAAAAGTAATAAGTGAATCTAAGAGTCCAGATTATCTTTCCCAAAAGGACTGCTAACAAGTATCGAATTGTTTTAGGATTAATTGCACAAAATACTAACTTAATCAAACAAAACTGATTTTTACTTATCAAAAAGAAAAATCTGAAAAATACTGGATGAAGTTTCCCCTCTGCACCAGACTCCAGGGCACTCTATCTTTGTCGCCTCTGGCCATTTGCGCACCAGACATGGTCTTCTCCCCGAGCTTACCAGTGCACCACCACTAACTCCCCTCTGCCACCACTGTCACCACTGTTACCACCTCCAACAACATATCGTGACTACAGCCTAAAATCATGAACGCCTTGCCACCTGTTGTTGCTGATTCGCAGCCATTTGGAGACCTGTTGGTTGTAAATAATCCGCATGGTGGTCATACGATGACGGGGAGGGTCCGCGACCATGTTGCCAGCGCGACGACTTCGAAAATGGAAATGGTTGGGTTCGGTTAGTGCGAAAATCGAATTGAAGAAGGTTCAATTGATAATGATTTGGTAGATGTGTGGTTGAGTTGTTGGTGGGGGTGGATTGTAGAAGGTAAACCGCCGGCTAGAGAGGCGTTTTCCGGCGGCAATAGGGCGGTCCGGTGAGAGAAGACCACGGAAATCGCACTGAAGAAGGTTCAATTGATAATGATTTGGTAGATGTTAGGTTGAGTTGTTGGGGGGAGAAGGTATACCATCGGCAAGAGAGGCGTTTTCCGGTGGCAATAGGGCGGTCCGGTGGGAGAAGAACATGGCGAAAAAGTCGCCCCTAGGTCATTTGTGACAGTAGAAAGAATTGAAAAAGTGTAATAAGTATCACATTGTGATACTAGAAAAAAAATAAAAAAAGTATCATAAGTATCAAACTGTGATACTAGAAAAAATTGAAAAAATATCATAAGTATCACAATGTGATACTAAAAAAAATTGAAAAGTATCATAAGTATCACATTGTGATACTAACAAATTTAAAAAGTATCATATTGTGATACTAAAAAAAATTGAAAAGTATCATAATGTGGTACCAACATAATCAAAAGTATCACACTGTGATACTAACATATTTAAAAAGTATCATAAGTATTTTTCCGTTTTCAAGATTTTTTTATAAGTAATTTTCAAGTTTTATAAAATGTAAGTAAATTTCAGTTTGATCTTTAAAAGTAAGGTATTTTTGTAAAAAGTCCTTTGTTTTAGTTCTAAATATGCATTCGGTCGAATTTACTAATTTAAATTGAAATTCCTCTCTCGAGTTTAAATCAATATTCTACCTAAATAAGTCAACCGTGTATCTCTACAGAGGGTCCGAATATTCCTTATCTTGATGCATGACACATAAGAATTCACACACGACCGTAGTAATAACAAAAATATATCTCTATTTCTTGTTCAATTACTGGATTTATTACCTAGATCTATGTTATTAACTCACCTCTCCGATTTTGAAAATAACATATTGAATCATGAATTAGTAGCCAGTTAATTCATGCATTAAATAAAATAATAAATCAACACATGCAATGAATCATTAAAACAAAGGAATATGGAATTAAAATAATCAACTAGGCTACATTGTTCATCCCGACATTGAATTTAACTACACATCATAATTAAACAAAAAAATAAAATAAAAAATATAGCGTTTATTGAAAATAACATAAGAGAATGGAAAGCTTGCACCAAGTATCGACTCTCAACGTGATATTCAACTTGCGCCCCTTTTCTATGCTTGAATAGCCCAAGATTTGAATAATAAAATATGAGTTTTGGCTTGTTCTTAGGTGAGGCCAAGGTCCCAATTTTGTGCCTCATAGGTTGCATATATAGGTTTTGGAAAAAACATAGGTGAAAGAGGAGGAAAACCAGATTAAACTTGCGAAAAAGCCTAGATTTACGGCTCATCCAGAAGCCTGGGCGGCCTCGCAGGAAAAATATTTTGGTTCTGACCATTCAAAGAGAAGTCACGTGACCTCACATGCATAACTCGCGCGGCCGCACAGTTATAAATTCTGGTGCAATTTTCAAGTTTGAAATCCATTTAAGTAGGTCATTGACTTTTATTTGCACCTCAAGCCCTCCACTTTCAATTCAAGCATTTTAGTCCTCAAACTTCTAAATCTTCTCAATTAGCTCATTTCAACTTCAAATCCTTCAATTTGGTCCTCCAACTTTCAATTTATTCATTTTAGCATCTTGCATGATTCCCTATTGTTGTCATCACCTCCTCAATTGCTCAAATAAACTCTAATTAGCATTCAATTGTACATTTTTCCCATTAATTACTTCATTCTTCATCTTTTGGGATATTTTCTAAAATGTAAACTAATAAACACTAATTAAATAGCATTTATTTTAAAACAACAATAATTAATTCTAATTTAGACATACAAATAACTATATAAAATACACTTATCAGTTGCTTTGCCTAAGTCCTTCGTATTAAATTGTTGGGCCAACCACTCTTTCACTGCAGACAACATTTCTACATCATTCTCAATGAGTAATATGTCATCCAAAACTTGGATGCTTGCTTTAATCCATAAATGGATCTCTGCAACTTGCATAGTTTTCCTTCATTCTCTCGAGTGACAAATCCTTCTGGTTGAATCATGTAGACACTTTCGTCAAGACGTCCATTCAATAATGTTGTCTTGACTTCCATCTGCCATATCTCATAATCCATATGAGCATCGATGGATAAGAGTGTCCAAATGGATTTAAGCATAACAACCGGAGAGAAGGTCTCAACGTAATCGATGCCTTCTCTTTGGGTAAACCATTTGACTTCTAGTCTAGCTTTAAAGGTTTCAACCTTTCCATCCACTCATATATTCCTCTTGTAGACACACTTGCACCTAATGGGTTTGATCCCTTTAGGTGCTTATATAAGATTCCATACCTGATTAGAATACATTGATCCTATCTCGGATTTCATGGCACTCTTCCATGAATTTTGCATCCACATCCTTTATCTCATCTTGATAAGATGTCAGATCATCTTCTTGCTCTAAGGAAATCGCCTGATAGGAATCTCCTAATAGAAAGTACCTTGTAGGTTTCCTAACGATTCTCTGACTTCTCTTTAGTGATGGATGTTCTTGGATTTTCTTATTTGTTTTCTCATTTTGATGATCAAGTCTAGTATAGCTTACTTTATTCTCTTCATTCATATCCTGTGCAGTATTCATGGGCAGAGGTAGATCTCCACTGCTCCCACTCATATGTTGCACCTATTACCTTTAGGATATTTATCTAGAATCTCAGATAGTGTCTCAGGGCTAGATAAGCTAGGAGTAGACTCATTTATCTCTTCCAACACAATTTTACATTGAGACTCATTTTCTTCTATTTACTTGTCTTCAAAGAAAGTTGCATTTTTTGGAAACAAATACCTTCTTGCTCTGAGGACTATAGAAGTAATATCTTCTTGTTTCCCTGGGATAACCTATGAATAGGCATTTTTCCATTTCAGGTTCCAATTTCTCAGTCTTTCCATTCAGCACGTGACCTGGACAACCCCAAATGTGAATGTGGTGTAAGTTGGGCTTACGACCATTCTACAACTCTAGGGGAGTTTTGAAAAAATTGACTTAGATGGAACTAAGTTCAAAAGATATGCAGCTGTCTGAAGTGCATATCCCCAGAAGGAAGTAGGTAGCATAGAGAAACTCATCATTGATCGTATCATATTTAACAGAATCCTGTTTCTCCTTTCTGAAACGCCATTCTACTGGGACGTCTTCCGTGCGTTCAGTTGAGACATAATTCCATTATCCAATAAGTATTTATTGAACTTGCTTGATAGGTATTCACCACCTCAATTTCATTGAAGTGTTTTAATACATATACCTAAATGTTTCTCGACCTCAATCCAATATTCTTTGAACTTATCAAATGTTTTACACGTTCAAGACACTAGGTAAATATAGCCATATCTTGAGTAGTCATCTATGAAAGTCACAAAATACTCATGGCCATTTCTAGTGGGCATACTCATAGGACCACATACATCGATATGAACAAATTCCAAGACTTCTTTAGCTCTAAGTCCTTTTGAAGAAAAGGATCTCTTGGTAATTTTAACTTCCAAACATGATTCACAAGTTGTAAGGAATTGACCTCTAAGCCAGTTAGTGGTCCATCCTTAACCAACCTTTTAATCATGTCCATGTTAATGTGTCCAAGCCTTAGATGCCAAAGATATGTCTTATTAGTTTGAGGTGACATTTGTTTTTTAGAGATAGTTATATAATTTTCATGTGTAGTAGCTTTGAGTATGTAAAAACGATTAGATAAATATCTAGCACAAATACGAGCATTATTACGACAAATATTAACTCCAGAAGATGTAGAATCAATGTAATATCAATGCTCATGAAGTTTTGAAATAGATTTCAAATCTCACTTCATTTATGGAATATAATAACAGACTTGCAAAATTAAAGTCCTACCACTATCAAAATTAAAATAAATTGTTCCTACAGCTAATGCTGCAACTACATCCCCCCGTGCTAACGGTGCTTTGAAAATCACTTTTTATGAGGTTTCTGGTTTCCTGTAAAACCTGTACATCAATGTATATATGATTAGTGGCTCCAAAATCTACCCAGGATAATGTAGAATCAATCACTAAACATGACTCAGCAACGAAAGACTCACTTGTAAGTGCCTTTTTGGGCTTAGTACAATCTTTCTTCCGATGTTCCTTGTTGCCACAGTTAAAGCACTTGCCCTTAGGCTGCTTATTTGTTCCAACGTTAGTACCTGCGTTGGTGGAGCGCTTTCTCTTCTTGCCCTTAGCTTTCACTTTAGGCTTAGAGACACCACCTGTAGTAATCACTACTTGACCACCTTTATCTTTCAAACCTAATTCCTTGGGATGAAGCTGATTTATTAACTCGCTCAATGACATGTCAAGTTTGTGCATATGATAATCTATCTTGAACTGTGAGAATAGAACAGTCACAGAAATAAGCACCATGAATTTTTGAGTTTCCTTGTCAATTTTAGTCCCAAGGACTTCTGCCTGGTTAAATAGTGCAATCATGGTGATAATGTGTTGTTTAAACGGCGTCCCTGGGTTCACGCATATGTTCTGAAGGCCACAAATTACCTTAAAATGATCTTGTCTCCCTCTCTTTCCAAACATCTCTTGAAGGCTTTCCGTTATGTCATAAGTGGAGGCAAAGTGGTCATATTTCTATTGCCATACATTATTCATAGATGCCTTAATGTAGTAGCATGCCATCTTATCAGCTTTTATCCACTTATCATAATTGTCCTTTTTTAGATTTAGGGGCGTTAGTAGCAGGTTTATCGGGACATTCCTCATTGAGCAAAAAATCAACGTTATCAGCATTAAGTACGATCATTAAGTTGCATTTCCAATCATGGTAGTTATCTCCGTTCAGCGTGTTTTCTTTCAGTATTGTCGATAATGGATTGAGAGACATTTTTGTAATTGAAAATAAATAAGCAATCATTAAATGTAAGTCCTCAAGTACCATATTTCATTCCTTTTTGCCTTCTAATTGCATCCAATTGACTCCTAAAAGTCCTCAAGTATCTTATCTTGATCCGAATCAACTATTGATTATTTACAATTTGGTCCTTCTTATTTTAATTTGTATACTTTAGTCCTTGAACTTCTAATTTCTTCCAATTTGGTTCTTTCTTTGACTTTTCTTCCAAATGACTTGTTTTTGCTTCATTTCCTTTGTTTTCTCGACTTTGGATTATTTCTGAAATACAAATAATATTAACTAAATAAATAGCAAATATTCTTAAACAAACAAATAAAATCCTATTTTTAGAATAGAAATAAGTGTATAAAATACACTTACCAATTAGTGTATGATGCATGAATGCATAAGTAGTCCTATTAAATCTACAAAAACACCATGATGACTTAATTCTAATTAACCATTGCCCTGGCTTTAGGTAAGATCACAACAAATTCTCAATTAAGCTGAAAAATTAATTTCACTTATTTTTATTGTTACCCAGGCACCAAGTACCTTAACGTAAAAATTTGTAACGTTTCTTTTGTTCATCAACCTTAAAAGGAAGAACCTCTTTAGGAGGTTTAATATTAAGGTGATCTTAAGTGTATAACCTCTGTCCAGATTCAAAAATATATCTTGATTCCAAAATATTGCCATCTTTAGGATGATCGACCATTTTAATCAATATTTTTTCAAATCCTCCACTTAGGGATACATTCCTAAAATCAAAGTACTTACACCTTCCTTTAGAGAGGTCGACCAATGAAGTCGGCTCGAGGCAAGATATTTTATTTTAGATGTATCGACACGAGGACTTAATATTTTTATTTGAAAAAATGGCTTTTGTCTTTTAAAATAATTATCAACCATTATTTAAACATATTAAAAAATGGATTTAATAACTTAAGGCTTCTTTTTTCTTAATCAAAATGTTTTGATAAAATGGTGTACCTTGTGAAGGCATGAAACATATAGAATCCTAGGTCGATGTTAATAATTCAAATTTATATGAATAATGTATGACATTCATTCAAATATAGCATCCACAAAGCGATAAATAAATTAAAGCATACAGTCAATTTGTTTGTGGCCAGACTCAAAGATAAAAACTAAATTACAACTTTGGGTTCAAGTCCGAATAATTTAATTTCCTCCATCTTCATCACTTGGTCAAGTTGGGTTACCACTACATCTGATCCATGATCTATAAAATTTTTCCATCAAGTCTCCAACACATTTATTGGGCCAAACCCATGTGTGTTTATGTAACCCAATATATCTAGATATTGGGCCCCTATGTATCATCGAAATGGACCAAATGGATTTGACCTAAATCAGACATGGGCCAAGACACTACGAATTGAACCAAACAAGAAGGAGACATGAAAATGTACCGAGCGCTGCTCCAGCAGCGCATAAGGGCGTTGTTGGTCAGTGCCCAGTGCTGCTCCGGCAGTGCCTTCGCAAGCCACAGTCGAATTCATTTTTTTTAAATACAGAATTAAATAAAACCTGAATCTATAAATAATATTACAATTGGTCCTATATCCTATAATGCGAGATTTACAATTGATCTATTACAGACTCAAAAAACAAATACAAAAATAAACCATTGGCCACAAACAATTGATATACCCTAACGCCATTAATCTAAATGAATTCATCATGACATTTAACATTCATATAAACATCTATTTAACATCGAGTGTTAAATACTAAGTTTTCACCGATATCTCGCTATGAGAGATACACCCGCAAGTGTACGGGATAGTGAAAAGTAATAAGTGGACCTAAGAGTCCGAATTATTGTTCCCACAAGGACTGCTAAAAAGTATCGAATTGTTTTAGTTCTAAACCTTATTTGAACGAACGAAAGAATTTGAGGTTTTTAAATTAAAACTACGAATTAAAATAAAGAAATAAAAAAATGCAGAATTTGTTTTATTTTTATAAACGATTGTAATGTAGTTGAGAATCCCGATTTCACCTACCAATTATATTAACTCCAATTCTAGTTTTATTTTCTAAATATGCATTCGGTCGAATTCACTAATTTAAATTGAAATTCCTCTCTTGAGTTTAAATCAATTCTACCTAAATAAGTCAATTATGTATCTCTTCCTTATCTAGACGCATAACACATAAGAATTCTCACACGACCGCAGTAATAACAAAAGTATATTTCTATCTCTTGCTCAATTACGGGATTTATTACCTAGATCTATATTATTAAGTCACCTCTCGCATTATAAAAATAACACATTGAATCATGAATTAGTGGCCAGTTAACTCATGCATTAAACACAATAATAAATCAACACATGCAATGAATCATTAAAACAAAGGAATATGGAATTAAAATAATCAACTAGGCTACATAGCTCATCCCGACATTGAATTTAGCTACACATCATAATTAAACAACAAAAACAATAAAATTTAGTGTTTATTGAAAATAACATAAGAGAATGGAAAGCTTGCACCAAGTATCGATTCTCCACGTGATCTTCAACTCGCGCCCCTTTGCTATGCTTGAATCTCCCAAGATTTGAAAAATAAAATCTGAGTTTTGGCTTGTTCTTAGGTAAGGCCAAGGTCCCAAATTCCTGCCTCATAGGTTGTATATATAGGTTTTGAAAAAACCTAGGTGAAAGAAGAGGAAAACCAGATGAAAATCGTGAAAAAACCCAGATTTAAGGCCCAACCAGAAGCCTGTGCGGCTTCTCAGGAAAAATTCTCGAGGTCTCGCAGGAAAAATATTTTGGTTCTGACAATTCAATGAGAAGTCAAGCGACCTCACAGGAAAAACTCATGCGGCCACACTGTTATAACTTTCGGTGCAATTTTCAAGTTTGAAATCCATTTAAGTAGGTGCTTGACTTTTATTTGCACCTCAAGCCCTCCACTTTCAATTCAAGTATTTTTGTCCTCAAACTTCTAAATCTTCTCAATTAGCTCATTTCAGCTCTCAAATCCTTCAATTTGGTCCTCCAACTTTCAATTTATTCATTTTAGCACTTTGCATGATTCTCTATTGTTGTCATCACCTCCTCAATTGCTTAAATAAACTCCAATTAGCATTCAATTGTGCATTTTTCCCATTAATTACTTCATTCTTCATCTTTTGGGATATTTTCTGAAATGTAAACAAATAAACACTAATTAAATAGCAATTTTTTTAAAACAACAATAATTAATTCTATTTTAGACATACAAATAGGTGTATGAAATATACTTATCATTGAGCTTTTATTCCTGAAATCATACCTGCATTTCGAATATTTAAGCGATCTCCTTAACTCCACAATTAGAGCAACATATTACTCTTGCAATACGTCATTTATTAATTCACTTTTCTTTTGTTCCCAATAAACAAAGTTATTGATCATATAAATGATTGATCTCACTTATAGTATATCAAAGTCCCTAAGGATTGTTACATAATAAATACTATCCAAGATATATTAAGACAATTTATATGATAGTCACGTGAAATCTCAATTCCTAAGCACGGTCATGCTAGAAAATTAATTTCACGATGGTCTAGTCCATTATACTTATCCCGAAGTATATCAATGTTATTACTCACAACTCAACTAGTCGTTACGATTAAGGTAAATCATCTATTCTTATTAATTAGAGTAATAATCAAATGAACCTCAATAGAATAAAGTGCTCATCTTTATTCAAGGTTTAGAACTAAATTATTCTCGATTGAAATATAATATTAATCTTCTATTCTTCTAAAGTACTAATATTATATTTTCTTTAAAACAATTGAAGGCCCTTCGTTACAGCTTATATATAATAATGAATTGTAAATTTAAATAAATGTCAAATATTATATCAAATATAAATAATCTTTTATTACATTACAGTAAATTCCTAAAGCTTTTGGGTACAAATCCCAACAGTTTTAAACTTAAAGTACAACAACATTTAATCTCAAAACCTAGCTTTAAACACTCACAAAGTGATCATTTCAAACCATTAATTTCAACAGATTTTTTGAACATGTTATTGCCTTGTAACACACTTCACGTGTGGTGAACCCAGAATATGACTTAATCTATTAACCAACTTTAGGCATAACATTCCACCATATTTATCTTAGTAACTCCTTTAAAAACTCTTTAAATTTCCATTTCTATTACTTCTACAAATTTTCATTTGCTCTATACGGCATCTTCAATATCAATTTGTGATCCTAATACCTTAAGCTTTACACTCCAAGTTGAACCATACTATAAACCACTTTCACATAATCACATGCCATCAACAATAAAATTTAATATCCCAATTCAAAAATCAGATTTATTGTATCAACAACTCTCATAAAAACATGTAAATACCTTCATTTAAATTTCAAAATCTGCACTTAAACTTTTTGCCAAGTTCAACTTCTTTTACTTCCTAACCTTCATCCAAACATTTCTCCACTTATAATCATATTCAAAATATATCTAATGGTTGTTATCGTCCTTAAAACATAATTCTCAACATCTAAAATATAGCACAACATCAACAAAACTCAACAATGTCATTGTTGTTTTACTCAAACATTTCATCAAACACTTAGAAGTCATTTGTGTTCTTAACTTTCAATCTTAAACGTAGTTTATCAAATCAATTAGAAACATATTAGAATCTAGAATATAAGGACAACACTTCAACACCATATGAAAACTTAATACAATATTACACAAATCAAGTTTCACTCTCCTCTTGAATCTAAGAAGGAAAATTCATGCTTTGAGAAGTCAAGTATCAATCAAAGCTGCTTCCCCTCTCTTTCCTTCCTCTTTTCCCTCTTTTCCCTCTTCTTTCCCCTTCCAAATTTTCTGCCAGAATTCTGTCCCTTCACTGCCTCTCGGTTCTCCCTTGTGTTTCCACCGAATGTGTGAGAAAAATGGGCTAAATCATTCCTAGAATCAATTGTTTCAATCATCTTCAACTTTACTAATTTCAAACTTAAGTAATCAATCCAAATTCCTAATTTAAACCTTGAACAACAAGAAGAGATTACCGTTACTTACCTTAGGAGATTGAAGAGAGTATTCAAGAACCCATTCCTAGCTCAACTAGATAGCACTTCACGGTTTCACAATCTTCGTTTCTCTCCTTCTCGGTTTCTCTCTTCTCTCTGTTTTTGGCCGATGAAGAACAAGAAATGGGCTAAAATTTCGTGCTATATAGGTACATATATGATATGTATGAAAACAAGCCCCATACTTTCAAGTTTGCATAAGTTGGTCCTTATAAATTTGAAACTAAGTCCCCAAATTCTCTTTTCTATTATTTAAACCCTATAACTCTTAGTAAATAATACTTACTTCTAACTAAAATAAGTTGAGGTACCAAACATACCCTTAAGGTAATAATAGAGAAATGACAAGTGTCCCCTTCTTGTATTATTTTATTGCTAAAAATTTCAGATTTTCTATTTCAAGGTGCCACTTTTGGATCAATATTTGAAGGTGAAGATGAAGTTCATTTAGGTCACTCTTATATCGTTGGAAAGTTCATTCTACAAGCTTTGTAACGGTTACACATGCAAAGAAAATGGATCACTCCATAGTTTGTACCATTTATCCAAAGTTGGCTGCTCGACAAGGTCCCACACATAGCCAAATTTCTGGATTTTTCAGCACTTCTACAATTTCAAGTATGCAACTTCGACTCGATATTTGAAGCACTTCCCAACTTCAATTGTGCTTGAACTTGATACCAATATGTACATCTCATTGTGTACTATAAGGTAGTATAACATGCAAAGACATCAGATTATCATGTTGCTCTTACTGTCCTCTCAAACATGGTTACTCAACCATAACTTTACACTTAGAATTATTTTGAGGATTTTCATCATTCCAACTACTTCTCACATGCAACTTTAGCTCGATTTTTGAAACACTTCTCGAACTTAAATGTATCCAAATTTGATATCAATGCTTAGATCTCATCATGAACTATAAAATGATATAACTTGCAATGACTATAGATCACTACATAATCCACACAATGATCACAAAGTCATTTTCATCAAAATGGAAAAGCTATAATTAATAGGAGTTTCTAAGATTTCCAGCTTAGTCCTCAATTATGAAATTCAATCTTATTGAGTTCAATATCATATATATAACTTTCTTTTATGCCAATTCAGTCTCCAAAATTAAAAATAATGCCAATTTCTTCCATTTTCTTATAAATTATGTATCATCTTGTCATACAAAACGTGGAATTGGCTATTTTTTAAGAAAAAACTTGATTTCAACTTTCTAATTAATTCAACACAAGTACAAAATTTCTGAGTTGTTACACTATTTTAAATGACTTTCCAGCTAGATTTCTTATACGCTTCACAAAATTTGATGAGAGTGATTTACCCTTGAAATTATTCATTCGACCAATTTAAATGAGTGTCAATTAAATGAATGAACTTCATTGGGCTTTCAACAAATTCAAGAAGATGAAAAAAATTGCTATGAAGTTGTCATTGTCCCTTTGTCAACAATCTTGAATTCGGACATCAAGCTCGAGGAAACTTCAAAAAAGGAAGAAGAGCATGTTGAGAATGAGGATTTGATTTTAACGGTGAACAAAATAGCTGATCAGGGTGGCACTATCAATCATTCCTTGGACTCAATTGATTATCTGAAAATTGATTTTGTGCTAGGTTCCGAAGAAGAGGTTGAAATTTATGTACTTGAGTTCTAGATGAATGGTAAAATTTCCTCTGATTTTGAACAAGGCAGCATCGAAATTTGGGAAAAAGTATGAATGGGTGCAAAGGCAACTTCAGCAAATATAGTAAATTATCAAAAGCCTTATTTAGAGTGTCTTGAAGCATTGTTCAACAGTCAAGCTTGACACTATAAATCAAGCACTGAAGGGCTATAACCCAACTTCTAAACCCTAAACTTTTGTTCTTTAATTTTGATATCATATAGTTTGCATTAGCAGTTAGGACACATTTCCCACAATTTTTGTAGAGTTTTTCTTGCTTTGAATAAAATTTTGTCATTGTTGCCCCATCATTAATAGATTTTTACACAAAAAATGAAAAAAAAAATTCCTTATTTATAAGGTTACACCAAGATTTTGATTTTTAAAACAATTTGTAAAACTCACATTTTCCTATTTATAGGATTTTTGCAGAAAGGTACCCTTTGTTAAGATAATTTTTATAAAAGTTGGAGATTGCAAATCTTCTTGGTGTGGATTCATTGCTAGTTTTTATACCTTATATATTATCACTAATGTCTATTTTGAATTCTTACAAGGAAAGTTCTAATCTAGCAATGAGAAAGAAAAAAGGTTGTCTTGACATCCAACGGGCATAATTATCAATGATCTCTACCAACTTCAAGCCATACCCCGGGAAGTAAACTCTACTTTCTTATATTTTTTTTAGTTAAATAATTTTTTGACACATTGAGGACAATGTGATACTTAAGTTTGGAGGTGTGCAAAAAGATTTGTGTTAAATTTTCACTTTTAGTAAAAAAAATAAAAATAACAAATTTCTGTTTTTGCATGTTTGTTAAGTTTAATAGCATTTCCGGTACTTCATGTTTGAAATTGTGTGATTAATGAGATGTGGAAAAATATGTTATACTTGGAGTAATTTGATTCATGCTAGATTATTATTTGAGTACATAGTCAATTTAATTATCGCGCATAAAGGTGGCACTTGAATAGAAATGATAGGTTGTAGTATGGAACAAAGGATACAAACCCATATGAAAAACACCACTCAATGACTTGACCAATTAGTTAGATAGTTTAGGGGTGTAGAACATCCGGTAATGATTATTTAGGGTTGTTTTGATTCCACATGTGCAAAAATTATGTGTGGGGTGATTTTGGATGACTCATGGAAGCTAGGTAATGACCAAATGATGATAATCTAATCCCTTGCATAAAGTAGGAACATGCATGCGTTTTTACTTCTCTCTATAGCCTTTTTGACTTAAGTTAGTAAGCCTTTAAAGGTATTCTATACCTGGTACCCTATGGTCATTTGACTTCGGAGTTACCTGCCTAAAACTCACTACATGGGTCATGCAGAAAGCTTGAGAGAGGGGTAAATCATGTAGAGTTATTTACATTTAATAAATAAAAAAAGACAAAAAGGAAAAGCATTATTAGGATATTGCATTCATTTGACACTTTTATTTAGAGTACATTTGACTCGAGTCACTAAGTTCGTAGGGGTATTTCTATACCTGGTGCCCTATGGTCAACTGATTTGGGAGTCACCGACCTAAAGCTCGTTACAGTGGTCATCTTTGCTTAATGGAGAGATGTACTGCATAAAAATAGTGTTTAGTTATTAGGTTGCATAAATGGGATTAAGATTGCTAGTGAGTTTGAATTGCCTAGTGGATATTTGATGATTTGGTCACTCAAATTAAAGGAGAATCATTGTAAATCTAAATAGTTGTTGTTGCTAGTTTGACAGTCCTGAACTGTTTAGGACTATCGTGTTTAGGCTAAACACGAGGGGGGAAATGAGTTAGGGATTTAGGAAACAACCTTAGAAAATGTACCCTAGTTTAGAGAGAAAATAATAAGTTTGGGGGGAGTGCATCCAACGAGAGGGAAAGTAAAATTTGACCACTAAAGGTTGGGAGATCACCTATTTAGCGCAATATAATGATTGAGTTGACTAAACACACACGCACGACGAGCATGGATTGAGTTAAAACTTGTATAACACTTTTGAAGACTTTTTCATGATTAGTAACAGTTTTAAATCTTGAAGTAAATTCGGCAAGCTATTTGACAAATATTAGTTGTCATTAATTTTATTTTTTTGTTATATTTGTGTGATTTTATGCTTTATCTTATTCAATGACCAACAAAAGTTTAAGTTTGGGGATTTGACAAGTACGTTTTTCGTACTTATTGTGATCTCAAATTTACACAATTGTAAGTATTTTAGAGTTTAATATTTCTTCTTAATTGTTTATTTATTTTGATTGTTTTAGGAAAAACTCGAATTTGGAGGAGATTGAAGCAAAACGAGAAAGTCATGTGCGAAGTATGTGCATAAATCAGTGCACAACTTTTAGTATAGATATCTCTATTGAGCCCATAATATATCATTGGAAAGATAATTTATTTAGAGTCCAACACAATAAACGGAGCACAATTCGGAATTGTAGATCAAAAGTTATGCGCATTTGAAGTTCAGCTGACGGACCAGAAATTTCAACGGCAGGTCAACCGCAGTCCTGTCTTGGCCTTATTTTTCGTGGCCCAACCGCGGGTTTGCAACATGTGACCCACCTGTAGGGTTTTTCACGATTTTTTTTTTTTTTTTTTTGGTTTTCAAGCACAACAAGGATCAAACCACTTTCTTGACTTCTAAACTATAAAAAGACCTAGTTTAACTTTAACCTAGAAGAGAGTTCCCGAATTAATGATTCATAGACATTCTACAAGAAATCAAGGATAAATTCTTAGAAGCCAAAGGATAATTCAAGAACTTGGGATGAAGATTGGATCTTGGTGCAAGAATTATTCCTTCTTCTCAAATCAATTCAAGAATTTGGTGATGTTGTCAATTTTTCATTCTTTTTTTTCTTTAATTATGTGTAAATAGATCTATTTGTTGGGATGAACAATGTGACGTTGTTTGAATATTCAATTTAATTCTCAAGTTTTTGGGTTTATGTGTTAATTTTATTATTCAGTTTAACGTATCAATTTCTTGATCACCAATTTGATGAGCTGTGGGTTGTTTTCATAATCCGAGAGGTGAGTTAACACGTAGACCAAGTAATAAAATCTGGTAATTGATGAAAGGGTAGAGATACATAATTGCGGTTTTCGTGAACATTTTGAATTCTTGTCACTGTATGCATCTATTTAGGGCTTATTCTGACCAATCATAGAGATATGTGGTTGACCCATCTAGATAGAACTAATTTAAATTTGAGTTGACTAAAATTGTGAATTCGATTAAATACTACTTTCGGAACAATACATAGATGAGAAATTAAATAGGATAACAAAGTTACTATCGCAAGTCCTAACATTTTTCATTGATAAGAAAAATCAAAATCAAAATCATTTCAAGTGTTTTATTTATTTATTTTCACATTTCATTGCTGTCACTATTTTAAAAATTCAAAAATCAAAATCTTGCCATTTATTTGTGTTAACTTATTTGTTATTGGAATTTCCTATTTTTTCTACAAGTTGTAATTTAAGTAGATTTAATTTAATTACTAAATATGTGGATTTAGTAATTTATTAAATTAAATTAAATTACTTAAATGTTTCTTGGACGTAATATTTTTATCTCCTATATATTTGTGATAATAACTTAATTTTGGAGATAATTTTTGTTGCTTATTTTGTTTGAATCAAGAAATATTGATCAAGATTTGTTGCATTAGAATCAAGAAATGTTGATCACCAAATATTGTGATAATCTTGTGATTGGGCCGAGTATCTTGATGATTTGATTCTTGGTATCCAAGTTTATCACTTATGGTAAGATTTGCAAACAACCTTGAGTATCTTACCTTATCATCACTTATGGTAAGATTATTTGATTTATGATTATCTTACCTTATTGTCTGTTATGGTAAGATTCTTGATTTATCTTACCTTATCTTATTCTTGATTTTATTACAGAAAATCAAGATTTGGTGCAAGTAGGATTCTTGATCAACAAGCAATCCAATTGCACATAAATAAGGGAAACGTGGAAAGTTTCCCTAGACGTGTAAAATTCAAGAAATTCGTGAGGTGCTCAAAGATACATGTCCCCTACATTGCTGGGTTGTTGGTTCTCTGGGAGGAAATTATCAATCACTTAGAGAAGAGAAGACGTTCAGCCTAAAGATCAAACAGGAGGTTTAAATCAAGAACGGGAGTTCACGTGTGCTAAAGTACATTGCAGTTCAAAGAAAGCTGTTGAAGAGTGGTGGGACGCCAGCTCATATTACACGTCATAGAAGGATCAGAGAGTGATTTATTTCTTGGGTGTTTGATAAGTCTATGCATAGATTTATCATGTAGCTTAGATTGATTTATGTAAACATTTTTCTTAAAATAGTGATTGATTTTTGTCCGCATGGTGCGGGCACAAGGTTTTTGATAAGTGTGTTTTACACACTTATTTTGCTTTTAAATTGACAATTTAATTGACAAATTGAGCGAATTTCTACTTATAAATTGTGCTTATCTCGTACAATTAGGTACAACCTCAATTGGAAAGAAAATGGACAAGATTGGAGAGCAATTGAGCGAAAAAAAGGAGCAATTTTGATGTTCAAGGATCTAATTGAAAGAAATCAAAAGTTCGGGGACTCAATTGCAGCATCTCAGAAAGTTGGAGGACTAAAGATGCAAATATTTTCTCCCATTTTTGTTCTTCTTTCTTTTCTTTGTTTTTGTTTTATTTTGTAATTTAGTTTGTAGTTTATTTTTGTTTCCAAGTTGCTAGCACCCATTGGATCAAAGAAGCAAGAAGTCAAGTAGAAATACAAATCAAAGTTCAAGGAATTTGGGGGCAAAAACCAAGGGAAGTGATTTATTTCATTATCTTGTATTTTTAATCTTTGATTTTTATATTTTGTGATGTATTTTTGTAAACCTCAACTTTTGTGCAATATATTTATACAATGGGCTAGTTGTTTTATGTTGGGATGATTGATGTAGCATAACTTAGTTTAAGTAATTTTAATGTTTGTTTATTAATTTTGAGCTTATTTCATGTGTGTTTGTTATTGAGATTATTTCATGTGTTTGATTGATCACCAAATATATGTTTTGTGAAATGTATGGTAATCGAGAGATATTGTGCATTTTAGACCAAATAACAAATGCTCTAGGTTTTTTTAAGGATAGAGATATACCTTAAACCCTAGATGATTCATTGAGCTATTTTCACAAAGAGTTAATGCAATTGATTGGGCTTTAATGTACATAGAGATATAGTAGGTTAAACCAATTGATTAGGGTTAATTTCACTCAAGAGAGGTAATTAGCTAAACTTGGAAAATCGGGTCTAACATTGTAAATGAGTACTTTATTAATTTGCATGTATTGAGAAATTACTTAAGCGAGAGTTAAGTGAAATCATGAATCCCAACTATTTTATCTTTCATTTTCCTTATTTTAATTTGGTTTAAAATTAGTTTCGTTAATTTAGAATTGTCAAAAATCCAACTTTTAATTGTGTGTTTCATCTATTAAGATTAAATTAACTAGAGTATAATAGAGTATACATTCCTCGTGGGATCGACAACCCGGACTAAAAAAGTCCACTTTATTACTTGTACGCTACATGTGCGCTTACGGTACACTATTTTGAGCGAACAAGTTTTTGGCGCCGTTGCCGGGGAATGTTTTTACTTTGATTATTACTTTAGTTGATTTTAGTTTTAACAATTTGTAATTATTTTTGCCTTTGGTTAACCACCACTATTCTAATCTTTTTCGTGTTTGGTTTTCTTTCTATGCATATTTGATTCTAACATTGGCAAAATAGGAAAGCATTTGCAATGATCAATCTCAACATGGGTGATGAATACATGCTTGAAGAATATTCAAGTTGTGAAATTTGTTACAAGATGCATTGTAATGGACAATGTTTGTTTTCGGGCAATAGTTTGATTACGTCGAAGATTATTGGGTTTAGACAATATTTGAAATGCCGAAAACAAGCAATTGATACATTGGATGTGAGTTACATGCTCTTGGCGGACTGTGTACCGGATGATTGGGATGAGGACATCACTCTTAGGAGATGGTCCTCCATTATTGAATGAAAAGGTACTTGCAAATTATTACAATGAGCTTGCCAATTTGGATGAAGATGATATGCTTATGGGGGATGCCATGTATTGGGAAGAATTTCGAATGTGGGGGTATAATCCATCTTGGGGATTAATAGGAAAAACTTGTCATTGCCCATTAATTCAAATTTTGGATCGGTCATTCAATCTAAGGAGACTTCAACTAATGGAGATGAGCTTGAAGAGAATGATAATTTAGTCACAATAGAATCACTTGGAGAAGTGGCAATTAATGAGGAAGAGATCAAATCAAATTCTTTCAACTTCATTGATTGTCCAATAATAGAATTTGTGATTAAGTCACTTGAGGAGGAGCAAGTCTACATTGTTGAGTTTGAATTGGATAGAATAGGCAAGTCCCATGACATTGGAAGGGGCATTGTGCAAGTATTTCGAATCAATGAAGAGTGGGGCAAAACCAAAAGAAGAAAAATGGGGAAGGCATCAAAAGCTATATTTAGAGTGCTATGAAGAATCTATGCGGAGAGTCAAGCTAATGAATTTAAAATAAGCGCTTAATGGGAGGCACCTCATTCTCTATCCTTTACTTGCTTTTTTTTTTTTTTTTTTTTTTGCATTTTATTTACTTTCTTGCAAATAAGTTGGTTAGGTCCTAGTCTCTATCTTCTACAATTATTTTCCCCAAATTGGGTAGTGTGAAATAGCTCTAATACATTCTCATTTAATTCTAGCATATTCTCATATCAAACTTTCAAAGTCAAATATTTGTTTAAAACTCATTTTTAAATCACTTGTTGCATAGTATATTTTATCTTCAAATGTGATTTAATGTTGAGGTGGATGGGCAAATTAAATTGGATTGATGAGATAGAATTGAGATGTTGAATATGATTTAAAATTTTGGATCATTCACCATTTAATATCTACTTTTTTCTTGTGTTTTCATAGGATGCTCACAAGGTGTTCGGTGAAATGCCTCATTGGAGAAAATTGTGCTAAATCGATTGGGGGCTTCAACACAAGTTTAGGGGTGGATTGTTGGTGCTTGCAATGAGATGTTCACATATCCAATACTACTTATGAGTGCCACACCACTTCTTGGGATGTCTAGTAACTTCTTTCCTCTTACTTTGATTTTATTTTACACATTGAGGACAATGTGCATTTCAAGTGTGGAGGTGATTTCCTATTGTGTATTGACATGTTAGATAGCCTTGCCGGCCAGGATTACTGGATGTTTAAAATTGTTATTGATTTATGATTTATGACCAATATGCTACTTGTGTCTATTTTTATAAAATACTTATCCATATAAGATCCTAATTATCTTGAGCACTAGTCATGATTGATTGTTGGTGAAGTTTGGGAATTGTTGAAGGGTGAAGAGGGTAATGGAGTAGAAGAACTAGGTTGTGATCTTGTATTTTAATTTTTATCAACCTATCCAATATTTCCTAAAACTCTAAATCTCTTGATCCTATTGTAAGACAAGTTTGGGGGTGGTCAACCCGGTGAAGGAGTTGGTCTAGACGTGTAGTGATTCCATGCATGTTGGAAATACATTTTGTGTGGAGTGTATTTCGCCAAGTATAAGCTAAGTAATGACCGTATGCTAAAGTTCTAAGCCCATTTTAATTTTTGCATTCCATTGCCCTATCTCGAAGCCTTTTTGACTCGAGTAATTAAGCCCGTAGGAGTATCCTGAAACTTGGTACCTTAAGTTTGAAACTTGGGAGTCACCGGCCTAAAGCTCGCTACATGGGTCAATTAGAAAGCTTAATGAGTAGGGTACTCACACACACACTTGAAAGAAGAAAAAAAAAGCACTTCATTATTGCATTTGCTTAATAAGTCTACCTCACTTCGTAGCCTTTTTGACTCGAGTTATTAAGTCCGTAGGGGTATTTTGAGACCTGGTACCTTTTGATCTTAACACAATCGGGGAGTTTCCGACCTAAAGCTCGCTACATTGATCAATTAGAAAGCTTAAGGGAGTGGGGAAGGCGCGATCATTCATCACTTTAGTTTTTAGAAATCATGCATTTGTACTTGCATAAAGGTTTTTAGATTAATAGTGGGTTTGAATTGCTTAGTATAAACTTGAATGTCAAAGCACTCATTTAGTGGAGAGTCAGTGCATTTCTAGATTGTCGAAATTATCAGTAAAACGCACCCAAACTAGAGTGGAAAAAGAAAAGAGTGATTTGAGAGTACCCTCTAGAATTGCATCCTGGGAGAGGAAAAAAATATTTATTAGAGAATGAATGTCACGAGTGGGAAAGAAAAAGAATTGACCACTAATGGTGGGTTTGTTTTGACTTGAAACCTCTTTACTCATCAATATTCTCGAAACTTAATTGACAATTGAAAGTGACTTTGCACACACACACCGATCGAACTCGGATAAACTAAACTTCTTTTTGGTAGCATTGTTCGGAATCATACTTTTGAATTGATTATACAATTTTACACTCATGAGAAATTTGTAAGTTATCTAAAATTGTTGATCTATATTTCACGTTACTTGACTGCACTAGTAGATAATTTTGCTCGAGACGAGCAAAAGCTCAAGTTTGGGGGTGTGATAAGTGTGTTTTACACACTTATTTTGCTTTTAAATTGACAATTTAATTGACAAATTGAGCGAATTTCTACTTATAAATTGTGCTTATCTCGTACAATTAGGTACAACCTCAATTGGAAAGAAAATGGACAAGATTGGAGAGCAATTGAGCGAAAAAAAGGAGCAATTTTGATGTTCAAGGATCTAATTGAAAGAAATCAAAAGTTCGGGGACTCAATTGCAACATCTCAGAAAGTTGGAGGACTAAAGATGCAAATATTTCAAGGGCATAGTTGTAATAAAAGTCAAAATTCGAGGACTAAATTGATGAAGACAAGAAGTTGGAGGACCCAATTGCAAATCATGGAAGGACGGAGCTGCCAGGTGAACCACGCAATCGCGTGTCTCGACCAGGTCGCGTTCGCGAAATCAGGCCAAAAATCAACCCGAGAGTTTTCAGCCTAACCACGCGATCGCTAGGCATTCAGCCATGCGATCGCGTGGTCATAATTTTGAAAAATAATTTGGGCCGACCCGGTGCGACCCGGTTCGGCCACAAATGTTGAGAACGCAGATCTAGGCGAGAATGGGTCTTTTTAGGGCACTTTTTGGCTAGGGTTCATAACTTTTTATCGCAATTTTTATCTCCAAACCGTAGCCTCTTCTCCCATTTTTCTTCTTCTTTCTTTTCTTTGCTTTTGCTTTATTTTGTAATTTAGTTTGTAGTTTATTTTTGTTTCCAAGTTGCTAGCACCCATTGGATCAAAGAAGCAAGAAGTCAAGTAGAAATACAAATCAAAGTTCAAGGAATTTTTGGGCAAAAATCAAGGGAAGTGATTTATTTCATTATCTTGTATTTTTAATCTTTGATTTCTATATTTTGTGATGTATTTTTGTAAACCTCAACTTTTGTGCAATATATTTATACAATGGGCTAGTTGTTTTATGTTGGGATGATTGATGTAGTTTAACTTAGTTTAAGTAATTTTAATGTTTGTTTATTAATTTTGAGCTTATTTCATGTGTGTTTGTTATTGAGATTATTCCATGTGTTTGATTGATCACCAAATATATGTTTTGTGAAATGTATGGTAATCGAGAGATATTGTGCATTTTAGATCAAATAACAAATGCTCTAGGTTCTTGTTAAGGATAGAGATATACCTTAAACCCTAGACGATTCATTGAGCTATTTTCACAAAGAGTTAATGCAATTGATTGAGCTTTAATCGACATAGAGATATAGTAGGTTAAACCAATTGATTATGGTTAATTTCACTCGAGAGAGGTAATTAGCTAAACTTAGAAAATCGGGTCTAACATTGTAAATGAGTAATTTATTAATTTGCATGTGTTGAGAAATTACTTAAGTGAGAGTTAAGTGAAATCATGAATCCCAACTATTTTATCTTTCATTTTCCTTATTTTAATTTGGTTTAAAATTAGTTTCGTTAATTTAGAATTGTCAAAAATCCATCTTTTAATTGTGTGTTTCATTTGTTAAGATTAAATTAACTAGAGTATAATAGAGTATACATTCCTCGTGGGATGGACAACCCAGACTCAAAAAGTCCACTTTATTACTTGTACGCGACCCGTGCGCTTGCGGTACACTATTTTGAACGAACAAGTTTTTGCCCTGTTAGGGTTTTTCCCACGTTAAGCTCAAACATTGTATTCTTGTCTCTTCACAATTCTTCATATTTTATTTAGATTGTTCACGTTGTTTAATCCAGACAAATCTAGAATATAAGGATTCATCTGGATCAGTACTAAAACAAAATTTCACATGTTCTGTTAGTACTCAATTGTCCAGATCAATCTGTGCAGTCTGTTCATTTAAACATCAAATTTAGACAACTTTAAATTTTAATTGGTATTAGAGCGGGTTCACTTCTAGAAAGTGAGATCCAGTTGTCTAAAATAGAAAATTCTGCATCTCTTAGGCCACCTTTGTTGACTGGCAATAATTATTCATATTGAAAAATTCGTAAGGAAATTTTTATTCAATCTATTGATGAACGTTTTTGGACATCTTTCCTTCATGGTTACACAACACTCACTTTTACTGTTGGAGGTGTTGTCACAACTATATCTAGAAGTGCATATATTGTTGATGAATTAGTTAATGCAAATTGGAATTTAAAAGCACTTAACGCTATTGTTTCTTTGGTTGATCCAGGTCAATTCAGGCTGATTTCTTCCTTAAGAACTGCTAAGGAAGCATGGGATGCTTTGAGGGTAGCAAATGAAGGAACCAATGCTGTCAAAACGTCCAAACTACAGATGATCACTCTTGAGTTTGAACAACTATCTATGGATGAGCTAGAAGGCTTCAAAAGTTTCTACGTAAAAGTGACAGCCATCGAAGAAAGTAAAGATCTTTCAACCATGCGTGTTGAGGAACTTGTAGGCTCATTCATGACCTATGAGTTAAATCTAGCCTGAAGAAAGAAAGATAAGAAATCAGGGATTGCTTTTAAAGCAAGCAATGAGGAGCCATACGAATTTGGCGAGAATGATGAAGATGAAAGGATTGCACTTCTCACCAAACAATTAAAGAAGTTCCTCAAGAGTAAACAGAATGAAAGATCTACAAACCTTCAAGGCCACAATCAAAATCAACAAAGGAAAATGAAGAAAAACAATTTCAATCCCAGGAACAATGTTAATTCATCTAAAGGAAAGCCTAAGAATCGTATTCAATGCATAGAATGTGAGGGATATGGACACATCGCATTAGATTGCTCCAACACTCTAAAGAAAACCAAAGGAAGGAAGGTCATGAATGATACATGGAGTGATGAAGACACGGATGAATCTGGATCAAATTCAGACAGCTACAATTCTGAAAAATAGGTTACCTTTACTGCTTTACAGTCATCTGGTACTGATTCTGGAAACTCTTCTTATGCAGGAACCAACTCAGATGAATCTAGATTGAACATTGAAAGTTTGAAGAAAGAACTCCAAAAAGCAGAAGAGAGGATACAAATATTGCAAGCCGTGGCTAAACACAACAGGGAAAGTCATCCTGATGTATCTGCATTCCCAGATGACGAACAAAATGAGGTAAGTAGGTTGAGCACAAAACTTACTAAAGCACAAGACAAGATCAAGAAATTGGTACTTGACTCTATCCAACTTGATGAAATTTTGAATCATGGGAGACCTGCTAGCATAAAAAATAGACTTGGATATGAAGGTAAAGGTAAAGGTAAAACTCATGAAAATAAAATGATCTTTGTGAATGAATCTAGACACGAATACAAGGAGCAAAGTAGAAACTACACAGATGCATCTACCTCCTACCATCATCAATTCAATGCTGCTGAAACTTAAAACTCACATCCAGCCAGGAACCATACAGGTAGAAAATTTCAACCGAATCTGTACAAGCAAGATGAATCTGTCCGTCAGACTAGCAGAAAATATCAACCTCGTCAGAAATGGTGAGATACATCTGTCTTCCTGGTATTTTGATATTTTTGTGGTAAATCTGGTCATGATGCTTTTAGGCGTCATGAGTACTTGAAATTAATCAACTCATACAAAAGAAGACTTGTTTATAGGCAAGAAAAGAAAATTAGAGCTAATGATTATGTAGTTCAATTATCTTTCAGTACTTTGATTCTTAACACCTGGTATTTTGACAGTGGATGTTCTAGACATATGACAGGTGATCTCTCTTTGTTGTTACACTTTGAAAAAGGTGAGACAGGTGTTGTTACCTTTGGTGATGGTCAAAAGGGTAAGATAGATGGATCTGGTATCATCAATATTAAAGGATTGCCTACATTAACATATGCTTTTTTTTTATGTTATTGGGCTTAAAACAAATTTGATTAGTGTAGGAAAATTGTGTGATGATAACCTACTTGTCCAATTTTCTAAAGATTATTGCAAGGTATTGAGCTGTGACAAGAACTCAAATCCATTGGAAAACATCCTGTTTAAGGGAATTAGATCCAAGGAAAAATGCTACACACTTGAAAGTCACATAACTTGCAATTCTGTAAGGGCCAAAACCAAGGAATTATGGTAAAATCGATCAAGACATCTGAAATACCATGATCTCATAAAGCCAACTAAGATGCAAGCTGTGAGAGGCCTACCCAATATCAAGAACATTCCAGATGACTAATTTTCAAAAGGGTAGGCAAATCAAACTTCAACACAGGCCAGGTATATCTCATAACACCTCTCATATACTTGAAGTTACTCACATAGATCTGATGGGTTCTATAGAAAAGGAAAGTATTGGTGATAAGAGATACATCTATGTATGTGGTAAAGATTTCTCCATATATACCAAGGTTATGTTTATTCATGATAAATCTGATGCCTTTAACAATTTTGCTAATCTTTTTCAGAAATTGAGTAATGAAAAGGCTGACAAATAGGATGTAGAAGCTAATCAGTTGGAGATTCAACCAAAATAGCAAGCTTAAACTGAAAAATCAGTAGAAAAACCATGCCAAGTAGAAATTCAAAATAACACTGAAGAATGTGACAATGATGAATCTAGCTATCCAGATACATCTTCCTTTTCGGAAGCAACTAACTACCTAGATACACCTGATACTGCAAAACCAGAAGTGTTGAAAAAACCATTTACTAGAGTTCAAAAAGCTCATATCTAAAAGGAATGTAACCAGAAGAAAATTTACTATCGATATGGGAAACATTTGTCATATGTCACTAATTGAACCCAAAAATGTCAAAGAAGCCTTGACAAATGAACACTGGGTACGAGCAATGCAGGAGGAACTCAATCAGTTTGAAAGAAATAACGTCTGGAAATTAGTGCTCCGTCCAAAAGAAGGAAATGTAATTGGGACCAAATGGATCTTCAAAAACAAGTCAGATGAACAAGGAAATGTAGTTAGAAACAAAGTCAGACTTGTTGCTCAAGGCTACACCCAGATTGATGGGATAGACTTTGATGAAACATTTGCTCCTGTAGCTAGACTGGAATCCATCAGATTGTTGCTAGCTGTGTCCTGCTACATCAATTTTAGACTATACCACATGGATGTCAAAAGTGCGTTCCTAAACGGGGTACTCAATGAGGAAGCTTATGTGGAGCAGCCCTAAGGATTCACAGATCCATCTCACCTGAACTATGTCTTTAGACTCAAAAAGGCTTTATATGGGTTGAAACAAGCCCCCAGAGCTTGGTATGAAAGGCTCACATCATTCTTGCTAATCAAAGGATACAAAAGGGGAGGAAGTGATAAAACTCTTTTCATTAAGCATCTGAATCCTGGATTAACTGTAGCTCAAATATATGTTGTTGACATTGTATTTGGGTCTACCTAAAAGTACAAAATTGATGAATTTATAAATACAATGAAAAGAGAATTTGAAATGAGTATGGTCGGTGAACTAACGTTTTTCCTTGGTTTGTAGGTATAGCAGGATGAATCTGGTATATTCATATCTCAAGCAAAAATTGCAAAAAATTTGGTGAAGAAATTTGGGCTTGAAAATGGAAAGGCTATGAGAACTCCCATGCAACTACTCTAAAACTTTCAAACTACAAAAGTATGATTGGGATTCTTCTGTAACTTATTGCCAGTAGGCCGGACATATCCTTCAGTGTTGGAGTGTGTGCAAGGTATCAGGCCAAACCCAAGGAGTCTCATGTTGCCCCTATAAAAAGAATTATCAGATATGTAAGTTGTACATTAAGTTATGGAATCTGGTTTACTAGAGACACCACTGTCCATCTTGCAAGACATTCAAATGCAGACTAGGCTGGGAATGTGGATGATCGAAAGAGTATATCTAGAGGATATTTTTACATTGGAAACAACTTGGTGGCATGGCTAAGCAGAAAACAAAGTTTAGTGTCCCTTTCTACTGCTGAAGCGGAGTATATTGCAGCCGGTAGTTGCTGTACACAGCTCCTTTGGATGAAACAAATGTTGAAAGATTATGAGATATCTACAGAACAAGCCACTATGTACTGTGATAACACCAGTGCTATCAACATCTCTAAAAACCCTATTCAACACTCCAGAACCAAACACATTGATATCAGACACCACTTCATCAGATAATTGGTGAAACAAAAGATTATCAATCTGGAGCACATACAAACTGATTTATATCTTGCAAATTTGTTCACTAAGGCCCTCAATACTGTTAAATTTGAAAACCTTAGGACACAATTTGGAGTATCACCTCCTCCAGAATAGGAACATGCATATTAAAAAAAATGCATTTTTTATTTATTTTTATTGCATGCAGGTTGACTTATCCTATTCTTATAATAAGCGTAGATCATGTTTTCACTTGCAGATATGTCTGAGTGCTTAAGGCTGATAACAAGTCAGTTAACATGTCTCCAGATAAATCTAACCAACACTCAAATCTGGGCAATTCAAGGAATATGTCACTACTGTCAGAGTTGTCTGGTTGATTACTGATTGAGGTTTTATATTCTGTGTGTAGACCTATGATTTGAATTTTGCTTTTAGCATTGCACGTATTTTTCTTATCCATGCCAAGTTCTTATCCATTGCACGCATTGCACGCATTTTTCTTATCCATTGCACGCATTGCATGCATTTTTCTTATCCATGCCAAGTTCTTACCCTTTACTCTAAAAAATATATATATATGAGGAAAAAGTGAAAATATCAAAGAAAAAGGGGAAAATCTAGTAAGATAACTTCTGGAGATTGTGTGAAGCTGTTTCCACCTACAAAAGACATTGCCACAATATTGAAAAAGTCGGCAAGCTGAATTTGAGAAAATGCACTTTATATAGATGTTGATCGGTCTTATTGTGCACTACGATGACAAACCAATAAGTCAGGGCAATCATATAATTTTTGACAGTATGTGGATGACTAAGGGTTGCTCAGATCACACACGCACTTTAATAAACTTAACGGTGTACGTGGTGGACTGTAAACTGCCAGATGTAACTACCTCAACAGATGCCAACAGTGCTCGGACATATCTCAGGTACCTAGATACACCTAGATTTTTCATTCATGTATCTTAGATATTTTTTAAAATTTTATTTGAGATAGTATATTGTGGGCTAATATGTGCGAATCTTGCAGAATAAATCAGTTAATTGTGGGGCCCAGTTTTTTGGTAATTTATTTGTTACCTAATTCTTGAATTATTCTATTTTCGTACTTATCCTATTTTTTGAAGGAAAGGAGATTGGTAGGAAGTAGGATTCTTAAGAGATATCTTTCTCTACAAGGAATGCAATTAAAAATCTCTTGAATTCTATTGGTACTCAAATTCCTCAAAAATCTCTCCTCAAATCTCCTTAACTGCCTCCACACCAGCCGTTCTTACTCATGCCAGAACGAGTTCAAATTCCAACTCAGCCTATAGCCAAACCAAGCCAAGGAGACTCTACTACCAAGCCACAAGTTATGGGTGCAAATCCGACACCTATGTTTGGTAATCTTCCTACCAGTCACTTTTCTCCCTTAGATATTCGAAGTGAATTGATTGGTGCTGGAGAAATTTCGGACAAATAGACTGAAACAAAGGGAGAAATTCCAGAGATGATAAAGATGTGGAAGAAGGTAAATCTAGAAAAAAATCGACAGAAGACGCAAAGGGATCTGACCAGGACACGGGTGAATCTGGCGAGTCAGAGTCTAAGATGAAGAGGAATAAGATGATGAATCTATAAGATGAGGATAATGCTGATGAAATAGAGGAATCTGGAGAAGAAGAGATTGTCTGGACAGAAAAAAAAAAGAGCAAGAAAAAGTGAATGAATCAGCGATCACAAAGAAACTGAGTACAAGAGCAGATGAATCTACCTCACCAGATAGATCCAGGTATCATCTATTAGCATTCCTATACAGACTACCAAAGGTACGCTTACACCTTTCAGTTTTAAATTTTGGTCGACTGGTGACTGGTAAGGGATTGCACTATGAGTCTCGTATATCAAATTTTGCACAAGATTGTTAAGGCAAATTTTGACCTACTTATTCATGAATCGAGTTTTAAATGTGAGTATGCTCTGATTCTTTTTCTCCTCGATGTTAAGAGGAACATTGATTTGGCTACTCGTATTTGGAATTCTATTGTTGATTTTGTTTCAGAAAGTGGTCCTCGACAAGAGAACACATATTTTCTTGTTTACCCCTGGATTATTTCACAATTTTTGGCTGATTAGGGTGTCAAGAGACCTAAAGATGGATCTCGCCAGCATGATTCGTCTGGACAGGATGGCAGAATTGGGCAACTAGAAGCAGAAGTTATCTCTCTAAAGGCAGAAGTGGTTAAACTCAAAACCACTGTCAACAGGTCTGAAGATAAATATGTTTTCTGCGGGTTCTTCAAGAAATGAGATCTCAAAGGCTTCTACTGAAAAGAAGAAGACCAAGTCCAAAAAAAATTTCTAGCTGGATGAAAATCTATTTTGCATGTTTGCATAAATTCTATGCTTGAGGGGTCGTTGGGGAGAGACATAGATATTATATCCTACTACATTAAATTTCTAAGCGTTGTAGTAAGGGGGAGCATTTTTTTGCGTTTTCAGAGTTTTCTAAAACTCAACTTTTTTTTCCAGTTTATATGGTCTGTAAATAACTTTTGCCTATTTTTGTCTACTCCTGCTTACATTGGCAGGTTACAAGACGTGGAATTCTTCCCCTATTTCTTCCAAAAAGAGGGAGTACCATTTTTTCTCATCTTTTCTGATTGATTGAATCTTGAAGTAACTTTCGGTTTATTTGGATGCTCCTTTATGTGCTTATTATTTTTCTCGTTGCATGCATGAATTAGTTGAAGTAAGTTTATTATGATGCATGACTTGAGGGGGAGAATATGTTTTGGAAAAATAGAAAAAGTCGAAGGGGGAGATTGTTAACTTATTTGTTATTGGCATTTCCTATTTTTCTACAAGTTGTAATTTAAGTAAATTTAATTTAATTACTAAATAAGTGTATTTAGTAATTTATTCAATTTAATTAAATTACTCAAATAATTCTTGGACGTAATATTTTTATCTCCTATATATTTGTGATAATTATTTAATTTTGGAGATAATGTTTGTTGCATATTTTATTTGAATCAAGAAATATTGATCAAGATTTGTTGCTTATCTTTTATGATTAGAATCAAGAAATGTTGATCACGAAATATTGTGATCATCTTGTGATTGGGCCGAGTATCTTGATTATTTGATTCTTGGTATCCAAGTTTATCACTTATGGTAAGATTTGCAAACAACCTTGAATATCTTACCTTATTGTCTGTTATGGTAAGATTCTTGATTTATCTTACCTTATCTTATTCTTAATTTTATTGCAGGAAATCAAGATTTGGTGCAAGTAGGATTCTTGATCAATAAGCAATCCAATTGCACATTAATAAGGGAAACGTGGAAGGTTTCCCTAGACGTGTAGAATTCAAAAAATTCGTGAGATGCTCAAAGATACACGTCTCGTACATTGTTGTGTTGTTGGTTCTCTGAGAGGAGATTATCAATCACTTAGAGAAGAAAAGACGTTCAGCCTAAAGATCAAACGGGAGGTTTGAACCAAGAACGAGAGTTCGTGTGTACTGAAGTACGTTGTAGTTCAAAGAAAGCTATTGAAGAGTGGTGGGATGCCAGATCATATTACACGCCATAGTAGGATTAGGGAGTGATTTATTTCTTGGGTGTTTGATAAGTCTATGCGTAGATTTATCCTGTAGCTTAGATTGATCTGTGTAAACACTTTTCTTAAAATAGTGATTGATTTTTGTCCACAGGGTGCGAGCACGTGGGTTTTCCCTGTTAGGGTTTTTCCCACGTTAAGCTCAAACATTGTGTTCTTGTCTCTTTACAATTTTGCATATTTTATTTAGACTGTTCACGTAACGTTCTATAATCTACACGAATCTGGGATATAAGGATTCATCTGGATATGCGCTAAAAAAAAATTTCAAGTGTTCTGTTAATACTCAACTGTCCAGATCAATCTGTGACAGTCTGTTCATTTAAACATCAAATTTACATAACTTTAAATTTTCAATTTGTAGTTTAGGAATTGATTAATCGAAGCTAGTAATAAGTAAATTAGTCCTCTTAAAATTGACATTCTGAACTCAAAAAGTCCAATTTTTCTACTTGTTCGCGATACTGTGCACTTGCAATATTTTCGCAACAATTTGAAAGAGATTTACATTGTTAAAAATGTATCTCATCTCACAAAATATGTTATAGTTCACATTTGAACTTGTGACCATTTGGAAGGATTCCTTGCATTTCGAAAATGCGACTTTACTAATGGTACCTTTTCACCTTTGTCCCTGCACATAGAATCTTCCCAACTCTTGGATTAATACGTTTCTTTGGCTCATTAACTTGGCTTTGATGCTTGAGGATTTGAGATTCGGTTCATTTTTTATTACTTCTTACTTCTCTCATTTTTCTCTCTAGAACCATCTATGGTTTTTCTTCATCTTCTCAGTTCTTCACTTCAAAATGTAAATTTTTAATAGATACTTTCTATAGTGTTCACTTTGTGTATTTTAGGAGTTGATGTTGTGTAGTTTTGTTGTAAACTTTTGGTTTAGGCGAGGGTGTAGAAATCTTGGATTCCAACATTTATAATTTGTAATTTGACATTTTAGTGGAACTGGAGCACATTCCACGTTGGTAGAAGCTCAACGGGTAAGTAGCATTTTGTGTGAACACCCGATCCATTATTGGGTGAACAATATTGTATTCTTGGTTCTTATACATTTATGCATGTTTTACATTTTGGGTGATTTGTTGTATTATCCAGTTTTGTACTAGATCTGGGACAAACAAAAGGTATCAGAGCCATATTTTTCAAAACGAAAAGATTTATGGTTCTGATTTTTTGAAAACCCTAAATATGGTTTTTAAAACTTGCTTCATTGTAAATAAATAGTTCTAATTTGAATGATTTTTTCAAAAAATAGTTTTTTTAATAGAGATTTGTTAGATCCTTTATTGATTCAACTTTTGGTTGAATTTTGGTGGGTATTTATGCAAAATATTGGTATTTTTTGGTTTGGTTTGTTCGGATCTTGAAAGATCTGCAAAAACTCATTCTGACACTAGGGAGTTGTAATTGACTCACATTGTGTTCACCTAGTTCTCTTGACTCACTTTGAGTTCACCGAGTTTTCCTTGACTTACTCCGAGTTCATACCGATTAACTCTTCATTTAGAGGTTTGGTATAATCTCTTCAAATCTTAGTGTAATTTTTCCTTTATTTGACTCTGGTTATTAAGGTAACAGGCCTGCCTCTGTTTTATCTTTGTCCAAGATCTCCTATGAGGATCTGAAAATTTAAGGGAATAGGGGATTCCAAGGTCTTCACCCCTTAAACCGTGTCAATTGACTACCATTGTTCATTCTGATACCTTATTGTCTCTTGCATTATACATAATTGTGACTACTTCGGTTCATAGAGTTATTCTGGCATATAATTTCAATCTGCTATATATTGCATTTTGTTTTGTTTTGTTTTGAGCTCACTGCAAATATTCTAAACATCTTAAACTAATTATACTCTTTATATTGTATATAATGTGATCATACTTGTCATTATGTCGAGATTCCATAAATTTGAATTTGAAATATAGAATGGTACTAGAGACTTGAGTCTCTGACGCTATAAAATGAGGGCTTTGTTGCTTCAGCAGAGACGTGTTGGGGCTTTTACTGAGAATGAGCTAGTGAGATTATTGGATTTGCTGCTAGGTAACGTTTGCATTCTTCAAGCTTACTACGTGAAAGATAGTTGGCTGAATTTCAATGCTTGATGCATGCTTTCATGGGGTCATCTGTAGTCTCCAATTCAAAAACATCCATTACTGCCTGATTGACCACATCCACCATGTAACAAGAATCTGCTAAAGTAGGATGTTTCATACCTTTGTAGACATTGAAAGTTAGTTCTTCAACGTTGAATCTCAACCCGAGACGTCCCTTCCCTGCATCTATCATTGCACTTGTTCGCTCAAAATAGTGTGTACCGCAACCGCATGAATTGCGTACAAGTAATAAAGTGGACTTTTGAGTCAGAATTGTCGATCCCACGAGGAATGTTTACTTTAGATTATACAACTTTAATTAATTTAATTCTAACAATAAAGAGAAACACACAATTAAAAGATGGATTTTGTAAATTTCTAAATTAAAGAAACTAATTTTAAACCAAATTAAAATAAGGAAAATGGAAGATAAAATAGTTGGGATTCATGATTTCACTTAACTCTTGCTTAAGTAATTTCTCAACACATGCAAGTTAATAAATTACTCATGTACAATGTTAGACCCGATTTTCCAAGTTTAGCTAATTACCTCTCTCTAGTGAAATTAACCCTAATCAATTGGTTTAACCTACTATATCTCTATGTCGATTAAAGTCCAATCAATTACATTAACTATTTGTGAAAATAGCTCAATGGATCATCTAGGGTTTAAGGTATATCTCTATCCTTAACAAGAAACTAGAGCATTTGTTATTTGGTCAAAATGCATAATATCTCTCGATTATCATACACTGCACAAAATATATATTTGGTGATCAATTAAACACATGGAATAATCTCAATAACAAACACACATGAATTAAGCTTAAAATTAATAAACAAACATTAAAATTACTTAAACTAAGTTAAGCTATGTAACACCCCGAATTCCGCGGAGCCCGGGACGCCACGTCATCCTTTAAATCTGATTTTATTGCGGAAAATAAATTTAATTCAAAACCTCACATTCATTATTTGAAACATCGGAGGAAACTTAATTAATTGAAATATAGAACAATACATAAAACTTATGTCTCAATTGTTTTAAATAAAATTAACGATAAATAATCCAATCAGTAATATTCGTAAAATTGACTAAAAATTTTCATCGTTTATTAAATTTGCCACCGCTGTCATTTCATTCGCCGCCTTCTCCGAGATCTGCAAAAACTGTTAAAATAATCTAATGAGTATTTCGAAAAAATACTCAGTAGACTCATCGCCAATAATTAATTTATAGAATAATTGAACACGTAATTATGCTATCATACAGTGACATCATCGTTATATTCTTGGGCTCTTGTATTTTCAAAATCAAGGCTGTTAAAATCATAGGGTGTGGGTAGTCTCGTCTTGTGCACTTAAGGCACATAAGTTATGCATAACATCATCATTTCTCATATTATCTCATAAGAGATATTCTTTTCTCGTCTCATGCATCAAAGCATGTAAATCACGTAATTTCACATAAGACATGCAATTATAATTTAAACTAATTAGTGGTGGCGAGTCTACCTCAAATCACGAGTCTGAAAGTTGAGCAAGAAAGTTCACGTTGTTCTTCTAAATTTCCAAGCGCCTCGTCTAGCCAATAATAAATAGACCTTAAAGTGGTATTTGGAAATCAAACATTCAATTGAAAGAGTTTTAAAAGAAGAAATAAAAGCTTTAGAAATTAATTTAGAAATCAAACATAGTCGGGATTTGAAAAGAGTTGAGATCAAAATAAATGATTTTGAAAAACTATTTGGCCGACTCGTGATTTTTTTGAAGTCATGGGGACTAACTCATTTATTTCCAAAAGTGCAATGTTCGAATAAAAACACTTTAAAATCAAAAGATCGAAATAATACTTTTAAAACTAAAGGGGCTGACATAAAATATTTAAAACTTGGGACTAAAGATAAATTTTTTAAAACTAAATGACTGAAATAACTTAATTTAAGAGTAGGGGTTGAAATAAGACATTTTAAACATTGTAAGGACTGAATTGAATAATTTTGAGACTAGAGGGACTGAAATGATCACTTTTCAAAACTTGGGGCTTAAGGGGTAATTTCCAAAAATCAAAATAAATTAAATCTGCAGGGACTGAAATGAAATGGTTCATAAATCTTGGGACAAAAATAATAACTTTTGAAACTTAAAGTAAGATTTAAAACATTTAAAGCTGTAGGGACTGAAATTAAAGAATTTAATACTTAGGGGACTAAAACGTAAATTTATAAAATCAATATAACACCTATAATATATCATCAGATCTTTTATCTCCCTCTCTCAACCTCGGCGACGCAGCGACTGAAGGGTGACCCGCGATCCACTCGTCAGGCGACGACCCGGCGGTGATACCGCCGTCGAGGGGCGGTGGTGTATAGGTGAGTGTGTGTGTCAAAATAATGACGTTTAGAGTCTGATTTTGGGCTGCAAGATCGCGGGTTTATGGGCTGTGAGGTCGTGATTTTGGAGTTTTCACCGGCGAAAGTCCGGCCAGGAATGGGTCGACGGTAGAGGTATGTTTCTGGGCTAACTTAGTTCTTTGGTTTTCTGTTGATTTGGCGGTATTTGAGTTGGGCGGCAGTGGAGGTGATGACTCCGGCGGTGAAGGTGCAGGTGCTGGGTTTGGTAATGTTGGTTGGTGGCGGCGGTGGCTTTGTAGTGGTTCGATTTTAGCAGTGATGATAATGGTGGTGATGTTTGGGTTGATGATAATGGTGGTGATGTTTGGGTTGTTAGTTCGACATTTTTGGTGGCGTGATTCTGGCTGGTGGTCCAGGTGGCGACGAAGGGAGGTTGGTTTGGCAGTGATGATAACGGTGGTGGAGGCAGCTTGATGGTGTTAATGGTGATTGTGTAGACGGTGATGAGTTGTGAAGTTTCGAATGTTTGGGTGGAGGTTTGATAGTGGGTTACAGTAGGTAGTGGCTTCGATGGAGGTGCGGTAGTGGTGGTGTTACTGGGAAGGAATTGTAATCGGCGGTTGTGCTTGATCGTGGAGTTGGTGGTGGCAAGCTTTGGCTTTGATGCTGGATATCACTTATCAGAGTTGTGGGGTGTGACTATGTATAAAGAGGGGTTGGGAATGGAGCGTGTAGTTATATGTATTGATTTACTTTGGTAATTTAGGTCAAAATCATGGCTCATGAAAAGATGGTGAGATTGAGGGATTTCAAAAATATACATGGAAGGCATGAGGTGATGTGGGGATGATGACTGTTTTTTAACATTGTGATGGAGTATATAATCTTGGTTGTATATTAAATTTGAAAGCTTCAGAATTGGGAACGATTGGAGGGGTTTGGGAGAAGAAAATAGCTTATTGTGGGAGTGATTGTGGGGTTGGAGAAGATGAATTGACTCTGATTAAATTCGGTAATTTAGGTTGAATGGCTAATTGAGAGGGATTGGGTAGAGATAATGAGGAAAATGTGCTTGAATGATTGACAATAAAGTTTGGGTAAAATAGTTTGGATTAAAATAAATCTAAAATTTAGACTTGAAATAATTTGAATTCAATTTATTGAAAATTGGACTTTCAAAAATAAAATAATGGACTTGGGACATCATTTAATAAAATTTGGAATTTGACTAATATTTAATTCAAAATAAATTTAATTTCACTTAAAATAGCTAGACGAAAATGGGCAAAGTCGTAGCGACACATTTTAAATAATATTTAAATAAGTCACGGAAAATGCTCGGTCGCTACAAGCTACATCAATCATCCCAATATAAAACAACTAGCCAATTGTATAAATATTGTAAAAAAGTTGAGGTTTACAAAAATACATCACAAAATATAGAAATTAAAGATTAAAAAAACAAGATAATGAAATAAATCACTTCCCTTGATTTTTGCTCCAAAATTCCTTCAACAATGCTCTGAATCTTTATCTCACTTTTCCTTCATAACTTCAATGGAAACTAGCAACATGAAAATTAAACCAAACTACAGACTAAATTACAAACTAAATCAAAAACAAAGAAAAGAAAAGAAAAGAAAAGAAAGAAAAGAGAGAAAAGGGGCTAGGGTTTGGAAAGTGAATTTTTTTGTTTTTTGTTTTTTTGGATTGGGTGTTAAGAAATGAGAGTATAAATACTCCCAAAAATTAGACCTAAAAAAATCTCCAAAAACGCGTACAATTCGAGTCAAACAACCCCTAAATTTAAAATAATAAAAACAGAAAATTAAAATCGAAATTGGGCCGAAAATAGGCCACGCGATCGCGTGGGATACAGATGAAAAATCTGTCTGGCTTTGTTGGGCGCATAGCGAGTGCCCAACATTTAAAAGGCATGGGCATGCGCCCAACATGCTCCTAGTAGTAGACTTTTACACGCTCTTTGAGATTTGTTTTTGTATTGTTAGGTAAAGTACCCTGGTACCTCCAAAAAATAGATATTGCCATCTGTTCCACCTGTGTTTCCAAATTTCTAATTGATGCTTGCTAATTTTGAAGAGTAGTTTCCATCCTTCTTATGAAGTAATCGGTCCTACCCATATATTGTTCAGTCTTCTCTATGAATCAACCAAACATGTCTTTGAGTGAAGGCTTTTCTCTTCTTGTGGGTATGAAGGTTTTGGTGGTCTTGCAATGTTCTGATTATCCCTCCATAAAAAATTTGGATGACTGAGCTAACTTGGATTATATGTATTTGAATATGAATTGTTTCGCTGATGTTTCTTCCATGAATAAAATCAACACGTTCTGTCGAATTTGACAAAGTTGGATAGTCTGCAGTATGATGATTTGCTCCACATTCGTTACAGCTCACCTTCAAATTTTTTGCTGTATTAGGGGATTGAGACATGTTTTCCACTTTTGTTACTAGTGAATCGATTCTTGTAGATAATGTTGTGAAAGTGTCCACCTCGTAAACTCCTGTATATTCCGGTCAAATGCCCACAATGCAGTTGTATTTGCTATCATTTCATATAATTCAAAAGCCCCATCAACTGTGTTTGTAGACAATGAACCATTAGATGAAGAATCTACCATACTTTTGCATTGAGGGAGTAGACCTACATAGAAATATTGTACTTTAACGCCCCTTGTAATTCCATGATGAGGACATTTTCTGAACATATTTTTGAACATGTTTCATACCTCATCAAATGTTTCAGATTCTTGTTTGCTGAAATATGGATATGTCATGTTTGAGCTTGGTGATCTTGTCCTGTGGAAAGAATTTGGTACAGAATTTCTGGGCCAAGTCACTTGCTGTGGGACGAGAATCCAACCATTCCAATGCTTTGTCTCGTAGAGACGTGTACGTGGATTTTCATCAATTATGCCATAAAACTGATGCCAATTCTAGAATAAGTGGATACGTTGGTCTTTAATTGAAAGTTTTGTTGACCAAAGGGTGGATAAACTATTCTTGACTGATTTTGAATAATTTGCGGAGTCATGAAGTAACCTACAAGCATGTTTTCTCTATCATCCCCTTGTACAAATTGATCAATTTTGTGCGTCTGCAATATCTTTCTGTTTTTGGTATTTTTATTTTTCTGCTTCTTCTAATTCTCTTAATCTGTGGTGGAAAGTTCATTTAGTTTTCGCATGTACTATTACGAGATCACTATGTGATGAACTTCGCATACACAAATCTGATAAGAAACAAAAGAAATAATGAATGACCTGAAATAAAATGAAATAACAGTAATAAAAATATAAGTCTGAATTAGTGAAAGTAATCTAAATATAAATTAAACTACATTCCCTGAAAATGGGCAAAAAACTTGTTGCGTGATTTCCTTACTGCAAGTGTACAAATCGCATAAGTAGTATAATGGATTATAAATGAAGATCAATGTTCCTAAATTGTTTAAAACCTTCTTTCGAACATGATTTAAAACCTATTCATATATGTGACATGCCTATATCTATGACGATTGTGAACAAATAGGAAAGTATTAAAGATTCACGAACACTTAATAATCACATAAAGTATAACATATTTCTATCATCTGTAGGACTTTATGACAGTTAATACAAGTTTAACGAATTCTTAATTATTTCGAACTTAAGAACACGTCACATACATCATACAATCATTGCACATATAATTACAGATGCATGAAAAATTGAATTAATTGCAAAAACTAAAAACTCTTTAATTAAACAAAACCAAAGATGAAAATCCGAAATTCAAAGCATCATCATGATCCTAACACAATAAAGATTTAACCTAAATGCATCTTTGAAAATAAATAACGGGAGTCAATAATAATCATCACCCGGAAATACGAATGAATATTGTTGAAGAAGAAATTTTGAATTTTGAATTCTTATGTCTCTTGAATCAATGAAAAATTCTCAAAAAATATGTAGAATAATAAGTCAAGAGATAACCCAATTTTCGTGCAATGTTACTGTGAGTTCTGAATTTCTTCAATTAAACAATCCATATCTTGATTTCTTCAGTTAAGTCCCTGAATTCTTGACTTCTTCCAATTTAGTTCCAATTGTGATTCTCTGTTGGATTCATCAACTTCTACATTGTACATTTAAGTCCAAACAGCCCTTCAATTGGTTTTTATTTACCTCAATTTTTGCATTCTCTCGACTTTTGGATAAAAACTGAAATAAGAACAAATAAAAATTAAATCAGTAAAATTTATTCTTAAACAAAAATAAAATTACCTATTTTTAACATCTAAATAATTGTAGAAAATACACTTATCACGTATACCAATAATTGACCTCTAAAAATTCAAAATTGCCTATTTGTTCACCTTTTGACTTTCATAGATTTATAATATCCAAGAACACAATTAAAACCACTTTGAATTGGTTTTACTCGAATAAAAGTTAGACATAGTTAAATAAAGAATTAGATAGGTAGCTTTCGTGAGAACGACAATTTGAACTCTCTACGTACACTTTACTATTTGTTTAATTGACATCCTATACTTGTTATTATACTAGCTCCCTCTTTCCTCCCTTGCCCCCATCCGCATTTGCATTCTAAGTCTTTAATTATGATGAGCTAATAATAGATAAACTTCATGGAAGATCTGCAATAATCTCTCTTCATTTGAAAAAAATCTATCCAGCATACTAGTCCACAGTTTACAAGCTCACAATTTAGAGCTTCCACATAATCTTTAATTATCTAAAATTTCTCCAAAATTAGGACTTTTAATGATGGATACACTGCAATAGTTATGGCATCCTTATTTGGATTGAACATAATACCGTCCTTTGGAACGATGCATCGCTGATCACTACCTATTAGTTTTGGTTCAAGAATGCTAACATTTGGGGTCCTTTTCTATCTTATGTTGGCTGGTTCTGGGCATCCATTGCCTCAGGCCCAAAATTACAGGGAGCCTGATTTCTGAGTGGAATTCTTTTGAAAGGCTGCATAATGAAAATTGAGATCTAAGTTTTGGATTTCTAAGTGGAATTCTTGTGAAGCACAGAGGATAGACTATTGTTGTGATCGGACTATCTAAAGTATGATTTGAATATTACTTTTATTTGAACTAGGAATGAATGACAAGGCAAAATTAATAAAAAGAGCGTATTTTTAAAATAAAAAAATGCAAGTTTAAACCAAATTTTAGTTTTGAAATTATTTATTTATATTCTTAATTGAAATATAATTATTTTTTCTTATGAATTAATTAAGATAAAAAATCTAAATGTATTTTAGATTAAAATAATAACTAAGAATATTTAATGAAAATAAATTAAATTTTAAATGTAATATCAAGTATTTTCCACTCATTCACACTTTTATTGTTGTTGTTGTTTTTATTATTGTAGATGTAGATTAAATTAAATAAATAAAAAAGATAATAACAGGTGAATAATAATATGAAATCATATTACAGCATTGTAAATTATTAGATAATAAATTAATTTAATACTAAATAAATGAGAAAATATAATAATATGAAATAATATTATAATTTTGTAAATTTTTATACAATAAATGTAATGAATTATTTAATGTTATTAAATAAAGATGTAAGTATAAAATGAGTATATAACTAAATATATGATGGTATCCTGAGTAATTAATTGAGAGAAATGTTTAGCTGGTATAGAGGAAAAGAAATGAAGGTAAAATTGGAATAAGAAAGATTCTTCAACATTCATACTTTTTAAAGTAGTGTAGATGGAGATAGATATAAAATTGTACTCTATTTAGGATGAATATTTTATTGTTATTGTGATTCAATTACTTTATTTGATTGTAAATCTTGAAATTTGGATACCACGTATTGCAATTTGAATCCTTTAGAATGGAAGTGAATGTTTCTCGTCTATTTCTATTAAAAAAATAGAAAAACATTAAATAAAAAATAAATCTAAAATAATAGGGGTATGTTTGTTTAAAAAAATATGGTAAAATAGTTATTTTACAATTGAGAAAGTAGATGGTAATGAATTTTGATCCAAAAAAAAGGATTGATCAGATGGTTCAAATGTTAAAATAGAAATGATATGGACAATTTGCACAATGTAGATGTTTTTCCTGGAAGGGACAATCGTGTAAGAAAATATTAAAATAAGGATTAAAATGTCATTTTTTTATTTATTTTTAAGAGGGAGGGTAAATTTGTTATTTTAGAGGGAAATGATGAAAATGATATCTTTAGCAATGTTTGAGTGATATAGGAATATTTTGCTTCAAAATAAAACGATATGGATGTATTCCACAAAGCATGTAAACGTTAATGATGTAATGTGTCCATTAGTTTAACGGTGTTTGACAAAAACTACGATTTCCGCATTGAAATATGATTTTGAGGATGTAAATGTCAAAATTGAAAGATTACGTATTGTTTTCACAATATGTGCAAATGTTAAGAATGCCTTGTACTACATACCCTCATTTTCTATCTTATATGAGAAAAATATATAAACAAGGTTTTTAATATACACAATTTCAACTCTAAGAAAATAAGTTTAAAATTACATACATCAAGTGGATTTCATATAATTAATACATTAAAAATATCCACTCCACCCCGCTAAATTCAAATTTCATAGTAGATTGTGTCTCATGTTTGTCATCATCACCACCACCCAACACCACCAACCCACCTACCACCACCGCCACAACCTCCACCACCAAAATATTGTCACCATCGTATCTTTGTTAAGCACTTGGCACATTTCCATCTACCACTGATAAGATTCGAAGCGCGGAAGAAATGCCGGAAAGTTCCGAACTCAGGTTGTGGTTGGACGGATGACTCATGACCCGATATTAACGACGCGATGGCTCAACGATGCGGAATAAAGAACCACGACTTTCAAAACGTCACAAGGATTTGTCCAATCTCCTTGATGAGTTTCTGGTTTTGAATGCCACAAATACTCTTACGAATGTTTGATAAGTTCGATTGTCGAACGCCACAAGAATCACTCTTGATAAGTTCTAAACATATAGGAAATCCACCTATAAAACTATTGAATCACTCAATAAACTGTTTAATCAAAATCAAAGTCTGAGATTACATTGAATGGAAATAGAATATAAATAGGCAAAACTAAAACCTATCAACCCTAACTGGCTCAAAATAGAATTCTAATTAAAGTAAAATACCAAAATAACTAAATAAAAGAAAATGAATTAAAAATCTGCAAAATATGGAAAATCCCGAAAATCTGATTCGTCTCTCCTTTACGGCCGTGAAGAATCCAGTTACGGCCGTAAATGATTCTCTGATCCAAAATTGATATCGCATGTTACGGCCAAGATTGAAATTATTACGGCCGTAAGATTTCCTTCTTGTGAATGTTACGGGCGTGACAGTTTGTTTACGGTTGTAAGTGTAAAATTGAAATCTCGCATCTTAACCAGTAACATGATTACGGCCGTGACCTTCTAGGCGTTACCACCGTAAGGATCAAACTGGTCCTTTTTTGTTCCGGTTTTTTGCTCCAATTTGCAATTAACTCCACTTTGGCTTGAATTACTTGAATTTTTCCGTCAAATCTGCTATGACTCCGATTGTTGAGGGTCCGGAACACATCATACCCTCCTTCTTTAGGATGATTGGTCCCGAATCATAGCTTTGTTCCTGTTGTTTCACTTCACCTCCTGTATCAAACAGAAAATTATTGCTTCCATGCTAGAGGGATGACCAATAGTATCCTGTAACTTGGGTTACACGAATGGATTGAAGTAGAAACTCTTGTGGGCATTGGTGGTGTTGCCCAAATTTTCAAGCACATTTAAACTGCAAGACAAAAATAAATAAAGTGGGGAAGGAAATGTTAGGTTCATGAGGTACAAGGTATGGATCCTTGTATTCATGAATTATCACCGTCAATTCCTCTTTTGGAACCACGAGGCCCTTCTCTTCACCTCGTTCTTCCTTTGCAAGTTCTCGTTTATTCCCCTCTACTTCTTTTCTCTCAAGCACCTCTTTAATATTTTTACTTTCAAATTCAACCACATCTCCTATCTCCAGATTTTTATCACCATGCTCGTGTACTACCTCATTACTACTCAAATGTGGATCTTCCAATTCAACGCTCAAATCTTGAACTTCAACCTCAACTCTCAATTCCACCTTCTCCTCATCAAATTTTGGAGTTTGTTTATTTGTTTTTAATTTCAACTCTCCCTCCTTCTTATCAATATCCTTATCCCCATGATGCCTCCTATTATACCACTTTTCACTCTCCTTCCTTACCCTCCGTGAATCTTCTAGTCTTCTTCTAATGTCAACCCATACAGTGCGCATGTTTCCCTTTCTTAAGGAATTTGTATATGTGCATACGCTTATCATAATCAGCCTCCCTCCTACGTCTCCAAGGTTTTCCCAATAAAATATGATAAGACTTCAATGACACTACATCACACCATACATCCTCATTATACCTTCCTTGGGTAATAGACACTAGAACTTGTTTGGTTACATTGAAATCCCCAAACTCCCTCATCCACGTCATCCTATAAGGTTTATGGTTTGGTTCTAGGGGTAATCCTAATTTTTCAATCACGGTGCTACTAACAAAATTAGTAAAACACTTTCCATCAATCGCCAAATTGCACCCCTTATGATCCACATAACATCTAGTTTGGAATAAAAAACCCGGATCATAATCCATTCCTTATGTGACGTTAAAAAAAATTCAAGAATGAAGAGGATTTAGACATCAAATAGCAAGAACGACTTTTATTGACTTGGAAGGAAATGAATATCAATAATTTTAAAGAAACTCAAGAAAGTGGTTCTTGAATTTTGGAATGACTTTTTTTTTTTTTGAATAATGGATGAATTTTCGGAAAATAAAAAAAAATTTATATATAAATCCGAAAACTCGACACGAACGCGACAAAACAAACGGAACTTAATTCGGATAAGAATTAAGCAAAACAAACACTTTAAAACAAAATTGGAACGATTTTCTGGATTAAAAACTCAACAAACTCATGAACAAGAAGAACGAAAAGAAACTGAAAATAAAACACTCAACAAGATATGGATGATTTTTATGGGACTCGATGATAAACGTAAAAATCAAACTGGATAGAAAAACCTGAATTCAGAGTCCAACTCTGATACCATATGATGAGATTCGAGAAGCGCGGAAGAAACGCCGGAAAGTTTTGAACTCAGGTTGTGGTTGGACGGATGAATCATGACCCGATATTCACGACGCGATTGCTCAATGATGCGGAATAAAGAACAACGACTTTCGAAACGCCACAAGGATTTGCCCAATCTCCTTGATGAGTTTTTGGTTTTGAACGCCACAAATACTCTCACGAATATTTGATAAGTTTGATTCTCGAACGCCACAAGAATCACTCTTGATAAGTTCTAAACATATAGGAAATCCACCTATAAAATTATTGAATCACTCAAAAAATTGTTTAATCAAAATCAAAGTCCGAGATTACATTGAATGGAAATAGAATATAAATAGGCAAAACTAAAACCTATCAACCCGAACTGGCTCAAAATAGAATTCTAATTAAAGTAAAATAACTAGATAAAAGAAAAGGAATTAAAAATCTGCAAAGTATGAAAAATCCCGAAAATCTGATTCGCCGCTCCTTTACACCCATGAAGAATCTAGTTACGGCCGTAAATGATTCTCTTATCCAAAATTGATATCGCATGTTACGGCCAAGATTGAAATTATTACGGCCGTAAGATTTCCTTCCTATGAATGTTACGACCGTGACAGTTTGTTTACGGCCGTAAGTGTAAAATTGAAATCTCGCCTCTTAACCAGTAACATGATTACGGCCGTGACCTTCTGGGCGTTACGGCCGTAAGGATCAAACTGGTCCTTTTTTGCTCCGATTTTTTGCTCCAATTTGCAATTAACTCCATTTGGCTTGAATTTTTCTGTCAAGCCTGCTATGACTCCGATTGTTGAGGGTCCGGAACACATCAACCACCACCATCTCTGACATATTGTTGTTGCCACCACGCCACTGCCACCTCCACCACCACCATTTTTTAGAATTGAGAATAAGAATAAGACCTGAAAATTGAATAATTGAAAAAATCATCTAGTTTAATTTATAGAGTATTCACCAGATCCAATAACTTCAATTCTCAACGTCAATGGCATGTGACAAATTTTCTTAAATTTATATTGATATGCTGCCTGTGATATTGTTTGAAGACCGTGGTCAATTCTGGACCTTTAAACATTGATCTGTTACTGATGAAGGTGACATGTGAACTATAACCTGTGACTAATTAATATTTACATTTGAACTATAATAACCCGTTAACATTCGTGACACATAACCTACAAATTATGACATTTGACATGAACATTTTTGAAGTGTGACATGTGACCTAATAAATCAAATGTGACATGAGCATTTGAAGTGTGACATGTGACCTAATTCATCAAATACGACATGTGACCTAATAAATCAAATGTGACCTGAGTATTTGAAGTGTGTCCTGTGACATAATGCATCAAACATGTTGTTCACTTGATTCTCTAACTATCAGATAAATTGTGACATGTGACCTAATTAATGTCACTCACGATACATAAAGTGTGACGTATGTTATATGACTTGAATTTTAACATGTGACCTATAAGCTGTGACCTATAACTTTAATATGTGACCTATAATCACCTACAAACAATTAGCACCGAAACACATAGCCACCACCACCACGATCCCCGCTTCATATTGATCAACCACCACTGTCCCCACACACCACCTTCGTAGAGTCAACATTTCAAAGAAAGCCCTATAATCTCCTTTCAACCTCATGCCCTGGACTTGCTCACAAAACCTACCTTATCCATTCATTCTTCCCTAAATTCACAGATTTACATTTCCATTTTCAAACCATATATACAGATTCAAGATGTCTCTTAGGCCCAATTGGTGGAGGTTAGCCACAACAGGTACAAGGTGGTCGTTGGCACAGAAGAAGGATGGCAAATGAGGAAGGATAACATGCTAGAGATACACAAGAATCGTAAAAAGGGAGATCCTGCAAAAGAAGCGTCGTGATTTGTTTGGAATTCTGACAGATTTGCCATCAGCAGTTATGCTGCTACTTTTGCCGGAGGGGTTGGAGTTTGGCAAGTGGAGTTCGAAGATCACCTGATCTTGCCACCACGTTTTCCAAATTTTATTTTTGGGTCGTCGATTGGAATTCACGCTCTTCAGCTTTGAAGAAATTCAATTGGAAAAGTATATTATTTGGGAGTGAATCATGTGATTGCTAATTTGTTGGGTTGGAGAGATTGGGTGGGTAGGTAGGGCATGGGTAATTAGGTTATATTATTTATTAAAATGAATTAACACCTTATTGATGTATTAAAAACTTGTTTTATGAATTGTTAAATATATAAACCTATTGTGGTGTAATTACCACATCTTATATTGGCTGGTTCTAGGCCTCCCTTGACTTAGGCCTAAAGTTTTAGGGGCCTCATTTCATAGTGGAATTCAGTCTTTTGAAGGGCTAATTAGGCCCACACGTGTATTTTAAAATCAGGTAATTTGATACTATCTAATTAAGTCGTGTATGAGGACAGTTCGGGAATATACCCTAAAAATTTAAATCTTGAAGTTAAGAAACCTGAGGTGATCCATTGAAAGATTTTTCAAGAATCGAGTTAGAAAATGTTGAAGGTGAAAATTGAGAAAAAAATATTAAAAAGAAGTACATTAGAACAACCTATCACTCAACCCAAAAGATCCAACGGAGCTATTAGACATCTACGGAGATATTTTCCATCATTGCATTATATTTTATTGATTAATAGAAGTGAATTATAAAGTTATAGTGGAGTTGTACAAGTTTATGAATCAATTAAGTATGAGTTATTCACAGGGATGAGATGGACTCATTAATATCCAATCATACATGAGAATTAGCAGAGTTACCAAAAGCAAGACTGATTATAAAGGGATTTAAACATAAAGAATACATTGACTAAACTTAGATTTTTTCTCATATGGAGAAATTAACCACAATTAGAGTCGTACTTAGATTAGTGGTGAATGAAGACTTGTATCTAGAGAATGAGCAAGCCTATATGGTCAAGGTTCCTTTTGCCCGTGATATTGGCAGTCGTGTGTATGCCATTGTGTGCAAAAGACTCGAAGTAGCACAAGCACGGAATATTGATGAAAGGAGGAGTACTACTGGATATGTATACCCATTAGGTGGTATTTTAGCTAGTTGGGTGTCTAAGCTGCATAAGATAGTTGCTATTTCTATTACTAATGTTGATTTTGTTGTTATAACTAAAGCTAGCAAAGAAATGATATGGTGCCAGTCCTTTTTAGAAGAATTGGGTCACAAGTATGGGAAGAATATTTTGCATTGTGATAGTCATAGCACTATTCACTTAGCAAATTATTATGTTTATCATGCAAGAACAAAGAATATATAGGTTCTCTATCATTTCATCAAATCAACTTTAGAGGATGAAATCTTAAACTTTGAAAAGATTCAAGGGAGTAAGAATTCAACTAACATGTTCATCATGACTGTTTCGATCGAGAAGCTGAAGTTGTGTGCAACTTCAGATGGACTTCTCTTTTGACGAGTGAGAAGACGTTGCAGTTGAGAGGAATCATTGATGGCGAACTAATCTTCAAGTGTTAGATTTTAAGTTGTAGACCTTATTATTTCCAAGTCTATTATTGTTGATCCTAATTAAGGAATATTTAGGAATTTGTGCTCTTGTAAAATTCAGATAAGGAATTGAAATCCAAGGAATGCTTAGAAATTTGTATTCTTATAAAATTCTATTAAGAGATTGAAGTCCTTGTAAAATATTTTTTTTTTTATAAATAAGAAGTAGTACTTAGGCTTTAGCATATCCATAAAAAAAAGAGAGAGTCATGTAAGAGAATATACATGGGAAATTTTTCATCTTCTAAACTTTCTTATAGTGAATTACTGCAGCAATGAGAGAAAACATTGTCTCACATTTAGGCGAACCTCTATAAAATCTGAGTGTTTGTGATTACTTTTTCTGCAAATTGATTGCTCTCGGTGGAACAGAATTATGGTTTTTGTTTCTCAACTAAATATAATTTCCTCTTCTTTCTTATTTAGAATATGAAATTTTTATTTATTTATTAGAATATGATTTATTTATTTTAGATTAGGATCGTGTTTTCTTTAAAGATTTTAGTTTATTTTCCTTATATTAGTAAGATTAGAAAACTATTTTTCCTATATAAATAAAGATTTCGTACACTTTTACTGTCAATTCAATACAATACAATAAAATTATTCTGTACAAATATTCCAATTTTTCAACTTTACTCTTGTTGAAGAATTCTAGTTCTACTCCCACACAAAAATTTGTATCTGAGAATGATTTTATCTTTGGCTGACAGTACCTATGGTGGTAGTGGTAAGCATCTCTGCAACTATGATTGGAGAATTGAAAATTATAAACCTTGGTCCAGAATCTAGGATGAAGGATTGATGAGAAATGCTACAGTTACAGATCTGTACATTACAGATCACACACTGTAGCATGCTACAGTGAAATCGCTGTAGAATCATTGTAGCATGCTACAGTGTGTAATCTGTAATGTACAGATTCTGTACATATAACATTTTTGAGGATTGATATGTTCAAAGATACAACCGTTACAGATTTTCTGACTTTGATTGATGTGAATGTTGATTGCTTTAACATGCCTGAAAAATTGAAATAGGTGGATGAGGAATTTCCTTGAGTTCTAGCTAGGTCTGAATACTCAGAAGTCATCAAGGATTTTGCGAAGATCAATCGGAATGATAAGTTTTTCATAATACAATTCACCATCAACAGTAAACTATGGAACGTGAAATGGACCATGAGATTAGTGAGAAACTTATATTCGAAGAGTTGGTGAAAACTTTGTATTTTAAAACTCAAAATACTCATCTTGCTATAAAGTCCCTACAAGTTTAAAATGGAACAAGAAACTTATACCATGCAGATAGGAAATTCCACTTTCTAATAGAAAGTGGAAGATATCATATACTTTAGGGGACAACCATGGTAACATGATGTTGGTGACACATATATAGGTTGACAAAAAATGTATGCATTTTGGTTGTACGGTAAATGAATTGTTCTATTGTCATTTGATGAACAATTTTTGAATACTGGTATACACAAAGAGCAAAAGATTCTATGATAGACAATGAGATTAAAAAGATATCAAACAAATAATTACGAAATTACCAACCATGATTTGCAATAAAGGTAGAAGAGAGTGCGCAAGTTGAAAACCATAGATCTCTTGTGATCCCTTATACATAAAAAATGATAATGACTATTTTTAAGTTTAGAAGTGTCTAATAATAGAAAAGAGAATTGAACTTTTCAATCACGAAAGAATCAAAAGAGAGGCTTGTTAAATTGAGAATAAAAGTTACGTTGACCTACTTTGCATTTCATTACAAACGAATTGTATAAGCATAAAGAAAATACTAGTTTGAATTTGAGTCTCTCGCTAGTTCTTTCGTGTTGAAGAAAGTATCGTTGAACATTTTAGCACAATGTGAGAAACATGAGGAATGGAAAATAGCTTTACCGAAGTGAACTCAAAGATGAGAAAATAAACAATGGTTCATTTTTTATGGAATGTCACATAGAAATTGTCCGTCAGGAAAATATAATGAGCAAAAAAAAAAAAAAAAAAGGCAAAACTGACTTCAAACAATGCAATGGAGAATGTAACCTTGTATCGAGTACAACAAGAAATTGAATTTCTTCAATATTAGTATTGATATTTTTTTGTGAGTATTTTCATATCCTCGACAAAACCTGAGGATTGATAAGTATATTTTATGCTCTTACTTAGCTATTTAAATTAGATCAATTTATTGTCATTCTTGAATAAAACCTACTTAATTGCTTTATAATTGTTTACAATGCATAAATAATTCCAAAATCATGTGAATTAAGCAATGAAGTAATATAATATACATTTGTAAGGCATTTGGAGCAAAATTGGACATAGTGAATGTGGATGTTGTCAATCGGGAATTCCAAGAGGAGATAATTAGAAGAAATCAAAGTTAGAGAACTTAATTTAAGATGGATTAAAGTTTAGAAGAATAATTGAAATGATTTGGAAGTTTTAGGATTAAATTGTTGCAATTAGAAGATGAATGACTCACATTCAAATAAAGATCAGGGACATACTTAAACATATTTGAAAGATGGAAAATCGAGTTAAAGAAATCAACTGCGTGGCCACCAAAATTATTCCTGTGAGACCGCGCAGTTATCTGGCTCAGCAAGAAAACAGGCCCATGCGTGATTTCAAGTTTGGTTTTACCTAGGTTTCTTGTCAATCTATATATACAACTTATCATGCACGTAGAGGGAACCTTTGCATGCATATTCAAGAGGCCAAATTCATCATCATACTTTGGAGATTGTTGAAGTTAATTAGAGGCAAAGGCGTGAGGATTGAAGATCAACACGTGGATGCTACTTCTTTCACTTGTTTATTTGATAAACTCATGATGTTGTTCTTTATCATTAATCATGTTTCTAATTCTAACGTTATGAACAATTAATTCTTGTTGGGATTAACGATGTAGTGTAGTTTTTCGCTTTTAATTGTATTGTTCAAGTTTTACGTATGGATTGCATGTGATGGTTTTATTTTGTGATGAATGCACGAATTAATTGGTAACTAATTCATTAATTTAATATGCTGTTTTCATAATCCAAGAGGTGAGCTAACAACCTAGATCTAGGAATAAAACCCGGTAATTGAACGAACAATAAATATATAAATTTGTTGTTATTGTGATTTTAAATTGAGTTCTTGTATTCCATACACCTAATCATTACAACATATTGTCTAGAAACACGGTTAACTTATTAGGTAAAGTTGATTTAAATTCAAGAGAGAAATTTCATATCCATAAGTGAACTCGATCGATAACATTATTAAATTAAAACTTGAACGGTAGAATTAAAAGTATTGACTACATGAAATCGTGAAATCCCAATTTCTCATCCATTGACTACAAAAACACACTTTGTTTTATCATTTAATTGCTTTTAGTTAAATTAGTTTACATAAATCTTCCCTTAATTATTATATATCAAATAAAGGGATAATTAGAATATTTTTGATAATTAATCATAATCATTGTGGGATGATAATCCGAACTCACTACAAGAATCGGGACAAATAGGGGATGCATTTGTCGCCCCTATAGGTACAAATGTCGCCCCTATAGACCGTGTTACCTATAGGGACGACAATGTCGTCCCAGATTCCTTGTCTTATTTTTCGTCTTATGATCTATTGAAGCGACATTGTCTCTCCAATAATGTCGTCGCTAGTGATTTTAAACCTCGCCCCTATAGATATATTTTTTTAAAAAAATAAAAAATCAATAAAACATTTTTAAATGCATAGTTAATTTTTTTTCTTAACAATGCATAGTTCAAAAAGTATTTTACAACAATAATTTAAAAGTGTTACTAATCCCCAAAACCATCAAGGCCATCCTCGTCGTCGTTAGGCACATCATCTGCTTCTTCAGCATTCTGGGTCAATCGACGAATCCTGGCATCATATGCTGCAAATCTAAGATCGTCTGTATTAGTAGATCCTCGTGGGCCGTGAGATGATGTTCCCGCAGTGGAGTCAACAGAGGTAATCGTGCCCTTCGGGATCCGTCCAATTCCATGTTCATGTCCACGTCACTTCCCGAGGACTTCCCTAACGATTGCACGCTCGTCAACAAGAATGGATGAACCCTGAGTCTGCTGAGTCTCCCGTACCTCACAAAGGTTATCCTATTATCAAGGAGAAAATAAACTGATGAAATGTACTAACTTAATAAAAAAAAGTTAAGTAAGTAAAAAAATTATATGCTTCTACTTACGTAGTCGATAGCTGAATTCGTGTTCACCCAATTGCCGGACTTGAAGGTGTGGAAATCTTTGAAACAATCAATAGGGCTCGGAAATTGTTTGGTCTGAGGATCCATCTACACAAATTTATATGCACTAGTTAATAAAAGATTTCGTAAGGTACATAGTTAAGAGAAAATAATATTATCTTCTCAAAACGCGTTGCAGAAAAACTCTACGAGCCTTGCACGCTAGGATATTTGGCATGACTTCGATTGGCGATATTTTTTTAAGACCAAGCCAGTATTTATTTGAAATTGAAAGTTATGTAAATGTAAATACTATGAATATTAAATTGACTTTTGAAAAAAATATTATATGTACAATGTAAGTTGGACTTGTGAACAAGTCGATGCATCTCTGCCATTGCTCAACAGATAGTAGGCCAAAAAGGACGACTTGGACCGCACTCCTTACAGTGCTTATGTACATCAGTTTTGTATGCTCTATAACGATCGCCCGCCAAGAGATCGAGAGCGCCTATGGCCATCTTGTATTCATTATCAAATCGTTCACCTCGAACATCAAAATAAGTACGCAAGTCAAATAAATTTTAAATGATGTATCAATTATTGAAAATCAGCATAAATTTAAATATATGTAAATTAATTTTAATTACTTACTTCAACAATTGCCCGTAGATGATCTTTGTAATACCCCGACTAAGAAAGCTTAAATGAAATGATAGGTACTACTCATAACAACAAAATGCACCTTCTTTTTCGGAAGTCCATCGTTAGAAACTCCACAGTTAAGCGTGCTTGGCTTGGAGAAATTCTGGGATGAGTGACCTCCTGGGAAGTTTTCTCGGGGAGCGTGCGAGTGAGGACAAAGCATGCTGAAAAGACTTGTGTTGGTACACTGAGGACAGTACGCCGTTATCTAACGGCCGGGACAGCTAGTTAAGTGGGACTCGGGTCGTTACAAATGGTATCAGAGCTAGCCGTCAGCCGAAAATTGGGAACTAAGTGCTACACCATAGGGCGAGAGCCACCTCTAGAATCCCAACGCCTGACAACAGATCCTCAGATGGGTTAAGCGCAGCGAGGACGTCGCAAGTCTAACAAGGGGTGATTGTAATACCCCGACTAAGAAAGCTTAAAAGAAATGATAGGTACTACTCATACCAACAAGGTGCACCTTCTTTTTCGGAAGTCCATCGTTAGAAACTCCACAGTTAAGCGTGCTTGGCTTGGAGAAATTCTGGGATTAGTGACCTCCTGGGAAGTTTTCTCGGGGAGCGTGCGAGTGAGGACAAAGCATGCTGAAAAGACTCGTGTTGGTACACTGAGGACAGTACGCCGTCATCTAACGGCCGGGACAGCTCGTTAAGTGGGACCCGTGTCGTTACAATTTCGATCCTCTTTGGGGACCTTTCCCCAATCTTTATAGCAAGGGACCATGTTAAACCTCACTTGGTTCTCGATTAAACGTGTGCAATATTTCTTATCAGGCCCTACAGGTTGCGACGTCCTGTTGATGTAGTCGAAGTCAATTAAAAGAGGTTTCATCCCATTTTCTAGCCATGTTTACTCCAGATTTTGACTTCTGGAGATACTTCGCCTCTTTGAAGGCGGTGCTGAGGAAAAGAAAAAAACTAAAAAAAAATTGTACAACATGATTTAACAAGAAATGATTTAAAAAAACGAATACCAGTCTCGCACGACCCCGGTAGTGTGTGAGCTGGCCCACAGAGAGGATCGCCTGCATCGTCCCCGCCATGAGACATTACATCAACCATTTATAATGAATAACTGTAAGGCAAAAAAATTCGAAGGATAAACTTTTAATTATTTGAACAAGATAAGATATATATATATATATATATATATATATATATATATATATATATATATATATATATATATATATACACAAATACACACACAGAGATTAGAAACATAAGAAATAAAGATCTTTAATTTAACATTAACAAATGCACAAATCCATATCAAATTATAGTCAGTAACGATCATTCTCAAAGCTAAAATGCACTTCCATCAAATATTTGATAACAATCAGTATTCCATAGTGTAATAAAATTTTAATTTGATTCATAACACAACAATGGAAAAACTATAGTGTAATAACATTTTTATATTATATAAAAGAAACAAACTAACACAATCACACGAGACAAATATATTTCATTGTTGCACGTAGCATAATAGATTTCTGCAACCCAATTGGATGACATTGAGACTGAAAAATGGAAAGTTATCTTTTATGAACAATGTCATCTACATTTCTGTTCGGTCGATTAAACTTTGTCTCTACATCATCAAAATACCTTGAAAAAAAGGTCAGTACCTCGTCAACAACATACCCTTCTGCTATAGAACCCTCGGGTCTCGCTCAATTTTTGACGTACTCCTTTAGTTTCTTAAGGTATCTTTCAATGGGATACATCCATCTCATGTAAACTGGCCATCAAGTACTGCCTCCTCGGGCAGATGCAATATAAGGTGAATCATAATGTCAAAGAAAGCTGGAGGAAAGATTCGTTCTAATTTACACAATATTAGTATCAAATTATCTTGAGCAGCTAACATGTCACTGACCTTTAGTTTCCTTGCACATAATTGCTTGAAAAACATGAACAATTCAATAATAGTTCCCGAAATTGTTTTGTCCAAGTACGTACGACATCCGACTGGCAACAACCTCTGCAAGATAATGTGACAATCATGTGACTTCAATCCAGTAATTTGACCATCGTTAGGTGCTACACATCTCCTCAAATTTGAAGCGAAACCATCGGGAAATTTTACCGACCTAATAAAGTTGCAAAACTTAAAGCGATTTATAGGGGACAATTTATAACCTGCAACAGACTTCATCAATCTAGTTCCTTTGTGATACAGATGTAACTCACTCCTTATCCCCATTTCCATCAAATCTCGTCTGGCATGAACAGTGTCCTTCGATTTATGAGGATCATCCAGAATTGTGCCAAGCAAGCTATCACATACATTTTTCTCAACGTGAATGACATTAATGTTATGTTTCAACTCATTGGTAGACCAGTATGGAAACTCATAAAAAATTCTTTTCTTTCTCCAATTCAATTCATCTGCACTTCTCTTCCTTCTAGCTCCTCCATATCTAGGGTGTTTTCCTGGAATACTTGTCCTCACAAGGTTCAATTATGCTAAGATATCATTAGTCGTCAATTTTTGAGGAGGCTCTCTCCGATCAGTTCTTTCGTCAAATTCGAGGTTACCACTGAAACGATACTTAGCTTGTAGAAACTGTCAACGACCCACATAAGCTGTCTTACCAAACACACGTACTGAAGGTGTATCCTCATTGCAAGTTGGGCATGCCTTGTACCCTTGACTGCTCCAACCTGAAAGACTACTCCTAGCTGGAAAATCATTAATCGTCCACAACAATGCTGCACGCATTCTGAATAGTCCTCTATTATTTCGTCTACCAGGGGTCGCAAAAATACATCCATGTCCTTACCAGGTGCTTTTGGACCTGGTATCAACAAAGTCAACATTAGGTTCTCTGCTCTCATACATAACCAAGGTGGCAGATTGTAAACTGTCATAATTCTTGCCAAGCTTTTCCAACGACATCCTTACTTTGATCTGTAATATGCCACCTCATGAGTCTTGTAGTATCCTTAGTTGCAAATAGACGTTTCAGTCTTGGGGCCAGAGGAAAATATCGCAACACCTTACGCGGCACATTCTTCCCAAAACTGAATCCAGTAGTGTGTATCCAACGACTTTCTTAGCATACGGGACAGGTCTGTCTATCAGCGTGCTCTTTCCAGAACAGTGTACAGTCATTCTTACAGACATGTATGGATATATAACCTAAACCAAGTTTGTCATCATCTTTTTAGCCTCGTAATGAGATTCCACAAAGTCCATTTTCGGAAATGCTAGCTTCAACAATTTTAAAAGATCATCGAATGACTTGTTTGTCCACTTGTTCACCACTTTTAAATGCATCAACTTCACTAAAATTTTTAATGAAGATAAGGAAGAAACTCTAGGATATAATTCTAAACGAAGAGCCTGAAATAAGTCATCATATTGGGCACCAGAGCTTGTACCAACATATTCATTCCCAACTACGTCCTCCATGACGTTCATCATTTCATCAATCGTCTGATCCTCTGAGCCAGTTCCTTCGTTCTGAGCATTCACATTTTCATGCGGAATCTCGATCTCCCCGTGGTAAATCCATGTGACATAACTCTCCGCAAGGCCATAACGAAATATATGAGCCTCAATAGTTTCCAAAGTATGTGTTAATTCGTTCAAGCATTTATTGCATGGACATCTAATATTTCCCCTATCGTTTACAAATGGCCTCACTCGATTTATAAATGCTTTCAAATTGTTCCTGAACTCTTGAGACTTTGAGCGATTTCTAATTTTTGTCCAACTCTTATCAAATTCCATCTAACAAATTCTACAAAAAAAAAAAAATAAATAACATGTAAATATTAAGTAACAATTTCGAAAGTCATGAACATGTCCTATGTCATCCTTACCACTCCACATCTAATTACACGGTAGGGCCCTAACCATTCATCATTGATCCTTGCATAATGAATTTTTTTTATTTTTCTGTTAACGCCATTAAATTTTTAACAGTAGATTTTGACAGCATCTCCCCCAAGTTCTCCAAAGTGTGCGATCTACCTTGGATATAGTCCACACCCGGAGAACAAGAAGAAAATAATACTGAAATATACATATGAGTATATAACCATCAACAGAAAAATACAGTGCAACAAAATTTGTTACATACAAATCAATGACAAACTCTCCAAAAATGGGAGAATTCGAAGGCAATTTTGTAAACTTCAAACTAACCACAAATTTGTGGGCAGTGTTTTCATTTACAAACTTATCAGCAAACGACTTTCTAAATTTCATGTAAATTCCGTACAGTGTACAAATCAATATATGTCTAGTAAAAATTATATTAGCAAACAATTTATAAAAACTAGAAAATAAACAACAATAATATGTTTCAAGATTCTTACCAAAGATTTTTGCCTTTGATGCACTTTTTTTTGGGATGAAATTGACATTGGATCGCAAAACTCACGCAACTAAATGGAAAATTCATATTTTGCAAATGAATGTTTTAGGACAAAAAACATTAAAGACCTTATAGATCGAATTAGTCGTCCCTGTAGAGTGAAAGAGGCACCAAATCTCGGTCTAATCTCTTGTCATGAAGCCTCACCTATAGGGGAGACTATCCTCACCTTTAGAGGCGACAAATGTCGCCCCCTATAGAGGCTCAACCATTTTGGGACAACAATTTTCTTCCCTCTACGGACATAGAAAAGGCGCCTAAAATCCAGCCAAAATTTCGTGTAGAAAGCATGCCACTATGGGGGCGACAATTTGTCGCCCCTATAGATGAGTTATAGTGACGACATATTAGCTTTTAGCTGCGACAATGTCGTTTCTATATCTTACCTGATCCCCTATATGGTAATGATCTATAGGGGCGACGTCTTTGTCGCTTCTATTTTGTCGCCTCTGTAGCGCGCGATTCTTGTAGTGACTATTAGGTCCACTTTACTACTTGGATATGACATCGTACACTTGTGATTAGCACACACCAAGGATATATATATATATATATATATATAGGGGAGAATCATGTAGGACAATCATATTCTAAAATAACTGAATTTATCTCTTTTCTTTTTCTTTCGTATTCCTGTTTTATTCCCATTTTTAAGAGAGAATGATTTTTTGAATAGTGATTTTTAAGAGAATGCTAAGGAAAAATTATGAATTTTTGTGCAGAATATTTTATTACGTGATTGTGTGATTGAAAATGATTATGAGAAAAAAGTTTTGATTTATTGAAAATTAAAAAAGGCTTAGAATAAGTTTCTTTGTTTCCTTGATTAGCATATGATTTCTTTCTTTTAGATCAATGAATGATTTTGTATTCTGTTAGGATTTAGTTTTAGTTTCCTTATATTTATTCGATTAAAGAATTATTTCACGGATGTGAACAAAATCTTTAAACACTTTTCACACTAAAATACTGAATAAAATGTACGTTATATCCATACCGCGTGTGAGTTATTTAATTTTTAAGTAAGTTGATGTTCAGATTTACAATGGCTTTGCATGGAATTGAACAAACGCTATTTTCGGAATCTTTTATTTCTTTGAAGATTATGATGTTTATGCCACGAACGCAAACTCTCATCAAATACATGAGATCTCACTCGTGGCTGCTATCTCCAACATGATTTAAAATATCTCATGCTCAAATATTAAATATTCTTAGCTCTAATTGCCAACCTAATCCAATACTCATAATTAAAAATGTTCTTGAGATTACAATAATCAGATTTCTTCTATATGATTTGTGACAGTGAAGCATATGGCGCACACATCAAATTTTTTTTTTTTGGAGTGAGGATCCAATTGACACAAAATTAAATTTATAATAACTCAATTGATACAAATAGAAGTATTGTAACTTATTTGAACATTTGATCCAACACATTAATCAAAGTCAAATAGTAAATGGTCAAGTCAAATTAGGAATTGTTATTGATTTGGGGTTTTCATTCGATTACTCGAGTGTATCGGACGGGTTGAAAAACTGTTCGAAATGCTCTAACTAGTTGAACTACAATCCCAGGGAAATAATGTGCCTTCGATCGCTGAGAAGAAGGGTGTAAATGGATCGAATGTGGATTGGATCAGTCATTATCCGATTCGATCTGATAAGAATAATTCGTATATCCGATTCGATAATCCGAGGAATATTTGATAGTTAAATTAATATCCGATTTGCTACCTTATCAGATATCCGATCTGAAATTATTTTTAGCATAATTTTTTTAAATGTTACATATTAATGAGTAAAAAATTTACTCATATAATTGATTGTAATTTCATATCATTCATAAAAAATAAAATCATAACATCTCAAAAAATTATAACAATATTTATATATTACAAGTTTTATAATGAATATTATGATATATAATAATATTATATCAAAATTATACTTTATAAAATACATTACAAGATTTAAAATTAAAAAAAAAAAGTTATATGGGATAAAATTATATAATAATATATAAGATATGTTATATTATTATAAAAATATGGGATTGAATTGTTATGGGATCGGATTGACTTATATCCATATTAGTTTTATTTAGTTAACTGATTATTAGATTCGGATCCTTATCGGGTTATCGGATTGAGACCTTAAATTCAACTCCCGTTAATTTCATCTGATTTCGGATCGGGTTCGAATGAAAACACGATCCATTGACAGCCTTACTGAGAAGTGGATTCAAATAATGGATATGGAGCCCTACTAATAGCTGCGAAAAGGAAAAAAAATTCACCCTCTACCTCCAAAGAATTTCGTTCTCGAAATTCACTTGGTTAAGCTGAAAGTTAACAATATGAGGATATTGACCACATATTTGACCCACTTGTCCATATTACCTCTTCATAAAATAATTTTTCAAATAAACTTTAACTTGACACAAAATTCATTCTAGTCTATCTTATAGTGACTTGGGATAAAATTAACAATCACTGTCGCCCCATGACACATCTTCCAGTAACAAAGGGGAGGGATGAAAAAGTGCTCAGCACAGTCAGATGCAGGGTTAAAATCCTAAAATAATGAATTTGTGTCATGTGACAAGCAGGAGTTATGACTTATCACACATTCACCCTGACTCTGGAAGGCATAATCTGTGATTTACCTCCTTAACCAATGAACTAGGGCAAGTTCGATTAGGACCCTCAAAGGTTGGGCTACACTTTTTTTTTTTTTTTTTTTAACAAACACTGTCTAATAAAAAAAAATAAAATCACTGACATATCCATGTGCAGCACATGCTAGGCAGTCACATGAAAACGTTTGATTATACATCCTTAAATGTGACATTTTTGGATCTGGAGATCATGCGTGCTTGTTCGTCACTAGTCTTAATCGTTTTTTTATACACAAGTTGTGGCAATTTGCTATTGATTCCACATTTAGAGCTTGTTAATGCAAGTTTCTTCTATTTTTTTTTTCCCCCTCAAATTCATATTTAATAATATTTTTTTTTTTGAGATCCATCACTTTTCACACTTTTTAATAACATATTCTCATAAAACCTTTTTTTTCCTACCATTACCAAACAATATCCACAGCCATTACATATTCTTTTCCGTAATTCTATTTCTTTTTTATTAGTAAATCTACTAAAAAAATCGAAATAATTAATTCCAGAATAAGGGTACCAAAGTATTCCGAGTCCTATCAATTGATAATCACGCATAATTGAATATATGGTGCTGTGCTTGCTTTAGCATGGGCAAGAGATTCTCACACAACATATTAATGATAATTAGGGACCGATCCAGAATTTTGTATTGGGCTCAGCTAAATTTTAAAAAATTGTAATGTAATAAAATTTGTATAAAACTTTGGACTGAGCTATTATGTTTCTGTGCCTAATTAATTATAGATCTTTTAAGGGACAATCGCTTAAATATCCTAAATTTTGGGATCTAACTGAAATGTACATCCTTCAAATAGTATAACACATTGATACTTTCAAGAATATTTCGATATGATGGCTATATTGCCACCACAAAACTTAATTCTTACACAATATTTTTAAGTGATTTCTTTTTTGACAAAAATAGACATAAACGAAATTACAAAAATATCCTTTTATTTTTCTCTCACTATTTTTAAATACACCACAATCTTTCAAATAAATTTATTTTATTTTCTTCTTTATATTTATGGTGAATATATTGCCACCACAAAATTTATTTTTTACACCACAATTTAAAGTAATTTCTTTATTTATAAAAATAGTCATAAATAAAATTACATACATATTCTTTTAATATTATCTCACTAAAAATAATTTTTATATACATCACATCTTTCAAATATTCCCTTATCTTCTTTATGTTTATTTTTCTAAATCTTCTTGTTCTTCTTGTTATTTTATATTTTTGCTTTTTAATACCAAGTTAATTAGAATAGATGTTAATACAATAATTTCATATGAGTTTTCAAATAATAGTATCATGCAAACATTAACATAAATTAAAGTTTAGGACTTTAGGTTAGTGAAAGATTTTTATTGTTCAAGATTCCCTATATTTTGATGTCACCCAAGATTTTGATTATTTAATTATATTTAGTTTTCAATTAAATATTATATTCGGTTTTCGAATTCTATGGTTTTTCATTTATATATATTTGCGTGTTCATACTGCATTCTACCTATCGTGTTTTCAGTTGCATCTAGTATTTTAATAAAAAAAAAAAAACGTGTATCAAGTATTTAGAAGCCAACCACCTACTATGTTTATATGAAATTGAATATCTTATTGTTTCAATTATCCATCAAACATCAATTAAAAAATGTGTAACATGGAAATTTGAACATAATTAATTGTAATTAAGGAAAAAATTGGTGGCAATGATGAGGAAAAAGGAGAGAAATATTGGGAATTTGGGATGATGAGTACACCACAATAATATTTTTTTTTTTTTTTAAGTTTTTATAGGAATATGAGTATTATTGTAAATTTGTTGTGATGTATTTATTGAAAATATATTTTAATTGTGGCGTGATTATAATGTGGTGTAGTAAATAAATTTTGTGGTGATAATATAATTACCCATTTCGATATTTCTAATTTACTGAAATTTACATCATTTTAAAGTATCATATTATGATATTTTTCAATTTTTTATTATACTTATAGCCTAGGCTAAATTTTAGGATCACGTCTTAATGCTTTGGATAAATAGGGCATAGATTTGGGTAATAAAAGAAAATGATGTAAATTAAAGCGATATTTTGCAAGGGGCATATTTCAATTCATGAAGAAAAACCTGATCGTTCACATTCATCTGGGTGTTTTCAATTGATGTTTAATATAGCAAATCGAATGAAACTAAACCTCTATTTTGTAAAAAAAAATTATTAATACTTGACAGTATTTTATTGGAGAATTCTTTTTTAAAAAAAATTAATAATTTTGACTGCTAAAAAATTCTGCAATCAGTTTTTACTTTTTAAAAAATGAGCCAATGAAATATTACTCGTCACTATTTATTAACAATATTTTAAACGATTTAACAAAGAGATGCTAAACTATAAGACTCGTAAATTTTTCACCAAGCATATCACGTGATAGATGTCTCATTATAGTGTCTCTCTGTGGGTGGCTGGTTGGGGGTATCAGGGGTATGGGGTGGGTTGGTTGGGTGCGTGGGTGGGTGGGAGTGTAGGTCCATGTCCGGGGGGGGGGGGGTAATAGGTTGGTCCATGTTTGACAAAGTAGACGGTTAAATTCAGGTACATGGCTTGTTCGTTTTCTTGCATAGGATTTTAAAATAGGGAGGGACCAAAAAAAAAAAAAAAAAGATTCACACCTTAATGGGCGTTTCATATCATGTTGTTTTAGTTTGACTATTCACAACATAGAGAATTAATTGTGTTACACAAAAAGAAAAAAAAAATTAAATAAATCAAACATTTCAAATAATTTCTTATTTATTATCATTTTGTCGCATTTCGTTGACTTTTGTTTTTTTGACAAATGTCCTGTTTCAAATGATATTTTTGTGGACCTGAAATTTGAACTATATTATTTAAATAAATGAAAATAACAAACTATTTAGATTTCATTAATCAAAAAGATAATTTAAAATTAATAATTATGATTTTGTTCGGTAACACTGTAACAATTATAAATTAGTTCATTTATATTTTTGAGGTATAATGTGGAGTTGGAAAGTAGAGAAAAAATGTATATGATTAAAAAAATGTTTTAAGAAATTATGTTGTTTATAAATTAATTTATAAATTTTAATGATTGCTTTTGTTGACCACAAAATCGGTAGGACTTTCGATCGACACGTCTCAGCTTCTTCCTCCTGAACACGTGGACTTCCTGTGCACTTAGACAGATGGTCAGTGTGCAACAGGGGCTGAGGATTAACGCCCCAAATTCTGTTAACTTGGGATGCCACAAAAGCCCAAAAATCATGTAAATAAGTATTTTTAATGAACGTCGAAATGCGTAATATTTTTTTTAACAACTAATGCAAATTAGAAAAAAAAAATAAAAAAATAAGCGGAAACATTCTTTAAATAATTTATTTACAACCAAGTGTCAACACCAAGTATAATAAGCAAAGTACCAAAATTTGTGATACCAAAATTTGTGAAAATACTAAAATTCAAGATTTAATTGACAAAATGGAAACCAACTATTAAAATACTCGTTTTAAAAATTTATAAATTAAATGCTCTATCATTTGATCAATATGGCTCCACTCACTACCTTACATCGTCGAGATCATTAACCTGAAAGGGTGGAACAGTGGGGTGAGCACATTGTGAGCAAATAACATTGGATGCGGGAAATATAATTGTGTAGGAAAGAGAAAAGGGAGAGATTATGTGTATTTTGTGCAAAGTATTGAATTACTAATTCCTTAGAGGCAAATGTGATCTATTTATAGAAGGAGTTAATGTCTAAGATCGTGACACGTGTAAAGCTTTACATGTGGCAAGATCACAACTATTCATGAGGTAAATTATTTTCTTGGTAATAATCATTCCCAATAAATGTAGAGTTACAGTTATTGTAAGAGTACTTCTCCTCATTAAAAACATTATCACATCAAGCTATTTTTTGCAGACAAGTCCTTCAAGCTGTCTTATCACCTTTCTAGGGTACTTATCTTGGCATAACATCAACCCGGCATAATATCACTCGGGCACAGTGTCACCTCGACATAATGTCACCGAATCATAGCATCACCCCGGCACAACTTCACCCCAACAAATAAGAGCCCAGCCAATTTGGTATCCACAGTCTAGCTTTGGATCTTGACTAGGTGAGTGGATGTTCTATGGATTCCCTTGTGGGCCCATGTGGATGACGTATCATATTCAATTAGGCCTGACCATAAAACTAGTCAACTAGTCCCTCAATTCTGGTTGGTTCATTTATATGGGTGATTGGATCTTTTGTGGATCTCCCTGATGGGCCCATATGGATGAAATATCATGTCCAATTAAGCATGACCATAATAATAATTCCTCTAGTTTGGTTGGTTCATTTATTTGTGAATTGGACTTAAAAATATAAGGGACCGGAGATGAAACAATATGTGTATATTCCAAGAAATAATTAGAGTAGGAAATATAAAAGTCCTTCTTGCAAGGCATCACCAGAATGGAAAAAAATAGATTACATCTTGCATGGTAAAGCGTCACCGAAGAGGAATAATATAGGCACTTGAGCTCGTGCTTTAATATAGTTTGGACACTTGGGGTCCTTTTTTTGGAATGCTCGACAACCCTTTCAATTAGATTTTCTTAGTTATATTAAGATAGTGTTAGACTTCGTTATTCAAAATTTGAAAGTGTATCTTTTCTCCTAATAACAAGAATACTCGAGGATGTCTCGAATTTACTATGGCTTATAGGCTCATGTTCAATAATTAAAATATCTTGAGCATGCCTTAAATAAGAGGGGACTTACAAGGTCGTCTTCAATAACACTAGAGATCTTATGCACTGGCCTCAATGTGTGAGGGCTAATAGCCTGTCTTGATAGTAGAGAGATTATGCTCAATTCAAGCAATTGGAGGGCTTATAAGCCTACCTCGTTGTGCAAAGACTTAGAGCTTACCTTGATAATATTTAAGACACCTCATTTTCACATATGTATCTCTGGAGAATATGCGTGTGTATGCTCTCTAGTCCCTTAAATTGGAAGTCTCATGCATTCATTTCTGGGGTTTGAATTTACAGCTTTTGGCTGTTTCGCTTTGAGTGGAATCAACCAATGGCAGAGTCCTTTGTAAAATGAGTCAATTGAAGGAGTCCCTCGAAAGGAGTCCATGGAAGGAGTCCCTAGAAGGAGTCCATCGAAAGGAGTCCATCAAAAGGTGTCCATGAAAGTAGTCCCTCGGAATGAGTCCATGAAAGGAGTCCGTTGGAAGAAGTCCGTGGAAAGAGTCCCTTGGATAGAGTCCTACGGAAGGAGCCCCTCGGAAGGTGTACATGGAAGGAGTCTCTCAGAAGGAGTCCATGGGAGGAATTCATTGGTAGAAGTCCATGGAAGGAGTCCTTCGGAAGAAGTCCATGGAAGGAGCCCTTTGGAAGGAGTCCTTCGGAAATAGTCCATGGAAGGAGTCCTTCAGGAAATGTCTTTCGGAAGATGTCCATGGAAGGAGTCCTTCGGAAGAAGTCCATGGAAGGAGTCTTTCGAAAGGAGTCATTTGGAAGAAGTCCATAGAAGGAGACCTTCAGATGCTGCTTGGCCTCGAAAGACTGCGCAGCTGTGCAGAAGGAATAGTGGTGACCACGTAGGTAACCCTAATCAGGTTTTTTTAATTTTACTAATGGTGCACGACCGCACAGTACTAGAGCTTGTGGTCGTGCAGTACGATGAATGTTGTGCAATTTCAGCTTTTGATCTTGTTTCATTTCATTCATCTTATTTTATTTGCGCCTTTAGTCCTCCATCTTTCAAACAGATCAATTGAGTCCCCAAACTTCTAAATTCTTTCAATTGACTTCCCCTCGTCCTCATTTTCTTTCAATCCTTTTCCAAAGTGTACAATTCAACTCCAATAATCATCCATTTAGCCTTTATTTGCTTCAATTCCTTTGTTCACTTGATTTTAGGATACTTTATGTAATATAAACAAATAACACACAAATCAATAGCTTTTATTCTAAAATGCCAACATATTATCCTAATTTAGATATATAAATAAGTTTATCAAATACACTTATCAACGGAGTCCCTTGGAAAGTGTCCATGGAAGGAGTCTCTCGAAAGGAGTCCATGGAAGGAGTCCTTCAGAAGTAGTCCATGTAAGGAGTCCTTCAGAAGGTGTCCGTGGAAGGAGTCCTTCGGAAGCATTCCCTACAAAGGAGTCACTCGAAAGGAGTCCATGGAAGGAGTCACTCGGAAGGAGTTCTTTGAAAGGTACCCTCAGAAGGTGTCCATGAAAGGAGTCTTTCAGAAGGAGTCTTTCAGAAGGAGTCCTTCAGATAGTGTCTATGGAAGGAGTCCTTCGGAAGGAGTCCCTCGGAAGTAGTCCCTCAGAAGGAGTCTATGCAAGGAGTCCTTCGGTAGAAGTCCATGGAAGGAGTCTCTTGAAAGGAATCCATGGAAGGACTCCCTCGGAAGGTTTTCATGAGAGAGTTCATTGGAAGAAGTCCATGGGAGGAGTCCCTTGGAAGGAGTCCATTGGAAGGAGTCGGTTGGAAGAGGTCCATTGAAGGAGTCCCACGGAAGGAGTCAATGGAAGGACTCTTCGAAAGAAGTCCATGGAAGGAGTCCTTCGGATGGAGTCAATCGGAAGGTGTCTATGAAAGGAGTCCATGGAAGGAGTACCTCAGAATAAGTCCTTCAGAAGGGGTCCATGGAAGGAGTCATTCTAAAGGAGTCCTTCAGAAGAAGCCCATTGAAGGAGTCCCTCAAAAGGAGTCCATAGAAGGAGTTCATCGGAAGGAGTCCATAGAAGGAGCCCTTTGGAAGGTGTCTATGCAAAGAGTCCTTCGAAAGGAGTCCATGGAAGGGGTCATCACATACCTTTTTGAAGGATTCATCAAGTGAAGGGTGGTCCCTGGTAGAACGGGTTATCATGTGATGGGGTCCTTGTTGAACGAGTCATCACGTGACTGGTCTTTTTTGAAGGGGTCATCATGTGATGGGGTCTTTTTTGAATGGGCGTCATCATGTGACGGGCTTAATAATTTGGGATCTCTGGGACAAAGTGTCATTTCAACACTATGAAGTTGGGGGCTTATTAATAAGAAAGAATTTCGAAGTCATGCCACTTGGGGCAATAAGGACGTCTTTTTGAGCCATGTCACATGGGACAATAAGGTGGGCTTCTTGAGTCATGCCACTTAGGCAATAAGGAGGGCTTCTTGAGCATTGCCACATGGGACAATAAGGTGGGCTTCTTAAGACATACTACTTAGGCAATAAGGAGGGCTCATTGAGCCATGTTACTTAGGGAAATAAGGTAGGCTTCTTGAGCTATGCCACTTTCAGGGGAGCCCTTCTTGAAGGAATTTGTGACCAAGCTATGTCAAGAGGTTTCCTTCCCTTTTCGTTGTTTTTATAGTATTTATCCACTCTTTTTCAAGAGTTTATTGTTCTTTATGAAGGTTTTCTTGAGAGCTTTTTACCACATAATTTCGTGGTTAGAAGTGTGGTTTCCCACAGAAGGTGCCAAAATGTTAATAATAAAATCTAGTAGAACTTTGGATCAACACATCTCAGCTTTTCCCTCTTGGGCACATGGACTTCCTGCTCACTTGGACAAATGGTCAGTGTGCAACGAGGGCCGAGGTGGCTCCCGTTTGCACTCTGACGCTCAAGTCAGGGCTCATTGTAAGCAAATAAATTGGAAGCGGGAAATATTAATGTGTAGAAGAGAGAGAGAGAGAGAGAGAGAGAGAGAGAGAGAGAGAGAGAGAGAGAGAGAGAGAGAGATTATGTGCATTGTGTGCAAAGTATTGAATTACTAACCCCTTACTTGAAGACAAATGTGATCTATTATAGAAGGAGTTGATGTCTAAGATCGTAACACGTAAAGCTTTACATGTGGCAAGACCACAACTCTTCATGAGTTAAACCACTTTATTGGTAATAATCATTACCTATAAATTAGAGTTACATTTACTGATGAGAGTACTCCTCTTCATTAAAGACATTGTCATATCAAACTGTCTATTGCAGACAAGTCACATCAAGCTGTGTTGTCACCTTTCTAGGGTACTCACCCCGACATAGCATTACCCTGTCATAGCATCACCTCGACACAGCATCACCTCGGCACAACATCACCTTGACATAATGTCACCCAGTTGAAAAATTGCGAATGAGTTTAATGTTTGAAATCTAAAATTAAGAAAATAAATTAAAGAATAAAATTGCGAAATTGTCTGTTTTTCAAAAATGATTGTAAAGTAGTTGGGAATTACGATTTCACCTAACCAATTAAATTATCTCCAATTCCAGTTTTATTTCCTAAATATGCATTCGGTCGAATTCACTAATTTAGATTGAGATTCCCCTCTCAAATTTAAATCAATTCTGCCTAAATAAGTCAACAATATATCTCTATAGAGGGTTCAAATATTCCTTATCTAGATGCAATAAACACAAGAATTCACACATGATCGCGATAATAACAAAAATATATCTCTATCTCTTGTTCATTAACTAAATTTATAGGGATGACAAAATGTCTCATAAGCTAGAGCCGCTCGGGCTCGCTCGGAAAAAGCTCGGGCTTAGCTCGGCTCGCAGCTCGAAGTCTAGAGCCAAAGCTCGAGCCAAGCTTTTTTTTAGGGACGAGCTTTAGCTTGGCTCGGCTCGAGCCAAAAAAAAGCTCGTACAAAAGGCTTGAGTATTGAAATTCAATCACAAGCTCGGCTCGATTCGTTGTATAGATACATTTTCAATAAAAAAAATTATGGATTTTGTTATAAAAACAAAATAAAATTTGAAAGCTCGAGACTTGGCTCGGCTCGGCCCGTCTCGGCTCGGAAAAGTTCGAGCCTAAAACTCGAGTCGATCCTTATTTTTTTAGGATGAGCTTTGGCTCAGCTTAGCTCTTGCCAAGAAAAGCACAACTCCTAAAAGCTCAAGCTAAGCTCGAGCCCTAATTTTCGGCTCTCGAGCCGGCTCGGCTCGGCTCGTTCACATCCCTAGATTTATTACCTTGATATAAGTTATTAATGCACCTCTAGGATCAAGGAAAGAACTCATTAAATCTTGAATTAGTGACCAATTAATTCAGGCATTAAACAAAATAATAAATCAACACAGCAACGAATAACTAAAACAATGGAATTTGGAATTAAAATAATGTAACTAGTTATGTCATTTATCCCAACATGAAGTTTAGTTATACATCATGAACAAACAACAACAAAATAAATAATGATAGTGTTTATTGAAAATAACATAAGAGAATGGAAAGTTTGCACCAAGTATCAATTCTCCATGTAATCTTCAACTCTCTCCCATTTGCAATGATTGATCTCCCAAGAATTTGATGTGAAAATCTCAATTATATGATGTTCTTAGGTGAGGAAAAGGTTCATATTTCATGCCAAGAGGTTGTATTTATAGTTGGAGAATAGTCCTAGTCGAAAAAAGGAAAACAAATTGTCAAATCCGCAGGCAAGTCTTTTTTGGTATCTGCACAACATTCAGTGTTTCTATCATACCATTGTATTCCCTTATTTGATTGAGGTGATTCAAAGTTCATTAGAAATATAACTTAAATGGCTACAATTATTCCTGAAATAGGACTTTTTCAATCCGAATGTTTATTACCCTAAAATTATGTCTCAATGTCCGACTAAAAATCTGTCCAAAATCTTGTGCTTTTGAAATCAATTTTATGGTAATATTCTTATCATATTTCATTCTTTTTTGACTTCTATTTGCATCCAATTGACTCCTAAAAATACTCAAAGTATCTTCTTGTGATCCAAATCAATCATTGGATATTTGCAAGTTGGTCCCTCGTGTTTAATTTGCTCTTCAGTCCTTCAACTTCTAATTGCAACAATATAGTCCCTATACTTTCAAATCTTCTTCTATTTCTCTTCCAACCTCAATTCATCTTCTTCTCCAATTAGGTCCTCCAAACCTTTACTTCTTCACTTTAGTACCATGTATCTTTCCCGGTTGATGTTATTAACTTCTATATTTGTTCAATTTAGCTCCAAATGTCATCTAATTGTGCATAATTTCCATCAATTGCTTCATTCTCAAGATTTTGGGATATTTTCTAAAATGTAAATAAATAAACACAAATTAAATAGTATTTATTCCAAAAAGACAATATAATATTCTAATTTTGACATATAAATAAGTGTATAAAATATACTTATCACACAAACACAATTTCCTTCAGAATGGTAAGAAGGTTTGCAAAATCTGAGAGTGACATAATCCCAATAGAAGTAATATTGACCAACTTCAATGGAGGAGCAACTTTGGTCAAAGTGGTAATGCCTTTGTATAAAACAGTGGGGAGTACAACAAGGACCACAATTTTTTTCATAATAGATGGTCCTGCTAGCTACAACATACTGTTGGGGATATATTGAATGCATGGGAGTCAGTGTATCCCCTCATCGCTCCATCAATGCTTTGTGTTTTGGAACGATAAAGACGAAGCTAAAGTTGAAGTTATACAAGCTGATCAGTGACCTTTTATTACAAAGGCTAGTTCAATAGAACAATTTATGTAGGATTGAAATTATGAGCTATTCAGGGTTGTTCAAGAAGGGGGAGGAAATACAAATAATGGTATAAAGCGAAGAGCCATACTCGATGGAGGCACTTAATGAATTGTTCACTCAGTGAGACCAAATACAATTGCTTTTGAGGGGCCAATATTTGGCAAAAGGATGGTCAATGAGATATGATGAAGGGTCAATTACAACAGAATTTGACCGAGATTATGGTCCTTAGAGCCAAATCAATGACTTACAATGAAGAAGTTGAAGAAATACAAAGGGCAAAAATAGCAAATGTGAAGGAAGAAGATGAAAAGTGGCGTTTATATGGATGGGAGACATGACAAGATGTTAGTCACCAAAAAGGGATGCACGTTGGATGGAGTGTCAAGGGTTTCATGTCTTTTAAGACTTCAAAAGCTGTAGAAACTAGGGCTAGACAAAGAAACCACGAAACCTCAAACCAAACATAACTCGTTGGTTTGAGACCGCATAAACTCGTGGTTGCTTTCTCTCAAACCAAACCAAACCTTTTAAAAATAGTTTGGTTTAGATTTTGATTTTCAAAAATCGCAAAAAATCGAACCAAACCGCTTTTAATTTTTAATTAAAAATTAATTTTATTAATATGAATTTACCTTTTTCCAGCTAAAAAAAGTAAAATTTAACTATGAAAAAAAAATTCTCATGTATATATTTTCTCGTTTTCATTGCATTGTAATGATCCCAGAAAAAATGTATAGAAATTTCATACCTTGCAGTTTGGGTCATGCATGTACTAAAGGTAAAAAAAATTGTACTAAGCAAAAAAATTGATCAAGATAATGCAACAATAAATTGTAATTACAATGAACTGCTGAAAATGAAGATGAACTCAAATCATTGACTAAAACTATCAAATCTTCCAATTATTTGTAGATGTATAAACAATTGACAGTCTGAAAATCATACTCCCACATTTTAGTGAAGTTCTTCACTCATCATTATGTATTTATTATCAATCTAGTGCAAAGGTAATGAGGTAAAGAATGAATCAACGAATGTTAACATATTTTAGCTTATACTAACTTCTAATTTAGCTTTATATATTAAAAAATCAGAATTAATTTGACATCTAAAACATATTATATTATGTTGATTGGTAAACCGTGGATTAAAACAAAACCAAATTGCAAAAAATGGTTTTGTTTGATTTGGTTTGTAAAATAAAATGATTTGTTTGGTTTGAAAAAAAATGTCAAACCGCTAAAAATGGTTTGATTTGAAAATATGTCAAAAATCACCCAAACAGAACCGCGTTCACCCTTAGTAGAAATGCACGAATTTTGAGTATGATAAAATTAATGATTAACATTAATTTAGCCATAATGGGGATAATTTTTTATACATAAAAACACCCAACTTAAAGGCCTAATACAAAGGCCCAAAATGGGAGACCCAAGTATGAATTTTAGAGCGAATGTCAAAGGAAGATATCCATAATTACTCATGTAGATAAATGACTGTACAATTTGGCGAATGAAGCAACGTTTGGACAAATGTAGCACTGGGCCATGAATGATTGAAGGAACGATTTTTCCACTTAACCCACAATCTAGAATAATAGATCTGTTACGAACATTTTTTAGAACATTGGCAGTTACTGGATCATGGTCATTCTAAGAAGTTATTGGAGAAAATGGAAGTAGTGGACAGTTATGGCGCGAGAATTATGGGGAACCTGTTATCAGAGTATATAGATGGCAAAATAAAGACAATGAAAGCATGAACACAAACTCTGAGAAGACTATGTAATATTTTATATTTTATATTTTATATTTTTTATTATTATTAATTTTTCTTAGACTTAAGTAAACATTGTATTTCTGTGTGCTTGTGCTAATTGGAGGCAATTTGTGAATAAAGTCTTTTTATTCAAACACTTCTTGTTGAGACTTTATCTTAAAAGATTTATTCCTTATTCATCATCTGAGTTTTCTTTTAATTGTTAGCACAAATGAAAAATGTGCGAAACAAAAATATTTAAGGCATGTTTATTATTTTAAATTTATATCAACAACACCCAATATCTACAAAAACTGCACATTCACACATTTATCTCTCATGTATATTGTGGATCTTGTTGATGCGATCAAAATTAATTTTTAGTGATGCATATTCACGTGCTTGATGTCGGCATTAAATTGTTGAACCAAACACAAAATCATGATATGAAATGCATTTGGACAGTTCAACTCTACAAGACATTCTTGATGCATTTTCATGGTACTTTCAAGAATGTGTAGCCCGGCCCACACCTTAGGGCCCCTCCTTCATTGTCCTGTGTTTTGATGAATGAGGTAAATTACAAGATATGCCTCCAAGGGTACAAGTTGTGAGGCTTGCATTTTGACTTTGCTTACCAAAAGTCTCATTCATATTTCAGGATTCGAAGGAGTTGACGCATGAAAGCAAAATCGTAGAGAAATGAAAAACGCTTTCAAATTGTACTCTCTCGCGTAAATTTGAGCTCGAGCTGAAGTTACACATGTTTTCACCGGTCTTTCTTATTTCTCCTCTTTTCAAAATGTTATATGATTTTATCTTCTAATTGTTCTGCATAATAATTTCCTTTTTTAATTAATGTCAAATATTATAATTTTTTATTTATTATATTAAACATATCCTACAGACATTGTACAAGGTCTAGCCTGGTGATGTACTTTATGAACTAGTTTTTTTGTAAATTGGTTGTAAGCTCGTCGCATTTTGGACCACACTCGTATTTAGTCCAGACTATTAGTATTAACACATAGGTCGTTTAAGCAATTTGTAAAACGTGAACAAAATTACTAAATGAATCTTTTTGACAAAAATAATAAAAATTAATGTTGATAAATTGTTCCGAAACGGGTATCCGCATTTATTGAAAGCATCTTTGACAACTTGATCGAGTGGCAAAATCTTACCACATGCTTATACTGGTTGGATAATTCTAATGAACACACACAAATAGTTGTAAATAGCTCATCAACTTGTTAATTTAAATAAAGTTATTAATAAGGTAGTGATAAGTATATTTTTTACACATATTTATCTAATAAAATTAGGATATTACGTTGTCTTTTATGAATAAATTCTACTTAGTTTGTTGTTATTTGTTATTATTTCAGGTTTTATTCCAGAAATTAAGAAAAAATGAGGAATTAAAGCAATTATACAACAATTGGATAATAATTGGAGCAAATTAGAGAAGAAAAGAGTCAATTGAAGAGAAACGGAAGAGAAAAGTTTAAAATTGCTTCAAATGCTATAGTTGTGCGGTCGCATCACTAAATGGCGTGAGGTCGTGCGAACTTAAGTGAAATAGTTAGAATACATTTGAGATTATCGCACGACCACAAGTTTTTCTACAGCACGGCTACTCGAGCTTTTGATTGGGCCGTGACTAGGCCTTAAACTCGATTTTTCACCCAAATTCTACTCTTTATTAACTCCTCTTTATTAACCTAGTTTCAGGAGAACTAGTTCCAAGGTAGAAAAACAAGAACTGTAGGAGCCTCTCTTCACAATAATTCCACATAAATTCATCCAATCCTTTTGGGGATTCAAAGGGGAGAAGGTCAGGGCTCGTGGAGATCATAAAGGTTGTTTGAATTCTTGGAGCAAGATGATGTTTGACTACAATTCCTCACAAATTCGGGTTTTATTCATATTTTTCTTTTGTAGTTTTTCACTTAATTCATATGAGTAGCTAGATTTCTAATCGGGATTGACGATGTAGATTTAAAATTTTCTAGTTTAAAAACTATTCTCAAGTTGGTGTTTTGTTTTCATGTATTTATTTTACTATTGCTTTTAATGCTTAAATTAATTAATCACTTATTCATGATTTTATGGTTGTTTTCATAATCTGAGAGGTGAGTTAACAATTGGACCATGTAGTAACATTCGGAAATTTCAACTAAAAAGATAGAGATATGAATTTTTGTTTGTGTTTGCATGTGATCAATTATGAATTCATAGGACATTTTATGCAATTGGTTAAGGAAAAACTCTGACCGTATGTAGAGATACATGGTTGACTTAGTTAAATAAGCTTAATTTGAACTCAAGTGAGGTAAATCTGATACATAAGTAAATTCTATCAAATACAACTTTATAAAATAATTCGAGATGAGAAATTTAACTAGAATATTACTTTGAAATCGTTAATCCCGATATGTCTTTATTGTTAGAAAAAAACACTTTCATTTTTCTTTGCAATTAGTTTAATTCTTATTTATTTGTTCTTTGATTCATTTATTTCTGGAATTTCTCAATTTATTTTCGTTCTTTGATTCTTTTGCAATTTTATTTGCTTAGAACAATTTCTGCTTTGGCCTAGGAACTTTAGGTCAAAGTAAATCAATAACAAATAAACTAGTCCTTATAGGATCGACATCCTAGATTTAAAAGTCCACTCTATTACTTGTTCCCGATATCATACACTTTTAATTCGTTTCAATTCAAGCGAACAAAATTTTGACGCCGTTGCTGAGAACTATATTATTTTGTTTTTAATTTATTTTTATGTTTAGTATTCTTGTCTTTTAATTTATGTTTGGATATAGTTATTTACTATTTTGATTCATAATAATAATAATAATAATAATAATAATAATAATAATAATAATAATAATAATAATAATCTCTAAAAAAATCTCTTCGTGTCCTTGTATACTCCGTTTGCAAAAGGAAAATCTTCTACCTTTTGAACTTGAAATTGAGCAATTATTTAGAGGACGACACAGGGAACAAAATCTGAACCAAATGGCTAATCCAATCAATCCACAGGGACACATTTAACTAAACCCGATTGCAGATGCATTAGGTCTTGCTCAATGCAAATAAATCAAAACAATCAGCCTAATGTAAAATATGACAATGTAGGAGACCTTCCTTTGGGTCAATTTTTTTAACATGTTGCAACTGCTAACCGTTCTTTAGTAATAATCTTCAATTCTTTGGAAAGGCTCATGAGGATCCCAATGCAATGTTGTAAGATTTGGAAGAATGTGCCAAAATTTCCAATTTCAAGGCATAAATGATGATGCCATTTGATGAGATCCCAATCGGGGAATCTCGACAAACACCGGGGAATCTCGACAAACACGCGGAAATAACACAATTAAAACCTAGGAAAGATCTAGATCAGATCAAACACAAAAAAATAAACAAGAACACAAGAATTAAAATACTGGAAAGATAAAATTGACGATAGGACCTTTACCCAAGATTCACGACGCTAGAAATTGACGATACGAAATCGAGATCCAAGGTTTTCGAAATACAACAAGGACTTGTCAATTTTCTTGATAAGATTCTAATTGGAAACGCCACAAATATTCTCACGAATATTCGATAAGTTCAACGCCACAAATATTTCGCAATATTTGATAAGTTGGATTTGTTCTCGAAGAACACAAAAGGGAATCCTGAACCTTTCAATTGGAGAAAACTCTCTCAACTTAAATTCAATAATCTCAAAACTAAACTGTCTTTTTTACAATCATGGAAAAGAATATAAATAAGCAAAATAACCTAGCCGCTAATTTACTCAAAATAGAATTCTAATTAAACTAGAATACTAAATTAGGAAAATAATCTAAAAACCAAAAAAGGAAACTAAATAATTAAAAATCCTGCAAAATCTGGCCGCTACTCAGTTACGACCGTAAATATTGGGCTTACGGCCGTAAGCCCCTTTCTGGTCCAAAACTGCTTCAGTAGTTACGGCCATGAAGAATTTGATTACGGCCGTGAAATGCCTCCGGCTTGGATGTTACGACCGTAAGTCTGGAAGTTACGGTCGTAAGCCTCGTTCTGCTGAAATTCTTCTTTTTTTCCCAAGATTTGGTTACGGCCGTGATAGTAGCTTTTACGGCCATGATTATAAGAGTTACGGCCGTGAAGGATCTTCATTACGGCCGTAAAGACCTTTCTGCACAAATAACTTCGATCCCTTGATTTGGCCTGACCCGTCCCTCTTCTCGGCTCGACCATAACATGGAACCTTTTCCGTTTTGCACGTAGATCACTGTCATATTGCCGATGGCTCGACTTCGCCCTTCGATGCCTGGTCCAGATCATATCATACTCCCTCTCTTGAAAAGGATTCGACCTCGAATCTATTGTTGGTCGGATTTTCAAACTCCCCTTGCTTTTTCGGGCTCGATGATCATGTTTAAGTTTTGTGCGATCCTTTAGACTTTTGGCCTGCTCATTTTGGCCAATGAATTTCTGCCTTGTTTTAAGTTCATGGCTTGATTTATGTCCCTGCAAAACAGATTTAATAGAACTGGGGATGGAATTGTTAGCTCGGTTTAAGTGCAAGGCATGGATCCTTGTACATCAACCTATGTGCAAATAAACTCAATTTGGGGGTGGACTCTCTTTTCTTTTTGCACTCATTCTCTCCTTTTTCTGAGGTCGTGGCCTCAACTCTCTTGTTTTCAACTTTCACACCCTCTCATTTTTTTGAGGCCGTGGCCTCAACACTCTTATTTCTTTTTTTCAAACTCACATTTGGTTTTTAACTGATCCTCTTGAGCCTCTTTCGGAGATAACGGAACAAGGGTAATTTTCTTCCCACCCCTCACAAATGAATACCGATTCTTAAACCCATCGTGCACTACCCTCCTATCATGTTGCCATGGCCTCCCCAACAAAATATGGCCAACATGCATAGGTACCACGTCACAAACCACCTCATCCTTATAACCCCCGATGGAAAAATTGACCCTAGCCTGCTTATTTACCTTCATTTCTCCCGACTCGGTCAGCTATTGCAATTTATAAGGGTTCGGATGTTTTATCAAGCTCAAACTCAATTTCTCAACCAACATTGTACTAACCACATTAGTACAACTTCCCCCGTCAATTACCATACCACAAACCTTTTTACCCACTAAGCACCTAGTATGAAAGAGATTATCCATTTGCTCACCAATTTTATCCACCCTGGCCCTAGTACTAAGGACACGGCGATTAACAAGTGAATCTTTAACAGTATAAGTCAACCCCTCCTCATCACTACTACTAGCTCCAACATCCACTAACTTAGGCATTCCCTTAAATTCATCCTCGGAACTAATTTCTCCATTTTCACGCAAGATCATTAGCCTCCTATTTGGACACTGGGATGCTATATGACCCATACGCAAACACTTAAAACACTTAATATTTCTATCTCGAGTAGTTTGAGAATCAGAAATATCTTTACCTTTCGTTGTAGGTTCCTCCTTCCCTTTCGGGTCATGTTCAACATTATGTTCCTGCTTCGGTTGTGATATAGGATAAGATGGTGAGTGTCTTGCTGCCCCCTTTCGCCTTAGTTTCCTTTCCACCTACATGGCCATATACACCATGTCCTCTAGCTCCACATAATGTTGCAGCTCAATGACATTGGAAATATCTCTATTCAGCCCACTCAGAAACCTAGCCATCGTAGCTTCCCGATCCTCCACCACATTAGCCCAAATCATCACCACCTCCATATCCTTGTGATAATCCTCTACACTCCTCGATCCCTGAGTCATACCCTGCAGCCTTTGGTAAATATCCCTATAATAATGAGTTGGCACAAACCGCTTCCTCATTATAGTTTTTAATTCACCACAAGTCTCCACCGACTCCTCAAGGTTCCTCCTCCTACCCGTCACTAATTGATCCCACCAAATATTTGTGTAATCGGTAAATTCAACCACGCCTAATTTCACCTTCTTTTTTTTCTGAATAATTGTGATAATCAAATAGCTGTTCAACATTGGTTTCCCAATCCAAGTACGCCTCTAGATCACTCCTACCTTGGAACGATGGTATTATCACTTTAATTTTCCCAAGGTCGTCATCAACATTATCTCTACCCCCACGATGCCTCCTAGCATCACGACGCTCCCTATCATGCCTCCTCTCATACCTATCTCCTCTATCCCTCCTTCGCATACTTCCCAAAGATATACTTCCACTTTCACTTCCCATGTCCTCATCATCCATTCCAACCTCTCGCCTATTACCTCTCCGAACTCGAGAACCATCATGAGATTGATCCCGAGGTCTTTGTTCACGTTCTGCACCTCGATTCTCCATCTGAGCCATAAACCTCTCAAATTGTGCCCTTATTGCTGCAATATCACCATTACCCTGTTCATCCTTTCTGTTCACACCCCTGAACTGTTTCCTGTCTCCAACAGAAGATGAAGTGGAACCCTCTCTATCGGACATTTTTTTTTATTTCAAAAAATAAATTTCTCCTCACGTGTATTTTCACTCGTGTTTCACTCTCTCTATCCCTTCAAATTTCTCCCAAGAACTAATCTATGGTCAGAAAAAGGTAAGACACGAACAAGAACAAGGAAATTTGGAAATTGAGAAAATTCGGAATATTTGGGGAATATTAGGAATTTTCGATTTTTTTTTTTAATCTGGCAGAGAATTGGACTACGAGTATGGTAGAAAAAACGAAACTGGATTTGGACGAAAAACGAACAAGAAAAACACTTTTGAATTTTTTGGACTCACTCTTATGGATTAAACTGAAGAAAATTATGACTAACACAAAGAACGCGAAAAACACAAAATAAAAATCAAGAAATGCAAGAATCTGAAATAGATCCAAGCTCTGATACCAGATGATGAGATCTCAATTGGGGAATCTCGACAAACACGCAGAAATAACACAATTAAAACCTTGGAAAGATCTAGATCAGATCAAACACAAAAAAATAAACAAGAACACAAGAATTAAAATACTAGAAAGATAAAATTGATGATAGGACCTTGACCCAAGATTCACGACGCAAGAAATTGATGATGCGAAATCGAGATCCAAGGTTTTCAAAACACCACAAGGACTTGTCAATTTCCTTGATAAGATTCTAATTGGAAACGCCACAAATATTCTCACGAATATTCGATAAGTTCAACGCCACAAATATTTCGCAATATTTGATAAGTTGGATTTGTTCTCGAAGAACACAAAAGGGACTCCTCAACCTTTCAACTGAAGAAAACTCTCTCAACTTAAATTCAATAATCTCAAAACTAAACTGTCTTTTTTAAAATCATGGAAAAGAATATAAATAAGCAAAATAACTTAGCTGCTAATTTACTCAAAATATAATTCTAATTAAACTAGAATACTAAATTAGGAAAATAACCTAAAAACTAAAAACGGAAACTAAATAATTAAAAATCCTGGTTTTTTTGTAAAAAATGAAAAAAAGATTAATTTTAACTCAACATACCTTTATCAATATTTAAGAGTCTTAACCAGCTCTCAAACTTAATCACATGTACACCTTATTTTCCGGAAGTCCATCGTTAAAAAATCCACAGTTAAACATGATCGGCTTGGAGCAATTTTATAATGGGTGACCCCCTGGAGAATTTCTCAGAGAGCGTGCGAGTGAGGACGAAACATGTTGAAAAAACCCATGTTGGTACAGTGGGGACAGTCATTGTAATACTCAGGCCAGGAAAAAGCTTAAAAAATTTGAAAGGTACTACTCATATCAACAAGGTGCACCTTCTTTTTCAAAAATCCACCATTAGAAACTCCATAGTTAAGCGTCCTTCACTTGGAGCAACTATATGATGGGTGACCCTTGATAAATTTTCTCGGAGAGCGTGCGAGTAAGAACAAAAAATGCTGAAAAGACCCATGTTAGTACAGTGGGAACATTCGTCGATCTATAAGGCAGCCAAGGTCATTACAAATGGTATCAGAGCTGGTCGCCAGTTAGAAATTGGGAACTAAGTGCTATGCGGGACAAAGTGCTATGCTATTGGGCGGAAGCCACCTCTTGAACCCGTAGGAGCCACCTCCAGAATCCCAATGCTTGCCAAGGAATCCTCAGATGGTTTAAGCACGACGAGGGCGTAGCGAGTCTAACGGGGGGTGATTATAATACCTAGGCCAGGAAAAGCTTAAAAGATTTGATAGGTAGTACTCATACAAACAAGGTGCACTTCTTTTCTGGAAGTTCATCGTTTGAAATTTCACGGTCAAGCATACTTGGCTTAGAGCAATTCTATGTTGGGTGACCCCCTGAAAATTTTTTCAAGGAGCATGCGAGTGAGGACAAAAATGCTGAAAAGGCCTATGCTGGTACAGTGGGGACAGTCATTGATTTGTAAGGAAACCCATGTCGATACACTTGTAGTATTGTAATGCTCATATCTGAAGGATTGTACTGTGAAGGTATTTTATTCAGCATAACCAAACTTCTAGAGATTATGTATTTAATAAAATGTAATTTTATATATATGTGTTTTTTTTCTCATGAAATGCAAGATTATTACACAGGTGAATGACAAATGATTGTCAGAATACAATAAAAGGAGATTCACTATAATATCCCAACTCTCTAAGAAGACCTTTCAACCAAAGTTATTCCTTAGTAGCTTCAGTCATAACATTATATTCTGATTCAGTGGTTGAAAGGAAAATCACGTGTTGCAATTGGGATTTTCAGCTAATACACGCTTTATATATATTAAACACATATGAGGCAATAGATTTCATGTTATCTCTACCACTAGCATAATCAACATCCACATAACCTTTTAATCTTATGCACTAAGTACTTCTTCTATAGGTTAAACCTGTATCAGCAGACCCATTTAAATATCTAATTAACCATTTTAACGCCTCCCAATGATTTGGATAAGGATTAGACATGTATCTACTCAGCAGGCTTATGGAATGAGTAGTGTGATGATGCACACAATAGTGTAAATAATGGGTCCTACAACATTTGAATAAGACACATTTTTCATATATTCAAGTTTTTCTTCAAAATTAAGGCAATCATTTTTACTTAGAACAAATGGATTAGCTAAGGAGCATTACAGTTTTTGCATATTAGATAGTAAACTTGTTTACAATCTTTAAATTATAAGGAGTTCGAATTAATCTAAGCCAGCGTTAAGACATGTTCTTATGATTTCCATGCATATAATATTCTTATAACATTTCCTAAGTCGTTCATATAAAATTAAGAAAACAATGCATTTGTTACCTGTTTGATTTTTTAGCGCAATAACTTATAAGCAACATATCATCCACATACAATAATAAAAACACAGTTGCATCACTTTCACTTTGTGATTTGCGATGCAAATAATGATCAGGTTCACTTTATTTAAAGGGGAGTGTTTAAGGTCATATAGTGATTTCTTTAAGAAACACACAAAATCATATTTACCGTTTCCAATTAATCCCAAATGCTGGTTCATATATATTTTTTCTTCAATTTCTCCATGTAAGTAGTTTTGACATCCAACTGATTTAATTTCCATTCAAAATGAGTAATATGAGATAATATAAATCTAAGGGCCTATTAGATATGCACAAATCTTCCCTAGAAAAACTTTTCCAACTATGCTGCACATGATAGCATTTTCTTGGATTCTGAGAAAAATGAATTACTATCATTTTCATGGCTTTTTTTTTTCCCAAGGAAGTTAGAAAACAGTTTTAATACCTTCCCCCACCCCCACCCCCCTTTTTTAAAGGAGGGGATTAATTGAGAAATGATGTTAGTGTGGTATTGGGGCAGATTAGGCCCCCGATCCGTCCCGCCCCGAAATCTTTTTTAGATGATTCGGATCCGTCCCGCGATCCTTCAATTATCGAGGTTCAGGTCGGGGGTGGATTGGTTCCTGATTCGTTGGCAAATTTTTTTATTTTTTAGATATAATTTAAATTAAATAATAAAAAAATATAAAACAATATTTTTTTTTATTAATTTTCATTTTTTTTAATTGAAATGGGGAGGATTGGGAATCGGGATCAATCCGCCCCAATCAGCAAATTGAGATTTTTTGGATTGAATCGACAAAACAGTGGGGCGAATCGGATTTTTCTACCACCTCTACATGATGTATACTTATACAGACAAATAATTAAAAATAAAATTGAGTGAAATCACTCAATTTTACAAAAATTTTCATGGAAAATAATGTCAATTAAACAACAAATCTTGGTAAGTTCCTCACATGTTCACCTTGAAAATAAATCTAATCAAGCATATTCAATTTATAATTTCCACGAAAATCGTTTCCGTGGAATCCAATTTCTTGAAAAACATTTTTTTCCACTCATTTTTCATTCTCGCAATCAAATGGACCCTAATAATAGTGTACTTAACTACAGGAGAAAAATATTTCATTATAGTCTACACCCTCAGTATTTGTAAACCCCTTGGCAATCATCCTAACCTGAAATCTAATATATCTGTTTTAGAATCCCCTTTTTAACCTTGTAAATCCACTTACAGTCTACAATGGAATTGTCATTAGGTTTAAGAACTAGAACCCAAGTGTTATTAAGCCTTGGAATTCATTTCTTTACACATAATTGTATCCATTCTTTAGAGTGTTTACTAGCTACAATCTCCTCATATGTTTTTGGTTCAGAATCACACAAGTCTTGGTAATTAAGGAAAGCAAAGGTAACATTGTTACTGTAGCCAAGCCTTTGAGATTCCCTAATAATTCTTTTGACTCTATCCCTAGCCAACTAATAATTTCTCAGATCATTATCACCTTTTCAAGTTCCATTTCAAGACTAGACCCCACCATTATGCATCTAACTTTATCCAAAAGAATTCTATTCATCATTTCAACAACCCCATTTTTTGGGGGTGTGCAATGAGTAGTTTTGTGTCTGATGATACTATTACTCTCACAAAATTTATCAAAACCAAAATTACAAAAATCCACCCCATATCTGTTCTTAATGCCTTAACTCTTTTTCCAGTTTAATTTCCAACTTGTATTTTTTAGGTTTTAAACTTTTCAGAGGTTCCAAATTTTAGCTTTAATAGGTAAATCCATATCTTTCTGGAATAGTCATCAATTTTAGATAGAAATATCTGAATCCAACCATGGTACAAATATGTGCAGGTCCAATTTTAAGGTGTCATTTATCCTTAACAGTGTTACATGCAACAATCTAATTTGTTTAGTAGTAGCATTAACAACATAAAAAATTATTATTTTTCACACTGTTGAAAAACAATAAGGGAACCTTTACTAATTTTCATAACACCATTCTGAACAATTTCAGAATATCCCTCATCATCTAGAATACAAAAAGAGATTATATTTCTTTTCATTTCAGGAACAATTCTGAACTGCTTCATGTTATAAACATAACCATTTTCATATTTCAAGGTGATATCACCTTTGCTTGCTATTCTAGAGGTCAGATCATTTCCCATGCTAACTATTCCTAAATCTTTTGATACAAAGTTTGTAAAACATTCCCTTCTAGATGTGATATGAAAAGAAGCCTTTGGGTCAATAATCCATTCACTATCTAACATGTTTTTATGAGTTAAACTGGAATATATGTTTTCTATGAAATGTGTTATGACTACATAAACCTCAGACATGTTAGTATGGGAAGTTGAGGCTTGATCAGGTTGTGGGAGGAAACTATATTAGCTACTTCCTTTACTTTTTCTCCTAACTCATTTTTTCTTTTAACATAGCCTTTAATAAAATGACCCGAGTTAACGCAACCATAACACTTCCTCCCTTTAGTTGTAGATTTAGATCTAGACCTTCCTCTAAACTTCTTTTTATATCCATTTTCATGGTAATTATTATCGATTTTTCTATTCATAGGTCTGCTCCTTATATTTAGCCCCTCTCCTTTAATAGTTTCAAGATTTTGCTATTGTATAATTAAAGTTTTTGTCCTTAAGGAGTTTATAACTATATTAGAAGTCAAAGCATCCCTACCTCAATAGCACTTCTAACTTCCTCATAGATCTCAAGGAGTGCATAACTTACCTGACACTTATCACAGAATTTCTCACCACAGCTAGCCATATCTTGGCACAATTTGGTGAAAAAATCAAGATTAGACTAAAGATCCACATAAGGGTCCATTTTATAACAAGAAAACTTAAGCAAATATATCTTGGTAGGAAAGGACCTAGTGTGATACAACTTTTCTAATTTGTCCATAATTCAGAAGTTGTTTTACAATCACTAACTTTTCAAATTACATTATCAGATAGGTTGATGGCAGAACTGTGAGCTAACTTATCCATTTCTTTAATTTGCACACCAGACATATATTTAGAAAAAGTGCCATTTATTTCCTTAGGTATTTTTTTTTAAATTAAATGGGCTCTAATTTTCTGTATTCCATATAGTAAAGTCTCCCCTCCCATCAAACATTTCAAGATCAAATTTTACTAGAACCCATCTTGTTGCGAATAGCCACACAGAGTATTTTAAAAGATAGAGGAGTAGAAGTAAATTAAAATAGTGTTTTTTTCCCCACACAAAATGAGTAACCCTGGCAAGTAAGAGAATCTAATATAATATAAAGGCAGATTCACACAAACAGATAAAAAAAATCCTAAGTCACAGTTATACTCTATCAAAATGACCCCTGGTTTTCGTGATACTTTTGTTCTCAAGTCAAGGGCGCAAAGTGAATAGGCAGATCATAGTGGGAATTAAGACTTTTAAAATGTGACCAAGAAAATAAAACGTTTTTGTACAAAATATTGCGAGATTTCCAAAAAAGAATCAAGAAACCAGTTGCAAACTATATACATCAGTTTTAAGAACACTAAGTGTCAAGAGGTCACACAAAGCGTCAAAAAAATAATAAACTATAAGAGATCAAGAAACTTAGGTTTTCGAATTCACCAAGCGAATACTCAGTGTTTGTTAGATGCGATTCCTTAAGTAACAGCAAGTAACCAAAACCCCAGTCATGCTTTGATACAACTTTTTATAACTCTGAGGTTCGATAATTTTGATTTTGTCCAACCATCACAACAAAATAAACAAAAATCATAATGGAAAATTCAGAACACTAAGACTTTATGACTGAAGGTCCAAGTTTGCCCAATATTTGGCTACTTCTTGTTCAAGCTCCACATAATATGACTTCTTTGTTATTGCAATATCCACAAAAGAATATTGTGGCCGCAGAAGGTCATGGTTAGGTTTTCACTTGGAAGATGTAGAAACCCTAGCTCTTCGAGATGGCTGTTGAACTAAAATCCTGTAAATCGACTCTATTATAAACAAGTGATAAAGTGAAGTTGATTCTGAATATCTATTTCACTATGAAACTTTGTTGGATGTTATATATTAACAAATCAAAGTTTCTAACTAATTGATTTGGAAGTAGATATGAAACTCAATTAATGACAAACACTAAGATTTCAAACCCCCTTATGATATTCATCCATTTTAATATCAATCCAAGACTTAAACAACACTTATTTAGACTTGAAGAACAATAATCTCTCTCGAGTAGACTAAACATAGTGTTACATATGACCCATTCAGATCTGGTATCCTTTGAGTTTGGATTGATATTTTTGCTATCCCTAGAGTTTGTTCCATTATGTATGGATGTTGAGGCGGTTAATTTGGGGATTTTTGGCATGACCCACTCTAATTTTACACCACTTGTTTTTCCTCCAATTGTAGAGCCTTCGATTTTCTTGAGAACCTAAACTAACATTGAAGCTTGACCTATTATTTGAGCTACCTGGGGTTAAGTGAAAACCCATCCACATACAACTTGGTGGTCAACACGCACCACAAAATCAGCATTTCTTGTGTTAGTTCGAACGAAGTCCAAAGTGGCCCCCTTTAACAAAGCCTTTGTATGCATGGTGCCTCAACACATGCACCACATGCGTTGCCTGCTGCTGCTCTACGTGAGGCCTTTGCAATGAAGGGACAATATTGACCACGTGTATTGCCTTAGGAGGTTCATTTTCCATGGAATAAGCTTAGGAAGACTCATGCTTTAGCCGTTTTTGAAAAACAATGTATTTCATTGGATGAGCGTATTTTGATGAAGTCTTTCTTTTTTTGTATGCTCCAACATCTATTGATTCTACTTGTTCGAGGATAGTTGTTATGTAAACTTTAGTTCAGTCTAGTAAGTCGACTATTACTATTTTAGAGAAATATGAGGCTATTCTTTTCGAGCCATTCAAGTTTACACTTATTGGAACATTCTCACATCGCAAGCCTTTCATGATTAAGCAACGTGAGGAATTTAAAAAAATTGGATTATGTGGTTGATTTTAAGTTGAGTTTGATTGATGCTAAGTACATTCTTATACATATACACATAGAAACAACTATGCAGGTTATTTTTGAAACATTTGTATTACACTAATGGATGTCATATATGTATGCTTAAATTGACATGTAATTTCCATCCTGAGCATAAATTCATCTTTTCTTTTATCAACTTTCAATTTTTTGGCCAAATGTTTCTTATTTGTATTAGCTAAAATTGTATGGAGCTATTGAGGAATGAAGTGACCTCAAATTGATATAGGCCTATTGAGGCTAGGGTTATGTAGGGACTAATTTAGAGTACAAGCTCCCTGAATAGCAGAGAATCACTGAGCTGGGGAGAGCTGCAGGCCACTCTTCTTACGTTTGTAAGTAGGTTGGAACACATATCTAACTTGAGAAGAGATCTAGGAAACATAAGCCTAAGTGAGGTATCAGCAAATTTCACACAAACTGGTAGAGGAAATTTTCGACAAAGGAGAGGTTACTTTGGTAGAAATGGTAACCAATTCAGAAGAGGCAAAAGAAAATTTAGAGGAAGAGGTGGTAGAGGCTCAAATTTCGGTTATAGACCAATATGTCAAGTTTGTTCCAAACCTGGTCATAGAGCAAATGTTTATGATCACAGATTTGATGAGCCCTACACTTGTTTTTCACCTCATCAACACATCAAGGGAATCAACCAAACAACAGGTTTGGATATTAACCAACAGCTTACATAGCTACACCAAACATTCTCAATGATTCTGTGTGGTATGCTGACTCAGGAGCTATACACCATGTGACAACTGATTCAAACAACCTGCAAATAGTCTTTGAGTATGAAAGGATTAAACAAATCATGATGGTAATCGAGAATCTTTAACTATCTCGTGGGTTGATAAAACTGAGTTACCTTGTCTAACTGATAGTTCATTTCTCTCAAAAACTTGATGCATGTTCCACATATGAAGAAAAACTTGTGAGTGTGTCTCAACTTACTTTGGATAATTTTGCTTATATGGGATTTCACTCCTATTATTGTTGTTTGAAGGACAAAGAAACGAAGGCTCTAATGCTAGAAGGGAAGCTTAAAAAGGGTCTATACCAGCTTGATTCCCCAAATATCACACTCCAGAAGAAGTGCCTCAATAAGCCTTACACTTTTGTTTCATCTAGTGTGTCCAAATGTTCCAGTCTATCCAGAGTCCAAGTCAAGTACAGAGTCTTATTTCAAGTCAGATGTCTCTATCCAATATGTCGCAGAGAAGACTTGGTCATCAATCTATGAAAGTAGTGTCTTGAGTACTTAAAAGTTGTAACCAGAATGTTAATAAAATAGCACTTAAACAATTCTGTGATGCCTGTTAACTAGAAAAGTCATACTTGCTTCCCTTTACCAAATCATATTTTCATGCAAAAATGCCTCTTGAACTAATATAAATAGACCTTTGGGGTCCTTCTGCATTAAACTCTCAAGCTAATTATAACACTACATCATGTTTGTAGATGACTATTGCTGATTTATATGGATCTATCCTATGAAAACTAAGTCTGAGGCTCTCCAAATCTTCTTACAATTCAAAAAACTTGTTGAAAATCAATTTGAAACGAAAATAAAAACCAATCCGAATGGGTTGGGGAGTACAGATCTTTTCTTCCTGTCCTAGCAAAATTTGGCATAGCATTTAGGCACCCGTGTCCTCAGACGTCTACTCAAAATGGAGGAGTTGAGAGAAGGCATAGGACACTCACATAAATGGGGTTAACCTTATTAGGACAAGCCAAATTACCTCTCAAATTCAGGTTGGAAGCATTCTAGACTGCTACCTAATTAATAAACAGGCTACCCATACCCGTATTACATCAAAGCACACCCTATACCAAACTATTTAAGAAACCAATGGATTACTGCAACCTTAAAAAATTTGGATACACATGCTTCCCTTTCCTAAGACCTTACAAAACTCATAAATTTAACAACTATTCCACAAAATGTATCTTTCTATGTTATGGTTCATCTCACAAAGGTTTCAAGTGCTTGAGTACTTCTGGAAAAATGTACATATCAAGACATCTGGTGTAATTTTTTTGTTAATAAAATGGGAGGGGAAGCCAACCCCCCCCCCCCCCACAACAAGAGATATAGGAGGAGGATTAAAACCCACTCCATTACTCTTCAGGGATTTGACAAAAAAAAAAAAAAAAAGACATTTGGTCTTTAATTCCCATATCAGTCTAAGTCTCTAGCTAATTCTTCTATAATTATCAACTCATCTCAAACTCTACTTCCTTCTCTTCTACTTAACAATTTTAAATCCTTCATTGATCCCAATTCAACTAGTGTAGACTCTACTACAACTTCTTAGCCTGCCAGTGAGCCTGAAAATGATAATGACATTCATGACTCAAATGATGGGAATGAAAACTCCTCTATTGTATCCTTGAATAATGGAAGAACTGATCTATCAGGTCATGATTATTACTTAGTTGACAGGATCTCACATAATGAGAATGAGGATGATGTGAATGAGACTTATCCTAACTTACAGGTTCAACAAACTCAGACTCCTCTTCAAGAACATCATATGATTACAAGAGCCAAAGTAAGGGTATTCAGACCTAAGTTTCTAACTACTATTACACAAACTTCCTTGGATCACAGAGAACTATCAAATGTTGAATAAGCTCTTACAAATCACAAGTGGAAACAGACCATGCTTGATGAATATTCTGCACTTGAGAAAAATCAGACCTGGGGTTCTGTTCCTCCTTTAGACTCCTATAATATTGTGGGCAGCAAGTGGGTATTTAAACTCAAACAAGGTGTCACTGGTTCTATTCAAAGGAATAAGGCTAGGCTCGTTGCAAAGGGATTCCATTAAACTCAGGAAGTGGACTACTTTGAGACCTAAAGCCCTATTATCAAATCCTCTACCTTGAGAATTATTCTTACCTTGGCTGTGTCTTTTGATTGGAGATTAAGACATGTTGATTTTAATAATGCCTTTCTAAATGGGATTCTGGATGAAAATGTTTACATGTGCTAGCCAAAAGGTTTTGTCAATCAAGAAAATCCCAAATTTTTTTGCAATTTGAAGAAAGCACTTTATGGATTTAAGCAGGCACCAAGAGCCTACAATGACAAGTTTAAAAATATTCTACTCAGCTGGATTTCAATCTAAAGCAGACTCCTCTTTGTTCTTCTACAGGTTACAGGATACACTAATTTTTCTATTAATCTATGTGGATGATCTTGTGATTATCGGTAGCAGCAACTCCTTCATACAATAAATTGTTCACCCTTAAATAAATGGGAGAGATCTACATTATTTTTCGGGAATAGAAGTTAGAAGAAATGAATTAGGTCTTCATCTGTCACAGGGAAAATATATTGATGAAATGCTGAAGAAATTTAACGTCAACACCCTTAAACCTTGTCCCACACCTAGTGTTACAGGAAGCCCATATTTCAAGCTTAGTATATCTTGAGAATATGAGCTATTTTTAGATTTGTTTAGATACGGTGAGGAAACCAACATAAAATGAGAGTTCTTTATTTATTTAATGTGAGAATCGTGTTGATCTCAATTAAAGTAGTAAATTATATTCTACGTGTGATGATAAAAAAATTGATTCTCATTTTATAAGATAATTCAAAGTCAAATATGAACAACCTGAATCATGCAAGTGAATTGTGCCAAAGATAGATAGGCCAAATTTAGCGTGACGCATCTAATAAATACCTCTATCAAGTGAAAGTCTTCGAAATAATTTGTTAATCTTAAATTTATTGAAAATAAGTTGAATTATAATTTTTCATCTAATTTCAACAAAGTACGGTGGCCATTGCAGAAGGCACACATGAAGGCGATATACATTAGGGTTAGGGGAAATAACATCTCCAAAGTTTCAAGGGTCGACAAAACACAAACATGAATCTTGCTGTTGAAAATTGCAGAAATCCCCATCACGTGCGGCAGTGTATAGCCCCAATGCATTACACAAATATAAGAGTTGCATCTCAACACTATAACATTCTTACTTCCAGGCATATTTGAAAAATTTTTACTCCTTCCTCCCTGTAAAGATAGATTTGTATTTCTTATTTGTCTGTCACAAATTATAAGTCACTTCTCTGACTGAAAGTCTAGATATTGTTAAGTTTTCTAATATGTCCTTTGATAAGTGCATTTTATGCACTTATTTATGTGCTTAAATTAGGATTTTATATAGTCTTTTGAGAGTAATTGCTACTAATTTATCTATCATTTTTATATATTTCAGTTCTATCTCGAAATCAAGAGAGTGAAGCAATTGGAGAAAATAATGAGCAAAAAGGAAGAAAATTGGACCAAAAGTGAGCAAAGCAAGAGTACTGGATGCAGGATATGGATAAAGAAGGAGAATTTTCGAAGAAAAGATGAAATCGAAGAGTTTCAGAAGTATAAGGATCGAAATGCTTCAATCAGAAGATGAGGACTTGAGGTGAAATAAAGTATGAGGACCAAATTGCAGAAATTAAAAGATGAAAATTGCTGTCAGATTTACAACCGTACGGCCGCACAGTTGAATACTGCGTGAGGACTTGAGGTGAAATAAAGTTTGAGTCTGCGGCCGCAACAAATTCTACCATGCGGTCGCAAGGTAGTCCCGACTGGGCCACTGGTCTTTTTGGCCTAGGTCAGAGGGAGGCATATAAATAGAACATGTTGCACGAATTTTGACACTCTATCTGGACCTAATACATCAAACAGCATATACAAGTTTTGGAGAGAATTTGTGGGGAATCATCATCAAACTCTCGGATTTTTCATATTCTAGGTGATGGAGTTTCTTTATATTTGTGATTTGATATTAACAATGTATCTAGGCTAAATTTCTATAGTGCTGGGATTATGATGAAGTCTTAGACTCGTATTTTGTGATTTGGTTTATTTAATTTCGTGACAATTGGTTTTTTGAGTAATTGATTAGTACTTAGTTTCATCTATAATTTTGATGCATGAATTATATGATGTTTGTGGTGACTTTCTATGATTGAAAGAGTAGAATGTTGCTAGACTTGAATCAATTGCCATAGGGTTCGTTAGGGATAGAAATATACCACAATGCCCTATGTGATCTTTTCATGTTCATATTTTTTATGCTTTTCTAAATAAATATAGGTGGATCGTAATTAGAAAAATGCTTAAATCTTGTTCGAAAGAGAGTTTTAGGCATTATAGATATATTGATTGTCAATGATATACATTGTCATGGATTATTTAAACCATAGCGTGAAATATCAATATTAAGATGGATTCTAAATCCTAGCACTTCACTCACATATATTTGTTAAACAAATTCTGCATTTCCATTTTGTTGTTTTCTGTTCAATAATTTTAGATTTATTTGGTAATTTAGTCTAATCATTTAGGATCCTCTATAAACCAATTTACATTTACTTGTTTTGGTTAAGGTTAATAATCTAAAAATAGGTCTACTCAATCCTTGTGGGAATGACATTCGGACTCAATTCCATTTTATTACTTGCGCGACCCGTGCACTTGCAGAGCGAACAAGTTATTGGCGCCGTTGCCAGGGATTGTAGTCTAGATTTATTTCTAGGTTATTTTCACTAATTCGAACTTTTAGCTTTATTTATATTTTTTTTCTTTATTTCAGTTCATACATTTTCTTTCATTTGTGTCTCTCAGGTTTGTGCATGCAAAGTTCGAGACACGGTGATCTTCTAGAAGTTGACCTGGAAATTGAACGCACCTTTCATTGCAAATTAAGAGAGGCAAAATTAGCAGAAAAACAACAAAAACAGCAAGATATGACAAACAACTCGGGAAATCAAGAATTGCAAGTGCAAGATGAGGGGACCATGCTAGTTGGGGACTTTATGACTCTACAAATAATTCAAAATTGTCTACCCTCCATTTGGTCAGCCAAACATCCAGTTAAAAATAAATGTTATCCATTTATTTCCAAATGGACATCAATTTTATGGAAGAGCTGATGAAAATCTGCACACCCATGTATCGAGGTTTTTAGAGCTCTGCCAACACTTCAAGTATCAAGGGATATCAGATGATACCATCAGACTTCGTCTCTTTCCACATACTCTGAGAGATAGAACTTTGGAATGGTTAGATTCTTGTCCTACAGCTAGCATAACTACATGGAATGATCTGGCTCAGAAGTTGTGTACAAAGTTCTTCCCACCAGTCAAAATTGCAAAGCTCAAGCACGACATATCAGTATTTCAACAATAGGATGCAAAGTCATTTGATGAGGCATGGAACAGATTTAAAAACATGCTCAGGAAGTGTCCTCATCATGGGATTTCGAGGGGAGTGCAAGTATAGTACTTCTACGTAGGTTTGCTTCCTCAATTCAAAAGTCTAGTAGACTCATCGTGTAATGGGTCACTTTCTAATAAGACTATTGATGAAGCATTAGAGTTGTTTGAAAGAATTTCTAATACCAATGCAATGCGGGCTTCAGATTGAGTACTCCAAAGGAAACCTGCGGGAGTTTATGAGGTGGATAATTATATTGCTTTATCTGCAAAAATAGACTCCCTGGTAAGTAAGGTGGAGAGAATAGCAATGGCTGGAAATCCAATGAAGAATGCCAGAACACTTTGCGAAGAGTGTGGTGCAGACCATAACACTTCAGATTGTCCTAACTTAACTCAGGTACCTGAGCAAGTTGATTTTGTTCAAGGGGGTGGTCGTCCACGGAATAATCCCTATTCGAACATATACAATCTAGGGTGGCAAAATCATCCTAACTTTGGATGGAGGGAAATCAAAATACAGGCAAACCATAACAACCTATGTACCAACAAGAAGAGAAGAAATCTTCAATTGAGGATCTACTTAGGAAATTTATCGAGAAAACCGTGCAGTACATGGGTAAAAATGATCAGTTTATGAGAAGGACAAATACTACACTTCAAAATCAACAGGCAGCTATCAAGAACCTGGAAACACAAATGGGGCAGATGGCAGTAGCTATTTCGGGGAGACAGCAGGGAGCTCTACCTAGCAATATAGAAAAAAATCCTAGAGAGCACGTGAAATCCATTAATACTAGAAGTGGGACTCAACTACCAGAGATCAATGATGAACAGTCAGATGCTGACCAGGATAAGGGGATAGAACAGGAAGAAGAGCAGAATCGAGCGTCAGAAAATACTTCTAAAATAAAGGATGGCTCAAATAAGGGTGAATCATCAATTAAGCCTTACGAGACTCCAATTCCTTTTCCGCAGAGGTTAAAGAATCAGGAGGTGGACAAACAGTTTGAGAAATTTCAAAACATCTTCAAAAAGATCCATATCAACATCCCATTCGCAGATGCACTTGCTCAAATGCCTAGTTATGCAAAATTCATGAAGGATATCCTAACACACAAAAGAATGCTAGAGGAAAATGAGACAGTGATGCTTTCAGAGGGCTGCAGTGTTAGATTGCAAAATAAACTTCCACCGAAATTAAATGATTCAGGGAGTTTTATTATACCTTGTAAAATTGGAAATTTTCACTTTGATAATGCTTTATGTGATTTAGGAGCAAGCATTAACTTGATGCCATACTCTGTTTGCAGGAAATTAGATTTGGGGGAATCGAAACCAACAACCGTGACTTTACAGCTGCCAGATAGATCAATCACTTATCCAAGGGGAATAATTGAAGACATTCTGGTAAAAGTGGAGAAATTTATTTTTCCAGCTGATTTTGTTGCACTGGAAATGGAGGAAGACAAGAATGTACCATTGATACTGGGGAGACCATTCTTGAGGATTGGGGGTGCAATCATTGATGTGGGAAAAGGACAACTCAAATTGCAGTTCGACAATGAGGAAATCATATTTTATGTCTATAAAGCAATGAAGTATCCTACCCCATCAAGTTCATGCTATCGAGTTGATGTTGTAAATGGGGCAATACATGAAGCAGTGCGGGAAGTATTTAGCTTGGAAAATCCATCTGACCCCTTGGAAGCAGTCATTATGAATTCAAGTTCCATAAATTCACTATCAAAAGAAGAGCTTGAAGCATGCAAGGAATTTTTGGCTAACCCTCCATATAGACGCAGAACACGTTTTGAAGAATTGGGGATGAATACTACAAAGCCAGTTCCATCCATTCAGCAGCCTCCAAAGCTAGAAATCAAGCAGTTACCACCTCACCTTCGCTATGCATATTTGGGAGAGTCTTCTACTTTACCTGTCATAGTGGCTAGCTCTATTACAGAGGTTGAAGAAGAGAAACTACTTGGAGTCCTGCGAGATCACAAAAGTGCTATTGGGTGGACCATTGCTGACATAAGAGGCATCAGTTCGGCACTTTACATGCACAAAATAATAATGGTAGACAAATTTAAACCAATAGTGGATGGACAAAGGAGGTTGAATCCAAATATGAAAGAGGTGGTTAGAGCAGAAGTGATGAAACTTTTGGATGTAGGAATCATTTATCCCATATTAGACAGTGGTTTGGTTAGTCCAGTTCAGGTTGTACCAAAGAAAGGGGAATCACAGTAGTGCAAAATGAAAAGAACGAGCTAATCCCAACAAAAAGAATGAGCTAATCCCAACAAGAATAGTTACTGGGTGGAGAGTTTGCATAGTCTATCGCAAACTCAACAATGCAACAAGGAAAGATCACTTTCCCCTTCCTTTTTTTGATTAGATGTTGGAAAGATTAGTAGGTCATTCACATTATTGTTTTCTAGATGGATACTCAGGGTATAATCAGATTGCCATCGCACCAAAAGATCAGGAGAAGACAACATTTACCTGCCCCTATGGTACTTTTTCCTATCTCCGGATGCCATTTGGTTTATGTAATGCTCCAGCCACGTTTTAGCGATGCATGATGGCTATCTTCTCTGATATAGTAGAAAAATTCATTGAAGTGTTCATGGACGAATTTTCAGTTTTTGGGTATTTATTTGACGAGTGCTTGGAGCACTTGAAACTGGTTCTACAAAGATGTGAAGAAACGAATTTGGTGCTCAACTGGGAGAAATGCCACTTTATACTAAAGGAAGGAATCGTTCTATGGTACAGGATTTCAGAAAAGGGCATTGAGGTAGACAAAGCAAAAATGCAAGTAATTGAGAAGCTACCACCTCCAACTTCAGTGAAAGGTGTACGAAGTTTTCTTGGCCATGCAGGGTTCTACAAGCGCTTCATTAAAGACTTCTCGAAAATTACAAAGCCATTATGTAACTTGTTGGTGATAGAGGTGCCATTTATTTTCTCTGAAGAATGTTTGGTAGCTTTCAATACTTTGAAGGAGAGATTGATATCTGCGTCGGTGATCATCGCACCTAATTGGGAGCTACCATTTGAATTGACGTGCGATGCAAGTGATTATGCAGTATGAGCAGTTTTGGGGCAACGAAGAGGTAAAATATTCACGTGATCTACTATGCTAGCCGGACTCTTAATGATGCACAGCTTAATTACGCCACTACTGAGAAGGAGTTACTTGCTGTTGTTTATGCATTTGATAAATTTCGTTCTTATTGGGTGGGATCAAAGGTAACAGTTTACACAGATCATGCTGCATTAAAATATTTGTTGAGTAAAAAGGATGTAAAACCTAAGTTGATCAGATGGATACTGCTGTTGCAAGAATTTGATTTGGAAATCAAGGATAAAAAGGGGTGCGAGAATGTAGTAGCAGATCATCTGTCTCGCCTTGAATAGGAAAAGGAGCCAGTTTTGGATGATATTAGTGAAGTATTCTCAGATGAGTAGCTGTTTGGTGTAGAAGAGGCTCCGTGGTATGCAGACATTGTGAATTACCTGGAAAAAACTATCATTCCACCTGGATACTCGAGTCATCAGAAGAAGAAATTCTTTTCTGACTTGAAATATTATTTTTGGGAAGATCCTATTCTTTATAAAAGATGTCCGGATCAAATTATTAGGAGGTGTGTGCCAGAAGATGAAGCAGTCAAAATATTGGAGCAATGCCATTCTTTTGCGTATGGTGGTCACTTTGGAGCTTCTAAAATGGCTGCAAAAGTTGTACAGTCAGGATTATATTGGCCTACCATATTCAAGGACGCCTATGTACTGGTGAAAAATTGTGATAGGTGTCAAAGGACCGGGAACATATCCAGGAGAAATGAAATGCCTCTTAACAGTGTTTTAGAAGTGGAAATTTTTGATGTTTGGGAAATAGATTTCATGGGTCCATTAATCCCTTCTTACTCAAATCAGTACATTCTCGTAGCAGTGGGTTATGTATCTAAGTGGGTTGAAGTTGTTACGTTACCTACCAATGATGGCCGCGTAGTGATGGATTTTCTAAAGAAATTCATTTTTGCAAGGTATGACACTCCACGAGCTATAATCAGTGATGAAGGTAAACATTTTTGTAACAAGCAGTTTAACAGCTACTGGTAAAATATGGAGTAAAACACAAGGTTGCCACTCCATATCACCCCCAGACTAGTGGACAAGTGGAAGTCTCTAACAGGGAGCTTAAAAGGATCCTTGAGGTGACAGTGAATTCAACAAGGAAGGACTGGTCCAAGAAGCTCGATATGCATTGTGGGCTTACAGGACAGCTTTCAAAACACTCATTGAAATGTCTCCATATCTTCTCGTATTTGGGAAGGCATGCCACTTACTCGTTAAGTTAGAGCACAAGGATTTTTGGGCTATGAAGAAGTTGAATTTTGATTTACAAGTAGCGGGAGAGAAAATGTTGTTGCAACTAAATGAAATGGATGAATTCAGGTTGGAAGCATATGAGAGTTCAAAATTGTACAAAGAACGCACTAAAAAGTGGCACGACAAGCATATTCAAAGAAAAGACTTTGAGGTTGGTCAACAGGTTCTACTGTATAATTCTCGCCTCAAATTGTTTCCAGGAAAACTGAGATCAAGGTGGTCGGGTCCGTACTCGGTAACCAAAGTTTATCCATTCGGGGCAGTTGAAATCACTCATGAGTAGAATGATACATTTAAAGTGAATGGACAATGCTTGAAGCCATATTGAGGTGGTGATTTCTCTAAAGAAAAGACCACCACTACTCTTACCGCATTGGAGTAAATCCTGAGAAAGTCGAGCTTAAGACTATAAATGAAGCGCTTTATGGGAGGCAACCAATATTTCTTCCTTTTTAGTTACTTTGCTTTTCTTTGTTATTTTATTTTATTTTATTTTAGGATGCATGACTTCATTTTTACATTTTGATACTTTTTCATTTAAAGTTGACACTTCATATTCTCACATTTTGCATGTATAGAAAGTTAGGTGGATTATTAGCCAAATAATGATCTTACCAATCATTCACACAGTCACCCACCTAAAACATGGTATCTATTCTCATAAATCATGTTCATGCATCATAAAATATGTTGGATTCGAGCACGAGTCAAAAACAAAAGTGAAAAAAAATTTCATCAGTTAAAGCGTGCGACCGCCCGGTGTTAAACTGGGCGCTGGACAGTTTTTAAAACCGAACAGCTAGGTTATTCTAAAACACAACCCGACGCTGCCCTCTCTCAAAAAAATCGCCCAGCCTTTAATTGCTTTGAAAAAAATCTTCTTGCTTGCACTACATTGGGTGAAATAAAACATCTCCAACACATTCAAATCAAGAATTCAAGGTAAGTTTTACTAAAATTTTGCTTTATGCCCTAAATTTCGAAATTCTTTCATATGTTGTAAAATCGATTTTGAGCTTGATGGAGGATAGGACTAGGTAGAAAATGGTGTAATTGTTGATGGGCATTGATGTTAGGAATATTTGGGAGTGATATATGCATAAATTGTTATGATTTTCATTACATTTCAATAATGCACTCAAAGTGCTCGATAAAATGCCAAATTGAGATTCTTGCCCCATTTGCAAATTTCGTCTGAACCATTATCTTCCTTGCATGCTTGGGATTAAGTTCTTGAAATGAATTCATGTTTTGAGCCATTAGAATGCATGAAAAGCTTAGAATTCATATTTGCAAGCATTGCACCTTCATTGCACCACTACAGCCTCACTGCACACTTTCGTCCCTCTGGTTCTTGACTTAAATGACCTCTGTTTGACTTGAAATTTTAGTATGTTTTCGATGAGGTCATGTAATTTCATATGCCAGAAGATGTCTCGGGAAAAAAATTAATTTTTCGAGGTGACATCCGAGGTCAAAAAGCACCACTCACCTATATTTTCTTCTTTCCCTTTTATGCATTTTCATAAGTTTGGGTGTGTTTCTCATTGTTTTTACAGTTCATACCCACTCTATTGAGTCTAATATTTCCTAATCATCATTTTTAGGTATAATACTGCCCCGAAAAGCTCAAGTTCCACCGCGTAAGGGCAAGGGAAAAGCGGGGTCATCAAAAAGGCCAAGGAGACACCCGTCTAGCTCGGACTCTGATTCTGAGGAGTTCGACACAGGATCAATCCATAGATCCATGGGGCCAGAGGAGCAGAAATTGTTTGATGAAAATCTCAAGAAAAAAAGGTTTCTGGGGGAAAGGGAGGTGATACTAACTGACTTCCCACATTCTGAGTTGGTCTACCTCATAGAGAATGCATGATGGCACAAGCTCGCGTCGACACCACATAGAGTCTACCCACTCCTGGTAAAGGAATTTTTTGTAAACTTTAATCCATCTATTGATACCGAAGGAGCAAAGTATAGGGGCTGGACTTGGGTACATGGTAAGTGGATCCACTTTTTTCCTGCGGTGATAAAGAGAGTTCTTGAGTTGACTAGGGATGGGATAGAGCCAATACCAGAGGATATTGAAATTGACCTGAACTCGATTCCTATACGGTCGAGAGGATGCTGTGCTAGAGAGGCCAGGGCGATTTGTGCAAAGAGAGCTTACAGACTCCTTAAAGATCTTGGATATCTTTGTGTGTCATAACATTGACCCCATGTCGCACCTCAGTACATTCAATGTGGAGAGGGCCCGACTGCTACACCACTTGGCAAGGGGGCGCAAGATAGACTTGGGGCGGCACATATTTGACTTCATCATTACTCTTGCATCCCAGCTGGACACCACAAGAGGTATTTTGTTCCCAAGTCTCATCAGTGCCATTTTCCTGGCCGAGGGAGTGGAGTTACTCCCTCATGAGGAGCCCGATCCCTTAGAAGCCACTATTATCCGGAAGACTATGGAAAATGTAAGGGGACCCAGGGCACCTCCAGCTCCTACAGATATGTCGGGGCCAGTTATGAGAGATCCAGCACAGCCAGCCCCGCTTGCTCCTTCGGTAGATGACAGGCTCTTGTGACAGATCATGACTGAGCTTACACTGATGGAGCAGAGGCAGGCTGCTAGGCACACAGCTATCAAGGGGATACTAACTCGACAGGATGGGAGGATGGACATGCTGGAGACTTAGATGCAGGGTTTGATCAGAGCCGATATTCCTACTAAGCAGAGGCTGGCTCAATGCACCTGGGAGGAGGTCTACTAACAGCAGACACATATCATGACTCGCCTGACTTCCATGGAGCACAGACTCAAGACCCTGGAGCACAGACATGCACGCGATCCAAGTGACCCATCAGATCCATCTGTAGGGCCCTCACATCAGTAGCAGCCCATATACACTGGGGAAATGTTTGACCTTGTTGGTTGTACTTGCCTCATTTTTTCTTAGTTTTTGTTTACATTGAGGGCAATGTACTATTTTTGTTAGGGGGTGGTGTATTCGGCTTACCTCATAATGTTAGTATTGATCTGTATAACTGCTCTACTATCTATCGGAACTTTATTTTGTTGAATTTATTAGAATTTGCTCAGATTTTCTCTCGATTTAGGATGTTTATTGTATTTCATAAAGTTTCCAAAAAAAAAAAAAAAATTTGTTTTTGTTGATTTGTTTGCCGTCGTGATGTAGTTCGGTTTATTTATATATTTTAGTTAGAACTTAGGAAAACATGAAAACCTACATTTTTAAATTTACTTATTTCATGCTAGACTTTGTTAAACTTGAGCACATAGCCGAAGTCAAATAATTACTTGCGTAGGGGGGGGGGGTGCTTGATACATGTGTGGTAAACTTGTGCACTCGGAACATAGAATTGACTGAAAAATCCCAAACTTTTAGATCCCGACCTGAAATGTAGAACTAAACTGCTCAAGTAGCAGTTTGGGGGTGGAAATGTTAGAATGAGTAGGCATTGATGAATTGAGAATTAGAAGTTTTAATTTTGCATCTGTAGTGTAAGGGGTTTTGATCAACAGGTATAAACCATAATAACCAGCATAAAAACAGAAAAATGCTAAAGGTCTTATTCTACTCTTCAAATGCCTTTTTGACTCGAGCAAGTAAGTCTGAGGGGTTCTTTGAACTTGGTACCCTAAACTCAACTGAGTTGAGAGCTGCCGACCTAAAGCTCGCTACAGAGGTTAACTAGAAAGCAAGTACGGAGAGTGGACTTACACATAAGAAGCTAAAAACATCTTTAACTTTTCTGTTTAAGCCTTTATGACTCGGATAATTAAGTCTGAGGGGTTCTCTGAATCTGGTACCCTAAGCTCAACTGAGTTGGGAGCTTCCGACCTAAAGCTCGCTACAGGGGTCATATAGAAAGCAAATATGAAAAGTATTGCACAAAGATGGTAAAAGACAAGGACATTAAAAGAAAAAGTCGTCCAAATAAAAGAAAAATGAATTAAAGTGGTATAAGCTTTGTTGATTGAAATCCCTAACACTTTATAAATTATTATCTGTTTGTTGTGCCAACTTTTCTAATCCTAATTGCCTTGTGTGGAAAATGTAATGTATACATGTTTAGAAACCACATCAATAGGAAATACCTCGGGATATGAGAGAAAAGTAGTAAGGTTGTGATCATCCATGAGAGTGTAAGGAAAATCAAAAGAAATTATTATTGACAACATGGGATTCGGGTTTATTTCTGCATAACTAGTCACACAGTATTAGGTATAACCTTACATGAGTATGCAGTTGTCTTCTGGATATTCACACACACACATGAAAAGTTGATCGTGGAATAAGTAACAAATATTTTAACGTGCTGTTTGATTCTCTTTCTGGAATATGTATTTTGAGCCGAATCTGAGACATAAAAGTAAGCAAGTCAACTGATGAGTCAATGTTATTTTTCTTGGAGTCATGTTTCAGTTTTATTTGTTCAAGGATGAACTATGATTCTAGTTTGGGGGTGTTTGATAAGTGCATTTTATGCACTTATTTATGTGCTTAAATTAGGATTTTATATAGTCGTTTGAGAGTAATTGATACTAATTTATTTATCATTTTTATATATTTCAGTTCTATCTCGAAATCAAGAGAGTGAAGCAATTGGAGAAAATAATGAGCAAAAAGGAAGGAAATTGGACCAAAAGTGAGCAAAGCAAGAGTACTGGATGCGGAACATGGAATAAGAAGGAGAATCGTGGAAGAAAAGATGAAATCGAAGAGTTTCAGAAGTATAAGGATCAAAATGCTTTAATTAGAAGATGAAGTGAAATAAAGTATGAGGACCAAGTTGCAGAAATTAAAAGATGAAAATTACTGTCAGATTTACAACCGTGTGGCCGCACGGTTGAATACTACGTGCGGTCGCATGAACAGAAAAAATGGCGACTGAAAGGCAGGTTTTTGAGTCTGCGGCCGCAACAAATTCTACCATGCGGTCTCTTCGTATGTTTTGTTCAAAAAACTGTTTTCCATATGTTTTTCTTGTGGTATTAAATATAAACATGTATAAGAAATGATTTAATATGGTAATGAAAGTAAATTTTGTGATCATATCTTTCATGTTATGCTAAGAGAAATTTTTATAGACCTTTTCCTGCAATGATAAAAGAGGCAGAAACTGGACAGGTTTTTAGGGTCAATTCAAAATACTATTACTAATTCTATAGACACCTATTTGAGACTCCAAAAATACTTCTGCGTTCCTATTTGAGTTTTCTTTATATGAGCTCAAGAATCACTCCATTTGGATTTGTATGGCCTGAGATATAAATCTTTAAGCGTCGAAAGGTCAATCTGAAGTTTCTGTGTAGGACCTCACTGTTTTAATAAAACGTCTATATCACATGATCTTAATAATTTTCCATATTTTAATATAGGAAACTACTTGAAAATATATTTCCAATGCCACTGATTTTATAGAAAACGGAGTTGGGATGTATTTTATAAAAATGTTTGAACTGGCTGCCCCAACTAGCCGTGACTGCACCGAGTTCGTTTACGTAAAGAAAAATTTCAGGTTAGCATGTACTTCTGCTGGCCATTAAATTTTATAGAGATATTTTACTAGAAGTTGAAAATAAGTTTCCAGTATATATTTCATTTTATTTAATAGTTTTTTTTCCATGTAACAAAAGCAAAAGTTATTATGTTTAATACGTGACACTTGAAGCTAAGGTTCGGGTCGTCACAGCGTGGTATCAGAGCGGTTATACTTTTCTGTAGACCTTTTGTAGATTTAATGAGTCTAGTATGAACTTTATATGTTTTTAATTATGCATAAACATTTTAAGAAAGTTACTGTCCATCATCATCGAGCAAGCTAGCAATTGACTTTCAACCGGTGATCAAGGTAAAAATCTTTTTCAAAGTTTATGAGTTTTCTTACGCAATGAACTGTGCTATATCTATTGTTGGATATAGGATTATTTTTGAATTAAGTCATACATGAGATTATGAATTCATTGTGTAATTATATTTATTAGAGCCTAGTAGAGTAACGTAATTAATTTTCTATCCTAGATATGGCAAGAATGATAAGAACCCCCACCAAGACAGAAGCTTGTGGTTTTGCGGAGAAGCGGGATGTGTTATTGGAATTTTATCATAATTATTGTATGCATCCGCTCCATAGTTTAGAGCAACATGTTGACCTACTAGATTGCATTATTGAGATGTTGTGGAAAATACACCATGGCATAAGGGATAAGGTGAAGATACTACGGTTATATGAAACTGTTCCAGAACCTTGGGCTTCAGTTATAAATGAGATTGTGCAATGGTCTGATGATGACCTTTCATATGAGGATCTTACATATTTACTTCGAGAAAGTTATGAAATTAGTCGCAATTTACAGCGAAACTTTAAGAAGACTATGACCTTGTCCTTGAATACTAGTCTACGAGCTACCAATTCTAGGCTAGATAATGGATTGTTGGCTAAGTGCTTTCCTAGAGTTCTCGATGAAAGTCTTCCAGTAGGACCAGTACCAATCCTAGCTAATTCAGAGCAAAGTATGTTAGAGGAAGAACCAGAGGAGGAACCAGAGGAAGACCCAGAGGAAGACCCAGAAGAAGAACCAGAGGAAGACACAGAGGAAGACCCCGAGGAGGATCCAGAAGAAATAGAAGATTAGACACCATCTTATCTAGCTATCTTTGTTTTTGGAATAGAATAGGATGTAATGCGTACATCTACTTTTGAATGTATAGTATCTTAATATGACTTTTGCTTGTAAAATATATATATATATATATGAAGGAAAGTTGTCTTGGCCTTTCACTTTTTCAAGTGAGTGTTTCATTTTGAAGTGTTTCTAACTGGATGAATATTTTCATTCAAAGGAAATGCCTTCTAAGCGCAACCACGAAAGTGCACCAAATTCCAATATGAACTTAGGCAGTGGAAATGCTAATGCTAGTTCTAGTGGTGGCGAAGTTAATGTAGCAAACTTTGCACAAGAATTGCTTGCCATAATGCGGGAGTTGGGAAAACAACAGCAACAACAGGCACCACCTCTCACGGAGCAACGAACACCAAATCAACAAGTACCAACTGATCAACAAGTGCCCAACCAATGCTCTATTCAACCTCAAATAGTACCCAACCCGAGGGATCGAACTGCAATGATAGAGCAGTTTCGTAAAATGAACCCTCCATCGTTCGAGGGGAGCACGGATCCCTTAGCAGTTGAAGACTGGTTATGAGAACTAGAACGTATCTTTAAGTTTATAAGATGTGAAGATTCTGAAAAAGTAACATTTTCAGTGTTTATGTTAAAGAAGGGGGCCAGCCATTGGTGGGAAATGACTACCAGATCGTTAACAACTGCCGAAGAACAAGCTATAACTTGGGTGAGGTTTAAGGAACTGGTAGAAGAAAAATTCTTCCCGGCAGTTGTGAAAGATCAAAAGGAGATGGAATTCCTAAGACTCCCGCACGGAACCATGACCCTCGTGGAATATGAGCGTAAGTTTGAGGAATTATCAAGGTTTGCTCCACATCTAGTGGATACGGAGGAAAAGTGGGCTAGAAGGTTCGAACGTGGGCTTCAACCTTATGTTCGTGATATAGTATCAGTTCTTGAGCTGGGCACTTATCGAGAAGTCTTGAAGCGAGCACAGACCATTTCTTATCAAAGGACTCAAAATACTGAAAATTCCCAGGAAGTCCAAAATTTCACTGGTAAGAGAAAGTGGAGCTTTGATAGACAAAATAATGGTAGAGGAAAGTGGAATATTGCTCCAAAGAAAGGATAGGCTGAGACATCAGGAGCTGGTGATGTTAAACGTTGTCCTAAGTGCGATAGACCTCACAAAGGAGAATGCTTATTGGGAAAAAATGTTTCTTTCAAGTGTGGAAAATCAGGACATTTTTCTAAAGAATGCCCCCAGAATCAGGCAAGGGTTTTCTCCTTATCTAGGCAAGAAGCAGAAAGAGACCCTAATGTCCTAGCAGGTATCATCTCTGTTTCCAATATGCTTGCATTTGTACTTATAGATTCTGGAGCTACTCATTCGTTCATTTCTTCTTCATTTGTTGCAAAGTCTAAAGTAGAATTTGAATTCCTTCCGTATACCTTAGAAATCTCTCTTCCATCTGGAAAGATACTTGTTGCTGGCCAAATAGCTAGAGATCTTAAGATGGAAATTAATGGTAGAGGTATAGCAGTAGATTTAATTCTGCTAACGATAAAAGACTTTGATGTTTTCCTTGGTATGGATTGGTTGTCTAAAAACTATGCAACCATTCGTTGTACCGAAAGAGTGGTTATTTTCCAAAGACCGGGGGAAAAGGAGTCTTGTTTTGTAGGAACTGAGATAAATACTTTGCCTCCTATAGTGTCAACAACTCGGGTTGAAAGGATTTTGAGGAAGGAATTATGTCAGGGATTTCTAATATCGATGTCCAACATTAAACAAGATAAGTTGTCAGTTGAGGACGTTCGAATAGTTCAACACTATAAAGATGTTTTTCCAGAAGATCTTTCAGGTGTACCTCCAGACAGACAAATAGATTTTACCATCGAATTAGTACCAAGAGCAACACCTATTTCAAAGGCTCCATATCGTATGGCACCGTTGGAACTGCAAGAGTTAAAGGCACAGTTGAAGGAATTTCTTGATAAAGGTTTTATTAGACCAAGTGTATCACCTTGGGGTGCTCCTGTGCTGTTTGTGAAAAAGAAGGATGGAACACTGAGACTGTGTATTGACTATCGAGAATTGAATCGCCTCACTATCAAAAACAAATACCCACTTCCGAGAATAGAAGATTTGTTTGACCAACTCAAGGGGGCTACAGTATTTTCGAAGATTGATCTGAGATCAGGATATCATCAATTGAGAATTAAGTCAGATGACATCCCTAATACAGCTTTTAGGACGCGTTATGGGCATTATGAATTTTTTGTGATGCCTTTTGGATTAACCAATGCCCCAACAGTATTTATGGATCTAATGAACAGGGTATTCCATGAATACTTAGATCAATTTGTCATAGTTTTTATTGATGACATCTTAATTTATTCGAAGAGTGATGAAGAACATGAGAAACATCTCACGATTGTCTTGGAAACTCTAAGAAAAGAGAAGTTTTATGCCAAATTCAAGAAATGTGAATTTTGGTTAGATAAGATAGGTTTTCTGGGGCATGTAATCATATCACAAGGCATTGAAGTAGACCCAACTAAAGTTGAAGAAGTGAATAATTGGACAAGACCAACCAATGTTGGAGAAATACGTAGCTTTTTGGGATTGGCTGGTTACTACAGAAGGTTTATCGAGGGATTTTCTAAAATAGCAGGACCATTGACCCAGTTGACTCGTAAAGGGATAAAATTTCAATGGACAGAGAAATGTGAACAGAGCTTCCAAGAGCTGAAACAAAGATTAGTAACAGCTCCAGTATTAACAATACTAGATAGATCAGATGGATTCGTCATATATAGTGACGCTTCAAAACAAGGCATAGGGTGTGTCCTGATGCAAAAAGGAAAGGTGATAGCTTACACTTCTAGACAATTGAAACAATATGAACAGAACTACCCAACACATGATCTAGAATTAGCTGCAGTAGTTCATGCCCTTAAGATATGGCGTCATTACTTATATGGAAGTAGGTGTGATATATATACTGATCACAAGAGTCTGAAGTACTTTTTCACCCAAAAGGAACTAAATATGAGGCAGAGGAGATGGCTAGAGCTTGTAAAGGATTATGATTGCACTATCCTTTACCATCCAGGTAAAGCTAATGTAGTAGCAGATGCTCTTAGCAGAAAGACAATTGGACATTTAACAATGTTAATTACTATGCAAGACCAGTTGTTAAAGGATTTCGAAAACTTACATCTAGAAGTAATTACTCCACCAACACAAACTATCACCAGGATATCGGCTCTAATGATTCGACCAACACTTAGAGATCGAATTAGAGTAGCACAGGATGGTGATTCTTTCCTACAAAAGATTAAATCAGAAGTCGGTACTAGTAAGCGAAAGGATTTTGAGTTAAGCCCTGATAAAGCCTTACTCTTTAAGGGAAGGTTGTGTGTACAAAAAGACGAGGGATTGAGGAAAGAAATTCTTGAAGAAGCACACTTAACTCCATATACTGCTCATCCAGGAGGTACAAAGATGTATCGAGACCTAAGGAGTATATTGTGGTGGAGAAATATGAAATGGTGCATAGGTCTTTTTGTTAAGAAGTGCATGACTTGTCAACAAGTGAAAGCTGAACATCAAAGGCCGTCAGGATTGTTGGAACCATTAAAAATTCCACAATGGAAATAGGAACATATAACTCTGGATTTTGTTATAGGTTTTCCAAAATCAGCTAGGGGAAATAATGCTATGTGGGTTATAGTCGATTGGTTAACAAAGTCAGCTCATTTTCTACCAGTGAAGATGAATTTCAGTAAGGATCAATATGCACGATTATACATCAAAGAGGTCATCCGCTTACATGGTGTCCCATCCTCGATCGTATCTGATAGAGATCCAAGATTTACTTCTAAATTTTGGAAAAGTTTGCAAGGAGCTATGGGAACCAAATTAAGTTTTAGTACGGTATTTCATCCTCAAACAGATGGACAATCAGAGAGAACTATACAAACTTTAGAGGATATTCTACGTGCCTGCGTCCTTGATTTAGGAGGCAGTTGGGAAAATTATGTACCATTGGTAGAGTTTGCCTATAATAATAGCTATCAAGCTACTATAAAGATGGCACCTTATGAAGCTCTATATGGTAGAAAATGTAGATCTCCTCTTTATTGGGATGAAGTAGGTGAGCGAAGAGTATTGGGACCAGAAATAATTGAGGAAACCAGTCGAGCAGTTGATAAGATAAGAGCTAGAATTAAGGCAGCTCAAGATCGACAAAAATGTTATGCTGATAAAAGGAGAAAAGATTTAGCATTCAATGTTGGTGATAAGGTTTTTCTAAAGGTGGCACCGATGAAGGGAGTTTATCGCTTTGGAAAGAAGGGAAAACTTCGACCAAGATTTGTGGGTCCTTTCGAAATTTTGCAAAAGGTTGGAAATGCAGTTTATCGAATAGCTTTGCCACCAAATTTGTCAGCAATTCATGATGTGTTCCACGTGTCAATGCTTAGACAATATGTGTCAGATCCGAGTCATGTGGTTAGTTATTAACCATTAGATATCCAACAAAACATGACTTATGAAGAAAAACCAGTAGCAATCTTAGATCTCAGAATCCAGCAACTGAGGACAAAAGAAATTCCATTAGTGAGAGTTCAATGGCGAAACCATGATGTCGAAGAACCAACGTGGGAAAGAGAAGAGGACATCAAGAATATGTATCCAGAACTTTTCAACCAAGTTTGAGGTAATTTCGAGGTCGAGATTTTTTTTAAGGAAGGAGGGATGTAATACTCCGAATTTTTTTTATGCTCGTTTAATTTATTCATTTAATTTTTTTATGATAATTTAAATTTTCAAATTTTCTATGGCCAAAATTATTAATGATTGCCAAGTTTGCATTGTTGGTTGATTAAAAATTTTCCAAGATTAGTTAATTAAGTTTTTGGGGGATTAATATCAAGTTTTATACCTAATTCCTAGTGATAAGTATTTCATATAATCTTGGCCGAGAGTTATCTTAGGAGTGAAGTAATTTTCTTGCAATGTAAAGGCAAGCATGACATGAGGTGTATAGTTAGGTAACAAGCAAGCATGAGGTGTCAACTAGTTGCAAGTTATCCTAATAGTGAAGAAATTTTTCCTAGCATTGCAAGCATGAGGTGTTTAACTTAAGCATGAGGTGTCCAATTAAATATATGAGGTAAATACATGGAGTGCATGCAAGAGCTATTGGAGATAAATCTTGCATGTGGATACACCAATAGGAAATAGTTAACCTCTTGTCCTTACTTAGTTCATAGGTCTTCTTTCCTTGGATTATTAAAGGACGTTCTTTATATGTCTTGACAACCAAAATATTACTTTCAAAGAAAAAACCAACAGCAAGAGTTAGTGGAAGAGAGTAAAGAGAAAAGATATAGTAAGAATAGAAGAAGAAGAGCAAAGGCTAGCACTTTCAAGTATACTATTCCACCAAAATTTCTCCAAGCTTTAAGGTAAGATACTTTCTATGCTCAAGTGGTAGGATTTCATGGTAATATTTATGCTTAAGCTATGCATGAAAAACCATAATATGAAAGATGTGGACAAGTCCACAAAGTTAGATATCTATTTATGCCTTAGGACAAGTCCGGAGGGCACCGGCAAGCCGGAATGTGCAAGTATGTGTTTGAATGCTTTCTTTTGTGTAATATTAACATGTTAAATCCGAGCATGATATCTTACTGAGTATTCTTTATACTCATAGTATTTTGTACTAAATTTTCAGATTCATGATCGTTGAGTCGGAGGAAGTCAGTCGCCTACTCGATGATGGACTGAGGACAAATTTATTTTGCATCAGTTTCCTTTTCCTATGTTTTGTTCAAAAAACTGTTTTCCATATGTTTTTCTTGTGGTATTAAATATAAACATGTATAATACATGATGTAATATGGTAATGAAAGTAAATTTTGTGATCATATCTTTCATGTTATGCTAAGAGAAATTTTTATAGACCTTTTCCTGCAATGATAAAAGAGGCAGAAACTGGACAGGTTTTTAGGGTCAATTCAAAATACTATTACTAATTCTATAGACACCTATTTGAGACTCCAAAAATACTGCTGCGTTCCTATTTGAGTTTTCTTTATATGAACTCAAGAATCACTCCATTTGGATTTGTGTGGCCTGAGATAAAAAATTTTAAGCGTCGAAAGGTCAATCTGAAGTTTCTGTGCAGGACCTCACTGTTTTAATAAAACGTCTATATCACATGATCTTAATAATTTTCAATATTTTAATATAGGAAACTACTTGAAAATATTTTCCAATGCCACAGATTTTATAGAAAACGGAGTTGGGATGAATTTTATAAAAATGTTTGAACTGGCTGCCCCAACTAGCCGTGACTGCACCGAATTCGTTTACGTAAAGAAAAATTTCAGGTTAGCATGTACTTCTGCTGGCCATTAAATTTTATAGAGATATTTTACTACAAGTTGAAAATAAGTTTCCAGTATATATTTCATTTTATTTAATACTTTTGTTTTTTTCATGTAACAAAAGCAAAAGTTATTATGTTTAATACGTGACACTCGAAGCTAAGGTTCGGGTCGTCACATGATGTCTGTGGTGACTTTCTATGATTGAAAGAGTAGAATGTTGCTAGACTTGAATCAATTGCCATAGGTTCAATGGCGATAGAAATATACAACTATGCCCTTTGTGATCTTTTCATGTTCATATTTTTTTTTATACTTTTCTAAATATTTGCATTCATCATAGAAATATAGGTGGATCGTAATTAGAAAAATGCTTAAATCTTGTTCGAAAGAGAGTTTTATGCATTATAGGAATATTGATTGTCAATGATATACCTTGTCATGGATTATTTAAACTATAGCATGAAATATCGATATTAAGATGGATTCTAAATCCTAGTACTTCACTCACATATATTTGTTAAACAAATTTTGCATTTCCATTTTGTTGTTTTCTGTTCAATAATTTTAGATTTATTTGGTAATTTAGTCTAATCATTTAAGATCCTCTATAAACCAATTTACATTTACTTGTTTCAATTAAAGTTAATAATCTAAGAAAATAGGTGTACTCAATCCTTATGAGAACGACATTCGGACTCAATTCCATTTTATTACTTGCGCGACTCGTGCACTTGCGGAGCGAACATCCTTATTTAATATCAGTTGTTATCAACAAATATAAAATAATAATCATATTTATTGTGTGGAGCATGCTATATGAACACACAGAATGCTACCATGTGTGCCACCCCTCACATGGAGTGTGGGACCGTTAATTAATACATGAGTCTCACACACCCCATGTGAGAGAGATGACACATATGATGGTAAACTTGGATGTTTAAATAGAATTATTCTTATTGCATTATTTAAATTAGGGATATATTAGTAAAATGTAAGAAAAATTATATTTACAACTATATTAATTATATTTTTTTAATCTATGTAAAAAAGAAACAAGCCTATTTTCACATAAGGAAGGGAATATATTAATTTGACCATATTTTCTATTCAAGAGATTACTAGAATTAATGAGCAACGTCTTCTCCATTCATTGAAATAAAAAATTACAACAAAAATATTACTTAAAAAAAGGTTTAATGTCAACCTAATTAGGCGCCTCCATCACTCTTGTCCTGAAGATTGGTAGATGATTCAAACCCGCGAACTCTGAACATATTTGCGTGATACTCACCTAGTCAATAGATATCTACATACCATAATTTCTTTCAATTTCGGGGTCCCTGGCCTTCATCTAACCCCACAAACTACTTAGTGAATCAACCCTAACCTTCATGGGGCACTGCAATGCACTTCCTTTTAGGGGCATGCCCTGGTAATAACTGGGTTGAAGTAATTAGGGTGCCAAATAATCAACTATGACTTTACGTGACAACAACATCTATGAGTCTCTTGACACGCTTTTCACATTAATTAATGGGAAACTAAAGATGGTTCTTGAGTCGTTCAAATACCCACACAATGTCAAAATTGATTAAAATCACAATGATGATATTGAATTCATCTACCCTTATATAATGGTCTTTGATCCTTCATCATTGACAAACTATTTTATACGCAACTCTCTTTTACCTCTACTTCTTTTCAACTCCATTGAAGTAAATATCAGAGTATCTTTGACTATTACAACTTCCTCTGTTTTGATGGTAGAATAAACTAAGAGTAATTTTAGGGAGGTATTTTTAATTGATGTTTTTAAGTGACATGACGTACATACATTGTGCTTTGAAAATGTTAGTGATGTTATAGTTATTTACATCATCAAATATATGCGCGTCTTATCACAATGTCACTTAAAATGTCAATTTAAAAAGTCTCTCAATAATTATTCATAATCTAATCAATTTTTGAGGAAAGACCATCTCGTAGAAAGTTGGGACAAAACTGCCATGTTTCACGTCAACTGATCAACATATCCATATGTCCACATGACACATTTAATTAATGCAAAGTTTATACACACCACGTGCTTGATGATGACCAAAAGATTTCCATCCATATGCATGTTATTATGCAATCATATAGTCAATGGTCAACAAAACACCATACCTTTTTTTTATATCCTATTTATGCATTTTCTTGTATCTACTAATTTATTTGGTAAAGTTAAGAATTTTTTTTAACTTGTGAAATCCATCATCAAGAATTTTTAAAATTATAATGTTCATCACTACGTTGGTATCTAATTAAAACTCTGTTGTTGTTTTTTTTTCCTTCGTATTGTTCAGCAGTTAGTATCAGTTTTCTTTTGATTGGTTTGCATTCGGAATCAAGGTAATTTTATATAAAACGAGATGTAAATTGTATATAAATGCTAATATTCAAAGAAAAATGCTACAAGTACTGCGACCCTCCATGTGGGCGGTACACCGCGCGGTACTTGTAGCACCGTCTATATTTAAACAACAAGATATAACATAACATGCGACTGCGTGGTTAGACTGACAGAAAGAGGCCCAAAAATTACTTTATTATCAAAGGTACTTATAATAAAGAAAATTATTTTCTATTAATCAACTTGAACTACAAATCACAATTTGGCTGTTTTGGGGACCCAAAGAGGAGGACAGTATGGCGTATCTTACGCACCCCACCCCAACCCCTCTATCTTGATTCTTGAAGACACTAGTCTATTTAAAAGACAAGAATAGCCCCCTGCTTTCTCCCATGCACTTTGTCTTCATCACCACCTCCAACACTACTAGCTACTCTAGTATTTGAATTACATTGTTTCTGCTCTTTCATGGCTTCCTTGTCTCTCTGTCTATAAAGAGATTATCCCTTTCTTTCTTGTGCAGAATTGAATTACAACTTATAAGTTACTTATCTGACACTTATAATTTGTTTTTAAACATTTTCAATTTATAACCTGACAATGTCTAGCAGAAGATCACGTTCGAGCCAGTCAGGAGCTTCCAGGATAAGTGATGATCAGATCGCGGATCTCGTGTCCAAGTTACAGCAGCTTATCCCTGAGATTCGCACTCGTAGACGTTCAGACAAGGTACTACATTACTATTTCCTAATTCTTATATATATACATGTTATACGTATATGTGGATGTGGATGTGTTCATCTAACTGAATATAGTCATTCTTATTTTTGTGGACTTCATCATTTTCATTAGTTGATAAGTCGTCGAGTCATTCTCGTGCCCACAAGGATGCGAGGCTCATTTAATTCTTATGGTTCCATTTAGCCTACAAATTCAAATGTGAGATTGCACTGAATTTAAATCATATTATTTACTGATTCTCTGAGTCACGAACCGCCTACTATATTGGGTAGTCGATGCATGTATTAGGGCCATAATAATCTCTCCCATTTTTTATTTTTTATTTTTGTGACTAGAGACAAGTTAAATCCTTCGAGCTACCATAATCTCTGCAATTTTATTTTATTTTATTCTTTCGTGTGTGACTAAAATTGAGTTAGATCCTTTGTACGCATCAATAGAGCTACAACTATTAAAGTTTTCTTTGTCTTTTAGCCTCCACTTGGATACAATTTATTAAAGTCAAATATTAATTTAAATTATATATAATAACTAGTACTCATTATTATAAATTAATATATTAATATATTCCTTTTACTATTTTTATTTATAAATTTATCAACCCCCTTGCTACGTGTTTATGATCATTATTTCCCTTCTTATTGCTCTCTCGTCATTGAAATTTTATATTAACTCCCAATAATATTTACTTCTTTGAATCTTATGTGTGTATACATGTATTGGAGTAACTCCATGTTTCTGCAAAATCTAATATACTAAACAATCAGGGCAATATTAATATATTCCTTTTACTATTTTTATTTAAAAATCATTTATCAATTCCCTTGCTACGTGTTTATGATCTTTATTTCGCTTCTTATTAATGCTCTCCCGTTATTGAAATTTCATATTAACCCGGCCCGGGCCCTAACTCCCAATAAATATTAACTTCTTTGAATCTTATGTGTGTATATATATGTATTGGAGTAACTCGATCCATGTTTTTGCAAAATCTTAATGACTTATCAGGGTAATGTTGGTGTCTCCTCATAGGGAATTATGAAGTATATTTAACAGAAGGAATATTTCCAATCTTATTCTCTACCTATGCATGGCAGGTATCGGGTTCGAAGGTCTTGCAGGAGACTTGTAACTACATTAGGAGCTTACACAGAGAGGTCGATGATTTGAGCGATCGATTATCGGTGCTTTTGGAATCGACCGATGGTGACAGTGCTGAAGCTGCAATAATTAGAAGTTTGCTAATGTGATAGCAAATTAACCTTTGCTTCTGCAAATTTTATGTCATTCGACCACTAGGGTTTGGTCACTAGCTGGATTAATTAGGCCAAAGTAAGAGTTTTATCTTGGGCTCCATTATTTATCCTTATATATATGTGTAGCATTGGCTAAGTCATGACTAATGATATCAATATTTGGATGCGAAATAAAATTGAGCCCCCTGTTCGGTGGAGATTAAAATCAAATTTTTAGTAAATTTTGATAAAAGTTGATAGAATGTGTGGTTGAAAAGTTTTGAATTCCATAAAATGTGTGGTTAAAATTAATTGTTGGCTTTGACTTATATTTTAATCAATTTTTTAGAGTTACCAAATCGTGGCTGAATCTCTTCATTTGTCATTATATATCTTGTGAAGTCCATCTTACACACTTAAAGTTCGAGGGATATATATGGGATGACTTTTGAGAAGTTCAAAAAGCTACTTTTCATATCTAAACACTGCTCTTGATTCCTTCAGTTTGGTATGGTATTATATGTTTTGATTTTTCTTTTTCTGTCAAAGTGATTCCACTAGTTAAAAAAGCTTTTAAACGAGGTTAGTTAAGTGTTACTTACTCCAAAAGCACTTTTGAAGTAAGAATTGCTTTAGAAATTATGACCTTTAATCATCTTGCAACATTATTTCGTCCGACTTCCCCTCATTGTTCTTGTGTTTTTAAATGGAAAGGTGCTGTCTTTTTCCTTGGTTAAGTGGTCGAACTCTCTAGTAATTTTCTTGTTCGTGGATTGATGTTTTGAACTTGGGATTCTTTTGTAGGAAATGAATATATTAATGTATGCGCACAGTGACCTAACCCTATCCAAAATATATTACAGGAAGTGGACAAGATAAAGCCTCCGTGCCGCACATTTTTAAATAGTAATAATAAGACAAATAGTAATGGTTTCCGTGAAATAAATAGTAATTTACGAGGTAATGTTAAAAACTTTGTTTGAATTTGCAATTCGATTTATAAATTGTATGTCCAAAGTCATAAACATGATAAACACAAGTCATTAACACTTGACTTTGGCAACAACATCAAAATATCTCAAGTAGTTCATAGACGAACCTAGTACTATCATAAGCCCAACAATGTTACATGAACAATTCTTTCAAACAACTTAGTGGACAACTGTTGTACACGTACAATTACGGAATTACCCTCAACAAAATATTTCAATTATGGCCCGTTGAATTAGCCCAAGAAGCTGGAGTTGAAGGCTGGCTTGGCTTCCCACTTGCTCTCCAAATTGGGTCTTTGCACTGGGCTACTCTAGAAATCTTCCGGTAAACACCAAAATCTTGAAATCGTGGTGGCTACGTGTCTGTGATTAACAGTACAGAAATGAGTTATAAGTCAAAGTATGGAACATATGGATAATTGAAATTGGCTATTGATACCAAAAAATCAGTAGGAAAATGTAATGCTCTGAATGTAAAAATTTGTGGAAGAAAATATATTTAGAGAAAAATAATTCTCTTATGTATAATGATTCAATCAATAATGAAGCATATTACAAGATATATATATATATATATATATATATATAAATATATATCAACCCTAGGACGCCCAACTTGTTCCACAAAAAAAGGAGTTATACCTAAAATAAAAGATTACTAAATAATATCCTACTACAAATAAGAAAAATTAGATATTTGTTAATACCCCCCCTAAAGTTGGAACATGTATGTCAAAAGTGCCCAACTTTTAAGTGAAACGGTGAAATGCCTCATTGCCTACTACTTTAGTGAACAAATCAGCAATCTAATTGTTGCTTGGAATATAGGTAGTCTTGATTTCTCCTCTAACAATACTTTCACGAACAATGTAATAATCTATTTTAATGTGTTTTGTCCTTTCATGATATACCAGATTAGCGGCAATATGCATTGCAGCTTGTGGATGACTTACACGTAAGTCTGTCAGCAATTGTCTCGACCACGTAAGCTCACAAGTAATGGAAGTCATCGCTCTATACTCCGCTTTTGCTGAAGATTTGGATATGGTCGTTTGCATTTTACTTTTCCATGATATAAATGTCTTTCCAGAAATATACAATATCCCGTAACTGATCGTCGTGTAATGACATCTCCAGCCCAATCCGCATCACAAAATCCTGCTAGCTGCAATTTCCCTTTTGATGGGAAATATAATCCTCGTCCTAGTGCTAGATATTTCCTTACAATTTTTGATGATTTTTCTCATTATATCGGGTACATCTCATGTGTCACAAATCTGAAACTCAAAGCATAATTAAGAATTTTTTTGCTTGGGTTAAAACTAAATACAACCTGACTATAAAAGCCTTAAGATTTGATAATGGACAACAATTCTTATCCTTGCAACCATTCCTAGATAAAAGTGGTACCGTTTTTCATAGTTCATGTCCTCCCCCCCCCCCCCCAAATGGGGTAGTTGAGAGAAAGTACCGCCACCTCCTTAATGTTGCTCGTGCCATTATATTTCAAGCTAATCTTCCATTAAATTTTTGGGGGGAACATATCAAGACGACTTGTATTCTTATCAACCGCATACCTTCAACATTGTTATCATACAAAACACCGTATGAAACATTACACAAGAAACCACCATCTTGTTCCCATTTACATATCTATGGTTGCCTATGTTTTCCAACCAATCTTACACCCAACAATAAATTTGACACATGAGCCAGGCGGTGTGTGTTAATTTCTTGGATATCCCTCAGGACAACCGGTCGGTCGACCGCTCATCCCAGAAAAGCCTACTGATTGGACAAAACCATCATCTTATTGGTTGTAAATGGGTGTTCAAAGTCAAATTTAATTCTAATGGTACAGTTGAACGATACAAAGCACGGTTGGTGGCACCTTACACAACGAGAAGGGATTGACTATAATGAAACTTTTGCTCCAGTTGTGAAGTTAACGACAGTTCGATGCTTACTTACTGTTGCCTCCATTCGAAACTAGACTCTTCATCACATGGATGCACAGAATGCCTTCCTTCATGGTAATCTTGATGAAGAAGTTTGTATTACTCCCCCACCTGGATTTCATCGACAGGAGGAGACACCACTTGTCTGTCGACTTCACAAATCTTTATATGGATTAAAATAAGCATCCCACTCTTGGTATCAAAAGTTTGTATCTACTGTTATTCAGTTTGGGTTCAAATAGTCACATGCAGATTACTCACTCTTTACAAAGGTCAGTGGTGATTCATTTATAGTCATTCTATTATATATGTGGATGATATGATTATCACAGGAAATACTAAAGAAGCAATTTCTACTACAAAAATGTTCCTTGCATCTCAATTCAAATTGAAAGATCTTGGGACGTTAAAATACTTTCTTGGAGTAGAAATTGCTCGCTCAAAATCAGGGATCTCAATAAATCAAAGGAAGTATACTCTTGATATTCTTCAAGAGGCCGGATTACTTGGAGCGAAACCTGCAGCATTTTCCCATGAAACAATCATTGAAACTTAATTTGACAAATGGAAAATTGTTAAAAAATCCCACATATTATCGACGGTTAGTAAGGAAGCTCATTTATCTTACCATTACTAGACCGAAAAATCTCATATTAGGTCAACACACTTAGGCAGTTCATGGAGGCACCTAGATAGACCCATCTTGATGCAGTTCACCGATTGCTCCAATATTTGAAAGGGGCACCAGGACGAGGATTATATTTCCCATCAAAAGGGAAATTGCAGCTAACAGGATTTTGTGATTTAACATGGATTTATTCTCAACGATCCCATCCTTTTGTCACATGGTCAATGGCACCGCTATGAATAATCCATGAATTACTCAAAGAGGTAGTAAAAGGATTGATACCCATCTTATTGTTTAGAAGTCCCATGATCTGCTGATCCTCCTTGGTTGTAAGTGTTTTTCCTTCCTTTGGGTCAAGCTTGGAAGCGGTATCTGTGTTTGTGAACCATTTGTTTTGTAGCTTCACGTCCTTCCCATGAAACTTGTGCCCTGGAGGAAAACCATGAATAAAATAACAGGTATCAATATTATTTCCAGTCATACCACAGTGAGTGCACTGTTTCTGTCGCCCAGTTACTGAAGATCCGGTTGACTGGAAAGATGGACCGGTCAACCGGTTTGGCCGATTGTCGCCTTTCTGATTCGATCCCGAATTACTCAACTTCTACCAATTGATTGAATGTTTCCCTTCACAATCTGTTGTAACCTCAACTCGTCTTTCATGTTGAATTAATATAACATGAACTCTTTTGGTGTTCCAGAATGGGCTCATCATTAGTATGTTTCCTCGAACTGTAGAATAAGAATCATTCAACCACATCACGAATTGCATGACCTTCTCCTTCTCATCTCTTTCGGCCATGCTTTAAGATATCCACAAGTGCATCCAATTGGGTCATGGTAAGAACCCAATTCATCCCATAATGCCTTTAATTTAGTGTAATAAGCTGACACTGATTGATTTCCTTGTCGATGCTCAGTAATTTCCTAGCGAATCTGAAATATTCGCGCATCATTACCTTAAGAAAATTGGCCTCGTAAGTTGTTCCATACTTCTGTGGCAGACTCGGAGTATATGATACTTTCAGCAATACTTGGATGTACCGAATTGAGTATCCAAGAGAGCACCATGTGATTACTTCGTTCCCATATCGAATACTTTTCATCTTCTGCTTCTGGTATTTCGATCTTGCCATCAATGAAGCAAATTTCATTCTTGGCAATTACGAAAATTCTCATAACCCTACTCCATTGTCCATAGTTGTTTCCATCTAATGGTTTAGAAAATAGAATTAAGCGAGGATGATCAGATTGCTGTAGCACCATGGGATCCGATTGGGCAATTGTTGCTTCTATAATTTTTCCATCATTGTTAGTGCTAGACATTGTTGCTCAGAATCAAAGCTCTGTTACCATGTAAAAGTTTGTGGAATAAAATATGTTTAAAGAAAAATAATTCTCTTGTGTATACTGATTCAATCAATAATGAAGCATATTACAAGATATATATACATCAACCCTAGAACGTCTAACTTGTTCAAAAAGAAAATGAGTTATACTTAAAAATAAAAGATTACTAAATAATATTCTACTACAAATGCAATTCTACAAATAAGGTAAATTAGATATTTGTTATTACTGAACTTGTTTATTTTATCTAGGGATTTTTAGTTAAATAGGTTTGGTAAGCAATAATTTTAGTAAAATAGACATTTCTATTGAAATGTCCAAATTACCCTTAATGAAAAGGATTGTTTATTTTGCAAGATATATTCCTAAGCTTAGTTAGGTTGATTCAATTCAAGGCTTCTGATTATATTTATATTTTTTAATCTTTTAATTTCTTCTAAAAATGTTCTATATTGTGATAATTTTTCAAAAGATTTAGGATGATCTTTTTTAGTTATATATCCTAATGTTATTCCCTATGAGACCTCTTCTTATATATCTTCGTATTCTTCTATAATTTTATAAACTGTATTTATATTTTTTGTTGTTTCAACAGAATTAAATTCTATTTTATTTAGGATAGCATAGTCAATATCTTCGTATATCTCTTTTAGTTTAGATTGTTCAACAAAATGTATATTCTTAGATTTCTCAACAATAGCTGATAAAAATGAAATTTCTTTGTTTTCTAAATATAGTTTATGATCAAAGTTATTAGAAGTTGATGCTTCTGAAGTATTCATGAATTATCAGGTTGATAAATTATTATACAATTTTTTTTGGTTATAAGTCCATTCTTTAATCCAGTAAAATACAATAATCTGCAATATATTATTTGTATTTTTCTAAAATATTATTATATTCTTCAGAAGATATATTTTCATTTTCCATTTGATGTTTAATATCTTCCATTTTATCTTTCAATTTTTCTAAAATTTTATCTAGTCATTCGATTATATATCCTGGCATTAGGTTTGGGTTGTATTTGTTATAATTTTATTTTGTAATTCTATTTTAAGTTGTAATATATCAGAATAATCTATAATATATTAATCATGATTTTCTGAAAGTATATAATATTGTTCAGATAATTCATCCAGATCTATTAATTGATATAAAATGTTATCTATTTTTTCCATTATTTTTTCTAACAAATTGTCTAATTCTTTAATAGTATATCCATGCATTATAAACGTAGAGGTAAATAATTTATAAAGTTTCAAGTAATTTTTCAAATTCTATTAGTGTTTGTGAATTGATAATATATATATCAGCCATGATATCTATACTTGGTTCAAATGGTATAATATATTTTGAAATATTTTTCTTTCTTTTTTTCTAATTTTTCAATTATATCTTGAATATCTTGTATTATTATAGATCTTATAGCACCTTTAACAAAGTTTTCTATCAAATTTTCTTTAAAACTGTTTAATATCTCTTGTGATGCATAAAGTTGCTCTTGGTATCCTATGTTATCAATTTCATTTCCATATTCAATTATTTTTTTATTTTTAATATTTTTTTAACTTTTTATGGACACTACAAGAAAATTTTGCTTCCCCTACAAATAATGCGCATACAAAATAAGATTTGTATGCAAAGATTGTCTTTCCCCGCAAAAAGAGATTTTGTAGGTATTATTACAAAAGTTTTGTTTTCCCTACAAATAATGCGCATACAAAATAAGATTTGTAGGTAAAGATTGTTTTTTCCCATAAAAAAAGATTTTGTAGTTGTAAAAAATTGGCTCCAAAAATATGTATACTTAGCATACAAAATTTCGCCTATAAAATGAGATTTGTAGGCGGAATTAAATTTTTATCACAAAATAATTTTTGTTGAGATATAATTTCGCTTACAAAACTTTAGAAGACAATTTTTTAATTCATAACGTGAGTTTATTTTACCCTACAAATTTGATATTTTGTAGAAGTATTTTTTTTATAGCTATTTTCAATATTTATTCATTGATTTATTGTTTTTTTTGGAAATAAGTTTGCACTTCAATGCGGGGATAGACCTTCACTACTAGAAAGAGAGGCTTCAGAGACGATTTTTTACCAACAGATGCCATTTGTTGCTATTAGTAACGGATTGCCAACGACTTTCCAATGGAATATAATAAAAAAAAATATTGGTATAAAATAAATATGATAGCAATGAAATTACCAACAACCTATAATCGTCATTGAAATTTCGTTGTTAATACTACGAATTTTTCATTGGTAATGCGTAAAATATTTTTCGGTAATATATTTAAAATTAATTAAAAATAAAAATCCTCATTTTGATTTTTTTTTTTTAAACAAAAAATATTTTGTTTTCGAAGTAAAATATATGATTCAAAAATGATTTAAAAAAATACGTGTGATTAAAAGTGATTTTAAAAAATATTTCATTTATAAACAATTTAACAAATAAAGGCCAAAATGAAACATTTCAATGACCATTCAAAAATCCCTCCAAAAGTTTCACTTATTTCATACCTCCAATTTTTTCACCCCCCCCCCCCCCTTTCCAATTTCCCCTTTTTATTTTCCCCACATATCCCAGTTTCCCAAGTCTAAAAATCGACCAGCCCTAAATTTCACTCTTCACTCTTCAGACCAAGCACCTCCCTTCTCTCCCAATCTCCCTTTCTAATAATACCTACAAAAATTCTTGCACTGCAATTGGGCACAGAGGAGGAATTCGACTTCAAATAGGTTTGAATATTCCTTATCTTTCATCTTCATATAATAATCATGTTTTTCATTTCAAAAATTTATAATTTTTTGGCCAAATTTGTTGAATTTTTTTAGATGGGTTTTGGTAAATCATGGCTGTAGATTGCTCTATCACTTTTAGGTGTAATTGGGTCCGATCAAAACCGGTCAGATGTAGTGGGATTGAGGATAAAGGTAATCCTATTTGATGGTTATTCGAATATTAGACAGCGGAATTGTAATATTTCTTGGTAGAAGAATATATTAGGAACTGCCTCGTCATTAGGGGAAATTTGGCTGTAGATTTTTGTATCTAGATTGGATCTACTATCACCGGCTATTTAAAATCTGTGCTTTGGATGCTTATCTTAATCTTTCTTGTCATGTTTCTTGTAGAATTAGATAATAAATTATTTTGGCAGATCCATAGTTATCTAGCCGCCATTTTGTTTATTTATTATGTTTTAAGAATTGAATGTTATCTTTGTGTTTTATATCTTTTTCTTTTCTTGAATCTTTTGTGCTATTTTCTCTATATTTTGATTTACTTAAGTTCTTACGAGAATATTTCCTATACGGCTATACTTGGGTTTTCTATTATACAAACTACAAATTTTATAAAGATTTGTTATGGTTGGAGAAATCTGCTTGCACTATAAGTTATTCTTCATTAAATCATTGAATAAATTTAACAGGTAGGACTTTTTGTGAAAGAAATGGACCATATGTGCATTCTGTGTACCTTAACCGCCCATGTGAATTTTGTCTGTGGGATCAAACATGTGCATTCTCGTCCTGTGAGTTCTATTCGACATCATCGTGGTCATAAAAAGGGCTCAGGTAATATGTCATATTTAAGTTTTTCATTTATAAACCTTCACTATCTTTCACCCTTTCATATATTATACAAATTTGCCTATATTTAGTTATTTGACATAAAACTTGAGCAAGTTGGTTATTGTCTTGTTTGGTGATTTGGTTGGACCCAAATGCACCTCTTTAGCTTGATGATATTGATTTAGCCTTTATTATTGTTATGTTGGAGTTTGAGAAATGGATTTGAAATTTTACTGTGGATGGTATATTTCTTGGAACTTAAATTGAAATTAGTGAATTTGATGTAATTAATTGACTTTGTGAATTTCATATTTTAGTTGCATTTTATTGATTTTGAAATGTGGAACAAGAGAAGGTATCTTTGATTTGGTGTTCAACCTCTTAACCTAAGATATGTAATTTCCTTTCTATATCAATAGTATCATAATAGTTACTCTCTCCTTAATATGAATTTTCCATTGGATATTCTTCTTTTGCATATTAATATGAATTTTCCATTGGTTACACTCTTCATACTTCCATACTAATAGGTTGAAGGGCTCATCTTTGTTATAGAATAATTATAATATTTCAAAGTAAAACCACAACTTAGTTTCACCATGTCAACATGTCCTCTATTAGATTGAAGTGTTTGGCCAGATGGCATTACAAGGGTATATTTATAGAGGCAGAAAACCAGTTCACTGGAGTCCTTCATCACAAACTGCTCTTGCAGAAGCTGAATTGGAGGTAAATGAACCTTCTCTTTTAGTATTCTTCCCGAGGAACTATTCCAGTAAATATGATAATGCTCTTGTACATTAAAATAGGCCAGAATGCTGTGGAAATGGTCTATTAGTAGTATTTCTAGTTAAAGCTATAAAATTGTTTTTCATCTCGTCATTTCTTTGACATATATATGCAATATCCAGAAGGTCATGTTTCAAAGAGCATATATCCAGAACATAGTGTTTTCAATCACATTCAATGAAGTTGTACATGTCCCATTTCTAGAGATAAGTTTTTGAATTTTGCTTTCCTTATTGTAACTTTTCAGTTATCAATTATCAATTATCCTCTAGCAATTATTTCTCTTGAGCAATATGGTATAACTACGTGAGATGGACCTATGTGTTCTCCCAAAATCTATGATCTCTTAATGAATGAGAATTTATTGTGGAGTCTCTGATTATTCGTATAGCTACTTTCTTACTTTCTATTGATTTGTTATTTGAGGTTGCATGATAGATATAAATGAATATTGCTAAGACTCAATATGTAAGAAATATTCAATTCTTCATTTGTGCTTTGATTTTTTCTCGGGATTTGTGTTACATATCTTTTGGGTGTCTATATATATATATATATATCTTTTTTATTTTTTTTTCATATCTTGCAGGATGAGATGCTCGTCAAAGTTGATGAATATCTATTGCAAAAGGCTAAGGAACATCTTCCTGGTTTTGTTATGCCACTATTTACACCATTATCAGTAGATGATGTTATTGAGGACGATGATGATGTTTTGAAGGAGAAGAGAACAACTTTGAGGAGAAGCACAATTTTGATGAGGATGAGTAGCATATTTAATTAATTTATGAGGATAAAAATATTTATGTTATTATTATTAGATAGGTATAAATGCATTAATAGATTAGCTAAAGAGGTTTGCTAAACTGTTTTTAATAATCACATTCAGTGACAGTAAGTTTTTAGTTGGAGTTTGATACAATATTTGAAGTTAGTAATATATTGATTTATATTAGAAATTTTAATTTAATTTATTTTTTTGCATATTGTTATAATTTTGCATAAACAAACAATAACTAATACTAAATATAAATTTAAAAAAAAATGATTTAAGATTTTCCTAAAAATACTATAATTGTTGGAAAAATAAAAATTTTATCCTACAAATAAGCTTTCCTCACAAACAAAAATTTGTGTAGACAAGAAATTAGCTTTCCATACAAATAATTATTTGTGAGAAAAACTACGATTTAGCCTACATCATTTTATTCTATACCTACAAACATATTTTGTAGGACAATCTAACATTAGAATATGAAAAATTGTGCAGGGATAGAAATTAGAAGACAAATAATATTTGTTTCTAAAAAAATTGTAGGCTCGGACTTCAGCCAACAAAACATATTTCGTGGGTAAATAAACATTAGCATACAAATAATTACGTTGGGAAAGATCTTAGACGATAAATGATTTTTGTTGCGAAAGTGTTTGTAGGCGCATACCTCCGCAGACAAATGTACCAATTTTGTCGGCTTATGTCTATCCCCTCGATGTTTGCCACACAAACCTCCCTACAAATTATCTTTGTCTGGGAAGGTTTTTACCCACGAATAAGAACTTTTCCCTACAAATTTATTTTGTATGCGGAAAGTAAATTTCTTGTAGTGGGATCACTCTTATATCTGGGTTTTCTTATGATGTAATTTTCTTCATTCATGATATAAAAATTTTAAAAAACTAGTAAAGAAAGATTTGTTTCTTCCATCACTGTCATAATCTATTATAGGATCATAATCATTATCACTACTAAATACATGCTCTAAATACAATTCATTATTTATTTCAGTATTATCACTATCAAGTCAGAAGTAAATAATTGATTTTGTAATTTCTAATCCTAATAATCTTTTTAATGTTGGAAAGATAACTGACAAACATGGCATATAAATACGATATAACTTTTTTATTTCATTTTTGGGCCTAGTAAATTGTATATGCATGAATAAAGGTTCAATTATGCTATGATATTCATCCTTATAAGGACTGTTTTGATAATTAAGCTTAATAATTCTAAATTCTCCCGGGATAACTTGTCTTAACAGTTGTTCCTCCTCCTAATTCCATAAAGACAGATATATTAAGAATACTAACCTCTTTTCCTGTTCTTTGTACCTTTGAGTTTTCCTTCTGATATCAGTGACCTTCGGGCTCACATGTTTCTGCTATCATTCCCTTCACTGTATAATAACTTGTTGGAAAATAATTTGGACAAAGTGTAGGGAGTTTTCGTAATAATATATCTTCTTTAGGAAATAGGATTTAGAAGACAAATTTAGAAACTCATCTTTTTCAAAAAACGATTAGAATTTTATTGATTCAAAGAGGATTGGTACAAGACGTTGGTATGAAAATTTTTTCAAAGAAAGAGAATTCCTTTGGCTTTCTCACAAGTTGAGTGCTCAAGTGATCTCTGCCTTTTCCTAGCCAGAAGGCTTCTATTTATACAATTTCACGAGGTACTACTATACAACCTCTTACATCATTACTTACATAATGGTCACAATAATTTGAAACTTTTCATAATGTCCCAAGGGCACACCTGTCCCTCTATTATTTATTACAAGGACATACATGTCCCTCCATTATTCATTTCCTCACATGACTACATTATAGGGACACCTATCCCTTTATTATTTTCAGTATTCACATGGCCCCTACATTGTGTTGTCCTTGTGCTGTCTTGTTTCATTAAAGCAGATTTATTAAGTAGCTTCCACCTGTCCATCAATTCTATTGGCATGTGGGGCAATTCTTGGCTATACACGCCTCTTGGAGTGTCAAATTTGTTGATATATTCTTTCAAGATTATTGACTTTTCTTTTCCTCATTAGTAAGGAGGGTCAACCCATATTATTGGCATATGCATTTGAATTTTTTTATCATACAAGTTTTTGGCAATGTTGTAGAGAACCTTAATTCCCAACACCCTTCGAGATCTAAACTAAGATCTTGTAATGTTTGGTACAGGTTTGGTATTTTTTTCAACTTCAATCTGAAAATTTCGAGCAACATATCCAATTGTGATAATATGCTTAAAGGGATAATAAATTCTTCCATCAATTTCAGGAATGATTGAATAAAATTTTAAATATATAGGTCTTCCTTTTGCAAATTTTGAAGTTTCTCCTTTTAATAAATCATCAAATTTTTCAATCTCTTTTAAGTCTTTCCCTGGGTAGATAAGATCCAAAAATCCATAATCTGCTGCCATTTTTGTCATAACGGGATCTCCTCCCTGAATAACGATTGATTGTGGGTATACATGATCTCCAAATGAAATGTAATAACAATCACATTCTTGAAGTTCATATATAACTTTGGCAGTAGTTTTATATTCGCCTTCTTTTGGTAAAAAACAGGAATCATCTTCCTCCTCATCACGAATTTTGACTACCCTTGTATGTTCATCTTTAGCATTGATTGTTATTTTTTGAGGACTAGCTTCATTTATGACAACTTTCTTGGAACTTGGTTCATCTCTTTTAATCGTTGGTCCACCACTGCTTCCAGAAAATGTACTTGTTTGTATTTTTTATATTACCTGTTTGGTATCAGCATGTTTGGTAATTAACGATTCAAACTGAGATTCAATCTCAATTATGTTATCTCTCAATTCTTTAGTATAATTGTAATGAAATTTTGAGATTTCCATCAATTACTTGAAACTTTCTTGGAGAGTCTCTACTAATTGCTCAATATCAAGTTTTATATCTTCAACTTCCTCTGTGAGGAAGTTTATTCACTATTTGGCGTCTATCAATAATTTTTTGATATTATCCATCTGCAAATTCAATATTCCTGCTTAAAAAATCTACAAGATAATTATTGACACATTTAATATGAACTATATCAACATTATAAAATGCCAAATATGCTTTCCATCTATGGAGCCTCCTATATTGAGGTTCTGGTGGTAACTTATTTTTCACTAAGCCTGCAACTTGAAAATTATCAGTTTTAACAATGAATTTTTTGGATAATAAAAATAATAAAAATATTTTTATTCCTATGATAATTGCTAACAATTCTTTCTCATGAGTAGTATAATATATTTCTGCTTGGTTAAACATTCCACTGGAATATTTGCAAATTCTATTAAGATCTATTTTTTAATATTGTTGCCCAATATTTATCCGAGGCGTCAGTATTAACTATTAGATTATATTTTTCATCTGATAATCTTAATTTTGGCAAATTTTTACATTCTTCCTTGAGTGTTTTGACACTTTCTGTGTGCTCACTACTCCATCATTTGGTATTTATTTTTCTGAGTAAAATCTAAATTTTAGGTCTCTTTTTCGAAAGATTTTCAATAAATCCTTCTGTATAATTAAAACATCCTAAGAATTTTTGTATTTGTTCTTTTGATTCTAATTTATCTGAAAATTTTTCTATCTTTTTAGATATATGAGTTTGTATTTTTATTCATTTCTTATCTATTGATAATTCAAGAAAATCAATTTTTTGTTTTTCTATTATAGCTTTGTTTTTTGAAAGAACAATTCCTTTTCTTTTTTTTTTCCATTCACTTATAAATTTTATTAAATGGTTTCTATGTTCTTCTCTATTATTAGAACATATTAATATATAATCAACATATACAATTAAGAATTCACTAAATTTTGTAAATATGTTATCCATTTTTTTGGATATATTTGTGGTGAATTTTTTAAATCAAGTGGCATTACGATCCATTCATAATTACCTTAGGGTGTACTAAATGTTGTATATTGAATACTGAAATTTTGAGGTTGTCTAAATTTTATAAACAGATTGTCACAGACAAGTCTGGACAGTAATCAGTTAACAGTAAATCGTTAATCGTTATTTAGCGCAGTACCAGATGAATCCTGCTAAGTGAGATTCGCCTGGATGGTAAAACGTAAACAATCAGAATAATTTGTGCGGAATTATAAATGAACAAGAACACAATAATTTGAGCTTAACGTGAGAAAAACCCTAACAGGAAAAACCCACGGTCCGCATCCTGTGACCAAAAACAAATCACTATATAAGGAAAGAGTTTATACAGATCAGTCTAAACTAAAGGATAAATCTACGCATAGACTTTATCAAACATCCAAGAAATAAATCACTCCCCGATCCTTCTGTGGCATGTAATACGAGATGGCGTCCCACCATCTTCAGTAGTTTTCTTTGAATCTGCAACACCTTTTCAGCAACCTCGAACTCCTGTTCAAACACGATCCAAACCTCCCGTTTGATCTTCACGCTGAAATACTTTCCTTCTCTCAATGATTAAATCCTCCTCCCGGAGTGTTGATATCACAACTCAATTGAATCCTTTTGTATTGGTGCACACACGAAAATAGGCTTCAAGATTTCTTAATGAAGTGGACGTGAATTATGTGAAGCTCCACACGATTTTTTGTATTTTTCACGTCTCTTTAAAAACGTCCTGTTTTTCCTCTCTTTATAGTGCAGTTAGGTTTCTTGGTTCCCAAGCTTCCTTATTGCACAAGATCTCTAAAACCTGCAAAACAAGGTAGAGATAATTAGTAAAAGCAAGAGAATTATCCTCAAAATAAATCTTACCATAATTTAATGATAAATCTTAAAGGATCTTACCATAAAATAGGATAATGATAAATCTTGAAAGATCTTACTATTTACCAACCATATTTTCGGCCAACTCAAGGTTCTTTATGATCAAGATTTTCGACCAAGATCATCTAACCTTATGTAAAGATAAGATTGAAATATTCTTGATCATATTAAGAGGATACTTACTATATCTTGAATAATCTTGTATGTCAAGAATAATCACAAGAACATTATCATAATATTTTCGAGATTGTGATAAAAATTTCCAAGATTATGATCAAATATATATCAATATTTTCTTGAACATTATTTTTATAATAAAATATATTTCTCGAAAATAAGAAATAAATTACATAATTTAATCGAACTAATAAATTACTAAATACACGTATTTAGTAATTAAATCAAGTTTTATTAAATTATACATTCGTGAAAAATAGGAAATGCCAATATCATAGAATTAACCCCCTTTGGCTTTTTCTATTTTTCCGAAACCAATCATCTTTTTACGATCACAAGAAATCAATTAGCTCCCCCTATCAAAAATCTCCCCCTCAAGATATGCATCAAGATAAACACAATCAACAATTAAAATGCATGTAAAGAAATAACACATAGAGAGCATAAATCATAAATGAAAAAGATGATATCCATGCTAATGCTACTCCCCCTTTTCGGAGAATGAGGAGAAGTCATATGGTTCACAAAACCTACATGCAAAAATTCAAAACCAAAATCCAAATATAGGACCAGTGTTTTGAAAACATAAGAAAACTGTTTCAAAAGTATTGAAAATGATCAGATGGAACTGGCAGGGTGGAGATCAGGCTCAGGGCTTCTTTTGCTTCTTCGAGGGAGGGAGCTTTTTGGCTGCAACCTTTCTCTTTTCCTTGGCTTCGACTGGAGCCACATGTTTTGAAGACCCTCCAAGCAACTGATCAAGTGTGTCCTCCAGACGCTTAACCCGTACACCAATGACAGATAAATCAGCTTTCATCCCAGCATTTTCTGTTTCCAGCTGACCGAGCCTAGCATCTGTATCATCTGATAACGGACTCCCAGTAGTTTCATCCAGAACCTGCTTCTTTTGACCCATCTGCGCCTCCAAGGTTTTTCTGCATCTTGCCCTGTTTAACACCTTGGGGGAGACCACCACATCATCCTCCAATGTTTGGATACCCTGATCATTCAAAAATTTTGAAATAACCCATGGATAAACCAACAGATAAGTGTTACCTTCCCTAGGACCACTTCCCGACACTCTACCAATGATGGAATTCCAGATTCGTGTAGCAAGATCAATGTTGCGTGTGGTCCCCAGCAGAAAAAGGGTTCTAGAAGATTCTAGCTTAAAACTCGAATCATGAATTAGTTGGTCAAAATTTGCCTTAACAATTTTGTGAAGATTTTGGTACTTCTTTGACATTTCTGACCTAGGCAATTGTTTTAACCCCTTTACTGGCCACGTGATCTTACCCCCCGACAACTCCATAGCAATTTCATCATTAGTGGCTTCCATAGACTCATCCTCATCAGCCACATCATCATTCAGGCCTAACCACTTCCTAAGTTCTTTTGCTGAAATTTTAATCAATTGTCCTCTAACAAAAAGTAAAGTGGTAAAAAGACATTTTTTGGAGTTATAGTCAATGGGGATAATGGCATAAAATTCCTTGAACAGAGTCTCATTGATGTCTCCCTTACACTCAGTCAACTTTTTCAACCCAAAATGTGACACTATATCATCAATCTCAAAGTCATCAAATTCGCCTACAGTCACCCTAGACTCATAATGCAATCGTTTACTCGAAATATGTTTTTGGAAATCATTGTATGCTTCAGATGACCAAAATTTGAAACTGAATGGGGTAAACATACCTCTTGCTGTCTGCATAGGTGTGCAGATGAATGAAGAAATATCAAACCTGGACCTCACTGGACCCGCAGCAATGTCCCCCTTTTTCTTTTTCGAACTCACAGCGGTTGCTACCTTTTGTTTTCCTTTCCTGTCTGAAATAACAGCTTCTTTCTCAGACTCTACTTCCAGTTGCTCAGACTCGTCTGCATCCTTAGATTCCTCTGGCTCTTCTGGTGGTGCCTCATCCTCAGATTCTTCTCCTTCCTTTACTCCTTTAGATTTTTCATCTTCCCCAGATTCTTCCTGCTCCTTTGGTTTCTCTTTTTCATTACCAGATTCAGTCTCACCTGGTTCATCTCCCCCTTCTTCATCCAAAATTTTCGCATCTCTTGCACTTTTCATGGCAGCAAGTTTTCGGGCTCCCTGCAATTCACTCCGAATGTCCAATGGAGAGATATGGTCGAATCCAAGATCTCCTGAACTGGGGGCCAGATTGACGCCCATGGTTTGTGGAATAATAGGCGTGCTTCTGCTTATTTGGGCCATGAAAAGAGCAGGTGTAGGAGTAGTACTGGCAGTGGAGAGTGAGGTTGGCGTTGGGCTGGTGCCGGAAGGCGGTGTAGGAACAATGGCGCGGTTCGGAGTTCCCTCCTCAGATGGGTTCAGTGCAGATGATGCTTCGTCTCCTCCTCTTGTGATTCTCCTTCTTCCGACTTGTTTGCTCCTTGCCATGTCTGTATTATTTTTTAAGAGAGAGAGAGAGAGAGAGACGGAAGATAGGGTTTTCAGTGAGAGGATTTGGGGTTTTCTGACTTTGGTACACGAGTTTTATAAGAAGAAGTATGAGGGTTTTTGGGGTTTAAGAGGGAGTATAATATGAAAGAAATTAGAGTTCATTATGGTAACTGGAGAATCCTGATTCTTGTCAACTTCTTTCCTTAAAAAATAGATAAGTATAGAAACAAAATATGTTAAGAATTAGGAAACAAACAAATTACCAAAAATTGGGCTCCACAATCAACTGACTTGTTCTGCAAGATTTGCACTTATTAGCCCACGATATACTGCCTTAAAAATAAAGATTTTCAGAATAAAATCTAAAAATTCGTGAATAAGAAAAATCTAAATGCATCTGAATACCTGAGATTGGCATCTGTTGAGTCAGATATATCTGGCAGTAGACAGTCCACCACGAGTATGATTATGTTGATTAATGTGCGTATCTGATCCGAGCAATCCTTAGTCATCCACATACTGCCACAAATCATATGATTGCCCTGACTTATCGATTTGTCACCGTAATGCACAATAAGACCGATCAAAATCTATAAGAAGTGCATTTTCTCAAATCCGGCTTGCCGACATTTTCTATATTGTGGCAATGTCTTTTGGAGGTGGAAACAGTTTCACACAATCCCCAGAAGTTATCTTACAATATGTTCCCCTTTAGGTTAGAAGAAGGGTATGAACTTGACTTGGATTGGTGGATTCACATAATCCCCAGAAGTTATCTTACTAGGTTTTCCCCTTACTTCTACAATATTACCACATTTATATCAACTCATCATATTTTGAGGCTAAAGGGTATGAACTTGGCTTGGATAGACAACCTTCTTTTCCACTAGCCCTGCCCTTGGATAATAAGAAAAATGCATGCAATGCTATAAGCAAGATTTAAATCATAGGTCTACACACAGAATATGAAATCTCATCCAGTAACAACCATATGACATAGATAGCAGTGACTTATCCTTAGGATTGTCCAGATTTGAGTGCTAGTTAGATTCATCTGGAGACATGTTGACCGCTATCAGCCAGACGTATCTATCTCGTTATCAGCCACAAGCACTCAAATATATTTGCAAGCAAAAACATGATCTACATGGTATAAGAATAGGATAACTTAAATACATGCAATAAAAAAAACAAATTTTTTTTTTATTATGAGATATGCATGTTCCTATTCAAAAGGAGGTGATACTCCAATTTGTTTCCTAAGGCTTTCAAATTAGACAGTATCGAGGGCCTTAGTAAACAAATCTGCCAGCTGTAGATCAGTCTGTATGTGCTCCAGATTGATAATCTTTTGTTCCACCAATTCTCTAATGAAGTGGTGTCTGATGTCAATATGTTTTGTTCTGGAGTGTTGGACTGGATTCTTTGAGAAATTGATTGCACTGGTGTTGTCACAATACATAGTGGCTTGTTCTATAGAGATTCCATAGTCCTTCAACATTTGTTTCATCCACAGGAGTTGTGTACAGCAACTCCCAGCTGCTATATATTCAGCTTCGGATGTGGATAGTGAAACTGAATTTTGCTTTCTACTTAGCCATGCCACCAAATTGTTCCCAATATAGAAACATCCTCCAGATGTACTCTTTCGATCATCTATGTTCTCAGCCCAGTCTGCGTCTAAAAAACTTGCAAGATTGGCAGTGGTATCTCGTGTAAACCAAATTTCATAACTCAACGTACCACTTACATATCTGACGATTCGTTTTATAGCAGCAACATGAGGTTTCTTAGGTTTAGCTTGATATCTTACACAAACTCCAACACTGAAGGATATATCTGGCCTACTGGCAGTAAGGTACAGAAGACTTCCAATCATGCTTTTGTAAAGGGATGGATCTACATCCTTACCACTATCATCCTTTGAAAGTTTTAGAGTAGTCGTCATGGGAGTTCTCATTGCCTTTGCATCTTCAAGTCCAAATTTCTTCACCAGATTTTTAGCGTACTTTGCTTGAGATATGAATATGCCAGATTCATCCTGATGTACCTGTAAACCAAGGAAAAAGGTTAGCTCACCAACCATACTCATTTCAAATTCTCTTTTCATTGTATTTACAAATTCATTAATTTTGGACTTAGATGTAGACCCAAATACTATGTCATCAACATATATTTGAGCTACAGTTAGTCCAGGATTTAGATGCTTAATGAAAAGAGTTTTATCACTTCCTCCCCTTTCGTATCCGTTGCTCAGCAAGAATGATGTGAGCATTTCATACCAAGATCTGGGGGCTTGTTTCAACCCATATAACGCCTTTTTGAGTCTAAAGACATAATCCGGGTGAGATGGATTTGTGAAGCCTTGAGGCTGCTCCACATAGGCTTCCTCATTAAGCACACCATTCAGAAAGGCACTTTTGACATCCATCTGAAATAGTCTGAAGTTGATGTAGCAGGACACAGCTAGCAACGGCCTGATGGATTCCAGTCTGGCTACCGGAGCAAATGTCTCGTCAAAGTCTATCCCTTCAATCTGGGTATAGCCTTGAGCAACAAGTCTGGCTTTATTTCTTACCACATTTCCTTGTTCATTTGACTTATTCTTGAAGATCCATTTGGTTCCAATTACATTACCTTCTTTAGGACATGGAACCCGCTCCCAGACATTGTTTCTTTCAAATTTGTTAAGCTCCTCCTGCATAGCTTGTACCCAGTGTTCATCTGTCAAAGCTTCCTTGACATTTTTTGGCTCAATTTGAGACATATGACAGATGTTACTCATTTCAGCAAATTTTCTTCTTGTCACATTTTTCTTAGACATATCAGTGAGAATGTTATCAAGTGGATGTGCCTTTTGGATCCTAGCAGGTGGTAGTCTCGATGCTTCTGATTCAGCAATATCAGGTGTATCTGGGTCATCAGATATTACTGGGTGCCCTGACTCATCCTGATCGGATTCTTCAGTATCATTGAGACTTTCAGCTTGATTCTGTTATTCTTCTGATTTTTCAATTCCAGCTCCTTCTTTTGGTGGAATTTCCAGTTGATCACCATCTGCTTCCTGCAAATCAGAGTTTAAACAATTAGTGTCATCCACTTTCACATTAATAGACTCAAGAATAGTTTGGGTTCTTAGATTGTAAACTCTATAGGCCCTACTATTTTCAGCATAACCCAAAAATATTCCATCATCCGATTTTGAGTTAAATTTTCCTAGGTGTTCTCTATCTTTCAAAATGTAGCATTTACTCCCAAAGGCATGAAAGTAATCAACCCTAGGTTTTCCTTCCAAATTTCATATGGAGTTTGGTTTGTTCCATATCTAAGCATGACTCTATTGACAATATAACAACTAGTGTTTACAGCTTCTGTCCAAAATTTCGTGGGCAATTTGTTGCTATTTAGCATGACACGAGCCATCTCTCTTAGAGTTCTATTTTTCCTTTCCACCACTCCATTCTGTTGAGGAGTCTTTGGGGACGAGTACTCATGCTTGATCCCGTATTGGGTACAAAAATCAGCAAACTCGGAGTTTTCAAATTCTCTTCCATGATCACTTCTGATCCTTTTGACTCTTACCTGTTCATCTGGCTTTTCATTGTTCAATTTCTGAAAAAGATTAAAAAAATTGTCAAAGGTATCAGATTTATCTCGAATAAACATGACCCAGGTGTATCTGGAGAAATCATCAACACATACATAAATATACCTCTTGCCACCAATACTTTCCTTTTGGATAGGACCCATCAAATCCATGTGAATTAGTTCAAGTATATGAGAGGTATTAATGGATGTACCTGATTTATGTTGACTTTTGATTTGCTTACCCTTTTGACAATCACCACAGATTTCATCTAGAATATTGTTTATGCTGGGTAAGCCTCTCACAGCCTGTAGTCTGGTCAGCTTCATGAGATCATGGTAGTTTAGGTGTCCTAATCTTTTGTGCCACAGTTTCTCATTTTTGGTTTTAACAGAATTGCAAGTTTCGAGACTCTCGAGTGTATAGAATTTATCTCTAGATCTAACTCCCTTAAATAAAACACTCTTTAACGGGTTAGACTTCTTGTCACAGCTTAAAACCTTGCAATATTCTTTTGAAAACATGACAAGCAAGTTATCATCACACAATTGTCCTACACTGATCAAATTTACCTTAAGCCCTATAACATATAAGACATTAGTTAATGTCGGTAATCCCTTAATGTTGATGATACCAGATCCATCTATCTTACCCTTTTGGCCATCACCAAATGTAACAGCACCTGTTTTGCCTTTTTCAAAATGTGTAAGTAGAGAAAGATCACCTGCCATGTGTCTAGAACAACCATTATCAAAATACCATGTGTTAGGAATCAAAGCACTCAAAGACAATTGAACTACATAAGCATTCGTTTGAATTTTCTTCTCTTGTCTAGAAACAAGTCTTCTTTTGTGTGAATTGATCAACTTCAAGTACTCATGACACCTAAATACATCATGACCAGATTTAGCACAAAAATTACAGAATACCTGGAAAACAGATGTATCCTGCCGATCCTGTCGAGGTTGAAATTTCCTGCCGTTCTGATGGACAGACTCATCTGGCTTGTACAGATTCGGCTGAAATTGTCGTCTTGCATAGTTCCTGGCTGGATGTGAGCTTTGAGTCCTAGCCGCATTGTATTGATGATGATGAGAGGTAGATGCATCTGTATGATTTTTATTCTGTTCCATGTACCTGTATCCAGATTCTCTTACAAAGTTTATTTTATGGTCATGATTTTTACCTTTACCTTCATATCCAAGACCTGTTTTTAGGCTGACAGGTCTGCCACTATTCAGGATTTCATCAAGCTGGACGGATCCACGTGCCACCTTCTTGACTTTGTCTTGTGCGTTAGCAAGTTCTGAACTTAACCTGTTCACCTCATTTTGTTCATCATCTGAGACTGCAGATACGTCGTCCAGTTGACGTTCCCTGCTGTGTTCAGCGAAGGCCTGCAACAGTTGAATCTTCTCTTCTGCATCTTGAAGTTCCTTCCTCAAGTTTTCAGTATTTGATCTGGATTTATCTGTATAAGAAGAGTTACCAGATTCAGCACCAGACAGCTGTAAAGCAGTAAAGGTAGTTACCTGATTTTCAGAATTGCTGCTGTCTGATTCTGATTCTGATTCAGATTCATCTGAGTCTCCATCACTCCATGTAACGTTCATGGCCTTCCTTCCCTTGGCCTTCTTTTGAGTATTAAGACAATCAACTACAATGTGTCCATATCCTTCACATTCTCTACATTGGATTCGACTCCTAGGCTTCCCTTCAGACGTGTTGGCATTATTCTTTGGATAGAAATTATTTTTCTTCCATTGTTTTTGTGGTTTTTGATTCTGACCTTGAAGATTTTTGGACCTTTCTTTTTGTTTGCCCTTGAGGAGCCTTTTAAATTGTTTGGTGAGAAGTGCAAAATTTTCATCTTCGTCAGTCTCGCCAGAGTCTTCTGGGTTTGCACTGTTCGTCTTGAAAGCAATTCCTGGTGATTTGTCTTTCTTTCTTCGGGCCAGATTTAACTCATAGGTCATCAATGACCCTACAAGTTCCCCAACTCGCATGGTTGAAAGATCCTTGCTTTCTTCAATTGCTGTCACTTTTGCATGGAACCTGTCTGGTAAAGATCTAAGGATCTTTTGTACAATCTGTTCATTTGAGTAGGTTTTCCCAAGCGCTTCAGCTGAGTTGGTGAGATCGCTTAATCTGGCATAGAAGCTTTTGAAGTCTTCTTTCTCTTCCATAGATAATTGTTCAAATTCTAAAGTGATCATCTACAGCTTGGAGGTTTGGACAGCATTGGTTCCTTCGTTTACTATCCTCAAAGCATCCCATGCTTCCTTGGCCATCCTTAAGGAGGAGATGAGTCTGAATTGACCTGGATCAACCAAAGAAACAATAGCGTTAAGTGCCTTAGAATTCAAATTTGCATTAGCTACTTCATCTGCAGTATAAGCACTTATAGCTATAGTTGTAACAACACCTCCAGTAGTGACAGTGGGTGCTGTGTAACCTTCAAGAACAGAAGTCCAACAACGTTCATCAATAGATTGAATAAAAATTTCCATACGGATTTTCCAATATGCATAGTTACTACCAGTTAACAGAGGTGGCCTAAGAGATGCATAGTTTTCCATTTAGACAACCGGATCTCACTTTCTAGAAGTGAACCCGCTCTGATACCAATTGGAAATTTGAGGTTGTCTAAATTTTATAAACAGATTGTCACAGACAAGTCTGGACAGTAATCAGTTAACAGTAAATCGTTATTTAGCGCAGTACAAGATGAATCCTGCTAAGTGAGATTCGTCTGGATGGTAAAATGTAAACAATCAGAATAATTTGTGCGGAATTATAAATGAACAAGAACACAATAATTTGAGCTTAACGTGGGAAAAACTCTAACAGGGAAAATCCACGGTTCGCATCCTGCGAACAAAAACAAATCACTATATAAGGAAACAGTTTATACAGATCAGTCTAAACTACAGGATAACTCTACGCATAGACTTTATCAAACATCCAAGAAATAGATCACTCCCTGATCCTTCTGTGGCATGTAATACGAGATGGCGTCCCACCACTCTTCAGTAGTTTTCTTTGAATCTGCAACACCTTTTCAGCAACCTCTAACTCCCGTTTGATCTTCACGTTGAAATACTTTCCTTCTCTCAGTGATTGAATCCTCCTCCCGGAGTGTTGATATCACAACTCAATTGAAGCCTTTTGTATTGGTACACACACGAAAATAAGCTTCAAGATTTCTTAATGAAGTGGACGTGAATTATGTGAAGCTCCACATGATTTTTTGTATTTTTCACGTCTCTTGAAAAACGTCCCGTTTTTCCTCTCTTTATAGTGCAATTAGGTTTCTTGGTTCCCAAGCTTCCTTATTGCACAAGATCTCTAAAACCTGCAAAACAAGTTAGAGATAATTAGTGAAAGCAAGAGAATTATCCTCAAAATAAATCTTACCATAATATAATGATAAATCTTAAAGGATCTTACCATAAAATAGGATAATGATAAATCTTGAAAAATCTTACTATTTACCAACCATATTTTCGGCCAACTAAAGGTTCTTTATGATCAAGATTTTCGACCAAGATCATCTAACCATATGTAAAGATAAGATTGAAATATTCTTGACCATATTAAGAGGATACTTACTATATCTTGAATAAGCTTGTATGTCAAGAATAATCACAAGAATATTACCATAATATTTTCGAGATTGTGATAAAAATTTCCAAGATTATGATCAAATATATATCAATATTTTCTTGAACATTATTTTTATAATAAAATGTATTTCTCGAAAATAAGAAATAAATTACATAATTTAATCGAACTTAATAAATTACTAAATACACGTATTTAGTAATTAAATCAAGTTTTATTAAATTATACATTCGTGAAAAATAGGAAATACCAATATCATAGAATTAACAAATACTATCTTCTTCCATTTTTATTTACCAAAATCCTAATTTACAATCAAATTTAGAATAGTATTGTTTTCCTTTTGCAAGATTTATTAGTACTTCTTTATTTGGTAAAAAGTATCCATCAAATTTGGTAAATTTGTTTAATTCTTTATAATTTATCATCATTCTAGTTTTTCCTCTTTTTTGTTTAGAATGTTTCATTACCATGAAAACTGGACTACTATGGGGTCCATTGCTAGATATGATTAATTTTTGGTTAAGTAATTCTTTTATTTGAGTTTTAAATTCTTGTGTATCTTGTATGGTATACATCATTAGCCTAACTCTTATAATAATATTTTCTGTTAGTTCTATTTTAGCTCTAGGATGATATGGTTTCCAAAATGATAATGGATTTTCTCCATATACTTTTTCTAATTGATCGATGATTTTTTCCATGCTTATTGTTATATTTGTTTCCAAAACTCTTTTATACATTATTATTTTATTTTATTTATTTAATTTTGTGTAATTTGTTTTTTCTTCCATTTATCACTACGCTGTGTTGGCTGAACTCTGTAAGGTCTGAATTTTCTTTGTATTTTTAGTAAATGTTCGCAAGGTGTTTGTAACATTATCATGTAATTATTTTGTTTGTAATACTGAAATTGTTGTATAAAGTAATTTCGTAGTAATATATTACATTCTAATTTGTTATAACTATATATCTTATTCACAACTATTTGTTTACTTCCTAGTATTATATCGATTTAATCAGTACTATTAATTATTTGAGTACTTTTTCCTGTAACTCATGTTATTTTTATTTTCCCATTAGTATTCCATGATTTTATTAAGAAATTTTTAAATATTGTTATATCACTTCATGTGTCAATTAATGCACGGGTTGTTATATTTGTTTCTAGACTAGTAACTTGTATATAAACAGCTAATGGAAAACTTATTTGGTTATTCATCTATTCAACTTTTCTACATAGTATAGTTTGATCATTATGAGTTATGTATAATCCTTCACGTTTTATACTATAATCTTCCAATCCATTTAGGAAACTCATTCCTAATAATACATAAGGATTTACCATACTGTTATCTACATGACATGGTATTAAGAAATTTATTCCTCCTATTTTTATTGGTACTTTAACTTCAAGTTCAGCCATATGTATTTGTCCATCAAAACTTATATATCTATACGGATCAGTTCTATGAAATATTAATCATTTATTCCGTTTGAAGCTATATGACATTCAGCAGCTCCTGTATCAATTTAAATATTCGATCCTTTTACATGTTCTTTTCCATTGAAATATTCACCTTCTATTTTCATATTTCCAGCATTTCTATGAAGTTTTATTTCTCTTGTATTACTAGTTTCTCCTAATTATTTTCTATTGGGTAAACTTGTTGATCTTTTAATTATTCTGTCATCTTCAAATGTTATATTATTATTAGGGTATTCTTCTTCTCTCAACTCTATAATTTCTGATTTATTTTTTGTTATAGTAAGTTCATAATTTCTTGGGACTAAACTTATTTGTTTATCTGGTTCAATAGCTTTACCAAAATCTTTGCATTTTTTATGAATTTCAATATATGGTTTTTTAGAATAAATGTTTCCATAATTAGAATTAGTAAATGTGTATAATGCTCTATATTCTATAGCCATAATTTTATCTCTTGGTTCCATTATATTATCTTTATGTAATTTGAAATGTAGTCCTAAAACTTCATTAAAGTTTCAATCTTTTATCGATATACAATATTTTGGGTAACATGTAAATATTAGTTTCTTATATGCTAGATTTCCTTCTACTGTTCCCAAATGACTTTCTATAAAATTTATTATTCTTCCATCATGTAAACTTACAGTCAAAGGTGAATCTAATCCTTCTCTAAATAAGGATTTAAATATTATTTGGATACCTACTAAATAAAGATATTGGATTTTTTCACTTTGTTTTTTATTTATCTTGGTTAATAATTCTGTAACCGTATTTTTTGTTAAAATATTTAAATTATGTGTTCCTTAAGTAGTTCTAAGATCTATTGCTCTTTCAATTTTATGATATTCATTTATTGCTACTCTTTCTCTTCTCCATATGCTGTCTAATATTTTTCATTTTCCTATTTTCAAATCTAAAGATAATTTTTGTATTTTCCTGAACTTATTATTTTCAAAAGTTAATTTTAATCCACAACCTTATATTCCTTCATATTCTTGTTTATCTATGTTCTTATTTTTTTCCTTCTATTTCTCTATTCTGATTCTGATTCATTACTTTTTGAATATGTTTCACTTATATAGACTTCTTGATCATAGTATTCTTCAATGTCAGATGTTTCAATTAATTCACTTTCTATTTCTAAATATTCTTTTTGTAATATTTTAACTTTCTTTTTGTTACAATCAGGGCTTATATGCTCAATTTCTCCACAATTCCAACATTTGCATTGACTTTTGTCTTTCTTATAAGTTTTATTTTTCTGTTTTTTATTTGGATTATATCTTCTTTTGTAATATCTTCTCTTAGGTTTTATATATCTCTTCCTAAAGTTTCTAAATTTTTTAAACTTTCTATTTTTATATTTTCTTTTATTATTTCTTCTTCTTTCAGGGTTACATCCCCATTGGGTAGGTTTTTTCATATCTTCACAACATATTCTAGTTAATTTTCCTGATTACTTTAATAATTGTCTTTGTTGACACATATATGCTAATCTTTCAAATAGAAATTTTATCCTTGATTCTAATGTTCTAGGTATTCCAGGGTTATCTCTGATAAAATTTTCAAATTCTATTTTAAAGTATATTCTCCATGAACCTGGTAATTTATTGTAATACATATCTTTGTATACTTCTTGATTTCCATTACTATAGAATTGGACATAATAGTATTCTTTGAATTCACAAGTGTATTCTTTGATTTTACACATATCACATATTGTTAAATTTATTAATCTCATTCTTGCATTATCTTTTTCTCTAATTGATTCTGTTTCAACATTACTTATCCATTTTTTCCTAAAAATTCATCCGCAATATAATCTACTAACTTTTCTATACCTTTTCTATCTGATTTTATTACTTCTATTTGTACATTTCTTCTTATTAATGCTTTTGTATCACTACTTATTCCTTCCCACAAATTCCTAACATGTCCTTCAAAAGATGATGTTAAAAAGTCTATCATTCTTTCAGTATTTTCCCATGTGTCATCTTTATTGTATAAAAAGAACAATATCATTGAATATGCCCAAGTTAATAAGGCTTTTTTAGTATCTATTTTACAATCCGAATCTAGTTTTGTTCCTCCATGATTAATAGGTTTATCTTAATTATCATTTGGTTCAAATCTATCTTTATATTTATTCCTTTTAGGTGATTTTCTATCTCTGATTCTATCATAATATTGTCGGTGTGGTTTACTTTATAAAGGTGCATAACTTTTATCTGGATCTGGTAATTCTTGTTTAGAAATTCTCATTGGAGCTAGGCTAGGTGCTCTTCCAGTATTCATTAAAACTTGGTATTCATTAAAATTTTCTAGGTTTAATTAGTCAAAATTTTCTATAAGCAAATCTAATTCTTCATTCATTTTTATCTTGTTCTTCTTCAGTTTTTTTTCAGCTTTTAGTTTCCCTAAAGTTTTTTTTATAGATTTTTGTAATTCTAATTTTTCTTCTAGTATTTTTGGTAATATATTTTTTCTAAATTCATCATCCATACTTCCTGCTTCTATTATATTTTTTTTCTTGTTTAAAGTGTTTTTTTCATATTCTAAGTATTTCTTTTTCTATGAGGTTTTTGTCTATTTTCTTGTCTTTGTTTTTATTATTTTCTTTGAATTCTCTAATTTCTAGTTTTAGTATATTTATATCATTTCTTACTTTTCTTAATTCATTTTTTACTTCTTGAACATCACTTATTAATGATTTTATTAATATCTTCAGATCTTCGATATATTCACTTATTGACATTTTATACTATTGGTTTAGTAGTTTTGGTGTTTTGTACCTTAAATAATATGTCATAAATATCATCTATTTTCATTTCTAATTTTTTGATTCTTTCTTCTATTGATATTACATTTTCATTATCATTTTTCATTATTTTTTCATTTAACTTATCTATTTTTTCTATGATTATTTCAATTTTATCTCTATTAATTAATTCTCCTGATTTTCTTTGGAAATCTTTCAAAATTTCTTCATCTATATTTTTAAATTCCCCTGTCATATCTTTTAATTCTTTAAATTGTATTGTTAATTTACTTTGAATATTTTGTAATTTTTCTTTGATATTCCTATTTTGTATATTTATATTTTTATATGTTTGCCATAAAAAGGTACTTATCCAGTTTAATTGCATATTAAGAAATCCTTCGGATTCTCCTCATGAGCTTACTGGTTGGAACATGGTTGTATTAGCTCCTTTTATTTGAAAAGATCCAACTGGAAGTCTTAGGCCGCGTTCTCTTTATATTTCAGTTTTCTGTTTTCATTTCCGAAAATGTTTTCTGATTTTCGTTTTCTCTGAATATTTTCAAAATTACTGAAAACGCTTTTGGTTTGTTATTTCTGAAAATTGTTCTCGAAAATGAAATGCTGAAAAACACGTTCTGTTTGGATTTTTTTCCAGAAAACTATTTTTCCCTTGTTTGATTCTCATTAAAAGTGAGGTGCACAATATTTGACTTTTCAACTAAATCTCAATCATCCATTTCCCTAAATATTACTATTCACTTGAAAAAAATTTCTTTTTAAATAATATCAAACACGCACTTTATGCCCTTGTAATTATATTACATGTTATTATATTACACTTTGTGCACATGATACATCATAAGAAAGATTGTTGAATTTGGAGTTTGACGCAAAAAATGGAATGCAATTCGAAGTTGTAGATCAAAAGTTATATATGTTATAAGACAATGACCTATAAAGCAAATACGGGAATGGCTAAATTGAAAGAAAAGTAAAATTGGCGGACTAATGTGCAAGAAAATCTAAACTTGAAGGACCTAAGTTACAAATAAATTAGGGTATTTTGAAAAGAAATTTCAAAATTTGAGGATTAAAATGACAAATTTTGAAAATCGGGGACCAATAATGTAATTAAAATGACAAATTTTGACCAATTTCAAAGTTTTTAGGATTTTTTTTTTTTTAAAACGAAAACACGGAAAAAGGGAAAACGCGCATTTTCATTTTTTTAGTTCAAATGAATGGAAAACGCGAAAAACGTGAATTCTGCGTTTTCCATTTCCTTTACAAAATTTGGAAAACGTTTTCGAAATTTTTTTCCCAAAAACGGGGCAAGAGAACGCATTTTCGGAAAAGGAAAATGGAAAACGACTGGAAAACGCCAAAGTGAACGCAGCCTATATATTCTATTATTTATTTTTCAAATTTTATTTCTGAAAATTCTGTCATTAATTTCTTCATTTGATATGTTCGATTTCTAGAATAAGTTCTGTTTCATAATTTGCTTCTTTATAATTCGTTATTTGATATTCACAATATTCTTCTATTTGATATATCCTATAATATTTTAGATAGTCTTCCAATATTTTTGTTTCATCATATTTTTCTTTTCTACTTTTCTCTTTGTCATCTAAAATTATTTGTATTTTCGGTAATTGCTTTAAAATTCTTTTATAATATTCTCTCTTTTTCTCTAATAATTTTAACCTTAGTTTTTCTTGTCGTTTATATTTCTTTCTTCTCTTATTTGATCCATTAAATTTATTCTTTGTCCTATTATTAAATCTAGTTTTTCATTTGTTTCTACGTCTAGATATCTAACTAATTGAGGATCTGCTCTATGATAATCCATTTCTATAATCTTTATATAATTCTTCTAGTATATCTTTGTGAATTAAATCTAATATTTCGTTTATGATAAAATCTTCCTTTATTATATCGAAATTTATTAGATCATAAATATTTTTTTTTTATATCTATGTCTAAATCTTTTAGAGTTCTCAAGATTTCTGTTTTATAATTATTGGATAGTATTAATGTATACATAATCATAAATCTTGGTGTATATATTATGTATTTAGTTTTATTTTTTGTCATATAATATTTATCTTTTTAGATCTGCCATACGACTCTGATACCAATTCACGGGGTGCTACTATCAGCGAACAAAAACCTTATAAACAAAAATTAATTAAAATTATATGAACAAAATTATCTAGGGACTTAAATGGAGTTTTTCTATACTTTAATTGCTTATATTGTAAATCCTATGTATAAGGGTATTCTAATAAGTTTGAAGAGTCAAGGTCTATTTTCACAATATTATGGTTTCAAAGTCTACTTTACAAAATATTATTGTTGTTGGATCTATTTATGGGTATTTCCCTTTTATCTAAGATCGCTAGATTTTCTGCAAAAAATATGCAGATTCAAAATCTCATTTTCCTCATCAGCATCAGAGTAAAGCTTAGAAAGTTTTTCTTCCAATTTTACAAGGTAGAAGAAAGGTTATCGATCTAAAACAACTGGAATATCCATTGGCCACAGATTTATTAACTGTATAGATTTTGTGAAATTCTGGTTCATGTGCTAGGAATCGATCTGGAATTTGCTTTTAGGTTGCAATTCAACCAAAAACCTGTTGGATAAAATTGTGCATAATTATATTCTTTTAACGAAAAAATACGTGCATGCAAAGACGATCAAATAACGACTTACACATGCAAAATATCAAATAAATTTTGACTTACCGAAATCATGATATGCACATATAATTTCGACTTCCTAATATGGAGAAATTAGAAGGAGATAAAATGAAGCGAGGTATGCAAATGCATATCTCCTTAAGACGGATTTCGCCCCCTGCACTGGTGCTAACAAGATCAAATGGACGTCCATATCCCAAGTTACAACGCTTCTTCCAAAATTAGTATAGCACATTATTAATTTTGTCTGGAGAACCAACGCTTGAATATACTCTTCAAGAACGAAATTGATATCGAATAATAAATATCGAATACGAAACTCAAAATAAATTGGAAATTATTTTGACGGAATTTGGAGAAAGAAAGAATTAGAAATCAATTATATGGAATTTGGAGTGAATCAAATGGAATTAGGAGGGTCCTATTTATAGTTTTCAAATTGTACTCTTCTTCATCTTCCTTGTTTTGAATCGACTTCTTCTATTCATGTGGGGGATTGTTGGAATAATTGATCAATTATTTATAGTATGAATTGGAAAAGTCTCCAATTGGTGCAATGGTTGGTCACAAATTTTCAAATATTTAGACTTATATTGAAATGTCATGATGTTTTGGATTGGATGTGACTATTCAAATATTAAAAAATAAAAAGTCATAATCTTATGAATAGGTGCAATCTAAACCATTAAAAAATGAAAATGTATGATCTAATGATTTAAATTAGTTTTGCCAAGAGATGCAACCTTATAAATATACTTGTTGTGCAATTATAAGTAATATGATTAGATAATATATTATAATATTTTAGTCTAATTTACACAAGTACCATCTCACAATATTATCAAATTAAGTGAGGTTTGCCTCTATAAATGAAGAATGTAAATAGTGTTGATGAATATTAAGATTAGTTTGACCAAGATATCGTGGGGGTCGAATAATTCATTCTCAACATAAATTTGGATCTATCCAAATCTTTATGGGGATATCAAGGTCTACAAATCACATTTAAGATTGTTGGATAAATTTGTGCATAATTATATTATTTTAACGAAAAAAATACGTGCATGCAAAGACAATCAAATAACGACTTACACATGCAAAATATCGAATAAATTTTGACTTACTGAAATCATGTTATGCACATATAATTTCGACTTAATAACATGGAGAAATTAGAAGGAGGTAAAATGAAGTGAGGTATGCGAATGCAAATCTCCTTAAGACGGATTTCGCCCTCTGCACTAGTGCTAACAGGATCAAATGGGCGTCCATCTCCCAAAATATAACGCTTCTTCCAAAATTAATATAGCAGATTATTAATTTTGTCGGGCGAACCAACGCTTGATTATACTCTTCAAGAACATAATTGAAATCGAGTAATAGATATTGAATACGAAACTCAAAATAATTTGAAAATTATTCTGACAGAACTTGGAGAAAGAAAGAATTAGAAATCAATTATATGGAATTGATTTGGAGTAGGAAATATGGAAAATGGGGTCCCTATTTATAAATTTTTAAGTGTCTCTTCAAAAGGTTGCATCTTTTGGCAAAACTAATTTTTATAAGGTGACGAATTTTCATTTTCAATCTTTGAACAGTCACATCCAATCCTAAACATCATAACTTTTCAATATGAATCTAAATATTTGAAAAGTTGTGCCAAACATTACACCAATTGGAGACTTTTCCAATCATGCTATAAATAATTGACCAATTATTCCAAAGTCTCCAATTGGTGTAATGGTTGATCACAACTTTTCAAATATTTAGATTCATATTGAAAAGTCTTGATGTTTAGGATTGGATGTGACTATTCAAAGATTGAAAAATGAAAAGTCATCACCTTATGAATAGGTGCAATCTAGACCATTAAAAAATGAAAAGGTGTGATCTAATGGTTTAAATTAGTTTTGCCAAGAGATGCAACCTTTTGAAAAGACACTTGAAAATCTATAAATAGGACCCTCCTAATTCCATTTGATTCACTCCAAATCAATTCCATATAATTGATTTCTAATTCTTTCTTTCTCCAAATTCTGTCAAAATTATTTTGAAATTATTTTGAGTTTCGTATTCGATATTTATTACTTGATTCAATTCCGTTCTTGAAGAGTATAATCAAGCGTTGGTTCACCAGACAAAAATAATAATGTGCTATATTAATTTTGGAAGAAGCGTTGTATCTTGGGAGATGGACGCCCATTTGATCCTATTAGCACCAGTGCAGGGGCAAAATCCGTCTTAAGGAGATTTGCATTCGCATACCTCGCTTCATTTTATCTCCTTCTAATTTCTCCATGTTATTAAATCGAAATTATATGTGCATAACATGATTTCGGTAAGTCAAAATTTATTCGATATTTTGCATATGTAAGTCGTTATTTGATCGTCTTTGCATGCACGTATTTTTTTTCGTTAAAAGAATATAATTATGCACAAATTTATCAAATGATAACCTATCGGATCCATTTATAAATGGGTTATTTTGAGAGTAGATTGCGCATCGAGGGAAATGCGTGTAAAGCCTAAACTAATGAGTCAGCATAATGGAAACCTAACATGAAGACTGGAGATCCCACGGACTAGGTTCAATAGGAAAACTAGTTATGAATGACTTGATGAGAAGCACTTTAGAGTTTTTACTCCTTCCCATATCTATGATGCAAAAGTGCTGCCTACAAAGAAATTTAAGGATAAGCTTTGCTTTTAATGATAACTATATCTTTTAATTAGTACAAGTGGGGGTATTGTAGGATACTCTTTATAGAATATCACCTATGTTAGTGCGAACGTGGCCGGTTCTTTGAAAATTTTACTTAGGGAAATTCTCTAAAGCACTCGCAGAACCCAAGAAGTTTAGGGCCGAAATAATGAACACAATAGAGAACCAAGTTTGATATGAGAGATGATGTGTTTGATCTATTGTCTGGGTTTGCAATAACGGCTGACAGTTCAAAATGTTGCGTTCACTGATTAGCCAAGTGAGTTTGATAGATTCTTACTATGGAAGGTTCAAAGTGAAAGCTACCTATCTTGATGCGTTATCTTTCAAATTGTACTCTTCATCTTCCTTGTTTTGAGTCGACTTCTTCCATTCATGTGGGGGATTGTTGGAATAATTGGTCAATTATGTATAGTATAAATTGGAAAAGTCTTCAATTGGTGCAATGGTTGGTCACAATATATTATATTATCTAATCAGTTTACTTATATAATTTGAAAGATAATGCATCATGATAGGTAGCTTTCACTTTGAACCTTCCATAGTAAGAATCTATCGAACTCACCTGGCTAATCAGTGAACGCAACGTTTTGAACTGTCAGTCGTTATTGTAAGCTCAGACAATAGATCAAACACATCATCTCTCATATCAAACTTGGTTCTCTATTGTGTTCATTATTTCGGCCCTGAACTTCTTGGGTTCTACGAGTGCTTTAAAGAACTCGCCCAAGTAAAATTCTCAAAGAACCGGCCACGTTCGCACTAATGTAGGTGATATTCTATAAAGAGTATCCTACAATACCCCCACTTGTACTAATTACAAGATATAGTTATCATTAAAAGCAAAGTTTATCCTTAAATTTCTTTGTAGGCAGCACTTTTTCATCATAGAAATGGGAAGGAGTAAAAACTTTGAAGTGTTTCTCATCGAGTCAATCATAACTAGTTTTCCTATTGAACCTAGTCCATGGGATCTCCAGTCGCTAGGTTAGGTTTCCATTAAGCTGACTCATTAGTTTAGGCTTTACAGGCATTTCCCTCGATGCACAATCTACTCTCAAAATAACCAATTTATAAACGAATCTGATAGGTTATCATTTGATAAAACAATCAGCATTGTTCCATTTAAGAGTAATTGTAAAATGATAATATGTCTATGCGTAAATTTGAGACTTACTGTTATACACGACATTTTGTGCCATATAATTTGTAGCTATCAATCTCTATCAAATGATATAACAGGCACAAATGTTACCAATTTCAAAATCCTTCCAAAAATCATTGAAGTCATCATGCTTCCTTCTAACTTTATTTGAAAGCACTAGTTTCTTTCAATTCTTAAGTTGTATTAAGGATTTCCACAAAATAACTGCAACATCAATAGTAAAATATATTTACTAGTAGATTTTGAATCCTTGTATTTGATTTCCAATTTTCAACATCGCGCGCATATTAATTTTAACAAGGCATTCATTGCTGTGCAGTTTATCATTTCAAATATTTTCGAATACCATAATATTCTAATTTGAAGAAAGCAACGACATCCCCCCACAAATCTTGGGTTGCATTTGAACTTTAATTGAGAATGTTATACAAACAATCATCATACCCCACAATACTAGGTTAGGCTAGAACTTAGAGTTCATCATCTCTTTTAAAGTTCTATCATGTTTTTATTTATAGTTATCCACTCACTTCTAGTTAACACATAAATGGCTAGAAATATCAATGAAAGCTCATGTACTTTTATATTTAAGACGGTCAATAATAACCACTTTTTGTTTAAGGTCCATGACATTTAATATATCATTCTTGTTTTCTTTTGTATAAAAGGGCATTCAACATTTCCACCTTTTCACAAAAGGTAATTTTATGAATGTGACTTATAGACCTTGCTATCCCCATAAATATTTGGATAGATTCAAGTTTATGTTGAGAATGAATTGTTCGACCCCACAATACCTAGGTCAAACTAATTTTAATATTCATCAACAGTACTTCATTGTATAGAGGCAAACCTCATAATGAATAAATATACTTGTTGTGCAATTATAAGTAACATGATAAGATAATATAATATTTTCTTCTAATTTGCACAACTACCATCTCACAATATTATCAAATTAAGTGAGGTTTTCCATGAAATAGACCATTGTCCTTTCCATATTATCATTTAAGATGAATGATAATTCTACCAACATATAGTAACATAATCTTCAACAAGATAAGCTAATATATAATTAGGATACAACAAAATTGTATCAATGTACACAACAGAAGCAATAAAACTTATATACTTTCTACCAATAGAGGTTCATAGAACGCTTCTAATCAAAATTTAATAATGATCCATGTACTAAAACAGAATATAGCATGCACAACAAAAAGATAAATCTGTCTTAAGATTGTTGGATAAAATTGTGCATAATTATATTCTTTTAACGAAAAAAATACGTGCATGTAAAGACGATCAAATAACGACTTACACATTCAAAATATCGAATAAATTTTGACTTACCGAAATCATGATATGCACATATAATTTCGACTTACTAACATGGAGAAATTAGAAAGAGATAAAATAAAGCGAGGTATGCGAATGCAAATCTCCTTAAGATGGATTTCGCCCCTGCACTGGTGCTAACAGGATCAAATGGGCGTCCATCTCCCAAGATACAACGATTCTTCCAAAATTAATATAGCAGATTATTAATTTCATCCGGCGAACCAACGCTTGACTATACTCTTAAAGAACGAAATTGACATCGAATAATAAATATCGAATACGAAACTCAAAATAATTTGAAAATTATTTTGACGAAATTTGGAGAAAGAAAGAATTAGAAATCAATTATATGAAATTGATTTAGAGTGAATCAAATGGAATTAGGAGGGTCCTATTTATAGATTTTCAAGTGTTTCTTCAAAAGATTGCATCTCTTGGCAAAACTAATTTAAACCATTAGATCATACATTTTTCTTTCTTAATGGTTTAGATTGCACATATTTATAAGATTATGACTTTTCATTTTTCAATATTTGAATAATCACATCTAATCCTAAACATCATGAATTTTCAATATAAGTTTAAATATTTGAAAAATTGTGACCAATCATTGTACCAATTGGAGACTTTTTCAATTCATACTATAAATAATTGACCAATTATTCCAATAAAACCATCAGATGACCATCATAAATTTACCGTTGATGTTGCACTATTTATCTTAAAAATAAATAATGCAGTATTTTTATCACAGAAGAAGGGTGAACACAAGTAGAGCCGAGCTACTCTAAAATGTGGTCTCCAAGAAGCTCACAATCGGGTCTCTTCCATCAGGCTAAAGCAGATCTGCTTGACAGTACATAATCGGAAACAATCGGGTCTCTTCCATCGGGCTAAAGCAGATCTGCTTGAGAGTACATAATCGGAAACAATCGTGTTTTGTTCATCGACGGAGTGGATGGTGGGAGTGAACTCTCAAATGGAAGGAAGATGAGTTTCCAGGCCATTGATAGGGTTTTGAGTTTTCGGGAAGGGGAAATCAATTAAGCAAGTTGCTGCAATCTGTTTTAGTGTTCAGATTTTAATTGATCATGATAAGCTTGAATTTATCGTGTTATTTTGAGAGTAGTCCACTAATTGTTGTTCAAAAGAGTTATTCATGTAACATTATGCATCATAGCCTTTGTATTTACGACAAGGGTGATTTCTACACTTATTTAGGCTATAGAAAGTGGATATTTGAGAGTACATTAAGGGAATTATTAAACCTTTGTTTAGTAAACTTTTTTTGTTTATTAATGTGATTTTCGAGGTAAAATATGTAAATGAAAAGTGATTTTGAGAAATATGTATAATTAAAAAATTATTTCGAGAATAAGTTTACCAAATGGAGGCTAGTTAATCTTGTATAATTAATATATTGTTTGTTTTGGTAAAACTCGATGTTGGACGACTTTTGGAGGACATGAGTGAAACCGAGCAAAAAGCACGTGATTTGTGCATAAAATAGATGGGACAAAGGTGACATAATTTCAATAATGAAGGATTTAAATAGCAATTAGTAAGGACACAATCTGAATTGGGAGTTGAAAATGAGGAAAAAGTTTAAATGTCCATAATTACATGCGATCCACTGCCTTTCAGATCATAAAATGAGGAAAAAGTTTAAATATCCACAAATATACGTTTATTTATATTGTGACCGCTAAATAAATTATTGTATTCCATGCATCTAGTTATTACTGCCTGATGTCAGAAACACGGTCGACTAATTAGGTATACTTGATTAAAACTCGAGAAAAGAATTTCATATGCATAAGTGAATTTGGTCGAGCACATAGATATGAGTAAAACTTGATGATTGTAATTAATATAACTTTTGTGAAATCGAATGTCCCAACACATTTAAACATCACTTAAGAAAATCACAATTTGAATTCTTTTTACTTGTTTATTTATTTTAGTTTGTTAGTTTATTTTATTTTAAAATCCTATCAAATCTCTTATTCCAGTTAAGGTAATTAGTCTAAAACGTAAACTTACTCAATCCTCGTAGAATCGATATCCGAACTCTAAGTCTACTTTATTACTTATGCGACCCATACACTTATCCTCTCGATATCCATATTCATCCGGAAAAATATTTTATTTACCTTGTAAATTGGACTAGGAAGTTCGTTTTCCTCTGGAAACATCTCTCGTAAAAGTTCCAATAATGTTGTGAAACTACTATCACTCCACCTATCCTTTTGCTTTCAAGTTATACAATTTGAACACAACAAACAATTTTGTAAATTTATTACAACCAAAAAACAAAGGTTTTTCAAAATCATTGAACAAGCTATCGAATATATTAGGTTTTTCAAAGAAGTTTTCTTGTATATCACACGCCATTTTATCTATCCGATCATTATCTATATAATTCTCGTCATTCTACACATTAATCTCATCATTATTGCTCAAATTATTCTCCTCCTGATCACCCTCATTATTATCGGTTCTCATCCTTGGAAGTATACTCTCACCATGTCATATCCATCGTGTATAACATTTCTTAAACCCACGACGAAACAAATGGCTTCACTTGCTCAAAACTATGAAACTTTCTCAAATTCTTACAATCACAACAAGGATACAAAATCATTTCTTCTGCTTTCTTTATTTTGTTTTCCTCAACACATTTCATAAATTTTTCAACTTCTTTCACATATTCATGTGTATTACGTGTCTCATATATCCAACTCCGATCCATATCTAACGACCTATATATCAAGATATCCACAATATATTAAAACGAATGAAAACACATGTAATTATAATTTTAATGAAAACACATGTAATTATAATTTTCATTTTCTATTTATGAAATCCTACGAAAATCTGGACAGAATCTTCCTCACAAATTGGACTTAGTCAACCTGTAGGAGAAATCAAAATGCTACAATAAAATCAAAACATTCAACCTCAACATATCTAAAACTCAAATACAACTCGAGTCAAACTTTAACATGATTAACTACTACAAAATTAATCCAAAATCAATTCTCAACTCCTCAACATTAAAAGTCTATAATCATTTGTTCTTTATATAAAAAATAACATTCAGACTACAAGCTGACGCACAATTGCTCTTTATATGAAAAATTATATTTAGGCTATGCCCCCGACAAAAATAAAATTTGTAAAGATATATACCTCAAAATATCCAGATCCAATGTTCAATAATATATCAATCGAACTTCTCCTCAACCTCGAGCTTTAGACCTGCAAAAAAAAAAAAATTATTAGTTTTGAGTTAAAAATTTTCATGATACCTCAAATTTACAAATCTCAAAATCTGAAATTAAACATACAACCTAAATTTTAAGTTTTCCAAAAATCTATTCATGGCTTGAAGTGGCTTAGTCATGGCCTGCAGTAACCTAGTCATGACTTGCAGTGACCTAGTCATGGCATGCAATGACCTTAACATGACCTATAGTGACCTTGCAATGAGATTTATCTTAAGGTATCAATGTTTTTGATGAATTTTTACATGATAACTATGCAAGATTAATCTCATATGATATCCAACTTATGTTCAAGGTACACCAAATTTCGATTATCCCAAATCTTGATCAAAATGTCATTAATGCAATTTGTCAAACACCTAGGCTACATGACTTTTTTAGCTTCTTATTCACTCTATAAGTTCATGCTCTTTTCTGTCAATCATCACAAATAATCACCTCAACTCCCTAAAACATCCAACAACTCAAAATCATAAATTCCATGTATCCACATATACTAACTCAAAATCAGCATTCAAGTTAAACTAATAAAAAGTTCAATTAAACCAATTAACTTATAAAATCATAAATTCAAAATTAAACTAATACATAGTTATATATATATATATATATATATATATATATATATATATGTGTGTGTGTGTGTGTGTGTGTGTGTGTGTGTGTGTGTGGATCATATAAAATTTAAACTAACTATTGAAAATGTGATAAAAGAGGCTTACAAAGTGATGGAAGGAAGAGGAGGAGGTGGAGGACGTGGCGACGGAGGCGGTGGAGAGAGGAGGCGATGACGTCGGTCTTGAGAAAGAAGGTGGGCGGTCGATGGTTGAGAGAGGAGGTAGCAGAAATGGTTGAGAGAGGAGAGCGACAGCGTCGAAGTCGAGAGAGGAGGAGGAGGTGGTGGTCGGGTTGAGAAAGGAGGTTGCGGTGGCGTCGAAGGGTTGAGAGAGGACATGAGAGGGAGAAAAATTGTGAGAGAAATGGAGTTAGGGCTTGGGTTTTTGAGAAAGGAATGTAGAACTATATGCATCGGTTCTTTCAAGAGCCGACACGTATAGTTCAATTTTTTTTAGGTGACACCATTTGTCCAGTATACGTGTCGATTGTTCATAACAACTGACGCCTTTTATTACCACATTACTTTATGCGTCGGTTCTAAGTTTGAAACCGACGTATATACCTTGTTTCATTTTTAAAATATTGTCACCGCCCTTTTATATGTGTCGATTATTGTTAAATATAACACGTATAATGTTATTTTTTTGATAAAATATGTACTAGTGATTACAGAATATAGGAATCCAAGATTTCTTTCACTTTCACCTCTATACAATAATTACCAACATAACACTCAAACATAAACCTCTAGAATACACAAAGTATACAAACTCAAACTATCGTACAAAATAATTATAGTATGATGTGGAAAAAACGAAGAAGAAGAAGAAGAAGAAGAACCTCAGACAGTTATAAAGAGAAGAAGAGATGAAGGAAGTAACCAAAATGAACTACACAGTGACCCCAAACATCAAAGCCAAGTATAAAAGTTAACCCAAGAGACATTCAATCAAAGGGCCAATAATCATCCACGTGTATGGTCACAAATGAAGGTGCATCAACTAACAACGTCGCGCTTCAGAAATGCATTTTGTCCAACCAATTGTCAAAGGTTCAAATCTGAATCAATTCACAATTTTGAGGCATTTAATATAACAATCTCCACCTTGTTGAACAAAATTGGCCTTATTTAGTTTCACTGGAGTACCTTATTGGTTTCATGTACTCTGATCACTTGCAGAAAAACACCAAGTTAGATAGTTTTAAAGAAAAACAAAATAGTAAGAAGAAAGTGTGGTTTTGAAAAACATTTAAGTAAATAACCCCTAAATATACTTTAAAAAGCAATGTTCAAAATATTTAAATAGTTTTTTTAATTTGTTCAAAGGAAGAATTTTAGTACTAACCGTAGAAGGATGAAACTCAGTGGGTATTTTAACAAGGATAATCATACCTTTCTCAGCCATGTCCCTTACAAAATAAAATTTAATGTTAACTTGTTTTGTCCTATCATGGTATACTGGATTCTTACTCAAATGTATGACACTTTTGTTATCAATATACAACTTGATTGTGTTCTCTATAAAACAAATTTCCTTTAACAGATCTCTAAGCCACATTATTTTTGTTATAGCATCACAAGCTACAATGTACTCTGCCTAAGTAGAAGATAGGGCAACTATCTCTTGCAGTTTGGATTTCCAACTAATACACCCATTTCAAAGAGTAAATATGTAAGAAAAAGTTGATCTTCTCTTATCAAGATCACCTATAAATTTAGAATCTATGTGCCCTTTTAACATAATACCTTTTTTACATCTATTAGATCTAAGTCCTAAACTAGAAAACCCCTTTAAATATCTCAGAATCTATTTTTATAGAAAGCCAGTGTGTTTCACAGGGGTTAGCCATAAATCTACTTAAGATACTTATATCATGAGTCAAATCGAGTCTGCTGCAAACCATTAAGATAATAGAGTCAAAACCATTAGCATAAGGTATTATTTCCATTCTTTTAGATTCTTTAGGTGTTTTGGGTGATTGATCACATGAAAGTTTAAAATGGCTTGCAAGAGGTGGTGTAACAGATTTGCAATCAAACACTGAGAATTTTTCAATCATTTTTAACACATAAGAATGCTAATTCACCTAGATCTTTCATTTTAAACTCATATTTTAATTTTGATTTAATCTTTTCAATTTCATATTATCATGGCATTCAAGCAACATGTCATCAATATATAATAAAAGATTAATAGAATCAAGCCCACCAGAACCCTTATAAAAGAAACATGAATCAAAATTACTTCTAACAAATCCTAGAGTTTGAACATAAGGATTAAACTTCTTATACCACTATGTAGGTGTTTATTTTAGGCCATATAGAGTTTTTTCAATAAGCAAAATTTTCCATTTTTAGATTTTATTTCAAAAATTTAAGGCCGACACATATAAATGGTTTCATCAAAGTCACCATTCAAGGAAGTAGTTTTAACATCAAGATGGTCCAACTCCCAATTAAAATGAGCAGATAAGGCAAGCAGGATTCTGATAGAAGTATATTTAGTAGCAAGAGAAAACTTCATTGTAATCAACCCCCTCCCTTTGTTTGAACCCTTTGGCTACAAGTCTAGCCTTATATATTTTCTTACTAGCATTAGACTCATCATCTTTGATTTTATAAATCCATTATAGTCAACAAATTTTTGATCCTTAGGTCTGTTAACTAAAACCCACGTTTTATTCTTGATTAAAGACTCTATTTCATCATTCATAGCATCTTTCCAAATGATAGAATCTTTACAGTTAACATCCTCATCAAATGTATTAAGTTCAGAGTTGACAGAGTTAAGAACATAAAAGAATGTCACAATGTCATCATTATTGATTCTAGTAGACGGAATTCTATTTTCTCCTACCTGTATCTCTGGTCAGTATGTAATTTGGTACAATGGTCTCGCTAGATGAAGCATAATTTTTTTTCATCACTTTGACCTTGATCAGCTTTAGATTGAGTAGGTTCCACTTCCATCTGAAAAACATGCTCAACATAGTCAAGAATATGATTTTCAATAATAGTTTCTTTAACTGCAGAAGTATCATTAGATTTTCGTTTTGAAGAAACAATACAGTGCATTAAAGATGACATTCCTGCTTAAGATAAATTTGAACCCACCTTGTTTTAAACCATAATCTATACCCTTTGGTCTCTTTCCCATGTCTCAGGAAGATATATTTTAAGTACCTAGGTTCAAGTTTCCCTTCACTTTGATGTGAATAGGTTGTACAACCAAATACTTTCAGTTTTGAATAATCTGTAGACTTGTTTGACCACAATTGTTCAGGAATCTGAAAGTTAATAGCACTAGAAGGAATTCTGCTAATCAAATACGTTGCAGTTTTTAAGGCTTATCCCCAAAATAGTGTTGGAAGACTAGAACCAAGTAACATACACCTGACATTTTCCAATAAGTTCCAATTCATCCTCTCACCAACTCCATTTTGCTGAGGGGTGTGTGTTACAGTTTATGTTTAAGAATTCTAGATTCTTTACAAAAAAGATCAAATTCAGCAGAATTCAAGCCAATTATCAATTCTAAGTGCTTTAACATTCCTATTGGTTTGATTTTTCAATCACCAATTTCCATTGTTTAAAATTTTGAAACGTGTCAGACTTAGCCTTCAAAAGAAAGGTTTGATTTTTTCTTGAAAATCATCTATGATAAGTAGATAATATCTAAATCCACTTAGAATATTTATTGATGCTGGACTCCAAAAATCAGCACGTAAATATTCAAGTATGGAGTTGAATTTAAGAATGCTAGATTTAAAAAGAAGCCTATTTTATTTTCCAATGCATTCTTCACAAAAAAATAATTGTTCAATGTTATCTTTTCTCAAATGAACAAGTTTATTAGAAGTTATTAATCCTTTTTCACTAATGTGGCCAATTCTTTTATGCCAGATTTTGGCAGCATGAGAACGAGAGTTTATAGTTGTAGAGAGTTTGCTAACAATTGGTTTGGCCTACATGGTATAAGTATAGATAATTTCATTTCCATTTAATGTAGCATTGGTATAGCCCTTATAAGTTTTATTTCATATTCTTCATCTAATTCACCTAAGGATATTAGATTTATTTTCAAGTTAGGAACATATCTAGTTCCTTTTAATTTCAGGATATTATTGTTCTTAAGAGAAGGAGTTAGGTTTACAATACCTTTTATTTGTCAATTCATGTCAATTCCCATCTGAACATGTCTACCATTGAGGTCAACAAGGACGATGAACTAGTCCGTTTTAGGACACAAGTGAAAGGTGTAGCTAGAGTCAAAAACCTATTCATTTAGGTCTTTGTTTGGTGTAGCAACAAGGACAACGATTTCTAGGTTTTGTTTATTGTAATTCTCATAAACAATTGCAGTAGAAGTTTCTGTATTTGGGTTTTCCCTCACATCAGAGGACTTCTTAAAACAATCTTTTATAAGATGACCATTTCAACCACAGTAGTAACACTTCTTGATTTTCTCTTTTGAATTTCCTTTATTTTTTGTATCTTTCCTCAAATTTATCATTCTGAGTCTTTCTTTTGCAACTGTTAAAGCTACTAAAATTATTATTCTTACTTAAGTTTGGTTTTTCTCTCATCTATAAGCAATCTCCACTCCTAACATTTTTTAGATCAAACTTTAGTTCAAGTTCTCTATTTATTAAAGATGAGATTATGATATCAATAGCTAATTCTTCTCTTCCATATTCTAGGGCATTTCTAACTTCCCTTTAAGTTTTACTTCAAGCATTTAGAAGGGAAAGAACTTGTTGATCTTTAGAGAGTTTTTCATTACAGCCAACAAGATCCTGAACCAATATTGTGAACTTGTCATAGTTTTTTTAAGACTTGAGGAAGGGTTAAATATGAGGTTATAGAATTATCTTAGAAGTTAACACTTACTAGACATTGATTTAGTTAGATATAATGTTTCTAACTTTTCCCACAAGGTTTGAGCAGTAGTGATTTTCCCGACCTTTCTAATAACAATATTAGATAAGTGAAGAAAGACATAAATCTAAGCAACCTCAGGTAACTCCATTCTTCTATAGGCACTAATTTTACTAGGACATCCCCCAGTTAAAGCCCCAGAAAATCAATGTTATAATAGCATAGCACTCATCTTCTGATGCCAGACCCTAAAGTCTCCAGTACCATTCTATAGTTCAAATTCAAACTTATGTGAACTACATATGATGACCAGTATGATCTCAATACCAAATTTATACAACACAAAGAGTATAATCAGATTAGGAAAATCAGAATATTTGTAGTAAGTACATAACATGATGCAAATATACAGTAGACTAAAAACATAATAGAATATTGTGATATGAATAGAAAAAGTCAAAATTATGTAGTTATATATATGATATAAGAAACATAATATCATAATGTAAAAACACTATCAAATATACAAGGTTAAAGAGTGAAGACACTAGAGTCCCCTATTTACTCAAATTCCTAGATCCTTACAGGAGATCTTGGACATAGTGAAATAGAGGCAAGTCTCTTTCCTCAATAACAAGTTTCAAGATAATAGGTTATACTAAGAGTTTAAAGAAGGAAAATACCAGAGCTTCTAAAAAGTAGAGTGACTCAATATGAACTTGGAGTAAGTCAAGAAAACAATGGAAACTTAGTATGAGTCAAGAGAAAAACAATTGAACTCAGAGTGAGTTAGGAGAACCAAATGAACTCATTTACAACTCACCAGTATCAGAACAAGTTACGGTAGATCTTTCTCAGATCTAATAAGAAGAAAAAAAAACAAAGATTTGTTGAAACACCAACCACAGATCCAACCTAAAGTTGAATCAACAAAAGATCTCACATATTGCTTTTCAAAACCCTTTGTTTTCAAAATTCTGAAAAAATAATTTTCCTTTTAAACTAAAGCAACTTGCAAAAAAAAAATAGGGTTTCTCAAAAAAACAACCAAAGATCATTTTATTTTGAAAAATAGGGCTCTGATACAACTTGTTGGTCCCTAATCCAGTCTCAAAAATAGAAATAATAACAAGATCTTCATCCACTAAAGGGTGCAGATATTCAAATAAAAATGTTACTCACCTATTGAGCATCTACCGAAGTAGAATAGGCTCTACATTCACTAAAATCTACAAAGTATCAGTATTATAGAATATAGAAATCCAATATTCCTTTCACTTTTGCCTCTATACAATGTTTGAAATACTCAAACTTCAACCTCTAGAGTCAAAGTCAATAATATACGCTAACCCAAGAGACATTCAATCCAACAGCCAATAAGCATCTGCATGCAAGGTCAAAAATGAAAGCACATCAACTAACAAAGTCACGCTTTAAAAATGTATTTTGTCCAACCAATTGTCAAATGTTTGAATCTGAACCACTTCAAAATTTTAGGAGGCATTTAATATAACAAGGTTTCTAATCAACCATAGGTTCAAAACATAGTTGTTGGATTTTGATAAATTATCAAAGGTTGACCATTTTTGTCAATGTAGATTAGGAGTGTTTGAGCTTTAGGACCAAAATAACAAGCTTAGAACTTGGACAATGGTTGCATTTAAATTTTGACGCGGCTAAATTAAAATTCAGTTAATTGCACAAAAATACTTGGACATGGACTATTGGACCTTCGGCTATAACAATTAAGCCAGTTCTTTTAAACACATAACAAAGGAAAACCGAATTCTACATTTTACAATCTCAAAATTTCAGAACCTAAATCGATTTAGGGTTTTTACATCTTCCATTTCATTCGTTAAATCTGCATTGAAAATCAGTCAACCTTGTAAATGTAAATTCCACAGTCTCCATCTTCTAAGAAAACATAAAATTGTAGTTATCGTAGTTCTAAAGAGGATTCAAAGATTTTAATTTCGGATTCTATTAAATTGTCAACATTGTTACTGATAAAGTGAAAGCAGAAGACTAAACTAGATGTTCAAAGTGCAAATGTGAACATGAAAAAGAATGTTTTATATGAATTTTTTAAAATTAGTATAACTTTCTGGAAATAGAAATATTCTTCACGTGTTTTTCACTTTTTCGGGGTTTTTGAAATTGTTATGATGTGGAACTTTCAAACTAGGATAGTATTTACACCATAAATAGTGCTTTTGGAGTGGACACTTTATTCTAGATCTGCAATATGTTTGAAAATGTTTGATAATGTAATATCCTATAATAGGAGACTATGGAATAGATAGATTTCTATAGATAATCTGAATAGAGAAAATATGATACTGTGTGTGCCATCAAAGTGTCTATTCTACGGCAATCAGATGACACTGTTAGATAATGCAATATCCTATAAACTTCAAACTATGCTTGTCATAATTTCAAAATTAACTTGAAAATTCTCTTTTGAATAATAGTTTGTTCATTCGAATCTAATGATGATGATATTGTTACATAACATTGAAAGAATTTTACTATAAAGTTAAAAAATCTTACTCATTTATTAGTGAAGAAGTGGCAAGTAGTTATTTTAAGTGAAAATTGAAAGCGAAGATGTTTGGTTGATGAGCAAGTAGATGATGAGGTGAATAAGGATGTTCTAGTACAAGATGATAAGGATAATGATGAGTTAGAGGATATAGTAGAAGTGTATGATCTTAATGTAAGTATACTTTTGCCTCATTTTGACATATTATTGAATACGATGTTGATTTTAATAAATTTAAGCTAGCAGTGAACTATTACTTTTATAAGTATTATATGAACTTAAAAGATATCAGATTAGCTTATCTTTTAATCTTTGTTATTTTATTCTTTAATATGTTTTAGTCTATATGTATCTATTCCTATATTTGTGTCTTTTTTTTTTTTTTTTTTTTTGTCCATGTAGTATACATATTGTGAGTCTTTTGTATGTCTGTTTAACGTGCCATTATGTTGGTCATTTTTTTCGAAAGTATCATATTATTTAATAAAGTATCATAATAGTTTACCTTTTTCTATATAGGAAGTTTATACTCTTTCTTGTACATTTTCTTATGAAAGATAAGTCATTATCATTGAATCCTTAATTATTTTACATGATACAAATATTTGTTGCCTCCTAGAAAGCGTTAGAATGGATAACACAATAGATGGATTTTTGTAGACAATGTGAACTAAGAGATATGGGAGTGATTATGCTATCAAAGTGTCAATATTGTGGTAATGAGGCGACACTATTAGATAATGTAATAACCTGTAAACTTGAGTTTATGCTTCAGCATCTCTTTGTCGTAATTTTGAACTTAACTTGAAAATTCTCCTCCGGATTGTAGGATTATGTTGTTTGTTTGTTCAAGTTTAAAGATGATGATTAATGATTTGTTACATACGAGTGACACAATGCATCTACAAAATTCAAAAATCCCACTCATTCATCAGTGAAGAAGAGGAAGAAGGGACAAGTGAATGTGTTAAGCAAAAAGCAAAAGGGAAGATGTTTGGTTGATGAGTGAGTAAAGCATGAGGATGTACCAGTACAAGATGACGAGGATAATGATAAGTTAAGAGTATAGAGCAGAAGTGTATGTTCCGAATGTAAGTATACTTATGCCTCATTTTGACATTTTATTGGGTACGATGTTGATTATAATCCGTTTTACTGTATATTTATTTGTTCCTATATTGGTCTCTTGTTTTTCAATGTAGCATATGTGTGTGTGTGTGTGTGTGTGTGTGTGTGTGTTATGCATAATTAATGCGTCTTTGTCTTTGACATTATTTTTGAATGTATCACGTTATATAATAAAGTATCATAATATGTTACTTTTTTTATAAAGTAAGTTTATACTCTTTCTCATACATTTTCTTATGAAAAATAAGTCAATATCATTGATTCCTTTATTATTTTACATGATATGAATATTTGTTTCCTCCTGGTTAGAATTGAAAATAAATTGCTATTTTGTTTGCATGTGATTTGTTTTTATATTTGTATATTTGTGCTTATGTTAGTGTATGTGTTTCCTAAATGTTCATATCTTGTGTTATCTTTGTTGTCCGTGTAATATTTATGTTGTGGGCCTTTTGTACGTATCTTTGGTCTATTTTTGTGTTTGACATAATTTTTAAAAGTATCGTCTTCTAAATAAAGTATCATAATATGTAACTTTTTTAAATAGTAGTTTATATTATTTTTGGTCAATTATTTATTTATTTATTAAAATTGGTACTTATATTATTGTAGAAAATGTGGAATATTTGTTGTTTCCTAACAATAAATGGGAAAGGACTTATTGTTTCCATTTCCCTGTGATATATTTTAATTTTTTTTTGTATTTGTGCCTAAATTTGTGTGGTTTGTTTGGTGTTATATATATTTCTTTTCATGTTTGTGTAATTGTGGCTACCTTGACGTGTCTTTGCTGCCCATTTAATATTTCTGTTGGGATCTTGTATGTTTTCTTATTGTGTTTCATTTTTTACATTATTTTCAAAATCATTATGTTATATAATAAAGTATCATAATATGTTACTTTTTATTTATTTAGTTTATATTATTTTTGACCAATTTTTTATGAATGAGAAATCACTTGTTTTTTTTGTTTGCATAATTGTATTTATGTTTGTGTATATTTGCAGCCTATTTTGTGCATAATTTGGGGTATGTTTGTTGTCCATGTAATCTTTCTATTCTGGGCCTTTTTTATGTTTCTTTAGTTTATATTGTGTTTGACATTATTTTCAAAAGTATTATATTCAATAATAAAGCATCATAATATGTTACTTTTTTATAAAATTCTTATATTAATTTAGAAAATATGGAATATTTCTATTTTCATATGTATTTGTGCCTTTCTCCATGATTTTTTCTTATCCATTTTCTTAAGACCACTAGATTATTAACGTTGATTCTTTTATTATTTTGCTGGATATGGAATATTTGTTTCCTCTTGAAAAATGACTGAATGGATAATCAATCGTCAAATTTGGACCTTTAAGAGAATTTCAAGGACTGAATTTTACTTTGGTGCATATCTTGAACTTAACGAAATGTAACTACGACTCCAACTAATATATTGTGTACTTTTGAGAGATTTTTTTGTTGAAGAGGCAAAAAATTATCAGATTTGGTTCAAAGTTGATAAAAATTTTGTTCGATTTTCAGATAGGGAATTTTGTTTAGTGATAGATCTAAAGTAACTGGTAATGATAACTAGTCTGACTTCAATATAATTGAGTATAGGCTGAAAGAGAAATATTTCTCAAATTACAAAAGAGTGACATCAAAAGAAGTTGAACGTGTCTACAAGCTTTTTCCTGCTAATGTAAATGATGAAGATGTTGTTTTAGATTGTAATTGTGCATCTAGTGATATCATTTTTGTATAGAGAAAGCTACGAGAAGTTGGTTGAGAAAGCTATTTTCACTATTGTTGATGCTTATTCGGGGGAAAGCTTTCCACGGGGAAAGTATGTTTTTAAGAAAACATTAAAGGGTCATAAAAGTGCTCATCATGATAGAAAAGCTACACTGGTCTAAAGTTCAAAATTGCATCCTATTCATATAGGTTGAACAGTTTTCCATTACCTCTTTAGATATGAGCTTGTGAAAGTATCACTGATTTAGAGGGACGTGTATATAAGAGAGTAAATACATCTTACTCCTAAATTGTACATTGAAAATCTGAAAAGCGTATGATGTCTGCTCAATTTGAGAAGACAGTTTTTAAGGTCTCCTTGTAAGTATTTTTCCCTTTATTGCTTTTAGTTATTTACTTATATGTTGATATTTCAACATTCGTTTGTATTTTTTTTTAGATTGAAGTAACATTATTGAACCAACCGAGGAAGAAAAACAATAGTCATGCATTTGGATTATTTAGCAATTATCCAGTAGACATCCTTCCATATCTACCATCTTCATCACATCATGCTCAACAAATTGATCTAAAAAATGATTTTATTGGTCAAATAGATGGTTTAAGGGATGATTTTTCTGGGATATTATATAAGTTTATTGATGACTTTGATAATAAGAATGATGTGAGGGATAAAAATCGTGATGATATTTATAATTTCGTTGATGGAATTCTAAACAAAGATGATACAACATTCACTAAAATTGATAATAGTAAGAATGATGGAGATTTAAAGAATGTGTGTGATTATATTCCAAACAAAGAGGATAAACTATTGAAAAATGGAGTGGGTCTTTTTAAGGTTTTGACAGGGGATGGAAATAAGGAATCAAATTCAATTATTGGTATGTTATATGTGAATCTTGTTATGTCTTCTTTTACCCTGCTATAAGATTTACAACCTGAGCCATGAGTCGGGGATATATTCATTGGTTTAATTTTCTTTTCAGGATCTTGAACCCATTGATGTTAAGGGTGATAGTACATCCTCTCAGTCAAAAAGAAATTTTATTGCGCATGACTCCACACCTGCACATGTCCAAGTTCATCCGCTTTCAAGGACGAAATGTTACCACCTCCTAATGATGATTTTACATATTTCTTAGCATGGTACAATGAAGCTCTTAAAGATAAGAACTTGTAAGTTTTCTGATGCTATTTTTCTCATATTTTCTAAAGTTTCATAATATGATATTTTAGTCATAGTTGTCTTAGAGATAAGAACTTGTAAGTTTTCTAATATTGTTGTTTTTTATATTTTCTAAAATTTCATACTATGATACTTTAGTCATAGTTGTCTTAGAGATAAAAAAATTATAAGTTTTGCTTAAGTTATTGATATTTTCTATAAGTTTCATACTATGATACTTTTTGTTATAATTGTTTTAGATATTAAAACTTGTAAGTTTCATATTATGATACATATTTTATGCTATATGGTTTTCAAGCTTGGTAGATTGAGACTCGAAATTCATCCTTTCCATTACTTTCGCATTTTGACTATAACAAAAAAATCTAGTGGTACTATTTATATTCAAAAGGTCAATTAGAAGATACTGTTAGTTTTATTTCTCTTTCATTTTTCATCATTTGGTTTTTCTTACTCTTTTTTGTATTGCAGTTTTTTACTTTTTGTGTTATTATTTTGTAGGATATAGATGTTTACTTATTTTCTCTGAGAACGTTTATGAGGTTATAATTTTCAAAGCAAGATTGTGTGTATTTATGATGAATTTCTAGTTGAAGTTGATCATGTGCTCTTGCCGATTATGGCAAAGTCCATAAACCACTAGTTGCTTCTTCATTTTTGATATGAAGTGAAGTTGTTTGGATGTTTATAATTCATATCCAAAAAATTCTTATGATGGGAAAGTAATTGAGTTAGTTCGTCATTTTGCTCTCATTATTAATTCTCTCTTAGAAATTTTTTTTTATTGGGATTGCATGCCTAGTGACTATCTTGATTCCAGCATATGTGGTCGTGATATTCTTGATCCATGGTTAATTAATGTTGTACACAACATTCTTGAATAGAAAAATGGGTTAGTTACTTTTTTATATTGGTTCTTTAAAATTATTGTTGGTATTTCTCTCTTTTGTGAGAGTTAGTTTAAATTTCTTAGTTTCATTATAAGTATTGATAATGATACTTCTTTGAACTATTTTATTTTTTGTTGCAGAAGACTGGACCGTTGTGCTTTTGTTATTGGATAAGCCTATTCTCTAGTTCAGGATAAGATGAATGAGATGAATGATTGTTTTGGTTCATCTATGTTTTGTGCTACTCTTGCTACTCAGCTATTTCGCTATGCAAAGTGGAAAGAAGAAGAATAATAAAGAACTGATGATGAATGACCAAGTCAAAGAAGAACAATGCATGACTGACTGATGATTAAAAAATTATTCAAGTTGTATATAGATTTTTGTGATGTCTCTTGACTTTTTAGAAGTTAGATTTTTGTTAAGAAGTAGCATGTTATGTTACTTCTCATAAAGAATCATATAGTGTTACCTATATATTTTGGTTCGTGATTGAATTTTCGAATTACTGATTTTCGTGCTCTTTATAAATGTCTTTTGTTAACATGCTTAAAATTTGATTCAATCTTTTTTTTTATTGCTTTTGAGTCATGAAAAGTTAGATTTTTTTGTTAAGAAGTAGCATATCATGTTACCTTCTCATATAAGTGTCATAAAATGTTACATATATATTGTGGTGTATTGTTGGATTTTCATTGTTGTGGTTGTTACTTTGTAGCCATATTGCATGTTTGGTTGTACACCTTCGTCGACCAGTTGTATGACCATGTAATTCAAAGACACGTAAAAATGATGTTAAGAAAAGCCAAATATCACTTAGTTTTGTTCACAGTTATATCTTCACCTAAAAACAAAGACATTTTGCTTACCAAAAATATGCATGGCAAATTAATTTTCAGCTATCTTATTTATGTCGTGCTGAAGCAAACTTGAACTATCAGAGTTATGTAATAGTTGGAGATCATCGTCCCAATATCATTGGTCGATTTCTGGAAGCGATTCAGCCTCCTTTTTTCAGAGAGAATCTTAATGTTAATGATGAAACAGTTTTAAAGTAGTAAAAGATTTAAAAAATACCTATAATTAAAATTTTAAATTATCTGTATTTGATAAAAACAATAAAGCAAATAGTAAAGGAAAAAATGTTGTTGATGTTACAAAACTTGGTCCTCTGGAGAGGCAGATATTCATTCATAAGATCATTATACACGAAGAAACAATAAAACTTTATTTCAAAAACTTTATTTCAAAAACTGTAAAAATTACAGCAACATATATCAAACTAGAAGAAACATATCAAATCTACCAGAAACTTTAGATCGTAGAGAACCACAAAGAAAAACACTGGAGTTACAGAAAACTCTGCCAAACTCAAATAAACCGTATACTGATCAACACAAATCAGTATCAAATCACAACCACTAAGATATTACAACTTTAATCTGTATTTTTCTGGTAAAAAGATAAAGAAATCACGAAGAACACATAGAGGCGATGAAGAATCGCCTTCAGTGAAATTAGGGCTTGAGAGAAAAGCCTGGATTGTCAAAAGTGATTATTCAGCTCGTCTCTTCAGCTTTTCTCTACAAATGGATGGCACAGATCAATCAGAACAGATCCAATGGCTAGAATAAGGCGGTGGTTGTTACTGGATCAGAAACCGGATCACCACAATGGGCTTAAGTGAGAGTTAAAGATTGGGCTGCACAGATGGATTTAATACTTGGGCTAATTCCGGTCCAATTTGCTTTTTAGTTCAATTGCCCAACAATCTCCACCTCAATTGAACTGGTTTCTATTACCTGGAAACACACCAAACAAGTATCAAAGTTCAACCAAATTTAAAAAACTCAATGCATCTTTAAATTTGTTAATAGAAATGATCTTTGTTCCTGCATCAGCAGGATTAACCTCAGTTGGAATTTTAACAAGTTTTACAATACCTTTATCAATAATGTCCCTAATGAAATGAAATTTAACATCAATATGTTTTGACCTATTGTGAAAAACAGGATTCTTACACAGATGCAATGCACTCATGCTGTCAGTACATATTTCAACTTCAGAATCAGAAATGCAATCAATTTCAGATAATAAACCCTTTAACCATAAACATTCCTTAACTGCATCTGTAGCAGCTATATATTCTGCTTCAGTTGATGATAAAGCAACAAGTTTTTGAAGCTGGGATTTCCAGCTGATACAGGAAGAATTTAAAGTAAAGAAATAAGATGATGTTGATTTCCTGTTATCAACATTTCCAGCAAAATCTGAATCAACAAAACCTTTAAGGTTAAAATCATTTTTGGTTTTAGAAAACACTAGACTATGTCTAGCAGAACCTTTCAAATATTTCAAAAGACATTTCATAGCTTCCCAGTGCAATTCACCAGGATTGCTCATAAACCTACTTAAAACACTTACAGCAAATGCTATATCAGGTCTAGTACAGACCATTAAATACATGACAGAGCCAACAACATTTGAATATGGCACATTTTTCATTCTAAGAAATTCATCATCAGACTTAGGACAATGCTCAATAGACAATTTAAAATGTGCAGGCAAAGGTAAAGATACAGGTTTTGATTTAGATAAGCAAAATTTTTTTAAGACCTTTTCTATGTAATGTTTTTGATTTAAAAACAGTTTTCCTGATTGTCTATTCCCAAAAGTATCCATGCCAAGAATTCTTTTAGCATTTCCTATATCTTTCATTTCAAATTCAGAATGCAGTTTATTTTTAAGAACATTTATATCATGCATGTTTGGTCCAGCAATCAGCATGTCATCCACATATAGAAGCAAATAAATGAAATCAGTTTTGCCAAGTTTAAAATAAAAACAGGAATCATATTTACTTTTCTGAAAATTCAGGCTTTGGATATAAGAATCAAATCTCTTATACCACTTCCTAGGAGCCTGTTTTAAACCATACAAAGATTTTTTCAATAAACAGACCAAATCAGAATTTCTGCCTTTTTCAAAACCTTTAGGTTGATGCATATAAATGGTTTCATCTAAAGAACCATAAAGAAAAGCAGTTTTCACATCCATTTGCTCAAGTTCTAAATCAAATTGTGCAACCAAAGCAAATAGAATTCAGATGGAAGTGTATTTAACAACGGGTGAAAATATTTCATTAAAATCAATTCCCTCTTTTTGAGAAAAACCCTTTGCTACAAGCCTAGCCTTGTACCTAGGCTTCATATCTTTAGATTCACTTTCTTTCAGTTTAAAAATCCATTTGCAGTCAATTATCCTTTTATTTACAGGTCTATTGACTAAAATCCAGGTACCATTCTTTAAATGTGAGTCCATTTCATCTTACATTGCTGCAAGCCATAGTTTGGAATCCTTAGAAGACACAGCTTCTTCAAAGGATTTAGGTTCAAGTAAAATAGGATCAGAATATGTAAAAGCAGAAACAAAATCAGGATCCTCAAACCTAGGAGGAGGTCTAATCTCTCTTCTAGGTCTATCCCTAGCCAATTGATAATTTTCAAGATTAGTTTCAATTTCAGAGATATCTTCAGTTTGTGGTTCAGTACCTGCTGGTTCATGTTCAGGTTCAGGAATGACATTAGGAGACTGTGGGGGTTGCTCCACCTGAAACTGAGTATTGGGCAGGCCATTTTCATCACTTAAATGATCTGCACTCAGCTCAGATGTAATAAAATCTTTTTCTTTAACAGGATCAGACAATTTTTCATTTTTGCAAGGAAAATCATTTTCATTAAAGACCACAGACCTACTCAAAATGACCCTGCAACCTTCCTGATCCCTGAACCATAACCTATAGCCCTTGACTCCTTCTCCATAACCAAGAAAGACACATTTTAAAGACCTGGAGTCAAGTTTTGTTTCAGAATGGTGTGAGTAGGCAGCACAACCAAAAACTTTTAATTTTGAAAAATCAGGAAGATAATTATTCCAGATTTGATCTGGAATTTTAAAATCAATAGCACTACAGGGAGAAAGATTTATTAAATAGGATACAGTTTTGACTGCTTCACCCCAAATTTTTTTTGGCAAATTTGAATCAAGTAGGAGACACCTTGTTCTTTCAAGAAGTGTCCTATTCATTCTTTCAGCAACCCCATTTTGCTGTGAACTGTAGGCAACAGTCCTATGCCTAAGAATACTTAAGGTGCTACAAAAAGAATCAAACTCTTGATTACAAAATTCTAAACCATTATCAGTTCTAATAGTTTTGACTCTTTTTGCTTTTAAATTTTGAACTAAAGTGATCCAATTTTTGAAAATAGACACAGTAGCATCCTTAGTTTTTAACAAATGCACCCAGGTTTTCCTAGAAAAGTCATCTACAATAAGAAGAAAATATCTGAAACCTGAAACTGAACCCACAGGAGCAGGACCCCACAAATCAGCATGCACATATTCAAGCACATCAGCAGATTTCTGAACACCTTTACCAAATGAACTTCTTTTCTGCTTGCCTAATACACATTTTTCACAGAAGTCAAGTTTATGCAACACATCATTACCAAATACACCTTTGGTCTCAAGTAGTTTAAGTCCTTTTTGACCTATGTGTCCTAATCTTTTATGCCATAACTCAGTTTTATTCAAATCAGATACAGCATTAAAAGACTTAGCATAAACAGGCAAGGCATTCAACATATAAATCCCATTATTTTTAGGAGTACTCATAATCAAGCATTTATTTTTGAAAATACTCAAAAAACCATTTTGCATTCTGATCTCAAAAGATTTAGAATCTAAAACTCCAAGTGAAATCAAGTTCCTTTTCAAATCAGGAACATATCTGGTTTTATTCAAAATAAGAGTTTTGCTATTTTCAAGATGTAACAAAACCTTTCCAATACCTTTCACATCACAAGAAATATTGTTGCCTAGTTTCACAGAACCAAAGCAATCATTACTGAAATCAGCAAACATATCCTTTTCAGGACACATGTGAAAAGTACAACCAGAATATAAAATCCATTCATTTTTGTTATCTGACTCAGTAGTGACATAAACCACCCCATTATTATTATTATTATTATCTTGCACTGCAGCCTCAGTATGATTACTGATTCCCTGTTCATTTTTCCTTTTAAAACAGTATTTAATATGATGTCCAGGTTGGCCACAATAAAAGCAAATTCTAGGTGGTTTATCTATATTAGAAGTACCAGCATTATTATCCTGAGATCTAAAATTGTTATGGTTTCTGAAATTATTATAATTTTTGGCATTATTATCTTGATTTCTGAAACCAGGTTGACTTCTACAATTACTGTCTCTAGGCCTATTGAAGTTGCCCTTGTTTTGAAAATTCCATTTTACAGACTTGTTATTCCAATCCCTATTATTGCTAGAATTATTCCAATTTTTATTGAAATTTGTTCCAGCCCTATTCAGCCTAGAAGAGTTCTTCTTCCTAGAGGTACCTATCACATTATAGGCTTCCTTAGGACTATGTTTAAACTCTAACTCTTTATATTTAAGGGATGTATGAACTATCTCAGTGGTCAACTTCGGCCCCCCATATTCCAGAGCATTCCTTAAGTCTTTAAACTTATCCCCCATAGCATTCAATAAACAAACAACTTTTTGTTCATCAGTAAGTTTTTCATCACAATTTAATAGGCTTTGTGTGATCTTAGTAAACCTACTCATGTTCTCTTCTACATCCTTAGATGGGTCAAATTTAAAGGAGAAATATTGCTTCCAAAGAAAACACTTATTAGGCAAAGACACAGTATCATAGAGTTCTTCCAACCTATCCCATAATTCTGATGTAGTTTTAGTCTTGCCTACTTGTCTAATAACATTATCAGATAAGTGTAAAAATAAAGTGCTCCATGCAGTTTCATCCATTTCAAGTTGTTTGTCCTGAGGGGTATCAAGGGGCCAAGATTTATCAATTGCCTTAGCACATTTCATTTGAAGTAGTAAAGCTCGCATTTTTTGACTCCAGAGGTTGAAATCCCCTTTGCCATTCCATATTTCAACATCTACCTTAACAGTAGCCATTGAAATAATGACCAAGATTTAGAAAATATTTCAAGTTAATGAGCTTTAGTAGTTCAAAGAACAAATAGTCAGGCAGTAAACAATAATGCAGGTCACAATCACAAAGTAAGACAATGTCACACAGTCAAGAATTTATATTCAAGAAAGTTTGCTAATGTACAGAACACAATTTTCAGCAAACAAAGTAATCAAGGTGATCACAATTCAACAGTATAATTACTCAATCAAGAAAATGTTCACAGCAGTATACTGATAAAAACTATCCTTCCAGTATATCCCTCAACCTATATTGGATATTCCCACACTCCCTCAGATTTCCGGATTCTCAATGAAATCCTGGACAAAGGTAAGCTAGAGGTCCTAGTTATAGGCTTCAACGGAGAGATTTGGGAGAGAACAGGAAATTTGAAAGGCAAATTTACAGTATAAGATTGCAGTAATTGAATAATATCACCTGATTGTAGAATTGTATTAAGCTATAGCAACTACCACAAAGAGCAAAAATCAGCAAGTTCAAGGGCCTCCAAGAATCAGAACCACCAGATTATAATCACCACGAAGAAACAACCAGTAAGGAGCAATGTAGGATTCTTTCGTTTAAAAAAACAGTATATTTATAAAGAAAAATATACTGAGTTTCAAAATCCTAAAAAATGTGGACTCAGATACAGGGATCCAGAAAACCCAAAATTACAGAAACCCTAATTTTGAAAATAGGTGTCAACAAAAAATCCACGAAGTAAAAGTATCACAAGGTTTATACAAAAAACTTCAAGTATTTTAAATCTGAAAATTTCTCTCAAAAATATTTTCAGAAAACCACAAAACGATTTACAGAAAATGTTTAAACAACTCAAGAAAAGTATTTTCTTCAAAGTTTAACGCAAGAACTAGAAACCCTAAATCGTTTTTGAAAAAAAAACTCAACAACGTCCAGAAAAAAAAACCTAGATCCAACAAGAACAGATTTGGATCCAAAAAAATCTGAGTCAAACCACAGCGTATTTAAAGAACCCTAAGGCTCTGATACCACTGAAAGGATTTAAGGCTCAGAATCAAAAAATCACCAAGAACAAGATCTGAATCTAACCACGAAGAAACAATAAAACTTTATTTCAAAAACTGTAAAAATTACAGCAACATATATCAAACTAGAAGAAACATATCAAATCTACCAGAAACTTTAGATCGTAGAGAACCACAAAGAAAAACACTTGAGTTACAGAAAACTCTGCCAAACTCAAATAAACCGTATACTGATCAACACAAATCAGTATCAAATCACAACCACTAAGATAATACAACTTTAATCTGTATTTTTCTGGTAAAAAGATAAAGAAATCACGAAGAACACATAGAGGCGATGAAGAATCGCCTTCAGAGAAATTAGGGCTTGAGAGAAAAGTCTGGATTGTCAAAAGTGATTATTCAGCTCGTCTCTTCAGCTTTTCTCTACAAATGGATGGCACAGATCAATCAGAACAGATCCAATGGCTAGAATAAGGCGGTGGTTGTTACTGGATCAGAAACCGGATTACCACAATGGGCTTAAGTGAGAGTTAAAGAATGGGCTGCATAGATGGATTTAATACTTGGGCTAATTCCGGTCCAATTTGCTTTTTAGTTCAATTGCCCAATAGTTCATAACAAAATTATATGAGTGGAATTGATTCATAATAATCATCAAATGTGATAAAATAAAATAAAGTAAAGCAATGATTCCATCATCTATTAATATAATGTCGCTCTTATAAAGGAAAATATGTTTAATTCTATGTAAAACTCTATAATTTGTTTATTTATTGAAAAGTATTACATGTTTAGCTATGAAGTATAATATATTTAACTACGAAGTATGAAATAATTAACTATGAAGTGTTAAATATTGTAACTTCCCAATGGATTTCAGTCTTGTTCCTTTATCTTCTTCTTCAAGGGTATTAGGTTGTGGCATGTTTTTTGATAATGCCCATAGTTTTGGCACCTTTTGCATTTAATCATGATTTTGTGCTCAAGTTTTGATGGAATTTGTTTATCTTTAGGCCTCCCAACATTTTTTTTTGGAACATGTTGTTACACCTCTCTATATAAGACATCATTTGGTACGTTCCAACCACTACAATCCCCAAGTGGCAAAATAGTACCTTTTTATTTGTCAACATATGACAATTTGTGTAGTATCTAGAACAAAGATCATAGGCACTAAAGTGTTTTGTACGAATAATCATCAATGCATGAGCTCACGATATTTGATGAATTTGAAGTATGTGGGAAGTGCATGTCTGCTCTTGTATATTGAGAAATTTTGATCTAGTGATGCTTTTCAATTCATATATCACTAGAGTTGAATGAATTGTATGTGTTGAAAAATGCAAGGAATTAATTGAATTTGTAATGATACATTTTCAAGAAAAACATCATATTATGGTATTTTTGAAATAAATGGAATATACATTGCAATGACCCATTTTTTATGCACAACACGCGACATGTTATTACTCAATCAATATGCTATTGCTATTACATTATGGAAACATGTATGTGCATGATGCAAGAGTATTAAACATTTGCATTTACCTTCATTTTGTCGATTCCATTGTCCTTTCCTTCAATAATTTTCCTTGTGTAAGAGCCAGTATTGTGAATGTAGCTATTGCATTTTCTTGATTCTTGAAAACCAGTTCTACAACATAGTTTTACTAATATAAAATAATATTCTAATAATAAATAAATTTTAATTTTATTTATTTTTGGGTCATTGCATTCATTTGATATTGAGCACGTGAATAAGAGTGTTAATATCACTTGTGATAATATAAGTGTGGCAATGTCTAGGATAACTGATTATATGATAATTGAATTGTGGTATTATTTTTAATTGTGATCCGATTATTTGTGGTTAGTTTTTATTCTAATTCGTTATTTTAGGTCCGCAATAAGGTGGAAGATAGCAACTCCATCATCTTAATTTAATATCCTTTTCAAATTCAAGATTGTAATTTCAATATCATAAAGTTCTATTTATTTATTTTTTTGTAAATTCTCAATTCTTTTTATTTTGAAATATCTTATACAATTTAGTGAAGATCTAAAGACCGGCCGTCAAGGACCAAGAATTAAACTAGACTTATTTTCTTTTGGACTAAACAATTTGTTTAAGTTGTACAAATGTTTTGTACAAATTCTGAAGACTATTTTGCAAGAAAAGTACATATCGATTCTCCATGAGATGTATATATCGATTTTGTACAATTCAATCAGTTGCTGGGGAAGATGGTCATAATTCCTCTAGTATATTCATTTAGTCATTGACTAATTTAAAAATATTCACTGGTCAGAACTAGTGACGGATCCAGAAACTTTATTCAGCTCGGGCAAACATCGATAAAGATTTTTAGCTATGGCGGACTATAGTAAAATAACTGTATTTTTCGAGTCATAGTCCAGAAATGCAAAAAATTCTAACTAATTTTTTTTCCCGTCGAATATAGCACAGGCGGTGGATCTACCTCTCCATGACGTAGATCCGCCTTTGGTCAGAACAATTTTGCATGCATCGTGTGAACTAGGATCTACACGGTCTGTCTCTTGCAGATGGGTCGAGTTCAAAGCAAAAAAAAAAAAAATCTAAGTACATTGTGAAGAATGATTCTTATTTGGATTTTTACTGTTTGTCCTTGGATATTTTGTGCTAAAGATTTAAAATAAATATTGATTTTGGTCAAATTAGCCTTTAATATAATTATTGAGTCCCTTCAGGCCACAAATAATTATTAATTTATTATTATTTACTTCTTTAAATTTGTTTCAAATACTGTGGTCGTTCTTAGATATCATTTTGTATTGGTAAAATTGCTCGTAAGACTAAAAATATAATGCATATTTGATGTGAACCACTTTAGTGTTTTGACCAAAAATTCTCACAAAAATTTAATACCAACCCAAAAAATCTAAAATGGTAAAGAAAGTGATAAATCTTGACCCAAGCTCACCGTAACCAAAATTCTAAGGAAGCAAGTCTTAGTCTAATGGAGAGAATGAAGCAAATTCCAAGATAGTGGAAATAAACAACAACACAATAATAAAATATTCAAAATGTAGTTGATTATCTTCCAAAGATTACAAGATAAAAGATATGAGATTTACCTTACCCAAAGGAGTCTCACAAGACCAAGCATTGAACATCCAAGTTAATGTTCTAGGATTTCAAATGAGTCTATTTATAGTACAAAAGAAAAGAAATTAAAATGTTCGGTTTTAAAAGAAAACTCGCGAAAATTCTTTCTGCTGAACAGCCACGCGATCGCGTGGAGATCGTAAAAATTCACTACCTCCGAATGGCGCGTGATCGCGCGCTTGTTTTGGCTCGTGATCACGCAAGCATCCAAAATTCTGCACGCGCCATCTTCAGCATTTTGGTCATAACTTTTGATCCCGATGTCCAATTGAGGTGATTCAAATGCGTTGGAAACTAGACATTATTCAAGAAATAGTGAGCCTCAAATTCGAATGTTATCTCTTCAAAAACTTTAATTGGACATCAAACTTGATGCATCTTCATTTCTTTCACCTCGACTCGATTCTAAAGCTCGTAAGTGAGTCCCGCCATTAATTCTTGGACATCCTTGGACTTGGATTGGATCTAATCATGGGACATACCAACTCGCGCATCAAGGTTTGACTTTCCCGGTTCTCATCATCCCCTCCCTCTTAAGAATGATTCAACCTCGAATCTTGTTTGTAAGCATTGTCCTGAAATTCCTCGATCTTTGATCTTGAAATGGGGTCTATGGGAACATTTAGAAAGACTTGACTTTCTTGATTCTCATTATCACCTCCCTCTCGAAGAGGATTCGACCTCCAATCGGCATCTGTAATAAAAAAAGAAAAACCAGGCACAATAAATGTAACTGAAATTTTATACTCACTGGGTAAGATAAGTTTGTAGGTGTTGTCTTCGGTCCTTCAAACAGCTTGAAATGATCCATCACCGTGAGGTAGCAATTTGAATTTTATTTGATGTGGGGTCGCTCCTTCCACGAATGGAAACTTATCCAACCACCCGGATCAAATGTGATACACCCACCTAAGCTAACTCTTTTATCAATAAGCAAATGAATCAATTTCAAAAGAGTTAATGGGTTAAAGTCATAAGCACCCTGAAGTAGAGAAAATTCAAAGTTAGAATAAACATTTCGATTATAAGCAATTGCAACAAAGGATAGACTGTGTTCTCCAATCTTTAGGCCATTCTTAATGATAGTGCAAAGCAATTGTGTCAAAACTTCATTAAGCATCATGGTTTGTGAAAGAGAAATGATTAAAACTAGAAATTTGATTCTAAATCTTCCCCACAAAATGTCCCAGATATTATTAAGAAATTGTGCAATTATACTCAATAGGATTCCCTAATGAACAACACATAAATGTAACACTTCGATAAAAAAAAAGATTTGTTATGTTGGTAGCATCATTGATTTCATGACATGAAATAAAATGTAACATTCTAATAATCCTACCAACAATCACAAAAATAGCATCATTTCCGTTCTTTGATCCAAGTAAATCTAATATGAAATTCATAGAGTTATTAACCCAAGGTTTACTCGAGATGGACAATGATGTGTATAATTCTTGGGGCAAAACCTTAGATCTAGCCCTTGTGCAAGTGATGTGTTTATTACAAATATCAAAGCGAGAAACACCAACTTCCATATTAGGCCAATAAGAATGTTCATTGAACAACCTTAAGTTCCCCTTAATCCCAAAGTGTCCCATCAAGCATCTAACATGTGCCTCTCTTACTTACAACTCTCTCCTAGGACATTTAGGAACAAACAATCTAACTTCCAAAATTTCGCTCACCACATGATTCATAAATGTTAAAAAATTTTGAGTTATTAGCATGCATGCCCCCAATATATTCAAAACCAAACAATCTAGCACTTGGGAAATTAGGCACATAAAACTTGTTTTCGCAAAATAAGAATTCATCATGCCCATAAAATTTACCACATGAAGCATTTTCACAAGTCAAAAATACAGTTTCCAAGTCAACATCATCCTCATACAATCCTCTAATATATTCAAAACACAATAACATTGCATCCAAAGAAGTGTTAGGAGCATACCTCCTAGATATTGCATCGGTTATGACATTTTCTTTACCTCGATTGTAGCTGTTATTGTAGGAAAATGTTTCCATAAACTTCTTTCACTCAGCATGCTTTTGGAGTTCCTTGTTGCTTTGATAAGTCGGTCTCACAATTTCCTGCAACAAAGAAGTAACCAAACTAGGGAAGGAATTGTTAGAGTATTCAAGTGCAAATAACATTTTTGTGTGATCTCTTCTCTCATTTTCTTTTGCTACACTTTTCACTCACTGTCCTTTTTATGAGGTAGGAACTTCAATTCTCAGTTCTTCTCTCACCTCTCCTTCTCTGGAGTTGTGGCTCTAACCCTCATTTTCTCACCTTTTTCTAGGGTCGTGGCCCCAACTCTCTTGCTCTTATTTTTCCTCATACTTTTTCCTTCATCAATTTTCTCTATCAATTTTTCCTTTTTCTTCTTCCCTTCATTCTCTTCCTCAAAATCCTTTTTGAGCTTCATTTGGTCTTTGTGCACTTCCTCCAAACTCAATGATGGGAGTACAACTTTTTTCCCATTCAATTAGAAGCTATACCAATTCTTCCTCTTATTATGTTTCACACTCCTATAACATTGCCAAGGCCTCCCCAAAAGTAGGTGAGTAGGTAACTACATCACATAAAACTTGATCACAATAGACTCCAATGTTGAAGGTAAGAAGAACTTGTTCACTAACTCTCACCTCCTCATGGTAACTGGACCTTTGCATCTTGTAAGGATTGGGATGCTTCACCACTGGTAATCTCATTTTTCCACCTTACTAGCACTCACTAAATTAGTACGACTCTTCCCATCTATAATGAGGCTACATACCTTATCCCCCTCAAGGCACCTAGTGTAGAAAGTATTTTCTTCATGTTTTTCCACCCCACTAGCCTTTTCCAAAGAATTTGATGTACTCACAATTCTCTCCACAGCTGCTTCCTTAATATAACTCCTCCCATGGAAGGATGTAATCTCTACTCTTACAATATCAATCTTCTCATTCACCATATCTCCACTCCTCCTAAACCAATCTCTTCTTTTCCTACCCATGCTCCCATTTTGTCCTCTACTCCCATCACTATGCAAAATATTCCCAAATTTATCCCCCTCTCTTCCCCTATCAACCATTCTCTCTTCATTACCCATAGTTTACGTACTCTCCACTCTTGTTCCTAATATTTCTAACCTTCCCTCAATCACCTCCATTTCTCTAGTCATGGTGGTTGAAAGAGCTTGCAACATCTCTCGCAAGTCTTGAGTTTGAGCATTGGAATTTTTCTTACTTTGAGTATTGAAATTGGTCATGTTGTGCAAGTGTGATAATGTCCTCACAAGTAATATTTCCACTCGTGTTTCACTCAAGTTATACTTTTACCCGATAATGAGCTCACCACTCTTGCCTCTTTTCACTCAAAGTTTCCTTTCTAAAGCTCTCCAAGGAAGGTAATCAACTAAATCGAGAAAATTAATTCCTGTGAAGTCAAAAACCACAATCAAGCAAGAGGAATTTAGAAGCAACTAGACACAATAGCAAGTGGAATTTATGTGCTTGCTATACTCGAAACGAACGAGTGATGTCTAGGATAAGATGTTAAGAACACAATTTCAACAATGCGATTCAACAACCACAAGTATTAAGCAAGGCATGGATGTTGAACACAATGGAATTAAAAGTGTAGTTTTCATTGAGGCATTTTAACAAACACTTTGTGTGCACACTTTGGATAGCATATGAATTCAAGTGTATGGCTTTGGTGAAAATCCTCAACAATCTCGATAATGAAAACAATCAAAATACTCAATGTGTAGGAATTCAATAAAGCTCAAGAAATGTATGGCTATGGTGAAAATCCCCAACAATCTTGATAATGATAACAATCAAAATACCCAATGTGTAGGAATTCAACAAAGCTCAAGAAAATCAATATTTTCTCAATTTCCTTTTTTTTTTTTTTAACAACAACAAGAACAATAAGAAATTCAAAGGATATATATACCAATTTTATAACGAATCTCTGATACCAAATGATGCGAACTCCTTTAGTGTTTGGTCCAAAAATTTTCACAATAATTTAATATCAATCCAAGAAAGCTAAAATGGTAAAGAAAGTGAATCTTGACCCAAGCTCGCCTTAACCGAAATTCTAAGGAAGTAAGCCCTAGTCCAATGGAGAGAATAAAGTAAATGCCAAGATAGTAGAAATAAACAACAAAACAAGAATAAAATATTCAAAATGTAGTTGATTATCTTTCAAAAATTACAAGATAAAGGAGACAGGATTTACCTCACTCAAAGGAGTCTCACAAGACCAAGCATTGAACATCCAAGTCAATGTTTTGGGGTTTTAAATGAATCTATTTATAGTACCAAAAGAAAAGAAATAAAAAGGATCGGTTTTAAAAGAAAAATCGTGAAAATTCTGTCCGCTGAACAGCCACGCAATCACGTGGGGGAAATCCAACGATTGCGTAGAGATCGCAAAAATTCCCTGCCTCCGAATGGCTCGCGATCGCGCAAGCATCCTTAATTCTGCACACGTAATCTTCAGTATTTTGGTTATAACTTTTGATCCTGGTGTCCAATTGATGTGATTCAAAATGCATTGGAAACTAGAAGAAAAGGGATACAATTCTTCAAGACATAGTGAACCTAAAATTCGAATGTTATCTCTTCCAAAACTTTAATTGGACATCAAACTTGATGCATTTTCATTCCTTTCACCTCGATTCGATTTCGTAACTCGTAAGTTAGTCCCGCCATCAATTCTTAGACCTCCTTGAACTCGGATCTAATCATGGGACACACTGGCTCGCACATCAAGGTTTGACTTTCCATGTTCTCATCAATATTATTAAACATGTGTGTTTCTCTCGATCAAATGAGTAAGCTACATGGTTAATTTGATGGATCATAACCATCACTACCACCTATGCTCATTCAAAATGACACTTGATTCCCAATTCCTACCCACATTATATTGACGTTTTTAGGTTCAGCTAATCCTCAATGCTATTATCGGTCTCGATCTCTCCCACTCTAACCACAATAAAACATCCTTGCATCCCTCACCAAATAAAAACCACAGCTACTACCCCTCGACCACTGGAAACCCGCCCACAATCCACGGGAGTTGGTCTTCTCACCATATTTGGATACTATCAAATATATGCCGACTCCAAGGTCATATAGTATGCCTAATCCTCCATCACCATGTCAACCGAGAGTCTATTATGCTTCTAACCATACGACTTCTCAATCATGGTCCTTTGACATTGGCGCATCACACCATGTTAGCTCTGACTTAAAAAATATATCATTGCATGCTCCTTAAAATGATTTCAATGATATTATGATTAACGATGGATCGGGTCTTCCCATTACCCCACACTGATTCTACCTCTTTCACTACTACTACACATAATTTTAAATTACACGACGTTCAATGTGTCCCTAGCATGAAAAGAATCTGATCTCAATATCTTATTTCTACACTTCAAATCATGTTTCAATTGAGTTCTTACCAACTGCCTTTTCTTGTGAAGGACCTTTGCAAAGAACCACTTCAGACGGGAAAAAACTAAAGGCGTATATGAGTGGCTAACACCCACTCTATTACTTGCCTTCTCCAGCTTTAAAACTTTCATTTCTAAGTGGCATCATAGATTAGGACATCCTATAATTACTATTCCAAAGCACATTATTTCTAATATTAACTTAGGAGTTTCTGCATCAGTGTCATTTCGTGTAATGCATTTCTTAGTAACAAAAGAAACAAATTATCTTTTTCCAACTCCATACAGGTCTCATTTAAACCCTTTGAAACTATATAATTTTATGTGTGGACTTCACTGTCAATTTCATATAATGGATTTATACTATATTATCTTTATCAATCATTTTACACGGTATATATGATTCCATCCTAGCAAACAAAAATCAAAAAGATGAAAGATATCTTTATTCAATTTAAAGCCATTGCGGAAAAAGTAATTGATAGCTATATAAAGACTTTACATTTAAACGATGATTGGGAATACATTTTTTTTCTTTTCAATCAATGATGTATTCCATTTAGCTTAAAGAAAACTTCTTCACATTGTTGAAATTAGTCTAGCACTATTATCTCATACATGACTCCATCTAGCTTATTTGTCTCATGCTTTTCCTACTACTATTTACTTAATTAATCGCATGCCAATACCGATGTAACACCACTCATCACCATATGAAAGAATATTTAAAATTGCTCCTAACTACGCCAAATTAAATTTTTTTAGTTGTTTATGATACCTAGAGGTGGCAATGGGCTGAGCCGAGCCGGCTCATATGAAAGAATATTTAAAATTGTTCCTAACTACGCCAAATTAAATTCTTTTTAGTTGTTTATGATACCTAGAGGTGGCAATGGGCCGAACCGAGCCGGCTCGGCCCATGGCTCGCAATGCTCGGCTCGTCAAACTGACGAGCCGAGCAACGAGCTCAGCCGAGCTTAGGCTCGGCTCGTTTGACCCTGGCCAAGCTCGACTTGACCCACGAGCCGCAAGCTCGTGGGCCGAGCTCGGCTCGTTTAGCTCTTTTTTTTTATATATATAAAATAAACCTCTCTTACCGTTTTTTTTTTTTTTAAAAAAAAAACCCCTCTTGTCTTACCGTCTTAAGTTTATTTAGTCGACAATCTTCGATAGTTAAAATATTTGAAATCTTGAATACTAATAAGTATAAATATAAGTATAATATTAATAACTAATAAGTAATAAGTTATGTATTAAATAAATTATTAATAACTTAATGAGTAAAAAAACAATGTTTTTTTTTAGTTTTCAGCGTGAAAAAACGACGTTTAAATTTTTTTTTTTTTTTTTTTTACACGAGCCGGAAAGCCCCTCGGCTCGTCGGCTCGTTGAGCTCGTTGGCACGAGCTCGTGGCTCGTGCCAACGAGCCACTCGTTGAACCACGACACGAGCCAAGTTCGGCTCGTGGTTCAACTACATTGTTTGGCTCCTCTACGAGCTCGTCCGTTTGACGAGCCGAGCCGCCCCGTTTGCCACCTCTAATGATACCCCTAGATACGACCATGTACTTTTCATAAGCTTGACTCACTCACTCTCTCTCTCTCTCTCTCTCTCTCTCTCTCTCTCTCTCTCTCTCTCTCTCTCTCTCTCTCTCTCTCTCTCTCTCTCTAAACCTTGTGTCTTCCTTGGTTACTCTTTAACAGAAAATGCGTATTGCTATCTTGATCCTGTAACAATATATGTCTCTAACCACGTAAAATTTCTCGAGTTTGAGTTCCCATTTACTCATCTATCTCAGCTTTTCACCCTCAATTGCATACCATCAACACTTGGTTTCCTACACAACTCCGAGTTACCTAGCCATCTATGGAACCACCTCTCTACTTGCCATCTAAAGTTACAGACTATCAACATTCTTTCGATAATATCTCTTCCCTACAGCTTCATCTCTAGCTTCACTGTTTGCTCGCTCTTGTTCCAATAATTCCTTATCGCAATCTCCATCCATTGATCCGTTGGGAAAAATTAATTTTCCCACCCCAAATCAACTAACACAATAGAATGCAAAAATTTCTTTTTTCCCTTTTTCTCTCTCGCTCTTTGCCTCTCACTTTTTCTCTCAAAAATTGGCTCCTGCTGTTTCTTTTCTCTCATCACACATGCACACTTCCTCTAATATATAAAACAAATTTGGAAGACAAGTGTCGTGTTGGCTCTAAATCATTCATCACAAACTGCAATAGAAAGTCCAATGATTATTCCTTTTCTTGGTGGTTGTGTTCCCTCTCTTTCTGTCTTTTACTTATGCCCTAATGAGCCAACTTCAATTACCCCCAATAATAAATTTGGCCCATAAATTATTTTGGGTAAAAAAAATAACAATCTCCACCTTGACCCAAAATTCTAATAAGAATGAATCGTATTCAAAAATTCATTAAACATTACCTTTCATTTTGACATCTTTGAACTACATTCTTCAACCTTATTGTCATTAGCCAAAAATCCCGTTTTGGCCACTTCAGAAACTTTAGCAATAATTGAAGACTCCTCTTTTTGCGACTCCAATCTGTCAGCTCCACCTAAAATTGTCTTCCCTATTAGCTTTACAAATTACAAACTTTTTTCGCCTCTAATTATTGGCACATAATTTTTCGTAACCATAATCACACCACCCCTGGCAGAATATTCATAACCTAAAGTGTTCGATGCTCCCAACGATATTAAACTTTGCTTCAATCTAGAGACAAGGAAAATACTTGTTTTTCTTCTAACCACTCTATCAAACATCTTCACCTTCACAGTACCCGAATTCTTGACTTTGAGTTTTTGATTATCAGCCACAAAAACATGATGCTCATCACAGGACTTGTAATTCTCAAACCAATCTCTATTTGCGCACATGTGATAAAAGCATCTAGAATTCAAAAATCAATCACTAATTGGACTCTCATAATTAGCAACACACAAAACATCTTCATGATCATAATTTTCCTCTACTATATTTGTAGAATTTGAATTCTCTAAAATTTCTTTACCTTTCCTTTTTGATTCAAGATGTTTCATCAATTCTTCACAATCTATTCTAATGTGACCCTTCTTGTGATAGTAATAGACTCCATGTCTCTCCTTAAATGAGATTTAGAACAATCCCTTTAAATATAATTTCTTCCTCACGATTTACCTCTACCATACCTATTATCAGAAGTGGAAAAAAAATACGATCACCATTAACATTACCAGCTGACTTCTTCATATTGGCTGTCTCTAACAAAGTAGTCGAAACCTCGTTCACTATCAAAGTAGATTTACCAACTAACAACGTGGTCACCAACATCTCATATGATTTGGGAAAGGAAGAAAATAAAAAAATCGCCTTATCTTCATCATCAATTTTAATATCTACATTCAATAACTCTGTCACGCATTTATTAAACTTATTCAAGTGGTCTCTAACACTAATATCATCATCCATCTTCAACTCATATAGTTGTTTTTCAAATAAAGTCTATTTGTTAGGGATTTAGACATACATAAATCTTTCAGTGTTTTCCATAACATAGAAGCAAATTTCTCCTTCAAAACACCATACTTCACCTCAGGTGCAAGAGCCAATCTGATTGTAATGACTGTCTTCGCTTCCAATTCTTCCCAATCTGCCTCTTTCATCTCTTTTGACCTCTTATCCTGCAAAGCCTTGTAAAGTCCTTGTTGCACGAGAACATTTTCAACTGTACTTTTCCAAATATTGAAATTATTCTTCCCATCAAATCGCTCCACCTCAAACTTGGAACCTGTCATCATTTTCGTACATAGAGTTTGAACCATGAGCTCTGATGCAACTATTGGGAAAAATCAATTTTCCCACCCCAAATCAACTAACTCAACGGAACACAAAAACAAATAATTGGAAAAAAAGAGAAAACAAAGAATCTAATGTGGCTCAACTGACTGCTGACAACCACAGAAGAATACTCTTATTGAGAAGAAAAATAAACCACTCGTTACAATATTTTTCTCATTCTCACAACTTCTCCCTACACAAAGAAAGAACAACAAATGTAATTTTCATTTTTTTCCCCTTTTCTCTCTCGTTCGCCGCCTCTCACATTTTCTCTCAAAATTTGGTTGTTGCTCTTTTTTCCCTAATCACACATGCACATTGCCTCCAATATATAAAACAAAGTTGGAAGATAAGTGTCTTAATAGGCCTAAATCATTCACCCAAACTTCAATAGAAAGTCCAATGGTTATTCCTTTGCTTGGTGGTTGCATTCCCTCTCCTTTTGTCTTTTACTAATGCCTTAATGGGCCAACTTCAATTACCCCCAAAACAATAAATTTTCCCCATAAATTATTCTGGGTCAAAAAACCGACATGATCCAACCAGAATATCCTATCTTCCTACTCATGGCATGACAACTAGAGCTAAAAAAACATCCATGTGCCTCTAAAATATGAACCTCTATGTCTAGTTATCCTCAATCCTTGATCTTGAACCCACCACTATGACTCAAGCTCTAAAAGATGCCAAATGAAATAGAGCTATATGCGAAAATTATGATGCCCTAGTACGAAATGGAACATGGGAGATAGTTCTCCCTAGTTATGACCAAAATCTTCTTGGCTATAAGTTTATTTGTTGAACTAAACATAAATCTGATGAATTTGTTGACAGGTTTAAAGTTTACTTGGTAGCTAAGGCTTCATTTAGGTACCAAGAACATAACCATCGGATTCCATTTGTTCCCTCAAACTAGAATCCAAACATGGAAGAAAATCATTTAGCTCAAAGTCCATTTTTGGCATACCAGGAAAATGTGGGGGTGAGTAAGCCCCATCTAGAAGCTCACCTCGCTACACTTTTCCTTGAGAAGCCAAATGGCTCAAGAAATAGAGAAGGGGCCCAAGTAATAATTAATCGAGGTGAAGTAAAACAAAAGTTGACATTTTGAAGACTATAAATAGATGGGGTTGTTCTTAATATTCCTAGCCATTGAGAAGATGAAACGGATGTATGTTTTTATACATATCCATTGTTGGAGGAGTTAGGGAATAAAAAATCTTAATTGTTGAAGGTAGAGCTTGTTTTAATACCCTTTTGACGCTAAAGAGACTTCCCCTATACACAATTATGATGATTGGGGGGAATAAACGAATAAAAACCTGAAGTTGGAAGCTTAGATTTCTAGTTGTAGGTGCGCAGGGGTCGACCAATGGCACAAAATCGACTTACTGGCCTAGGTCGACCACTCCCGTAGATAGTTTGATGACCTAATTTTGCTCGCTAATAAATTTTGCATCACAATTCCGAATTGAGATCAGTGATGTGAGTTGGACTCCAGTTTTGAAGACCTTTTCAATGATATATTATAGACCTCATGGAGAACCTTTTGCTAGGAGTTGTGTATTGATTTCCCCACATACCCCGTAAGAAGCTCGTTGAAAGATTCCCATTTAAGCAGAGAGTTATTCTAGGAGTCTTTCATCCATGAACCGAGATGAGTGAGATATGTTTATTTAACTTATTGATGAATAAGCTTGATTGAATCGTATCATGATGTAATTTTGATATGTTTACTTGATTAGAATATGCATAAGTTCTCCAGGATTAAGGGAAGATGTAATATTTGTTTAAAAGTAAATTAATAATTATTGGTATAATGATCTTGATAGTACGTCTAGAAGTTGGCTTGTAAAAGTTAAAAGAAGTTAAAAATATTATAGAGATTGAAATCCCTAGGGCTCAATACCTGTAAAGGGTAGCAGAGGGGTTGAAGCCCCTGTAGGTGACATTTTCACTAGGTTGACTCTAAGCTCTACGAGTTGACCTCTGCTGGATTGTTTAACCAAAATTGTTCTTCTCCATTAATTTTCATACCCCTGTATGAATGGTTTGATTGATATTATAAGATGAGTATGTTCGTTTATTTGATATCATGGATAATATGCATAATTGGCATATTTTTTTGACAACATGATTAAATTATGCTTGATCAATTTGTATCGTGATTAGAATATATTTAACTTGAATTGAGATGCATGGATAGTGAATATCTTCAATATGATTGGTTTTGGTACAATTGAAATGTCACCGCATGTGCATTGGGAAATGCAACAACGGAGATACGAGATAATTGATAAATGCATTTATTATTAAAATCTCATGCACGATATAGACTTTGGTTGCTCCGCTATACCTCACATTGTTATTGTTATTATTATTGACAATATCGATAATTAAATGCCGGTAGCAGTCTCGTTGACCCCGAGACAATTGGTGATTGAAAACTAGCCTTAATTTGGTCAATTAAGGTTAGATATTGATTGATTGATTGTGGTCACCCTATCAATATTGAATTGAATTGAAAATATTTTGAGCACTCGTGGTATAATTTGAGAATCATAAGGGTCCATTATTGTCATACATTGCATTTGTATACTTGCCTATCATTACATTATATAGTTATTGCTAATAAAAAAGTATATATGATGTACGGGTCACTGGTGATACGGTACCTACGACACATCCCGATTATAATTGAATATCATGACACAGATCTATTTTTTAGTATATAGTGATTCTACACTAGCAACATATCACGATTTTTATATGCCAATTATTTCGGATATAATAATATTTTGACCATGTATTAAATTGTAACATTGCCATTGATATGAATTGAATTGTATATCTTTAATATATATGGCATGAATGATTGGTTATCAAACTATTTCAATGTATGACTATAACATGTATGACATCAATGATTGATTACAACATGAAACATATCGAACCTGTAATTGATAAAATACGAAATGTGATGTGAAATATATCAAATTGTATATCACACAGAATAGCACAATTGTACACCATATCTTGCTCACTGGGCACGTTTGTGTCCATCCCACATTTATTGACATTTTAGTTGTCCATTAAATTGAAAAGATGACGTGGATATTCAAGGGGCAAGACAGATGATGATGTACTAAGTGACAACATGTGAGTCACCTAAGTCTTCAATAAACAAATATATTCTCTATTACATGTTGAAACAAAAGATAATAATAGTTTCCTAATTTTCGATACGTATAGTACATGATATTATAAAGTACTTTGGAAAAAAAAAATGTTCTACATCCTTTCCTAAATTAAAGAAAAATATTGCAGAACAATTTGAGGTCATGACATATATTCTTTATATAATGAACGTGTTTAACATATAAGTCATTTACGCTAAATATAACTTTATGATTTTACTCTCATGTACTATAAGTAATATACGAGACTTTAGAGCTCGGCCTGTTAAAAGCGGGTTTGTTCCGGCCCACGAGTCGGAATTGGGTCGGCTCGTGTGGGAGATGAGTCGGGCCAAGCCGGCTTGTCTCCCACGGAGCAGGCCCAAGTCCGACTCGTGGCCTCATGCCTGTACAAGCAGAATGGGCCGGCTCGTCGGTTCTTTTTTTTTAAATGACAGGTAACGGACTAATGGCTAGTCTGGACTACTAAGTAAATAATACAGTAATACTAAAATAATTGAAAATATAAAAACTTAAACAATTCTACTTTAATCCGGGCTTGAGACCGGCTACATTTAATTTCTTTTCTTGTAGGCGGAGTTAAAATTGTACACGAACAAAATGTTACGTGTACAATTTTTTTTTTTTTTTTTTTTGAAAGAAAGAATTAAAAATACAGAAAAAGAAAAATGTATATATTATTTATAGCATAATTTTAAGGATAAAAATTAATAATACATAATAATTTACTCACCAATACGATTGTTCTCCGAATTTCCTCAGCCAGAATTTCACTTATCCTGTTTTGCAACCTTTTTCTCTGCAAACTGCTAATCATTCAAACACATCAAGGCCTCCAGTATGTCTTCTTTAAGTCTTGACCTATATTCAGATAATACTGTACTGCCTGCACTAAAAGCAGCCTCCGATACTACAGTTGATATCGGAGGTGCTAGTAGATCTCGTGCAATTATATAAACAACTGGGTATTGACGCTTGTTTAGTCTCCACCACTTAAGAATGTCAAAATTATTTTTCTCGTCCTCGTCTAACAGGCTAGAAGATCGTGTGAGAAATACCTAGTTAACTCGCTCGTAATTTCATCTGAACTATTAAGGGTACTAGAAGAACTAGAACCACTGGCTTGTATACTAAAAGTTCACTTCATAGTCATAAGGTAGGAAAGTAAATCACTATTTTGATTTTGTATCACATTAGGGTGGGAGCAGTTCTTTTGACATTTTTTCCTGACCTTTCGGCATTGATCTCGTACATTTGACATAAACATTTTTCTAAATTTGTACATGTCAAGGGAGTCCCAAAAAATAATTTATTTGATATTGCATTTATGGTGTGTTTAGTTCTTTCTAAATTTATTCTAGGGTCCATAATCGTTACTAATGGAAACAAAGTGGGTAGATTTTCCCAATATTTTCTAAACTTAGTCTCCATCGCTACAATGATTTAAGTAAAAATAGGAAATATTTTGTACTTGTTAAAATTATTAGCAACGCAATAAAAATGTTTCAACACTAGATGACTAGTGGGATAATAAACACCGGATAATTTGTTTGTAGTATCGTAAAAGGGTTTCAAAAAAGTTTTAACATGAAATACAAGTTCCCAATCATTAGCCCCTAAATCAAAACTTGAGCCGTGTGAGTGCCGACCGTTGTAATATTCACATATTAAATTCTCGTAACCTTGACAATGTTCAATCATTAAATAAGTTGAGTTCCATCTATGTCTTACATCTGTAACAAATGATCGTGTTGGCATACCATTTTCTGCACAATGTGCATCAAAATTTTGTTTTCTAGAAGGTGCTATCATAATGAAATTGCAATCACGCCTTATTTTTTTCAATTGATTTTTTATAAACATAAGACCATCTTGAACTATTTAATTAAAAATGTGACACACACACAAAGAACATGAAACAAGACTCCATCAAATTCAGGATTCATGTGGTTAGCTAATCTATCTATCACAGCTTTATTGACTGAAGCATTATCTAATGTAAAACTACAAACTTTACTATCGCAGTTAAATTCTCTAGGAATTGCAAGTAGTACATTGAAAATATTTGTTACATTATGTGGGTAATCAATAACTTTAAATGTCATAATTCTTTTGTTCATTAACTAAGTATCATCAATGTAATGACAAGTAACAGTTATGTAACCTCTATGATTATTGTCATTTCACAAGTCCGATGTAAATGTTAAGTTACCATTATATTTATTTAAAGCATCTATAAACTTTGTTTTCTCTCGAAATATTTAGTAATGCAATCAGCTCGTAAAATATTTCTAGAAACGGGTTTGTACCTGGGTTGGAGATACTTTTGAATGAAATCCGTGAATTGTGAACTTTCAACAATTAAAAGCAGGAACTCACCACTCGATACGAACATGATCATCCTTTCTCGACGACCTAGATCTTGGTTGAAGACCCAATTGGTTAAACTCGATTGACCAATCTGTAAAGTTGATTGGTTTGCTTCAACTGAGCCAGGTTTTCGACATCATTTACAGTGTCTATTGAGGTGTGTTGTACCCCCATCCTTCTTCCGAGAGAAAAGTCTGCTGCAAGTTTTACATTGTGGTTTAAATACTGATTTCTCATCAGCGTCTTTAGCCGTTGTTTCAATCAAATTGAAAAAAGTCCAGCAGTTTGATTTTTTCGTCCTTTTAGGATCTCTGTAGGAGCCTGCCGTCGTGCTAGCGGAGCCAGATCCATATGCAGTAGTGACATCTTCATCAACAATGTCATCCAAATTAAGAGGAGTTCTAGTATCTATATCTTCGATCTCATTTTCCAAATCCACCAAAATGTCAGGAATTGGAATATCGTTGAGACCGGAAAATTTATCAACAAATTGGCTAGAAGAATAACCATGGGATTGTGAATGTGCCATTAGAAATAATAGATTTGAAAATTTATGGATGGAAATGAAATATGGAACTTGAGACAATATTGTATGTGAAATAATGAAATTTTATAGTACTAGAAATTAGAATATAACTAGAAGTCGAGAACTAGAAGATTGCAATTGAAATTTGAAACTCGAGAGTTGAGAGTGAGAGTTGAGTTGAGATTGTGAAAAAAAAATACAAACAAGAAGCATTTATAGGTAAAAGGAAAAATAAAATAAAATAAAATAAAAAAACGAGCCAAACGGACAAAGGGTCTTGTAACCGTTTGGCTTGTGGGCTCGTGCTCAAATGAGTCGGTAACGGGCCAACTCCCGAGCCGGCCCGTTTCCAGTCCCTTTTTGGCTCATTTTCTGTTTGTTGGATTAGTTCACGAATCGGTTCACGAATTTCACGAGCCGAACCCGAACTGTTCAACATCCAAATTTTCTATCCGGTCCAAGTCCAAGTCCCTTTTTTCACGAGCCGAGCCGAACTTTTAACGAACCGAATCGACCCGAATTCATGAACTCCCGAACTGTCCAGTCCGTTTGCCACCCCTAGAAGAGATTAACAAAATTATCATGTTAATTAAATTTAAAACGAGATAAGAATGTGTCGACTCAAAGATCTTCAATGATCAACGTTAGAGAAAGTCATTTTACTATCTTCCCTTCGCTCAAGTTTTATTTAATTGAGTTTTTCGACAAGGTTTTAATGTTGCAACATTTATTTTTAATACTCCAATAATAACTGGTGTGTTTTTTTCTTCTGAATTTTGCATTTTTGTCCCATTAAACTTTTATTAAAAAAGATTTTATCGAGACAGATATTGTGCAATGGGTTATTTAAGAATGGGCTTTGTAAATTACATGCTAATTACCAATGTTTAGAGAGTCGCACCGAACCAGCCGTTTCAATCAAGAAAATTGGGAACCGATCGAAAAATCGGTTCGATTTGCCCAAAATAAATCGGGTTTTAAAAATCCGAACCAGAAATGGTTTTTCCCAGTTCAATCCGGAACCGATCTAGGTTTTAAACCCGATTTTCACTTCTTCTTTTTTTTTTTTTTTTTTTGGCTGGAATTATTTTTTGTAGTTGTTTTAAGTTACTTTTGATTGTTTTAAGCTACTTTGAGTATGATTTCATTTTTTAAATAAATAAATGTTGGTTTGTATGCAAAATAACTTGTTTTTTTAAAAAAAAATTTGTGATTTTTTGGAATAATTTTTAATTTTTTTAATTGAAAACGGTTCGACCCCGATTCGACTTGATTGAACCTTCTGACTCTTGATTCATTGTGTTTTTCGGTTCGAACCGATTTTCGATTTTTTAAACACTGCTAAGTACTGAATGATCATTATATCTCTATAACTATATTTATTATGACTATTGTATCCGTTACGACCCTAATTTTTTTTTTTTTTTTTGAAATGTATGACATTGTTCTCAATAAAAATGCATGTTTACATACTGACATCTCTATTTTCTTCTATAGTATATAATAAGTTATAGATTCTTATCAATTTTTTTAGCTAAATAAAAAGGGATTGTAATTATACTTAAAAAAATTTATTATTATTATTATTATTATTATTGCTGAAGGGTTTGTAGTGGACAACGTTATGCTCAACCACTAGTTAGATATGTCAACGTGGCATTGATTAATATGTATGAAATATTACAACTTGGACACTGTTTGGATTATAAATTGATTTATTTATGATTTTGAGGTAAAAAGTAATGGTTAAAAATTGGAAAGAGAAAATGTGTATGATAAAACATAGTTTGAAAAATTTTGTAGTTTATAAATTTGTTTATAAACCAAATAAACTTCTTTATCAAACACTATATTCATTAGGTCAAAATACATCAAAATCACGAAAACTTATTAAGTCAAATCAAATCAAATCTATATCAATTAAAAATCTTATGCAGTTAAATTGATACTAATCCGATATACAGGGTTGATCTAGTGCCCATATGAGCACTAGATATGGCACCCACTCGACAAGTGTCGAGTGGGTATTGGATATGGGTGGATGGGCCCCACTGCCCACTCACCCATAGGGGGAGGGAATAGAAGAGTATGGCCCACAAGTGGGTTTGATAACAAACCCACTTGTGGGTTTTAGATCAATTCCTATCCGATATAACTATCTTTATTTTATAAATGACCAAAAACCATTACCAAATACACTCCAACTATAATTTGAAAGGAAATTGTTACCGAAAATTTCCTAAATCCAACAATGTGATTCTATGTTGTATGCTATTCATATGTTAAGACCACCCAAGAAATTTGCCTTTGAATGGTAGATTTAAAGCTGCATAATCCTATATTAGTTAGTGTTGGAGGAATTCGTGAATAGTGATCCCAAATAAGTAAAATGATGGTTTTGTAAATCCAAGCCGAAAATTGGACAGAGTAACGGCAAGGAAACACAAACAAAAAGAAGAAAAAGAATAAGGACAAAGTCGAGGCAAGAGTTGGACTCTTTGTCCTTAAGTAGAATTTGCCCCGCAACGGTGCCTACGGATTTCGGCAATCGACTCCCAAGATACAACGACTTCACTTGTATTTATAGCACTCCAAAACACAAGTACAACGAACCAACTATAGGCTTACGTACTCCAAGGATGCAATGAAGAAAATCAAAACAAATGAAATGAATTGATTTTGGAGACAAGTGAGGAAGAGAGGTGTTTTTACATATCAAAAAAGTGAGGAATAGGATACCCAAATGGTCCTATATATAGATCATCAAAGGGTGTGGACGAAATGGTTTGAGGCCAAACCATGCACCCTTTCCAAACAATGCACCTTTATGAAAAGGTGCCTCCTGGCCGGACAACCGTGTGGCCGCAAGGTTATAGACAAAATTCTCTTTCGGGGGCGTTGCCCCCGAGCCCCCTCGACCCCCGCGACCTAACCAGGCAGGTCGATCCCCGTTTGTGCGCCCCGAAGCGGCGAAGTGGCAAACAATTTTGCCTAAACAGATTGAGCCGAGCTTTTGAGTATTTGGCCGAAGTCGACACGAAGTCATTTTAATCGATTTTCAATTCTCGATTTATTAACCAATATCCAACAGTTAGGATGAAAACAATGAAGAATCATGCTTTAAGCATTGCTTAAAGATGATTTTAAGTTTTTAACCATCATGAAACCAAGAGTCACATTTTTGTAAATATAAGTTTTAGTCATTTTACGCTGTAAAACACCTATTGATGCGGAACAATTATAAAAAAAAAAATCATGAACTATAAGGCTGTGTTTGATAAAAAATATGGAAAATAGATGGTAGGAAATATTTTCTAGGAATTGATTTGGCTGGAAATTATTTTCTTGGAAAATGTTAATTGAAAGTATTTGATTAGATTAATTTTCCAGGTGAAAAAGTGGGAGATTTTCCAAATTTTGTTGTTTGATTGATATTATTTTTCATGGCAAATAATCAAAATTTAACAAATTTAATAAAAAAAAAAAAATTCTTAATTTTTCACTCATTTGTACTTGATAATAATAATGTTAATTTCTGGGGAAAAAAAAAAAGTCAATTAACAATAATAAAAATGATCAAACGTGACGCAAAAGAATTTTCCACCTTAGCTGAAAAATATTTTATCAACAAATAGGTAAGAAAATATTTTCAAGGCAAATGAGGTAATTGTGCTTTAAATGGTTGTACCTAAGAAAATATTTTTCAATGCAAATTTTTCCAACCAAACACTCAATAAATGCAAAAAGTGAAAAATATTTTCCGTGATTTGACATTATCCTGAAAAATAAGGTGATCAAACATAGCCTAATTGTAAAAGAGGAGAAATAAGGAGGTCATACGAAAACACACGTAACTTTGAGCTCAAATGTTGAATTTATATTAATAAATAATCTATATCTTTTTTATCAGATCAAAATTTTAAGTAAAGTAGTTCAAAGACACTTATAATTTAATTCAACTTATTAATTTATTTCCTTATCCTATTTGGCTGTACTTGTTAATTTAATTTTATGGTTGTTACATTTGGTTGCCAACTCTTGGGGCCATTTCGGCGTTTCAAAAGAAATCAGGGACATTTCTACAAAAAAAAAAAAAAAACTCAAAGCCAAAGGCTGCTGATTGAAATAAATATCTCCGGTTCTTGAAAAAACCAGAAAATCGAATTCCTACCTAAACACTTTACTACATCGAGCCCATTTCTCCACGTATCATCTTTTTTCCTCATCAGTCATCGGAGTGAAGGTAGTAACGTTTTAAAATTATTTATATTTAATTTAAAAAGCAAGTAGATTAACTGAATAATTTATTAATTCTTCAGTTAACTCCACTTTCCTGATTTTTAATTTTATACTACCCATGTTCAACTGTAATTTTGTTATTGATCGTTTGAATTTGAAACGCTGGTAAGTATTCTTCTGTAGTTGAATTATAAATTAATATATTAAAGAGGTAAGTATTATTTTGATGCTTTGTTTAATTTCTGGTCTTGGAATATTGTGGAAACTGGAAGTAATAAAATTTATTGGAACATGTAATTTATCAAGTATTTAATTATTTATTTATTATTTATATTTATATTTACATTTATATTTATATTTTATTTTATTTTATTTATTTATTTATTTTAAAATTGTAAGGAAATTAAGGAATGTAATGAAATACGTCCAAGTGCATTGTAAATTGGATTGTACTATAGAACAAATTATTTTAGTGAGTGAGAAAATTTTAACGGAAGCTTTTCCATTATGTTTTCCATTTCATTTCATGTAGAATTGCTTGATTAAGATTATTCACCAGATTTAACCAATTAGATTGAATCAAATCAGCTATAAATTTGAAATACATTATTTTGTTATTCCAGTTTCGTTTGGTAACTGGTTTATAAATTAATTTATTTAAGTTTTCGAGGTATAAAGTAGTGGTTGTAAATTGGAGAGAAAAAACATGTAAGGTTAAAAAGTGATTTGAAAATTTGTGTGTTTATAAATTGGTTTATAAATAAGTTTATTTGGTTCAAAGCAGCTACTTTTACACGTTATTGCATTTTGTTTTTTGAGATATTGCCAACATGCTAGCCTACTATTTATGAACAAAAGATTGATTCGTAAACAGACCCCCTATAAATCTATTCGATCATTAATCAATTAGTCTACGACCTCAGGAAACTTTGCTGATCTAACTTCAGATTTGGGATCCTTCGTTTTATGGGTTGAAATATGTTTGATGTATTTGTAATCAGTAATAGAATGTGCTGGAAATATGATTTTTCTGCTCAACAGAGATGAGTCCCAGCGGTTACACTGTAGAAGTTACAAGCCTATCTCCAAATGCGACTGAAAAGAATGTCCATGATTTCTTTGCTTTCTGTGGTGCGATTGAACACATTGATATTATCAGGTATTGTCACTTGTACTATGACTGCATTACATATATCTTCATTATTGTTAAAGAACGTCACTTTTTCTCCCCCTCCTTCGAAGCCACCGTCACCACTGTAGGGGCTGAAAGAAGGAAAAGATGGGTAGAGTAATCTCTACACAATCTTTTGCTTCTTTGATGAATTTTAGGTTTGTATGGAATGGAAAATGTTTTTACGTGAAGTTTCCTCTTTTTTTCATTATTATGTATTAGATATTCTAGGATCCAAAATTTTCTATGATATGAAATAGTCATAGAAGGAACAGTTCCAGATTGGCATTCACAGTTCTTCTTTGGGAATTGGGATTGCAATTTTATTCTCAAGGATTCATTTGAATATAGATTCTCAACGTGCATGAGGGAAGATTGAGTGGTTTATCACATTATTAGTATTTTGTAGTATTACTTGACCATTTCTGTGCGTAGATTATATCTCCGTACCATATGTTTTGGGAATTATAACTGCTATATGTTTTGGCAGGAATGCTGTGTCATTCTAAATTGATGATTTTGTTGTTTACCTGTTGTTGAAGTATCATTATTCCTAATTAGAGTGATATTTGTTGCTGTTGAAATCAAACAGAGCTGGTGAATATGCTTCTACGGCATATGTGACATTCAAAAATGCACATGCTCTGGAAACTGCAGTCCTGCTCAACGTAAGTGCTGTTCTTTTAAAAAAAAATTGTGACACTCACTGTTTGTGGTCATCTATGAACTTTCTATGAATTTGATACTCGCGTTGTATGGATTTGTTATCTAATTAGGGAGCTACGATTGTCGATCAACCTGTTTGCGTAACTCCTTGGGGTAATTATGGAGATGACTACAACATTTGGACTCGATCTTCATGGAAGATTGAAGATGAAAGTGGTTCAAGTGTACGCATCCTATCAATTTTTGTTCACTTGGGAGATTAGTTTACATTTGAAATTGTAAACATGTTCCCTTTCGCACTTTCTTTAATGAAACTAATTCATTACCACTTTAGCAGTACAATCAAGGACCACGGCCGTTAGGCCCTTCTGCCGGGGAAGCTGTGAATGTGAGTCAAGATGTAGTCAAAACAATGTTAGCTAAAGGATATGTACTAGGAAAAGGTGCATTGGGGAAGGCAAAAGCTTTTGATGAATCTAATCAAGTATCTGCAACTGCAATGGCTAAGGCTGCCGAGTTCAGCGACAGAATTGGAGTCACTGATAAGATCTTTACGGGGATTGAAACCGTTAGATCCGTGGACCAGAGATATCATATTTCAGACACGACTAAATCAGCTGCGACGGCTGCTGGGAGAACCGCTTTTTCTGCAGCAAATGCAGTGGTTAATAGTAGTTATTTCGCCAAGGGAGCTCTTTGGATGTCCGGTGCTCTAAGTCGGGCAGCTGAAGCAGCTGCTGATTTGGGTAATCGGGGTGTTAACAAATGAAGATTTTAAATGGACAAATATGCCATCTTGTTTAATATGTTGTTTAGTTTGGTGTGAAAGTATTGGACTCGGACATAACTAAAAAAATATTGAAAATCTTATTTATTCTATCGTCTTCTCATGGTGGATAGACTTGGTATGAGAGTAAACATCCCCTGTTAGGCTGTTACATTCTCCATATGAGCTTTGCTACAAGGACGTGTAGAATTTTTCTCTCCATATACATAAGCCACTTGCTCTCTAGTAGATCCCGATGTCCTACTCCGAGATAGTAACCAGATTAATATTTTAGGATTTGGCATTGAGCAAAGGTTGGGGTTTTTGTTCGATGGGGGTTACAAGGCTCGTTATCGAGAGTCGAGCTTAGTTTGCCCGTGGGGATGGTTTATCTAGTGATAATTTTAGCCCCTCTTTTAACTTCATTATTTGAGTAGGTAGTTATATTCACATAACGGTTTCTAATATATCTGCACCACGTTTTAGTTACAAGAAAGATTTTCAACATTTGCTCATTTTTGTTCTTATATTCTCAATTTTTTTTTCCAACAGATTATTATTTTTAGGACCATGATACAAACAAAATAAATGACAAAATGAACGACACATCCTTCACATGGAGGGAAATCACATGTAGGTGAGTCCCCTTTCATGTGAGAGGTGTGCCGTCTATTTTGTAATTCATTTTGTGAGGAATTATCCTTATTTTTAACCATCTGTTAACTATCATATTTTTTTTTTCTAATTACATTTTGTATCAAATTATTCTGCTATTGTGGTGCGTTGGAAAGTGGAGCAAATGTTTTTTTTTTTTTGAACTTTTGTATTAGTTATTCATTTCCACTATTCAAAAAAGTGTGAGATAAAATTAGTCTTTTAAGACTTCATAATAAATATTTTGGACAAAAATCGACTATATAGACAAGATACGAAAATTAATAAATGGTTGATGATAAAAAATAAAAATAAAAATTATAAAAATACTTGGGAATGTAAGTTTAAAAATAAGAAAAGTTTAGAGATATTAATTCCAATTAAGATGTAGTGTAGTTAACAAAAATTGTGATGTCAATATCTTTACCCTTTTGAGAATTGATTTTATAAAGTGAGTTTTTTAAGAATGTGTAATGAAAATTTTTAGATTTATATTTAAAATAATTTTTCAAAAGAATATGTGTTTAAAAATGAATTTGAGTAAAAATGAAATTTTTGAAGAAGGATGCTTAAACATGGGCTAAGAGTTGATGATCCTCATTAGACGCATATTTGTAGTAATTTAGTTGCTTATTACATTAACCATATACATTAGAGATATAATGTTCACCGTGGGCATGCTAACATTGTATCGACATATACTTATTTTTGAGACACATATCAGTATTATGCCCACAAGGAACATCACAATGAACATCATAACATATGCCCTAACTCACATTATAATGTAATCACTTATTGGCAGGCTGAAAGATAATTAGTAGCTAATAGTAGGCACATTTTTAGCTTGTGTCGGTCGTGTCAGCCTTGGTTTGTCGCTTGGGAAAATTTCATGTCTGGCTATGGGTCACTCCTTTATCAGGTTAGTCTACGTGCACGATGCATCAATAATTTTTTTGGTTAATTTTGTGTTAAATATTTTCAGTTGAGTTAGACATGTTATATAAACATACCTCGAGAGTTGGAGACGAAATTAACTTGAAAAATATGAAGAATCATGAACAAATGCACATCAAAGTATTAAGTAAGCATCATTCTTGAAATCTAGAATTGATGTAGAAACACAAAAAATTATGCCACGAAAAATACAATCGAGATGTTTTGATGCAAATAGCTTTTGCGAAATTAATTCAAGCATTTAACCGAGTACATTCGAAGCACATTGAAAACTCAGAAGTATTAAGTAAGCATCATTCTTGAAATCTAGAATGGATGTAGAAACACAAAAAATTATGAAGAATCATGAACAAATGCACATCAAAGTATTAAGTAAGCATCATTCTTGAAATCTAGAATGGATGTAGAAACACAAAAAATTATGCCACGAAAAATACAATCGAGATGTTTTGATGCAAATAGCTTTTGCGAAATTAATTCAAGCATTTAACCGAGTACATTCGAAGCACATTGAAAACTTAGAAGAGGAACAAGAAACAATGAAAATGAGTATATTTGATGGTGGAAGTAATATCTCAATTTATCACAATAATATCGATGTTCTCACATGTTTTTTTTCTTGTTGTTTATGATCAATATAATTAACGTCTTATATATAGTAATTGATTCACCATAAACGAAAATACACTACACTTGAACAAAAGGGCACCTTTTGGTGCCAAAACAATCACTTTGGCACCAAAAAGTGCCTCTCGGAATACACCTTGCGATCACAAGGCACATTGAGAAAACAGTTTGCCTAAAAGGGGTTCCTTGCAATCGCAACACAGTATTGCCTTGCGATCACAAGGACTAAGTTCTAACCGATTTTCTCATGTTTTATCTCTTTTTCAATCCCTCATCGAACTGATTTAATTAAGTACTTTCATCCAGCATTTTAACAAGTATTTGAACAACATAATTGGAACAAATTTCCAACAATCCCCCACTTGTTCAAATATCTTCATCAAATCATTTTATAACATGTTAAGCATAAAATAAAATGTATCTTTTAATTTGAACCTTACCTTAGTGTAAACATCGCAAAGTATTATCGAAATTCCAGGTAGCAGTGGCTTTGAACCCGTTATTCCATGTGACAATACTGACAACGTCATACACACAACATTCAAGTCTTTTGTTCCACTCGAGTTTTAATTTTAGCACTATTATGACCTTGCGCTCATCCAATTCATGAACTTTTAAGAGAGAAAACTCCTACTCTATTGAAGCACCACCACCTCGAAGTTCATATATGTTAAGTTCTTCTAGTATCTTTGTTACATTTACAGATATTTATTGTATTGAACTTTATTAAGAGTTTTAAACCCATCCCTCCAACTGTGATAATCAGCACTTCTAGTCTAGAATGATGTATGGTTTAGAAAAGTGTTGAAATCATCCACTTATCGAATGACTTGTTGTTACCCTTTGAACCTGAGTATACATGTTAGTATAGTCATCAAGTTGGGTTGCCGTCATTTGTGAATCTTTTTATAATGGAGTTTTACCCATTCTACTTGATTATGTTCTTATGATTTTCCACAAGATATTAAGTCAGGTTTTAACTAAACTTTTCACAAGTTATTGAATCACTCTTTGATTCAATTTTATATGTTTATGTCTAGACTTATTTTGAATATTTATATGTGATCACTTCATAGTTATTTGACAACACTTGTCAAATTTTGTCACAATATTTGTAGTCTTTTTGTGCACTTTATGGACTTCAAAATATTACTTAAACTTTATTTAAAGTTTAATTGTACTACCCCCATACTTTCAGGGTAGGCTTAAAATTATTCTTTCACTCAATGAAATAATCTAACTTTATATCACAATTTATTTACTCGATAAAAGAAATTGTTTTCGCAATTCTTTCACTCAATTGAAAGAAATAGAATATTAATTCTATGAACACGATGTTTTCTAACAATATTTTAATTGTCTTATCAATGAGTATAATAAATATTTTTCAATTTGTTTCAATATTACCCCCCCCCCCACCCCACCCCACATTTTGGGATAAATGTCAAACATCTCAATTTTTATTTTAGCGAATGATTCTACTTGTGAATCACAATGTTCAACAATAATCCATATTCATTTTTATATTACATATTATTACTCTCTATTTGTAATAATATTTTTTCATACTTGATATCAACAGATGATATTACCATATCATCTCATACATTTTATAAATAATATGAGGATAATAATCACAATTGATCATACACAATGGTTCAATAATTTCTCAATTTCCTTTACTCAATTGAAAGAACGCATTCTTCTAAATTTAGATGGTTGAAAGTGGTCAAACCATTTTTTGATTTTATTATCAAAGTTATGTAAAAAATTCTCATTGATCACTTCTAATATAACCATTGCAATAATCACACAAGAAGCATTTATATAATGCATAATGTTATTAATGAGCACAAGCATAAATAGGACATGGAACCAATCTCATTAAAATCAATCGCATGTTTTGGTTAAGGTTTGGATAAGATTTCTTAGTGGTGTCCAATTGTAGTTCCCCTTATCTCTTATCTTAGTGGTTCTTTGTGGTTTTCTCTTTTCTTAGTGGTTAAGAGAGTGGTTTTACAATTGGTGTAAAACAAAAAAGATGGAGTTAATTCTTAGTGAAATCCTATTGTTGTTTGGTAGGGTGTAGGTTTGCCTTTAAGAATTTTTTTGTGTTCTTGATATCAATCTTGTAATGGATGAACTTCTTGATGTGCATAGTGGAATTTGAGTGTAAACCAAATTTAATGGATTGCTCAATGGGGAGTACGTGATTCTTGAATTACCGAACCTCTGGGGTCTACGGACCGAAAAATCTTGGAGTTCTTGCATTTACATTCTGATTATTGTGTTCTATTGTTTAAACCAATCCAATAGTGATATCAAAGCCTTGTGACTTGAATCTAAAGCCTTTTGTTGAGATCAAGAATTCGTTGAATTTTTTAGATTGGAATTATCAATTACAAAATCTAATTCAGAACCAAGAAAGCAGGAGGCTATAGTCTAATAGAGGTAGCCAAGAAATGGCTTCTTGTATCAACCGGCCGTGATTAAAAAATTCAAAAGGGGGAAGTGCAATTAACTGGCCGGATAAAAAAGGGGATAAAAAAAAAATGCCAAAATGGGAATGTTGCTCAAAGGGTGAAATCAAAAGAATTGATTTCGAAAATTTTTTCTACTTTCCACTTGGGGAAAGTAGAAGGAACTGGCAGGAATCAAGCATTCCAAGAAGAAAGGAGCTGAGGCCGTTGAAAGAAGATTTTTTCAAAGTTTCAATTGCCAGGGTCCTTGTATTAACAAAAAGGTTTGACATATCAGTGAAAATTCTACAGCATGCAGGAGTTGCAGTCCTCGTTTTTTTCCGGAGAAGTACTGATCGAAATTCACAACCCATTTTTTACCGTCAACATCTCCGGAAGACCTTCATATAGACGTTTACTCTCGAGCTCGGCGTCAAGAATGATAGATTCCAGTGCGGCAGTCGACAATTTGGCCAAAAAATGAGTGTTGATAGAAACTTAAAAATTCAAATTCCGGCTAGATAAAATCTCTATCAACAAATGGATTTCAAATATGAGTCCACGAGGCCGAGGTACATCTTGTACATTTTCTTGGGATTCTTTGGGAGTATCTCCGACGACAGGGATGGCGACGGTCTGGCGAAACTCCAGCAAGCAATTTTGGACAGTTTGTTCTACACGACGTGCTGAGTTCAATTCCGCAATCTGTTTTGCAAGATTCAAAGCGCATATATATGAATCGCATTCTTTGCTATATGATATTCCTAAACCTTAACTTTTTCATGCTTTACGGATTAGTTACCTTGCAGGTAACAACATGTTTAGGTGTGTAGGAGCAAGATGATATTAAATTGGTTGCTCAAATTAACTATCGGTGCATTCTAGTTCGTAGCAAGGTGGAAAATATTGGAAATGTGCTATTCACTTTCAAGGGTCAAAACACGTTTTTAGCACTTTTGGCCTAAAATTGTATTTGACCCACATTACTTAGGCACTTCTCTATATATACACTCCTTGCATTTGTTATCCATGGGATAAGAGGATAGGATTGGTGGGAGACAAGAAAATGTGAAGGAGGCATCCCATTTCTCTCCAACACAATAGATTTGGATTCTCCTCTTCTTTGAAACTCTCCATCTTTTGTTTTGGATCAATCTTTGTGGAACCTTGGGCGATAATCTTAGTGTGTATCATCGGGCTTTGTGGATACATTCAGAGGGTTCTTTGTGGTGTATTTTCTCTCAATTTGTGGGGCATTTTTTGGTTAAGGGTTTGGACAAGATTTCTCAGTGATGACTAATTGTAGTTCCCCTTATCTCTTATCTTAGTGGTTCTTCGTGGTTTTCTCTTTTCTTAGTGGTTAAAAGAGTGGTTTTAAAATTGGTGTAAAACATAGAAGATTGAGTTAATTCTCAGTTAAATCCGATTGTTGTTTGGTAGGGTGTAGGATTCGCCTTTAGGAATTTTTAATGTTCTTGGTGATCTTAATTGGAATGCAATGAAATTCTTGATGTGCTTAGTGGAATTTGAGCATAAATCCAAGTTTGATGGATTGCTCAACGAGAGAGTAGGTGATTATTGAATTACCGAATCTCTGGAGTCTTTAGACCAAAAGATCTTGGTGTTCTTGCATTTACATTTTTATTATTTCGTTCTATTGTTCAAATCGATCCAACAACATGTACTCACAATAATATGAGAATTAAAATATTTTAATTAATATTTATGCACCTCTATGTACTCAAAACAAATATTTATAACAAATATTTCACATAAATATTTTATATGCAAAACAATAATCACATTTCCTACAAGAGATAAATCCTCTAATTAATCGCATTATAATTATATGCACGATAATATTCTTGAAAAATAATTAATGAAAGTAGTTTCATTTACACAATATTTGTGTCATATAATCATCTTATATCAACTCCAAATAAAGCAAATAGAAATTACATGATTCAACACTTATATCATGCTTCTACAAAAGCAAGTTCATGAAGATTCACACCTTTTGTTCTCCAAAAATATATTTGAAGTTTCATAATTCATGTTCTCAACATAAATTCCTACTCCATAGGATAATGTACTTTTAGATTGTTATATAAACATACCTCGAGAGTTGGAGACAAAATTAACTTAAACAATATGAAGAATTGTGAACCAATTCACATCAAAGTATTAAGCAAGCATCATACTTGAAATCTTGAATGTATGTAGAAACACCAAAAATTATGCCACAAAGAAAGCCTCGAACACGATTGATATTGTTGTTCTAAAAGTACATTTGCCCCCTCTCGAGCGATATGCTTAAAGGTTTGATGCAAATGGTTTTAGCGGATTTAATTCAAGCCTTCAACCGAATATATTCAAAGCAAAACAAAAACTTAGAAGAGGAACAAGAAACAATGAAAATGAATATATTTGATGGTAGAAGTGATCTCTCAATTTATCACAATAATATGGATGTTCTCACTTGTTTTCTCTTGTTGTTTATGATCAGCATAACATCTTCTATATAGTAATTGATCAATCATATACGAAAGTAAACAATTATCAAACACTTGTTTTCTCTTGTTGTTTATGATCAACATAATAAAATGCTCCATTTTTATTATTAAAAAAAAAATAAAAAATTACTAAATACAATTATCAAACAAATGCTTACTATATATTACTAGTAGTAAGCAGATGCGTTGTACGTCTTACGTATTAATATTTATACTATTTTTTGAAAGATGTTTGGGTAATAGAAATCATTAAAAGAAAAAATAAAAATGTTTAAATGTTTTACATAAATAATTCCTTTTTGAATTTCGGTATATAATGTAAAAATGTTGAATAGACCGAAATGTAATATTTTGGTTACAATAGCACTTTTATGGTTCAAAATATTTCAAACCCATATATAAGAATTCAGATTTCAATTTAGAGAAAAGCTACTATAAGACATCCACAAAATATTGTAAAATATGGATAATGTTTCAAAATTCAGATTCCAAATTATGAAAGTTCGAGAGTGAGATTTGAACTTGGTAAAAGTCATTTGCAAGTTGTTCATCATCAAACACTTGGTTTGATGGGCGCGCGATTTCGGATATGGTGATGCAAGGGATGCAAACACAGAAGTTCGCGAAAGGGGGCAAGAAAAAAAAGCCAAACAAAAAATGAGGTACTGAAAATGAGGTAGTTAATGTATTAATAAGAACTGAAGATTCAATAAAAAAAATTCAAAATCGATTTCTTGAAAAAGATGTAGTTAACGTATACTTTAAAATAAATAAGCTACTATAAAAGCTTAAAACGGTCTGAAGTAGGAGTAGATATAATTAAGAAATACTAGAGGTGACCAAAGTGGTAAATTAAGTGATAGTGGTCATATCCCAACAATTATACATGAGACCATAAGATAAACAAAAGTCATTCAAATAAAGTCAATTTCGCTCTGACTTTAACTTACAATAACCAATAAAGCCCACTCATAAACCATTCAGGTGTGAAGATCATGTTTTAAAATATTTCAAACACACACATAAGAATTCAGATTCCAAAGAGAGGAAAGCTACAAAAGGCATCCATAGTAAAAACTGAAAAAATATGGACAATGTTTCAAAATAATTCAAGCAACACATAAAAATTCAGATTCCAAACAAAGATTCCAAAAAAATAAAGTACAAAATAGAGAGATTTGGACCTGATATAAGTCATTTGAGGGTGTTCATCATCCAAAAGTACTTAGTTTGATGGTGATGATGAGATATCAACGACAATTTCGGATGTGGTGTCTCAAGGGATGCCAACGCAAAAGAGGCGTTCATGAAGAACAAAATGTCCAACAACAAATGAGGTAATTAATGCATTAATAATAAATGAAACCTCAATAAAAAAAATGTTCAATATCGATTTCCTAAAAACGATGTAATTAACATACACTTTTGTGGAGCACAAGATTTCCTGAAAAAAAATTCATTTTTCATATATTACATAAACATGTCGCGAAAGTTAATTGGAGTCAGGTGCATAGTGATAAGTTTATTTTATGTACTTATTTCTATCATAAAAATATGATTTTATGTGTTTGTTTGAAATATTTTCTATTCATTTTGTTATTATCTATTTATATTTCAGAAATAATCCCAAAGTCATGAACGCAAAGGAATTGGAGCAAAAATCGAGTCAATTAGATGATAAAAGTACTAAAGTATGCAAATCAAGAGTTGATGAAGTTAATGAAGGTGCCAATTGGAAGAAAAATCGAAGAAAGAGCCAAATTGAAAGAAATTAGAAGTTCAAGGACTAAAGTATACAAATCAAATCAAGAAGGACCAAATTGCAAATACTCAATGATTGAGTCGGACCATGATACCATACTTGAAGATTTCTAGGAGTCAATTATATTCAATTAGGATTCAAAAAGGAATAAAATGTGATAAGAATATTACCATAAATTGATTTCAATCACACAAGATTGTCGGGCAAATTTTTAGAAATATATTGAGACCTAATTATGGGGTAGCGAACGTTCGAATTTGGAAGATCCTATTTCAAGAAAAATTGTATATATTTTAATTTATTTTTCTAACGCACTTTAAATCACCTCAATCGGATAAGGGAATAGAAAAATATGATCAAAACACTGAACGCCAAAAAAATCTCATGCGAATGTAATTTTCCTTGTTTGGTTGGAACTCTTTTGAAAACCAATTTGGACATGATTTTCTGCCACTTTTCGACTTCTACAAATAATGAAAAGCATAAACACATTGGAGGGGTTCCCAACATGTTAATTACATGCCAAAACACTGTCCAATTGGTGAGGAATCCATGTAAAGTCGAAGGCACAATTGAAGATCAACGATCAAGAACATGAATAGGGTGATATCTATCCATTCTTCTTGTGAATTATTTTCAATTGTGTATCTAGGTTAGGGTTTTAATATTAGAATTGTGATGAAGCATTAATTTTCGGATTTTATGTATTACTTTATCATTTAATTTATTTAATGCAAGGGTTTGAGCAATTGATTTATACTTTTATTATCATATGATTATTTGGCCAATTATTATATGATTGTTGTGATATTTTTCTAAGTTCGAAAGATTAGTAATTCATTAGGAAAACTTCAATTGTTACAAATTCCAATAGGGGATATAAATATACTCCTATACTTTGTGTTATCTACAAGAAATGTTCACAAATCTTTTAATGCTTTTCTATACATTCACATCCGGCATAGAAATATAGTCGGGTATGTGTAGGAAAATGTACTAATTCCTGTCCGAAATGGAGTTTTAACAATATTAGGAATATGTATTTTCTAAACCCCGTGAATTATCGTTACTCTTGAAGTAATACATAATTGATGGAATTAATGTGGATTCTCAATTCTAGCATGTTTCTTTCATAGTTTTCACAAAACAAACTTTCATTGTTTTCTTAGTTTAATCTCTAGTTTAATTTTTTAAACAAAAATCCTCAAATCATAGCTTTTCTAGTTTTCGTTAAGGTTCGTAGTCTAAAATACTATTTACTCAATCTTTGTGGGTATAATATCCAGGCTTATTGTCCACTTTATTACTTGTGCGATCCGTACACTTGCGGTTAGCAAACAAGTTTTTGGGACCGTTACAGGGGATTGTAGTTTAAATTTACTTTTAGATTACTTTCACTAATTCGGACTTTTATTTGCTTTATTTTTATTTTTCATTTTTATTTTGACTTTTGGTTACCCACCACAATTCAAAATCTCTTTATGTTAGGTCATCTGTCGAGATATGTTTGATTCTACCATTGGCTTGCAATGAACAATTTCTACCTAGATTATGAAGACATGCTTGGAGAATATCCAAGTTGTGAATTTTGTTACAAAATTCATTGTAATGGAAATTGTTTGCTTCCGGATAATAGTTTGATCACACAGAAACTTTTAGTGTTTAGTGAATACTTGAAATGCCGACAACAAGCAATCGACACGTTGATTGCAAGTCACGTGCTCTTTAATGAGTGTGTACCGAACGATTGGAATGAGGACATCACTCTACTGAGAGATGGTCCTCCACTATGGAGTGAAAGGGTAATTGCGAAATACTATCTGAAGCTAGCCAAGTTGAGGAAGGACCGGCCATTCAATCCAAGGATGAGTCGACTATTGAAGAAACTAGTGAAGAAAATGAAAAATCAATCACGATGGAGCTGAATAAAGATGTGGCTATCAGTGAGGAAAAAATCAACTTTCATTGTTTTAACATTGTTGATAGCCAAGAAATTGATTTTGTGGTTAAACCTGATGAGGAGATGGAAGACTTCAAAGTTGAATTTGGATGAAAAGGACAAGTTCTATAATATGGAGAGAGGAAATTTCAAGTTTTGGAGAGTAAATGAGTGGAACAAAGACAAAGAAAGAAGATGGGTAAGGCATCAAAAGCTTTCTTTAGGTTCCCTTGAATCAGTTATCATAAAGTCTAGCTCTAAACTATAAATGAAGCACTTGTTGGGAGGCAACTCAACTTCTCAAACTCTTTTCTTTATTTGTTTTATTTATTTCTTTATAACTGTTTGGTTGCTTGACATTGCATTTTAGGAGTACTAGTATGTTTAGAATGCATGCATTGAGTTGTTATGTACTTTAAGTAATTTTATTGTTCTATTTTGCATGTTTTAACATTAGGAGTAATGTTTTAGTTTTCATTGAATTCTTACTTGTTTTGTTGTTTAACATCACAATCTTCAACATGAGAACCTAGCTTCAAATTGACTCAATTTCATTTCTTGCATCACAACAAAACTCAATTACAAGGTATGACTTTTACACAATTTCACAAAATCATGCATAATCTTGGTGTTTTTCAATTTTATGTGAAATGTGAATCATGGATAAATGGAGATTGGCTCAGATTAGTTGATTGGAGTATTGAGTTGTGAGTATTTAGGTGGAATTTTTTTGCTCAATTCAAGTCTCCCAATTTATATTTTCCTTTGAATTCTTCACATGTATGCTAGGTGTTTGATGAAATGCCACAATGAATGTTTTGTTGAGTTTTTGTAAATCTTTTTGGATGATCACCTTCACCACATGTTATACATCATTTATGCATCATTCATTCATATTTTACATTGATTTAAGGCATATAATTCAACTTGAAAATCATTGCACTGCATAACACCTCATTGCAAAGTCATTGCAGGCACCATTGCACCACAACACCCGATTTCAGCTTCACTGCACAGATGAACTCCAAATGTGATGAATTTTTGATATGTTGTAGTCCAATTTATGTACTTTCATATGCCCATGGCATGTCTAAGGAAATTTTCACTTTTTCGAGGCGATGTCAAAGGCTGAATATCAGTGGTCGACCATTTTTCAAAAATTTAAGAATTTTTCTAAGTCCTAGTTTGGGTGTGCTGTGTTGATTTGCTTCAGTCCTATGTGATAATTAAGCTTAGAATGACAATTATTTCTTATTTCCAAGGAATATATCATCATGGGACACCTTTAGCAAAACATGGAAAGAAAGAAAAGCGTCATTTCATCCAACAAGCATTGAATTTCGAGCTTTAAAATGGGAATATCATCTCTCCAAGCTCGGGAAGTACCTAACCTCTCTTTGTTATTTTGTATTTATTTGATTTATGTTTTTGAAGTACATTGAGGACAATGTACATTTCTAGTTTGGGGGATGAGAATCTCATTCATTTGCTTTTATATACACATTCATTCAGTTTTGGGGTAGAAAATTCATAAGAATTTGAAAAATTTTGTTGACTAGTTTATTGCTTATGATATGATATGATTTGAATTGAATTTTGTGTTTTAGCTAGAAAATTGGCAACATGTGAACTTAATTTTTCTTAACATTCATCCATGTAAGACTTTATCAAAATTTGAGCACATAGCCACTGTCGAATAATAACTTGTGTAGGAGGATGCTTAATACATGTGCGGTAAACTTATGCAAATTGAACATAGGAGACTAAAAAATCCCAAACCTTAAGAATTTAGATCCCGACCTAAAATGTAGAACCAAACTGAAGCAGTTTGGGGTGGAAAGGCTAGTATGAGTAGGCATTGATGTATTGAGGGTCTGAAGTTCTTGGTTCTGCATCTTTGGTTAAGGAGGTTTTAATCAACAAGTATAAACCGGCAATAGCATAAAAATAGAAAAATGTTAATAGTCTTATTCTACTCTTCAAATGTCTTTTTGACTCGAGAAAGTAACATTGTAAGGGTGTTGAAATCTAGTATCCTAAACTCAATTGAGTTGGGAGCTATTAGCCCAAAGCTCGTTACAGGGGTCAATTAGAAAGCAAGTAAGGAGAGTGGACTTACACATAGGACGCTAAAATATCTTTAACTTTTCTTTCGCTGCCTTTATGATTCGGGTAATTAAGTCTGAGGGGTTCTCTGAACCTGGTGCCCTAAAGTCGTCTAGCTTGGAAGTCACCAACCTAAAGCTTGCTACAGGGGTCATATAGAAAGCAAGTAAGAAATGTTCTGCACAATGATGGTAAAAGACATGGATATAAAAAGAAAAAACTTGTCCAAATAAAAAAGAGGGATAAAATGCACGGTACAAGCCTGTTAAATTTAGATTTCTAACGCTGGAGTGTGAGATTGGAGTTACTTTTGGTCTGTTGGTCATACTTGTTAAATCCTAAATGCCTTGTGTGGAAAAAATACAATATATATATATGTTTAGAAATCACATTAATAGAAAAGACCTCAGCACATGAGAGAAAAGCAGTAAGGTTGTGATCATCCATGAAAACTGCAAGGAAAAATCAAAAGAAAAGAATTGTTTGACCACATGTGATCTGGGCTTAATTATGCATAATCCACCACAAAGTGTTAAGTGTATTTTTACTTGAGTTGCATTTTATTTTTGTTTATTCACACAGGCACAATGAAGTCGAGCATCAGATGAATGAATATATTTTATATTGTTCATATTTCTTTCTTAAAGTGCATTGTCAATTTGGATTATTGAAATTCATGGTAAATAAGTTGACAAAAAAAATATTTTGTTATTTGCATTTTTACTTTATAGCTTATTTTTATTTTTATTCGAGGACGAACAATAGTTCTAGTTTGGGGGTGTAGATAAGTATATTTTATGCACTTATTTCTATCCTAAAAATAAGATTTTATGTGTTTGTTTGAGAATATTTTCTATTCATTTTGTTATTATTTGTTTATATTTCAGAAATAATCTCAAAGTCATAAATGCAAAGGAATTTGAGTTAAAATCGAGTCAATTGGATGATAAAGATACTAAAGTGTGCAAATCAAGAGTTGATGAAGTTAATCAAGGTACCAATTGAAAGAAAAATCAAAGAAATAACCAAATTGGAAGAAATTAGAAGTTCAAGGACTAAAGTATACAAATCAAATGAAGAAGGACCAAATTATAAATACTCAATGATTGATTCAGACCATGACACGATACTTGAAGATTGCTAGGAGTTAATTAGATGAAATTAGAGGTCAAAAAGGAATGAAATGTGATAAGAATATTACTATAAACCGATTTTAATTACACAAGATTTTCGGGCAAATTTTTAGTCAGATATTGAGACCTATTTTCAGGGTAGTAAACATTCGAATTTTGAAGATCCTATATAGGAAATATTGTAGCCCTTTAAGTTATATTTCTAATGCAGTTTGAATCGCCTCAATCGGATAAGAGGATAGAAAGATATGATCAAAATATTGAATATTGTGCAGTGACAAAAAGATCTCTCACGAAGGTAACTTTCCTTGTTCTGTTGAAACTCTTTTGGAAGCCAATTTGGACATGATTTTCAGCCACTTTTTGATTTCTACAAATAATGTGCAGAAGAAACACATTAAGGGGTTCCCAACTTATTGATTACATGCCAAAACGATGTCCAATTGGTTAGGAATTCATGCAAAGTCGAAGGCACAATTGAAGATCAATGATCAACAAAATGAATAGGGTGATATCTATCCATTCTTCTTTTGAATTATTTTCAATTATGTATCTAGGTTAGGTTTTTAATGTTAGGATTGTGATGAAGCATTAATTTTCGGATTTTATGTATTACTTTATCGTTTAATTTATTTAGTTCATGGGTTTGAGCAATTGATTTATACTTTTATTATCACATGATTAGTTGGCCAATTATTATATGATTGTTGTGATATTTTTCTAAGTTCAAAAGATTATAAATTATTGGACAAATTTCAATTGCTGCAAGTCTGATATGGGATAGAAATATACCCCTATACTTTGTGTTATCTACAAAAAAAGGTTCCCAAATCTTTTAATGATTTTCTATACTTTCACATTCGACATAGAAATATAGTTGGATTATGTGTAGGTAAATGTTTTAATTCTTGTCCGAAAGAGATTTTTAACAATATTAGGAATATGAATTTTCAAAACCCCGTGAATTATCTTTAGAAACTTGAAGTAATGCATAATTGATGGAATGAATGTGGATTCTCAATTCTAGCATGTTTCTTTCATAGTTTTCACAAAACAAACTTTCATTGTTTTTTAGTTTAATCTCTAGTTTAATTTTTTAAACAAAAATCCTCAAATCAAAGCTTTTCTAGTTTTGGTTAAGTTTCGTAGTCTAAAATACAATTTACTCAATCCCCGTGAGTACGATATCCAAACTCATTGTCCACTTTATTACTTATGCAATCCGTACACTTGCCGTTCATGAACACGCAGTATAAAAACTTACTTTCTAAAATTTGATATTGCATGTATTGATACATTCAAATTAGATTTGAACAAGAAATATTGAATTCAACAAATTCATACTTAAATAGAATAATTAAAGTATTTTACAAATAACTTTCACATAAGCTGTTGATAAGTGTATTTTATATACTTATTTATCTGTCAAAATTAGGATATTATTGTATTTTTTGAATAAATTATACTTTGTTTGTATTTATTTTCATTATTTCAGATTTTTATCCCAAAATTAAGAAAAATGAGGAATTGAAGCAATCACACAACAATTGGATGAAAAAACTCAATTTTGAATGTAATTGGCGATAAAACGAAGACAAGGTTGGTAATGTGAAATTCAGTGAATAGTGTGGTCAAATTTATGATTATTCTTATCAGATTATCTAAGGAGACTACATAATATGAAAAGGATTCCCAAGAGTATAGAATTTGATTATAGACATCTAAACTATAGCCTTTGTTTGACAATTTTTCTTTGTTTATAAATGAGGACTTTTCTATTTTCGAGTTAAAATATGAGGTTGAAAGTTGTGTATGTTAAAAAGTGATTTAAGAAATGTAAGTTGTTTATAAACTTAAATAAATTTTCCAGACATAGATAGTTTCGATATATTGGTCAATACGGAGTTATTAGTCTGTGTTCAGTGACGTATTTTGTGCATGTAATCTGATATTCAATAGTGTTATCAGATTTAGGACTATTCATTAAGATTTTCAGGATCAACTATTATTATGCAATTTCTTTTAGATTACAGTAATTTCAATTCAACCATAAAGACACACTGTAGAGAAGAAAAAATCAAGGCACGAGAAGGGAAAAAAACAGGAAAAAACACTATGAAAGTTGTAGCGTTGCTTGGGTTGTTACTCACAACCCTAATTAGCCTATCTGAAGCAAAAGTAACTGTCGTAATTCAAAACGATATACCTGGTGGAAGAAGTTGGATTCACTGTTATTCCATGCATCATGATCTTGGGTATCATATGCTTGGATCCAACGAAACTTTCACTATGCAATTCAATGTCAACTTTTTTGGAACAACAAAATTTTACTGCATGTTTAAAACATTTTATGGTTTTGGCACGTACGGCGTTTTCACCGACAGAATGTACCACAAGTGTGGGGATTATTGTCTCTGGTCCGTAAAGCCGAAAGGCCCATGTTTGCATTGTACAGAAGGTGATTTATATTGTCAAACATGGAAGGATAGAGGTGATCCACTGCACGTTGCAGGGAGAGCATGACTTTTACAGGGAGGATTAATAAATGTTGTAATCTTGTTCCTATTACGATTCCAGTTTGTTTTACGGGGAGGATTAATAAATGTTGTAATCTTGTTCCTATTACGATTCCAGTTTGTCATTGGTACCAGATTACAGCACTTTGGTTTTCATTGATGAAGTTATTAACGAGAAAAGCGTGTATATTATGGTTAGAGGTGTCAAGACGGACGGGCCGACCAAACCCGTGAAAATCGGCCTGGATTGACCCGGGATCGCGGGCCGACCCGTGATCCGTGCGAGCGGTTCATGGGTCAAGAAAGTGTGAACCGCGAGTTTTTCTGGTCAAACCTTCGCGGGCCGCGGTTACGGGTTAACCCGCTAGCCCGTGAAAAAAAAAAAAACTGTTTTTATTAAATATTATAATATTGAAAATCTGTATTCTTCTACAAACTCTAGTACTAGAACAATTTCTAAAGCTAAGTCTTATTTTTCTCTCTAGTAGTTAAGAAATGTAATGTTCTTTGATGGTAGTAATTAGAAATGCATTTAGCATTTATTTGTTATTTGTTTATATATTATTTAAGTTTGTAAATTTAGAAGTAATTCATGTAACATAAAATATAAATTTAAATTCTATATAAACATTTTATGGTATAAATATGAATTTATCATTTTGTTCATCTCATATTTATAAATTTAACAAAAAATATATATATTATAAATATGAAAAATTCTATATTTTTATTCATACTGGCCAAATCGAAACGAACCGAAACCCACAACCCGCATGGGCTCAACCCAGATGGGCCAGTGGGCGGCCCTGAGTTGTAGTTCGAAATTTGTGGGTCGACCCGGAACCGGCCTGGAACCCGCAGCGGGCGGACTTTTTTTGACACGGACCGTTACCGGGCTCATATGTTGACAGGCCGACCCGGCCCGGACCACCCTGATTGACACCTCTAATTATGGTTACTGAGTCTGTGTAAGAAATCTTAAATGATTTGAAGTGACCTGAAATGTATCCAACCATTGTTCAATAATTCCAATAAATGAATGTGTTTCGTGCAAAGGGAGCCGTTAACAAATTAAAAGGATTCAGACAATGTGTAAGGAACAACAATCTCTCGAGACAAAGTCCCAACGAGGGGTGATTTATTTACGAAGATTACAACAAAAGCAAAGCAAGGCCTCCAAGGGGCGCAAGCATACAAACTAGACTAAGAATTGACAGGAAGAGTGAAGATAAAAGAACATTACATATCTCTATTTGAGAGTTGATCGATTGGTCCCTCTAAAAGCCTAAGTTTCTACTAGCATTTGAATTCTTGATTTTCCGCCTTCATTTTTAACTTGTATGGAATAACTGCTGCTCGTCATGTTGCATAACCGTCTCCCACTTCCTTGCACAACTGATGTTCACTAACTTGTACCCAGTAAGTTCCATGATCTCTTTTAACTGCCCAGAACATGGAAACTATTGATGATTGATCGGATGAAACGTGGGATGAACCCTAAAACCGCTTCTTCAATCCTTATCTAGCTTGATCGCCCAATCGCCCTTGCAATCATCCTATCGTCCAAGCACCTTGGTGGTCGCCCAGTCTCCAGCTCCCTTCACATTGCCCTTCTACCTGTAATGGGCTATCACGTTTTGGGCTTTTTATACTGGCACTCCGAATTGGGTATTTTTGTGTGTCAACATAATGCAATGTTAGAATTCCACATTATCCCACTCCCACATTTATTAAATCTAATTTTTTTCCTAAACTAATTTAGAAGGAACACACAAGTTCTCAAAAAATCGCAGCCAAACTATACAGTTTCCAATGAAACTTAACAACGCAGAGAATCTGCTATTCATTAGCAGTCCTTTTACAAGATTTCACTCAATAAATATACATAGATCTCTCTCAAACTGACTGAACAAAATTAGACCAGAAAAACATAGAAGATGAAGAGAGAAGAAGACAACAGAAGTTTGGCAAAGAGAACTCTCTAGAATCCAGATCGCCTAAAATGAATCATGATTTCAACATCTATGATTGGTTCACATGATCGTTGAAGAAAATGGAACTTAAGTAAATGAGAATAACTAGAGGGGTAATACAGTCATTTATGCTCGATTATCGAATATCAAACGAGAGTAAAATATATATACGACTGGTGAAAAGAAAGTATTACAACTTTAATAGTCATTTTGATCTTATATATTTCGAGAGTTCGGCCTTTCATCTTTCGTTTAAAAAAAAAAAAAAAGTGAAGGCTAATAATTAAATTGAGAGGTCTAGGGTCAACTAGACAAAGATCTAATTATTGGAGCTTGAATAATATATATGTTCGTCCAGGTACTGTTGTAGCACAATAAAGTATTTGAACTTAAATGCAATTAATGTAAAATTTTTGGGCTTAACTTTGTAATTACAATAAATTTTTGTACTTAATATTAATTGCTATGAAAGTTGTAAACTTAATCGTAATTGTAAATAGAGTTCAAGGATTGCACAAATAATTAAATGAAAACTAATTGGATTTGGACTTAATTAATTAAAACAACTATTTTTCTTTAATTAAAACTTGTATTTGAAGGAATCTTTATTGTAATTGAATTGGTACTTTCTTGTCTCTGTAAATGGAGACTACTGGTACTTAGATATCCAACAATTCAATACAATACAATACATTGCACAAAATAAAATAACTATTCCATAGTATTCAATTAAGAGAAAGCAAATATAGTTTTCTTGTCCAAAAAAAGTAGTTTCTTGATTTAATTAAAAGAAATTGTTCATCCACTTGTGTGATCTTGACTTTGGAGAATACAATGGAAGACTTGAAGGTTTTGGAGCATAATATTCTTGGAGTAAAAACTTGAAAGCTAGAGATACAAAAAGTTAAAAGCTCGTGATTCATATCCAATTCAAGATTTGATCATCAAATTTAAGTAATAAATTTGAATCCTTTATTTTTTATTTAACATACACATGAACGTCTAAACAATTTTCGCATTCTGCATTCCAACATAAACAATTCAAGAATGAACCATAAAATTGAGTGAAGCATTATGTGCGTGTAATGTGAAATTCAGTAAATAGAGTGGTCAGATTTATGATTACAGTTTAAAGATTATCTAAACATTAAAGAGTTAACCATAATGTGGAATAACGCTCCAAGAATCTTGAATTTGATTATAGATATCTAAACTTTAGTTTTTAGTCACTGTTAAGTGAAGTATTTTGTTCATGTAATCTAGAATTCAACATTGTTATCAGATTTAGGATTGATTACACATTAGTATTTTAAAATCCACTATTATTATAAAAATTTAAACCAAATGATCAATTAAGCGATGCAATTGCTTTTAGATTACAGCAACTTCAACTATTATAAAGAGAGATTAAGGGGAAAAAGTTGGATCTAAAAAAGAAGGGAAAATAAAAAGTTGATCCATTATGAAACTTGTAGTAATGCTTGGATTGTTATTCGCAGCCCTAATTAGCCTATCTGAAGGCAAAAACACTATTATAATTAAAAATGATATACTTGATGCAAAATGAATTTTGATTCACTGTCATTCCTCAAAAGATGATCTTGGGGTTCATATGCTTGCATACAACCAAACTTACACTATTCGATTCTACTGAAACTTTTTTGGAACTACAAATTTTTACTGTTTCTTTCAAACAACTAGCAGTTTTGGAGAGTATGGCATTTACACAAGTGTGGCTCATGTTGTCGCTAGTCGGTAATAGTGAAGGGCCCATGTTTACAATATGGAAAAAATCAATCATTCTGTCAACCATGGAAGAATTTTGGTGACTCACCGTCTAGGGATGGCAAAAAAAACCCGACCTGATGGGTACCCGCTCTTAATGGGGCGAAAAAACCCACCCTGCCGACCCGCGGAGCGGGTACGGGTTTGGTCGTTCCGACCCGAACCCGCCCCGAATAAATAAATTAATAAAAAATAATAATAAAAAAAAATAAAAAATACCAAAAAAATAAAAAAACAAAAAACAAAAAATAAATAAATAAATAAACGGGGCGGCTGGGTTGACCCGCCCCGCCCCGAAATTCGTGGGGCGGGTAGCGGGTTCGGGTTTCATAAAATTTCGCGGGGCGGGTGGCGGGTCGGGAAGACCCGACCCGAACCGGCCCCGTTGCCATCACTATCACCGCCCGAAGCGTTACGGGGAAGACGGGACACAACTGATTAAGGCTATACTATTAGAGTTCCAGTTTTCCATTGGCACCAGATTACAAACTTTTGGTTTTCATTAATGAATTGAATAAAAAAGAGTACGTTATGGTTACCATGTCTAGAAATCTAGAAAGACAATGATTCTAGACTTCTAGTATATGTGAATGTAGGAAAAAGCTATACGCCCCGTGAGGTGTACCGCCCCCTCACATGGGGGCGGGGCCCACACACCCAAAAATGTGGACATCACCCCATGTGAGGGGACAGTACACCCCGCGGTGCACCTCGCGGGGTGTATAGCACGACCCATGAATGTAATATGTGTTTAAGGAATTCTTATAATCTATACCCTCTAGAATTTGTATATTTAGCTCATGGTCGATACAAATTTTAATCTAGATTTTAATCTATGTCAAAGTCAAGAATTAGTCACAAGCACATATTTTATGAACACATTACTTTTTAACTATCTTTTATCAAAATTTATTAAAAAATCAATCTCTACTCTTAATCAAAATTCTTGTATATGTTGCCTATTGTTTTCATTTTCTTTCATTTTCATTTTTGGAGTACAAAATCCATAATTCTAGTTCGTTGTCCTTGTGTTTTGGAGTGCTAAAAATACAAGTAGAAGTCGTTGTATCTTGAGAGTTGATTGTCGTAATCCGTAGGCACCGTTGCGGGGCAAATTCGACTTAATAACAAAGTATTCAACACTTGCCTCGACTTGTCACATTTCTTCTCTTTTCATTTTCTTGTTTTCCTTATCGTTACTCTGTCCATTTGTCGGCATAAATTTCATATAAATTATTCTATTTCTCTGGCGTCACTATATACAAAATATTCCAACGGTACATACTATTTATGGGGCAAGGTTAATGACCTATATAGAGTTTTGATCTTTAATTAACTTCGCCCCACCAAAGAAGTAGCGATAAGATGTCTAAGCTATGGTTCTTATATATCCATTCTCATCTATTAGAATTATGGATGGCAATGGGACGGAGCAAGATTTACCCTCCAATTTAATTAATATTTTAATATCTTCTTTTGAATATGATTTTATTAGAGAATTATAAAAATAAAATAAAATAATTCGAGGCTGGGGCAGGAAATTCAAGATAGGGACCATGACCTCTATCTCGGACCAGTTTCCTATACGTGTCGAGATTTTCCACACTCAGATAGGGAAAACACAGGCTGGGTCCCTTACTAGAATTTTGAGAGACGTTCATAACTATTTTATTGATAACTATAAGATATAATTTTTTTTTTCTTTAATTACAAGTTTGGGAACTTAGGGGTGAGAGGTAGGACTCGAACTCGGGTATCCGCCCGGTAAGGTCGCCTTCCTAATCGCTGGAGCGTTGCCTTGGTCCTACTATAAGATATAAGTTAATGTAATTATCCACCTATTTGTTGACCAAATAAAATTTCTAACATTATTTTTTTATGTTTAAGAGCATGTTTGGTGAAGGTAAAATTTTCAAAATTTTCCTCAAATTTATTTTTAACCACATTTCTATGGGACCCATCACTTTTTTCACTTTTCAATTACTTTTCAACCACGCATTCTTCCAAAAACTAAAAATTCATCCAAAAATTCTTACACTAAATAGGCTTTTTGAGAGTACACAGAACAAGAGGTCACAAACTTTTGACCTGATGATGGATCTTAACACAAAGTGGAAGAATATTTTCTGTAATAGAGGATTGAAAAAATATTTTTTTGGATGGAGTATAAAAATTGTGTGTTTGAAATGGAGGAAATATGACAATATAAATAAGGTCTAGTGGTGATTTAACAGATCGAGTGTTACAGGTGGTACAACCTTTAACACTTACATTAACGGGCATAAGTTTCAAAAGTTATTGAGACAATAGAATATTATTATTATTATTATTATTATTATTATTATTATTATTATTATTATTATTATTATTATTATTATTATTATTTATGAGAAATAATAACAAAACGTTGACCATGCTATGGGGCAATTTTTGGTCCATTCTATCCAACACTCATATACATACAAAATTCATGATCCGATCAATATTTGAAGGCAATTTCGGTTCATAATTTGCACCCCCGTACTCGAACTTTGATAGAACATCCATGCCACACATAATTTCACACTTCTAAAGTGTAGCCATGTATAAAGTGATCATTTTTTTGTTGGACTTCCTATGTGGGACAAACAAGTTTTCCCTCTAATTTCATCAACCTATTCCAATTGATCCACTTCGAGCTCTAAATTCTCATTCATCCAAGCATCAATTTTGAAAAATTAATATACCATTTCGATGTTCTCTCAGAGAAGAACTCAAATCTACTTTGATCATTCAAAAAGAAGTGGATCTCATCCAAAATTATGCCAAATATCCCTATTTATAATTCATTTCCAACATTTCTATCTATCCATCTATGGATACGAGCCCAAAGGCCCCTATGTGTAAATATCTATTAGCAGGCATCTTTGTAGGTGCTCATACTTCACTTCTATTCCATTTTTAATTTGTTGTCATTGCATCGTGTGAAACATTAAATCAACAAAAGAAGTGATAATTTGTAATAGTATTTATAGAATCAACAGCTAATTTTGTACAAAATGATTAAAGTTTATCTAAACTTAATCAGCGTTTACCATATTAGTGATTGAATGAGGTGATCATGTGTGCATGAAGGCTGGAGCGAAATTCAGTGAATAATATGGTCAGATGTAGGATCTTTTTTTTTTAAAAAAAATCATAATCAAGTGTTAGACTGAACCAGATGAATGTCATGTTTATTGTACTAGTGGGGCGTTCTGCGTGCGCACAACCCCCGACATCGTGTATGACAAAATCTTGGGGCGTCACGTGTGTTGTAATGTTCAATTTTTGTAATATTAATTATAATCCCTAAAGCTCACTACAGAGGTCATATAGAAAGCAAGTATGAAAAGTTCTGCACAAAGATGGTAAAAGATATGGACGTGAAAAGAAAAAGTCATCCAAAAAAATCAAATAAAATATATGGTATATGCCAGTTTGATTGGGATTTCGAACACTGGAGTGTGAGATTGGGGATGGATTACTTTTTATCTGTTGTGCATACTTGTCAAATCCTAACTGCCTTGTGTGGAGAAATGCAATGTATACATATTTAGAAACCATATCAAAAGAAAAGATCTCAGGATATGAGAGAAAAGTAGTAAGGTTATGATCATCCATGAGAGTGCAAGGAAAATCATGAAAAAAAAATTCATTGTTGACCACATGAGATTCGGGCTTATTTCTGTATGACTAGTCACACACTGTTAAGTATGTTTTTACATGAGTTTGCATTTGATTTTGGCTATTCACACACACACAATGAATTCGAGCATCGGATGAATAAAAATATTTTGTGTTGTTCATATTTCTTTGATAAAGTGAATTGTCAATCTGGATGGTTGAAGCGCAAGATAAATAAGTTGACAAAAAAAACATTTTGTTATTTGCATTTTTTATTTTATAATTTAGTTTTATTTTATTCGAGGACGAACAATAGTTCTAGTTGAGGGTGTTGTAAGTGTATTTTATCACTTTCTATCCTAAAAGTAGGATTTTATATGTTCGTTTGAGAATATTTGTTATTTGTTTTGTTAGTATTTGTTTATATTTCAAGAATAACCCCCAAATTCAAGAAAACAATGGAATTGAAGCCAAAATCAAGCAATTGGATGATAAAAGTATCAAAGTGTGTAAATGAAGAAAGAGATCAAGGGCCCAATTGGAAGAAAATTCGAAGAAGAAATCAGAAGTTCATGGGCTAAATTACAACAATCGGATGTTGAGGGACCAAATGTGTAATAAAAGATCAAGGACCGACTTGTAGCACTTCAATAGATGAAAATTGCATTCTTTCAGTAAATGTGTGACTGCATGGAAGTGAAGCGCACAGTCGCACAGCCACCAAAATCTACAACTAAACCTAAACCTGCAAAGGTGCGCGGTCGCGCAACCTATAACCGCACGATTGCACGGTTATCCACTGGGCCGAACTGTTGGGCGTTTGAGCGATTTTCAGCAAACTTCTCCTCCAGGTAACCTAAAGTCTGAGCGTATCTATAAATACTAGATTTGGGGCACCAGATTAGGGGTTCAAAACTTGTCAAATGTGATTTCGAAGGGTTATCGAATTCTCAAGGAACCAATTGGCGCATGATTAAATATTCTTCTACAACATGATGAAAAGGGTGATAAACTCCAATTACTTTTGTTGTGATTTATCTTTTATTATATTTCTAGGCTAGGTTCGTAGTGTTGAAATTGTGATGAAGTTTTGAATTCTTGAATCCATGTTTTAATATATTATCTATTTCATGCAATTTATGGTTTTGACCAATTGATTCATGCTTTTACTATTATGCAACTATTTGATCACTACTTGTATGATTCTTGGTTATGATTTCTTAAGTGCGAAATATTAGGATTTCATTAAACTCATTTCAATTGCCACAAAGTCCGATAGGGGATAGAAATATTCTCTTATTTGAAAGGGAGTCTTAACAATATTTAGAATATGGATTTTCAAAACCCATGAAATGTGTTTAAATAATTTGGTTAAAATACGGATGATAGAGTCAAAATGGATTCATAATTCTGACGCGTTTGTTTTTGTAAGGTTTTAAATCAAATTTTCATTGTTTCTTTAGTTTGATTTTTAATTTAGTTTTCAAAACAAATTCTCAAAATCCAAAGTTCATTAGTTTTGGTTAAGAAATAGTGGTCTAAAACAAAATTTGCACAATCCTCAGGGGAATGATACACGGACTCACGTCCACTGTATTACTTACACGATCTGTACACTTGCGGGAGCGAACTCGTTACTTTGTACACTACTCCAACATCGGTTGATTGTCATTATTGAAAAAAGGTCTAATTTTTTTTTTATATATATATACACATCAAAGTTTGCATTTTCTATTGACAAAAAAAAAATGAAAGAAAAAAGATAGCATTTTTGCTCTATGCGAGACTTAACCTAACACCATATAGTCAAGCTGAAATATCACCATTGTTTTAGCTTTCATTTTGAGAAATTCATTGATTCTTTTGATCAAGTATTTTTATCAAAGTTAAATGGAAACTTGTAATCCTTTGAATTTTGTTCTGGAACTTGTGTTTTATATATTTTATTAATAAATTAGAAGTAGATTGTGTTGGTCTGAGAACAAGATTACATAATAACACTAGTACAGTTTCAGTCATTTGCATCAGTTGTAAATGATAATACGCTTCGGTTCTGGACGTGAAGCATTTGGAACAGACGTATAAGGTCAAGGGAATATGATAGGGTGCATAATTGTTGTTTTATTAGTGATTCTTCTTCTTAATTCAATGACTTTAAATGCTTAAAATTTGAATATTAATCATATTTTTTGTTTTATGAATTAGGTGGGGAATTGAGATCAATTTAACTCAAATATCACAAATTAGGAGGAAGAAATTTGGAACTTAAGAGCACACAATCAGAGGTGCACTTAACATAAGGCGTGGGCACGTCTTATTGTTGTGGAAGTCAGCTGTCTCAAATTATTAAGGGGCTTTACACAATCTTGTTGGATAAAATTAAAGGCCCAGCTATTGAACCTAGACTAATTTCTCGACGGCACACGTTCGGTGAAAAGAGTTGACATATATATTTAAAGAAACAAGGCACCACAATGGAAAAAAAATAAAAGAATTATAATTGGAAATGAGTAAAGGAAGGAAAGAAAAGAGTTGAAAAAGAAAAAAAAAAGGATTGCTGCTGGACAAGGGACGAAAAAAGGAAAGGAAGATAAAAGGGAAAGAAAAAGAGAAGACAAAAGGGGGAAAGGAAAACAATTGCTGGGGAGTGGACGTTGGAGGGAAGAAAGAAAAGAAAAGAAAAAAGGTAGGAAGGGGAGAGAATTGCTGGGGAGGATTGCTGGAGAAAAAGAGAAGATGCCACGGTCATACGTTTTCATCATTCAAGAGTTTGATTTCATATTTATTATTTTTTTTTCTTTTAGTTTTTATTTTCCAAATGTTTATGGATAGCTAAATTTATTTTTCCAGTTCAAGGATATTCGAAGTTTTAATTCACCAAGAATTGTGAGATCTAATTAAATTTAATTGTTCCTTTGATTGTTTTCTATTTATATATCTTTTGTTTGTATCGAAGTTGTTGTTTTGATTTATTAATACAAAGTGCACGTTGTTTTAATTGTCAAAACGATACTTAGCCAATTAGGAATCTAAATACGTAATTGTTTATGTTTTCTAATACAAATGGCAAATAACATAGTTAATTATAGGCTGATTATTGACTCATGTTATTAAGATATACAACCTAGCTTAAATAAGTCACGCGTGTGAATTTGTTGGTTAGAATTGATCGTCTCTCTAGAAATTAATGATATTAGTAAATTAAATCCTACGATCATATCTAGGGTTGTTTATTGATTAGGAAAATAATCAACGAGCGTCTCTTGATTATCGATAAAGTAAGGAGAGATAGGTTGTTAGATCGTATCAATGACCATAACCAATTTAGAGAATGAGTAAAGGATTTTATTATTGCATCTATGATCAATTCTGTGAATCATTACTGAGATTATACATTGGGCTGGATATTTATTTAATTTGATATTTTCAACAATTTTAATTTCGCAATTGTTTATTTACAATTTGATTTCACATTCAAAAATTCAAAATTCCCTTGTTTTTAATTCATTGTTTTAATAATCTTGAAGAATTAAATCTAATCAATCACTGTGGATTCGATATTGCTCACCACTATTGCAATTTATTTTTATGAGAGCATGAAAATATTATTATTTGGTGGATTCGACACCCATCAGAATATGTGTCAGTTGTTTTCCGACACATATAGTGAAAGAAAAAAATAGAATATGTGTCGGTTGTAGTGTACAACTGACGCATATAGAATGACTAAATGCGTTGGTTACGTCGCATTTAGTCATACAATATGCATCGGTTGTACATTACTACCGATGCATATTCTATTTTTTTTTAATCCAAAAATCCTCTTTATTATTTTATATTCGATCTCATCGTCAAATGTAAATATCAACAACCAACAAATAATCAACACAAATGCATAATAAAATTATATAAGTCAATTTACATTAATATTAATGATAGTTATTACAAATGTTCACACACACACACACACACACACAGATATATATATATATATATATATATATATATATATATATATATATATATATATAGTACATACAAGATTCATAGAAGTATTTAGCCCATAAATTTCTAATCTCGTCCATCTCCACCATTGAGTAAGAATCATGATAAAATGCTTACAAATAGTTAAGATAAATTATTATTTATTTCTTAATAACTAATAAATATATTATTAAAAAAAATTTAGTATTCAATATTTATAATACCTTATTTAAAGAAGTCAATTGAAAATATTGTATGACTATCTCATACATGTTTCACATAACATAATAGTCACATTCAGAACCTCCGGATTGCTGGGGACACTGAGATTTTCACATTAAAACTATTAGTATATTATATATATATATATATATATATATATATATATATATATATATAGAGAGAGAGAGAGAGAGAGAGAGAGAGAGAGAGAGAGAGAGATAATTGTTCAGGAGTTTGTAGTAACTTTTAAATTGACATACCGCAATTTGTTTCCAATTTACATTTCCTATACTACTCTTGTCACCATATATCCAGAATGTTTTACCAGCCTAAAATTTCAATAAATTTGAATGATTATAATATTTATACAAAAATTTTGACAAAATCTCCCCTATAAATTGAACATAACTAACCTGTAGAGAGACCCTGACATTAAAAATTATCTTAACTTATCAATAAACACAACACAAGCACATCAATTTCACCTCAAACTCAGTTCAACTTTAAAAATCGACTCATATATTCAATTTAATATTAGATGCGTCAGTTCTGACGCGAGAACCGACGCATATACATGTATTTTACGCGTTGGTTTTGGCGTCAGAATCGACGCATTTTGTTAAATCTATACTCCTTCATCGGTTTTTAATATGAAACCGATGCATAATGCGCAGTCATATTTACAAAATTGTCACCCCATTTTTATACACGTCGATTTTCCCAAAAAGCAACAAAAATTACTTATTTTTTTTTTGGATTAATTTGTACTAGTATAATAAATTGGTATGAAACTTAAAAATAACAAGATGAACACTAGAATTTTTTGGCTAAGCCCCAGAGGTTCGGTGGTAAACACTTATGTCCACTGTTGAGCATCTACAAAAAGATTTGCTAAAATCCATTAATAATGCCCCCAAATCAGAACTTAAAGGTTACATATCAAAAGGAACACAAAAGTTCTCAAAAAATCGTTGCCAAGCTATACGGTTTCCAACAAAACATAACAACGCATAGAATCTGCTATTAATTAGCAGTCCTCTTACAAGATTTCACTCAAGAATTATACATGGATATCTCTCAAACTGACAAACAAAATCATAGCAGAAAACATAGAAGATGAAGAGAGCAAAAGTTTGGCAAAGAGGACACTCTAGAATCCAAATCACCCAGAGTGAATCAAGGTTTCAACATCTGTGATTGGTTCATATGACCGTTGAAGAAAATGGTTAAAGTTAATGAGAATAATTATAGGGGTAAAATAGGCATTTACTCTCGATTATCGAATCTCAGACGAGAGTAAAATATATATACGACAGGTGAAAGGAAAGTATTACAAATTTAATAGTTTCTGCGATCTTATATATTTCGAAAACTTAGTCTTTTATCTTTCGTGAAAAAAGTGGAGGCTAATAATTAGATTGAGAGGTCTAGAGTTGACTAGACAAGATCTAATTATTGGAGCTTGAATAATTTATGTCCATACAGATCCTATGGTAGCTCCATAAAGTATTTGAACTTAATTGCAATTAATATAAAAGTTTTAGGCTTAATAGTAATAGCTGCGAAAGTTGTAAACTTAATCATAATTGTATATAGAGTTCAAGGATTCCACAAATAATTAACTGTAAACTAGTTGGATTTGGACTTTAATTAAAACAAGTAGTTTTTTTTTCATTAAAACTCGTATTTGAACTTGGAATCTTTATTGTAATTGAATTGATACTTTTTCATCTCTGTAAATAGAGACTACATGGTACCTAGATATCCAACACAATTAAATACAATACATTGCATTGCATGAAATAAAATAATTATTTCATAGTATTCAATTTAGAGAAAGAAAATATAGATTTCTTGTCCAACATTAGTTTCTTGATTTAATTAGAAGAAATTGTTCATCCAATGGTGTAATCTTGACTTTGGAAAATACAATAGAAGACTTGGAGGTTTTGGAGAATAATATTTTTGGAATTAAAAGCTGAAAGCTGGAGATACAAAAAGTAGAAAGTTCGTGATTCATATCCAAATCAAGAATTGATCATCAAATTTAGGCAATAAATTTGAATTCTTTTTTTATTTATTTAACATACACATGAACATCTAAACGATTTCCTATTTCTGCACAATTCAAGAATGATCCATAAACTTGAGTGAAGCATTATGTGAATGTAATGTGAAATTCAGTAAATAGCGTGGTCAGATTTATGATTACGCTTCAAAGATTATCTAAACATTAAAGAGTAAACTATAATGTGGAATAACGCTCCAAGAATTTGAATTTGATTATAGATATCTAAACTTTAGTTTTTAGTCACTGTTGAGTGAAGTATTTTGTTCATGTAATTTGGAATTCAATATTGTTATCAGATTTAGGATTGATTATGTCAGAAAATTTATCACAGATAATTATTTATCTATGATCTAAAATCATTATGCTGAATTATCAAGAATTAAATAACTGAAGCGGAAGCGTACCTTAATCAGATATGGTTCACGATGATCGATTGCGGTATTTGGATCTTCCAAATCAATACGTAGTCCTAATTTTCTCTCTGATGATGGGATGTCAGACAGAATGAACAGTACGTAGGATTCAGGGACCATAACCGAATTTATATACTGTATTGCCAGTTAACCTAATCCGGCCCATCATGAATTACGTAATGGCCTGGTATCTACACATAAAAGCCCATACATTATTTTAGATGCATTAAAGCCCGATATATATAAAATCCTTATTAGATCACTTTAAATGGGCTTAACCAAATTTGATAACATTTTATTCAATACACAATAATTCACATATAAGCCCACACGATTGATTAAAATCCTTACAATCTCCCACTTGGGCTATATGTGTAACCTTACAATCGTGTATCAATCATAACCTTATGAGTACTCAGAATTTTGCTATCATTACTGAATGTATCCCCAAACAATCCGGTCCATCAATTATATCAACATAGGATCAAAGCGGCTTTCGCTACATTAATCGTAACTAAACCTTTCAATGGTCACGTATATCGACATAACTGAATGACATGGATCAAGTATGGATGTGTAGCATGGAAATCACATGTAATGTGATCTTCAACATGCCTATTTCCAACTGGTCCAACTTTAGTGAGATCATCCTCAAACGAGTTCAGAGATAATAAATCTGAAATCTTAAAGGTGTAAATAACTTTAACTTTAAATTGTATCCAAAAGGACAATAAATGTGTCTAATGCACCCAAAATACAAACTCCCACTGAAATCAAATATCCTTAAGAAATACAACACTCATATGAGCATTGTGCTCATGAAAGACCTTGGGTTGTAATACTTTAGTAAGTGGATCCGCAATTATGGAGTTTGTCCCAATGTGCTCTTATTGACACGTGTCCACTCTGAACTGTATCCTTCACAACCAGGAACTTATGTCAATGTATTTTTGACTTAGTTGAGCTCCTGTTGTTACTGGAATATAAATCTGCTGAGTTATTGTCACAATATAACTTTAGTGGTCTTTCTATACCGTACATAATATGCAGCCCAGTGACAAAATTTCGCAGCTATATTCCATAATTAGATGCCCCCAAAATTTGCTACAAACTCTGCTGCCAGGTGAAAGAAGCTAAAGTGTCTGTTAAGCACTCCTTCCGGAAATAGCTCCTCCAACTAGCAGATAGATGTAGCCTGATGTGGATCTTCTACTGTTTTGGCATCTAGTAAAAATCGGAATCATAATACCATATGATCTCCAACTGATCCGATTTTCTGTATGTGAGCATGTAATCTTTTTTTCTCTTTAAATACCTTATAACCCATGTTTGGCTGTTTTCCAAATGATCCATCCCAGGGTTACTTAAATATATCCTTAATATCCCAATAGTGTATGCAATATCCGAACGCATACAAATTTGAGCATACATCAGACTTTCTATAGCTTAACTATATGGGATCCTCTACATTTCTTTAACTTCAAGATAACTTTTTGGGCATCAGTTGAGACTAAATTGTCTCCCTTAGCGATAAGGGTGTTCCCTGATTTACTGTCTTGCATGCCAAATCTTTTAAGTACTTTATTGATATAGCCCTTTTGTGACAATCCAAGAATACCCCGAGAGCAATCCCGGTGTATCTGAATTCCTAATACAAAAGAGACGTCACCAAGATTTTTAATCTCAAAATTCCTTGACAAAAATCTCATAATTTTATGTGACATGCCTATATCATTAGTGGCAAGTAATATGTTATCAACATACAAAATCAGGAAAATACACTTACTCCCACTGAACTTGTAATACATACAATCATCAACAACATTACCTTAATCAGATATGGTTCACAATGATCGATTGCGGTATTTGGATCTTCCAAATCAATACGTAGTCCTAATTTTCTCTCTGATGATGGGATTTCAGACAGAATGAACAATACGTAGGATTCAGGGACCATAACCGACTTTATATACTGTATTGCCAGTTAACCTAATCCGGCCCATCATGAATTAGGTAATGGCCTGGTATCTACACATAAAAGCCCATACATTATTTTAGATGCATTAAAGCCCGATATATATAAAATCCTTATTAGATCATTTTAAATGGGCTTAACCAAATTTGATAGCCTTTTATTCAATACACAATAATTCACATATAAGTCCACACGATTGATTAAAATCCTTACAGATTACACATTAATATTTTTAAAATCCACTATTATTATAAAAACTTAAACCAAATGATCAATTAAGTGATGCAATCACTTTTAGATTACAGCAACTTCAACTATAAAGAGAGATTAAGGGAAAAAGTTGAATCGGAAAGAGAAGGAAAAAAAATAGAGCCATTATGAAACTTGTAGTAATGCTTGGGTTGTTATTCGCAGCCCTAATTAGCCTATCTGAAGCAAAAACGAATGTTATACTTAGAAATGATGTACCTGGTACAAAAGGAATTTTGATTCACTGTCATTCCTCGGACGATGATCTTGGGGTTCATATGCTTGCATACAACCAAACTTACACTATTCGATTCGACCGAAACTTTTTTGGAACTACAAAGTTTTACTGCTTCTTTCAGACAACTAGCGGTTTTGGAGAGTATGGCATTTACACAAACAGCATTTATCACAAGTGTGGCTCATATTGTCGTTGGTCAGTAACGGTGAAGGGCCCAAGTTTACAATATGGAAAAAATGAATCATTCTGTCAAGCATGGAAGAATTCTGGTGAGTCACCGCCCGAAGCGTTACGGGGAAGACGGGACACTACTGATTAAGGCTATATTATTAGATTTCCAGTTTGCCATTGGCACTAGATTACAAACTTTTGGTTTTCATTTATGGATTGAATAAAAAAGGGTATGTTATGGTTACCATAACATATGATTGTAATATGTGTTTAAGGAATTATTCTAATATATTCCCTCTAGAATCCGTATATTTAGTGTATTTTAGGCAAAGCTTTCGAGTGTTTATAAGCATGGTCTATAGAAGTAAGTTATAAGTCCTGTAACTTTTGGATAAAAAATATTTTGACCAACTTAAAATGTTGGGCAAATTTGGGAAAATACCAATTTGACTTTATATACTTTGTTTTGGCCTAAAACTTAAAATAACAAGTCAAGTTTAAAATCTTGACCAATATATGAATTAACTACCGAAAACACCCTTGCCAATTCAAAAAAAAAAAAAAAAAACGAGAGACCTTATCCCTCTCAAACCCATTTATCTCTCAAACTCATTTCTCTCTCTCTAAAAAACGAAGTCAGAACCCTTGCTCTCCACCTCTTCCCCCCTTCAACGGTTCTCTTCTTGTAAGGTCAGAATCCGACCATCTATCTCTCCTCTCTTCTCTTCCCTTCAAAAACCACACATTGGCAACCTCCATTTTATGAACACAATCGGATTGTGAACTGGGTTTATTTCAAACCCCCCCCCCCCCCAACACATACTCAAAGGCTAAGGCATGTATTCTATGAAAGCTTTTTTCATTTTATAATAAAAGAATTTATAAATTTCATAGTATTACAAATTTAATGTTAATGCCAATTATATAGTGAACAACTTGGAAGTTGAATTTTTGGGAATAGTTACTGCTGATGCTAAATATATTTATGGTCCATTTTGCAGGTCGATTTTTTGTATATAGTTACTACTTATTCTAATTTATTGTAAACTAGTAAAAATAGACATTTGGTCTATTTGTAGGTCGATTACAGCTGATGCGAAATTGACGCATAGTCTATTTTTAAAGTCAAATAGAACTAAGGTCTATTTATAGGTCAATTTGGATGTAGTAGGAGGCTTGCTAAGTATTAAAAATTTAATGTTAATGCCAAATTTATATGGACTGATTTAAAATTGAAATTTGAGGAGCTGGTTTAAAAAATTTTGGAGAAAAACCTCGACTACACTTGTCAAAAAAATTGAGCATTAAGACATTTGAATCAGTTGTTCTAACAAAGCTAGGGATATCTCTAAATCTAATATACTTCGTTCTAGGAACCCAATCAAGTATTGTTTCTAAGTAACCATTTGTTACTTGGCTCATTTATGAAAATTTGTGTAACCTATAGCAAAAGGATATTAATTCACATAAGTTTAATCACATGTATACCTTTAGCAAAATAATATTAATTCACAGCCTCCTTGTAATGCAATCAGGTTGCAGCTTTATATCTTCTCTTGCGATTTCGATAATCCTCAAGTTTCAATCATTTCAAGTTATTAATTACAATTAATCTACATTTTTTACAGGATGAAGTACATAATTGACCTTAAAGATCGGATTCGTGCTAAGGTAACACAAATTTCATCATTAGAATCCGTTGATGACATCATTGGTCATCTCAACACTAAATAAAAAGCACTATTTCGAAAATCTTGTTTCGGGCATTTTACAAAAATGAAATGTATCCAATTCTCTGGGAAAATTATCCATAAGTTATTGCATCGGCTCCTTGTGAGTAAGAGAAGAATGAGTTGTGGTTTTGGTTTGGAAAGAAAGCAGCTAGATTTTCGATAACAGAAAGGACACTAAAAACTGGTTTAAATGCAGATGTTTACCCATCTAAGTAATTCGGAGATAGATGGGTTGGGTACAAGAATGTTAGACACATATTTCAATGGAAGGTGTCATGTTACCATTGGAGAGTTGCAATCCGTGTTTAAAAAATGCTCCAATTTAGAGGACAAGTACAAACTTGGATTAGTACTTTTTATAGAGTCGGTGATATGTTGTTTGGGAAATGGAACATCTATTCAGATACATTACTTGTCACTAGTGGATGACCTTGATCTGTTTAGTAGATATCCATGGGGGAAAGAGAGTTATACTCGCACTATTTAGTGTTTCAAAAAGAAATGGGTTGAGCAAATCAAGAAAGTTAAGAGTAAATCTAAGTTGAATCCTCTGCAAAGATATACTTTATATGGATTTCCGCTTGCTTTGCAGGTAATATGTTGTAAATTATGTTTTTTTTTCATGTTTATTTTAATTTAAGTATAATTAAAAACTTCTATGTATTATGGAATTAATATATATAATCTTGACAGATATGGGCTTATGAGGCAGTACCATCCATAGGGAAACATAAAGCTGAGAAACTTCAAAAACACGTCCCCAGAATGTTACGCTGGATTGTACAAGTGATTCCAAGTGCAAATGAAATACATATACTCTTAAATGATGCAAATGTGAATCCATAATTACTTTAGCTTGTTTAGTTTATGGAAAATACACCCATTTCTGAATCTTCTTTTATCTATTTCCAGCTTACTGTCCATTGCACTTTAGGTCCAACTACAGAGGAGGCATCTCAAATCTATTATCAAGATCTTGTTCTATTTCCGAATGAAGTAAACGACCCAAAAGTGGATTTATTTTTAGAGGACCTAGAGGATTGCATTGGTGAAGATCAAGTAGTAGGGGAACAAGAGGGACTAGCAACAAAGGGATCACCAACATGTAGTTTCCAAAAAGTACCAAAAGTGTCACAACAAACTTTTCAATGAGTTGATGATCTCAAGAGTACAATGAATAAAGAGATGAGCTGTGGGCTTGTGTATATGCACAACATTGGAAGGAAAGAATTCTATAGGTGAATAACAAAATTGGAGCAATAAACTTCGCAAAACATTGACAACCTAAAGAGTGAAATGAATAAAGAGATGGTGGATGTCAGGCATGATTTAGCTAGAGTAGAGAAGATTGATACACTCTTAGAGATTATGAAGTGTGAAAAGATTGATCAAACTGGAATCGAGCTTAAGGAAGTTGAAAATGAAGTTGCTTGCCTTAGTTCACATTCCCCTAGAAGTAGAGTCTATTCTCATAAGAAGGGGTTTGAAATATACCCAGAAGTTGAGCTTAAGGTCGTCTGTGACAATGAAGGATGGGGGAAGAGGTACAAGAAACGATCAAATATAATGAAATCTCCTTTCACATTAAAATCTCCATTCTTTGGAACTTGTCATGAAGCTCCGACCTATGATATTGTAAAAGGTTGTAAAGTACCAGTAGATTGTGTTGTATTCCACACACTTCTAGAATTGTTATTAATATTATCACAAGTACCAAAGAGCTGCGTAGGTTGATCAAAAGCAATAATATGTTCATAATTATCTAGGACTATCTCCAATGTATCCCAATAATCATCATTGGTATCACTTTGTACATAATCATTCTCATATGGTAGAGAGACTGGAGATTATTGTTTGGAAACAATACAACTTTCAACAACATACTCCTGGTCATTTTCACCATCTATGTCAATTTGGGCCCATCTTGACATTCTACTAACTTTTCTACAGTTGTTTCCACGACATGATTTTCCCCGCCCTCATTAGAAATTTCATTATTTACATGATTTCGCTTCTCATTCTGATATTCCACATCTTTTTCCATTCTAGTACCTGTAACATGATTTTCAATTGGATTACGTTTCACGAGAGTGATGCACAAAGGAATTTGGTGATGAACTCTGAGATACCACTATACATTAGGGGTGTCAAACAGGCAGAGCCAGCCAGCCAGTCGGGCCGGCTCTACCCATGAAGGCCGTGTTTGGTCCCGCCCAAGAGCCAGACCAGCCATGGCTCATGTGGGAGACTAGCAAAGCCGGGCCGGCTCGTGGGCTCGTTTGTTTTTTTTATATATAAATTTTTACTAATACTAAAATAATTTAAAATATTAAAACTTAAAATTGTACACAAACTTGACGGCTTGAAACGAGCTTGACGAGCCTGAAGAAGCTTGAAATGGGCCGACTCACGGTGTGGGCTTTCACGAGCAGGCCCATGAGCTTCATGAGCTGAACTTGAACTGTCCAAAACTCAAATTTTCTGTCCGATCTAAGCCCAAGTCCATTTTTTCAAGAGCAGAACCGAACTTTTAACGAGCCAAACTCACGAACTGCCCTTCCCATTTGCCACCCCTACTGTACATCTAAATCACAAGTAATCTTTAATTGTGGAACTGGAATCGCTGTCATACCCGATACAACAAATCTTATCTTCATTGTAAACTGGCGGGTATGAACATTAAGAAGTTCTCTGACTTCATTGTACAATGCCATGTACGAGATACCTCTCAAGATAAAATGACCAACTGCATTTTCTCCATTCCATTTCCATTCTCCACCATCAGTTCTATCAAATTCACCAAAATAGCATATAACTATTGAAACTGTTGAATCCATATCTGTAATTAAGAACATGATGTAATATTTTTAGAAAATTAAGAAACACTCCCAAACTAGTACAAACAAATATTAACAAGTGCGAGGATTCTGTACAAATAGACCATGGTCAATTTATCAAGTATGGGAATAGCCCACAATGTCAATTAAACAAAATGGATCATATTCAGGAATCAATCAATTTCTTCATTTACATGTGATCATAACAAAAACAGAGTTTTGTAGTAAAATATAGTTACATGGTAAATTTGATAAACAGACGAATGCCACCGAAATAGACCATAGGTCAATTTTGTAAAAGATGAAAATAGACCATAATGTAAATTTGAACAAAATGGATCATAATTGAGAAATAGTCAATTTTTGCATTTATATATGATCATAACAAAAACAGGATTTCATAGAAAACTACATTTACGGGGGTCAACTTGTCAAATAAACCCACGCCAGAAAAAATAGACCGTTGGTCCATTCGCACTGAAGTTGGCAATAATTTCAAAACATTGTATCAAACATTTATTTCAAATCATAAATAGCAAACAAAACAAAACAAAAAATAACGTCTTTCAGAATTAAAACATACATTTATATTGATTTTTACATGTAAATGCTTCAATCCAACAAAATAATGCTTCAAAAATGAGTACATGTTAAACATTGGGCAACACAACAAATGAAGAATGATTGTTGTATAAAATCGATTAAAGAAGATGAAGGAGCCCCGGGCTTCTACTTTTTTTAAACTAGAGTAAACGAGTGGCGTGAACCCCAAAATGCCAATTGATTTTGATTTTTAGGTTAGAAAGGGTAAATTATAATTTTTACACATAAAGGGTATTAAGGATATTTTAGATAAAAGAGGTCTTTTTATAGATGAAAACTTAAAAAAGGCCTTAAAAAGTTTTGTCACTTAAAAATGGGCCATCTTAGAAAATTCCCCTAAAATGTTTGGCTTTTCCAAACATTAATTGAGAGATGTACATGCTATTTATGGGACAAGGTTAATGACCAATATAGAGTTTTGATCTTTAATTAACTTCTTCCCACCAAAAAAAGCAGCAATAAGATGTCTAAGCTATGGTTCTTATATATCCATTCTCATCTATTACTTAGAATTATGGATGACAATGGGACGGGGAAGATTTACTCTCCAACTTAATTAATTTTTTAATATATGACTAAATTTGAGAATTATAAAAATAAACTAAAAAAATTCAAGGTTGGGGTAGGAAATTCAAGACAGGGACCTCTCTATCCCTGACTAGTTTCCTATACGTGTCAAGATTTTCCGCACTCGGCTAGGGAAAACACAGTTTGGGTCGCTTACTAGAATTTTGAGAGATGTTTATAACTATTCTATTGATAATTATAAGATTTAAAAAAAAAATTAATTACAAGTTTGGGAACTTAAGGGTGGGAGGTAGGACTCAAACTCGAGTATCCGCCCGGTAAGGTCGCCTTCCTAACCACTGGAGCGTTGCCTTGGTCCTACTATAATATATAAGTTAATGTAATTATATATCCACCTATTTGTTGACCACATAAAATGTTTAACATTATTTTTTTATGTTTAAGAGCATGTTTGGTGAAGGTAAATTTTTCAAAATTTTTCTCAAATTCATTTTCAGCCACACATTTTTATGGGACCCATCACTTTTCACACTTTTCAATTACTTTTCAACCACACATTCATCCAAAAACTTCTACGCTAAATAGGCATTTTACTAGTAAACAGAACACGAGATCACAGACCTTTGACCTAATGATGGATCTTAACACAAACTGGAAGAATATTTTTTGTAATAGAGGATTGAAAGAATATTTTTTTGGACGGAGTACAAAAATCGTGTGATTGAAATGGAGGAAATATGACAATATAAATAAGGTCTAGTGGTGATTTAACAGATCGAGAGTTACAGGTGTTACAGCCTTTAGCACTATTGAATTAGCTGTTTTTCTCTACATTAACAGGCAGAAGTTTCAGAAAAAAATTATTATTATTATAATTTATGAGAAATAATAAAAAAATGCTGACCACGCTACGGGGGGATTTTTGGTCCATTCTATCCAACACTCGTATACATACAAAAAATCATGATCCGATCAATATTTGAAGGCAATTTCGGTTCATAATTTTTACCCTTGTACTCGCACGTAGAGAGAACATATGTGCCACACATAATTGCACACTTCTAAAGTGTAGCCATGTATAAAGTGATCATTGTTTTGTTAGACTTCCTATGTGGGACAAACAAGTTTTCCCTCTAATTTCACGAACCTATTCCAATTGATCCACTTTGAGCTCTAAATTCTCATTCATCCAAGCATCAATTTTGACAAATCAATATACCATTTCGATGTTCTCTCAGAGACGAACTCAAATCTACTTTGATCATTCACAAAGAAGTGAATCACATCCAAAATTATTCCAAATATCCCTGTTTGTAATTCATTTCCAACATTTCTATCTATCCATCTATGGATACGAGCCCAATGGCCCCTATGTGTAAATATCTATTAGCAAGCATATTTTTAGGTGCCCATATTTCACTTCTATTCCAATTGTAATTTGCTGTCATTGCATCGTGTGAAACATTAAATCAACAAAAAAGTGCTAATTTGTAATAGAATTTGTAGAATAAACAGCTAATTTTGTACAAAATGATTAAATTTTATCTAAACTTAATTAGTACCATATTAGTGATTGAATGAGGTCATCATGTGTGCATGAAGGCTGAAGCGAAATTCAGTGAATAATATGATCAAATGTAGTATTTTTTTTTTAAAAAAAAAATCCATAATCAAGTGTTAGACTAAACCAAATGAATGTCAAGTTTATTGTACTAGTGGGGTGTTGTGCGTGTGCACGACCCCCGACATCATGTGTGACAGAATTTTGGACGTGTGTTGTAATGTTCAATTTTCATAATATTAATTATAACCCATTAATGTTCAATCCCATAATGTACTGTATTCATATTTTCATCTTAGCATATTCATTTACCAAAACAACCACTACTCAAGCATTTCCATCATATCCATCTACTTAACTTAGGCAACAATGCCTCAATATTTGAAGCTAATTCAAGATATTGTTAAATAATCAGTTGAAATTTTCTTATTGAAATATAAAGGCAATTACATAACACATCATGGGACAATTTTGATCAAGCAGTAGCTTGTTGAGAAACCATACACTTCCAAACAACATTTTCTCAAAAAGTTTAATAGTTAATACGTGTTTAGGAGAGTAAACCCTAATAAATAATTTTCCACGTCTTTGTGGTGACAAGATTTCTACATCCTTCGTCAGAAATCAGATCCACAAGATTCATCAAGGGTACAATTCTTAACACAGATTCTATCTCTAAGTGATCCGGACTATGGTTTCGAGTTTATTTAATTTCTACCGTGATTATATGAGCCGAAACCTTACAGTGGTATCAAAGTCTACCTTGTTATTTGTTAGAATTTGTTAGATTGTTTGATGAATGAACAATAATTGTTATTATTGTATCAATTTAATTTCCGAATAATTGACAGTAGAATTTTAAGAAAATCTTGAATTTTTTAATCTGTTGAAAATTGTTAAAACTGGACCAGACGTTTGAAGACCAGAGAGGCGTTCTGGAATAGCCTCCATCGAAACAGTACGGCAAAGTCCCTGCCTTGCAAAGGCAACCTAGTCGCTGCCTTGTGAAGGCAGCCTAGTATCTGCCTTATATGGCGACGGATCCACCTCCTCGTGAAGACGATGGACAGGGATGCGATTTGTGGCAGCTTTCGTAGAGTACATCGCAGCAGCCACTCATTGTTGATGCTTAAAGCATCAACGACCTCGCACTGAAGCAATAATCTGTTGTTGCTTGATTTCGCGGTGGGTACCGATGTTTGACACCGACGCGCCCACTGCGGGGGTCTTCGCTGGTGACGCAGTTGATGCCGGTGCCGCCAGATCCAAACCTTAAGGGTTTGGGAGATCAGATATAGAGGAGGGGAGACAGGGGCCTCTTTACAATTTCTGAAATTGTACGATTGGTCCCTATGGTTTTTAAATCGGGGTTTTAAGTTAAAAAGATGTGTCAACGCATAAGTTTAGTAAAATAGATGTCCTTCCACAATGTTTTGTCAAATAGATTTATTCAATAAATAAAATACAAAAGATATTAAACAATGTCCAAAATACCCATACTTGTCAAATGATCTTGATACCCAAAATTACAATCAAACAAGCCCTAATTTTTTCCACCCAACCGATTCATACCCGTTCTTTCTTCTCTCTCTCTCTTCCATTGCACTTGTTCTACATAGAAATCCAACAATATTCTTATTTGTCATCTTCTTTTGCCCATTGAAGCTAGAGTGGTTTGTGAAATTGTTAAATAATCCACATCTTAGATTTGCAATTGGAGAAGAAAAAAGGTACACATTAAAATCACTTCCTATAATTTTTTTGCTACATTTTTTGTTCTGGTGTATTACACAGTGCTGATTTGTGTATTTGTTTACGAATTTGCCATAACGTCATGCATGCCGTTATCTGTGATGTATAACGGCACTCATGCCGTTATCTTTTTTTTTCACTGTCAATATGTATATAACATCCAGGGTTTACAAAAATGTTGCTGATATATGCATTTGTTTAAGAATTTGTCATAACGTCATATTTGCCGTTATCTTTGATCTATAACGGCACGCATGTCGTTATCTAATTTTTGACTGACAGCATATACCTAGCATTGATTGTGATAATTGTCTTTGAAAATGTGACTAATTTAGTACTATTAGACATAGATTAATAGTTAGCATTCTTCATGTATTGAGTGAAAAATTTATTTTTTGCATTTTGACATGTATAGTGTAGTAGTTTATGATATAATAAATTGAAATATATTTGTTTTATGTTGAATTGCAGTGATGGATGTGTTGGACAAGGGGTGGATATCAATTTGTTATTTTGTTGAGTTTGTGGATAAAGAATGCGGTGGGTGGACATGGAGGCATATAGGCAATGGTCCAGCAAATGTGACTCCTATTCTTGTTTCAAAAACCACTACATTTGCAGAGCTAGATGTTAAAGTTCGAGGGGTTTTGGAGTTTGATTCTAGGTTATATGATATAGAGATGGCAACCGTTATCCCTGGCATGTCTAATGTTCCAGTTCCCCCAACGAAAATTGATTGTGACAACAATGTACGATGGTATCTCTCTGTTTGTAGAGAAGTTCCTCTTTGTGTTACCCTTTTGAAGAAAGATGTTGAGGAGTATGAAGAAAGTGATGGTTTAAGAGAGAACGAAGAGCGTGCTACTATTGCATCACATGGTGATTCACAGAGTGAAATGCAAACAGAAGGTAGTAATATGGGAGATGAAATTGCTGATGGGAACTTTGTTGATTGGGATGGTTTGAATATAATTCCATTTAGCCCTCGAAGACAAGAACTTCACAAAATTTCTCCTGTGACAGTTGTGCATGATGAAAATGTGTATACACCTAAAGTTGTTACCTACAACAACATTGAGAATTTAACTGCAAATTTAAGTTCAATCCCTTGTGGACCATCATCGAGGATTCCTGAATCTGAGGATTTGCAAGTGAAACAATTGTTCCCTACCAAAAAAGCTTTGTTATCGAAGTTGTATTTACTTGCACTCAGGTATCACTTCGAGTTTAAAGTGCAGAATTCAAACCAATCTGTTTATGCAGTTGTTTGTTTGGAGACAAATTGTAAGTGGCGTATGCGGGCAACAAAGTTGAAAGAATTTTATATGTTTCAAGTTCGAACCTACTATAGTCATCACACCTGCTCCATGAGTGTTCGTCGTCGAGATCATCGACATGCTAGCTATTCAGTGATTGGAGCTCACGTTGCCTCCAAGTTTGAAGATGCCAGAAGAGTTTATAGACCGAGAAACATCATCAATGATATTCGTGAAGAGTTCGGCATAACAATAACCTATAATAAGGCATATACTGCAAGGTATTTTGCATATGGACTCATCCGAGGGACTCCTGATGATAGTTATGCTAAATTACCTTCGTATTGTCATGTTTTGGAGCAAAAAAATCCTGGTACAATTACCTTCATTGAAACTGATGATAGTATGCATTTCAAGTACTTTTTCATGGCCCTAGGACAAAGTATACGTGGATATCAAACCTCAATGCGAAGAGTAATATGTGTAGATGGAACATTCATAACATCCAGATATCAAGGAACTCTACTTGTAGCAACCTGTCAATATGCAAACATTAAAATTTATCCGCTTGCATGGGGTATAGTTGACTCGGAGAATGAGGCTTCTTGGACTTGGTTCTTTAATAACTTGTGGGAAATAACTGGTGACTCGCAGGAACTAGTGATTGTTTCGGATCGTGGTAAAAGCATACCTCATGCATTTATTAATGTCTACCAATTTGCACATCATGTAAATTGTATACGGCACTTGAACTATAACTTGAAGACTACATTTCCAAAAGTTGATTTGTCCTTGTTATTCAGAAAGGCGGCAAAAGCTTACACCATAACAGAATTCGAGGCATACATGGCAGCGCTTTGTGGTAAAAAAAAAGGGCATCGGAGACTACTTGGAAAAGGATGTTGGTGGTTTCCATTATTGGAGTAGGGCACATTCAAAAGGAGTTAGATATAATATCATGACAACAAACAACGCAGAATCTTTGAATTCCGCGTTGAAGGAGGCCCGTGATTTTCCTATACTAGGTTTGATTGAATATATTCGACAGTTGTTGCAAAAATGGTACTATGAAAGGCATGTTGAGGCAGAAAAATGCACAACCCAACTCACCCCACCTATGGAGGATAAGATGTACTTAAAGTATAACCAGTCACACGGGTGGAACGCGATTTAAATATCAGGAAATGAGTTTCAAGTAGTTAAAAATTTGGAATCATACATCGTAAACTTGGAAGAATACATATGTACTTGTAGGCGATTTGATTTAGATAAATTTCCTTGCCAACATGCAATTGCCGCAGCAAAGCAGAATGGTCCTGATGGTTATGGGCTTTGCTCTCCTTTCTATACCACATTTTGTTGGAGACAAGCTTATTCAGAATTTATATATCCATTACCAAATGAGAATGTGTGGGAAATTCCTGATGAAGTTAGATCAAGAACCGTCTTGCGTCCATTATTAAGACGACCTGCTGGACGCCCACCGAAACAGCGAAAAAAATCAATTGGAGAGGTACACAGGCCTCGTAAATGTAGTAGGTGTATGAAGATGGGCCACAACCGGAGTACTTGTACAAATCCTTTATTGGCTACATAGAGGTGGATGCACTTTATGAAGTAATTGAACATCCTTTTGATAAAATATGTAATTTACATTTCAAGTTTTTAATACATTTTAGTATTGTTAAAACTGTGAATTTTACTGTTATGCATGTTGTAGCAGATAAATATCGTAACAGGTAGTTAACAGATCTTTTCTTCAAATTTTGGTTATAATCTGCCAGCAGAACGGCACAAATGCCGTTATCCAATCACTAAAACGGCAAACGTGCCGTTATGTTCATGAACCGGACTTGCAGTCATTTGCATCAGCACATCATGTGTTATTTTTTTAGAAAATCAGTCTAACAAGTCTGTGTATCCATTTCTATGTCGTTCGGAAGAGTTTAGGCCAATAACGGCACAAAAGCCGTTACGGGTACACTAAAGCGGCATACTGCCGTTATGGCCATAACCGGACTTGTCATCCATTTGTATCAGTACTAAAAGTGTTATTTTTTATAATATGACTCTAACAAGCCTGTGTATTCATTTCCATGTCGTTCCGAACAGTTTATACCCATGCCGTTATGGGAACAATAGAGCGGCGTACGTGTCAATATAATCATACCTTACTAATTTAATGCTTTAATCGATCCCCATATATGTTAACATTCAAAAACATACAAAATTAAAGTATTAGTTGTTATAATGACACTAATGATGCTTTGCTTTTAAGATTTCATAATAAAATAAATCAAGTAACTTAAAGGATGCATGTTGTGTTTATGATGAATTAGATACAATAGACTTGTTACCTTTCGATTCTTCTACTCCGACATCCAAAAATCACATCCATATGTCCAAAAGTTTGTAAATGTCGTAACTACACAAGTAAAAACTCATTCGGTTGCATTTAAAGTCATTACGGAAACCCTGCCGTTACGGCAGAACTAGAACGGCAGGCATGCCGCTATCCTTTTTTCTTGAACATTCTTCTACTCCGACACCCAAAAACCACATTCAAATGTTCAGAAGTACATAAATATCGTGACTACATAACTTGAAACCTGTCCGGCTGCATGTAAAGGCATAACGGCAACCATGTCGTTACGACATAACTAGAACGGCATGCATGCCGCTATCCTTTCTACTTGAGCATTCTTCTACTCCGACATCCGAAAACCAAATCCAAATGTCCAGAAGTACATACATATCGTAAATACATAATTTGAAACCTGTCCGGTTGCATTTAAAGGCATAACGACATGCATGCCGTTACGACAGAACTAGAACGGCATGCATGCCACTATCCTTTCTACTTGAGCATTCTTCTACTCCGACACCCGAAAACCACATCCAAATGTCCAAAAGTACATACATATCGTAAATACATAATTTAAAACCTGTCTGGTTGCATTTAAAGGCATAACGACATGCATCCCGTCACGACAGAACTAGAACGGCATGCATGCCGCTATCCTTTCTACTTGAGCATTCTTCTACTCCGACACCCAAAAACCACATCCAAATGTTCAGAAGTACATAAATATCGTGACTACATAACTTGAAACCTGTCCGACTGCATGTAAAGGCATAACGGCAACCATGCCGTTACGACATAACTAGAACGGCATGCATGCCGCTATCCTTTCTACTTGAGCATTCTTCTACTCCAACACCCGAAAGCCACATCCAAATGTCCAGAAGTACATACATATCGTAAATACATAATTTGAAACCTGTCCGGTTGCATTTAAAGGCATAACGACATGCATGCCGTTACGACAGAACTAGAACGGCATGCGTGTCGCTATTCTTTCTACTTTAGCATTCTTCTAATAACCTGTATAAATAACAACTTAAACTTAACAAAAATCTGACTAGCCATTCACATCTCAAAATCAAATCCATAAACAGTAACATGTACACTGAAAAGCACCTATACACAAAAATCGACTTTACAAAAACAACTTCACATAAAACAACTTCACAGCTCAAAAATACTATTGAAGAATATTATGTTGAAATCAGTTATACACATTCTAAGGGTCGAATTCCCCTCCAAAGATCTCAGCTGCCATTTTCTGCCTCCACATTAGCATATACTGAGGTTGCACAAGATGCAGGTCAAGTCCAGCTACAGAAAATTCAATGAACTTCACTGTGAAGACTCCACAATCTGATCTGTAAAAATAAATTAAAGAGTGTTTTAGTCCAAACATCAACATTTTTAAGAACAGTATTTCGCCAACAATGAATACATGCCAAAATGGTGTTTAAGTTAAAAAATTTACCCATTATCTTGTACTGGAAGCTTCTTCACCCTGTGATGCGTAAACATTGATGTGCTATAGTTTCCATCGACATGTTTTTTCAGAAGCCATGGTAAGACCACCTTCAAGGGCTTCATGTAGTTGGCAAGGTTGTTTTCGCGTACTCTACTCGTTAAGCTATCGAATATGCTGATTTTTCGCTCTTCCAAGTCGACCTCAAGTGCAAACCAATGTGACTGAGGGACACAGTATGGAATATAGAGATAGCGACAATTCATCCAAGGTTTCCCAATACTTGGAGTTGCCCCTTCAACGTAATTCACCAACACCTTGGCAAACTGGTACTCCGACTTATTTTGACCTAACTTTTCCATATTCTTGTACGCGCTTTCCACAAATTGCCAGAAATTGGAGTCGAGAACGGCGCAATCATGTCGAAAGAGATCTGCATATTTAACTGCTCGCTCCCTAATGTGAAATAATGCAGAATCCACATGCTGTACTTAAACATGCAATTAATAAATTGAAATGACCAAAAAATATAGTAAGCTGTCAACATTTTTACTTACATCGCCATTAAGCCACCCAGATTGATCAAGAAGATCGTCAAAAAAATTTCCTCCCAGCATCACAAATTTCCAATGCAACTGCATCCCTATAACATCATTTGCATTGCGAATAAATCAGCAATATAGTAGATGAAGACCCTACACTAGGTTAACTGAAGGAAGAGAAAAACTTACCTTGGTGAATCTTTTTCCAACCACTCATTCAAGTCACTCGCTTTTGCAGGATCTAGTTCTCGGAAGGGATCAAAAACAGTGACATTCTTGAACTTCCTTCTTTTCAATGGATTGGTCCACGGGGTACGTAAAGATTTCCCCTTCCTTCTTTTCCTTTGGCCTCTACCTTTAGGAGACTCCTCAAGCAAAATAGTAGAAGATTCTCCAACTTGATCTACAAATTGGTTAAACATGTATGATATGCATTGACCAGTACATCAAAAGTCTATTTCTTTATTCAATTTACAGATTATATACCTCCATGAGAGGTTTCTACAGGCTGCTCCAGACTTTTTGACATCACAATGTCAACAGGTTCGTGCTCTCCCATTCGGTGCTCAGAATCTGGGATAAAAGTGCTAGGCATTCCTCGGTACAACATGATGGCAGTTGAAGGATTCGAGACAATGCCTGTGAAGGGAGATCAATCGAAACTTGATTAAGTTTAAGAAATTATAGAACTAAAAAAATATAAAATCACGACAAAAAAAAAAAAAAAAACCTTCACGAATAGCATCCCTTGGCCCTTCACGTTGAATTGGCGTGGCTTGCTCCTCTTCATAGGTACGTTCTTCCACAATATTGGAATTCTTAACTGCATCCTGGACAACATGGGCTTCTTCTTGCTCCTTATTATCTTCCTCTTGCCTCCCTTTCTCTTAGGGCACACTGCCCTCATGATGAGGTGAATAGGTATCAAATCCCCTCATTTCTGACTGATATGCACCTTTATCTGACCGAAAGCCACCACTTTCAACGAACTGTAGAATTCTATCAAGTTTGGTCTCAATGCGATCACATCGACCATTTATCCTCCTCTCCATTTCTCTCATTTCTTGCATGATTACCTCCAATCCATCTTTGTTATGAGAGGAGGATGGTTTGTCATATGGCTGCTGGTGCTTGGAAACATCAGGTTCATCTTTCTCAGGCTCCTCCCCTCCATCTTCATTGAAGCTAATATCTACCCTTGAGTCTTCTGCATCATCAAATGGTGTGATTCCCATGTAGAATTCTTCATCAACTTCTTCTGATGAAGCCACTAGTGTCCGCTTCACCCTGAAGTTCCTCATTTCAATCTCACTCTCTAAGAACCTGTTCACTGTTTCTCCATCGAGTTTTGGATGCTGAAAATCCCACCCCGACATTCTTGGGATTCTGTCACCTTCCAATCTCTGACCAAACTCCTGCCCAAGAGTAGGAATCGCTTCAAATGCCCAAATCTGTAGAAATAAAAACAAAGATGGTCAATTTATTGATTTAAACATCATATAAACAATTAAATCAATTTAACTGTTACCATGATTAAAAGAGGAAATCCGTGAAAATTGTAAGGATATCGTTCATTTCTTTCATATTTTTTCACCGTTTCTCCCAAATTGCATTTGAATATCCCAATTGTACATTCATAGGATCTCTTTCCCCAAGCATAATTGTCGAAGCGATCCATATCCTCAACCAAATAAAACCACAATAAGTTAAGAGTCGTGTTCTCTTCCGCAGCTAACAAAACATATGCTAAAACTAATAAAAGGCCCAGCTTCAACTTGTCCGGCTGGTGAGTACACCTTTGGAATGTACTTAACAATTGCTTTCTGGTCACTTTTCCTTTGCACTTCTTAAAGTAATTTTGCATCAGATAACTATTTAGGCCTAAGTTCTCATCCTCAAATTCCAAATCTCCAGCTTTAAATCCCGTAACTAAAATAAATTCTTCAAGCCCAAATCTAGCAAGTCTGTTACCAAATCTGAACCATACTTCTTTCTCTTTTGTTGTTCTCACCGCCCTAAGAATGATTTGATGAACCATTTGAAGGGACATTTTGATTTCAGCAATGTCCAACAGGTGGCCAAAACAGGTGATAAGTGTATTTTATACACTTATTTGTATGTCTAAATTAGGATTAATTATTGTCGTTTGGGAATATTTGCTATTTAATTTATGTTTATTTGTTTACTTTTCATAAAATGTCCCAATTGAAGAAGAATGAAGCAATTAATGGAAGAATGACACGATTGGAAGTTAATTGGAGCTAAATTGGACAAGCGAGGAGTTTGTGACAACAACCGGGAAACATGCTTGGTGCCAAAGTGACTAAATCAGAGGTTGGAGGACCTAATTGAATGAATTAAGAGCTTGAATGGTCAAATCGAGAAGAAGATAAAGTTTGGGGCCCAAAGTGCAACAATTGAAAGTTGAGGACTGAAGGTGCAATTAAAAGTCAGGGACCAACTTGCACAGCCGGAAAGAAGATGAAGTTGCGATCGCTGGTTCCACACCAAGCGATCGCGAGAAGATGTAAAAAATTAACCCGAGAGTTTTAGGGTCAAGCACGCGATCGCTAGGGTTGAAGCCAAGCGATCGCGTGGCTTTCCGGCTGGGCCGACTGTGGGCTTTTTCTCGCGATTTTTATCAGACTTTTCTTGTTTTGACCTAGGTTTTCTCCAAAACCTATATATACAACATAAGAGGCACAAGATCTGTACCTTTGCCTCTCCATAGAACGAGCCACAATAGAGAATTCAACATCAAATTCTTGGAGAATCAAGCATAGCAGAGGGGCGTGAATTGAAAACAGTTGAAGAATTGATAATTGGTGCAATCTTTCCATTCTTTATATTGTTTTTCAATGAACGTTTATTTTTACTATTTTTTTTATTTCATGATGATGTGTAACTAATTTTAACGTTGGGATGAACGATGTAGCCTAGTTAATTATTTTAATGCCATATTCCTTGTTTTAACGCTTTAATGCATGTGTTGATTTATTATTGCGTTCAATGCGTGAATGAACTAGCCACTTATTCATGATTTCATGTGTTATTTCCATAATCCGAGAGGTGAGTTAATAACATAGATCTAGGTAATAAATCCGGTAATTGAACGAGAGATAGAGATATACTCTTGTAATTATTGCGGTCGTGTGTGAATTCTTGTGTGTAATGCATCTAGTTAAGGAATATTCGGACCCGCTGTAGAGATACATGGTTGACTTATTTAGGTAGGATTTATTTAAACTCGAGAGAGGAATCTCAATTTAAATTAGTGAATTCGACCGAACACACAAATAGGAAATAAAACTGGAATTGTAATTGATTTAATTAGCTAGGTGAAATCGTGAATCCCAACCACTTTACAATCATTTTTTAAAACAAAACAATATCAAAATTTAATTATTTAATTCATCTTCTCAGTTTTAATTTAAAACCACAAATTCTATTTCGTATGTTCAAATAAAATTAGAACTAAAACATTTTGGTACTTAGTAAACGGTCCTCGTGGGAACGATAATCCGGACTCTAAGGTCCACTTTATTACTTGATTGCAATATCGTACACTTGCGATTTCAAAATGCACAACAAGTTTTTGGCGTCGTTGCCAAGGACTGTTAATTAATATCGATACCTATTAGTTCTTATTTTACTTTGAACTTTATTTTGCTTATTTTTATCTTTATTTTCAGTTTTTTTTTTTTTTAATTAGTATTTTATTTAATTTATGTTAAGAAGGACTAAGTCATTCGATTTGCTTCCTTTTGATACAGAAATTGAACGCACCTTTCGACAGAGGGGTAGACAACAGTTGGAAGTGAATCAAGAAACTGACTTAGCCATGGCAGATAACATAATGCAAGATAATCACGGAAATCAACAAAATCTGCCAGCAGCTGTAAATGGACAGCAACAAAATCATGGAAGACACATTTTGCGAGACTACATGGTTCCTCCTGTGGGGAACATTGGACCATGCATAGTACCTCCTGCAATCCAAGCTAACAATTTTGAGATCAAAACCTCTTTGATCTCACTGATCCAAAACTCATGTATTTTCCATGGATTGCCGACTAAAGATCCTCATGCACATCTTCGATCCTTTTTGGAATTATGTGAAATGCAGTGCATGAATGGAGTTTCAGATGATGCTTTGAAATTGAAGTTATTTTCATTCTCTTTGGCGGACAAAGCTCAAGCTTGGTTCTACACTTTGCCCCTACATACAATCACCACTTTTGAAATCATGAGTCAGAAATTTGTAGATAAATTTTTCCTACCTGGCCGCATGTCAAAGCTAAGGCGTGAAATATTGTCCTTTAGTCAACAGGCTGGGGAATCAATTTTTGAGGCTTGGGAAAGGTTCAATGAGCTCATCAGACAGTGTCCTACACATGGAATCGCTGATTGGATACTAGTTCAAACATTCTACAATGGGCTGACAAATGAAAACAAGAAGTACACCGACTCAGCATCTGGAGGATCAGTTATGGATATGACATATGAAGAAGCTTCTGAGATTTTTGAGAAGATGGCTGCGAACAGTTACCAGTGGTACTCAGATAGATCTATATCAAAGTCTGGAGGAATTGTTGCAGTTAATGAGATTACAGCATTAAATGCTAAGCTGGATGCTTTAACAAGGAAAATAGACAGTATGGGTGTGCAGCCAGTGAATTCAGTTCATACAACTTTGTGTGATTTTTGTTTCGAAAATCACGCGATAAATTTCTGCCCACTTCAACAAAATCAATCAAATCCAGAACAAGTCCATTTTGTGGGCAACAGGCAGCAGGGTGGTCCTTATTCACAAACCTACAACCTAGAATGGAAGAACCACCCCAACTTCTCCTGGTCTAATAATCAGATTGTTCAGCATCTGCTTGGATTTCAGCAACAGCAACAGCAACAATCTCAGAAAAACATATCAGAGAACATAGAAGAGTTAATTCAGCTTGTCAAGAGTCAGAATGGTGAGATAATGAATCAAGCTGTTGAAATAAAAAATTTGAAGAAACAAATGGGAGAGCTGGCAGCTAGCAGCTCAACAAGACAGCCAGGACAGTTGCCAGCAACACTGAAATAAACCCTCGTGAGCATGTTAATGCAATAACAACGAGAAGCGGGGTTCAGCTAACTGAAGTGACTACTGGAGAATATGAAAAGCAAAGGAACCAGAAGAAAGATGTGGTGGAAGAACAGGAATGTGAGAAAGAACAGAGGTCGATTCCTGAAGTTCATGAAAAAGTGGAAGAAGAAGTTCGAGTTAGACCTCCAGTCAAGGCATATGTACCTCCAGTTCCTTATCCACAACGATTGATAAAGCATCAGTTGGAGCAGCGGTTTAGAAAATTTTTGGAAATATTCAAGAAACTGCACATAAATATTCCTTTTGCCGAAGCCTTGGCCCAAATGCCCCTCTACTTAAAGTTTATGAAGGAGATGCTGTCAAATAAAAGAAAGTTGGTTGATTTTGAGACAGTAGCACTGAGCAAGGAGTGCAGCGCCATACTTCAAAAGAAATTACCACAAAAACTGACTGATCCAGGGAGTTTCTCTATCCCTTGTACTATTGGTAAATTTAATTTTGATAATGTATTGTGTGATCTTGGTGCAAGTGTCAATTTAATGCCTTTGTCTGTATACAGGAAACTAGGTTTGGGGGAGCCTAAACCAACCAATATCACACTAAAGCTTGCTAACAGGTCTATACAGTATCCATATGGGATAGTGGAGAAAGTGATTGTGAAAGTAGACAAGTTCTTCTTTCCAGTTGACTTTGTGATCCTTGATATGGAGGAGGACTCTCAGATGCCCTTGATATTTGGAAGACCATTTCTTGCTACAGGGCGAGCTCTCATAGACATCGAAAAATGGGAAATCATTTTTCGAGTCGAGCATGAACAAGTCAATTTCAGCATCAAGCCAAGACAGGATCTCGAATATCTAAAGGAACGTTGCTTCAAGGTGGAAGGAGTAATTCAGAAACCAGAAGAAAATGAGAAGCAAGGGATTAAGTTCGAGGAGGATCTAATCACAAAATATGAGTTCATAAAGGAAAAAGAGGGATGGAGGGACAAAAAGGAAGAAAAGCCGAACATCCCTCAACAATTGGCTAAAAGTGAGGCTTTGGAATTCAAGAAAGTGAGAAAACGAATGGAGATATGCAAGGCAGGGAATTGCAAGAAATGCAAAGCCTCAAGAGGATCATTCAAGCCTCCATGATAAAGAAGTGCAAAAATTCGAGCTTTAGACTTAAAACGGAGCGCTTGTTGGGAGGCAACCCGACCTTTCTTCCCTTTTATTTATTACGCTTTCATAATTTATTTATTTGCTGAATTTTAGATATATGCATGGTAGGAAAATTGTTTGGGTGTTTTGCATGTTCATGTTAAGGACACTTTTGCATATTAGTCTATTATTGCATATTTAGTAATGTTTTTGATTTTGCATGTTTACATTAGGCTAGGTTTCTATCGTCATTCCAAACTCACACACACTAGTTTGAATCATGAAGTTAATGTTTGGAAAAACATTGCACCAATCATGAAGTGATTAGGGAGATAAAAAAGAGTTTGAAAATCAAAAATAGGAAAAAATTTCAGTACTGCCGTGTACTAAGCGATCGCGTGCCAATAGGCTTCGGCGATCACGACTTTGCATTAAAAAATCAACAGATTTTTAAACCTTGAACCACGCGATCGCTGGCACTCCATCCAAGCGATCGCGTGGCTGTACCGAGAGTAAAATCGGCAGTTTAAGTGTTGTGCCTCATGTTTTCAATTTCAAACATTATAAACTCGTTTTCTCTCCCCTAATCGCCTCATATTTGATCTTACATTTTGTGTGCATGTCATCAACACCTAGTTGTATCAAATTCATTGCTATTTTCACATCCAAATCAATGAAAGGTATGAAATTCTTCACTTAAATCCATGTTTACTCAAAATTTTGAAATTTTCTTTGAGTTCTTGGATTTTGAATTTGTGAATTTTGAAGAAGGGGCTTAACTTAGTTGTTGGAGTTTGTGATTTGTGGTTTAGTAGACAAAATTTTGGTTCATTCATGACTCCAACCCTATACATTTCCATTGATTTTTGCAATGCCCATTAAGTGTTTGATGAAATGCCACAAAGACATTCTTGTGCTAATTTTAGAGATTCATTCGAGCATTTAACTTCATGACATGTTCATCATTGATTGTGTGTATTTAGTTCAAGAATTAGTTCACTACATTGCATGAAAATCATGAAAACCAACATTGCATCTAGGCAGCCCCATTGCAAGGCCATTGCACCCAAAAACTGTCTCACGTCACCTACTTCTCGACATTGTTGCATGACCCTATTGACCTTCAAATGAGCTGAATTTTTAATATATTGTTGATCATGCTATGAACTTTAAAGTATCAAAAGATGGCTCGGGAAAATTTATGTTTTTCTAGGCGATGTTAAGGCTTAAATGTGTGTGATCGACCAATTTTGAAAATTCAAAATTTTGCTTTGACTTTAGTTTGGCGGTGTTGTACTGAACTTCCATTATTTCTTATTGGTGTTTATGATTTCTAATGTTACTTATCTCTTAATTGCAAGGTAAACACCAATCAAGACACATCCAATCAAGTCGGGAATAGCAAGACAAAGGGTCTTATTCATTCAAATGCAATGCTAATGGGGGCTTCGAGGCTACAAAATCATCTGCATTTCACCTGGGAAGTTCTCGTTCTCTCTTATTTGTCTTGTATTACATTTTTAGATCTTTTTGACAAACATTGAGGACAATGTTTCTTTCTAGTTTGGGGATGGAAAATCTCACTCATAAAAATTGCTTCCATATTCATGATATTCATTCTATGCTTTCATTCAATTTTTTTTTTTTGGGATTCAAATAAAAAAAAAAAATTTAAAACTTAGTTAACATGTTTATTGCCTAGGATATAGTATGAATCAATTTGTGCTTAGGTTTGAAAATTGGACAACATGAAAGCATGAACTTATTTTTGAACTAGTTATGTTTTGCTAGATTCATATTTATTGCGCACATAGTCAGTGTTGGATAATTGCTTGTGTAAGGGATTTTGTTTAATACATGTGGGGCAAATTTATGCAATTTGAACTTAGGAATGACTTAAAAATCCCTGAACTTAGATCATAAGTTATCCCACCTCTAAATTAGAACCAATCATGCTCAAATGCAAGTTTGGGGGTAAAATTGTTGGAATTTGTATGTATTGACGGGTTGGAGGTCTGTGGTTCTTGGTTTTTCACTTTAGTCATTGCAGTTTGGTCAACTGGTATAAACCATTTCCAGCATAAAAACAGAAAAATGCTGAAGGTCTTATTCTGCTCTTCAAATGCCTTTTTGACTCGAGTAAGTAAGTCCGAGGGGTCCTTCAAACCTGGTACCCTAAAGCCGTCTGGTTTGGGAGTTGCCGATCTGAAAGCCCGCTACAGGGGTCATATAGAAAGCCCGTATGAAAATTTTTGCACAAAGATGGTAAAAGACGGGGACAAATAAAAGAAAAAGTCGTCCATAAAAAAAATAATGTTGCATGGTATAAGCTTTGTTGACTGAACTGTGGTGGTTGAGGTTGTAGAATTGGGGACTGCTTTCTTTTGATTAGTTGTACATGCATATTTCTGATTTTGACTGCCTTGTGTGGAAAAAGCTAAGAATATTTTTAGAACCCACATAGATAAAAACCTGGGATGCGAGAGAAAAAGCAGAAAGTGGTGATCATCCATGAGCGTTGAAAGGAATTTTATTAGAAATCATAGATTGACCACATGGGATTCGGGCTGGATTATGCATAATGAGCCACACAGTGTTGAGTATATCTTTTGCATAAGTATGCCTTTGACATTGGCTATTCACACACACACTTGAAACTCTGGCAGGATATAACTAGAAAATATTTTGCATTGTTGTTCATGACGCTTGCTGAAGCTTAAATTGGTTTGGACTATGGAGGCATATGGTAAACATGTTGACACAATAAAAATATTTGATAGTTTAGTTTACATTGTTCGAGGACGAACAATAATTCTAGTTTGGGGGTATTTGATAAGTGTATTTTATACACTTATTTGTATGTCTAAATTAGGATTAATTATTGTCGTTTGGGAATATTTGCTATTTAATTTATGTTTATTTGTTTAATTTTCAGAAAATGTCCCAATTGAATAAGAATGAAGCAATTAATGGAAGAATGACACGATTGGATGTTAATTGGAGCTAAATTGGACAAACGAGGAGTTTGTGACAACAACCGGGAAACATGCTTGGTGCCAAAGTGACTAAATCAGAGGTTGGAGGACCTAATTGAATGAATTAAGAGCTTGAATGGTCAAATCGAGAAGAAGATAAAGTTTGGGGCCCAAAGTGCAACAATTGAAAGTTGAGGACTGAAGGTGCAATTAAAAGTCAGGGACCAACTTGCACAGCCGGAAAGAAGATGAAGTCGCGATCGCTAGTTCCACACCAAGCGATCGCGAGAAGATGTAAAATTAACCCAAGATTTTTAGGGTCAAGCACGCGATCGCTAGGGTAGAAGCCAAGCGATCGCGTGGCTTTCCGGCTGGGCCGACTGTGGGCGTTTTCTCGCGATTTTTATCAGACTTTTCTTGTTTTGACCGAGGTTTTCTCCAAAACATATATATACAACATAAGAGGCAGGAGATCTGTACCTTTGCCTCTCCATAGAACGAGCCACAATAGAGAATTCAACATCAAATTCTTGGAGAATCAAGCATAGCAGAGGGGCGTGAATTGAAAACAGTTGAAGAATTGATAATTGGTGCAATCTTTCCATTCTTTATATTGTTTTTCAATGAACGTTTATTTTTACTATTTTTGTTATTTCATGATGATGTGTAACTAATTTTAACGTTGGGATGAACGATGTAGCCTAGTTAATTATTTTAATGTCATATTCCTTGTTTTAACGCTTTAATGCATGTGTTGATTTATTATTGCGTTCAATGCGTGAATGAACTGGCCACTTATTCATGATTTCATGTGTTATTTCCATAATCCGAGAGGTGAGTTAATAACATAGATCTAGGTAATAAATCCGGTAATTGAACGAGAGATAGAGATATACTCTTGTAATTATTGCGGTCGTGTGTGAATTCTTGTGTGTAATGCATCTAGTTAAGGAATATTCGGACCCGCTGTAGAGATACATGGTTGACTTATTTAGGTAGGATTTATTTAAACTCGAGAGAGGAATCTCAATTTAAATTAGTGAATTCGACCGAACACACAAATAGGAAATAAAACTGGAATTGGAATTGATTTAATTAGCTAGGTGAAATTGTGAATCCCAACCACTTTACAATCATTTTTTAAAACAAAACAATTTCACAATTTAATTATTTAATTCATCTTCTCAATTTTAATTTAAAACCACAAATTCTATTTCGTCTGTTCAAATAAAATTAGAACTAAAACATTTCGATACTTAGTAAACGGTCCTCGTGAGAACGATAATCCGGACTCTAAGGTCCACTTTATTACTTGATTGTGATATCGTACACTTTCGATTTCAAAATGCACAACAACAGGACTCCCTAAATTGCTCTTTATGCTTAGCATCCGAACTATAATACACCTCAGTTATAATCTGAAGCCTACATCTATTACTTATTTTGCCTCGAACTCTGTCTTTCACATCAACAACATACTCCATTGAAAAGCCTATCTGCAAAGACAAAGCGAGGAAATGTTGATTATATCGTGCAACATTACATAATTCAATAATAGACTTAGCTGTGGATCATACATCCAAATAGAATATGTAGATCCCAAATACTTCAAACAATTGCTAAAAAGATTAATTTCCACGATAAAATACCCAATTTGGTATAAATTCACACTAAACCTCTAATCAGATTATAGTAACCCCACAACACATTTCTACATTTCAGGGGGGCCACCTGCATCTTGTTTACCCATACATGGTTGCAGTTTAGAGCAATAATGTGTCTGCTGTGAATGAAGCTCTTAATGAGATATATGTGGAGGATGAGGATTACGACATATTGCATGAATCAATTGACTTCCATGATAACTTTGATCACATTGGCCTTGCACAAAAGGTGAAGCATATTGTATTTCTACACTTTGCTTTCTAATTCCTGTATTTTGGGGCTAATTTATGCCATTTATATGGGCTTCAGTAGATTGAGAAAAATGAGCTTCTTGAAATGTGGCTTGTTGCAGCTTACATTTATAAAAAAAAAGCTGGTTGGTGGAAGCAGTCCATTGCATTTTCAAAGAAAGATAACCTTTACAAAGATGCAATGGACAAATTTTTGGCATCAGATTGACAAATTTTGCTTCACGTTGTCATCATTATTCACAACAACTAACAAAAATGAACCCAACACACCAAACCTAACAGAATCTACCAAAGAAAGCCAATTTATCCACAAAAGTAAACCAACCAAATAAAAATAAACACCGGCGATAACACCGTACTGCAACTATTACCAAAGCACAAGCGGAAGAAATAAGATATGGGAAATGAGCACTTACAGTCGGGAAGGGAGGAAGAAGCGCAAAATGTCGATGGTTAGCAAAAAGGCGTTGAAGAGAGCCGTTAGTTTTTGAAAAGGATTTCATAGTGGAAATGGAGGAAGAACCGAAGAAGCACAAGATTTTGATGAAGGCGAGAGAAAGTGACGGGCGTAATTGGCCAAACTGAGGATTTAGGGCATTATTGAAGAGGGGCATGCACGTCATTTGATCATTAATTCCATTTTTGATTTAATTTTAAAATTCCTTTTTTGGTCAAAGTCTATTTGTCAAAACATTTTGGACAAGGAACTCATTTACCGATATTCCCCTTTTTAAATGTATGCGAGACTGCTGTGCAAATTGGTAAATTGCACGGCAAGTCCTTAATTCTTAAAATGGTTGAGGGGCTAATGTGTAGCTTGAGAAATCACAAAGTTAGTCCCTAATATTTTTTGAAATATAAAATAAATTTTAGGGACTATAATGTATTTTCAGAAATTGCATTATTGGTCCACCATTCTTTCATAATCATTTAAGGGTCTTTAATGCAACTTTAAACTTTCGAAAGTTTTAAGAAAATTTTAGTTTCCTCATATTTTCAAATTTAATTTAACCATTTTGATCAAAATTGTGAATTTTTACAAAATTGAATTATTGACCAAATTAAATATTTGACACTATGCTACTATGGCTAAAAGTGTTTTTTATAGTCAATGCCAATACTGCAAATTTAGAAATTGATATATTATAATTAATACTAGATATTAATTGAATGGATATATAGTGGATGGTTATGGACTCGACCCATGTGATTGGTTGGATGCATGGTTAATTTATTCTGCTTATGTTGGTTGGGTCTGTGAACCTTTTATTATTCAATTGGATCTGTATGCCCATTATTTAATTTATTTGGGCCTACGAGCTCTTGTTTGTAGATATAGGCATACACGTCCATTTGATACAAGTTTGCGTGCCAACTAGTATAGGATACAGGTTGCAGCTAACCAGAACAAGACAACTAGTATAGGATACAGGTTGCAGCAGTAGATAGAGATGGAGATTATTGCATTTAGCATTCGATGATCGAACGCATTGTCCCCTAGGAATTGAATAACTAGTCTTTTTCATGGCTCGAGAAGACAAGATAGATACCATCCATAATCTTCCACAATATTATCATATGTATGATTAATTGCATGGTGGATGTTAGTTAATATACATATAAATGATGAGACCAAATCCCTCACATAAAAATTATATTAAGCCCTATGTTTTTCATTGTTACAATGAAAAACCAGATTCTACCATTGATGTCAGCTTGTTGAGTTACTCAAGACTACTAGCTGGTGGATACGTTTCTCATTATGAAGTATCAGATACTTCTGAACAATGGGTCGGACTTAACAGAAACTACATCCTTTATAGAGTAAATCAAAAGGGATATAATTTGGAAGCAATTTATTAAATTCGTATTAATTGATTAATACAAAGTGTCTTCCATTGTTACGGTGAAAAACCAGAATCCGCCCTGATGCGGTTTGTTGAGTCACTCAAGGCTGCAAGTGGAAATGTGTCTTTTATCACTATAATAGATAAGATGTTTTAGAACAATGGGTAGAATTTAACCGAAATCTATCTTTTGTTGAGTCACTCAAGAAGATGAGATTCTGGAGGCACAATTGAGTAAATACATAAGAAGTATGTGAAAAACAGTTGTGTACTTGATGATCTAGGAGTCACATGGAAATGTGATTGATAGGAGTATCTATCTGGATGTTCTATTAGTACTAGTTGAGTCACTCAAGGTTCTAATAGAACAAAGGGATCCTAGCCCACTGTGAATATAACAAAATTTTACAAGATTAATATAGAGTGTCATTAATTCCAGTAAAATAGTGGGAGCAATCGATTTAATAAAAGACCTTATTAAATTGATTTATTCATGATAATACGTGATTCTATTTTTTAATTTATTATTGTCGTATGAGTTTTAAAATTTAGTTATTACGTGAACTTATACAGTATAATTGACACTGAGTAAGTTCATTGGACTGAAATCCTTGAATTGGCCTCGTCCTTTGAGAACTGATCTCAAACACGATATGATCGAGAATATTATTCTCAAACATGCCAATAATAGGACATTAAATTTATAATTACAAGACTTCCTTAACCGAACTGAAGAAGTGAGAAGTTTGGTGAATCTTCTACTTCAATTTTCTATTTGATAGATGTTAAATAATCTACTTAACCAATCAAGTATTAGATATCGATAATATACAATGGCTAAAAGTAGAATAATTGCGAAAAATGGTGATATTACCGATTTTTAAGTAATAAAGTAAATGTTGCTTGAACGGCTTAAGAAACTATCACATATCTTTGCTTTCTCATTCAATTTAAAATTAGACAATTGTTAATTACAGTTCCTATGAAGAACGATACTTCCACTTCATGTTTGGACATGAAGTGATTATCCTCTTTAATTAAGAATAATATTTATTCGTTAACTTAGATGGGATACTATAGAGGTGAAGTAAATAACAAATAGTCTATATTCTGAACATTGATAAGGAAAAAGAAGTCACTTAAATTTGACACTTGACTAGTTCAATTAATACAGATATTATTCTCACATTTGAGGTAAATTGACAAGTCAATTTTCTTGGATAAAGGAAAAGTGGAATGGTTGATCCACTAAGCCTATTGCATTCGGATGTAAGTGGGCATATGTCAGAGTGGTCTTTAATCATTAGATAACATTGATATTCATTGTTATTTATAATGAAGTTTATATCTAAGAGTTTGAAAAGTCCAAATAATTCAGATATAAATTAGAAGGCAAAAATGAGAAAAATATTCTAAGCACTTAGATTTGATCAACGTGAAGAATATTTTAAAGTGATTGATTTCAAGATTATGTTATGAGAACATAATTTTTGCATAGATAACCCTTTCACATACACCTTGGCACAAAGGCGAATTTGAAAGGACAAAGATTGCAATTGATGCAATCATTGATGAAGCCATGCAAAATCTCCAAAACAATTTTTGGAGCTTTGCATTGAACACTTTGTATTACACACTTGGTCATATTCTATGATAAACGGTTGATGAAGGTCCATATAAGATATGGATTTCAATTGTCTAATCTTTCTCGCATTAAGATTTAAGACTTCAATATTTATTAGAAGTATACCAAATTTGGATGAGCAATAGCCTTAGTCCAATATATATATTGTTGGATATTATTTGTATGTTCCTATAGAGAAAAAAAGTTTATCTCGAGTTTCGTCAGTATCTTGGAGAAATAGTTCGTCTAAGAGAAGGCAGTGGGAGTAAAAGTAGAACATGAAATAGTTCATTATATCACATATATATTAATCGATTATTTAAGTTAGAATCTGCGCTTGCATTAGATGAGGCACATATCAATGCTTGGAATGCGCACGCTACTCAGGATGTAGTGACGACTAAGAATGCACTAACTTCATGTAAATATATTAGGATCATGTGTACTTCATTGAGTTACACGTCCCTGATTGCTGATATTGTATTAGTCATCAAGGATAATGAGTCTAGATTTACATAGAAGCTAAGTCAAATGTTGACTAAACGAGATGGCATGAAGCTATAGAATCCGAGATAAAAACAAGTTTTGAAACTTGTTTGATTCACCTAAAATGGGTAAGACCCATAGGCTATAAATGCGTTTACTCTAAATCAATTCGAATTCTGCTTACGGTAGCAACATGTTGCGATCATGGGATTTTTGAAGCCTTAAATATATAAACATAGTATACTAGCTACAAAGATCTAATTATGGATTAAAGCAAGTTTCACAGAGCTAGAATCTTAATTTTGAGTAGATAATCAAAATGTTTGATTTTAATAAAAATTGCAGATGAATCACGTGTGTATATAAAAGGTTAGTGGGGGTATTCAATATTTCTGATACTATATGTAGATGACATATTATTGATCAGAAGTTGAATCTCTAACCTTAAAAGTGAAAGTGCAATTATTTAAAATTTCTCCATGATGGATGAGAATTAAGACCTTCACTTTGGGAACCAGAATATATAGTGATAGATCTGGAATGTTGTTTTGATTTCTCAATCCATGTACATGGATAAAATACTAATGAGTTATCATGAATGAATCCAATGTAGGATTCTATCTTAAAAGTTTTGAGTTAATATTCTCAAAATGGTGCTTAGAACACGTATTGAGAAAGAATGATATGGAGAAGATACTTGATTGTTTGACAATAAGAACTTCTTAAACACAATACTATGTACGATATATTTTGTATTATTGAGTACTTGAGAAGCACTAATAATACAATAGACATGAAGAGAAATGTAGACTTACAGTCTTTAGCTATAAAGATACCATCCTTCAGTCAGGGAAATGATGAAGGAAATACTCAGTCTAATAATTAATAAACTCATAGTAGTGATGTAACACCCCAAGTTCAAAAATCTTAAAACCTAGGCGTGTTAACTTCCATTCACATTATATGCGGAAATAAATTTTTTAAACATTAAAATGCGGAAACAAATCATTTAAAAACTTCAACGTTTTCATTTTCTGTTCTAAAATTTTATAGAAATTTTGGCTGAGTCTCCTCTATAACTTGGACATAACCAACCTGTAGAGGGACATCATACCTACAATACATATGCAAATTCTCAACCCATTCAAATCCAACATTTAACATCCAACCACAATTCCAAAATTCGACTTCAACATCAATTTCCCAAACTCCTCAACAAAATAACTTGAAGTATAAATTTATAAACTCATGAAACATAATAAAAACTAATCACATGGAAATACCATAACTTATTTTAACTAAAACAGGCAAACTAATCAAAAGAATTTATCAATTAAAAGAATAACCAATGAATTAATTTGAGAAAGCCCTTCATTTATTCTTAAAAGAAATAGAATTTATTAGTACTGTCTGAGTCAGCCGCCAAATGCTCTCCTCGGATCACCTAACTTTCATCACCTGAAATGTTGGGGAGGGATTGGGGTGAGCTAAAGCCCAGTAAGTAAACTTTATGCATGAATGCATGCTTATGACATGAATGCTTTAAAAATTTCCATATATGTATCCCATTTTTCTTTACTTTCCAGAACATTCAAACTTTTCAAACTATCACTTAACATTTCAAAACTTTCACTTGACATTTCAAAACTTCCACTTCATTTCCATCGTGAGCTCACTTGATGTAACTTCTAGTCAATCAGAATACAGTGGGCAATTACTTATTTGGAACCAGATTAACATTCACTTTCCCACCACAAAGCGGTTTAACAGTCCACCGTAAACGGTTGAACATTCCGTCGCAAAACGACTTAATTCAGGTACGCCGGTCCCCCGCGTCCCATTTCCCACTTGCAACTTTCATGAACTAGAAGTACACCCATTCATTCTTAAAAACTTGGGATACATAACTTTTGAACAAACTTGCACTTTGACACATTTCTTTCATTTTAAAAGCATTTGACTTCCCAATTTCGATACCAATGCATGCTTGATGATGTAATGACATGATAATGTGCATGTTTAAACATTCTTCTCAATGACATATGCTTTCATAAAGTAAATGAAATTCATCAAAGCACGTAAGTTGCAAGACAGTCATTTACACATAACTTTCACATTTACATTCAACTTTGATGAAAATATGGGGAAGTTTACTTTCCTGCAATCCTTAGTAATTTACCGTTTCTGAATTTGCAAGTGGAAAAGTCTCGGATGCCGGTGACGTCAATGTTCCAAATATCCTAATTGTTCACATTCATTGATAAGTATAACTTTTAATTCACAATGTGACCTCACGTTTAGATTAAAGCACATAAAATAAGAAAGAGTTTCATGCTTCGAACTCCCAAAACATTACATTCTAAATCCCTAACATGCATAAGAACGTAAGATTATAATCAAGGTCTCAATTTAACTAAAACTAATCAAAACAACCCATTTTAATAGTTTCCAAAATCTGAAATTCCATCTTAAAGTTCCAAATAAATTCTTAAACCTACAAAATACAAATTTCATAATCCTTTACCAAAAACAGTTAACTAAACTCCAAATTTCACAACTTTAACATTATACATTTACAATTAAAATTTAAATAATTCATCAAGGTTCCAAACAAAATTATCAATTTGACAATCTATGATTTAAAAATCTAAGCAAAAATCAAATTCTGAATTGTAACTAAAACTTTGAATCGATATATATATATATATATATATATATATATATATATATATATATATATATATATATAAAATCTGAAATTTACATATATAAATTTTCCATTACCTAATCTGAAAGGTGCATACACACATACCTATACATACATAACAATATACACATTCCCATACATCAATACTCACACACATATCACTATTAAATCCTTAATTTAAATTAAATTTCGAAAATCAACAAGAACAGAAATCTGAAAATTGTGAGGAAGTTACATATATACTTACTTTAAATTCCTACATACACCAATATATGCATAAAATTCAACATATAAAATTGTGTATGTGTGTGAGTGGGTGTGCGTGTGAAAAAAAAAATCGTGTGTGTGTAAAACTGTGCAGCGGTTTCGTGCGTGTGTGTGTGTGCGTGAGAGAGGGGGAAGGGAAAAGGAGTATTACCGTGGTGGGGGTGCACGGTGGTGGTGATGGTGGTGGCCGAAGGTGAGGGAAGGTCGCGATCGAGGGAGTGCCGAGGGAGAGACGACGAGAGGGAGAGCAGCGCGGAGAGGGAGAGACCGAGTAGGGAGAGGCGTGAGTGAGAGAGTAATTTAGGTTAGGTTAAGGTTTTTAATCTTTTGGAATTTGAAAATCAGTCCCTCAACTCTTCTCTTTTGTTTAAGTAAGTTTATAAGTTCTATTTACCCTCGATTGACACAACACTTTTCCCCCAAATTTCAAATTGGCATAATAAAATAGAAAATAACGTGCTGAGGCAATAAAACAATTATTTACATAGAATTGCACGTAACTAATTTAAATAACCAAATTATAATCTTTCAAATTGGTACATTGATCGAGCCGGCGTCCAATTTCTTCCACTGCAAAAAAAAATAATTTCAATTATAGACATTAAATATCAAAAAAATCATAATTTATAATAACATTCATCACAGTATTACGTGAAATTTAAAATTGCACGAGAAATGAAAAGCGGTCTTACAAGTGATGTGGTCGGTTTGAAATGGTTCAAATAAGAGAGATCGCTAACTATACAACCTAGACTAAATACATAAGTTCTTGTGAAGCAATCTCGATCGTTAAGTTCATTAGTGGACTATAAGTGTTCCTAGCATTGTAGCTTCAGTAATGAGTACTTTGACGACAATGGAGCCATCGCGCAAGAGAGGCAACTGGGTTTCATCAATGATCTGATTATGTATTTAGGGGCTACTATATCATTCGAAGATTGTAGAAAAATAGAATTCATGTCCACTAATTTTGAGAAGGTTGAATATGTGAAGAGTCACATATCGAAGATCCACCTATAAAACCACTATCCCAACATGAATATGATTATCATATAAACTCATTATGTATAGGATACATGAGTTATTGAATCCAGTGGGAGAATATCAATGTTATACTCTAAATCCAATTGTTGGATAGCATAACACATATATTATCATTGTCACAACAAAGGCAGGTCTATTATTACATTGAGTTTAACTCATCATTTAAATAATGAATCCGTAGAGTAATTTTAAATAACTTGTAAGTCACAAGGTGTTGTGACTGTGAGATACAAGTCATTGATAACTTATTCTAAAATTATCCCTAGTCGAAGTAACAACAAGATACGGATATTGTTGTTGCAGTTAGACTAGCATGTATTGAATTTCTTTCTTATGAAGAAAGTACCTTATCTCACAAGTTAGAATGTAGAGGGACATTCGAATGAACACGTGAATGCATTGTTAGATGAAAAAAAGCATTGGATCACTCGCCTAGAGATTTCATATGGATAACTATCCAAGCGTCAATGGTGAATCTCTAATGCGCGGTTTTGGATTTGGTTCTTTAACTTGAGAACGTCATAGAATATTATATGAGGGTTTCTATTCTTTTACGAGCGTTGATGTGGCTCTTGAGAGGGAGTCATCAGGATAACGTCGTACGAGTATAGTGAGAATTATAGGAAGGTTGTATATATACAGCATGAGGATTCGTCACTCCTGGGTAGTAGGAGATTATAACCTGTATTTTGCTCACTTAAGTTGATGTAAATTCCTCGATCGGGGTGAGTTATGAGTTGAAATGGTGTTTTAAGTCATAACAATATCAACTAAGAAAAGAAGTGAATAACATAATTGATTGAAATGAGATTGACGCTATCCATATCTCTTAATCAATTGGGTTATATTGATGAAGGGATTATATTTCCACGGTAACCGCACATATACTGGTTTTATCATAACCACATGACATTTTCATTCGTATGGATTTCCTTGATACATTGCTAGACGTCAATCTTGGACTGCAACGTGAATTAATCGATCTTGGTGAATCGATGATGAATTAAAAATAGGGATATCAATTCATCTTATTTCAATCAGATTGAAATAATAATAACACGACGTTGCCATCGTGAATGGAACCTGATGGGTCACACACAAAAGCAAGAATTAAGCATCTTGAATTGGATCTTGTACAAGTTGGAGATTGTTGGAAGGGGCGTTTGTACAAATACCCAACTTTTGGTATCAAAATTGAAACTTACTTCATTTTAAATAAGCACTAAAAAATACTTCATTTTTTATTTTTGGAAAAATACTGTTTTTGTCTAAGTATCATATTATGATACTTTAAAAATATCTTATGATACTTATGATAATTTCAAGTTTTTGGTGTCATAAAATGAAACATTTTCATTATTCTATGATACTTAAGGTGAGATTTTATTATCACACCATGATACTTTACATATTATTTATGATACTTCTATACAACCAATGGGTCTCCTCCATCATCGTCGAACCACCATGCCGCTTCTATACAACCAATGAGTCTCCTCCAATAAGCTACGAATCAGCCACAACAAGCGGCAGCGACCAAGTTTTATGGCTTCACATCACAACCAGCACCAGCACCGCGCAACCACCGCACACACAACATAGCAGTCGGCTTCAGTATGCTTGGTTACACCACCACCATGCACCAGCAACAGTGCCTCACGTTCACTGCACCACCTTCAAATCACTAGCACCACCACCATACAACCATCGCTCACACAACAACACAATCGGCCATGTTTTTCGCCTCCAATAAGACTGCAGCAATGGCGGCATCATGTTCTCCGGTCGTTTCCAATGATGATGATGGTGGTGGTGGCAGTGGTGGCAGCTTGGTGGTTCTGAAGCAACAGGAAGAGGGAAAAAGATGATGAGCATATTTTTCCAATTTTTTCTTCAAATGGGTATTTGTGCAATTAGCTCTAAAAATATAGTATAGAATGCAATTATCCCTAGTTGGAATAGTGTCCAAGCCCAATTAGTTGGGCCGGACTTGGGTTGGCCCAATTAGTTGGGCCGGAGTCCATTATCTCTACCCTAATTAGGTTTAGCTTAAACCTATAAGTGCTGGATTAGTCACAAGACAATTGGGGTTTTTTAGTCATCTTTTTGGTTGCTAGTACAACATTTTCTAGATCCTAGCTTGCTGTGTGGATTACTATCAGAGGCTGGACGATTGAACGGCTATGGTGACAAGATTTCTACACCCTTCATTAAAAATCAGATCCACGAGATTCATCAATGGTACAATTCTTAATACAGATTCTATCTAAGTGCAAGGTTGATCCAAACTATGATTTCGAGTCTATTTAATTTTCGTTGTGCATGTATGACTCGAAACCTTACGGTCGTCTCATTCACCATGAGTCACAGTATTCTCAAAGTACCTCCTGTTGAAGAAAAAAATCAATTCATTTTCCAACCTCCATTCATTTTCCAAATCTCAAAACAATCAACACAAAATTACTATTAAAAAAAAACCCAAAAACCCATAAAAATAAAAAGGGAAAACAAACCTGGCTTACTTGTGAAATGCTTTTTGACTTTCGAAAAAACTGTTAATTTGGCTACTCCACTCATGCAACGAGTGATAAGTAACATAAGTAATCAGGCCCATGATGGGTCGTTGAGCCGTTCATATTGTGCTATTAGAAAAATTCAGATTAAAGTATCCAAAGTCGTTAAAATTTTCACTTTTAAATGCATATCCATTGAAAATTCGAGTACTAAATATAATTGACAACATTATACTATAGTTATTCTATAAGCTTGACAATAACCTTTCTTTTCTTCTTTTTATTTTTTATTTTTTCCGTATCCACACAGAAGGTAACTTTTCAATCATTTCCCTATAAAGTTTTACTTTAAACAATTCCCTCAGCGTGTATCTCATGCATGATCACTTTGAGCTCTTGAACTTGACTAATGAAAGTTCAAGAGTCCACAATAAGAATTGGGAGTTTATAAATGTTGAGCCATCCCACCCACATTGAAAAAATGGATAAATGTAACAATGTGGGGGAAAGCTTGAGTAGCTCCCACATGGGAAAAAGAAATGGATGTGGACCAACTTAAATACAAACAATTTGTAAGGTGTAACCATTTTTTATATAGAGACTTCTTCGTGACCTGTGCACCCACAGGGAGTGCAAATCTCAAGTCGATTTATACTTCGAGCACGATACAAGAATGTCAGACCGAATAGACAGTTGGCTATGATACAAAAATAAGTATGGTTTTCAAAATCAGATTAGTTTTCTTGTTAAAGCATATTGGTTTTCAAAAATTGTTTGGTTTTCAAAATTATTTTTCAAACATATTTTAAAAAATCAAAATTTATTACAATTTTCTAAGTAGTCTCTAAACAGTTGGGTACTAATCCATATATTTTTTGTTGAAAAATAATAATCATCTACTTGTTTTTCAGAAATAGAAAATACTCTAATCAATAACTTTGTGACATCTGAAAATGAAACAGCGCATCCAGCGGCGGAGATTGTGCATCCAGTCGTGCAAATAGTGGCTCCAATGTGGCAGAATGTGACTTCAACCGTTTCAGTGATTGGCATAAGTGTGATGGTCCTGATTAATTACGGTGAAAAGTAATAGAAGTTCAACATTTTGAATTTCAAGAGGTAGCAACAAAAAAGTTAGTCTACCTGGTCACCCTGAATATTGGATGATTCTTGATTGAGAATGCTCCAAACCTAAAAGAGGGAGAGGAGGATATCCAAGCTGTCAGCGTGGTTAAAGCTTGGAAACATTCAGATTTTTTTTGCCAAAAATATATGATGAACAATTTGGCAGACTCGTACTACGTGTATAGCTCGATGAAAATGGCGAAGGAACTTTGGGAATTGGTGGACTAGAAATATAAGACCAAGGATGTCAGGCCCAAGAAATTTATTGTTGTTTTAATCCCACTTTCCCTTTAGTTTTCAATGTGGGATTATACTCCCCATTTAAGGCTCCTCTCCAAATCCTACCTCTCTATTCAATGTGGAATCAATTTCACATTCACAAGTAAAAATTGCTCATTTTCCTACATATTATCAAACCCTTATCCGTTGAAGGTCCCTTTACTCCGTTGTCAAGACTAGAGAAACGTTAGAGAATGAGCTAATTGTCGTACTATTAGCTTTTGCATTTCCACAAATGCATCTGTTTATTTTGAGTTCATTGTTGTAATATTGAAAGTTACAATTACGTTTAAGATAATAATACAGAAATATAGATATTTGAAACCCTAAAAGTTCTGTGTATTTCTGTCCATCCATCTATGGAAATGAGCTATGTGTAAATATCTATTATTAACAGGCAACTTTTCAAGGCGTTGTTTCACTTATTAAATGCAATTGATCTGCAATGCCTTTGATGCTCCATTATACTTTGCTGTCATTGCATCGTATGAAACGTTAAATAAACATAAGAAATGCTAATTTGTAATAGGATTTGTAGAATCAATTATTAATTTTGTAAAAACTGAATAAAGATTATCTAAATTTAATCAATTATTGAAGTCTAATTTATTATATTTGGTGATGCGCTTGATTCTTTAGGATTTTAAATTTACAATTACAACAAAATTTATCATTCATCATGAAACTTGTTCAATTGCTTGTCTTGATATTCACCACCCTAATTTCTCCATCGGAAGAAAAAACAACTATGATAATTAGAAATGATATAAATGCTGAAAACACTCGGATTCACTGCTATTCTATACATGACGATCTTGGGTTTCATATACTTGTATTCAACCAAACTTTAACTTTTTGGTTCAACCCAGACTTTTTTGAGACTACAACATTTTACTGCGACCTTCAGACGTCGACACATTGTAGAGAAAACGAGTGTAAAAGAACCCTCAAAATACTGCAAAATATTATTGATTTACAAATCTTTACCAAGATTAACAACGTTTCAGTAAAAATATACAAGTAATTTTACAGAAAACCTAAAGATAACAAAACACAAACTGCGTATCACAATCTCAACAGAAAACTCTCAAAATCGCACCAACAAATTGTGTTTACAAGAACACACAGACACCTCTTATCAATTTCAGAAGAGTAATCCAAATTTCTACTGAAAACAAAGTGTAAGAGAGTGAAATCGCCAAGAACAGAAGAGGCGAAGAGAGAGACTTTTGAGAGAGAGAGTTCAGAACGTAAGGATGAATTGATTGAATGAATCTGGACGTCTTCAGCTTTTCATATGGCGTATTCAACAAGATTAATCCAACGGCTTTAGTTTCAACAGCTGGAAGTGATCTACGGTTGCAACTGAATTCAGTTCAAAAGGGATAAAGGCGTGATTCAAGAATGCGTTATTTCACCGGGTTAAAACATTGGAATGGGCTCAGCTCTTGGATAAAATAAGAAGGCCTATGAATTGGGCTTCAGCACAAATGATCAACAGTGGAAGGCCCAGTTCCGATTCTTGGACTAAAAAGGTGGACTGCTTGGGCTGGACCAATTTACTCTACAAATCTTCCCCTCAATTGGTTCAGACTGCAGCTATGTCCTCTTTCAGCTCCTTAGATCGGTCCTTAAGTCCTTAAATATCTACAAGTTGTGCTTCCAAATACTTAGTTCCCTGCAATAGTACAGTAAAGCAGTATCAAACTCCAAAACCTTTTTCAATGATGTCTCTAATGAAATGAAATTTGACATCTATATGTTTGGACCTATTATGAAACATAGGATTTTTAGAAAGATATAAAGCACTCTGGCTATCAGTACAAATTTCAATTTCAGGTTTGCTCAAACAACCAATTTCAGAAAGTAAACCTCTCAGCCACATGCATTCTTTAACTGCATCAGTGGCTGAGATATACTCTGCTTCAGTTGAAGAAAGTGCAACTAATTTCTGAAGTTGTGCTTTCCAACTGATGCAGGCAGAATTAAGAGTGAAAAAATAGGCAGATGTAGACTTTCTGTTGTCAATATTTCCAGCAAAGTCAGAGTCTACAAATCCTTTAAGTTCAAAAGCAGTTTTGGATTTTGAAAACATAAGACTCAAATTCAAGGTTCCTTTCAAATATTTCAATAAAGATTTAAGAGCTTCCCGATGGGGTTCTCCTGGATTACTCATAAATCTACTTAAAACACTGACAGAGAAAGCTATGTCTGGTCTGGTTGAGACCATTAAGTACATAACAGATCCTACAGCATTTGAATAAGGAACATTTTTCATTCTATAAAACTCTTCTGCAGTTTTAGGACATTGATCACTAGAAAGCTTAAAATGAGCAGGCAGAGGAAGTGAAACAGATTTAGAATCAAATAAAGAAAAAAATTTCAAAATCTTTTCAATGTAATTCTTTTGATTTAGAAAAATTTTCCCTGCAGATTTATTTCTAAAAACATCAATACCAAGAATTTTCCTAGCTGGTCCTAGGTCTTTCATTTCAAATTCTGTTTTCAAATTCTGTTTAAGACTAGAAATGGCCTGCAGATCCTTACCAGCTATGAGCATATCATCCACATACAGAAGAAGATACATAGGATCAGAGAAATCATTTTTAAAGTAAAAACAGGAGTCATATGAGCTTTTCTGAAATTTTAGGCTTTGAATGAAATTATCAAATCTTTTATACCATTGTTTAGGTGCTTGCTTCAGACCATAAAGAGATTTCTGAAGCAAACACACCAGATCAGTTTTAGATTTCTGTTCAAAACCTTTTGGTTGAGACATATAAATGGTTTCATCAAGCATTCCATACAAAAAGGCAGTTTTCACATCCATTTGCTCAAGTTCTAAATCATTTTGAGCAACTAAAGCAAACAAAATTCTAATAGAAGTGTATTTCACAACAGGAGAAAAGATTTCTGTATAGTCTATGCCTTCTTTTTGTGAAAACCCTTTAGCAACTAACCTAGCCTTATATCTAGGTTTGCCCCCTTCTGAATCCCCATCTTTTATTTTATATATCCATTTGCAATCAATTAGTTTCTTATTAGGGGGTCTTTCTACCAAAGTCCAAGTCTCATTCTTAATTAGGGAATTCATTTCCTCTTGCATGGCAGCAATCCACAAATTTTTATCTTTTGATTCCATAGCTTCTTCAAATGAAGCAGGTTCAGGATCCAAAAGATTAGACAAAACAGAAACAGAATAGGATTCAAAATCATCAAATCTAACAGGGGTCTAATTTCCCTTCTAGTCCTATCTCTGGCTAGTTGATAATTGTCTAAAACAAGTTCATCATGTTCTGACTGTGTAGGAGAAGTGGGTGCAGGTGGTGTAGGCACATTATTATGCAAATGTTGGGGCTGCTCAGGCTGAAAGTAAGAACCATCAAAGCTTACTTCAGTTATCAAAAAATCCTTTTCACAAAGTGGATTTTCATTCTTTTCAAACTTGCAAGGAAAAATCTTTTCATTAAAAATAACAGACCTGCTTAAAATAACTTTGAATCCACCTTGTTCTTTGACCCAAAGTCTATAACCTTTAACCCCTTCCCCATAACCAACAAAAACACATTTTAAAGATCTTGGTTCAAGTTTGGACTGAACCTGATGAGCATAGGCAGAACAACCAAAAATTTTCAAAACAGAATAATCTGGAATGTTGTAGTTCACAGCACTGGAAGGACACAAATTGATAAGAAAACATGCAGTTTTAACTGCTTCCCCCCAAAATATTTTTGGCAAATTTGATTGGATTAACATGCACCTTGTTCTTTCTAACAAGGTCCTGTTCATCCTCTCTGCAACCCCATTTTGTTGTGGACTGTATGAAACAGTCATATGTCTAAGTATGCCTTGATTTTTACAAAACTCATCAAATTGAAAATTACAGAACTCCAAACCATTGTCAGTTCTGATCACTTTAACCCTTTTGTTTTTCAAATTTTCAACCAAGGTAATGAAATTTTTGAAAACAGTAACAGTTTGGTATTTGGTTTTTAACAAATAAACCCAAGACTTTCTGGAATAGTCATCAACAATCAACAAAAAATATCTAAAACCAGAAACTGTGTTAACATGAGCAGGACCCCAAAGATCTGCATGCAAGTATTCAAGAATTACCTTGGATTTATGAACAGCTTTGCCAAATGAAGAGGTTTGTTGTTTTCCCAAAACATATTCTTTACAAAAACTAAGTTTCTGAAAAATATTCTTTCCAAAAAATCCATTTTTCTCTAACCTTTTAAGTCCTTTTTCTCCTACATGGCCTAATCTTTTATGCCACAAATCAGACAGATTGACATCAACAGTTTCAATAGTCAGAGAAGTAGGAAGAGAATATTTCACAGACAAAATATAAATGCCATTGGTCTTAACTGTGCTCAAACACAACAAATTATTTTTCAAAATATTTATGTATCCACTGCTGAGTCTTATTTCATCATAACCCTCATCATCTAAAATACCTAAAGATATTAGGTTTCTTCTTAAATCAGGGACATATCTAGTCTGATTCAAGGTCAAATTGTTATTATCAGCTAGTTTTAAGGTCACAGTACCTATTCCTTTTATATCACAGGATACATCATTTCCTAGTTTCACAGAACCAGAAGTATGCACAGAGAAGGTATCAAATAAATCCCTATAAGGGCACATATGGAAAGTACAACCTGAGTCTAAGATCCATTCATCTTTCAAATTGGAAGTGGTTGTGACATAAACTTCTCCACTATTGTTTTGGATATCTACAGGTTCCTGATGTTTATTTCTAACATCATCTCTTATCTTCTTAAAGCACTTCTCAACTAAGTGACCTATTTTTCCACAGTAAAAACATTTTCTAGTTTCATGAGGCTTCCTATCAATTTTATTATCATACCTTTTAGTTTCAAACCTGTTTTGATTAAAACTTTTATGATCATACTTCTTATCCCTAGGTTTGTTAGGTATGAAAATTCTATTTTGATATACTTTAGCCTGTCTAGAATTGTTTTTATTTTGGGTCCAAGGTCTTAAATTTCCTCTAAATGAGTTTCTACCCCTATATGAAGTGGACTCAACATTATAGGCCTCTTTGTGCTCAGACCTAGATTCCAATTCCTTATTCTTAAGAGATGTGTATATTATTTCAACAGATAATTTTTGCCCTCCATACTCTAAAGCATTTCTAATATCCTTATATTTATCTCCCATGCCATTTAGCAAACACACAACCTTTTGGTCTTCAGTAGTTTTTTCTCCTGCATTTAGAATATCCTGAGTTATCCTATTAAACCTGTCTATGTTTTCTTCAGCACCTAAGGTAGAATCAAACTTAAAGCTAAAAAATTGTTTCCATAGAAAACATTTGTTTGGTAATGAAACAGTAAGGAAAAGTTCTTCAATTTTATCCCATAGGTCTGCAGCAGTTTTAGTATCCCCTACTTTCCTAATCACAGTATCAGAAAGGTGAAGGAACAGGGTACTCCAGGCTAATTCATCTAATTCAGTTCTTCTTTCCTCGGTCATGTTTTCAGGATAGGTTTCATCAATGGCTCTAGCACATTTTAATTGAAGTAATAGGGCTTTAATTTTCTGTCTCCATAAACTAAAGTCCCCCTTCCCATTCCATATTTCTACTTCTACCTTAGCAGTGTTCATGATTAAGGCAAATATGGGGATCAACAAATATACAACAAGAGCAGGAATGATACAAAGTAGGCAATATTATGCAACCAAGTAGAAAGCAGGATTTTACAAATTTCAATTTGTGCAGAATACAACATAAGGCACAAGATTAGTACTGCAGATATCAAATTATACAGTAGTAGTAACTGAAGCTAAGTGCAAGAATTAGAGATTATAACTTTCTTTCCCTCAACACAACTTGGGTAGGCCAAGAACTCCCTCAGATTCCCGGATTCTCAAGAGGAATCCTGGACAAAGGTGAGTAAAAGGGTCCAAGAGGGCTTCAACGGAGGGAAAAAGAAAGGAAAAACAAAGTTATTAAGAAAACCCTAAGGAATTTCAAGATATCACCTTATTGCAGCGTTTTTTCAGAATTTCCTTTTGAAATTTCCAAGCAAAATCAGATCTGACTTCAGATCTTTCAAGATCAATAACCAAGACGCCAAGTTACCACAAGATCCGTAGCCAAATATACAGATCCACACAAAGAACTCAAAGGTTTCAGAAATCAACCCTGAGTCTTAGGATCTAGGGTTTTAACACAAAATTTTTGAAGTTTCAAAAGAAAAACAAAAAATCCTTGAAACCCAAACGAAAAAACCCTAAGAAATTTTCCTAAATCAGAAAACCCTAAGGCTCTGATACCACTGTAGAGAAAACGAGTGTAAAAGAACCCTCAAAATACTGCAAAATATTATTGATTTACAAATCTTTACCAAGATTAACAACGTTTCAGTAAAAATATACAAGTAATTTTACAGAAAACCTAAAGATAACAAAACACAAACTGCGTATCACAATCTCAACAGAAAACTCTCAAAATCGCACCAACAAATTGTGTTTACAAGAACACACAGACACCTCTTATCAATTTCAGAAGAGTAATCCAAATTTCTACTGAAAACAAAGTGTAAGAGAGTGAAATCGCCAAGAACAGAAGAGGCGAAGAGAGAGACTTTTGAGAGAGAGAGTTCAGAACGTAAGGATGAATTGATTGAATGAATCTGGACGTCTTCAGCTTTTCATATGGCGTATTCAACAAGATTAATCCAACGGCTTTAGTTTCAACAGCTGGAAGTGATCTACGGTTGCAACTGAATTCAGTTCAAAAGGGATAAAGGCGTGATTCAAGAATGCGTTATTTCACCGGGTTAAAACATTGGAATGGGCTCAGCTCTTGGATAAAATAAGAAGGCCTATGAATTGGGCTTCAGCACAAATGATCAACAGTGGAAGGCCCAGTTCCGGTTCTTGGACTAAAAAGGTGGACTGCTTGGGCTGGACCAATTTACTCTACACACATGGTTTCGGAAACTATGTTGTTTACTCAGATATATCATATACGACAAGTGTTATGTCGAAGATTCTTGTGTCTGGTCCATAAGGGTGAGCGGCCCATGTTTACTGTACTATAATAATAATTCATATTGTCAACCATGGAAGAACTCTACTCAGTCACTGGTGCCCGGAGCTTTACTAGGAGGATTTAAGCTTATACTAAATATTCTAATCTTGTTCCTATAGAAATGTAGTCTGATACTGGCACCATGTTGTAGTCTTTGCTTTACATTGCTTAAGCCTGTGTTGTGTTCGGCGGAAAAATCTCTAGGACTCCTAGGGTACCAAAGCTCGATATTCTAGGCCAATGAATGTATGCCATCTGCACATACGGGGCCACATTATTTGGTTAGTTGTAGCCCACTATATGTATAGGTGTCATATGTTGATTGGCCTGGAGTACCATAGCTACTCCAGGAGTACTAGAAATTTTTTCGTGTTCGGCAGTAGTGTTATAACCAATAATTATATTCATTACAATTTTCTATACCACTTTTGAATCACGCGCTTCTTTGGAAACCACTTTTTAACCATAAATTCTACCTAAAAGACGTCAAAATTCAAAATATGACGGCGACTTTCAGCTACCGAACACATACTAATTTAGCCTATGTCATAAATCATTTATAAACATCATAATTTTATATATACTAATTTTTAATCACATGCATTTTTTTAAAACACTTTTTAACCACACATCTCACCTAAAAATAAAAAAAAATTGTTTAGACTATTTTATTTTATTTCAAATCAAGTCAAGCAATTCTTAATTTTTTCGAGATTTATAATCTAATCTTTTAGGTGTCCAAAATCATTCGGTAAGGAAGTGTCCTATAAAACCATTGCTCGAACAAAAAATTATTATCATGCAAACCTAATAGTATCGAATCATGGGACAAATCAATCTTAAAGACATTCGCAAACCTGATAGCAACAAGTGCAGTGACGAGAGATGTCTTAAGAAGATTTACAATGGCATAACTCTCTTCATATTCTTTTGATGGTCCTAGTCGATTTTTCAACAGCAATCTTAGCCCTGTTTGAGTCCCATATTTGGGATATGATAGATTTTATAATAGTGACTAGTCTAGCTCGTGCGATGCACGAGTAGTATTTGTAATTACGTATGTAATAGTGTTATTGCACATGAATAATAAAAATAACATTTTATCAAATTATGATTCCTCAGCTGTTATATGATTTCGAAGAAAAATTTGTATATTTTGCGAGCTTGTTGAGTATTATATTAAAAACTTAGTTTTATATAAAGTATGCACGATTTTGAAAATGGGATGAAAGTTAACATGTAAAAGAAAAAATCGAAAAAATAGATTTTTAAAGACCGATAACCACACAGATTAAAAAATTAATCAGTGTTAATTTTTGATGCTCGTTCGCCTTATTTTGACAGTAGTTATATATTTTGAAAATGTAAGTTTGTAGTTTTTTTGAGCTTTTCTTAGTGGTACAATAAAAATTTAGTTTTGTCTAGAGTTCATATCTCGAAAATGAAACGAAAGTAGAATTTTGAAAGAAAAAAAAAATGAAAAATACGTTGTTAATGGGCGATTTTAAATGACTATAACTTTTACATTCTTATCAAAAAAATTCTATTACGACTCAATTTAAGCCCTAAAAATGACCAAAAAAAAAAAAAAAACTAAGGGACAACGACAAATGAAAAATGAATTCTGAAAATGTAATGCCTTGTTCTCTTTGCTGTTTTGAGGTCGTTTTCTATTTTTATTTTCAAAAACATTAAAAACGCGTTCTCTTTACCATTTTTGAAAATGCATTTTGGAAAACAAAAAAAAAAATTATACACAAAACGCAAAATGTCAAAAACCTCCTTTTATGCATTTTGTGTATATTTCAATAAAAAATGTTCAAAACGTGGAAAACACGTTTTGGAATTTTTTTTTTTTTTTTTTTTTTTTTTTTTTTTTTTTTTTTTGTAGAATTATCCTAACTTGGAATTTAGCCTAAATAAATGTTTTTTTTTTTTTTTTTAGAGTTATCCTAACTTGGAACTAAGCTTAAATAAAGTTTTATTGAATTCAATATCAACATTACAAAATATAAAAAATAAAAAAATTAAGTGAGAATTCTTGTAGTTATATTTCAAAAAATGCCTTAATAAATGGACTATGGTGATTTTGAAAGAATTTGCATTTTCTAGATTTTAATAGAACCAGAGCTTCCTCAAATCTCAAACCTAACCAAGCTGTGTTAATATAAACTCTTAGTGCTCACATTAGTGTGTTGCAGATAACCATGTTTTCAGTGTATTGTGAAATGAAATTTGAGTTTGAGTCAGTAGTATTCTGCAAACAAATCAATTAAAAATAGTTTAAGTAGGTTCTGCAAAATTTCAAACAAAACGTGTTTTCCAGCTTTTCATTTTCAAAAACAGTTTTCAGAAATGACAAATCAAACGTGTTTTCTACAAATTTGAAAACAAAAATAAAAATAGAAAACCTAAAACATTTTCAAAAATGAAAACAAAAACTAAAATACAAACAGAATACAACTTAAATTTTTACTTTTTATGAGTATTTCGAAGTAGTATATTAAAAATCTAATTTTGTATAGAAAAATGAAATAAAAATCGAATCACATAAAAATGAAAAATGCATCGTTGAGAGGCCATTTGAATGACTATAACTTTTGCCATGTTTGACAGTTTTGTAATTCGAAAATAATGTAGTAAATTAATGTGTGATAACTCAACGTTAACATCATGGTCTTGTTATTACTACTTCATTTGAGTCCACAAAGTTTATCAAACAAAGAAAAACAAAATGAAAATACACAAAATGAAAAAATATAGGTCGCCATCGTTTGTCAAATTATGATTCATCAGCCATTATATAATTTTCAATATGTATTTGTATTTTTTGTGAGGTCTTCGAGTAGTATGTTTAAAACTCAATTTTATCTGAAATATGCATGATTTTAAAAAGAATACTAAAGTTAACCAGTAAAGGAAAATCGAAAAATAGATTTTTAATGACTGACAACCACTCAAATTTAAAAGGTAAGTGGTCATTTTTTTATATGCTTTCGTCTTATTCTGACAATCATTATATGTTCTGAAAAATCAAATTTGTAGTTTTTTAAAAGCTTTGGTACAACACATTTCCCAAAATAACTTTCTAACCACACATTTTTCAAACTATTTTCAATCACATATTTTACCTCGAAAACATCACATTTTTTGTTTATAAAAAAATGTACTAAATACGGTTAGTTTTGTCTAGATTGCATATGTTGAAAATGAGACTAAAGTTGACTGGCAAAAAATAAAAAATATATGAAAATGCGTTGTTTAGGGAAAGTTTTATACGGCTATATCTTTTTTATCGACGATTGAAGATTTTATAATTCGAAAATAATGTAATAAAGTACTATTCAAGAACTTTACATTGATATCAAGATTTTATTATTAGGACTTCATTTGAAATCAAGAAGAAAAACAGAGAGGCAAGAAAAAGTGTGCTAGACGATTGTCCAACGATCGCCCGACCCCTTACTCACGGGCTAATTCACTCCAAGCTTGCCCTGTTTTGTCCTGGGCGGCCGCCCAAGCTAATCGGACGGAAAATGTGGAAAATTTGGAATTTTATCTTATTTCCTTTTTGATGTTATCCATTGAATTGTAATATTGACTTTCCTAGTTTAATCTAGATTATTATATGGTTAGTCGGTTATTCTTCGGAATAAAATAAGGTAATTAACCATTCTTTGTCTATAGTTTTTTGTTTACGTAGATTGTAACTTATGATGAAATAATCGATCATAAAATTATTTTCAAATTGTGTTCTTTGACATGTTATAGCTTAGAAATTATGGTTGAGAGCAAGTTTGCATCGACTGTTCTAACGAGTTTGTACAAAAAAATCTAGTTTCATCTATTCAACGAAATAGTTATAGCATCACGTAAATCTATTAGATGGTCGAGGGATGTAAGCCACGGCTTTGGAGCTTCTTCCCTGCGAGAGACGACTAATGAAAAGAAAGGAGCTAAGATTTCAAACGACCTAGCAGGCTGCAGGTAGAAGTACTTCAACCTGCAATTCTTCAAACTAAGGACGTGGTGGAGATAGGTTCAAGAGTCCACCTTCTTTCTCTTGTTGGAATATATGAATATCCAAGCTCTCTAGCCCTACTCGCATTCTTCACCCCTAGGGCTAAAAAATTTAATTTTGTTAAGTTATGGAGCTTAATTATGATTATTGTACGCCAGCACATGTATCAAAATTTCAGTTAAGATAGTATAGTAGTTTGTGTCCTTTTATATTTCGATTTTTCTCTAATTTGTCTTATAAATAGTGAGTCGTCATTAGACTTTTGTATTACCATCATAAAAGAGATTAGAGAAGATAGGTGTGCGATTATCTCTTCTAAATAAACATCTTTTCATTATAGTGAATTACTGTAGCGTCGAAAGGGAACAATCTCATGTTGAGGTGAACTTTTATAAATCTTGTGTGTGTGTGTGTGTATTTCTTTTTGCTAATTGATTGCTCTCATTGAAAAAGAATTCGAGCTTTTAATCTTCAACAAATTTTACCATAGTTGCTCGCAATTTTTGCAATTTTTAAACATAAAAAAAAAAAAAAAAAAAAAAGTAAATAAAAAAATAACTTTTCACAAATTTTATTCTCAAAAAACTACATCAACAAGCCTTGATTTTTGTTTGAGAGAGATTGTTTAAAGTGATACGTGATTTTTTTTTTATTATTATTTTGTAGAATGTGTAGTTAAAAGGTTAAAGAAGTTATGGATTGCAAAATATTTTATCGAAATAATGTACGATTGGAACTGAGTTCGAAAAAAAAAAATTCCAAGTAAGTGTCAAACAAACCTAGTGATGACAACGGGACGGATCAATGTCGATCCAGACCCGTCCCGCGGGATTTTGCATCAAATCAGATCAAATTAAACAGTAAAGAATTCAGATGAGTCAAGTTCGAATCCGATCAAAACAAAAATTAAGAATTTTTCATTATCTATTCTCGTTAACGATAAATAAGTCAATATGTAATTCATAAAATAATTAATATAATATTCAATTCATACAACAAAACAATACATATATAGAGAATTAGAGATTTTATGTCAAATTCAATAAAATATTATATATTTTAGATTTAATAATAAATATTTTACATTTAAAATTTTTTTCTAAAAAAAAGGATCTAGTCAAGTTCGGATCGGATCAGAACAAACATTAAGAATTTTTCATTATCTATTTTCGTTAACGGCAAACAAGTCAATATATAATTCATAAAATAATTAATATAATATTCAATTCATACAACAAAATAATACATATATAGAGAATTAGAGATTTTCATCAAATTCAATAAAAACTATATATTTTAGATTTAATAATAAATACTTCACAAAGTTTAAAAAAAAAAAAATCCCAAAAAGGATTGCGGATCGAATCAGATCGGATAGGATCATCTCATATCCAAATCCAAACTGTCAAAATTATTTCGGATTAGATCATCGATTCAACGGATCGAATCGAATTGAATTTTTTTGTCATATCTAAACAAATCATTAATTTTTTTAAGACAGAGAGGGAGCACATGGACACAAGAATAGTGCAGTAATAAAGCAAAAAGGAGTTAAAACTAGAGGATCATAGTTTCAAATCTTACTCTTGGAATGCAGTGTTTAAATGTTTGTAACTAGAAAATAAACTATTACGTACACTCAAGTAATAAAAACTACTACAAAGCCTACTTTTTCAATAGTTGTATAAGCAAGTTTGGCTAAGCTTATAAGTGACTTAAAAGGTACTTTTTCAAGAAGTATAAAACATCATTAATACTGAGAAGAAAGTGTAGGACCAAACTTATAGAAGTTGTTCAATGAATATAGTTCCTGAGTAAGATTCATCAATTCTACTAATGTGGTAGATAAAAAAATCTGGAAATAAGTGGGATTAAATTGGACTAGAACTAACAGGAAGAAAGGAAACATATATATGAGTCTCATTCATCAAATCAAACACACAGAACATTCAAAAATTTAGTATGGAAAAAATCTGCACATGGCTTCTAATCTTCATGATAAAGATACAAGCCAAGACCAAACCGAGCACATGCTCTGCAAAATGCTATTTCCTCTGCTGCAGCAACAGGATCTGTAACATCTCCATCACCAGGTGATACTGTTCCAGTCGATTCACGATGTGCCTGCACCATTCATTTGTTGCTGTCATTAGAAACCAATATATAGAAAAGCTCTACTACGTGCTCTTTTTTTCATTTTTCCCCAAGTATCACGATGAATGATTCTCTATCATTAAAAATTTGTTGCTATCGTTAGATTCCGGTTGTCCCCCTTGCCTATTGGTGCAGAAGAATGATTTGAAGAACATTTCCAAAGAAGCTCACTTAAAGAACCCTTAACCGGACCCAGATTATAATTTTGAAATAGCAACTTCTCAAGGAGATCACTGGAAGCACAACCAAACCCTCCAGACTGCCTAGTGTTATTGTTATGAATTATAAAAATATGGAATTGAAATATGAGTTACGAGAAAAGATACCATAGAAATCCACGTCCACAATCTCATCTTTTCTAAAAGACTTCCGCACTGTTATCAATGATAGCCAACAAAGAGGACTAATGGGAAAGTTACACTATCCCACAAATTACGAACAAAGTTGAAGTTCCAACTTATAGTCAACAGTTAATTGGTGCATTTTCTAGAAATGAAAAGTCGTGAAATCTGGGGAAAAAGCAAAAGAACTTGAGGCAATACACTCTTCTTTTCAGAAACAAATTTTATCTGCTGCTCCTGGAACTCATTTTGGTATAAATGTAAGGGGAAAAAAAGACGGATAAAAAAAAAAAAAAAATCACAGGGTTCTGAAAGAAGTCAAAAGGCCATTTTCCTAACAGCATGTTCCTCATTACAAGGTTTCCTTAACAAAGCCAAGGGATGTGAACAATAGTTCTATTTATTAAAATTTTACACCCTCGGTCCCAAACATAATATCGTAATTTGACTTGAAGCAATTTTGGGTAACTTTAAACAAACTGAAGCTTTTTACAATTCTAGAAGTTCACCTATTTTGAAATTAGAAAAAGGTGGACAAAGACCAACAGTTCCCCCTGAATCCCCTTTTCCCTGTCCCTAGCCTGTCAACAAATTGAAAAGTCACCATCCAACACCACCTGGAAACATCAATCTCTACCTTGTGGCTTTGAATGGTAATGTTACCCAACACCTCTTTAAACATTTGTCACCTCTCATTACATTAACTTTGTAATTTATTACAAGCAAACATGCTTAAAGTATGATGCAATACTTGCCAAATGAAATGGAAATAAGGCTGAGATAGTTACTAACTTGTCCTTTGAAAGGAAAATTAACCTAACACCTCTCCAAACATTAAACTCCTATTACATAGTAACTTCGTAATTTATTACAAGGAAACGTACTTAAAGTATGATGCAACACTTGAAAAATAAAAGGGAAATAAGGCTCAGATAGTTACTAATTTGTGCTTGCTTTGCATTAAGGGGACAACATTTATGCCCACCCATGTACATGATATGAAACCCTTTTCATGGAATATAGATATCCATTGAATTTTTATGACAAGTGAAATCTATACTTCACCATGAAAATCTGGTTATTGACTTCCGAACGTCACTGACCGTGCATCATCAACAGCTTTCTTTGCTTGGGACAATTTAGTTTTACCTAGGGCATGGATTATGAATTTAAAAAATACGGCAGATTTAGCTTCCCAGGATTAGAAGACATACAAGAAGATCTAGATTTCAAACCTAAGCTTAGAAGTAAACAGTTTTAGTTGAAGAGTTCCATCAACAGAAAAACTTCAGTGATGATTGTCTTGTATAGAGCTTGTTTAGTGTTGGTAGTTTTTGGAAGATTTTGGAGAATTTTGAATTTTTGGAAGAATATGTGGCTGAAAAGTGATTGACAAGTGTGAATAAGTGGTGAGTCTCATAGTAATGTGTGGTTGAAAATGAATTTGAGGAAATAGTTGAAAAAAAAAAAGGTAGGAGCAAAAAACCCAAGAATGTGAAATCCAGCAGCAGAAAAAATATGTTGGAATTAACCAATTGGAATAATTAAGGGCACTAATATAACAACCGGTGATTGTAAAGTGGACAATGGGAATTTCCAGGATAGATGAATATGTAATGTTAAGCTCAAATCACTATATCTTTTGGACTACCAGTTCAGGGACAAATTAGCTATTTTTCCCTAAAAGCTTAAAGATTGAATTGACTTGTCTTGACTGAAAAATAAAGACAAGTACCTACGATCAAAGAAGTAATTATATAACATAAAAATGAGTAAGGTGGCAGAGGATTATACGTAAAGAAACCATACCTCACCATCCAAACCTCGTACAGTCACACGGTACACCACAGTCACGCTTCCATTATCAGCGAATATAACATCGCGTATTTCTCCACACCAACCTGCAAAAACAGTGTTAGCCTCCCTTTATTATAGTCCGGTATATTTTTTCTTGTTCAAATGTGTGATTAGCATATAGGCAAGTTTTTGTAGGAATGAACATTATCATACCACTTTTGAGGGGAGGGTATAGGAGGCAGTATAGATATTGCTGTATGACAATTCTATCACAAATATGACAAGGAATTATTTATTGGGATAAATCTGCTTGTATATATATGTATTTTACAGATTGGATGACTGACGATAATGTGACTAGTTGATTTTGAAGATAAGGTGATGAGTAATAAATGGATTTTGCCAAGTGTTCCCGTAAACAAAGATGTACATATAGCATTGTTCTATTTCTTGTTATAATAGGATTTTATTTCTTGTTTATAATAGACCTTTTTATTCTTAGATTTTTCATTACTTTTATTAAAAATTTAAATTACTTATCTTCCTTAAGGTATTAGAATTAAGAGACTATTTTACCAATATAAACAAAGGCTTCTTAATTATTACAAAAAATCAATTCAATAATGTAAATTTTCTACGAATTTCCGAGTTTTTCAACTTTATTCTAATTTCAAGAATTCAAAATCAGCTTTTGCACAAGATATTTAAGACGCAAATGTTTTCTAAAACATATAACCATGACCCCTATTTCCATTGTCACTGAGGGTGGTAAATGGGCAAGTTGGCCTGGATCCAAGCAATTTCAGAAATTATTACGAGTTAATAGTGAATTATATTAAATTCAATTGATCCTTCTAAATCATGGGGTATAAAATGGATAAGGCATCCCACAAATCCATAATCCATTTGGTAATTCTTATTCCACACAATTTGAGTTTCTCATGCGTGAATTTGATCCCATTCAAGAAAGGCTAAGAGTGTTATACACACAACTAAAATCAAAGTGCACTAGCACAATATGAAAATTAACATAGAAATTTCTTGTAAAAACTGAAAAAATTGCAATAAGAATTACGAATAAGCACTAAACATATTACCATATATATTGTCCCAAAACTAAAATAATAAAAATGTGTGTAAATGATGGAATGTGCCCGAAACTCACACGGGTTTACGGGGTTTCGACATAAATTTTGCTGACCATTTCAATGTGAAAAAGTGGGGTGATTTATCCAAATTTGACTCCATTGACTCAAATGTAGATTTTTGACCAAGAAGGGTCTATAATAAAATTTTGGGCCTTAGAATTATCCTTTAAGGGCTTAATCATTATTGCTGAACTCCTTAACTATGGGCTACAGATTCGGAGTCCTCTCTTGTTGCACGTCCAGACATCCTTTCAATGATACTTGGCAATTTGGCATCTCCTTGGTAACGTGCTCACAAGAGCGAACAAGACCCCAACACCAACTTGCAAGGTACATATGCAAATGTGAAAAAAATATCTCTGACATACCTTGTAGCATATGTTGATTTACTCGAGTTGTGAATACTGAGAAATAAGCATCAAAAACTCTTTGAATCATGCGGAAACCAAATATTTTAGCCTTGTTTCACATTGAATGCCAAAAACTTGGACAGAAAATTGAGAACACTCAATTTTCTTTCTTTCTCTTCAATAACAGACCATAGTGGTCTTTATTCATGCAATGCAACAATAAGAAACAAACATGAAAAAATAGTATAAGAAAATTCCTAGTGCATCAGGAAAATCTAAATATGACCATAAGACTCCTAAATAACATTCACAGTGATAATCCATAAAAATGTCAACAAAATTAATATATATATGCAAGCTTGACCCATTAAATGATGGAATTTGTCCACAATCACAGGTTCTGCACAAAATTCCTTTTCCGTTGATAAATTTAGGTGACTCGCCAAATTCGATTCCATTGACCAAAATCTGGTGCATTGACCAAGACCAGTCTATAACATATTTTATGCCTAAAAAAGAAGTCATGTACATTCACTTTTGGTGGGCTGCAGGGGGAAAGAGCAGGATAAGAGGTTGAGAATTCTTTAAACAGAGAGGCAAGGCCCATATAATATGACTAGAAATTTTATGGTGCCCACTGGGGCAAGTGTCCTCCCACCCCCCCAATTGGGGGGTGTCTGGTGGGGCCCCTGAAAACGAATGCGCACCCGCTAAGTGGCGGGTGGGCAAACATTATGGTGCCCAATGGGAGCACCATAAAGTTCCTGATAATATGATTACCATCACCAATTGGAATGATTATGTAGGGTTTTCAAGCCTTTGGTATGGTATGGTTCATCTGTCGTTCAGTGGTTTGAAGGTGTTTGAGAACAATAATATCCAATAAAGCATTGTGAGGTAAGTATATTGGTCCCCCGAAATACTGCTGCAGACTCATCCAATATCCAAAACAATGAACCACCAAAATCTTATCAACGTCGGTATTCAACCACAATCAAAGGATGAACCACTTGTTATTTAGTTTAATTTCAGCAAGTACAAACCATATTTAATGTGGAACGGTACCAGAAAGCCAACCAGCTAATTTGCAGGTGGATACTGGACGGTTAATGGTTATCAGTTGAGTTACATGATTTACATCACCTTGTCCAGACCCAACCTCCATCATGAACTCCCTTGCACTTATTACCATAAATTCCACACCACCACCACATATTACCATCCCTTGCCAACCATATTATTCACCTCAAAAATTTTGACCATGAAAATGTTTCCAATGTACAAATTTTTATATAGAACCAAATGGAGCTTAAACTTGATTCATCATCACCTCCCTAGTCAATATGTTTTTCATCCGCAACTGTTACACTTCAAAAGGAATCTATAGAGGACATCTTATAACCTGTGAAGCCCATAAAGTTATGTAGAATACTCTAAGTCCAAACTTGTAAAACAAATTTTTGGGCTTAAATCATTTGGATGGGGTTTCCAGGATAAAGAAAACAGAAATGCTGAATTAATTTTGTATTGTTCTAAGTGAAAACAAGAAAACAGGCTTACAAAAAAATAAAAATAAAAATAAAAAATCACATTTATTAGTGGTTAACCATTGACATTTCCTTTATTCAACTCTCATCTCTACTTCCCCTTATTTCGCAGCTACAGAATCCTAATGAAGTCTACCATAATCACCCACAAGACAAGATGAGAGATAGAACACCAGAAACAATTCTATCAGCTAAATTCCTGGTGTAGTTAGCATCAAAATAGATAGAAAAAACTGCACCTGGAGCGTAAAAACTCAGCATACGGTTGGCCTGGTACCTAAGCAGAGGCGAACAATATCATCATCAGATCAACAACAAAGACCCCCGCAGCAAAAATATTATATTAGTAGCATGTAAATTAGAAAATACCGCCACTAAATGTAAAAATAATTGGTATATTTTCATTCTTATTTACCAGGGGATAAAGGTGGGATGATCATCCTGAGTCTTGACGATATTATCAGGGATCTTCTTGTTGAGGTCTCGCAGGATCTCTCCAAGGGGGCGAGTGATGCAGGAGGACTTGTCCAAAGGAACCACGTAATTCAAATTAGGTGTCGCCGCCTTCTTAATGCTATTTTCGCCGCCACCGATACTGTTACGATCCAGCGCCGAAATACGGATCTTCAGTGTCCTCAAGGGAGTATTTGAACGAAGTTCAGCCGTCCCCAGCCGTTGATTCGGCAGCCAAGCCGCCATAAAGCATACCTCCTTCGTCGACAGTGCACAATTAGGCAAATGTACAGCCATTTCAGACAGCCACCGCTACCTAACACAGTTGTATCTGACCAGAAGACTTTCTACCCTTTGATGTACCAATTACTTTATTGAAATTTCACTGAGTACCCCTAAGGTTTTCTTAATGTAGTTGTCCGGTTCATATTCTAATGTTTTTGATATATAAGTCATCAGTTTTGTAATTTAGAGCAATTTTGTCCTTTTGACTTTTTACGATTGAAACAATCAATTTTTTTTTTTCGACGAAATACGTAGACATTTTATTGATTAAAAAGTACTGGAAAGAAGACTAAGCCTAACCTTAAAGAAATTAAATAAATAAAAATAAAATATAGAGAGAAAGTGGTAGACCAAGAAGTTACATTGTATTGAGACATTGAATATAATATAAAAATAATGAATACATGAAATATATTGCTTGAGGTGATATCGAGCTTCTACATGCATGTTATGTGGTGAAGTATTTGATAACTACATTTTATGTGCTTATTTAGGTTCCAATTAAACAATTGATTTGTTGTTTTATAGTTTTTGTTTACTTAGTCATTGTTCGATGTTGATTTTAAAGAGATTATTTGAATAAATAGTTTTATGAATATGAATTTTTAGGAGGATATATATGATTAAAAGTAGGGAATCTTTTATAGATTTATGTGTAATATTATTTTATTGATAATTGTGTGGTTGAAAAGAAAATAGAGAAAAATATGTTTTGTTTATAATAAGTCTCAAACAAATGCTTAATTCGTTGCATATTATGTTTATTTCAATTATAAATTCGAATTCGAGACATTGGGTGAATTGGAGTGAATCGAGACCAATTGAATGCATGGTAGACTTAATTGTTCACCATGAAAGCGATGGACAAGAATTGAAAATCAATATGGAGCTAAATTGAAGGAAATCAAGAGTTCGAGAACTAATTCGCATTAATCAAAAGATAAAGGATCAACATGTGAGTAAAAGTGAAGGACTAAGGTGGTTGAAGTAAAAACAAAAAAACAAACAAACACAAACGATGGCTGGCTAGTGCCCAGCGATCGCCTAAGGACTAAACTAAAAGGCATAAGCAGCCAAGCGATGCCCAGGAGATCACTTGGCTCATCAGCATCTATGTTTTCTTTTTCAACACGGTTTCTACCAGGTTTTTGGCTTGGACTCAAATTTCTTGACCTATTATAATTACTTGGAGGCATGAAATTCAAAAGAAGATCAAGGAGCATACTTTGGGATAAAAAGGCAAGAGAACTTCAAGATTTCATCCTATGAAAAATCAAAGTCGTATTTTCAGGTAACGAAATTAAATATTTCTTGTTTTCTCATTCCAATTATGATGTTAAATTAAGTTCTCAATTGTGTTAGGATTATGATGAAACTTTTTATCTATGTTATTAATTCTGTGTTACTTGATTGATTACAATTTCTTAATAATGAAGATCAATGTTCCTAATTTGTCTAAAACTCTCTCTCGAGTGGGATTAAACTTATTCTTATATGTGACCCTCCTATATTTCTATGACGAATGCTAATATATAAGAAAGCATTAATGGATTAATAAACACTTAGAGATCACATAAAGTATAACAATATATTTCTATCTCCCACTAAACTTTATGACAATTAATATATGTCTAACAAGTTTTCAGTATCTCAAATCTAAAAACAAACCACAGTATGTAATATAATTACTGAGCACATAATCGTAGATAAAAAGAAATAATAATATTAATTGCTCAAAATCAACAAATTGTCTTAATGTCAAACAAAATTGAAATATGAAAAATCTAAAATAGAAGCTTCATCATGATCCTAACATAATTGAGATTTAGCCTAAGATCATGATTGGAATGACACAACAAGAAATATTTAATTTCATCACTCATAAATACGATTTTGATTCTCGTAGGATGAAATCTTGAAGTTTTCTTGCTCTTTTATCACAAAGTAGGCTCCTTGATGTTCTTCTGAATTTGTGCCTCCAAGTATTTATAATAGGTCAAAAAATTTGAATCCAAGCCCAAAACCTAACAGAAATTGTGTTGAAAAAGGAAACATGGATGTTGACTTCACATTTTCCCAAGCAATCGCTTAGGCAAAAGTCTAGCGATCATTTGGACATTGCCTGGTTGCTTCTACCTTTTAGTTTAGCCCTTAGGAGATCACTTGGACTTATCTCTTACTTCAGTTGTCTTAGCCCTCCAGTTTTATTTACATGTTGACCCTTCATCTTTTAATTCATGCAAATTAGTCCTTAAGCTCTTAATTTTCTTCAGTTAGCTTCAGATTGATTTTCAATTCTTCTACTCCACTTCCATTTTGTACAAGTTTAAAATGCATTTAATTGGTATCGGTTCACTCAAATTTATTCAATGTCTTGAATTTAGGTTGATAATTGAAAAACTATAAAACGACAAATCGATTACTTAGTTTTAAAATCTAAATAAGTTCACAAAATGCGCTTATCAAATACCTACAACTTGAACAATTTTTAGTCCTTGAATAAAATAAAACTTAAAACATTACTCTAAAACTAAACTCACCAAATAATAAATGACTCAACATTGACTTGCTTACTTTATACTCAAGTTCGAATCAAAATATACTTTAGAAAATTCTGAACAACACAGCAATATCATTTTTACTTATCTGTTGTGATAAGTGTGCTTTACACACTTATTTAGTTCCTAAATTAGCAATTTAATTGACAAATAGCGCAAATATCTACTTATAAATTGTGTTTATCTTGTACAATTAGGTACAAACTGAATTGGAAAGAAAATAGACAAGATCGGAGAGCAATTGAGCAAAAAGAAGAGCAATTTCGATGTCCAAGGACGTAATTAAAAGAAATCAAAAGTTTGGAGACTCAATTGCAACATCTCTGAAAGTTGGAGGACTAAAGATGCAAATAATTTAGGGGCATATTTGTAATAAAAGTCAAAATTCGAGGACTAAATTGAAGAAGACTAGAAGTTGGAGGACCCAATTGCAAATCATGGAAAGACGGAGCTGCAGGTGAACCACGCGATCGCATGGATCTATCATGTCGCGTTCGCGAACTAGGCCACAAATCCAACCCGAGAGATTTCAGCTTAACCACGCGATCGCGAGGCACTCAGCCACGCGATCGCGTAAGCAACTTTCTGGCCAATACCGGATTTTATTTTTTGTTTTTTTTATTTTAAGTTAAGGGTGTGTTTGGATCAATTGAGGACGCGTTTTTTGACCTTTTTAGGTCAGATTTTTGGGGGTATTTACCCCCACTTCTCTCTTCACTTGGGATCCCAAAATTTCTTGACCAAACCCTAGCCCCCTTCCATCTTTTCTCTCTTTTCTTTCTTTTCTTTTATTTTCTTTGTTTTTGATTTAGTTTGTAATTTAGTTGTAGTTTAGTTTTGTTTACATGTTGCTAGTCCCCATTGAAGTTATGAAGCAAAAAGTGAGGTGAAGATTCAAAACAATGGTGAAGGAATTTTGAGGCAAAAATCAAGGGAAGTGATTTATTTTATTATCTTGTATTTTTAATCTTTGATTTCTATATTTTGTGATGTATTTTTGTAAACCTCAACTTTTGTACAATATTTATACAATGGGCTAGTTGTTTTATGTTGGGGTGATTGATGTAGCTTAACTTAGTTTAAGTAATTTTAATGTTTGTTTATTAATGATGAGCTTATTACATGTGTGTTTGTTATTGAGATTATTCCATGTGTTTGATTGATCACCAAATATATGTTTTGTGAAGTGTATGATAATCGAGAGATATTATGCATTTTAGATCAAATAACAAATGTTCTAGGTTCTTGTTAAGGATAGAGATATACCTTAAACCCTAGATGATCCATTGAGCTATTTTCACAAAGAGTTAATGCAATTGATTGGGTTTTAATCGACATAGAGATATAGTAGGTTAAACCAATTTATTAGGGTTAATTTCACTCGAGAGAGATAATTAGCTAAACTTAAAAAATCGAGTCTAACATTGTAAATGAGTAATTTATTAATTTGCATGTGTTGAGAAATTATTTAAGCAAGAGTTAAGTGAAATCATGAATCTCAACTATTTGATCTTTCATTTTCCTTATTTTAACTTGGTTTAAAATTATTTTCTTTAATTTAGAATTTGCAAAAATCCAATTTTTAATTGTGTGTTTCTTTTTATTGTTAGAATTAAATTAATTAAAGTTATATAATCTAAAGTAAAAATTCATCGTGGGATCGACAATCCGGACTCAAAAAGTCCACTTTATTACTTGTACGCGATCCGTGCGCTTGCGGTACACTATTTTGAGCGAACAAGTTTTTGGCGCCGTTACCGGGGAATGTTTTTACTTTGATTATTACTTTAGTTGATTTTAGTTTTAACAATTTGTAATTATTTTTGTTTTATGTTTCATTTTGTTATTTTTGGTTAACCACCACAATTCTAATCTTTCTTGTGTTTGGTTTTCTTTCTATGCATATTTGATTTTAACATTGGAAAAATAGGAAAGCAATTGCATTGAACAATCTCAACATGGGTGATGAATACATGCTTGAAGAATATTCAAGTTTTGAAATTTGTTACAAGATGCATTGTAATAGACAATGTTTTTTTTCGGGGAATGATTTGATTACGTCGAAGCTTATTGGGTTTAGACAATATTTGAAATGCCGAAAACAAGCAATTGATACATTGGACATGAGTTACATGCTCTTGGGAGATTGTGTACCGGATGATTGGGATGAGGACATCACTCTTGTGGAAGATGGTCCTCCACTATTAAATGAGAAGGTACTTGCAAAGTATTACAATGAGCTTGCCAATTTGGATGAAGATGATATGCTTATGGGGTATGCCATGTATTGGGAAAGATTCCAAATGTGGGGGTATAACCCACTCTTGGGAATTAATAGGAAAAACTTGCCGTTGCCCATGGATTCAAATTTTGGATCGGTCATTCAATCCGAGGAGACATCAACTAAAGAAGATGAGCTTGACGAGAATAACAATTTAATCACACAAGAATCACATGAGGAAGTGGCAATTAATGAGGAAGAGATCAAATCAAATTCTCTCAACTTCATTGATTGTCCAATAATTGATTTTGTGATTAAGCCACTTGAGGAGGTGCAAGTCTATTTAGTTGAGTTTGAATTGGATGGAATAGGCAAGTCCCATGACTTTGGAAGGGGCAAGGTGCAAGTGTTTCGAACCAATGAAGAGTGGGGCAAAGCCAAAAGAAGCAAAATGAAGAAGGCATCAAAAGCTATGTTTAGAGTGCCATGAAGTGCTTATGCGGAGAGTCGAGCTAATGACTTTAAAATAAGCTCTTAATGGGAGGCAACACATTCTCTATCATTTACTTGCTTTATTTTTATTTCTTGCATTTTATTTACTTTCTTGCAAATAAGTTGGTTAGGCCAAAGTCTTTATCTTCTACATTTATTTTCCTCAAGTTGGGTAGTGTGAAATAGCTCTAATGCATTCTCATTCAATTCTAGCATATACTCATATCAAATTTTCAAAGTCAAAATTTGCTTAAAAACTCATTTTTAAAATCACTTGGTTCATATTGTCTTTTATCTTCAAGTGTGATTTAATATTGATGTGAATGGGCAAATTGTATTGGATTTATGAGTTAGAATTGAGATGTTAAATGTGATTTAAATTTTTGGGTCATTCACCGCTTAATATCCACTCTTTTCTTGTGTTTTCATAGGATGCTTACAAAGTGTTCAATGAAATGCCTCATTGGAGAAATTTGTGTTCAATTGATTGGAGGTTTCAACACAAGTTTGGGGGTGGATTGTTGGTGATTGCAATGAGAGTTTCACATGTCCAAGACTACTTATGAGTAACCCCACCACTTCTTGGGATGTCTAGTAACTTCTTTCCTCTTACTTTGATTTTATTTTACACATTGAGGACAATGTGCATTTCAAGTTTGGGGGTGATTTTCTATGTGTATTGACATGTTGATAGCCTTGCCGGCCATGATTACTTGATGTTTAAAATTGTTATTGATTCATGATTTATGACCAATATGCTACTTGTGTCTACTTTTACAAAATGCTTATCCATGCAAGATCATATTTATCTTGAGCACAATAGTCATGATTGATTGTTGGTGAAGTTTGGGAATTGTTGATGGGTGAAGAGGTTAATGGAGTAGAAGAATTAGGTTGTGAGCATGTATTTTAATTTTTATCAACCTATCTAATATTTCCTAAAGCTCTAAATCTCTTTATCCTAATGTAAGACAAGTTTGGGGGTGGTCGACCCGGTGAAGGAGACGGTCTAGACGTGTGGTGATTCCATGCATGTTGGAAATAAATTTTGTGTGGAGTGTATTTCTCCAAGTATAAGCTAAGTAATGACCGTATGCTAAATTTCTAAGCCCATTTTAATTTTTGCATTGCATTACCCTATCTCAAAGCCTTTTTTACTCGAGTAATTAAGCCCGTAAGAGTATCTTGAAACTTGGTGCCTTAAGTTTGAAATTTGGGAGTCACCAGCCTAAAGCTTGCTTCATGGGTCAATTAGAAAGCTTAATGAGTAGGGTATTCACACACACACTTGAAAAAAAAAATTGCAAAAAATTATTGCATTTACTTAATAAGTCTACCTTTCTTCGTAACCTTTTTGACTCGAGTTATTAAGTTCGTAGGGGTATTTTAAAACCTGGTACCCTTTGATCTTAAAACAATCGGGGAGTTGCCAACCTAAAGCTCGCTACATGGGTCAATTAGAAAGCTTAAGGGAGTGGGGGAAGACACGAGCATTCATCACGTTAGTTTTTAGAAATCATGCATTTGTACTTGCGTAAGGGCTTTTAGATTAATAGTGGGTTTGAATTGCTTAGTATAAACTTGAATGTCGAATCGCTCATTTGGTGGAGAGTCAGTGCATTTCTAGATTGTCGAAATTGCTGGTAAAACGCAACCAAACTAGAGTGGAAAAGAAAAGAGTGATTTGAGAGTACCCTCTAGAATTGCATCCCGAGAGAGGAAAGAAAAATATTTATTGGGGGATGAATGTCACGAGTGGGAAAGAAAAAGAATTGACCACTAATTGTGGGTAGTTTTGACTTGAAACCTCTTTACTCATCAATATTCTCGAAACTTAATTGACAATTGAAAGTGACTTTGCACACACACACCGATCGAACATCGGATAAGCTAAACTTCTTTTTGGTAGCATTATTTAGAATCATACATTTGAATTGATTATACAATTTTACACTCATGAGTAATTTGCAAGTTATCCAACTTTGTTGATCTATATTTCACGTTACTTGATTGCACTAGTAGGTAATTTTGCTCGAGACGAGCAAAAGCTCAAGTTTGGGGGTGTGATAAGTGTGCTTTACACACTTATTTAGTTCCTAAATTAGCAATTTAATTGACAAATAGCGCAAATATCTACTTATAAATTGTGTTTATCTTGTACAATTAGGTACAAACTCAATTGGAAAGAAAATAGACAAGATCGGAGAGCAATTGAGCAAAAAGAAGAGCAATTTCGATGTCCAAGGACGTAATTGAAAGAAATCAAAAGTTTGGGAACTCAATTGCAACATCTCTGAAAGTTGGAGGACTAAAGATGCAAATAATTTAGGGGCATATTTGTAATAAAAGTCAAAATTCGAGGACTAAATTGAAGAAGACCAGAAGTTGGAGGACCCAATTGCAAATCATGGAAAGACGGAGCTGCAGGTGAACCACGCGATAGCGTGGATCTATCATGTCGCGTTCGCGAACTAGGCCACAGATCCAACCCGAGAGATTTCAGCTTAACCACGCAATCGCGTAGGCAACTTTCTGGCCAATACCGCGTTTTATTTTCTGTTTTTTTAATTTTAAGTTAAGGGTGTGTTTGGATCAATTGAGGACGCGTTTTTTGACCTTTTTAGGTCAGATTTTTGGGGGTATTTACCCCCACTTCTCTCTTCACTTGGGATCCCAAAATTTCTTAACCAAACCCTAGCCCCCTTCCCTCTTTTCTTTCTTTTCTTTTATTTTCTTTGTTTTTGATTTAGTTTGTAATTTAGTTGTAGTTTAGTTTTTTTTACATGTTGCTAGTCCCCATTGAAGTTATGAAGCAAAAAGTGAGGTGAAGATTCAAAACAATGGTGAAGGAATTTTGAGGCAAAAATCAAGGGAAGTGATTTATTTCATCATCTTGTATTTTAATCTTTAATTTCTATATTTTGTGATGTATTTTTGTAAACCTCAACTTTTGTGCAATATTTATACAATGGGCTAATTGTTTTATGTTGGGATGATTGATGTAGTTTAACTTAGTTTAAGTAATTTTAATGTTTGTTTATTAATGTTGAGATTATTTCATGTGTGTTTGTTATTGAGATTGTTCCATGTGTTTGATTGATCACCAAATATATGTTTTGTGAAGTGTATGATAATCGAGAGATATTATGTATTTTAGACCAAATAACAAATGCTCTAGGTTCTTGTTAAGGATGGAGATATACCTTAAACCCTAGATGATCCATTGAGTTATTTTCACAAAGAGTTAATGCAATTGATTGGGCTTTAATCGACATAGAGATATAGTTGGTTAAACCAATTTATTAGGGTTAATTTCACTCGAGAGGGGTAATTAGCTAAACTTGGAAAATCGGGTCTAACATTGTAAATGAGTAATTTATTAATTTGCATGTGTTGAGAAATTATTTAAGTAAGAGTTAAGTGAAATCATGAATCCCAACTATTTTATCTTTCATTTTCCTTATTTTAATTTGGTTTAAAATTATTTTCTTTAATTTAGAATTTGCAAAAATCCAACTTTTAATTGTGTGTTTCTTTTTATTGTTAGAATTAAATTAATTAAAGTTATATAATCTAAAGTAAACATTCCTCGTGGGATCGACAATTCAGACTCAAAAAGTCAACTTTATTACTTGTACGCGACCCGTGCGCTTGCGGTACACTATTTTGAGCGAACATGATGCTCGACTTTTTATGTGTATGTGTGAGAATAATCAACACTGATCACACACACATATAAGAACATAAATATAGTGTTGTTTATAAATTTCAAAACCCCAGTCCCCATGAAGTCAAACAATGATTTTTTTCTCGCATCTCTCATGTTTGATCACTCCTAGTGATGGCAAAAGGGCGGATTCGAGTCGGTTACCTACGTCCCGTCCAGCGAAAAATATTTAATAACAAACACGCCCCGTACCTCCCAGCTTTTGGGGCAGGACGGGGCAGGTCAACTATTCTACCCTGTTTAATTATTTTTTATAATTTTATTGTGCTTACTTTTTCTGCATTTTTCTTCTCTATAAAAGTATTTTTTTAATCTACATTCGAGGCGGTCAAAACTAGTACCGCCCACCGAGACCAGCTCGTGTCTCCCAGTCTTGCACCAAAACTATCCCCACCGACCCGCGAGTTAGGTTTTTACCTCATTAGGGTCGGATGCCCGTCAGGTTCGGGGAAGGTCGAATTTTTTTTTTTCATCTATAATCACTCCTTATACTTTTCTCCCCAATCTCAATTTTAAATTTCTAGCATCTGTAGTGTCTATTGATCAATATAATATATTTTTTACACAAGGTAACAAGAATCAGATATGTGTCCGCATAAAAGAACAATTGTAAGCTGTTCTCAATTTCACACCCCCATTCTCCAAAGTTCTTGTCTCAAAGTCTATACCAAGCACTTTATCTAATCTAAATTTTTTTTTACCTTTTTTTATTTATTGTCTTACTATAGATACAATGTTTTTCTCATCTTATATACGAGAATTTCTCATTAACATCCTGTTGGGTATTTATCATAATCCAGATTTTAGTAATAATAAAAATCAATAATTAATTTTAACTACAAATTTCGTAGGATCCACAACTTTTCAACCACATATTTCATCAACTTCTATCAAAATTTACTAAAAATCTAATTTTAATCTCTACCAAAACAGGGGCTAAGCTTTCTAAGTTGTAGCAAGTTTTGGTCCGATGACTCCGAAATCAAATGATATTAGGGCACCAAGTTTTAGAATACTCTTAAATGTGTTATTGACCACAAAATATGGTAGGACCTTGAATCAGCATGTCTCATTTCCTCCATCTTTAACACGTGGATTTCCTGCGCACTAGGACAAACAATCAGTATGCAATGGGTGCCGAGGTGACTCTCATTTGCACTCTGATGCCTAAGTCAGTACTCATTTCAAGTAAATAAAATTTGGGTGCAGGAGATATAAGTGTGTAAAAGAGAGAAATGGGAGTGAGATTTCATGTACAAAGTTTTAGTATTGAGTTTCTAACCTTTTCCTTAGAAGCATGTTTGTTCTATTTATTGCTGAAATCATATCCTAAGATCGCGACACGTGTTAGGCTTTACACGTGGCTTCATCCTAGCTGTTCACTAATAATTCTCCCCGCAAGTGTACAAGTCGTGAGAAGTAATAAATAGACCTTAGATGATAGGATTCAACGATATGCGGAATTAACGCCGAAAAGTTCAGAGCCCGGGTTATGGATGGACGGTGGAATCTTGACCCAATATTCACGATGTGAAGATCGAAGATAGGAATAAAGAACCAAGACTTTCGGAAGGCCACAAGGATCTGTCCAACTTCCTTGATAAGCTTCTGATTTGAATGCCACAAATACTCTCGCGAATATTTAATAAGTTCGAGATGAACGCCACAAGAAATAATTCTTGATAAGTTCGAAGAAATATAGGAATTCACCTATATATTTTATTGAATCCTCAATAAACTGTTTAATCCAATCCAAAATTGTTTTACAATGAATGGAAATAACATATAAATAATGAAAAATGACCTAACAATTAGGATAGCCACTACGGGCTCAAAATAGAGTTCTAATTAAACTAAAATAACTGAAAATGAAAAGGAAATAAAAATCTCGTAAAAAATCAGGCCGCGCCTCAGTAACGGCCGTGAATGGAAATCTTACAGCCATAGGATGCATACGGGTTGATGGTTACAGCCGTGACACTGAAACTCATGGCCGTAAGTATGTTTTTTGCTGGAATCTTCCATTTTCACCCGAGAATGACTTATAGCTGTGACAAGGTAGCTTACGGCCGTAAGTAGGGTTCCGATCCATTTTAACTCTGTTTGATCTTTGAAGCTCTCTAAACTTGCTTGAAATCTTGTTTTGGCTTGAATTGTAGTTCTTTCCGTCAAGTCTACCATGATTCATATCATACTTGGTCTCTCTTCTCTTTTAGAGGAAAGATCGCTTTGTCGACGATAGGATGCTCTGATGATCATGACATCCTTCTTCAGGATAATTCGTCCCGAATTATAGCTTTGTTCATGATGTTTCATTGATCCTCTTGGATCAAACGAAAAATTCTGGCCTCCATGACATGATTTCACTAAGTTGCACTCCTTAAATTGGTAAATATGAAGGTATTGATGCACTAGGTTAATTGGCCAAGGTTGATGTGATTCAAGCTCCCATGTGCAACAAACCTGCAAGAATGATTTAAATGGGGAGGGAAATGTTTGTTTCTCCATGTACAAGGTACGGATCCTTGTACTTGTGATACAACACTTCCACTTCTTTTTGCCCCACAAGACTCTTCTCTTTGCCTTCAACATTTATCAAATATTTTCTTTGCTTTTTCACATAAGATAGTCAGAATTAAAAATATACATGCACAACAAGTCAAGAATAAGCGATCCCCAATTCTACACCTTTTATTTCCACTATACCAAATAATTTTTTTATATGGACGCATTTTTATTCTCTTTTTCTATCATGTCCTTGTCTCTTACCATATTTGTGCAATATTTTTCTCATTTGCTCTCTATGTGACCCTTGTAGCAAGCTTTAGGTCGGTGACTCCCAAACCAGACTACTTTAGAGCACCAGGTTTGAAAGACCCCTCAGACTTAATTGCTTGAGTCATACAGGCGACATCGAAAATTTAAAGATGTTTGATTGTCTTATGTGTAAGTCCACTCTCTGTACTTGCTTTCTAACTGACCCCTGTAGCAAGCTTTAGTCGGTGACTCCCAAATCAGACGACTTTAGGGCACCACGTTTGAAAGACCTCTCAGACTTAATTACTCAAGTCAAAAAGGCTTTTGAAGAGTAGAATAAGACCTTCAGTATTTTTCTATTTTTATGTTGGCAATAGTTTATACCCTTTGACCAAATCGCTTTGACTAAAGTGCAAAATCAAAAACCACAGACTTCAAACCCATCAATACATGCACATTCTAACCATTCCACCCTCAAACTTGATTTTCAAGCTATGTTTGGTTCTAATTAAGAGACGTGATGTCTATTGATCTAAGTTTAGGGATTATCTAGTCATTCCTAAGTTCAAATTGCATAAAATTTGCATTAAATGAGTTAAATAAATCCCCACACAAGCATTTATCCAACAATGGCTATGTACACAATGGAGATGAGATCTAGCAATTGATAACTAGTTCATAAAAGTCATGTTTTGATGTTATCCAAAAATCAAACAAAAACACAATTTGATTCATTATATCCTAGGCAATAAACAAGTCAACACAAATTTTCAAGTTTTTCAATTTTTTATTTATTTATTTTTTTTGTATCCCACTAAAAACCAAATGAATGCATGGACAGAATAGAGTGAATGAAGCACATGCCATGAATGATATTTTTCAACCCCAAACTAGAAAGAAACATCGTCCTTAATGTTTGTCAAAAAGATTCAACAATGTAAAACAAGACAAAGGAGAGAGAACAAGAACTTCACAGGTGCAATTGAGATGTTTTGTTGTCTTGAACCTTCCATTTGATTGCACATTTGATGAATTTGACTCTTTCCTTGCATTTCCAACTTGGTTCAAGGTGTGTTGATTAGTGTGCTCCTTGCAAACAAAAGATGAATGACTTTAGAGGACATGAACACTAGTAAGAAACTATCCAAGTTCTAATCGTGTGTGCTTGGGATGACGATGAATACCTAAACCACTAAAAATTGCAAAAAAATCAAAACACCCCTAAACATGCAAAATAATGTAACAAGCAAAATTGTCTTAACATGCAAACATGCAAAACACTTAAAACATGTCACCTATAATGCATGTATCTAAAAAAAAAGTAAATAAAATAAATTCTTAAAGCCTAATAAATAAAATGGAAGAAAATTTGGGTTGCCTCCCAATAAGCACTCCATTTATTGTCTAAAGCCCGACTTTTTGCACTTTTCTTCAAGGAAATCTAAATAAGGCTTTTGATGACCTTCTTTGTTTGTATCGTTTGAACTTGCTCCAATTTGCATTCATGCTCCAAAATTTTACCTTGCCCATGTCATTTATGTTGACTTCTTCACTCGATTCGAACTTCAATACATACACATCAATCATCTCTTCAGTGCTAATGATGAAATCAATTTTCCCCAGTGATTGAAGTTAGAGGATTGCATTGTAAATTCAACACTTTTAAATGTCTCCTTATTTATTTGCTCTTCTGTGATCAACCCTTCTTCTTCAATGAAGTTTCTTTAAGCTTGATGTCTAGAATTTGAATTGTTGGCATTTGGACAAAGATATCTTCATGGCAGTTATTTTCTTCTAGTTGATCCACTCTTTCAAGTTCTTCTTCTTTTTTCTTCAGTTGTTTCAACCAACTTTTCTGACTCCTCTGATCTTTCCACCTGAGTTTCTAGTAACTGCAATGGTTGACTCTCTGACATGCTTACTATCAACTGCTCCATCAACTTCTTGATTTCAGTAATTTCAATTCGTTGATTTAGGAATTCCTGAATTATCAAATCTTGATTGTCAAATCTTTAGTTTCAGCTTGAATTGCATGTACTGGTGGACACCCCTGCTCTACTACATAATAATTTTCACAACAATCAGCCTTCCATATAGCATTCTTAGGTGCAATAGGGCAATCAAATACAATATGATTTCCCCAACAAAAATCACACATCAGATACATCTGAACTGTAGTCCGATCAAAGAGCCATTGATTATTGTTCGCTGTTATCTTGTCGTGTTGCCTCCAACTATTTGAAAATTCATTCAATACCTGAATAGGAAACAATTCACATCTTTTTTTAAAAAAATTCCCAAACAAACTAACTAAGAAATAAAAAAAATAAAGTTCAAACTAAAGAAAGAACTAATTGGTATCGATATTAATTAACACCCTCGACAAATGGCGCCAAAAATTTGTTCGCTGATATTTCGCAATATCCCCACAAATGTACGACTCGTGAGAAGTAATAAAGTGGACCTTAGAGTCCGGATTATCGTCCCACAAAGAATGCTATTAAATATAGAAATATTTTAGTTCTTATCCCTATTTGAACAGATGAGTGAGTTTGGTGTTTTAAGCTAAAACTAAGAAAATAAACTAAAGAATTAAAATTGTGAATTTGTTTTTTTTAAAGATGATTGTAAAGTAGTTAGGATTTACGATTTCACCTAACCAATTAAATTAACTCTAATTCCAAATTTATTTCCTAAATATGTATTCAGTCGAATTCACTAATTTATATGAAATTTCTCTCTCTCGAGTTTAAATCAACTATACCTAATTAAGTCAACAATGTATCTCTACATCGGGTCCGAATTATTCGTTAACTAAGTGCATAAAACACAAGAATTCTCATAACGACTGCAATAATAACAAGAATATATTTTTATCTCTTGTCCAAATATCGAATTTATTACCACAATATAAGTTATTAAATCACCTCTCGGATTATAGAAATAACTCAATAAATTATGAATAAGTGGTTAGTTCATTCACACATTAAAAACAATAATGAATCAATACATGCAACAAAATCATTAAAACAACGGAATTTGGAATTAAAATAATAAAATTAGGCTACATCGTTCATCCCAACATTGAAATTAGTTACACATCATGAATAGAGAACAAAACAATAAAAGAAAATTTTAATGGAAAATAACAAAGAAGAATGGAAAGCTTGTACCAAGAATCAGTTCTTCAAGTGTTCTACCAATATCGCCTCTAGCTTTGCTCCATTCTCCCAAGAATTTGACGTTGAAATCCCAATTATGATGTTCTTAGGTGAGGCAAAGGTTCTGATTTTCATGCCAAGATGTTGTATTTATAGTTGGAGAAGAGACCTAGTCGAGATAGGAAAGAAATTTGTTAAACCGGCGCACTAGTCTTTTCTTTTTTCTGCACAGCGTTTCTTATTTTGACCATATCTTTCTATTCTCTTATCTGATTAAGTTGATTCAAAGTGCGTTAGAATGATAACTTAAAGGTATACAATTCTTCCTGAAATGTGATTTTCCAAATTCGAACGTTTACAGCCCAAATATTAGCTCTCCAAGTCCAACTAGAAATCAGTCCAGAATCTTTTGCGATTGAAATCAATTTTAAGGTAATATTCTTTTCATATTCCATTCTTTTTAGACTTATACTTGCATCCGATTGACTCCTACAAATTCTCAAATTATCTTCTTGTGGTCCAAATCAATCGTTGGATATTTGCAAGTTGGTCCCCTCATGTTAATTTGCTCTTCAATCCTTCAACTTCCAATTGCAACAGTATAGCCTCATACTTTCAAATCTTCTCTATTTGCTCGTTTCAATTCTCAACTCCTTTAATTGGGTCCTCCAAATCTTAATTTCTTCATTTTGACATCTTGCATTGATTCTCGGTTGATGTCATAAACTCTTCAATTGCTCAATTAAGCTCCAATTAACATCCAATTGTCCATTTTTTCCATCAATTGCTTCATTCTCATGTTTTTGGGATATAAATAAGTGTATAAAATACACTTATCACTAGTCGCTGGTCAGGTTAACCATATAGTTGGCCATAACCATTACACCCTACCATAGGATTACGGCTACTATCACATCCATCATAAAGGTGTTGTCCCATCAGACTGCAACTTGCAAGATAGTCTCATCTCTCTGACACACTGTCAAGTCCTACGGTTTATTCGGGCCATGTACTTTGGATAACACCAGCTCGGATTTGCACGGTTCGACTATTCGGACTTTGACCGACACCTCCCCCGACATGGATTTTAAGTGCTGTTGGCAGCCAACGAGGCCAAGTGGGTCCCATGGGTGATGTTTCCAATCACATTTAGGCATGGTCGTAACATTAGTCCCTCAGATATGGTTGGTTCATTCATGTGTGAACCGTATCTTCTTAAGATGGATAAATAGGCCATTTTGAAAAACAAAGCATTTTATAATGCTGCCTTGTATGAATGGAGAAGAAGCAACTTCCTGTATTGGGGGTGAATATGTGTTCGCGGGCCTCAAGGGTCTGTAGCTTGTTTGGGCCTGCGAAAGTCAATTCTTTCTAAGTCATTTACTTCGGGCACTCGTGCCTGTACATGGAAATATTTATGAGCGAGCAACACTGGCTTGCGATTTCCAAGAATGGTTCTTTGGTTACGCGCGCGTAGGGGAAACATGGGTAGCCAAAGAGTTTTATTCTTTTCAAATTCTTGCCATTTGTAGCTTTAATGGAAGGGTGAGTGGGACACGTGTAAGGCTACAGATAATTTATGCTTTCAACAACCAACAGTTTGAATATAAGACAACCTTTATAAAACCTTCGTCACTTTGTCTCGCTGCTCTTTCACAATTTCAACATATCCTCGGGGGATTTTCTGCGAGTTCTTTGGGAGTTTTCATTGTTGGCGCCCTTCCTGCCCTACCATTCTCTTACCAAAAAACTTCTATCTCTCCCTCTCAGGTAATCTCTATTTTACTTTGTGTGTGTCCATTAATAATTTTTTTTCTTTTTTTTTCTCCCCCTATTTAGTGTCGGTTAGGTTTACTTTTACGTGTATCTCTTGGGAGCAAGTTGGACTTCAGGGAAGAAAATGTAAGGAGTCGATGAGATAAATCTGGAGGAGTTGGTGGTTATGGCTGATCCTATTAGGGGGGTTTGCTTAAGAACCAACCTGGCCTTTACTTCTTGTTACTTCTGGGAGCTTAGAAAAAGGCGGGTTACAAAATTGTCAAATATAATTTATTTGGATGATTCTGACAGCGAAAAAGATTTGTCAAGTTTCTATATGGCCGAGTTATTTACGGAGGAAGAATCTATACTAAAGGAGCGCAGGGGTCATAAAAGAAAAGAAATCAGGGACATGGAGCGTATAGGCTCTTCTCCCGGAGCGGGAGAGTCCTGCTTTGGTGTTAAGGCTCCCTTCAGAGCACACAGGGAGGAATTGGGACCGACGGAAGAGGACATTTCCCAAGTGGAAGATTGGGTGGACAGTGTGAATAAAGTCTCCAACTATCATGTTGATCCGGAGCCGAATCCTAGGTCTTAGGCGTCCAATGAGGTGGCGATTGAAGTCAGATCCAGTAGTCTGGCCATGGTTTCTTCAACTTATCGGATGCCAAAGGAGATCCGCGTAATACATTTGAGCTCATCATGCTGGCCTTGCTCTCCCCTGAAGGCCAAGTAGCAGTGCTCCTCGACGCGTTTCAATGTAGGATGTTCCTACCTCTTCATCCTTTCTCTAGAGCTCTTCTCCGAAGCTACAACCTATGCCCCTATCAAGTGGCTCCGAACTTCTGGACCTAGGTTGTGGGAACTTGGCTAGTTGGCAAGAAGTTAGTCTGAACTACCCAATCTCACTTTACATCATCCGTACTCTTTATACCTTGAAAAAGGTGGCTAGAAGGGAGAAGGGTAATAAGGCGGACGTCCCCGACTGGTACTACATTACTCCTAGAGGGCAACATCATCCTCCGATTATTATGGGGCATCCGACCTCTATGAAGCATTGGAGAACTCAATGGTTTTGGGTAGCCGGTGACTATTAATGTGCTCCTTCAAATCCAGCTCCTAAAATTATAGTTCCCCGATTCTCTTTTTCCCCACGAGTCTTTTGTATCTTTAGCGTAAATGCAAGTGTGACGCAGTTTGGTGTGTGTTTACTTAAGATTTAACTATTGGTTCCCATGTGCTTCTACAGGCCAGCAATACGTGCATCTTCTCCCTGAAGAAGACTTAACCGTGGTGAGGAACCTCTTCACATACCGGGCTACTTTCCTAGAGGTTATTATGAACAAGAAACTTTTTGTCAAGCACGGGATTATGCGGGATATGGGTAAACCCTTGCCCTCTTAATGCTATTTATGGCATTTTCAGAGGTACCTTTCTAATTAGCACTTACTTTCTGAACAGGTTCCAAAGAATTTCCCAAGGTTTCTCTCAAAGGCATGGTGGCAAAGCAGATCCCTCTCCTATTGAGGCTAGGGAGTGATGAGGAGCGCAAGCATAAGTCCTTGCTTGGATGCTTCTAAGTTGAGGCCACAAAAAGAGTGGCCAGTACCTCTACTGCGCAGCTCGTGAAACCTCTTTCTGTATTGCCCCCTCTGCTGGCCCTGTTACCTGTGGGCCAAGAGTTATTGGAAGTGAAAAAGGAGGTTGGGGTTAAGCAAACCTCAACTATAGAGAAAGAGCGAAAGTCTAAAAATAAGGAAGAGGAAAATCTAAGTGGATTTTAACTGAAGATTCTTCTGATGCAGACATGGCAGAGGTGACAGAGTCTAACGTGCCTCTGTTGAAGAGGCTGAAGAAAAGCACAAAGGCACAACTGAAACTCCCAAGGCGGGGGAAACCGAATTACTCCCATCGGTTGGACCTACTAGAGTTAAAGGAGATGCCTCATGTTCAGATTTTTTTCTCATGGGGCCTGGGTGCCTCAGACCATGAGGAGGATTTGTCAATGTTCCAAGGGTGGACCAGGAGGTTACCCCAAAAGTTGCTATCGAGCTTGGCCATATAAGGGTCATCTTGCGAGCCAATGAAACCACCTCGAACCCTGCTCTCTTAGACTCTCTGGTTTCTCCCCCTGCCAAGGCTACTCTGGTGATGGTAGGGCTGGGCAAAAACCGACCCAACCCGATCAACCCGCCCAAACCGACCCAACCCGATCGGTTTGGGTCGGTTTTTCATGAAAATTGGGTTGGGTTGGGTTTTTTTTTTTTTTTAAATTTTCGGGTTGGGTCGGGTTGCGGGTTGGGTGAACAACCCGACCCAACCCAACAAAAAAAAAGACGTTTTTTTTTTTTTTTTTTTTTTTTTTTTTTTTTTTTTTTAAAGTAATGAAACTTGACTTATTTAAATATTGATTGAACATATTTTAATTTTATTAGCAAGTGTTCAATTTATTGTATTTTTGGTTATTGTAGTGTACATAATTGATTTTGAATTAAAGATAGATTCTTGAGTGTTTTTTTTTTTTTTTTCAAAAATTTTACTAATTGGGCCAAAGCCCAAACCGACCAACCCGACCCAACTCGACCGAAATTTGGTGGGTTGGGTTGGGTCGGGTTTGAATTCGTAATTGGGTTGGGTTGGGTTAATTTTTTATCAACCCGACCGTGGTGGGTTGGGTTCGGGTTGGGCAAAAAACCGACCCAACCCGACCGACGCCCACCCCTAGGTGATGGAGCAATTCTGGACTGAGTGTTGGGAAATTTACTCTTCCAACATATCACCAATCCAAAAATTGAATGCAGCCCAAGCCATGAATTCTAGAGTTTTAGCCCTGATAGATGGGGCTGAATCCTCTGTCAAGGATCTAGAGCTGAAAAGGAAAAGTGTCGAAATAGCTCTTCAAAATGTCGAAAACATGGTGCAGAGACTAATAAGCTTCGAGACTCTGTAATAGCAATTGGGTTATCTCTTCATGAGGAAAAGATGATTTCAGATCGAATAAAGGAGGACAATGAGAGGTTAAAACTGAACTTAGAAGCTGCTGATGCTGACGTTTCCAGTTTCTCTAAGAAGTTCGATGACGCAGTTCGAGCTCAAGAGATAACCTCTGAAGCTCTTGACAAAACATATGCGGAGAAGCTTAGTCTTGTTGACAACGTGGCAAAGCTTACTCATGAGCTGGAGAGGGGAAAAGAGGACAGGTAGATAGGAGAGGAGGCTTTGAAAAGAGCATAGGAGAGGCTCTCGTCCCTAGAGCAGGATGTTGAGGCCAGGGTGGCCAGTGGCATTCAACATTTCAAAGATACCTATGAGGACATCCCAGAGTATGAGGCCATGCAGTGGTTCTTTGGAAATACTGGAGCACGGATGGCTTTGGGAGATGTTAACGAGGAGTTCTCATCCTTGGATCTCTCCAAGATTGAAGCACTATGTCCTGAGCCGAAAGATGTGGAGGAAAGTATTCATGATGCCGACCCTGCTAACTCCACTCAAGGTGCCTCTAGTGATGGTTCTGCTGAAAATGCACCTCATTCTTGACCCCTCCTTTGTTTTTTTGAATTTTAGACGGGCTTGCTACCTATAATGACTCGTTTATTCGAATAGTACAATTTGTTTTGCGAATTTAATGTTTTGAATACTCGAACTCATTAGTTTTATTATGTTATTTTCTTTTAACTTGGCTTGCATAAATGCTTTGTTTCGTAGAGTAATTATTTCGCCGTGCAAGGGTTTGAATGTTGTACAGTAGCCTCTGTATGATAATCCCTCAGACTTAATCATTTAAGACATTTATGTTTATTGGTTAGGTCTGATTGATCAACGTGCTTTCGGTGGTAATGTTTTGATGAAGTGCATTTCGAGTGAGAGAAATCCCTGTATGAATTTATCTAATAAAAGCGAACTACAGTTTTCTCTTAACTGTAAAACAAAATTTTTAAGCTTTTCTCAACTTTAACCAATAGCAAGCCTCCGATTTTATGATGGGTGACCTTTAGTATGTTAGGTTTGTCATGTGATTTTGTTTAAGGAGAATTATTCAAAGTCCCTTGTTAGGGACTGTTATCGTTTCAAGTGAAAGCGAAAATTCACTCGGTGCATTGGCACTCAATTTGGTTAGCTTTATCATGACAATATTTACTTCATGCAAATTCTCATAAGACAAATTTTTCATTGCACAACTTTTACAAAGCCAGATGCATATGCCTTAAGCTAGGGGAAGTTTCCCTTATTGATAATAGCGGTGAAGATGATCAATGTTCCAGGGATTAGGCAGGGGTACTACGGACAAATCTTCTATTCTGTAAGTCCTTGGTAACACTTCGGCAGTGACTTTATAAGGTCCTTTCCAGTTAGGGCCCAGAGTCCCTTCTCTTGGCTCCTACGTTGAGAGTACCTTTTTTAAGACCAAATCTCCAACTCTAAAAAATCTCCTTTTCACCTTCTTGTTGAAATAACGGGCCATTTTTTCTTGGTAGTGAGCTAACACCACCTGTGATTCATTCCTTTTTTCTAGGAGGAAATCTTGATCTGCCCTCCAAGCCTCTTCATTTGTTTAGGGATCGCAAAAAAAACCCGCCATGCCTCGAACCCGACGGGTACCTGACCCTAATCCCGAACCCGCCCCATTGCCATCTCTACATTTGTTTCTTCATCATAGGGAATTTGACGAGGTGAAGGTACTCCAATTTCTACTGGACATACTGCAGCAGACCCATTGGCCATTGAAAAAAGGGTTTCTCCCATAGCAGTGTGAGTGGTAGTCTAGAGTGCCCATAAGACTTGGGGAAGTTCATCTACCTAAGCACCCTTCTTAGACTCCAGTTTCCTTTTCAAGGTGTTTTTGATGGTCTTATTAACCACTTCAACCTGACCATTCGCCTGCAGATGATGTGGTGATGAAAATAGCTTGCAGATTCCCGATGATTACACAACTCATCAACCCTTCCATTTTTGAATTGCTTTGCGTTATCAATCACCAGGAAGCGTGGAACACCAAACCTACAAATAATATTCTTCCAAATGAATCTGGAAGTGTTTACTTCATTTATTTTCATCAGGGGCTCGATCTCAACCTATTTGGTGAAGTAATCTATTGCTACAATCGCGTAGCAGTTGTTTCTACCACCTCGGGGGCCCGGGGCATAGGCTCGATAATATCGATTCCCCATTTTACGAAAGGCTAAGGGCTGGTTACTACCCTTAACTGGTGGTGCGGCTGGTGTGGTATGGCGGCATGTCGCTGACATTTATCACATCTGCGGATGAAGTCATGTACATCCTTCTGCATCGTGGGCCAAAAGTACCCCCTGTTTCAGGGCTTTCCAAGCCAGAGATAATGCTTTGGCATGGTTCCCGAAAATACCTTCATGAATCTCCATCATTACGTACTTGCCATATGCTAGACTAACACATCGTAACAAAGGCACGGTGTAACTTCGTTTATAGAGTACTCCATCGATGAGGACGAAGTTTGCTGCTTACCTTTGTAATTTTCGGGCTGCCTCCAAATCATTTGGCAGAGTTTGATATTTCAAGTAAGCAAGAATAGAAGTTATCCAAGAGATTTCCTCCTCTACTACATAGACCTTTGCCCCAGGCTCAATATAAGAGACTGGTAGATGTTCAATGGGTACCATGTTAAGGAGTTCGGCATCCTTGCTACTTGTCAATTTGGATAAGGCATCTGCATTCAAATTTTTGGATCTGGGAATGTGGATTAACTCAAATTTCTCAAAATTAGTTCCCAAATCTTTTACTTCTTTCAAGTATGCGATCATTTTAGGTTCCTTGGCGGTGAACTACCCACTGACTTGGCTTACGACGAGCTGGGAGTTACTATTCACTATCAATGCTTTGATCTTTAAAGCGATCGCTAGTTTTAGTTTGACCAGGAGTGCTTCATATTCTGTGACATTATTCGAAGCTTCGAAATCAAAGCGGACTTCATTGTGTAATTTGTATCCTCCGGACTGACAAGTATTACTCCTGCGTCGGACCTTCCTTCGGTAGAGGATCCATTAACGAATAGTCCCCACTCTTGAGTGTCTCCCATATTTTTAATCATCTCTACCTCGGGTGGGCGCGTAAATTCAGTTATGAAGTCTGCCAATGCTTGGCCCTTCACTATTGTCCAAGGCATATACTGTAGGTCGAATTGAGTAATTTCTACTGCCCACTTCATTAACCTTCCAAACACATCTGGTTTTTGCAACACTTATCTCATGGGAAAATTTGTAAGTACTCGGATTGAATGTGATTGAAAGTAAGGGTATGTGATTGAAAGTAGGGGTAGAGCTTACGGGTCCTCATGATCAGGGCTAAAGCAAGCTTTTCCATGTCAGGGTAGCATGTTTCAGCGTCTAGCAAGGGTTTGCTCATGTAATATACTGGAAGTTGGTTCCCATCTTCCTCTCTGATCAAAACAGAGCTTACACCACTTTGGAGATAGCCAAATAAAGGAACAAGGGCCCTCCGACCTCTGGCTTTGATAGTAGTGGGGCTTCTCCCAACAACTCCTTAAACCCTGTGAAGGCTTGTTCGCACTCCTGCATCCATTGGAACCTCTTTCCCCTTTTAGGTCCTTAAAGAAGGGCAGACACTTATCATTAGATTTGGAGACGAACTTGCTCGAGTAGCGATTCTCCCAATCAAGCTTTGAACTTCCTTGGGGTTTCGGGGCGAGCACATATCAAGTAATGCCTTGATTTTATCTGGCATGTCTTCGATTCCTCTTCTGTTCACCATAAAACTAAGAAACTTTCCAGATGTAACCCCCAAAGGCACATTTTATGGGATTGAGCTTCATCTTGTACTCCCTTAGTATATCAAAGGTCTCCGCCAAATGATGGACATGTTTTAAGGCAACCATGCTCTTTACTAGCATGTCATCCACATATACATCTATAGTACTTCCAAACTACTTTGTAAACATCTGATTTACCAACCTTTGGTAAGTAGCTCCTGCCTTTTTTAATTCGAAGGGCATGACCTTATAACAATAGAGTCCCCTGTCTTTGATAAAGGAGTTATGCTCTTCATCGGATTTACACATGGGGATCTGATTGTATCTGGAATACACATCCATGAAGCTTAGCATTTCATGCCCTGCTGTGGAGTCAACCAACTGGTCAATTCATGGCAAGGGAAAGCTATCTTACAGACATGCTTGATTCAGGTCTGAGAAGTCGATGCACACCTATAGAATACCACTTTGTTTGGGAACCAATATAGGGTTTGACACCCATTTCAGATATCATGATTCTTTAATGAAGCCATTTTTTAATAGCTTCGACACCTCTTCTTTCAAGTCTTCATATTTCTCCGAACTCATAGGTCTCGTCTTCTGCCTACGTCATGGGTGACTTGGGTCAAGTTGGAGCCTGTGGCAGGCCACCCTAGGGTCTATCCCCACTATGTCATCATGTTTCCATGCGAACACATCAAGGTTTTGTAAGAGAAATTTTTTCAGCTGCTCTTTGAATTCGATCATTGAGTCTTGTCTAATCTGCAACTCCTTCATTAGGTCTAAGGGATCAACAGAGAAGCATTCCAACTTTTTAACCAGGACGGTGCAACAACTTGCACCTGTCATCCTGGGATCTAAATCTGTCAAATCTTCCTCTTTTGTCATTGTGATGTCTGTATCTATGGCAGGTTCTGTACCACATTTTTTAGGGTTTGGAGCCGTCTCTTCCATTCCTATATCGCTGGTCATATTGACAGGTCGATCTTGGAATTTTTAGATAGCGTTCGTATAACACAATAGCGATTCAGTCTGACTTCCTCTGATAGTAGCTATCATGTTTTCAATTGGGAACTTCATGCAAATGTACTTCATGTGGGTGATGAACCTAGGTCGATAAGGCCTGGCCTTCCAATCAAACCATGATACAAGGAAGTCTTATCTACGGTCAGAAATTACATTGGCACTCTGGAGATGGTTGGTGTCTACGCCACATATAGGGTCTGGGACTGGAATAAGTGGGGTACTAATCCCCGTCTTATCATAGGTTACCCTGTAAATCACATTTACCGAGGCACCATCATCTACCAGCATCCGGGACAGTCCATTTCTGGCTACCACCATCCGAATTACCAGTGTCATTGTGTGGGAAATGCACCACAATCGCATCGTCCAGAGTGAACGTGATTGGCCCCATCCTCAAAGTCCCAGAAGGGAGTGAATTATGTGATCATTCACGTTGGCGACCTCTTTGGCCTCCCTAATGTATCACTTTTGGGAGTTACTTGTACTCCCACCCAGATGGAGCCCTCCAAATATTGTGTCTATCTCATGGACTAGTGGATCATTTGGAGGATGGGGCAATTCCCTGATTTTCTTATCAAGTGCTGGAGCTTTGTTTCTGTTGTGGCCTTGTTCCCTACGACAATTGCTGCTTCCTCCCCTAGGGGGTATCGTTTGTTGTCTCTCCACTATATTCGGTTAAACCTTTGGTCATTTGGCCTGTTTGGCCTTCCCCTGTTCGGGGTAATTTTCCTCCCTTTCTTTTGTTGGCCTTTTGTTCGGCCAGAATTTGCATGTCTCTACAATCCTCCATGGCGTGTCCATAAAATCGATGGTACGGGCAATAGGCCCCAATCATGGGTTGCTTTCCGCCTCAGCTTCCAACTGCTTCTTCCGGAGTGGTAGCGGGGGTTACTAGGGAGTGTGGATTGTAAGTTGGGAATAGCTTCCATGATTTTAGCCACATAGCTAGATCCGGACCCTGAAAATGGGCATGGGCCACCTCCGCGGTGGTTTCCAGACTGGTTTTTATTACCTTCAGCTCCTTGATTCACTCCAGGTTGATACCTGGTGTTGTATCTCTCTTGAGGGTGGTTATATCTAGCCCTTACCATCTCTTCAAAGATGATTTCCTCCTTCATTAGATCTATGAGGGTGTTGTAATCCCTTGGTTTTCTACTTCGCACATCTCTCCAAAACATGCTGGTCATGTCTAGTCCCATTTTCAGAATGGAAAACATTTATGCTTCTGTGATGTTTTCACAGTTGTGCAGTTCTTCTATGAATTGGGCTAAATAGCCTTTCAGAGATTCATTCCTCCCCTACCTCAGATCTTGAAGGCGTTGGAGTGGAATTTGACCTGGTTTGGAGGAAACGAAGCTATTCTTAAAGGCCGTTTTTATGTATTTCCAATTGTGGATACTGCCAAGAGGGATTTTTTATACCACCCTATAGCACTCCCCTCAAGTGTTAAGGAAAAGGCCTTGCATTTTAGTGCAGGAGTAGCTTCGGCTATCTCCATACTGGCACGGTAGTTCAGTAGGTGATCATCAGGGTCACCTCTCCCGGAGTACTTTGTTATCTCCGGAATTTCAAAGTCAGTAGGCACTGGGCACCTCTGAATGCCCTCAGTGAAGGGGATCATTTCGTCATCGTCGTCTATTTCATACGGCGAAAGTTCATCGTTGTTTTCGTCTTGGTCAAATTTTACTACACCATGGTATTGGTCATCGAGTTGGTGTGGCTGGTTCCACCCCCAAGGTGATAAAGCCTGGCCATGATTAGGCCTTTGTTAGTTAGGCGGATCCCCTTAGGTTTGGGAGTAAGCTTATGTAGCTTTTCGCTCCCGTCTATTTCTAGGCCCATGGGCCGGTGGGTACATTCCTCCAACCCCCGTTTCATACCTACTTCTAGGAACGTGACCTCGCGAAAGGACCTCTTCGGCCCTTCACTCACGCCTATTCCTAGGCATTTTTGCTTGGTGTCGGGCTTGTTCAACCTTGCTTCCCCGGTTGCCTCCGAACAAACCCCCTATCCGGCTAAAGACGCTTCCAGATCTTGAAGGGGCTGCTTCTCCATGGTATTCGGGAGGTGGGCTGTATTCTTTCGATATTTCGTACACAGGATCCTCTTCGCAGAGGGGTATGGAATCTACCTCGGTATACATTGGTGGTGCGTTATAATAGTACGAGGCAGTGCCCGCATCAGAGGGTGAGTAAGGTGGTTTTGAGTATTGTGGTGGTGCTATTGGTTCATTCACCACATAACCCCTTGTCATATAAGCATTCATGGCAGCGGTTTGCTCAATTTTTTGTTTTAACATCTCCAACATTTGAGCAACCATGCACATCATGTCTCGCAGTATGCCCCGGCTTCGGTGCCAGCGAGGAGGATTAGGTTGTGGGACCTCCTCACTGGCATTCTCATGCTGGCCTGCTGGATGTGTCTCCTCACCATCGTACTGTTTCTCTCTACTCCTTCGAGGGTTAGGTACATTACCACTCTCACTCATTGTTGCAGTGAGTCAACGATTATCCTTTTTCAAGGTTGGTAAACTTATGTTTCAAAGTTTTAGACCTTTTTAAGGTGAATGAACTTATATTTCAAAGTTTTAGACCTTTTTCAAGGTTTCTCAAGTGTTACTCGCTTTTTCAAGAGGTTCCTCGCCTGTTTTCAAGGTTTGTATAACTTCTTTTTCAAGAACTTCTTGTTCCTTTTTTTCATGGTTTTCTTAATAGCTTTTTACCACGCGATTTCGTGGTTAGAAGTGTGGTTTCCCATAGAAGGTGCCAAAATGTTGACTACAAAATCTAGCAGGACCTTGGATCAACACATCTTAGAACCTCCCTCTTTAACACGTGGACCTCCTACGCCTAGGACAAACAATCAATATGCAATGGGTGCCAAGGTGGCTCCCATTTGCACTCCGATGCCTAAGTATGTACTCATTTCAAGTACATATAATTTGGGTGCAAGAGATATAAGTGTATAAAAGAGAGAAAATGGAGTGAGATTTCATGTACAAAGTTTTAGTATTGAGTTTCTAACATTTTCCTTGGAAGCAGGTGTGTTCTATTTATAGCTGAAATCATATCCGAAGATCGCGACATGTGCTAGGCTTTACACGGGGCTTCACCCTAGCCGTTGGTCAGGTTAACCATTCAATTGGCCATAATCATTACACCCTACTGTAGGATTGTGGCTACTATCACATCCATCATAAAGGTGTTGTCCCATCAGACTAGTCACATTTCTCTGACACACTGTCAAGTCCTACGGTTGATTCGGGCTATGTACATCGAATAACACAAGCTCGGATTTACACGGTTCGGCTATCCGGACTTCGACGATACCTCCCCCTGCATGGATTTTAAGTGTTGCTGGCTGCCAACGGGGCCCAAGTGGGGCCCCATAGATGATGTGTCCAATCCCATTTAGGCATGATCATAGCATGTGTAATTGCTAAAGTTATCAAGGCTAAAAAGAAAATTGTGTAAGTTGAGTTTTAGAAATTAAAAATGAATTTTTGAGACCCAAAATATGTTTTTGAATATGTTTAGTTAATTTATAAAAATATTTTGTAATACCGTTTTTTTCGTTTTACGTGCTTTCTTGGATTTCGCGTAATTTTTCTATTAATGTCTCTATTAATCATTTTTGATATTATTATTGTTGATAATTATTTGAATTATTTTGCAGTGGGAGGAATGGGACGCCGTCTCGTTCAATGTGCCAAATATGTCAATTAAAAGTTTATAAATCATCTACATGAAATTTTATGCCTAATAATTTATTTTAATTGTTACTTGCCAAATTCTATTTTTTTATTGAGTAATAATTTGCCTAAATTGCATAAATTGAAATTGTCGAGTTTAGTGGCACTTTGAATCTAATCAAGGGTTGGGGGCTTAAATTGCCAAATTAAGAGAGTTTGGGGTTTGATTTGTAAATTACCCAAAATTTATACTAAACCTAACCTAATAACCCTCAAACCCGTCCATCACTCACGCTCTCTCTCACTCTCACGCCTTCTCTGTCTCGACTCCCTCACGGCCGCAACATCTCTCTCACGACCTCGCCCTTCTCTCTTCCACTTCCGGTCGACTATCGCTGGCGCGAGCAACGCCACCACCGGCCACCATCCTCACGGTAAACTCCTCCCGAACACACACACCCGCACTCACAGTCGACGCACACACACCCACACACGAACCTGCACACGGTTTTCGCGCACACGATTTTCGCACACTCAAACCATTATGTATATATTGATTTGTGGGTATGTATTACGTGAATATACATTTATTTCAGATTTCGAAATTTTGATTTTCCTATCAGTTTAGGATAAATTCGAGAATTTTATATTTATTAACGGTTAAAATGGTTGATTTCGTTATTTTGGTTAAGTTTTAGTTTAGATAGCATATTTCCTAAATTGTGAGAGCTGTGAAATTAGCTGACTGATTAATTTAAAACTTGAGTAATATTATGCTTTTTTTTTATTTTGAAATTTGGGAATTTGGTGTTTATGTATGTATGATTTTTACAGATTTCGAAATTCATGAATTTGTAATTTAATTGAAATGTTGGGTTTAAATTTGTGCTATATTTGTACATTTTGAATTTGGGGGAATTATAAAGAGATATATTCACTTTCAGATTTATGAGTAGGTAGAATGTTAATTGGAATTGTCGGTATGAAACTTAGGCTGTGAGGAATATTTCATAGTTTTGACTTTTGTTCAATTTGATAAGTGAGATTTCAAAATTTTTTGCCTTTCAAGTTAATCTCTTATGTCAAGTATGGCATTATGTGCATTGAGATTCATTCCTAGTCTTGAATATGGGTTTTATGTGTTTTGGTCATATCCTAAAGTTACACTTAAGTTAATTTGAAATTTTGATCTCGATTGGACGTTCTGTTATTGTTAAAAAGAATTTCAAATGTGTTTCCAGTCAAAAGTCATATTTATTGATTGATGTGAATAATTAGGACTTTTGGTACATTGATGTCACGAGCATCCGAGACTTTCCCACTTGCAAGTTCAGAACGGTAAATACTAAGGATGACAAGTAAGTAAACTTCCCCCTACTTTCATCAAAGTTGAATGTTAATGTGGAATTAATGTGCTTAATTGACATTCGTGTTAATTACGGAATTTTAATGCTTTTGGTCTACCATATGCAATTATGTGTAGTTAAGGAAATGTTCAAGCATGCACGTTACATGTCATTGCATCATCAAGCATGCATTGGCATCGAAATGGGAAAGTCAAATGTTTTAATGAAAGGAATGTGTCAAAGTGCAATTTTTGTCAAAAATTATGTATCCCAAGTTTTTGAAAGAATGGGTGTACTTCTATGTCATGAAAGATGCGAGTGGGAAATGGGGCGCGGGGGACCGGCGTACCCGAATGTAATGAGCCGCTTTGCGGTGGAATGAATGTAATGAGCCGCTTTGCGGTGGAATGAATGAATGAGCCGCTTTGCGGTGGGAAAGTGAATGTTAAACCGCTTTGCGGTGGAAATGCGCATGTTAATCTGGTTCCAAATAAGAATGGCCCACTGTTATCTGATTGACTAGAAGTTACATCAAGTGAGCTCACAATGGAAATGAAGTGAAAGTTTTGAAATGTTAAGTGAAAGTTCGAAATGTTGAAAGTTTTGAAAGGTTAAAGTGAATGGGGATACATATTTCAAAGTTAAAGCATTCATGTCATAAGCATGCATTCATGCATAAAGTTTACTTACTGATCTTTAGCTCACCCCAATCCCTCCCCAACATTTCAGGTGATGAAAGTTAGATGATTAGATGAGAGCACGTGGCGGCAGGCTCAGACAGTACCGACTTGAATTATTTAAAATTAAAGTTAATGATTTAATTTAAGTTTTTAGTTGTTATTCTTTTAAATTGATAAATCATTTTGAATTAGTTTCGGTTCTTAGTCAAAATAAGTTATGGTATTCCCCTGTGATTAGTTTTTATCAGGTTTCATGAGTTTATAAATTTGTACTTCAAGTTTTTTTGGTTGAGGAGTTTGGGGAATTGATGTTGAAGTTGAATTTTGGAATTATGGTTGAATGTTGAATGATTGGATTTGAATGGGTTGAAAGTTTTATAATTATTGTAGGTGTGATGTCCCTCTACAGGTTGGTTATGTCCAAGTTATAGAGGAGACTCTGCCGAAATTTCTATAAAATTTTAGAATAGAAAATGAAAAGGTTGAAGTTTTTAAATGATTTGGTTTCCGCATTTTAATGTTTCAACGATTTATTTCCGCATATAATGTGAAGGGAAGTTAACACGCCTAGATTTAGATTTTTGAACTTGGGGTGTTACATTTTTGGTATCAGAGCTAAGAGTTTTAAAAGCGATTCTGTAGACTTTTAAAATTCATTTGAAAATGGTTCGGGTACTGAGTCACGCCTCAAGTGCTTCTCCTTCGATCATCTGGTAAGTTAAATTTTGTTTAAATTATGAAATGTTATTTGATGTTCCAATTATTGTAAATTCTTGCATGCTAATGTGTAATGTCGGAAAGTGAAAGGTTAAGAATGTTGTCAGTGAATATAATGAGTATATCTTCGTTATGTAAATGAGGAAGTGAGAAAGTAATGGTTATTAAAAGTTTGGGTGCCGTTTATTAGATCTTTTTGTGAAATAAGAAATGGATATGAATGGTATATCGGATCGAGAGTATACAATGTCCAAACGAGAAGTTGAGAAGTCATCGAACTTAGTATTAAGCACTTATCGTGTTTGATATCGGGACTACCCACTCATTTGATAGTCCCACAATTATAGGAAAATTGATTTACCCATTTCAGTAGCTGGAGACAGTTTATATTGTCAACGCCATTTGAAGAATTGTTGAACTAAAGTTATGCGTTGAGAAATTCCCCACTCATGGGAATGGAATGATTATTATGGTATAAGGTTTCAATCACTGGCTACGTTAAGGTGGTATTTGAACCTTCAAATGAAACCCCTTTTCGCCTTGTTGAGGTAAAGGTAGAACTTTTCATATCGATATTATCAGTGATGAAGGCTCGTCAATTGATGAATAAGAGTTATTAGGCCTACCTGGTTGCAATAATTGAAGTGTCTAAGGTGAATACTTCTCTCGAACAAATTTCTGTTATTCGAGAATGACTAAGGATGTTCTTAGAAAATCTTTGTGATTTACCGCCTAAAAGAGAAATTGAATTCGTTATCGATTAAGTGCACAACTCTAGTATCCAAGGTATAATGTCGGATGGCTCCTTCGTAACTTAAAAGAGCTCAAAGTGCAACTATAGAATCTCATGGACAAATGTTTTGTTCGACCTAGCTTTTTTTGCCATGGGGTGCTCAGGAGCTATACATGAAGAAGAAAGATGGTTTTACGAGACTTTGCATAATTGAAATTAGACATGGCAAAACCAGTTTTATGAAGTTGTGAAGAGATGTTGAGATTAGAAGTGATATGATTTTATTGAGACTTTTATGAGAAGAACTATGAAATTAGAGGTTTAAAGATTTGATTCTTAATTATTGGGAATTAAGGAATGGATATTGTGTTTGAGTAAGTGAATTATTCCTCTATTTTGAGAGAAATCTATTATGTAGTTTGGTCTTGTGATTAAATTTTGGGAATATGATTTGTGGCATATATTTATAAGTATGAGTAGTCTTTTGAACCAACTAAGGTATTGACGGAAGTGAGATATTGATATTGGAAATTATGATTTGAAATTGTTATGTTGAGGAATTATGGATTGGTTTTCTGGGATATCAAGGTATACATGAAGTTATGTAATGATTTGATCCATACATTGGGAAATGATAAGTTATATTTTGAAAAGATGAGTGACGACAAGTATTATGGCGTTATTGGGAAGAATCTTAATTATTCTTGGGAACGGATTGATCACTAGTAAGGAATGATCACTTGTATTGGAGAATATTATAAATTATAAGGATATGAGATAATACTGTTGATTTATTTTGGAATTTGATTGGGAAGATATGTTAAAGATAAGCTGATGACATTATGTTGATTTGTGAATAATATGTTATTGGATATACTACATAGAGAGAATATTCAGGTAATTTCTATCGTTTTGATTATTTTGGTGATATTTGGTGACAAAGAAGTTTTAGAGATGACAAATTATTATGGTTTGGTATGTTTTTAAAGAAATAGTAAAGATTTATTGAAATTTGGAGAGAATTTTCCATGGGCTTACAGAGATTAGTGAAGAGACGTGATGTCATTTGGGTTATTGAATAATGACTTAAGTGATCAGCAAATATTCTTTATACAGAGTTTAGAGGCTATGTTGAGAGCTTGCATTTTAGACCTTTGTGATGGTTAGGAAAACCATTTACCGTCTGTTGAATTTACATGTAATATGATTATTGGGATTAGTCAGTTACCATGAATGGGAGATATTGAAAATATTTTATGGTGAGATGCCTTAAAGGAGTAACCACTTATTCAAAGTGAGAAATTGGGGACATGCGATTAAATGTTTGGGATTATGTAAGATAATGATTGTCATAAGGTCAATTGTATATAAAAGGTATAATAGATGATTGTAAGGAATAATGTGATGATGAGAACTGAAGGTGATAATGTATTGAAATTATGAAATAAGTTGACCATCCATGAATAAGTTATGCTATATTTGGTTTTAAGTGGAATTCGAAGAAAGATAAATCAGTCATGGAAAATAAATCAGGTTTCATCATAATTTGAATGATTCACTGAGGTACATTAAGTTTTCATTGATGACACAAAAATATCATATGAGAGATTGTTGGATGAAATTGATGAAATGAACTTTATCAAGTCCTAGATTTGTATAAGTATTGCAGAAGTAATGCATCTGATCGGAGGGAAGTTTATGATAGTACATACCATGAAATTGTGGTGATTATTATTGATGGTATCTTGATTCAAAAAAATAGAAATGAAATTTTAGGCAATTGTCCTTGTAGATAGAATTTGTGGAAAATGAGAATAAGACTTCAGAATGATTACTTATTATGGAGTAGTGTGCAGAAAGAGTGACAATGGCATAATTTAAGATTTATAGAGATTGAGAGATTGGTATATATAAGATTTTCGTGATTTATTGATGTATAAATGTTCATGTGATATATATGATGGTTATTATACTGTGATCTTAAGGAGATTAATATGATTGAATGTTGAGGTCATAGGGTATGGTGACAAGTGGCATGTCACATGATTATCACAAGTTATGATGAATAGATAGTTAATGAAGGTCATGATTGTCCTATGGAAGAATAGTGTGATGATATGTTTGAACTAATCAATGGTTGGTTTATGACAAGATAGATGAAATTATTTAAAATTTTGGTGATGTAGTCGTGGTTACTCGTTGTTGGTTGTGCATTAGATGTGAATAAATTATATTACCCATTTTGAGATCTCCATGGAATGTACACAAATTTGGATTGGTTGAAATCTAAGATGATCATTAGTATAACTTTTACTTATTGTGGAGTGGTATCTTTGGGGTTAAGTAAGCTTGATGAGGAATCCTATATGAATCACAAAAGTCTTATTCATTGGTGATAGGTTAATGATTTATTTATAAAATACTTGGTTAGAGTATTGTTGTTATGATGATTTTGAAAGCATGAATTCTTAAATTAGTACCTTGGCTTTAGTTTTAAGATGAGTGTATGATGCTGAATACTTTATTACAATATGTAAGTATGGGTTACAGGATTTACGTTGATCCTCCGATTTTAAAAGAAATGTCAGCATGTTCAGAAAGGATTTCGTTTGTAAATCATTCCAGAAAGATTCTGTTAAAGTTTTAGTATTTCTACTGTATATTTTGGTATGGACGTCAAGTTTCAATAATTCTGGATTATGAAGTTTTATTTTGGTCAATCTTGATTTTAGTTTTAAGAATGTGATCAATCAATATATATATTAAGGTTTAGACGTTAGAATAGATCCTATGAAAGGCTGGAAATAGAAAGTTAGTGAATGGATTCATAAGTGGGATAATGTCGGTTAATGGCCTCCTACAACAATAGCCATCAAACTTCGGTCTGTATTGAGTACTATGCGATAGGAAGTGTAGATCGTCAGTTACGAGGGTGATCTAGGAGAATGAAAGTTATTGGGTCCAGAAATAGTACAGCAGATAACTGAAGTTGTTGAAAAGATTCGTTAACAAATGAAATTGCACAGAGTAGACAGAAAAGTTAAGTGGACAGAAGAAGGAAACCTTGGAATTCGTTGAAGGCGATATGATCTTTTTGAAGGTAGCTCCTAGGAAAGGAATTATGAGACTTGGGAAGAAAGGAAAGTTAAGTTCGCGTTTTGTTGGCCCTTTAAGATACTTGAAAGGGTGGATAACCTAGCTTATTGGGTTACATTGCCACCAGCACTGTCAGGGTTACATAACGTTTTTCATGTCTCAATGTTAAGGAAGTATATTTCGGATTTCCTCCCATAGTCTCAGTTATGAGTCATTAGATCTTTGTGAGGATCTGACTTATGAGGAGTCACTTGTGAAATTCCTAATGAAAGTAAATAAGGAACTTGGAAGAAAGAAGATTACGTTAGTTAAGGTTCTTTGGGGGAATCATGCAGTAGAAGAGGCTACTTGGGAATGCGAAGACGAAATGCGTGCCAAGTATCCACACCTTTTTTTGGTAAATTTTAATTTCGAGGACGAAATTTCTTTTTAGGGGGTAAGGAATTGTAATACCGTTTTTTTCGTTTTACGTGCTTTCTTGGATTTCGCGTAATTTTTCTATTAATGTCTCTATTAATCATTTTTGACATTATTATTGTTGATAATTATTTGAATTATTTTGCAGTGGGAGGAATGGGACGCCGTCTCGTTCAATGTGCCAAATATGTCAATTAAAAGTTTATAAATCATCTACATGAAATTTTATGCCTAATAATTTATTTTAATTGTTACTTGCCAAATTCTATTTTTTTATTGAGTAATAATTTGCCTAAATTGCATAAATTGAAATTGTCGAGTTTAGTGGCACTTTGAATCTAATCAAGGGTTGGGGGCTTAAATTGCCAAATTAAGAGAGTTTGGGGTTTGATTTGTAAATTACCCAAAATTTATACTAAACCTAACCTAATAACCCTCAAACCCGTCCATCACTCACGCTCTCTCTCACTCTCACGCCTTCTCTGTCTCGACTCCCTCACGGCCGCAACATCTCTCTCACGACCTCGCCCTTCTCTCTTCCACTTCCGGTCGACTATCGCTGGCGCGAGCAACGCCACCACCGGCCACCATCCTCACGGTAAACTCCTCCCGAACACACACACCCGCACTCACAGTCGACGCACACACACCCACACACGAACCTGCACACGGTTTTCGCGCACACGATTTTCGCACACTCAAACCATTATGTATATATTGATTTGTGGGTATGTATTACGTGAATATACATTTATTTCAGATTTCGAAATTTTGATTTTCCTATCAGTTTAGGATAAATTCGAGAATTTTATATTTATTAACGGTTAAAATGGTTGATTTCGTTATTTTGGTTAAGTTTTAGTTTAGATAGCATATTTCCTAAATTGTGAGAGCTGTGAAATTAGCTGACTGATTAATTTAAAACTTGAGTAATATTATGCTTTTTTTTATTTTGAAATTTGGGAATTTGGTGTTTATGTATGTATGATTTTTACAGATTTCGAAATTCATGAATTTGTAATTTAATTGAAATGTTGGGTTTAAATTTGTGCTATATTTGTACATTTTGAATTTGGGGGAATTATAAAGAGATATATTCACTTTCAGATTTATGAGTAGGTAGAATGTTAATTGGAATTGTCGGTATGAAACTTAGGCTGTGAGGAATATTTCATAGTTTTGACTTTTGTTCAATTTGATAAGTGAGATTTCAAAATTTTTTGCCTTTCAAGTTAATCTCTTATGTCAAGTATGGCATTATGTGCATTGAGATTCATTCCTAGTCTTGAATATGGGTTTTATGTGTTTTGGTCATATCCTAAAGTTACACTTAAGTTAATTTGAAATTTTGATCTCGATTGGACGTTCTGTTATTGTTAAAAAGAATTTCAAATGTGTTTCCAGTCAAAAGTCATATTTATTGATTGATGTGAATAATTAGGACTTTTGGTACATTGATGTCACGAGCATCCGAGACTTTCCCACTTGCAAGTTCAGAACGGTAAATACTAAGGATGACAAGTAAGTAAACTTCCCCCTACTTTCATCAAAGTTGAATGTTAATGTGAAATTAATGTGCTTAATTGACATTCGTGTTAATTACGGAATTTTAATGCTTTTGGTCTACCATATGCAATTATGTGTAGTTAAGGAAATGTTCAAGCATGCACGTTACATGTCATTGCATCATCAAGCATGCATTGGCATCGAAATGGGAAAGTCAAATGTTTTAATGAAAGGAATGTGTCAAAGTGCAATTTTTGTCAAAAATTATGTATCCCAAGTTTTTGAAAGAATGGGTGTACTTCTATGTCATGAAAGATGCGAGTGGGAAATGGGGCGCGGGGGACCGGCGTACCCGAATGTAATGAGCCGCTTTGCGGTGGAATGAATGTAATGAGCCGCTTTGCGGTGGAATGAATGAATGAGCCGCTTTGCGGTGGGAAAGTGAATGTTAAACCGCTTTGCGGTGGAAATGCGCATGTTAATCTGGTTCCAAATAAGAATGGCCCACTGTTATCTGATTGACTAGAAGTTACATCAAGTGAGCTCACGATGGAAATGAAGTGAAAGTTTTGAAATGTTAAGTGAAAGTTCGAAATGTTGAAAGTTTTGAAAGGTTAAAGTGAATGGGGATACATATTTCAAAGTTAAAGCATTCATGTCATAAGCATGCATTCATGCATAAAGTTTACTTACTGATCTTTAGCTCACCCCAATCCCTCCCCAACATTTCAGGTGATGAAAGTTAGATGATTAGATGAGAGCACGTGGCGGCAGGCTCAGACAGTACCGACTTGAATTATTTAAAATTAAAGTTAATGATTTAATTTAAGTTTTTAGTTGTTATTCTTTTAAATTGATAAATCATTTTGAATTAGTTTCGGTTCTTAGTCAAAATAAGTTATGGTATTCCCCTGTGATTAGTTTTTATCAGGTTTCATGAGTTTATAAATTTGTACTTCAAGTTTTTTTGGTTGAGGAGTTTGGGGAATTGATGTTGAAGTTGAATTTTGGAATTATGGTTGAATGTTGAATGATTGGATTTGAATGGGTTGAAAGTTTTATAATTATTGTAGGTGTGATGTCCCTCTACAGGTTGGTTATGTCCAAGTTATAGAGGAGACTCTGCCGAAATTTCTATAAAATTTTAGAATAGAAAATGAAAAGGTTGAAGTTTTTAAATGATTTGGTTTCCGCATTTTAATGTTTCAACGATTTATTTCCGCATATAATGTGAAGGGAAGTTAACACGCCTAGATTTAGATTTTTGAACTTGGGGTGTTACATTTTTGGTATCAGAGCTAAGAGTTTTAAAAGCGATTCTGTAGACTTTTAAAATTCATTTGAAAATGGTTCGGGTACTGAGTCACGCCTCAAGTGCTTCTCCTTCGATCATCTGGTAAGTTAAATTTTGTTTAAATTATGAAATGTTATTTGATGTTCCAATTATTGTAAATTCTTGCATGCTAATGTGTAATGTCGGAAAGTGAAAGGTTAAGAATGTTGTCAGTGAATATAATGAGTATATCTTCGTTATGTAAATGAGGAAGTGAGAAAGTAATGGTTATTAAAAGTTTGGGTGCCGTTTATTAGATCTTTTTGTGAAATAAGAAATGGATATGAATGGTATATCGGATCGAGAGTATACAATGTCCAAACGAGAAGTTGAGAAGTCATCGAACTTAGTATTAAGCACTTATCGTGTTTGATATCGGGACTACCCACTCATTTGATAGTCCCACAATTATAGGAAAATTGATTTACCCATTTCAGTAGCTGGAGACAGTTTATATTGTCAACGCCATTTGAAGAATTGTTGAACTAAAGTTATGCGTTGAGAAATTCCCCACTCATGGGAATGGAATGATTATTATGGTATAAGGTTTCAATCACTGGCTACGTTAAGGTGGTATTTGAACCTTCAAATGAAACCCCTTTTCGCCTTGTTGAGGTAAAGGTAGAACTTTTCATATCGATATTATCAGTGATGAAGGCTCGTCAATTGATGAATAAGAGTTATTAGGCCTACCTGGTTGCAATAATTGAAGTGTCTAAGGTGAATACTTCTCTCGAACAAATTTCTGTTATTCGAGAATGACTAAGGATGTTCTTAGAAAATCTTTGTGATTTACCGCCTAAAAGAGAAATTGAATTCGTTATCGATTAAGTGCACAACTCTAGTATCCAAGGTATAATGTCGGATGGCTCCTTCGTAACTTAAAAGAGCTCAAAGTGCAACTATAGAATCTCATGGACAAATGTTTTGTTCGACCTAGCTTTTTTTGCCATGGGGTGCTCAGGAGCTATACATGAAGAAGAAAGATGGTTTTACGAGACTTTGCATAATTGAAATTAGACATGGCAAAACCAGTTTTATGAAGTTGTGAAGAGATGTTGAGATTAGAAGTGATATGATTTTATTGAGACTTTTATGAGAAGAACTATGAAATTAGAGGTTTAAAGATTTGATTCTTAATTATTGGGAATTAAGGAATGGATATTGTGTTTGAGTAAGTGAATTATTCCTCTATTTTGAGAGAAATCTATTATGTAGTTTGGTCTTGTGATTAAATTTTGGGAATATGATTTGTGGCATATATTTATAAGTATGAGTAGTCTTTTGAACCAACTAAGGTATTGACGGAAGTGAGATATTGATATTGGAAATTATGATTTGAAATTGTTATGTTGAGGAATTATGGATTGGTTTTCTGGGATATCAAGGTATACATGAAGTTATGTAATGATTTGATCCATACATTGGGAAATGATAAGTTATATTTTGAAAAGATGAGTGACGACAAGTATTATGGCGTTATTGGGAAGAATCTTAATTATTCTTGGGAACGGATTGATCACTAGTAAGGAATGATCACTTGTATTGGAGAATATTATAAATTATAAGGATATGAGATAATACTGTTGATTTATTTTGGAATTTGATTGGGAAGATATGTTAAAGATAAGCTGATGACATTATGTTGATTTGTGAATAATATGTTATTGGATATACTACATAGAGAGAATATTCAGGTAATTTCTATCGTTTTGATTATTTTGGTGATATTTGGTGACAAAGAAGTTTTAGAGATGACAAATTATTATGGTTTGGTATGTTTTTAAAGAAATAGTAAAGATTTATTGAAATTTGGAGAGAATTTTCCATGGGCTTACAGAGATTAGTGAAGAGACGTGATGTCATTTGGGTTATTGAATAATGACTTAAGTGATCAGCAAATATTCTTTATACAGAGTTTAGAGGCTATGTTGAGAGCTTGCATTTTAGACCTTTGTGATGGTTAGGAAAACCATTTACCGTCTGTTGAATTTACATGTAATATGATTATTGGGATTAGTCAGTTACCATGAATGGGAGATATTGAAAATATTTTATGGTGAGATGCCTTAAAGGAGTAACCACTTATTCAAAGTGAGAAATTGGGGACATGCGATTAAATGTTTGGGATTATGTAAGATAATGATTGTCATAAGGTCAATTGTATATAAAAGGTATAATAGATGATTGTAAGGAATAATGTGATGATGAGAACTGAAGGTGATAATGTATTGAAATTATGAAATAAGTTGACCATCCATGAATAAGTTATGCTATATTTGGTTTTAAGTGGAATTCGAAGAAAGATAAATCAGTCATGGAAAATAAATCAGGTTTCATCATAATTTGAATGATTCACTGAGGTACATTAAGTTTTCATTGATGACACAAAAATATCATATGAGAGATTGTTGGATGAAATTGATGAAATGAACTTTATCAAGTCCTAGATTTGTATAAGTATTGCAGAAGTAATGCATCTGATCGGAGGGAAGTTTATGATAGTACATACCATGAAATTGTGGTGATTATTATTGATGGTATCTTGATTCAAAAAAATAGAAATGAAATTTTAGGCAATTGTCCTTGTAGATAGAATTTGTGGAAAATGAGAATAAGACTTCAGAATGATTACTTATTATGGAGTAGTGTGCAGAAAGAGTGACAATGGCATAATTTAAGATTTATAGAGATTGAGAGATTGGTATATATAAGATTTTCGTGATTTATTGATGTATAAATGTTCATGTGATATATATGATGGTTATTATACTGTGATCTTAAGGAGATTAATATGATTGAATGTTGAGGTCATAGGGTATGGTGACAAGTGGCATGTCACATGATTATCACAAGTTATGATGAATAGATAGTTAATGAAGGTCATGATTGTCCTATGGAAGAATAGTGTGATGATATGTTTGAACTAATCAATGGTTGGTTTATGACAAGATAGATGAAATTATTTAAAATTTTGGTGATGTAGTCGTGGTTACTCGTTGTTGGTTGTGCATTAGATGTGAATAAATTATATTACCCATTTTGAGATCTCCATGGAATGTACACAAATTTGGATTGGTTGAAATCTAAGATGATCATTAGTATAACTTTTACTTATTGTGGAGTGGTATCTTTGGGGTTAAGTAAGCTTGATGAGGAATCCTATATGAATCACAAAAGTCTTATTCATTGGTGATAGGTTAATGATTTATTTATAAAATACTTGGTTAGAGTATTGTTGTTATGATGATTTTGAAAGCATGAATTCTTAAATTAGTACCTTGGCTTTAGTTTTAAGATGAGTGTATGATGCTGAATACTTTATTACAATATGTAAGTATGGGTTACAGGATTTACGTTGATCCTCCGATTTTAAAAGAAATGTCAGCATGTTCAGAAAGGATTTCGTTTGTAAATCATTCCAGAAAGATTCTGTTAAAGTTTTAGTATTTCTACTGTATATTTTGGTATGGACGTCAAGTTTCAATAATTCTGGATTATGAAGTTTTATTTTGGTCAATCTTGATTTTAGTTTTAAGAATGTGATCAATCAATATATATATTAAGGTTTAGACGTTAGAATAGATCCTATGAAAGGCTGGAAATAGAAAGTTAGTGAATGGATTCATAAGTGGGATAATGTCGGTTAATGGCCTCCTACAACAATAGCCATCAAACTTCGGTCTGTATTGAGTACTATGCGATAGGAAGTGTAGATCGTCAGTTACGAGGGTGATCTAGGAGAATGAAAGTTATTGGGTCCAGAAATAGTACAGCAGATAACTGAAGTTGTTGAAAAGATTCGTTAACAAATGAAATTGCACAGAGTAGACAGAAAAGTTAAGTGGACAGAAGAAGGAAACCTTGGAATTCGTTGAAGGCGATATGATCTTTTTGAAGGTAGCTCCTAGGAAAGGAATTATGAGACTTGGGAAGAAAGGAAAGTTAAGTTCGCGTTTTGTTGGCCCTTTAAGATACTTGAAAGGGTGGATAACCTAGCTTATTGGGTTACATTGCCACCAGCACTGTCAGGGTTACATAACGTTTTTCATGTCTCAATGTTAAGGAAGTATATTTCGGATTTCCTCCCATAGTCTCAGTTATGAGTCATTAGATCTTTGTGAGGATCTGACTTATGAGGAGTCACTTGTGAAATTCCTAATGAAAGTAAATAAGGAACTTGGAAGAAAGAAGATTACGTTAGTTAAGGTTCTTTGGGGGAATCATGCAGTAGAAGAGGCTACTTGGGAATGCGAAGACGAAATGCGTGCCAAGTATCCACACCTTTTTTTGGTAAATTTTAATTTCGAGGACGAAATTTCTTTTTAGGGGGTAAGGAATTGTAATACCGTTTTTTTCGTTTTACGTGCTTTCTTGGATTTCGCGTAATTTTTCTATTAATGTCTCTATTAATCATTTTTGACATTATTATTGTTGATAATTATTTGAATTATTTTGCAGTGGGAGGAATGGGACGCCGTCTCGTTCAATGTGCCAAATATGTCAATTAAAAGTTTATAAATCATCTACATGAAATTTTATGCCTAATAATTTATTTTAATTGTTACTTGCCAAATTCTATTTTTTTATTGAGTAATAATTTGCCTAAATTGCATAAATTGAAATTGTCGAGTTTAGTGGCACTTTGAATCTAATCAAGGGTTGGGGGCTTAAATTGCCAAATTAAGAGAGTTTGGGGTTTGATTTGTAAATTACCCAAAATTTATACTAAACCTAACCTAATAACCCTCAAACCCGTCCATCACTCACGCTCTCTCTCACTCTCACGCCTTCTCTGTCTCGACTCCCTCACGGCCGCAACATCTCTCTCACGACCTCGCCCTTCTCTCTTCCACTTCCGGTCGACTATCGCTGGCGCGAGCAACGCCACCACCGGCCACCATCCTCACGGTAAACTCCTCCCGAACACACACACCCGCACTCACAGTCGACGCACACACACCCACACACGAACCTGCACACGGTTTTCGCGCACACGATTTTCGCACACTCAAACCATTATGTATATATTGATTTGTGGTATGTATGTATAGGTATGTGTATGTATTACGTGAATATACATTTATTTCAGATTTCGAAATTTTGATTTTCCTATCAGTTTAGGATAAATTCGAGAATTTTATATTTATTAACGGTTAAAATGGTTGATTTCGTTATTTTGGTTAAGTTTTAGTTTAGATAGCATATTTCCTAAATTGTGAGAGCTGTGAAATTAGCTGACTGATTAATTTAAAACTTGAGTAATATTATGCTTTTTTTTTATTTTGAAATTTGGGAATTTGGTGTTTATGTATGTATGATTTTTACAGATTTCGAAATTCATGAATTTGTAATTTAATTGAAATGTTGGGTTTAAATTTGTGCTATATTTGTACATTTTGAATTTGGGGGAATTATAAAGAGATATATTCACTTTCAGATTTATGAGTAGGTAGAATGTTAATTGGAATTGTCGGTATGAAACTTAGGCTGTGAGGAATATTTCATAGTTTTGACTTTTGTTCAATTTGATAAGTGAGATTTCAAAATTTTTTGCCTTTCAAGTTAATCTCTTATGTCAAGTATGGCATTATGTGCATTGAGATTCATTCCTAGTCTTGAATATGGGTTTTATGTGTTTTGGTCATATCCTAAAGTTACACTTAAGTTAATTTGAAATTTTGATCTCGATTGGACGTTCTGTTATTGTTAAAAAGAATTTCAAATGTGTTTCCAGTCAAAAGTCATATTTATTGATTGATGTGAATAATTAGGACTTTTGGTACATTGATGTCACGAGCATCCGAGACTTTCCCACTTGCAAGTTCAGAACGGTAAATACTAAGGATGACAAGTAAGTAAACTTCCCCCTACTTTCATCAAAGTTGAATGTTAATGTGGAATTAATGTGCTTAATTGACATTCGTGTTAATTACGGAATTTTAATGCTTTTGGTCTACCATATGCAATTATGTGTAGTTAAGGAAATGTTCAAGCATGCACGTTACATGTCATTGCATCATCAAGCATGCATTGGCATCGAAATGGGAAAGTCAAATGTTTTAATGAAAGGAATGTGTCAAAGTGCAATTTTTGTCAAAAATTATGTATCCCAAGTTTTTGAAAGAATGGGTGTACTTCTATGTCATGAAAGATGCGAGTGGGAAATGGGGCGCGGGGGACCGGCGTACCCGAATGTAATGAGCCGCTTTGCGGTGGAATGAATGTAATGAGCCGCTTTGCGGTGGAATGAATGAATGAGCCGCTTTGCGGTGGGAAAGTGAATGTTAAACCGCTTTGCGGTGGAAATGCGCATGTTAATCTGGTTCCAAATAAGAATGGCCCACTGTTATCTGATTGACTAGAAGTTACATCAAGTGAGCTCACGATGGAAATGAAGTGAAAGTTTTGAAATGTTAAGTGAAAGTTCGAAATGTTGAAAGTTTTGAAAGGTTAAAGTGAATGGGGATACATATTTCAAAGTTAAAGCATTCATGTCATAAGCATGCATTCATGCATAAAGTTTACTTACTGATCTTTAGCTCACCCCAATCCCTCCCCAACATTTCAGGTGATGAAAGTTAGATGATTAGAGGAGAGCACGTGGCGGCAGGCTCAGACAGTACCGACTTGAATTATTTAAAATTAAAGTTAATGATTTAATTTAAGTTTTTAGTTGTTATTCTTTTAAATTGATAAATCATTTTGAATTAGTTTCGGTTCTTAGTCAAAATAAGTTATGGTATTCCCCTGTGATTAGTTTTTATCAGGTTTCATGAGTTTATAAATTTGTACTTCAAGTTTTTTTTGGTTGAGGAGTTTGGGGAATTGATGTTGAAGTTGAATTTTGGAATTATGGTTGAATGTTGAATGATTGGATTTGAATGGGTTGAAAGTTTTATAATTATTGTAGGTGTGATGTCCCTCTACAGGTTGGTTATGTCCAAGTTATAGAGGAGACTCTGCCGAAATTTCTATAAAATTTTAGAATAGAAAATGAAAAGGTTGAAGTTTTTAAATGATTTGGTTTCCGCATTTTAATGTTTCAACGATTTATTTCCGCATATAATGTGAAGGGAAGTTAACACGCCTAGATTTAGATTTTTGAACTTGGGGTGTTACATATTTGTTCTAAGAGATCTTCCAAAAGAGTAATTATTTTACATTATGTTTTAAAACGCTAATTAAGGGTTGGGTTTGGAATGATGTCAAGTAGTCAAAAGTTTCTTTTGAGACTCTAATTCAGTTTTTGATCCGCTTAACAATTTTTTTAAGTACTATTACAATTTAGAGTAAATTTTAGAGGAAGTTGGTCTAGTGTATTTCTTTCAAAAACACTTTTGGAGTATTGAGTAATTTAGAAATTAGTTTTCAAACAAAAATTATGGTAATTTTTTACAAATCCTTTCTAATGGAAGCAAAAAGTTAAAGGAAATGACGTTTCAAGCAAACCCCTTACGAAAATTCTTTCACAAAAGATAAAATCAAAAATCTTGTCAGACAGACTCTTAGCAATCACATCATCATTTGTTATTCATGATTGATTATTTCAAATTTACTATGCCGTCCCACTAAATCACCTATATGTGAAGTCCAAGATAGAGATATATCGTATCTGTCCTAAAATAATATTGCAAATGAAAGAATTCATGTTTGTGCTAATGTCGTGTTGTGATGTCAATGGTGGGTTTGCTAAATATCTCTGTCCTAAAATAATATTGCAAATGAAAGAATTCATGTTTGTGCTAATGTCGTGCTGTGATGTCAATGGTGGGTTTGCTAAATATCTCATGCCAATTGATTAAGTGAAACATCTTCACAATTGTCAATCAAGCATTTAGCTAATTTTTGTAAAATAGCCCCTAAACCTCAAAGTTTCTGCATTCAAGTCCCTACAATATTTTGTTGTTTCCAAATTTTACCGGAAATCTGCCCCTAAATTTTAGAAAAGGCTAGCTCTAAAATTGCATGAGTGGGCTGGTTTAAAAGCTAAGACCCTTTACACGTCACACTTAATTGCATGAAGGGGATGTAGAGAGAGTAGGAAGGAAAAAATTGGATTTTTTTTTTTTTAATAGTGGGATCCACATCAATATAATATTATAGCTTACATCTATGATAAAATAATCACCCCAGTATTACATGTGCAAACAATTTTCTACCCATTCAAATATCATTTGTACCCCTACTTTTTAAAACCAATATTGCTGGTAAACGTTAAAGGAAGGGTATAATAGGAAAAGGAGAAAAATTCTAGCTGCAACTTTTGACTCAATTGTCAGGTGTCAAACTTTTTTATTTTTTTATTACACTTTAATAGGATGGGTCCCATGATTTGTAAGAATTTTTTTCACCAGTGCATTTTTTTCAGTAGCAAACATGCTCGTAATGTCGCTATGAAAATAGTTAATACCAATGACATAATTAAAAGAAAATAATACATTTATTTACACCATTGCTTTTCTCTAAGACAATTTTCTTTAGAAAGACACGTGCCATCAATATCTCCCATCAAATACTACAATTATAAAATCTTAACCTTATTCTTAATCTATCTATATCTCTATACATTTATATCTATTCTACACACACACACATATCTATATAATAATATATAAAAGTAGTTGAGTCAACCCCAGTCAACTTCACTGTTTCCCTCCAAAACTCTTGTACTATGTGCAGATTTTATTTATTTATTTTTTTTTTTTTCAATTTTTTGGGACTTCAATATTTATCATATTCACACTACTCATATCCCCCTTCCAATAATCAACTTCAAAACCCACTTCAAAAATAGTTGGGCCTTCAATATTTATTTATTATTTTCAAAATTGCTGACGTCTACTTACAGTCTTCAATATTTATTGTGTTTACATGACTTCTATTTCCCGTCGCTTAATTACACTGGAAAGTCAGTTATTATTTTTTTTCCTTTTTCGCTTTTTCAGAATTTGTTTCATTTTTTCCATTTTTCAAAATCCGTTTATTCAGTTTTGTTTTCTATATCTTTTTTTTTTTTTTCCATTTCCCTATATACAATCGCTTTCATTTCTTTTATATATAATTATTATGAAGATATACACAATAATAAAATATTCAATTAAAGGGTTATTTCTTTGAAAAAATGTGTATTGTTTAATATGACCGCTCCACTCCACCTTCTATTATGATTCAAATTTCTGGTGCGGTGGTAATGCTTATTAGTTATTAATATTACAAACCAGTTGAAAATAAAAAATCGTAAATTATTTTTTGAAAAAGTAAAAATGATTGGCACTACTCTTATTTTCAAGACCTGTGATATTTTGAGTCATTGAACATAAATTTGGATTTCTGACAAAAAAGAAAAAATATTAAAATAATAATATTGTAGAGAAAGCTTCGAAAAACAATATAGAGTGCAAAATTATTTTGGACTAATAAGAGGATTTGTTAATAATCTATTTATATTATGTTCTAGATTTCTCTGTTGAGGTTGCAATGTGTTAACTAATGTTGGGCTATTTAGAATAGTTTTGGGTTGGATAGATATGTTAATGGTTTCGACCGTTGAGTGAAGAAAAAACATATTATTCATGAGTCAATATATATATTTGATGAAATTGTATATCACATTGTATAAAAAATAATAAAAACAAGAAATTAGAATTATTATTGTTGACCACAAAATCCAGCTGGACCTTGGACCAACACGTCTCAGCTCCTCCCTCTTGAACACGTGGATCTTCTGCGCACTAAGACAAACAATCAGCTTGCAAAGGGGGCCGAGGTGGCTCCCGTTTGCACTCCGATGCCTAAGTCAGTGCTCATTTTAGGCAAATATATATTGGGTGCGGGAGATAAAAGTGTGTAAAAGAGAGAAAAGGGAGTGAGAGAAATATAGAGTTAAGAGTGAGAAATTGCTAACCCTTTACTTGGAGACAATTGTGCTTCATTTATAGTGAAACTTCTTGTCTCGGATTGCGACACGTGGCATACTTTACACTTGTCATCACCCTAGCTTATGGATGTGACAATCTTGCTTTTCAAACCGTAATCATTGCTACATTTCGTAGGGGATGGGCGCCGTCACGTCTGGGTAAAGGCAGCGTCCCATCACTGACTCCATCTCTTTCTTCTGGTCAACGCCATAAAGCACCCCGGCTGTGTATAAAGCACATCGGACGGGGCGTTAACCAGGTCGGCTAAAGAGGTTTGCTTGACATACCACCTCGGCATTCATCCCAAGGTGATATTCTAAGTCTTAGCTGTGGGTCAAGGTACATTGGGCCTTCGCTGGTGGATCGCTGTACCTTTCTTTGGGCCCGCTTTCAACAATTATTTTTTTAAAATTTGGTTTTACCGATAAGTTGTTTTTTATTTTTTATGATATAAGAACGATAATTTGTTTGATTTTACTTATTTATATTTGACTTTTTTGTGTCAAAACCTCTCTTTTCATAAAAAAAAATGTGTTATTCTAACGTTTTTAATCTTACAAATAAATATTTGTGTTCAGTTATACAAATCCAAAGTAAAATTTTCAATTAAGAATTATGTCGAAATTTTATTAATAGATAATACTCTCTCCGTCCTACAAAGATAGTCCACCATTTCTTTTTTATCCGTCTCAAAAAGATAATCTACTTTATTTTTTAAGAGTGAAATTAATATTTTATATTCCATTTTATCCTTAATCTGTGTGAAAATGAGTAGAGGACTATCTTTATGGGACGGAGTGAGTACTAAATTATAAATCACATCATACATATAGTTTTTTTTTATAAATAATCTTATTTTTAGTTATTTAGTACATCTAAAAATTGAAGCTCTTTTTTATAGCGTATTATTAAATTATTAAATATTTTTATAGATAATTACATTTAATATGTAATTAATTTCTTATAATAATTGTGATATTTTATTGGTCTTAATTTTATGGATAAATATTTGGTTCAGTCATACAAATTTAATGTCAAATTCTCAATTAAAATTATATCTAAAATTTATACATATTCGTATTTTTATAAATCACAATGTATTGAAAATTTTATAACTAAATTCTATTTTTAAGTTATTTATTACATATACATATTAAAGTTCTTTCCTATATTGCATTATTTATCAAAATTATTTCAATGACAATTACATTTAATTTTTAATTAATTTTTTATTCCAAAAAGTCTCATATCACATTTTTTAACATTAACGGTTAAAAACTGTATCTATATTGTTTGTAATGATATAGTTATTAATGGTTTTTGTCCTAACTGTTAATTTTAAAATTTCAAAAAGTAATTAACCATACCAAGATATTCTTTGCTATATTTTAATTCAAATTTTATGATATTTTTTCACAATAATATATAAATTGTCTCTCAGTTTACTTAACTAAAAATTGAGATGATCAATACTAAATTATAATTTCTATCAGAAAATAATTACGTTGTATAAATATTGAAAACCTAAAATATCATAAATTTGATGCAATATATTTGTCAACCTCGCAATTTTTTATTATTATTATTATTATTATTATTATTATTATTATTATTATTATTATTATTATTATACATGTTTTTCATTGTCAATGGTCAAAATATTGAATTTTATCTTTTATATGCATGATTTCTATTATTAACTTTTTCATCTATTGTTTGATTATTCAGAGTATATGAATACTGGATATCCTACATTTAAATGTTCATTTTGCAAGGCAAATTTTTGGTTCCAGGAGATAGTGAATAATCGTTACAAAACTTGACGATTATATTTTATAAAGTCAAATTTTATCTGACAGTAATGCAGGACACAAGTTTTTTATTCCAAGGATATCGTTGAGTCATTCGAATTTTAGGATACTTATTAGATTTCAAAAATAATAATTTTCATTGATGGTGTCATATGCCATGACTATCAATAAGAGTCGGACACAATCATTTTCAGATGTATGACTTCTCCCTAAAAGGTTGATGTTTATACATGAAACTAATAAATGATGAACTTATCTCTTATTTGTGAATGTTATTTATTTTGTTTAATGATTTATTTAATTTCGAATATGATTATTTTTATATAGACGTTTCTTCCCGTGCATCGCACGGGATGATATACTAGTATATATAAAAGTAGAAGTGAATAGAGAGAAGCATTAAATGCTATTTTCCCTCCAAAATACACTTATAATTTTTGGAAAAAAATAGTTAAAATAAAAATTCGTATTGATAATATTTATTATCCTTTAAATAATAAATCATATCCTATAAAATATATTATATATTTTATAATTAACTATTTAATAAATTAAAACCTCCATTCAAATGCTTTGTTTTTGTTTATAAACAAAAATATATTATTTTTGATAAAATACGTGGTTGAAAAATGGTCTAAAAAAATGTGCATAGTTAAAAAGTAGGTGAAAAACGTTTTGTCCGTAAATAAATTTAGAGACAAAGTTATCAAATGGATGCTACTATTTTTAATCTTTCTTAATTTTAATAATAATTGTATAAAGATTATATGATATAAAGTTTTCGATATAATGTCTCGATCTCCCACGTTGTCCAATTGTTATATCATGATAATTGAAGATTTTTCGTATTTATTATTTTAACTTCTTGATTTTGTAAATAAAAGTATAATTTTATTGAGTAGATATTGATAATACAAAAATATTGTTATTTTTGATCAAATGCGTTGCTGAAAAATGGTCTAAAAAATTTGCATAGTTAAAAAGTAGGTGAAAAATGTTTTGTCTGTAAATAAATTTAGAGACAAAGTCATCAAATGGATGTTATTATTTTTAATCATTTTTAATTTTAGTAATAATTGTGTAAAGATTATACGATATAAAGTTTTTGATATAATTTCTCGATCTCCCACGTTGTCCGATTGTTATATCATGATAATTTAAGATTTTTCGTATTTAATATTTTAACTTCTTGATTTTGTAAATAAAAGTATAATTTTATTGATTAGATATTGATAAATATTTGCTTCGTTGAGAATAAACACACATTTATAATAATTTTGATAATTTTTTGAAAAAAAGTTGAAAAAAAATTGTTAAATACAAGAGGCAAATGCAGAATTCTTGTAAATTTGCATTTCAATGTAAATATATACATTAACATTTACTGTCCAAATAAGTTTTTAATAATTTGGAATAGTTATATTTCTCATGTTTGATAACTTTAAAACTTTTAATTAACATTTTAAATATTAATAACTATTGTAATAATATATTAACATTTTATGAATACTTATCAAAATAGATATTGCGAAAAATAACTTTCGTGCATCACACGATGTAAACACTAGTCTATATTAAAGTAGAATAACCGTCACCGTTTCCCACAAAAATAATTTTCTAAATCTAGAAATTTTTGTAAATAATAATAATAATAATAATAATAATGTATTAAATGTTTTAGCTAGTACATGTGTCATTAATGACATTAGAATAGATATCCGTGCTATGTTATTCATCGTAAAATTTATTTTTTAATTTCATTAACATATTAGACAAAAAAACTCATTATATATAGTTTATTTTGATTTTCATTAATAATTTTCCTTTTAAATTTTATTGACATATAATTAAATATACATTAAATTATATTCAATTAAATGCATTGCATTTAAAATTTAAAATATTAATTATGCAAAGGATTTCTTGGTTTGAATTTCACTTTCGTGCATCGCAAATTTTGAGGTTGATTTTCAATTTAGTACATTGTCAATATTGCTTAATTTGTTACATTCATGAGGACCGTATATATTTAATTTGTTGCAATTACTTTATTTTATGTAAATTATAATATTTTGAGAGCTATTATTTATATTCATGGTAATCAAAAATATTTGGACAAAATTTTTTATTTATTCTAAACAACATAGATTTCAAAAAATTGCATTAATTAATTTAAATTTTAGCAATTGTTTAAAATCTATTTTGTCTACAACAACTTCCGTGCATCACGCGGATGTGGACAACCACAAATTGTACAAACAATGTAGTATTTAAAGAGATTTTTCAAAATTTATGAGAATTCTAATTCATTTCTATTTTGAGCATTTGTTGACAGTTTATATCATTAATCAAAGCAATTTTGTGTTCAATTTTTTTTATATTTTGTAATGATTTTTACCATAAAATTATTTCATATTATTCTTCCGTGCAACATAGGGTGTGATACTAGTTAGTATAGAATGAATGACTTTTTATTTTCACTATTATAGCAACAATTTGTGTTGAGAGAAAACCCTTATGATTGGTTAGGTGTATGTAGGTTACCAATAGAAAATAAATTTTTACATTGACCACGATGAGGTTTCTCTCTAATTTCTTCATCTCTAGTCCTATTTTATTTCTAAAAGCTTGTTTGATCCAAGCTTTATTTTATATGTTTTCTTTAATTCATTTTCAATCATATATTTTTATAAGACTCGTTATTTTTCACTCTTTTTAACAATACATTCTGTTGGAAATGGTTTACATAAATATAGGGAAATGGGTCACCTTTAAGGTCCAATTTCGGTGTGATTCGAGGTTTGATTTTAATGAGGCTTCGAATATTCACATTCTACTCCGTAACTCTGACAGATGTGAACGCAGTATATTTATTTAACAAAAATCATTTAGTATTGAATGAAATAATTGATTTCAAGTTACTGATTTAAAATTTTGAAAAGTAAAGAATTTGATTTTAATTGAAATTTGTGGAACACTTATCTCGCATAGGAAACATTTAAAACATTTATGTGATTTATAAAGTGGAAGCTTGAGAATTGGATTTGGACCTCAAGGAGTACCAATAATGTCTAAAAGAGGCGAGATGTAGATCCTATTGGGTTTCAGTCATTATCTTATATATCTTTTTGGACAAAGTTTATTTAAATGGGACCACTTTGTAATGAATAAAATTATTGGGTACTTAGTGAAATTAAATTTTATTTCCTTAACTTTTTGGTGTATCCGTCTGCGACCGACATGTATTAACAGACTTAATAGAAGTAGTGTTTTGTTTGAACAGAGTAGTCTGTTCAAATTTTTTTTAGGCTTTCTAAACAGTGGTGACTATTTTGAAAGGGCTTAAAGGGGGTTCGAATGATCACGAACAAACCTATATATACCTTGCCCCGCTGCCAAAAAGTTTACATCATTTTCATTGCTTATTCCTAGCTTTGAATCTTACTTTCCTCTCAAACTCTAATATTAGTTTTCAACTACAAAAAAAACACTTTTTTCGAGTTCACTGGAACTCCTGTTGATTCTTGTGTTGTTCCTGGGAGACGATTGTTGGACTCCTTTAAGCAACATAGAATGGAGCAAAATCGTCTTAAGCACACGTCGTGAAGCCGATGGGCTCAAATTACAATTTTGATCCTATTGATCATTTCGCGACTCTATTAAAATCTATTTTGGTAAATATGTAAGTTATTTTGGTTTTCAGATTGTTCGAATGAGGAAACTAAACTCTAGAAACAACAATCTTAAGACGATTTTTTATTTTTCTAGTTTATTCTATTTCTTCTCCATATTCTTTTTTATCTTCTAATTTAATATCATAAATGGCTTCCCCCAGTACTCCTATCCCTAATAGGAGTAAAGAAAACTTGAGAAATTTAATAGGTCAGATTTTAAACGTTGGCAACAGGAAATGTTATTTTATCTGATTCATTAAGTTTTGCAAAATTTCTCAAGGAAGACACACCTTCATACACGGAAGAAAATAATGACATTGAGAGACTGATTGTGGTTAATGCATGGAAACACTCAGATGTTCTATGCTAAAATTACATATTCAGTGGACTACACAACAAATTGTATAATTGATTGCAATGTGAATTCTGTAAAAGAACTATGGGAACTATGGACACCAAGTATAAAACTGAAGATTCTGCACAAAGAAATTCATTATCTATTGATTTTTTTATTACAAAATGGTTGATGGCAAGACTATCTTATCCAAGTTCAAGAACTTCAAATAATTCTTAGTGATATCCATGCCTAATGAATGGAAATCAGTGAATCATTTCAAGTTTTTTCACTGATCGATAAAAAGTCGCCTTCATGGAAGGAGTTCAAGAATTACTTGAACATTAGTGTAAGGAAATGAAGCTTGAAGAAATGATTATCCGATTGAGAATTGAAGAATATAATCACAAATCTAAAAAGAGGAGTGATGGATCTCATTTGATGGAATTAAAGGCCAAAATTGAGGAAGGAGTTTCCAAGACTAACAAAAAGAGGAATCGAAACGACGAAGGGTAATCAAGTTCTTCAAAGGCTACTAGAAAGTTCCAAGGAAACTGTTACAACTGGAGCAAGACTAGACATTGGTCCAAGGATTATAGTAAGCCATAGAATTTCTCTGAATGCAACTTTGTAAGTAATACTAAGGAATGGTTGGTGGATACTGAAGCTAATCATCATATTTGTGCAAACCGATGGATGTTCTCTACTTACAAAGAGATAGATGATGAAGAAAATCTCAACATGGTAAACTCTTCATCCTCTAAAGTTCAAGGATGGGGAAAGATAGTGCTAAAAATTACAAGCGACGAAGAGCTCACTCTGAATGATGTTCTTCATGTTCCATGATTTGTAAGAATTTGGTATCCGGTTCTTTATTAAGAAATAATGAATTTAAGTTAGTCTTTGTATCGGACAAAATTGTACTTACTAAAAATGATATATTAGTAGGAAAGGGAAACCAAAATGAGGGGATCTTTAAGATGAATGTAATGAACGTTGTGCCTCCTACTATGAATAAAATTAAACCTTCTAATTACTTGCTTCAGTCGTTTAATATTTGGCATGAACAATAGGACATGTGAATTATAATACTTTGCGTAGAATAATCAAAATGGATTTATTACCAAAGTGCTATTTATATCCTAATCATAAATAAGATATACGTGTTGAAGCCAAAATAACTCGTTTACCTTTTCGTTCCGTCGAAAGAAGTATCGAGGCTCTAGATTTAATTCACACTGATATATGTGATTTAAAGTTTGTTCAAGCTAAATGCGGTAAAAAGTACTTAATAACTTTTATCGATGAATGCACTTAATACTATTATGTGTATTTAATCAAAAGCAACTACGAGGCAATTGAAGTTTTTAAACACTATAAGTTAGAAGTTGAGAATTAATTTAGCAAAAATATTAAGGTAATAAGAAGTGATGAAGCTAGTGTATATGATTCTCTGTTTGAATAATTTTGTTCAGAACATGGAATTATTCATCAAACAACTGCACATTATTCTCCTCAATCTAATGGAATTGTTAAACGCAAAAATCGAATATTGGAGAATATGATGAATGTTATGTTGATAATTTTAGGATTACCGCATAACTTGTAGGGGGGAGCTTTACTTTTTGTCAATTATATTCTCAACAAGCAACCATATCGAAGAACGCGCAAGATACCAAATGAATTATGAAAAGGTCAAACATAATAACTTTAAGTACTTAAAGGTATGGGGATGTTTGGCTAAGATAGCAGTTCCTAAACCTAAAAAGGTTAAGATAGGACCAAGAATCATTGACCGTATATTCATTGTTATGCTTATCATAGTAGAGCATACAAATTTATTGTACATAAGTCTAAAATACTCGATGTTTTAATATGACTATTGATTCAAGGAATGCTATATTTTTTATTTTTTGAAAAGCTTTTTCCTTATAACATGCAAAGTGAATCAAGTTCACTAAAAAGACATCATGGAAATGAAGAGGCTATAAATCAAGAATCTATAAACGAGAAAGAACCCAGACGTAGTAAGAGATCTAAGACGACAACCTCTTTTAGGCCTGATTTTATAACATATTTTTTTAGAAAATGAACCTCAAAGTTATAAAGAGGCTATGTCGTCTATTCAAGCTTCGAAGCTTCATATTGGATTGCTCAATGTGAAATTGAATCCATTATGCAAAATCATATATGGGAATTAGTAGACCTTCCACCAAGCAATAAGTCATTTGGGGTGTAAACAGGCCTGGGCACAGAACTCGAAACTAGTGCGCTCAACCCGACCCAAACTGATTCGGGTTGAGCCAGTTTATTTACAAAATTGGGTCAGTTAGTTTTGAGAATCAGGTTGGACCGGTTTTATATCACAAAATCGAAATTTCTCATTTCTTTTACCAGAACCTAAACCTGAAGATAGAGAACGCTACCTTCTTCAACGGCGGCTGAGGAGTTCGATAAAGTACCTTCTTCAACGTGCAGCTTCATCTTGAGCAATGGGGAAAGAGGTCAGCACATGTTAGAAAAGCATATAGAGTCTACAGAAATTTTGCACCAGGTGCGCTATAACTGATTTTTGCACCAGCTTCATCTCAGATGGTGACAAAGTGGGTAGGGGAGGATCTTAACCTTCATTTTCACTTTAATACTATGAGGTGGACCTTCATTTTCACTTTAATCTACCACCCACAAACCAATAGTATCCTCTCTCTCTCTCTCTCTCTCTCTCTCTCTCTCTCTCTCTCTCTCTCTCTCTCTCTCTCTCAATTAAGTAACTGCCTCAGAACTTTGATTTGTTGGTACATAGCCTTTGTAATTGCTTTTAACAAGATTTTAATTTTAATTTTATAATTTAGGTTCGATTCTTTAAAGCAAACAATAGGTTTCATATTATTTGCAAGAAGATTCAAGGGTTACGTTCCATTCTTTCTCATTTTAATTATTTTTAAATTTTTATAAAAATCCTCCAACGATAATAAATTCAATTTTTTCAACATTTGATAAAACATCAATTTAAAACTTAACATTAAGTACAAATTTAAACTTTGAATCAAATCATTTATTTATCCATTTGCCGCCATTGTCCATCATTCGCCACCATCTCCGAAGTCTGGAAAAATTTGTTAATAACGGAGTGAGTATTTCAAAAAAATACTTAGTAAACTCATTACAAAGTAATTAATTTTATACTATGAAATTATACATAAACATGCAAATCATGCTAAATATTTTCTTGGCATAACGTCGTATCATATATCATATAAGTGCGTAAAAGTAGCCTCATCTCAACGTGCAATAATGCATGTATGTTATAGTGCATATAACACCATAAATTCATATAACATATAAGTGCGAAAAAGTAACTTCGTCTCGTCTCAACATGCAATAATGCATATAAGTTATAGCGCATATAACATCATAACTTCTTAGTTTATTTTCATGAACATAACTTCGTCTTGTCTCAATTCACATCAGCATATAAATAAATAACATAATCGCATTTCACATGCACATCACAGTTAAAATCAATTATTAAGAATGAGTCTACCTCAAATTCTAATGACTTTGAAATGGGCGGGAAAAACTTCAAGTCTCTAGACATCCGTTCGCGTCGTCTAGGCAAAGAAAATAAATCTTAAATATAAAATATTTGGAAATTGAGAGTTTAAAAGAAAATAAAAGTTTTAGGGGACTAAGTTGACACTCTAACATAAAATAATTTGAAAAGATTTGGAACTGAATTTAAATTTTCAAAAACATTGAGATGACTATTCATGATTTAAAAATATTTAGGGACTGAAAAATCTATTTTAAGTCGTCGAAAATAAAGTACCTTTTACTCTAAAGGGATTGAAATAAATAATTTTGAAAATAGAGGGTGCTAAATTGAGATTTAATAAAATTATAATTGTTAAAACCACCAAATAGCACTTTCTCCCTCATTTCTACAGAGAGGAGTGGTGGCAAGGGGTTCAAGGCTGCGGGCGTCTAACTGGAGGTTGTGCCACCACCGCTAGGAGAGGCAGGGCCGTGTGCGTGTGTGTGAGAAGCAACAATATTTGGATGATTGTTTCGTGTAAAAACCGAGGCTATAAGGTTTGGCTTTGAAGGCTTTTCGGCAATAAATCCGACAACAAAGGTCGTTGGGTCAAATTTATTCTCTACTTTTTTCCGGTTGTTTGGTGTCAATTTGAGGGATTCCGAAAATGGGCAGTGGTGGTCGGCTTTGATGGTTCAGTTGACGATGGTTGTTGGATGGAAGTGTGTGGCTTCAACGCAATGGTTGTGTGATTGTGTATACTAATTGTGTGGAAATCATTGTAGATTTTGGATTGAAAGGGGCTTGACGATGGCTGTCATACGGTGGTGTTGTAAACAGTCGATTAATTGGTTTCTGTATATTGATTGCGTGTGGAGGTAGAAGGAATGGTGAAAACATACCCAATGCTAGCATTGTGAGGGGAAAATTGAGGGAATAAAGGAGATGAGTTATATGCAATTCTTGGAGGTGACATTTGTTACTGAAGTTTAATTGTTGGGATGAATGAAAAGTTGTAACTTAATGAATAAATGTGGAATTGAAGTTGGACATTTTAGGATTTAGGAGAATTTTAAGGTTAAAAACTTTGATTGGGAATTTAATAACAATAAATAAATAAAAAACATTAGAATCTGAATTTTGAATATTTGATTAAAATAAATATTTGGGTTTAAAAATGAAATAATGAATTTGGACAAATTTAAAAGGGTTAATTGCACAAAATACTTACTTTAGAGTGCAAAACTGATTTTTACTACCCAAAACAAAAAAAAAATTGAAAACTACTTCACCGTGGCTCTCTTCTTCCCCCAATCACCATTGGACCACCACCACCACCACCCGTACAACCACTTACTGTGGCTCTCTTCTTCCATGAATCACCACCGAACCATCACCACCCGCACAACCACCACCGAACCACCACTACAACCTACACAACCACCACCATCAGCAGTTGAGTATATACATAAAAAAAGAAAAAAATCCAACTATCAGCATTGTGACTGTTGCCCTACCCTGCCTCACCACCTTCTCTGTTCTTCCTACGGCTTTTCCCGCGATCTCTGCATCCTACCGATATCACCACCCACCCTTCACCATCATCCTTCATCTAAATTCATGCTAAATTTATAGACATGGCTAGTGCCAGCCAACCTCACCGCCGCTTCCACCGCCGCCGACATCACCTTTCTCAGATTCCAAGCCCCGGACACCAACCTTTACCCCAGATTTCTAAGATCCATCCTTAGTTCAAAACTAGAAACATAGTAGCTCGATTTTGGAAAACTTCTTTCGAGCACCAGTGTGGAAAACTGGAGAGAGCTTCTCACTCAAACTCATTCATCTTTAGTCCAGCTTCTTCAATTCAGCCATTTCCCTTCTCTTTTCACTTTGCTGGTTGTGGATCTTGCAACATCTATAAAAGGCAAGGTACCGAAGGAGATGAAGCAACCATGGGAGTTATTTCACTGAAAAATTACAGATTCACAGCTTAGCTTCTCTCTCTCGCGCGCGCGGTGCTCCTCTCTCTCTATCTCTTCTTTTCTGAGAGAGCTTTCAAATGGGAGAGAGCTCGTTTGGGTTTGGGAACTGGGTACCTGAAATATAGAAAAGAATAATATATAAAAATAGTGAAAATGACAAATAGTGTATGAAAAGTATTTAGTTTTGTAATTATGTTAAAAAGAAAAAAAGTAAATAGTGTATGAAAAGTGTTTAATTTTGTAAAGTATCAAACTGTGATACTTTAAAAAAATGTATGAAAACTATTTGATTTTATGTTTGAGATAAAGTATCATAAAAATTTGTAAAGTGTCAAACTCTGATATTAGAAAAAAATTTGAAAAGTATCATAAGTATCATACTGTGATATTAAAAAAAAAATTGAAAAATTATCATATTGTGATACTTGAAAAAATTGAAAAATATCATAAGTATCATAATGTGATACTAAAAAAATTGAAAAGTATCATAATATGATACCAACATAATCATAAGTTTCATACTGTGATACTAACATATTTGAAAAGTATCAAAGTATTTCTCAATTTTTAAGATTTTATTATAAGTAATTTTACAGTTTTATTAAATGTAAGTAAATTTTAGTTTGATCTCTAAAAGTAGGGTATTTTTGTGAAGAGCCCAATTTAAAATCGCAAATTGGACTTAAAGATTTAAACGAATTTAAATTTCTCTCTTAAAATCTTTAAACAACTCATATGGCTAGACGAACATGTTTTCCTTAGAAATTGGATGAAGTCGAAGCGACACGTTTTAATAAATTTAAATTTTATTATAAATAAATTCTCGGTCGCTACATTGGTGACCCGACCCGACCCGAACCGAACTGAACCGAACCGAGTCGGGTTGGTTTGAAGGGAAATTAAAATGGAAACTTTCAGGTCGGGTCAGTTTTGGGATAAACACGGCCCGGCCCAACCCAATGCCCACCCCTAGGTGTAAATGAATTTTCAAAAGGAAAATGAAGGCAGATTGATCGATTGATAATACAAAGTGACTTGTCGCTAACAGCTACAAGCAAAAAGAAGGTTTTGATTATTTTGATATTTATTCACTTGTTACAAGAATTGCTTTCATCCATATGCTTATATTGATAGGGATGTTAAATGGTTTGGATATACATCAAATGGATTTTAAAACAAATTTCTTTTACGGTGAATTAGACGAGGAAATTTATATGGAACAAGCAAAAGGGTTTGTTGCCTTAGGACAAGAAAAGAAAGTATGTCAACTTAAGCTCCTAAGAAATGGCATCAAAAATTTGACATGGTTATGATGTCAAATGGTTTCAAAATTAAAGAGTATGACAAATCTGTATATGTTAAGAGGTCTCAAAATGGATATGTCATGGTATGTTTACACATATATGACATCCTGATTATGGGTAATAATGATACCAAAAACTAAACTACTAAAAGGATGTTAACAATTAAGTTTGAAATGAAAGATTCGGGTGTTGCCGATATTATATTAAAAATTAAAATCTCTAGAACATCTGATTGTCTCAATCACACTACATTGAGAATATTCTTAATAAGTTCAAGAAATATGACATTATTCCTATGAAAACACCTATGAACGTTAGTATGCATCTTGTTTCAAATACTATAGTTTCAGTTGGAATATTCTCATATTATTGGCATTTAATGTATGTCGTGGACTACACTTGACCTGAGATTGTAATTCTATAAGCTGGCTAAGTCGATATACGAGTAACCCAAGCACTGAGCATTGGAAGGCAATTGTTAGAGCTTTAGGGTATTTAAAACATATCAAAAAAAATTGATTGCACTATTCGAGATATCTAGCAGTACTCAAAGGATATTGTGATACGAATTAGATGTCAGATACTAAAGACTCCAAGTCGACTAGTAGATATATATTCACACTTAGATGTACTACATTATCATGAAAATCTTCTAAACAAACATGTATAGCTAGATCAACAATTTAATCTTAATTCATTGCTTTAGATAAAACTTGGGAAGAAGCCGAATGGTTACGAAACTTTCGAGAAGATTCCATATTGGGTAAAGCATGTACCCTATATATGCATTGATTGCGATAGTCAATTGACAATTGGAAGGGCACAGAGTGCCATGTATAACGATAAATCTCGATATATACACCGTAGACAAAATATCGTTTGACAGTTTCTCTCGATTTGTATTATCTATGTAGATTGTGTGAAATCAAAAGTGAATATCACGAATCAATTAACTAAAAAGTTAGACAAGAGAGAAAGTTGAAAGTTCATCAAGGGGGATAGGGTCAACATCGATAAAGTAATCAAGAGTGTTTATGGTTGTAACCTAGCCCAGTTGACTGGAGATCCCAAGATCTAGGTTAAATGGGACAACCAAACTATGAAAAATTCAGTACGCACTGGGGAGATTTATTACTCATAGATATTCCTATGATGAGACACTACCTACCTGCCACGAAATAGGTTAAGTTTCGATTTTAAAAAGTTCTATATCTTGATTCGTCCAGGTGGAGTATAGCAGAATACTCTATATAGATATCATCTATATGTAGGGATGACAAAATGGCTTGTCGACTCAAGCTGCTCGGGCTCAGCTCAAAAAAAGCTCAGGCTTAGCTTGGCTCACGGCTCGAGATTCAAGTAGTACAACAGTTCATTCTTAGAGCCTGGAACGGCGAGTCGCCTTTTAATTTCACCTGTCCTTAAATCATTCAAAATGAATTCTAGAAACGATTTCGAGCCAAAGCTCGAGCCGAGCCTTTTTTTTTTTAAGAAATGGGCTTTGGCTCGGCTCCAACCAAAAGAATCCCACCCAAAAAGCTTGATGCGAGCTTTAACCTTGAAATTTAGTCGCGAGCTCAGCTCAACTCATTGTATATAAACATTTTCAATAAAAAATTTATGGATTTTTGTTATAAAAATTAAAAAAAATGAAAAGCTCGGTACTCGGCTCAAAAAAGCTCAACCTTAAAGCTCGAGTCGAGCCTTATTTTTTGGGACGAGCTTTGGCTCGGCTCGGGCCATAAAAAGCTCGACCCCTAAAAGCTCAAACCTTAATCTTTGGCTTGTGAGCCGACTCGACTCAGCTCGTTGACATTCTTATCTATATGAGTGTGAATTGATCGCCTCTACTAGAATTATGTGAAGAAGAATTATATAAAAATACACATCAACTAGGAGGTGTCCAAGGCCAAAATGGACACAAATGGAAAAACCAACTATGTTTGAAGGGGATCGTGTGATTTCTATTGTCTAGGTTTACACAAACGGGTGACTATTCAAAGCATCTTGCTACTGATTGGCCAAATAATTTCAATGATGTTACTAGAAAAAGTTCAAAGTCTCTGACTACTTTTCCCAATGCAGAGAACAATTGTATTTGAAATTCGTATAATCTGTTGTGTTGCTTTGGAAATAGCATTACATTTCATTCATGTGGGGGATTGTTGAAAATGGTTTAAATAAATAAGTGATATGGGTCAACTTTGAGCTCCAATTTGATGGGACCCATGATCCTATTTTAACATGACTTTACATATTCACACTCTACCAAAGATGATGAACGTGGTATATTTATTTAACGAAACAATTTAAAATTGAATGAAATAATTGCTTTCAAAGTTACTCACTTTAAAACTTGAAAAAGTGATAATTTGATTTTAATTGGAAGGTGTGGAATACTTATCCCACATAGGAAACCCTAGATTTTTTTTTGTAGCTCATAGGTGCATGTTTGGGAATTGGGTTTGGGCCCCAAATAGAGGTGGTAATGGGCCAAGCCAACTAGCTCAGCCCTAAGCTCGAATTGTTTGGCTCGTCAAATAAATGAGCCAAGCTCATGGCTCGTGGGATGAGGAAAGCTCGGCCAAAGAGCTTGACCTTTTTAATAAATTATTTTAAAATACCATGCGATTGCATGGTGTAGTTAAAATTGGGTTTGCTCCGTTTGAACACACTCTTGTGATCACATGGGTCGTGGTCTATACGATCGCATGGGCTAGTAATGGAGCAAGTTCTATTTAATTGCACACAGGCTTGTTGTGGACTGCAAGTGTGCGGATTACACAAGTAATAAAGTGGACTTAGAATCCGGATATCGATCTCACGAGGATTGATTAAATTTACGTTCTAGACTAATTACTTTAACTGAAACTAGAAAAGTGATTTGAATTTAGAATTTAGTATTTTAAATAAAATAAACTATCAAACTAAAATAAATGAAATAGGTAAAATGAAGAATTCAAATTGTGATTTTCTTAAGTGATGCTTAAAAATGTCGAGACATTCGATTTCACATAAGTCAATACTATTAATTCCAATCATCAAGTTTTACTCCTATCTATGTGCTCGACCGAATTCACTCATGCATATGAAATTCCTCTCTCAAGTTTAAATCAACTCTACCTAATTAGTTGACCATGTTTCTAGATAGCAAGTCGTAATTACTAGGTACATGGAATGCAAGAATTCTGTTAGCGGTCGCAATACTAATAAATGTATATCTCTATCATTTACACAAGTACCGGATTTCATCTCTAGATATAAGTGTTAGCTTACCCATTGGATTATGAAAACACTCATGATATCGTGAACAAGTGATCAAATCAGTCACGCATTAAACACGAAGATGAAATCAACACATGAAATTATATGTAAAACTCAATTCATGAAATTAATAGCGTAAAACTTATGCTACATTAAATATCCCAACTAATTGTTTAGGTACTTATCACAAAATAATTAAAAGCACAATAAATAAATATAAACATGTTGAGCATATCTGATTAACAAAGATAAAAGAAACTCTTGCACCAAGAAATTCTTCCACATTGACAATCTTCAATCCTCTTCCTTTGCCTTGATTTTTGTCTCCCAAGAATTGAATAATAGAACCAACAGTTATGTGTGGAATAGATTGTACAAAGGTGTGACAAAGGTCCTCCAAGTTGTGCATGAGAAGAAGTATTTATAGGTTGTTGAAAAAACCTAGGCTTTTGGCACAAGAAATCATGCATAGGCTTGAATTCACGCTGGGTCGGATAACTGTGACGTCACACAGGTAAAATAGTGGTGACCGCACAGCTATGTGAAAGATAGTTCTGTAAATTTGAGATTTCTTGCACGGCCACCAGGTCTAGAAGACGTGGCCTCGCAGTTCAACTGTTTCAAAGCAATTTAATCTTTCCAGTGCATTTAAGTAGGTCCCTGTAGTTTTATTGCATGCTAGTCCTTCAACTCTCAATGGCTCCAATTAGGTCCCCACACTTCTGAATTTTTCCAATTGGCTTCCTCTCATCCTCAATTGCTTTCAAGCCTTTTCCAAAGTGTACGATTCAGCTCCATTAATCATCCATTTGGCATTTATTTGCTTCAATTCCTTTGTTTACTTGAATTTGGAATATTTTCTGCAATGTAAACAAATAAAAAATAAATAAATAGATTTTATTCTTAAACGACAACATTTTATCCTAATTTAAACATATAAATAAGTGTATAAAATATACTTATCAAGGCCCTCCATCTTTCTGATACAATCAATTTAACCCTTGAATTTCCAGATTTATTTAAAATAAGTCCTTCCAAAATTGCACTTGATGTCCTTCAATTTTCTGAAAATGCGTAAGTTATTCCTTATTTAATTGCATGCCATGTACCTTAACTTATGAAAAGTGACGTTTTGTTCCCCAAAATAATCAATTTTGCATATTTTGACCTTTCTTTTGCATGTTGTGGCATTTATTTTGTTATATATGCAAAAATTACTTAAAATGACCACTTTAAGGCATGAAATATGTATATAAAATGCACTAGAGATTATAAGTTATAATTAAAGATCATTTACTTGACTACATGTAATTTCAGCATACTTATTTTATATGCAAAAATGAGTGTCCTGTCAATCTTTAACACACATTAACACTTCTAAAATGTCTTCTACGAGTCAGCTCCTTACTTCTGAAAAAGTCTTTTTACCTGTAGTAAAATAGACTCTGAAGCCACCATGCTAACTAGAAGTGTTAGTAGATCTTTTGTCATGCAGAAGCAATTAGATATCTTTGTTCGTTTGTTCTCCAAAATTAAATAAGTCAATTTGTAAAGAACTTGTTGGGTCTAGGTTCCTAAATAATTCTCGTTAAAAATAATTTTTAAAATTTTTCAGGTATTGCAAATAGACCAGATGCTTCAGATTTAGATATGTTATGAAAAATAGGGAACATGTTGTAAGAAGTTCATTGTGTATAATGGTTCTTTTGATTACTAAGTCCATTGATGTGATTGTAGCCAAACAAGTAACTGATTTGACATTTTCCCCGTTCTTTAAATCTTTCACATCTTGCATCCGATGCTCGTGCAACTTATAATGAAAAACTTTGAAATATCCGCCTAGATTTAGATCCTTAATAATTTAATGCACCTTCTTTAATTAATAATGAATCTTTCAGAATGTGAATTTGTTTCAAGCTAATAATGATTACCATAAAAGGGAGTTTTTTTGTTCAGTGAGATATTATCTTTGTTACATGATTATGTGCCTTGTATCTGGTGCCGCAATTTGAACACCTTCATCAAATTAGTTGTGTATTCAACAATTTTCTAATTAAATAACTGTATGTGGATGATCTTATGAAATGATATGTTATTCTATTATATGGAATTTCTTAGTATGATTTGATTTCTTTCATTTGAAGATCTATGTTGGAACACTTTCATGCATAAATTATTAAGAAGTATGTATGAAATTCTGAGGAAGAAAAATGGAACATGGAACATGGTCCTTGTAATTGGTTGTCTTTAGTTATTGTGAGCCTAAACCTTGTACAATGTTATTTGGATAATTATTAGTTGTAGGGTCAAGCTATTGTGATTATTTATAGTATGCTTTAAGTATCGAGTTGAACGATAGTGACATATTATCCGACATGATATAGAACTCCATTGGATTTTTTTTTTTAACTCCAGAGCTCTTTACTATAGACTATGGGGATTACAAAGGAAACAAGGAACCAATGGCATGGTCCGATAAGAATGAGCATGCCTTCATCGGGATTCTTTATGACTGTGTGAATTAAGGGCTTCTGCAGACATCTACTTTCACGAAAGATGAATGGGGAAAGATAATTCAAGCCACATCGAAAAAAATAAAAATGAATTATGGAATTAAAAGACTAAAAGGAAAGTGGAACTGTTTACTGAATGTTCTCCGACTTACTCGGACATACATGGGTCACATGTGATCCAAATACCAACCGAGTAATTGATGCCGAGGAAGTTTGGCAATACTTTTACATTGTACACTTTTTTTATTACATAATGTAAATGTTATTACTTTATTGTTTAGTAAGTTTTACACATTACACATTTAGAGAAATTTTTCTCCTAATGCAGATTAACAAGGAGGTGTAAAAAAAATTTAGGAATGAAGGATGCAAGTATTATAAGACTTTTAGGGAAATATTTAGCGAGAGTTCAACAGCTGGAGGCTTAGGAAATGCTTCCACCCAACTTCCTCCAACATCGGATGAGGAAAGATAATTGGAGGATGTTTTCTTGACTAGAGGAGTACATTTATGTGTGATGAATGATGAAGACATAAATGATGTTACAAATACTCATCTACATGAAGATATTGACACAAGTGGTAAACGAAGACAGAAGGAACCAAAGGTTAGTAAGTTCGATAAGCTCGAAGCATGCATGGCCCAGTTGTCTTCTGCTATTAGCATGAAGAATGAAGTAACTGAATTCCGAAAAACTATATCTGAAAGAAAAGCTAGCAAAGTTACAAGGAAATCGAGGATTCTATCAGACAGTGAAGTTACTAGTCCTGATCCTTATTCAAATGTTGGTTGCTATGACATCTTAAATAGTATGGATGGTGTGTCCAATGAGGTCTACATGAAAGCTATAACCAAATTTAGGGAACTAGATTTCAGGAAGTCATTTGTGAAGATGTCAAAGCATAGGAGAGGACCAATTTTGGAACTTCTTTGACTTGAGTGTTCTAGGTGGTTTTTTTTTAGGACTGCTGGTGGTACTTTCTTATCTTGATGTATTGTTGGATTATATTGTTGGTTTGTGGACCCCCTTTTATCTTGACGTTGTTGGATTATTGTTGGTTTTTTAACCCCCTTTTATCTTGACGTTGTTGGATTGTATTTTTGGTTCGTTGACCCCCATGTTATCTTGACGTAGTTGATTTATATTGTTTGCTTGTATTTGATCTAGTTCCATATTTTTTCAATTGAAGATAATTAATGTATGGTTAATACTATTGGGTTCTAACTACGATTATTATTCTATGTGTTGTACGTGTTTTCTATTAATTAATGCTAATACAATTGGCTACATGAGCACCGATGAATCAATTCAATCAAATCAAGTAACGATGAGTTCTTATTCACCGAGGACTTTGATGTCTTTATTGATGAGTTACTGATGATGAACATATTTCTAGCCAATGGGAGTACTCTAATCGGTAGGAGACCTTGTTGGACATCTTTGCTTACTGGTAAAATGTACATAATGAAAATCCTAAATGGTCATCCAGATATTTGCCATCAAAATTTTTTAACGCAAAAACATGTCTTCCTAAAATTTTGTGGCGCTTTGAAGGAGAGGGGGTTGCTGGAAGATGATAAAAAACTTAGCATCAAGAAGAGGGTTGCCATGTTCCTTTTGATTGTAGGTCATACAACATGGTACAGTATCATAGCGGATAGATTCCAACATTCTAACAGCACAATTCACAAAATGGCTTAAGCGAGTGTTATGCGTTTTTTGTGTATTTAGGACGGAGTAATCCACCCAATAAACCAAAATACTGTGCATGAGATGATTTTACAAAAATATCCCTACTTCAAAGATTGTATAGGTGCGATAGATGGAATACACTTAGCAATATACGTCCCAATTTCGAGGTAGACGTCATTTTGTGGGAGGAAAAGCAATGTCACACATAATGTGATGTTGTTGTGTGATTTTGATATGAAGTTTACTTTCGTGTATGCTGGATGGAAAGACACTGCCAATTATTCGCGAGTTTTCATTGATGCGGTGACATGACCTTCTAACAGCTTTCCAATGCCTCAAGGAGGCATGCCATAACGTTTTTGTTGGTTTCTCAAACACTTCTATCATTGTAAAAAAATAAATCCTTCGATTTTTGTAATAGATGAATTTTACCTAGTGGACTCCAGCTACCCTAATATATTTGGTTTTCTTGCTCTGTATCAAGGATGTAGATACCATCTCCGTGATTATGTAGGCTATGGAGGGTCGTGTGGGAAGGAAGCTAACATTACTGAACGTTGCATTGGAGTTTTAAAGGACAGATTTTCTATTTTGAAATATATTACCAATTACTCACTCACAAGGAAAAGATGAACTCCAACTGCATGTTGTACAATACATAACATTATTTGTCAGGAGTTCTAAACAGATTGTTCACCGAGTTTTTAGCAGAGAATATGATATTCTAAGAAGTGTTAGGGTCTAGTTAATCCAAATATTTTATACAGTTTGATGCTAGTTAAATAGGTCAATTGGTACAAGTCAGAGATAAAATAGATACGTACATGTGGAATGAATATTCTAGGAGATTCGCCTAACTACATAAAAATATTACTTTGTTTTGAATTTAGTGTTATTGTTTAATGAAGGAGATCATCTCTAAAATGACATGTCTGACCTAAATCGTAATACGATAATTAGTAAGGTTAACCTAGTGGGGTCTAACACCAAAGGAGTGGTAGTTGGACACTCGGGCCAATAAAAATTACTTGAACACCTAATAAATTTGTGTTATCTCAATATCATTATATTGATAAGATACTAGAAAAGTTCAACAAGTCATATACTTGCTATATTTGAAATTAATTGAAGGTAGATTACAAGTTATGAGAATTTTTTATGAAAAGTGACGCAATTAAAGAAGAAAAAGATTCAAGCATAAAGGTAAAATGAAAAAAACATGATCCGGAAATTCTACATTTTACAAATTTCGAGAATGAAGATTTTTTAAGGCGGAGGATTGTAAGTACCCAGAATCTTCTAGCTACTAAAAAGTATTTTAGGATTTTATCGTCAATGATTTTGATAATTAAATGGAATAAATACACACACACACACACACACACCATTTTTCGAGACACATGTTTGACTATTTTTGCTCAATTTTCGATATTCTTACAAACCGTTGAATAAATTTAATATGTAGTACTCAAAATGCATTTCAAGAATATGTAATCCATTCAAAATTTCAATTGACAGATTAAAGTCACTGAATTTTTAAAGTTAGCCATTAACAAAATCCTAATTTTGAATTTACCTACTTTGATATGGATGGCCATTTTTCATATGGTTACTGATGGGAGAAACTAGACTATGAGATCTTCGAAATGATACATTGGAAGTATAGTTTGGACAAAGGCACGTGTTCCGAAAATTAGACAAAAGTTGGAACCTGAAAAGAAAATTGAAAAAGTTAGTTTCGAGAGGCCAACTTCGACGACCATAACTTTTGTTAGTTAGTTTTGAGAGGCCGACTTTGGACGGCTATAACTTTTGTCACTGTTGACAATTTTCAATGAGAATTGGTTTGTTGCAATGTAGGTCAAGTGTACTTCGATGAGGTATATAGAAGCCCCTAAATTGATAACATATCGTTTACTAAAACTTTAGGCAAAATTGGCTGTTGGACATAAGTAAAATGGAAAATAAAATAATTGCCAAATTGATATATATGACTCCACCTTTAAAGATTAAAGGTTACCAACACCCGTGAGCTTCATGTTTACATGCAAAGGTACACCTACTACTTTTATGGATACGCATCTAGCACATGATTGCCACTTGGCTACCATACTTTAGTTCTAATTCAAGAATATCTACCTCGTGCTTGATGTTATAAATCCGGGAGAAGAATTGAAAGGTGAAATTCATAATTTTCCTCTTGCACATAAACACATGCACACGCAAAATATTCAAATAAAAGAGAGTGGAAAGAAAAAGATGAAAGAAAGAAATAAAGAAGAAATAAAAATAATCTGTTGCAGACACGAAAGTATCAATAAATTTACAAAAGTATCAATACTCACGGGGCATTTCATTCACAATTCTGACATCTTTCTCTAAAGTATCAAAAGTATCGATGCTTTTATAAAAATAAGGACATTTTCACACCTATAGCAAAATCCTGCAACAAAGTATCAACATTTTCTAATAAACCATCTTTCTATCATATTCAATGTGAGTAAGAATGCTTATGTGAACTTATATTATGAAATAGAATACATGGCATATGATGACAAACTTTGTCTACATGACATTTTGAAATGAAATACGTATATGTTATCTTGATTTGTACAAAGTTTGATGATATGTTAAATGATACGTGCACAATATGGAATAGATGACATTTGAATTATGAAAGCATGTGCATGATACTTTTGATGTGAATGCTTCTAAGTCCATCCCATATCAATTTTTTACCATGGCGGGTCAATTTGTGGTCCCAAACAAGTGAAGACTGTCGTGGATACGTACCACCTTAAAAGGCTTTTAAGGGTCAACCTAGCCTACCAAGGGATTTTTGACATTTGATTATTATAGCTCGGGTAAAGCTATATGAGCGCTCGAAATTATGAACTAGAATATGACGGGATTAATTTGTGATTTTGAATGTACAATATCACACATACACCGTCTTTTTTCAGTGGATACGTGATTGTTCATTCCTCGATATTAACATTTCAGGTAATCGTGATATGAAAGAGATGGTGTGAGATTTCATATGACAAGAAAGATAATGATGTGCTAAGTGACGATCTTTAATTTATGAAACTCATAAAGATGTAAATATATTATATTATTGTACCATGTGTATATTTCAATCTCCTACTATGATGTAATAAAATCTATGAAAATAAAGTGTATTTTTATGTTAAGCAAATGTACAATAGTTAACATGGCATAATAATGAGATAACCAAATTTGAAAACTAATCTGGAAACATGATGGAACGAAATTCTGGACTAAAAGAATCAACATTTTTTAAAGTATCGATACTTTTAGCCCAAGTATCTATACAATTTTAAAAGTGTCAATACTTTTTAAGGCAGTGTCTTTTTTCTTATTTGTGGATAAAAAATCTTTGTCAACTTTATTGAGAAAGTTTTACACAAAAAAAAAAAAAAAAAAAAAGAATTTCCAAGAATTCAATCATCTAGATTAAAATATTTTTTAAATTGGTTAAGAAAATTGGAATGAAATTTGGGTCAGTCACAACACTAATTCTCAAAGTTCTCTAACACAATCATCAACTTTCCAACAAATTTATGTTTGGATATATTGTCAAACATGTGTAACCAAGATAATTTTATATGCAAATACACATCAATAAACTTTTGCTTACTTAAAACCTCAAACCTTGTAAAAATAATGGAATAATAAAAATATTCCACTTTAGGGATTTTTTTTAACAAATTTTCCCATAAAGATTAAATGCCTTTAAAGTCTTCCTTAACATTATTATAATATGTCCATACCAATTCTCTCTTAAATTCAAGCAAATACTTCCATAATGTCTACAAGGCAAACTATTTTGTTGTTATAAGGTGCACAAAATATTGAAGACTTGTTAGGGACATGAAATAGATAAATGACCCTGTAAATAAAAAAAATAGATAAATGAAAAATCTTCAAACTCAATTCAATAGATGACAAATAATGTCCATTCAAGTTTAAGAGAGGGCAGTTTTTCACAAGCCTTTGTTTTGCAATGACAATAAAGCTCAAGGACAAACTACACACCATGTTGGAGTATATCTACTACAACATATCTTCTCTCATGGCCAACTATACGTTGCACTATCAATAGGCACTTCAAGTTCTACCACAAAAGTGTTAATCAAATCTAACACGTCTAACAAGAAGATGACATGCACTAAAATATTATTTACAAGGAGTTATTACTACAGCAGATGTACAATATTATATAATCAACGACTAATAAACATCACGAAATCCATAGGATTTCATATCATGGATTCTCAATCATTGAAAGGTCAATCACTAGAAAGGTATTCATTTTGTTCAGGTTGATGTCAGCATTGTCGTATTTTAAGATCATCTCTAAATTATGTTTGTATTTCTATGAATATAAATGAAATAACAACTAATAATAATAATTATAAATTTCGAAAATTTAAAATATAAAATATTATTATATCTCACTAGTATATTGTAAATGGGAAGTAGTTCACAGCCATAGAGTGTTCTTTTCGTAACAAATGAAGAATCCTACCTTTATCGTGAGCAATAAGAAATTTCGAGTCTCGAAATTATTTACCCTGCAAAATCCACTTAGGTAGTGATTATCCACTTTTAAGCAAATCCCAAGTTTGCTTTGCTGCTAATGTCTTGATTGAACAAATATTTTTGAGTATATATCTTAATATTTGAACTTTGCTAAGTGACTTTTTATTTTTATTTTATTTCTATAACTAATAAATTATTATCTTTTCACTTCATTAATATTTTAAAGAATAAGAGCGAAGACCTCAATTTACCGATGAAACTGCACCGAGAAGGGTGAGTCATACTTTTATATATATATATATGATAAAAACATTCGAATGGAGCGAAAATTTTACGATTTGCGGATCAACAAAATGGATCGGGTGAAAAAAAAAAAAAAAAAAAATTCATCTGCGTATCATGGAGGGGATACGGATTGGGATCAATTCGCTATGATTCGCTCCCTTCATTTTAATATTTAAAAATAATAATAATAATAATAATAATCAGTTTAAAAATCTAATTTAATTGGTTAATATTAGGGATGATAAAATGGCTCGCGGCTCGAAGTCTCGAGTCAAAGCTCGAGCCGAACTTTTTTTCAGGGACGAGCTTTAGTTCTGCTCGGCTCGACTCAGCTCGAGCCAAAAAAAAAAAAACCGCCCAAAAAACTAGAGCATTGAAATTCAATCACAAACTTGGCTCAACTCGTTATATATATACATTTTCAATAAAAAATGTATGGATTTTATTATAAAAACAGAATAAAATTTGAAAGCTCGAGACTTGACTCGGCTCGGCCCGTCTCGACTCGAAAAAGCTAGAGCCTAAAGCTCGAGTCGATCCTTATTTTTGAGGACGAGCTTTAGCTCGACTCGGACCAAAAAAAGTTCAACCCCTAAAACCTTGAGTCAAGTTCGAGCCTTAATCTTCGGCTCGCGAGTCGACTCGACTCGACTCGTTGACATCCCTAATCAATATCATTATAAAAAAAATTCGGGATAGTTGACGGATCAACTACCCGATCGGACTAGATCCACCCAAAAATTGACGGATCTTGAAATGGATATGGATCAAGACGATTACGAATTATAGGGCCAGCTCTCGATTCGTCCCGTTGCCATCCTTGCCTATAGTAGATCGGACGGCCATCAAAGTCCGAAACACGTCAATTTCCCATTGAATTTAAAAATTTCACACTCCGAGTCTGAGTCGTGGAAGTCTCTGAACTAACTTTTTCATCTTTTACCCATTTTGGATTTGGTTGGATTTGGATTAGAATTCAGACAGCTTACCGGCGAAAATGTTTCCGCCGGAGCTCCAGCCGAGGGCCTTCCGTCCCCACATATCATCCTCCTTGAGCGCCCCATCTTTCCCCACTACCTCCTACAATGGTGACCAAAACCCTAACCCTAGCCCCAGCTCCTCCTCCTCCTCCTTCCATCATGGCACCACCAACAGCCGCCGCAGCTCTTCTGGCAAGATTTCCCGATTCTCGCCGTCTTCCTTCTTCCACAACACTAGAATTGCTATTGCCTTGGTTCCCTGCGCAGTCTTCCTCCTAGACCTTGGTGGAACTCCGGTCGTCGCCACACTCACCGTCGGCCTAATGATAGCCTACATCCTCGATTCCATCAATTTTAACTCCGGGTCGTTCTTCGCCGTCTGGTTTGCTCTCATTTTCGCTCAGATCGCCTTCTTTTTCAGCTCCTCCCTCATCCTCACCTTCAATTCCATCTCCCTCGCTATCCTTGCCGCTTTAACTTGTGGGTTGGCCAATTTCCTAATCGGTGTTTGGGTTTCCCTTCAGTTCAAGTGGATTCAAATTGAATACCCTACAATTGTGATCGCACTGGAAAGGCTCTTATTCGCCTGCGTTCCTCTCATCGCCTTGGCTCTTTTCACCTGGGCAGTAGTCTCCGCAGTTGGCATGGTCAACGCCGCATATTATGTCATGGTTTTCAATTGTGGTTTCTATTGGCTTTATTCAGTTCCTCGGATATCATCCTTTAAGTCAAAGCACGATGTGAGTTACCATGGGGGTGAAGTTCCAGATGACAGCCTAATTCTAGGACAGCTTGAGAGTTGCGTGCACACTTTGAATCTATTGTTCTTCCCTCTGTCCTTTCACATTGCGTCACATTACTCTGTTATATTTTCATCAGCTGCTTCAGTTTGCGATCCGTTCCTTCTTTTTTTCATTCCCTTTTTGTTTCAACTTTATGCATCGACTAGAGGGGCACTATGGTGGGTCACCAAAAATGAGCACCAATTGCAGAGCATTCGAATAGTCAATGGTGCTATTGCGCTGGTTGTTGTCGTAATCTGCTTGGAGGTCAGAGTTGTTTTCCATTCCTTCGGGCGGTACATTCATGTTCCACCCCCGCTAAATTATCTGCTTGTTACCATAACTATGCTTGGAGGGGCAGCGGCTGCTGGTTCTTATTCACTTGGCATGATTGCTGATGCTTTCAGCTCTCTAGCCTTCACTGCTTTGGCTGTTATTGTCAGTGCTGCTGGAGCAATTGTCGTGGGGTTTCCCATTATGGTATGCATTTCATATTCGATGATTGTTGTATTTCAAATTTTTGTGCTGTTTAAGGCTCTAGTAACTATAGAAACCCAATGAAATTACAGTCCACGCTCCAAGAATTGATAGTGTTGAAAATTTTAAAAATTATTAAGTATTAGAGATCAATTTTTTATTTCTACGCTCATATCCAATGAAAAAGGGTAATCTGATTCAAGAACATAACAAGGATTACTGGACTAGAATCTTGTTTGCATAGTTGTCTTGTTGAAACTTAACACTACGAGATGTGATAGTGTTTCCATGTAAGCTCTCTATGGGATATTCATTGTTAGTTTCCCTTAACAATTTTTTATTTTTTCAATTGTGAACTGCATTTCTTGAAATTTAATTGGAGTTTCTGTTCTATAACGAATATCTTAATAAATTCTTAATGAAATGATCAAGTATTAATTATTGGGTAGCAGATGTCTTAATCTGGATCTGCTGAATGTAGTTGTTTTCAGCAATTTATATTAATTATTAACTTAATGAATATTAACCACTAAAGCATCTACTGTATAAATAGTATAAGTTTACTTAGCCTCTATTCGGAGGCGCTGTTGCGGAGAAAAAACCAAGTTTTTTGGTTTTTTTTTTTTTTTTTTTCACGTATCTCGAGGTGATTAGAGGGTTATAAATTGGAGAGAAAAAAGATGCGTGGTTAAAAAGTTGTATTGAAAATTGTAGTGTTTATAAACCAAAAAAAAAAAAACTGTGGATCCGAACATAGGCTTAATTTGTGTATGGACTATGGATATTAAGATTTGATTCCAACAATTTTTTCTTCAATCTATTTGGTGGAAATATATTCCTGCTCTATAATCCTTTTGTCTTTCCATGCAATTTAATAAAAACTGAGGACACCTCTCTCTAGGAACTCTTTTGAGAATGTAAATTCCATCTTTCTTCTGACCTTTCTCCCAACATTTGGCCCTTGAATGAAACTTTACTTGACTGCAAAGGGGATGTGAGATCAACAAAGTACATAGTTTATTACTTTGCTGTGAGGTGTCTAACTTGCACTGTCAATATGAGATGTATTCAATTTGTTAAAGTGCATAACTAAGAGCTCTTTTGGCTGTGCTTAGAAGCACCATATTTAGGTGCTTTTTAAGCACTGGCAAACACGCTACAGGTTTATACCTTGCTGTGTGTTCTTAATTAAGAATTCCTCAGTCACCTTAGCATATATAATCATCATTTGTATGTCAAATCATGCAGATGATTTTTTAATCCAAAAAATGCGTAGGAGAAAATGTTCAGCATACTTATGACTTTACCTTGCAATGTTTGATGGTAACAAACATTTCATTGCTAAGAATGAATAGTCTGAAATGGAAACCATGCAGTTCTCATGTTGGTTTTCATTAAATAAAGAAGTTGCCATATTAGATTTTAGTTGTTTTGGAAGCTTAAAACTTTTAGGTTAAAAATTTTGTTTATGGGTTGTGAGACGTATTGACAGAGCGTTTATCAATGTCTTAAGAATCCTCAAAAAGTAAATAGGAAAGATGATATATGATTGTTTTTTTTTTTTTTTAACTGTGCAATAGCCAATAAAGCTAAACACGGCTCTTTAGTAGATGCTGGAGTACTGAAGCATAATATTTGGATTGAAGTTTTTTACTTCATCTTGCAGTTTATCCCGCTCCCTTCAGTAGCTGGGTTTTATTTGGCTCGCTTTTTCACCAAAAAGAGTCTACCATCGTACTTTGCATTTGTTGTGCTAGGGAGCTTGATGGTTACATGGTTTGTGATGCATAATTATTGGGACCTTAATATTTGGATGGCGGGAATGTCATTGAAATCTTTCTGTAAGCTTATAGTTGGCAACGTTATCCTAGCTATGGCAATTCCTGGTTTAGCTGTTCTTCCACCAAAACTTCATTTCTTGACAGAAGCGGGATTAATCGGGCATGCATTGTTGCTATGCTACGTAGAAAATCAGTTTTTCAATTACTCAAATGTGTTCTACCATGGTATGGATGATGAAGTGATGTATCCCAGTTACATGATAGTCCTGACTACATTAGTCGGTTTAGCTGTTGTCAGGAGGCTTATGGTGGATAATCGCATTGGGCCAAAGGCAGTGTGGGTATTGTTTTGCCTGTATCTCTCGAAGCTCTCAATGCTGTTTATGCCATCAAAGGCTGTTTTGTGGGTTTCAGCTGTTCTCTTATTAGCAGTCTCTCCTCCAATCCTCCTTTACAAGTATCTACTTGACCTTTTTGATAGTCACGACCGTTTTTCACATCACGCTGCAAATTGAAAATTATTATTCTTATGCAGGGACAAGTCAAGAACAGCCTCAAAGATGAAGCCTTGGCAAGGTTATGCTCATGCTGGTGTCGTTGCTATGTCTGTGTGGTTTTTTCGTGAGACAATCTTTGAAGCTCTTCAATGGTGGAATGGTAGACCTCCATCAGATGGTTTGCTTTTGGGCTCTTGCATTCTTTTGATGGGATTGGCTTGTATACCTATCGTTGCTTTCCACTTCTCCCATGTCATGGTATTAATCTGACTATCATCTTATGTTTTTCCTTTTTTTTTTAGTATAAATTTGTGTGCCACTGATTTGCAAATTGTTTGTGTTTCTTGCTGTAACTAAATAATTTTATCAATTTTGGTGTGTTTAAGCCCCTTTATTGGGGGGGAAAATAGATTTTTTTTTTTAATAGTGATTTTTTGAAAAATGTGATTAAAAATAGGGAAAATTTTGGGATTTACATCTAAATTATTTTATTTGAAGAATCTGTGGTTGAAATTGAGTTCAGGAAAAATGAATTTTTGAAAAATGGGGCTCAAACAGGGGGTTGGTTTTCATTCTACATTTTTATGGACGGGATGTTGATGTTACTAAAGATGTTAAGACTCAAGAACATCATTATTTTTAAGTTATTTTAGAAATAACATATTTCAATGGCTAGAGTTGCATGGTTTCAATTTATATTAATAACATATTGATAGATGATAGATACTATTATAATCTTCATGTCTTATCTGATCCTTGGCTGATGGAGTCTAATTTATTTCTCTTCTTTCGTTTTGATCAAACGTTGTGGCAGTTGGTGCAGCCTATTAATATCGTGTCTTTCGTATCATAAAATTTCAATTTGCTGCATCCTAAAAGATAATGATGATATTCTCTAGAGAATAGGTTTTATTTTCCTAGCCCTCTTAATATGGTAGTTGGAATGTTGCTAAGTAATCCACTTTTATTTGTCCTTTCAGTCCGCAAAGAGATGTTTGGTGCTGGTTCTGGCAACGGGTGTGCTGTTTATCCTGATGCAGCCACCGATTCCGGTGTCATGGTCATATCACTCAGACCTAATCAGATCTGCTCGTCAATCTGCTGATGACATCTCCATATATGGCTTCATGGCATCAAAGCCTACATGGCCATCTTGGTTGCTTATTTTAGTTATCATGCTCGCTCTAGCTGCTGTTACATCCATAATTCCCATTAAATACATTGTTGAATTGAGGACTTTTTATTCTATTGCCATGGGAGTTGCCCTTGGAATTTACATATCTGCAGAATACTTCCTCCAGGCAGCAATGTTGCATGCCCTTATTATTGTCACCATGGTCTGTACCTCTGTATTTGTGGTCTTCACTCATTTACCATCTGCCTCAAGCACAAAGATCCTGCCATGGGTATTTGCGCTGATTGTGGCCCTCTTTCCTGTAACTTACCTACTGGAGGGCCAGGTGAGAATTAACAAGAGCATCGTTGGAGGAATTGGGGATCTGGAGGAGGAAGACAGCAAAGTAGCAACACTTCTGGCTGTTGAGGGTGCAAGGACATCTCTTCTTGGTTTATATGCTGCAATATTTATGCTTATAGCACTGGAGATTAAGTTTGAGTTGGCTTCCCTCATGCGAGAAAAGGTTGTAGAAAGGGGTGGAATTAGACATGGCCAATCTGGTCAAAATAGCTCGGCTAGTGTCCCTCCAAGATTGAGGTTCATGCAGCAACGCAGGGCCTCTATTGCACCAACTTTCACCATTAAGAGAATGGCTGCTGAGGGAGCCTGGATGGCTGCAGTTGGCAATGTTGCTACAGTTATGTGCTTTGCAATATGCCTCATCTTAAATGTCCATCTCACGGGCGGCTCAAACCGAGCTATATTTTTCTTGGCTCCTATCTTGCTGTTGCTTAACCAGGACTCAGATTTCTTTGCTGGTTTTGGGGATAAGCAAAGGTACTTTCCAGTTACAGTAGCTATCTCTGTCTACATGGTGATGACAGCCATATACAGCATGTGGGAAGACGTATGGCATGGAAACCCAGGATGGGGCATTGATATCGGGGGACCTGATTGGTTGTTTGTAGTAAAGAATCTGGCCCTCCTTATCCTCACATTACCAAGCCATATAGTTTTCAATCGATTCGTATGGAGCTTCAATAAACAGACCGACTCGATGCCATTGCTTATAATACCCCTCAATCTGCCATCAGTCATAATAACGGATATCATCACGATAAAGATTTTGGGGCTGCTTGGAGTTATATATTCATTGGCGCAGTATCTGATTTCCAGACAGCAATATATATCAGGTTTGAAGTATATCTAGACATCAGTATATGTGCTGTATGAATATCATTTGGCAATTTTTTAGCGAGGTGTGGACTTTGCAGGGTTACTTGTACCTCTTTGTTCCTTAATTTACAAATGAGATTTTGTTTAATGGTTAGGAGCCAGGTCACACAATACAGGTGATACGACGATTGTAAGGTCGTTTTGGTTTCTGATTAGCTATCATGACGAAAGAACAAAATACTTTTACATGACCCTTGAGAATGACAATTGCAGAAATCTTGTTTTGGCAAAATGAGAATAGAGATGCTGATCATTTTATGCTAGTGGAACGGCAGTTTCTAGTTCTACACTTATTTATGTTATATACACACGCCCCATTTTTCTCAACCTTGAAATATACTTTGGGTATAATGTAATAACCTATTTTATTTTAGTTGAAGGTCATAGTTGCCTTGGCTGTGGGTCCGTCATTATAAAGATTTGGGACAGGTCGTGTCATATAATGCCTTTAACTCACTTGGTGTGTGTTGGTATTTTGTTTAAAAAGAATTTTTTTGAAATGAATAGTGATTTTTAGGAGAATGGATGGTTGTAATTTGGTTGAAAAATCAAATATTGTAAGCTTGATTTTTATTGAATGGTTGATATTGATTACCGTAGAAAAAAAAATTAGATAGTACCAAACAAAGGCTTAATAGTTAAAAAATATAATATGTGAGGTATTCGATTTGAGTGTCGTATTCATCTATAGTACTTCCCAGATCATGTCATGTCCAGTGTTGCACAATTCTCAACTGCAGGACATGCACTCACAAACAGTGGAAATCTTATAAGGCCACTATAAAAAATTGTAACACACGTTATTTGAGTTCAACTACAAGAAGAAAAAGGAACCAAAAACAAGAAATAAGGAAGAAAATGATATTAGAGTTACATTCAGAAACAAAATCAAACCAACACTAGTAATTTCGCCACACACAAGTTAATTAGGGGCAAATAGAAGATAGCAAGGAGGAAAGATAATATCCTTGAACCAAAACCAAAATCAAAACCATCCGTAGTTGGAGTAATTATTTCTGTATTCATTGGAGGCGTCAACGTTCGCTAGTGAGTTGAACCCCGAATAGTCCCCAGTCCTTTCTATACTCTGTTGTTGTTGTTGTTGTTCAGACAGTTCAAGAAACCTCATGTCGTTCAAAACTTCGTGTCCCATTTCCGAAAGCACTGGTGGCTCGCTCGACCCACCATAATAGCAGCTCGTAATATCAGGTGGTAGTGGTGGCAGTTCAGCCATGTCAAAGCTACTACGACTCACCTGCAACTCATGTTGGAACAAACCAGTAGAGTTGTTTTGGTTCCATACCTCTCCACCATCACCGACTCCCGAGACTTGAAACTGATCATTCATGTTATTATGATCGTTCTGTCCAAAGTAGAATAGTTGGTCCCTTGAATCAATATCCTCGATATGTTGTGAATTAGCAAAGAGTTCAGAGAGATGGTGCTGCTGGGATTCATCCGGGGACACAATGGAAGTGACAGATGAACCAGGCGGCATATCTGAGTAGACAAAGTTGGTGCGAGCTTTGGATCCCCGCATTGATCGTGCGGCCCTGTCGTAGGCCAAAGCAGCCTCCTCTGCGGTGTCAAAAGTTCCAAGCCAATGCCTCTCTTTAGTGTTAGGATCTCTTATCTCTGCAGCGTATCTACCCCATGGCCGCCTCCTCACCCCAAGAAATTTCGTTGTTGGTTGTTCTTGTTGATTCTTGTTCGTCTTCTTCTTGCCTTGGGAAGAAGATGAAGAGCTTTCGCTTGAATTGTTCATGATGGATGATTATAGTTTCTGGATATAGCAATGGAATTGTTCTGTGTAGTAGGGATAGATGAGAAATCTGACAAAGATTCAACTGTCACTGTTGTGTGGGTGATGAAAAGTGAGATTTTCTGACAAGAGAGTTTTTTTTTTTTTTTTTTTTTTAAGGATGTTTTGGATAGTTACATTTCAGGTGTTTAAATAGGAAGCTTGTCAATGACTCCAATACTGTTACTCTGAGAATTTTATTTATGAATTTAAAATCAAATTGTCCAAAGATCCTGCTAACCCCTTTGATCATTAGTTCATCACATGCACCGCTAATCATCTACTTGTGCCCATGATCATCTACATGATCACACACACAATCTGCAAAATATATTTATATCTGATTTTCTGTAGAATGATTCCCGGAAGTAAATATTATTTCAGTTACATAATAAATTACTAGTAGTATGTTATAACTGTTCTTGAGAGTTAGGAAACTAGCTTCTATTCTTTTGTGAAACTTCATTTCATCTGGAAACAAATTTTTTATATGCATATTATTCTATCACTGAGTTAAAAATATATCTTAATTGTATATGCAAGGCATGTGATGTTGAGGAAAGTTGATTGAAAAAATAAAGTAACGATAGATCCTCTTTTACAACTTTTTGGAAATCTAAAGAAATAACATGCAAAAAACTGCAACTCATTATTGCTTAGCCCCTGTTTGTCGATGATTAAAATTAGAATTTTAGTAAATGTTGATAAAATTTGATGAGATGTGTGGTTGAAAAGTTGTGAGTTCTATAAAAAGTATGCTTAAAATTAAATGTTGACTTTGAATTAGATTAAAATCTAAAAAATTAGTGCGACTAAATAAGGACTTAATAATATCATTTTAGACCGACTGCTTGCAATTATTGTACTCATTAGACTAATCACACAAAATTTTATGAATACTAGTAAATGGTAATGCAAAGTGTTAATTAATATTTTTCAGAGTGCGAAGGGCAGAAAAGTGACGGATTAATCATAAGCAATATCATAACCGAAGCCATGTGCTTCCATTTTCACACAATAATTTCAATCATATTTCTCTGTCAACTTTTTCCAAAACCAAATAAATATGTATTTCATTAACCAGATTTCATTTTCCGAACTTGTTGTCCTACTATCTATCCATCTCCAATTCATTTTTGAAATGTTTTCTTAACGAATGAGTTGATTACTAGATTCCCAACATATTTTTTTGTAGCATCGACGCATTAATCATTTTATTTTTTCATTTGGTAAGAAGAGAAGATGTTACATAATATATCATAAATATAGAGGGTATAATCAAGTGAAGTAGAAAGTTGGAGACAACGGAACTCACCTCTAATTTTTAGCATATTCTTTGCATCCCACTATACTTTTTGACCTCGATTCGAACCCTCGAGGAATCAAATTAGAAACCTCAAAACAGAAGATAAAAAGGCAATTCAAATTGGGTTCCATGTGAGAAGCAGGGATGCCTACACTTTTGTCTTTTGAACTAAAACATTTGACACTACTCTACCTAACATTTAGCCCCCCCACTCCTAAACGTAACTTCACATGGGTACCTAGAGTTAAAAAATTAATAAAGGATAATTAATTGGGTTAAATCCAGTGGCGGATCTAGACCTAAAGTCCAGCTAGAGCGGTCAGCGGTTGACCGAGGACCGTTGACCGTTGACGGATGACGGTGCAATAGCTAAATTTTTTTTTTTTTAATATTTAATTAAATAATATTAAAACTAATCAATAAGTATATCATCCTAACATCATCTCTAATGTTAGGATTATACGAATCGATTGAGGTCTTTTTCCTGGATTCGACACAAGATCATTCATATTGAATGTAGTGTGAAATTTTGTTTTCTTATCAAAGTTTAATAACTCTTGTGATATATTAGAAGTAGTTGCGGGACTATTAGAACTATAATTACTAGGTTGAGAATTTCGTTTAGATTGAAAAAAAGGTTCCATTATCTGTAAATCAAGGATCACAATTCACAAATCAAATCAAATACTCAACAAATTTGTGATCCCAATAAACATAATCACAATTTAGAAGTCAAATATTCACCAAAATCCTAATCACAAATTACAATTCACTATATAATTTATTTTACATAAGGTGAATACGGGCTCACCAGTGAACATATTCCAAAAACTTAACATTTACGTAAAATTTCCAAATAACATTTCAAATTCAAAACTAAAATAAGGCAAGCCTCACATACCTAAGATTCAAATGATGAGAAATTGAGTTGACACGGGAAATTGAGACTTTCGTATATGTTGAGACTTTCATTTAGGTTAGAAAAAACGTTCAATAATCTGTAAATCAATGATCACAAATCAAATCAAATATGTTGAGGAATGACAACAATTGACAGTCTAACCTAACCAAAAAAATTAATAAATCAAACATCAATAATATTAATTAAAATGTTTTAAAACTTATACATTAACAATAACATAATAAGTAATAATAACATTATAAAATCTGAAAATTAGTACACAAGTCACAATCAAAACAAACAAAATAATTTAATAATCATAGATTCATAAGTTCATAACATATTATAATATAATATAATATACATATTATATATACAGTCATACAGAGTAAGAGATATACATATACTTATATAATATATTATTTTTTATTACTTTACCATTTATTAACAAAGGTCAAAGACTCAAAGGGATTAAGGGATTCAAATTTCAAAACACTTACCCAGTGGTCGGAGACTCGGAAAGAGGAAGCCGAAGCACAGCACAACACAGGGGAAAGGAAGGAAGGCAGCGCACGCGGCACGCTGTGAATCTGAGACCGGCGGCGGAGGCGGCACCAGTGGCGGAAGCCGCGGAACGCTGCGCCTGCGTTCTTCGTAACAGAGAGAATCGGGAAGGGAAAAAGGTTAGGATTTTGATTTTTGTTAAAAATTTGCTTGTTGGACTAAATAGAGATAGATTTGTATGTTGTATTTTTGGTTTGGACTTGGGCTTGAGAGTTGTACTGATTTGGGCCAAAAAAAAAAAAAATCAGGCGTCCAGGCGCAGCGCCACTGGCGGACCACCGGCGGTGAGGTAGCGCGGCCGCGCTACCTCGCCTGTAGGTGGCTCCGCCACTGGTTAAATCAAATTTTATATTACTCAAGAGGTCTATTCTTGACTGTATTAGGTCGAGATTTTCAGTGAGTCAAAGTAAATTGAGTAATAGATTTAATTGTAATTGGTGGGCACATGCAAGTACATGCACGTTGTCTCAAAAGCAAAACTCGAAAAGAATTCTTATTTCCTTCTTAGTCCCTATTTTGGGGAGAAATGTTTCTATGCTGTCCACCAAAAGTCTCTGAACAAACAGGAATTCCAATTGGGTGACATTAGATTTTACAACCCAACATAGACACATTATTTGAAGAGCTAATCTGATTGAACTTTTTGAAGTTTTATTACCATTACCAGTACAGTAACAAGTGCCGCACAGAACCCGGGGTTAGTGGCGGCCGAAATACATAAAAGTTGCCGCTCATACAATACCCTAAGTCATTAAATGTAACCTAGATAAGGAAAAGTATTTACAGGTCAAGGAAATATGCAACTGCAATATTACGAGTCCTGTTGCTCAGTTTTCAGCGGTGTGCTTCCATTCTGTAGGTAAAGGCTATTGGCAACCATAGAGTCACTGACCAAGCCGACATCAACATCGTCAAAATTTAGTTGGCCTCTGAGCTTCCGAGTACTGTAAACGAGAAAATAAAGGAGTCAGTAGCAAATTTTCCGAGGTTGGAGTGTTGGTATCACAAACTAGACATACCCGTTCAAGCGGTTATTGATGACAGTCAGGTCTTTTGAAGGGCTCTGGTAAGCATGAGTGCTTTCTCCAACGCAGGCATAATAGCTTTTAGAGCTATGTGAGACGAGTGCGTCCATCTGCAAACACAAAAGCCATAATACAGGATAAAATTAAAGAAATCAGTCAAAAAAATAAATCTACTCATGTGGCGTTCGATTTTATTCTAGTGCACCGTGTCTTTTGGGAAAAGGAGCTAGGAACTAAATTCTATTTGTCTAGATTCAGATACAAAACTATATGAAGATTCCATTATCACTACTTCACTAAAAAAAATTGCACGTTGAACTTGAACTTCAGTGTTTTCCCAGCAGATCCTTTTAAAGTGCAAAGGGAAATTTTTTTTTTTTTTTTCCCATTTTTTTTAGCCTCAGTTTGGAGGCTTCCCAAAATCACTTTTTAGCCATCATAGTCTCCCAAATCACTTTTCAACCACATATTTTATCTCGAAAATATCAAATTCCTTTTTTTATAAACAAAAAACTTTTACCAAACAGAGGCTAATCAATGCAAGTGTGAATAAGACAAGATTTAGTAGACATTTGAGTATGAAGAATTACCTCAAAGACCCAAAAAAAAAAAAAAGGTGCAATTATAAATCTATCCAGCCCTATTTCCTATGACACAGTTAAGACAGCACCAAAACATAGAATTTCTATGCTTCCCATAGTTATACTTAGAGCAAAAGAGGATGATTTTGACAATGATCAAATGACAACACGAATGACACTAAATCGCTATTTAGAGTTAACCACTCTAAAAGAGGACAAAGATTTAGGCAAGAAAACTATGGGTTTAGAAAAAGAGAACAAGATGAAAACTGTAGTACCCTAATTACTCATCCAAACAGAAAAAGGAAAAAGGAAACCGTTTATACGAATTTAGAGACTTCAGGAATGAGCAGATACTTGTTTACCAATGACAAGTAATCAGCCAAAAATATTCAAAACATTTCAGGAAAAAATATAAATGGGATGAGAGCACATGGATCACAAGATCTAATCACCAAAATTTGAATGAATAGGAAAATAAGTTGAGACAAATAATGGCTTTTTCTGGAGAAACTTGAATGCACCACCAGCACAAGCAGCATCAAGGTGATACAGCTTATGTGTTTGATTCCCATTATACTTAGATTTTTGGAGAAAATGCATTTTGGAATAACGATTTTTGAAGGATGTGTAGTTAAATTAAGAGTGAGAAAAATGTATATAAGAATGCGTGGATGAAAGTAAGAGAGAGAAAAATGTATTAAATTATAATGAGGCTCAAATCAGGGCTACTAAACTCTGTAAAACCTGCCACAATGGGTATTCAGATGTATTGTTTCGTTGTCATGTTTCTTAGATTTACATGATGAACAGCAGGATAGACAAAATATATATTTTTTCCATAACCCATCGTATACATAACAAAAACAACAATAGACAAAGAAAGATGACATTTATAGGAATGCATTGGAAAACAACTCCATACCTTAGATGACCGCAATGGAGAGACATAAACATTGTGTGCTGCAGATACTTTCTTTGGAGACATGTCTGGGAGACTTGGAAAAGAAGATGTCTTGGGTGATGCAGGATATGGACCTGATTGGCCAGCAAAAATGGGGTACCAGCTAAGGATTTAAGATCTAAGAGTTCCTAAAAGGATACATTAACCAAGAAAATCCATTAAAACTACAGACCTTCATTATTCTTCCTGGATTCTGTGACATGACCACTTCTCTGTGCTGTTCCACCAGGAGCAAGCTCAACTAAAAGAGGCTTTACCGCAGGGATAAACATTTCATTGTAAAATGTGATAATATCAACATGATCAGGACCACTTTTCTGTTTAAAACAAACAAATGGTTAACAGTTGGCAGAAGAGACCCCGGAGAAGACAGTGCATGAAAAGAAAGACACCTCATTATGACGAGCTGATGTCCAATCAACATAGACACTGCGAAAAACTTGTGGTTTGCATTGAGGTTGCTTTCTATAATTGTAGATAATTTCTTTAAACGTCAGGTTCAGTTGAGAAATCTGAGGAAAAAATATAGAATATTAGAGAGCCGAAGGATGATTTAATATCAGTCTTGAAATAAGTAGAGCTGACCTTAGCAACTCCATAAAAACAACAGAGGATGATTTGGTCAATATGTCGGTTGAAAAACAGAGTTGTCCGCTGACCAACAATCTTTTGGAAGAGACAATACACACTCTCCCTTATCTTCGGAGACAGCTGTAGCCGCTCGACCATGCCATTAATCCTTACAGCAGCTAACTTCACAATCTGCGTTGAACAAAAAAAGAAACACAAAAGCATTATCGCTCAATTATATATGTAGTTAATTTTAATCCATATCAATAGAATTCAAGGAACTTGCTCCTACACTCTAACGTGGAGGCAATAATGAAGTATTCCTAATGATTCTGGAGATAGGCTTGCCATTCAAGCATCCTTTGACAACCCAGCCTCTGATAGCTTGAATAACGATGCATAAACTATCCAAACCAACTGATATATGAATCTTGGCTCTACACACCACAAACTGGTATAAATCATTACAATGTTGCTACTGGTATACCTTTCCAAAGAACACATTGATTGCTGTTTCTGCACAAGTTTCCCCACCACCACCTGGATTTGGCCTCGTTGGACTGAAAGCAAGATAAATTGCAGAACAATTAAAAAGAGGCTAGATGAAGTACCTTGCTTACATAGAATTCTCTTGGCTTCTGTTAATTTAAGTGTCAATACCTGGCAAATGCAGACTGCAAAGCAGGTGTCAACTTTGATTTCAGATTGTTAAGGGCCAAAAGGCGATCCTTCACAGGTGAAGTGAAGGAGTTCCTCTCTACTAACATGCTTCGATACTCAGTGCACACTCTTTTTGGTGAACGAACATCTCCATTCTGACCTGGATAGATTGTATTCCAATCATGTTAATGAGAAAAACCATTAGCTACAAAAACAGAATGTAGTTAAAGTCGAGCCACATTTTTATGGCCAACCTCTTATCTTTCATGTTACCTCAACATGGACACATTTTTACATGAGATGAACAGTAATACAACAAATAAATCGAGCATATCATTACCAGGAGTTTCCTGCTTCAGCATACATTGTGTGGGAAATGAGCCGCACGTCATGGCAATTGCATCCAAAGATGGCATTGGTTCAGCTGACAAGCCTAGACGATTTATTTCTACACTAAATGCAGGCTTTGCAACTGTCAAAAAGTTGTACATTGAAGAGCCTTTTTCCCATACCAGGCTCTCCAAAAGTCGTTCTTCAAGCGAATTTAAATGCCTTCTCAATTCCCTCGGAAGGCTTTCTTCATGTCTGATAAAACTCTCTATTACCTTACTAAGGTCGAAAGCTGTAATTCCAGTTCTTTCCAACACTGTTGGGAATAACATAGTCACTGTTTTATGTGTGGCAAGAACTAGTTCAGCTGAACAAGCAAGCATACATCTGTGAAACCTCTCGTTGGTTAGCAAAGAAGTTAAATTATCCGCATGCAAAATTTGGGATTCTGCTGTGCACATGGCTTGCAGAACCCTGTAGTAAAGCTTCAGTGCCTCCAGTCGACGCTGTTCTGCCCATATGTTGTCCATTAAGCTTGCGCTTTGCCCAGGACCACTACTTGGAAATATGGCCACAAGTATTATTTGAGCCCTACGTATAACATCAGCTGTCACGTCTTTGTCACAAGAAGAAAAAAATTTCACCAGCTCTGGCGAAGGTTGAGATGGAAGTGGAGCTATAACTGTCCTTAGCCACCTTGCAGTAGTCATTGCCATGCTTACAGGGGTAGCTGCTATCTTGGAGTTGCTGCTAATGGGAATACTACTGGAAGGAGACATGGGAGAGCGGTAAGGAGAGAGGGGACTCGTAACTGTCTTCGTTGGGGAAGCTATCAAGTCAATCTTCCTCTACACATCCATAAAGCATTTATGGTTACAAGAGATGCAAAACTCATAGCATTAATAAATCTATCAAAGTATTACGTCTCTAACCTTAGTCCCATATCCATTCATATTTATTGCACCTCCAGATAAGCTCCCTGACCCTAGAATGCTTTCATCCTCATCAATGAAAATCCTCTCATCTAGTTCGCCCTTATTTTGAATAGCAACATCATAATCCCTTTCTAGTAAACTTATACTAGAAGATAAAGATAACTCATCCATCAGATCTTCAAAATAGATCAAGCCATCTGCATTTGGACATAATTACAATATTCAATATTGACAAGAGCGAATGAATTACAGAGAACTCTATATTAGAAGGGTAGTAACAGAATATTAGGAAAATCTGGAGATTAACCTGTGTCGATATTTGATAGGTTTTCAGTTTTACATTCTGAAGCCAAGCAAGGTTTCTTCTTCAATATATCAATTATCAAGTCGTTGGCCTTTTCAAATGTTTTTCTCAGCTCAATTTCTGAGGTTTCATACATGTCGCATAGTGAGGCAAGTAGGTCAGCCTTGTCACCTTTCTTAACTATAAAAGAATTAGCACATTAGTATTAGTCATTATACAGGGTATATTGGACCAGAAAAGAATTTAGCGGACGAAACGATATAAAAAGGATAACTTCTTTTCCTTGATAAGGACACCAAAGGGACAATTACCAAAGCGTGGAGAGTCAATAACATTGAATTTTCTGAAGCGGGCAGGGACATGTATAATTAGGATAGCCTGTCACCAGTTTCATCAAGCATTAGGATAACACAATATGTAACCGTCGAAATAGAATATTCTTATATTCGAAAAAAGGATGTGGCGTGCAACTGACAAAAGTATCGACTATTTTGTCCACTGTCCTTCATTCTCTTTCTAAGGGATATGAAAAAGATGTAAAGTACACTCAGTGATATTCTGATGATTTCGATAAAGTGTCACTAATCAATTAAATGCCAAGCTGAACATTAAAATTTACTCACCAATATAGAAACTAAACCATTAGTGCACGTCACTAGGTCCTTGAAACGGCAGAATACATGGACACGTAGAGCCAGAAATAGCAACCACCCAAAACGATAATGGTCTGAGGCGTAGGCAGGGGCATCGGAAGTGTCTAAATTCTTATCATTGTTTGTCAAGAAAAGTTCTGTGTAGGAACGTTTGTAATACCTTGAATGCATTATAAACCAAAGATATCAGAGAAATGCTGGAACGTAAACTGGGTTAAGATTTTAAACAAAAGGTATTTACACAACAAATTATTCCCAAGAATGAAGTATGATGGGGGGAAGAGAGATCCTGATTACAATTGATAAGCTGCGTTAGATATGTAAAGCAATTCTATTCACATACTTTGTAAAGTAAAGATAATTTCTAAAACTAGAACATAAATGACACTATTTTAACACACTGAACCTTGGGACCTGAAATATTTAGTAGTAGTCAGGTCTGGATAATATTCCTAAAATGCAGACAATGATAATAATTGCAAGAACCGTTATATTGCCAATAATGCACATCATACAATTTGAATTCAGTTGTACTGGAATCATCTTTTAATATAAAAAATTTAAGGCAAAAAGCACAATCCTCTCAAAATGAATGAAAAAAGATGTCTTTTTTTCATCTCAGGTGAAGAGAATAAATCTCCTAAAATGGAAGTAAATGATACCAGTCATAATATTTCTGGAAGCACGATTATAATATTACATAATGTGCCCAAAAAAAAAAAAGTTCAAGTCAGGAGGCCCATTTTGATATGCTAAACATGGATGATTCAAGTGTCAAGGTGGGGCAGGGAGATTAATTTTAGTATTTCTCTAGCTTTTCTATAGTACTTGAACCCAACACCTTCAACCATAAAAGGGAAAAGCAGAACAGAAGACGAATTTTGAAATTTAGACTGGTTATTTACAGGTAACAGAATTGGTAAGTTTCAAATAATAGAGGAAATATGATTTGAAAGGCGAAAATTCTCTGGAAATCCATAAGTCATCAATTGCCAATGACATGATAAAGCAGTACCAAATTGGAAAAGAATGCTTCATAAACTCACTTGCTCAAAAGGCTCAAATGAACAAAGTTGGCCTGCAATTCCTTGGCCTGAATGAACATAGAAAGAAAGCATAAATAAGGACAATATAATATTATGTCATGACTAAAATATGGTGTAAGGATCAGCACACCTCTCTAGCACGTTAGCTAAATCCTACAATGTGCATTTACCTCAAGTCTCTTCTCCCAATCCGCACCATAGAGATTACTTAAAATTAGCCCAACCTTTACAATGAACTGAGGTAGTTCTTTGAAAAAGTCAATAATGCTGCATAACATGGTCAAAAGTTACCAGTTTTATGATTGTTCAATAATAAAACAACAAAAAAAATGAAGTGAATCGAAAGGAATATACTTGAGTTTTGCAGCTCTTAGTATCTGGCATAAAGTAAATCCATTTTCTCCACTTCCTTCATTCGATTTATCAGGTTCTCTCTCGTCACTCAGCCTTTTCACAGAGTAGAGAACAAACGCAAACCAATAGCGTTCTACTTCTTCCGGCTGATAATGTTAAGCAATTAATAGCATGAAAGAACTAAAAGCATGCTTCTAAAGGGTTCGTAAATGGTTTATATCATAAATAGATAGAAATGAGGATAATACTTGTGGGTCCCCCACAATATGTGTGGATATAAGGTGGTTTGAATGTTTATAAGCCCTTGTTTGAGCATCATTATAATTTAACACATTTTTCTTTCTCTAAATTTCAATCAAACTTTCTCCAATACATTTTTTCTTAATTTTTAACCACGCATTATTCAAAAAATCACTATTCCAAAATACATTTTTTCCAAAAATCTAATTCTAATGGGGATCAAACATGGCCTAAATAGTTTATAAATACAAGGCAAACCTAAAAAAGAATCATCTCAAGGACCTATCCATTATACAATCATTCAATCATTTGAATACGGAACAATTCGGGAAAAAGACATCAGTGGCGAAAAAATTAATGAGGAAAAAAGCAGCTGGAAGTGGAGGGGGGAACCACATACCATCCCACTTCCAATAGAAGAAATACTTGCGGATAGAATATGCTTGATTTCATTAAACAGCTTTGTTGCTTGTGCCAAAAAGTTGCCGTCCAATGATAATTCATTCTGTTTATCAGACAGGAGAAATGCAAATTAACAAACAATTAGAAACGCCAAATGACCTAAACTTCAAACCAAATAATATCTCCAATTTTTTGCACATTTGCATATTTTGAAAAGCTATAGATAGAAAGCCAAATGACCTAAATTTTCGAAACTATTAATTTATATAAAAAAACATATATTTTATAAACAAAAAATCAACTCAAGCCATCCAAAAAGCAAGCATCTAAACTAAAATAAACAACACACAATATATGCATATTGGAAAAAAGCAATACAACTTTCCGACAGTTTTTTCCCTAGAATATTGAGGATAAAAAATCATCTGCCTCTATCCAGAGCGTCAACATTATAAACCTTCCTGATCCCACAAAAAAAGAAAAAGAAAAAAAGCTTCTAGATTGAAAATTCCTAAAAATTGTAGATAAAAAATAAATGGGGGGAATAGGGAAAAAAACAGAAAAGGAGAAACCTTGCAAAATTGAGTGAATCGAGTTTCAATGGCCGGCTCCTCTCCATCACCGGAATGCGAATTCCTGGCCGGAACTGACTCCTTTTTTACCTCCTCCATCTTTCCGGATCTCAGATCTATTGAAATCGACAAATCCAATAAAAACCCTAACTAATTTAGACAGGAATTGGAAGCATTGAAGATTAATTACTCAACCTTTGAGCTGCTGATGCTACTCCCAGTCGTAGTTATCTCTATCCAACTCTCAGAAACAGAGAGACGAAATTTGGGGTTTTAGGTTTATTTTGTTTTCTCTTTCCTTTATATGTTTTTGTAGATTTGGAAGAAAGTATAATTCTCTCACCGGTCGCGCGGGAAAAAAATAGCATGCCATGCCATTAGACGACATGATAAGTGATTAAAGCCAATGGAATACTGACAGGTGTGATTGTGGGCTATTTTTACCGCCAAATTCTTAACGGAGAATCTCCCGTTACTAAACGGAGGGGCATACCAGCTAATGGGCCGATGATAGTTTTGACTAGGTTTTTACGAAATTAACACACGACGGAGGTTTATATTGCAAAACTATTTTACAGACTTTTACTTGTAATAACATATATATTGTTTGTTTGGGTTATAGGATAAATGTAATTACTAATCGGAAAATTTACAAAATGAACATTTTTATACTCGTGAAACTAAAAATAGTCATTCTTTATAACTATTGCAAAATTGGCCAATTTTAGGACTAAAATGTTTTTTATGTCCTTACTAATTTGAAAATGTTAAATTAATATTAAACATTGCACAAATTTCGAGATTGATATATTTCTTTATTTTATTACATATTGATTATTATCTTCTAACTAGTTCTAACACCCGTGCGATGCACGGTATTAGATACAAAAAAGAATATTATATTATAATAACTAACCAAGACAATCATAGGACTATAACATAAATAGTATATAATCAACAATCTTCCAAATTTATTATCAAATATTTATTATCTCAATCTGCTTCATAATTGTAGACTTGATATTTGTCTATAAAATTAAAGGATTCATCCAAGGCCTATTAACAATGGAAAATGAAAAGAAATAATTTAGCTCAAGCTTAAAACTCATTCTTACAAATCTCATATTTCTCCAAACTTATTTTTAACCAAATATTATTCAATAAAATAATTTCACATGTAAATCCAAAAAAAGTTCCTACTTTTTAACCACATTCTCCAAAAAATCACAATTATAAATTCTATTTTCCCAAAAAATATAGCTCAATCAAACTCTTAATATAAATTCAAGCAAATAATAGCATTTCCTCACCTGAGAAATTTACATTTCAACCAAAAATGAAAATTTAACTGGGTTCATAGACTTCTAATTTCGCGGTTCAAAATAATAATGAACAAAAGCAATGTATTTATTAATACAGGCTATCCAGCCACACGTTATTACAATTTTCTACATCAAACATAGATATTAACATTTTTAGGCAAACTACACTAATCTCAATCAAATTAAAGTTGAAACTTCCAAAACACATTTCAAATATATTATATAATATGTACCAAAAAACAAACATGGATAGATAAACATGGATAGAGAAAGTGCCAAGAATCTCACAAAGGTAGAAAAATAGACCTAAAACAGGTGACATCATATCCAGGCCACCACTCTCGGAGTCATCACTTGCAAATCAATAATTTAAGAAGAAATTCACAATTGGTTTGTGTATGATATCCCTGCATAATTCGAGATGTCACTCATCAAAACAAATGATAAAAATTTCACAATTTCTACATAATAATTGAGAGTAAGAAGTTATACTTTTCAAACTAAAATAATAAACCAAGAAGACAAACCAATTATTTTGCCATTACATGTACAATCCTATTTGTTTTGCATGAACCACAGGGCAAAGAACCATACATTGAAGAGAACCCATCTCAAATCCTCTGCAATCCATAATAAAATTTAAAATACATATAATCATACACCCAATATTCATCATCGAGTAATTTTTTTCAAAAAATAAAACCCATCTCTTTTTGCAATACTACTTCCATCTTTTTTTTCAAATATCAACTATACTACTTGCTTATTCAAATTAATGTTTTTTATCCTCCTTTAATAAAGCTTATAATTAAAATCTGCATACCTCCTTAGGATCAGCCAACATCTTCTAATGTTCAGGCTTGCCTTCTTCAATCTGTAGTCTCAAACTTTAAATAAGAGTAACATGCCATTAAATAAAGACAATCCATAGACAGAAATAAATAAAAACTACCTACTTACTGATTTCAACCAATTAGAGAAGCATGAAGAAATAACAGTTACCAACATCTAGATAGGGGCCGCCGAATAGGGCCTAAATGTTGTAGATACAATAGACAAAAATTTATAGTCAATTTTCACTATTATTACTTTTTACTCCTTTTTCTTCTTCACACTTTCTTCCATGGCCATTTTAGCAAAAATAATTGTAAATTTAAAATACTATTTAAGAAAGATTATCCAGAATTTCATTGTACAGTGCCCTCACTACCTACCACGATAACAAATGCAATATGTTGTTATTATCTTAGCCAACATGCTAGGCACTCTCCAGAGCTCATATATCTAGAAGCTCTACCAGGTAATCAGGAATGTATTCTAAGAGCTGAAAATATAAAAGATCCAATGACTAATCTTACCTCATCAACTTCAACATTGAAAGCAACTATACCACCAAAAGCACTAACTGAATCAGCTTTCACAGCTAATCTGTCTGCTTCAATAACATCTTCATGTGATGCTACTCCACAGGGATTTGTGTGCTTCACAATCACGCATGTTGGCTCACTAAACTCCCATACACAGTTCCAAATTGTATCACAACTAATTATTATATGACATCTACTATAAACCGAATCAGATGAATTAAAAATAATCTCCATAGTTGTGATACAATTAAAAGCTGCTCACATCATATATAGTCTGATAAACCCATAAGAATTCCACAGTTTTATAAAAAAACCAAGCACAAGCTTATGACGTGCATGGATAACCATACCAAATCTTCATTCTTCAACAACTGCAATCCACTGATGAAAATGGATAACCATACATATGAAATCCCAAATACAATGAATAAAGTTTCACAGTGCAGAAAGGACCACAAAAACATAGCAAAAAACTTATCTACTGACAAAATCGAAAACCTGGGGAAATTGTACCTCTCTATATGGGGTAGTCAATTGCTACCTATTACCTAGGTCCCAAGGGAAATTTTCATTCAGCGGAAAAGCTTAACCATATTCAGAAAACATGAAAAATTCCACAAAGCAACCCAAATCTCTATACAAATCAAATGATACACAGCTGCCAAAATCTTATTCTAATTAAAACCAAAGACATAATTTTTGCAATCTGTTTACAAATAAAAATAATTAAATATTCAAATTAGATCGCGAACAAAGTTTAAACTTCCCTGAGGGTGTAGAAACGAAGTCGGTGCAGTGCGATCAAACCGGGAAAGTTGCTGCAGTAGATCGACCGAGAACAAAACAGACAGAAGATAGCATTTATCTCCTTCATCGAAGAGATCGTAGCCGAGCTTCGACTTGAGCTGCTTCCCTGCGGTCAGAATCGGGTGAATAAATTGGAGACAGAGGTTTGAGTCTGAGAGGGAGGAGAGCAATAGTGTTTTCTGGAAATGAAAGAAGCTCCTCCCACTCCTACTGCCGGATCTGTCGCCTCCATCCATCGCCGCTGTAGAGAAATAGAGGAGTTTAGAGACAGAGAGAGGAGAGAAATAATGTTGAAAATATTATTCCGAGCCCTTTTTTTTTACTCTTTGGGAAAGAACTCGTGGGGCCCATTATTATTACTGATTTTTGGCGGAAACTTAAAAAAAATTGATTTTGAATTGTTTTGCTTGTAGGAGAAGCTTCAAGAAAACCATTTGGAAAATTTTTGGGGGGAACTTTTGGAGGTAAAACCAAAGCAACTATCCTCCTTTATAATAATAATAAGATAAGATTGTATATATCATACACACACACACACAAAAAAGAAAAAAAAAAGAAAAAAAAGAAAAAGAAATAACAAAATATACCACATAGAAACCTTTCATTTAACCAATAGTAACTGAAAAATATTCTTGTAGTGATAAAATAAAACTAAATAGCAGAACTGATATTCTTACCAGCTTCATTATAATAATATTCTGGGAGATTCAATTCTTAAACATAAAGAAATCATTCGCTTCGATGCCCTAGTTTTGGATCTTTTCTGGTTACTTTCATCAACATTTTTATTATTTGATATTTCAGAAAGTTTTCGCCTTTGATTTCCGTCGATTTCAGCTTCTTTTGAACTTTCTATACTCTCACTTTCATAACACACAACAATTAAACGTAGTAATATAATAAAGAATATAATTAATGAATCTTGCTTTTAAAAATATATGAAATAAATGGGGAAAAAAGTTAAACAAACATATGAAAAAAAATGAAATTAATTATTGTCTTTACCTTTCCAGAATTGAGCAGGAGTGTTTCCTTCATTGATTAAAAAAAATCTACTCCAATCTGATAAAGAAACAAGCTGATCGCAATTTCGATTTACACTTTTCCGCTCCATATTTGATATAATACTACTTCAAAACCTATAAAATTTATGGCATTAAATTAAAGGTAAAAATATTAAACATTATTTTAGAACATGAGAAAGGGAAAAAACAAAGGCAAAAAATAAACTAAAATACTAAAGTTAGTGAACTACAAAGCCTAAAAGAGAAATGAACTTGATGCACAAAAATAAAATCTTAAAATAATCTTTAATCAGGACAATAAGACAAATCACAAACGAATACATGATTTTTACATATAAATATATGTACTTGGGGTGAAATTTATTTCCAACTTTTCGAATATGGTTACTGATTTAAGAAAATTAGGAATTAAATGTAGAAATTGAGAGGAAACGACAGAAGGCTGAGGTTTACAATTGATCTCCATTCTTGATTCTTCAAGATGAAATGGGTCAACGTACATAATCAAATTCAATGACATCTAGAACACAAAAAGTAGGCAGAAAAGCGCAAAATGAATACTCTTGACATGCTTAGAATTCGTTTCCTCGTATTTTCCCAAACCAAAAAAACCCCAAAGATTAACGATCGAACAGTAATCCGAATACCCAAAAAAAATGTGTTTCCACTCAAAACTCAATTGCTAGAATCCATAAAAAGGACAATAAATACCAAAAAAAATGATAAAATACTGAGATTGATCAGAGGAAAATATGAATAACAGAATTGTATCCACATAAATCCAGTTTGCAGAATTCATGAAGTATTTTAAATGTCAGAATCCAACACGAATAGCAAGATCTCACTGCTTCGATAATGAAATTGGGGAAAATACGAAATATACCTCAATCGGAAGTAGTTGACGCCGCCTTAATTGAAATCTGGGCAATCGACAGCCTTGTATCTTATGGGACTAATTATTTGGTTGCGTCGAAGCTTCGGCTGTTGAGATATGGAAGATGAAATAGTGTTTTCTGGAAATGAAAGAAGCTCCTCCCACTCCTACTGCCGGATCTGTCGCCTCCATCCATCGCCGCTGTAGAGAAATAGAGGAGTTTAGAGACAGAGAGAGGAGAGAAATAATGTTGAAAATATTATGCTTTGGGAAAGAACTCGTGGGGCCACTATTATTACTGATTTTTGGCGGAAACTTAAAAAAAAAATTGATTTTGAATTGTCTTGCTTGTAGGAGAGGCTTCAAGAAAATAATTTGAAAATTTTTTGGGGGGAACTTTTGGAGGTAAAATCAAAGCAACTATCCTCCTTTATAATAATAATAAGATTCCTTGTGATAAAATTCTACAATGGGTGTTGACCTAATTTTTTTGAACAATGAAAATGATTATGTCAAAACTCCGTTAACATTAAGAACAATTTATATGCTCATAATTGTCAAAATCATATCATTTTCTTTGAAAAGTATATCAACATTCAAGTTTGCTAGTTCTTGGGCTCATAAGTCTTCGTAGAACATAATTTATTTATATATTATTCATGTTGATAAAGAATTATTAATATATTTGAAGTTATATTATTGGAGTAATTGCACTTGAATCAATGTTCTTTTATGTGTGTTCCTTTAACATTATCACATCCTTAAATGCATTAAATAAATAGAAATTTAAGGTAGTTGTCTATTGAGAAGGTTATTAATGGTGGATTTTTTGATTGAAGAAAAAGATAAAAATCTTGTTGTACGGTTCGAAATATTGTTCTCGATATTTAGCCATTGTTTGATACCGATTAAAATCTAGATTTTAATCTAAGTCAAAGTCAATCAATCTCAACCATATATTTAATAGGTCTCACAACTTTTCAACCACATATCTTATCGACTTTTATCAAAATCTACTAAAAATCTAATTTTAATCTCCACCAAATAGGGGCTTAATGAACGTCGAGAATGATGGTTTGTAAGTGGTGGAATTGGTTGTCGAGGAGATTTAGAAATGAACAAGTGTAACCCGTCATGTCGTTCTAGACATCTCCTAAATGTCGATAACGATATTGCAAATGTATTTCCTGACATCTTATTACTTAAATCTCGTGAACACAGTAACTTATGGGTTATGATATGGAATCATTTAAAAATTTTATGTCTTACATATTTACTGGAGTTACCATGCTCAGTTTAGATATTATTTTTAAAGATTATATTATTTGTATCCATGCGTACAGATATGGGGGATTTCTTGAGATTTGTTGTCTCTCATGGTGGTAGCTTCTTATACATGGACGATGATTAGAAGCGGCTTGATATTCGAATAATATCAATTCTCTTTAGACGTAACAGTCAATATGAAGAAATTGTAAATAAATTGTATGAGAAGATTAATTTCGATAGAATGAAGTACAAGATCCAATTGATATTCAAGGTTTTGAACATGAATATACCTCCGGCAGATGTAGCAGACAATAAGGATTTGCAATGGTACATCTCTCTCCATACACGGACCTCTTTGTGGGTAGTTAAGGATGAATATGCCGTTGAAGACAATGAATTCAATTTAAGAGCTCAACACTTATCACCCCAAGAAAATGCATTGTTTAGTAATGACGAAGGGGGTGTGTGAATTACAAGCGCCTTTAATGATTCATGATATTGAAGTAGCACAAGATGAAGATAATCAGTTAACCGAGAATGAACTTGTATGTCAAGAACAAGATGGAATATATGAGAAGCATATTTTCTTCAGCAAAAAACAGATTCATTAAAGGCTTCGACTTCAAGCTCTGACTGAGAAGTTTCATTTCAAGGTGAAAAGGTCAAATCAAATATCTTTTACTATTTCTTGCGTTGATACCACTTGTCTTTTGTACATGCCTCAAAGGTCGAAAGTTCTAAGTTATTTATGATTTGACACTATATACCTGAGCGCACGTGCTCTTTAGATATCCGATGCAATGCAAAAAATCATGTGACAAGTGCCCTAATCGGGAAGCACATCATGAGGCGATTGGATGATGCCAACTAACCTTACGTTCCCGCAGGTATTATTGGGGATATGGAACATGATTTTGGTGTTAGAATTAGCTACAACAAAGCATGGAGAGGAAAAGAGAAAGGACTTGTTGGGCTACGTGATTCACTAGAATAGAGTTTTTTGAAACTGCCCTCTTATTGTCGTGTTCTTACAGAGAAAAATTTCGAAATAGTCACACATATTAAGCTAGACAATAGAAATAGATTCTCGTATTTCTTCTTAGTATTGGGGCCATGTATACGATGTTTTCGAGATTATATGCAACGGCTAATTTGTGTCGATGGTAGCCATTCAAAGGGCCCGAACAAGGGTACACTTTTAGTAGCTGCAGCTCGGGATTCAAACTTGCAAATCTATCATATTGCTTAGGGTATTGTCAATGTAGAGACAAATACATCATGGGAGTGGTTCATGTCGAAGTTGAAAGATTTCGTACAAAACTAAAGCCAGCTTATATTTGTTTCGGACAGGAAAAATAGTATCAAGCGTGCTATTACCATTATGTTTCCATTATCTCATCATGGTGCTTGCATGTGGCATATTGAGAAAAATCTCATTGTTCAATACAGTAATAGTAATGCGATGTCCTTGTTCAAATGAGCTGCAATGGCCTACCGTGTCTCGGAGTTCCAAAATTTGATGGAACAGATTAGAATCATCTGTCCATCAATGGTGAGTTACTTAGAGCATGTCGGTACATCTTCATGGTTGTGGTCAATGTTTGAAAGGAACTGGTATAACATCATGACAAACAACGTTGCTGAATTCCTTAATTTAGTTCTACAACGACAACGAAGTTTTCCCATAACCGCATTGGTCGAAAGCATAAGATACATGACTCAACAATGGTCAAAAGGAGGTGTGCATCTACAAAATGTAAAACTTCTTTAACATCGAGGATGGAGGCTGAGCTGGAAAAAATTTCGACACAGATACGATTTTACAAGTGCACGATATGGCTTCATCGATTTTCGAGTCCCGCTTAGGACAAGACATGTGTACCGTTGACCTAATTGGTAACACATGCTCTTATCGCAAATTTTAGATACGCCAAATACCTTGCTGCCATGCATCTCGTGTAGCTTGTTTTAAAATGATTTCACTTTAAGGTTTATGTTCACCTATGTACACCACTAAAAGTTGGCGAGCATTGTACATGAACCCTATTATCCTTGTTGGGCGAGTGTCAGAATGGGTACTTTCACATGATATCCACTCCATTCACATAGCACCCCCTATACACAAGAAGATCACCAGGACTATCACTGACCCAACGTAAAAGATCAAGAACCGAAAGGTCCACCTCGAGCAAATGATTCCATTGTAGGGACACTGGACACAACATACAGACTTGTAGGAATCCGGGACCAATGCCATATCCAAGCACTTGACCCTTGTTTTGTATTTTGAGAAATTGTTGTGTGCTTTTGGTGTTATGCTTTTGATTAATGCTTGCAGTAATGTGTTTCCCATTCATTAGTTATGTTATTGTTGAGGTATTGTAAGCTTTGTATCTATAGTTAAACCTTCCTTGTTTTGTGTTTTGACAAAATGTCAGTAGTGGTCCGATGTTATGCTTTCGATTAAGTACATTACTGTGATGTCCATAAATTAGTCTGCTCATTACTTCTATACTGCTACCAAATATTTTTTAAATATATAAATTACTCTTGTTTTCAAATTTTGTGATTATTCAAACATATGCAATTATACGTAAAACATTACACAAATAAAATGGATAATAATCTTAACTCCGCGTTGGGTAACATCTCTTCTTCATCATCGGAGTTGATAATGATTGGGTTATGAATCGATGAGCCTAGTGGAGAGTTGTTGTGGTTGAATTCATGAGGAGTTTGATTAGTGGTCACTTCACCGTTGAGGCCATCACCATTGGGAGCTGAAGAATCACTCAGAGATGCACACGACATAGTGGATAGAGTATGGTTGAGGAAAATCAAAGATTTAGTGTATAGGTAGTAAGATTTTCTTGTTTGCATGTAAGTAGTATTACTGTTAAATAAGAAGCAACATTGAGAAAAGTTAAAATGCTAATCCACCAACTAAACGTATACAATGAATTCAATTAGACATTTGATTGACAGGAAAAGATCTTGACTACTCAATTTATTTATTTTTTGGGTATTCAAAGTGCAATTGTTGTGACCATTGGTTATAGATTTGAACTACAAATAATTTGCGAGTCTATCTACATTCATATGTTTCAAAGTGCTTTTGAAATTAGTTTTTTTTTTTGATGATTTGTACGTTTTTCACGAGTTACCTATTCATTCATGAGTTTGGTACTATTTTTGTAGGGTTTCATTCACGACTTTGGGTATTTTTTGTATTTTCTCGGGCATGACTCATGAATGTACATGTAATCTAGAAATTTCAAAACAATCTCGACATTTGAAATACAAATCTCGATACTTAGTCCCTGGAAATCTAGATACTTAATATTTCATATATCTAGTAACGGATTAATAACCATAAACAAGTCAATATCCTTAGGTAAATAGTTCCTTGAAACGACCAATACATTGTCGCAATTACTACATATAAGTTTTGACAAAAGAACCATGCACTTCTAGGACAGAATAACTTATGTGCTAATGGTTTGCTAATACATAACAAAATAATTCCTAGAGATTATAAAATAAAATTTCACATAAATCAACGAGATACTCATTAAATCATCGGCTAGCTCCGTTACCTCTCTTACGACCACTCCAAGCGTACGAGGTCATAGTCCGAGCACTCAGTAACTTCGGCCTAGACGAACGTGGCCTGCGATTGGGAAAAGGTGCCTGATCTTGGTTAATATCCTCCATGGATGTTGGTGCAACGGGGTCTCTTACTTCATCTTGACTTGGCTCAAATCTTGTTCCATCACTTGCAACATTTGACAACGTGTTGTCAATGTGCTGACCCATAACAGATATATCTACCTCAAAACATGGAGCCTCAACCTGATGCCCCATGTTCTATTGATTGCTCCACTTTGTCAGTATTTGACGGTGGTGTACTGTGAACATAATTGTTCTCCGACTCAACCACATGACCAGCATCTGCATGAGTCACTGTTTATGACTTCACTTGCCCAACAATGTCATCCAATGCTGAAGTTATGACATTTAAATTCTTTGACGCTTGCTGCTTGAAGATGCACATATGGTCACACATTTGCTTCTCAATACTATCAAACCTTGTATTTATTTCTACTCTCAATTCTAGTGGACGATTCTCCAATGCATCCCTTTGTGCGTTGAGTAGGAGTTTGATCTCTTCCAAGTACGCGTTCATATTTGTAGAGACCGAGAACTTTCTTATTAATATTAAATAAATATTTTTTATTTATAAAAACATGCCGCTATAATTTAACCCATTATTAAAGTTAAAGTATGTCGTCTAGCCAAGTTATGAAATTTTGAGCCAATGATAATAAATTTCAAATCAACTCAATTTTTAAGTACAAGATTTAGAATTAATTTTTAAAAAGCTTAATTTTATTCAAATTGAATTCCAATTATTTTCTTTTTAAAATTCAAAATCAGATTTACCCAATTATTTGATAATTATCCTGCAAATTTTTTGGTTAATCTTGAACTCATCCCTATCATTTTTCTCATCCATGCATAACTGAAAAGATTTCACAATTCAAAATTTTAATCACAGACTAATTCAATCAGCCATTATAACTTCTATCACGTTCAGAACCACACTCACGTGCCCATCACTGAATTCAGGTATAGTCCTCAAAAAAAAATTGTTTTCGTCCCACAACCATCAGCAATCAGCACAGCCTACTGCTAATCTCCATTACTGAGGCACTACCACAACCGACTGCCAAACTGTAATCAAAACCAAACATTAATGCACAAAGAAACAACCCTGCAGTCATCGGCCTTCAATTTGTTACTCAGTTCACAACACCACTATCAATGGTCAGTCCTCCACCACTGAACCACCGGCCAAGACCATCACTCACAAACCACAACGTTGTCAACCAGACCAAGCAACACCACCGCATTGCCACAATGAATCACCGTAGCCAACCACACCCAAAAATTGTCAAACCACATTCACCCCTCAATAAACGCCTACCATTTGACAGCCACTTCCAAAAAATCAAATCAAAAATCCAAGAAGATCAAGAAATAAACTAAAAAAACTCAATGCTTACCTCACCTCCGTCTTATTTCCGAACCACCGCCGGAAAACCCACGAACACAGCCTCGGATTTCCCTCGGTTTCGCACCCAAACTCAGCCCAAAATCCATATTTTTCCACACACCCATGCTCGTCCGGTCGCCGCCATGTCTCGACGGCGTTATCGTTGGCTTCGCGATCGGCGATGTGAACCGGAGAGCGAGCTCTCTCCCTCTTTTATCCTCTGTTTTCCGACGCAGAGAGAGAGAGAGAGAGAGAGAGAGAGAGAGAGAGAGATTTATTGTTATATATTTGATTTTTGTAAAATTTATCTTTCAATCCCCAAGTTTTAAAAGTATTTATTTTAGTCGCAACCATGTTTTAATTACAACCCTTTAGTTTTTTTAAACTAGCTATTTCAATCCCGTATTATTTAAACAGCATTTTTAATTAAGTCCTTTAATTTTCAAAAAAATTGTATTTTAGTCCCAAACTTTCAAAACTGATTATTTTAGATTCTCCATTTCATTCCCAAACTTTAGTTTTGATTTAAAACTTTAAATTTCAAAAGATTAATTTAATTTTTTATTTCTTTTGACTAGACAAGGCGTACGGAGACTTAGAGAATTGAAATAGACTCACCCCTATTAATTGGATTACATTTTAATTGCATGTAAATATATGCTACATGTGACTTATGTGAATTTATTGCATGAGACGAGACGAGAATTTATATTTCTTATGAAATACTTGATGTTATGAGTATGTCATAACTTATATGCTTTCTAATGCATGAGACAAGACGAGATTATGATTTTGTTATGCCTGACATAACTTATGTGCATTTATTGCATGGACTAGATTACCCACACCCTATGTTACGAAAGCCTAAGTATATGAAGAAATTGTCACTATATGATTGCATGTTTATGTGTTCAATTTTGGGAATGAGTTTACTGAGTATTTCAATGAAATGCCCACCCCTTTTTAACAAAATTTACAAATGCTGGAGATGGAGGCGATTGATGGACAGGATATGGCATTAATAATTGAATAATCAGATTTTACTATTATTCCAGTTGAATAATTATATTTTGAGAAATTATGAGATTGTCAAAATTTTTTCCTTTATTTGAGATTTATTAACTATTTTATTCAAACAATTTGGAGAAATTTGTATTTTATCATCTTTCGAATTTATTTAAATAAATCTTGCCAATTTAGAAATGTTATTAATCTTCCGCTAAATATTATTTCAAAGTTAGACGAGACAATGACGTGACGAAAAGGGTATTTAGAACTCGGGGCGTCACAATATTATTTCCACCACCTGCAGAGTTTTATGCCCAATGGCTGCCTTCCCCTTGATTAGCACGTCCTTCATCGTCAACACCCTCATCCCTTAAACGACGCCCATGTACACCAATGTATCTTGGAGTCTTAGGTCAACTTTTTTTCGTCTTCGATACGTATTATTTCATCATCTGGGGACAGTCTTGTATTTCCACTAATTCTGCAGCAATAGTGTCGAGCTCACGGTCTTCTTCATCAACTAGAAGAACTAAACCCTCATAGTAAGGTTAAGCAGCTTCTTCTTCAGTTGGCCTTAGAGTTGCCCAAATATGTAGCTGTAATGAGATTGACAAAAAAAAAAGTATTAGACATGTTAACGCAATAATAACAGGTGGTGAATGAGGTAGTACACTCACATGAGTTTTCTCAAGAAAATATGAGTATGTACTTGACTGTGATTGTCTTGTACCCGTCCAACACACAATCCTTGGAATGTCTTCACAAATTTTGTTGCAAAAACAACTCCTTATCTCTAGAATTGCTTTATAAATCCACAACTACATTACAATGAATTTATATTGTGAGCAACTACAACTTATGTTTCAGTACGTAATATGTAATAACAGTTTTCAAATGTCTCAAATTGTACCTGAATTGCAAGAGGGAACCCATAAATTGTATATGTCATCCGTTTGGTATTGTTGATCTTCACCATGTCTACCTTTCTTTCCCAGCCATGGTGAATTGATTTCATTAACAAGTTGAAAGAACCAGTCCCCTAAAGATATGAGTAAAAGAATCCAAGTTCATCAACAATGGACAATGTGTCTAGATTAACTCCCACATTCCAGTCTCGTGCATTGAAAACTCCCTCCAAGATCAATGGCAATCCCAATTTGTAACCATCATTTCTATTATGACATTTCAAGAAAATCCTTTCGAGTTCCGTACACATTATAGGATCGCGGTTCCGAAATAATTTTTCATGTATAAGCTTCTATCCCAATACCTTACCTGCCTCTGCACCCTTAGGGAATTCGTCACACTTCAACCCCATCACTAATGCGTACTCAAACAACTCGAATCGAAGAAACCTTTCGTTGAACTTGAACCACGAGTCACGACGCTTAGGGGATCATACTTTTCTATAAATTATTTGCTGAATTAACTATGTAGATAGCTTGAGCTCTGCTATTTTTGTTAAGTAGCCAAAGCAGCTAGCCTCTAATTGTTGCTTTTGTTGTTCATCAAAATGATCTAACAAAAATTTTATGTATCGTAAGTTGCTAACTTGAGAAATCCAAGTCCGAGGGTCGCTTCTCCGCTCCGCGGCCACCTCGAACGCGTCCCAGACCTGAATTTTTTTTTTCCATTTTTCCCTATTAAAAAAAAGAAAAAAATATTAAAATAAGTTAAAAATTAATTAAAAAAATATAAATTGGGCAATAAATGGGTCGGAAGGGTTGCCCCGCCTCGCCCGCAACCTGCCTCGAGACCCGTAGGAAACTCGCAGGTCCGGGGCGGGGCATGCAAGACCCGACCCTACCCATTGTCATCCCTATTCGTATCTATGCAAGCTGCCATCTATGGAAACAACACCTAAAAAACTAAAATTAATCAACATGTTGGTTATAACCAGTTGAATGAAAGGCGCTAAGGTGCATGGGAATAACTAAGCAACAAGAAAAAAAAAAACTAAACTTTTTTCAATTCCACATCTATGTGTACTCAAGCATGAGATATCCATATATATAGACAACCATTTAATTGTACATAAATATAATTGCCTCTAGTAGTTAGTGTATATCCTCATTCCTAAAAGTCTTGAAGGTACTTAATTGTCTCTAGTTTTCACCTAATTGTTGCGATTTGAAATGTATATCTTGTCATTCAAAACGTTATTCTTGACATTTCACATATGGTGAATGACACTTCCCATTACAGTTGCAACAACATGAAGAAGGAAAACATATTGACATAATGGATTCAAGAATTCATTATAACAAGTATCAAGACATAGCATACCCATTAAAACAAATATACCTATCTCACCATGTAAACACATAACCACAAGAAATTGATTATCACATTTCAAGAAATCATCTATTCAAACTAGTGTTTTTGTACATTTGTTTCTAAAAACAAAATTACCAGCCACTGCTCTCTTCGATAACAAAGTAGGATTATAAAACCCAACTCCCTCAAACAAGTAATTTTCGACATTGACATTCATAAAAGGCTGGAATTTTAAATATTTATTTTCAATCACTAGAGCTTCATAAATGTAGAAGAAAGCAACAAACCTAGATTCAGTTTCTTTATCAGAACTCGGGATTGGTTTTCCTTCAAAGCTTTCTGCAATCACAACTGAATCAATATATCCATGACTTGTACTTACCACAAGCCAAAATTGATCTTCCAGTCAAATTTCTCCACGTTGTACTTTCCAAACATATTTTCTTTTGCTCCAAAAAATCTTCGAACCACCTGATGCTCTGTTAATTAGACGTCGATTCCCCCGTCGACGGCGCCACTGTTGGGAATTACACACAAATTCCCTCTCTAATTAACCCCACAGGAATTTTAATGTTCAAGAAATAATTGAGGAAACCAGAAAATAAAATACGAACACAGAAATTTACGTGGTTCGGCAACTTGCCTACGTCCAGGGCCGCCAAAACTTTTCACTATATAATAAATTGTTACAATTATATAGAATTTTCACTCACCAAACCCCCCAAGTATTATAGGAAAAATAAATAAGCTTTACCACATCTACCAATTTCTATTTCTTTGTACAACCCATAAAGAACCCAAGAAAAACCAAGATGCTAGACTACATTTTTCCTCACAATACTCTCTAGTCGATGTGCAATTAATTGGCTCCTCAATACACATATTTATAGGTAAACATAACCCCAAAACGTGTATTACTTGTACCCCAAGATATTTCCTTATTGAAGTAGAATATCAGAATAAGGAAAGAAATTCATGTCAAAAAGGTTATCTTCATTTTCTTTCACCTTTAACTTGGCCAAGTCAACCACTTTAACAAGAAAACCAATTGTAATAGATATCACATTGAGATATTGCAAGAAATATATTGAATATCTTTGCTAAGTTTTTTCATATCTGGCTAAAAGCAGATAAAAGAAAATGCTTAACACTTCCCTATTGCATTGCTACACATTCATAAAGACGTTTGAATCAAATATTATCACTAATCCGAAGTTTGTTGAGCAAAAAAGTATTATATTTTAGCATTATCGACTTAAAAAGTGACAGTCATATTTACAAGCTGAAAATACTTTAGCAAAATTGATGTCCTTATAGGACAATTTGTTGTAACAAATAATCTCAAATACGTTAGAAGCTTGATCTATTAGATCAATGGTCCACAATTGTCCACAACAAGTACAATCCACTAATACACACAAGAGCCAATCATAAGATGACATGTGGATTAAGTGAGATACTTTATTTCACATTGAAGTTTACCTTTTGTAGTCTCGTTCGGAACTGTTGCCTCAATTTATGGCTCATCATCTAGAGTGTATACATGGATATCTCCAAAGTTGTACTTTTTAGCTAGAAATGTATAATATGAATCAGTACTTTAAAGGGTAAAAAAAAGACCATAAAGAATGCATGGAAATGTGGATTACCCATGACCTTGTAATCAGAAAAAATCCAAGTAGTGGTCAATCGGTTGAGATTATGAACCTCAGGATCGAAGGACAAAACCTTTTCTCAAATCTGCAGAATGATTTCTAACTTATCTTGGTGGAAAGGACCTTCCTTGTGACAAACTAGGAAAAAAAATGTCAAGTCAAGAATAATGATCAAGAATACAAAAAGTTAGAATGAGGTTCGCCAAAATCCCCAAAATTTTGGAGAACTCGAAAGGGCCTGAGAATGTTGAAGCTCCCAGTCATCCACACTAAAGGAGTAATCTCTAAATTGTGTACTAGTTGAAATTACTTCATGGTTGGTTGTCTGCATGAGAAAGAGAAAGAAGAGATCAAATCTAATGAATGATAATGAAGAAATTTACAAATCATCTCCCATTTCATAGACTGCATGAACACTGAAATGCAAGGGAAAAAAGGACGTTCAGCTTCTCTTAATTTATTACAGGTAGGTAATGAAATGCTCGGTATTAAAGATGCCACAAAAATTAGTGAATATTGCATTAAATACACCTAAGAATCAGCAAAGACCCAACCATTCCCCAAAACTTTGGGAAGACGTGGCTTATTGGGAATGACAGGCTTTAAGGCACAAAATTTTGGTTACATCGGATCCTATAAATGGAAAATTAGGCCAAATGAATCCATGCTAAGTGATCTACATTAGTTTTCAATTCCTACGCCTGACATGAAATGTATACTTGAAGTTGGGGTACTATTACATGTAATAATTTAAGGAAGTCACTTCAGCACTTAGTAAATGTGGGGACGCGAGAAGTTTCACAGTGCTTACACATGGTCATGCAAATACCTCACACGGACTAGTTAGGCCCTCACAACTCATTCTCGAAGGCCACATATACACGTCATTCTTGTAGGCCTCACTAGATTTGGCAAACTCCTCTTAGTCTAAACCAGGATAACGAATGTCAATTCATAACGATGGAGTTCAAAAGATATGAAAAACGTGCGTTGAGTCCCAACATAAATTTAGGATATACTTAAGGAACATTCGGTCAACATAATCGGTTAAGACATATTTGATTGGTTAGTTAAGATATTAATCACTCTATTTACAACCGTTGACGCAATCTCCAAAAATTCGCCCATAACCTATGGTTAACATAATTAGTTATAGGAATCCCAGAAATTCGCTTTTAACCAAGGGGACATTACAAAATTTGTTACGACCTACCTTATCAAGAAGAGTCCCTCATCCCTATAAGTACAAAGGTAAAGACCGTAATGAAAAGTTAATCTCAATTTTATTATTGAATCCACACTTTTTCAAATTATTAACTCTAGCCCCACTACCATGTCTTGCTCCTCCCACACTCCCTTATTGACCATATACAACTTGTTCCGGAGTTGGCTTGTCCTTTGAAGAACCAACGGTCGTTGATCCCTTTTTCCTTTGGCGGTCTTGATTCCTAATGGGTGTATCAGTGTACAGGTATTAAGCAAGGTCGTGAAAGCAGTCACAGATCTATTGGCTCGCGACAGGGTGAAGCATTTTTTCACCTTCAACACTAGCGTTTATTAAGCACGTATACATACAAAAAGGGGAACATATACAATATAATAGAATAAAAATATAAAATTTTACATAAAATGAGCTCTATTATATTTCAAGTTCCAAAATGAAAAGAGGTGCAAGACCTACTTTTCACTATAAAACTCAAGGAAGTTTTAGAAAATTCACACATTTTTTAAGATAGCAAAGTCTCAAGTTTAAAGGGAAAGTTACATCAATCAAATAAATGTTTTGTAAAAGCTTTTTCTTTATAGTAAGAAATTTGTTGTTTTCGAAATAAATACGTGGTTGAAAAGTAGTTTAAAAATATGTGTAGTTAATTGAAGAAATGTATTGTTTATAAATAAATTTATAAACAAGTTACCAAACATAGTCTAAAGAAAAACGAGGTATGAATACCTAAAAACCTAAGACAAGCAAGCACTTTTACTTTTTTCGTTATTTTTTAAACCTATGAAGTATCTCTAACACGAGGTGAATTAAACATTAATTTGTTGAAATCATGCCAAACTTGTGATGGGAATATTGAACGTTTTATGGAAAATTTTGTCATCTAACAAACTTACACAACTTATCAAAAACTCTTAATGTCTCGTAATTTTTGTAGTTAGTTATAGTTGTTATCATGTACCTTGTCATATATCCATGTACAGTGAGTTGGGAAATTCGTAGCAAAGGTCCCAAATTTTTCAAAAAAAGTGCACTGCGATATAAAGTTTATATTGTTGCATATGATCAAACCTCTCAAAAATATATCGTAGAAAGATTTTGAACGACTTTCATTCAAGAACGCATTTGTTGACCAAAAATCAAGAGTTTGACCATATTTTAAAAAAGGTAACATTTTTTTTAATTAAAATGAATTAGAAAAATGCAGAAATTTCTTTATCTTCCTTGCCCAACCCCCACCCCCGGTCATTCTATTCTCTCTCTCTCCCTCTCCCTCTCAAAGTAGGGTTTTCCCACCATATTTACAAATTTCACCTAAAAACTACAAAAATAAAAACCATGATTTTTTTTTTTTTTAAATGGAAGAGTGTGTGTGTGTAAGCGGATTTAGGGTGGGGTAGTCAGGTCATGTGCCCCCACCTGTTGTACATCGAACAAATTGTGACACCAACGGTGGTATTTCTGTGAGTCCTCAGAATGAGTTAATTGGGCTAAGCATCTTACCGCCCCAGTTAAGGATGTTGTATAACTCTAGACTTTCTTTCTTTTCTTTTTTTTTTTGATATAATTTTTATTTATTTATTTTTTTCATTTCGATCTCAAATTTTTGATTGGTTGTCTTCACATTATTGACTCATTACTAATTTGCCCCACACTCATTACTTGTTGGCTCTACCCTTGTGTGTGTGTGTGTGTATATATATGTGTGTATACATTACTTATATACATAATGTTTTAAAAAGCGTAAAGCGTGACGAAGCGACGAGGTCGAACTTCAAGCTTAAGTGCGTCTAAGAGCGAAAAAGTATGGCAATGAGCGAGCGAAGCGCGGGTAAAGCGCGAAGTGTGAAGGTCAAACTTCAAGTTTAAGTGCGTCAAAGCGTAAGCGTAAACGAGCTTTTTAGAACAGATAGGTACCGTTAATGCTAGCATATTTGAGACAAATGTAGGGATCTTGCAATGGAAATTTTGTTTCAATTTCGTACAACCAACAACAACTGTACCCAAAATTTAGAAAATAATTACAAATTTATATAACAATACACAATATCACAAGAAACTGAAATTAAAAGGACAAAGTACCTGAGATTTTGATAGTTTTACTAAATGGGTTTTGGATTTTTTAGGATTTTTGTTGGTGAAATGTGTTTTGATGGGATAATCTCTCGTTGATGAAAATTGACGGTTACGATTCCAAGATTCCTGAATTAATTAAATAGGGATTTTGAATTGATTTTGAATATTCATATCTTTTTTTTTTTTTTTTTGTAAGTGAAAAAAATATCAACACATCAATTTGCCCTTTTAAGATTTAGCCTTTGTTTGGTTTTCATTAAAATTTTCTCATTTTTCTACCGTACTCAATCTCCATCATCAATTAAAAGCTCACAATATTTGACTTTTCAATCAAATCTTAACCACCATTTTTTCTAAAAATCACTATTCATTAAAAAAAAAAAAAAACACACACACACATTTTAAACAATATCAAATACACTCTAAGAATAAGATGGTCAAAAATTATGGTTAGCACTTGACTTTTATGGTCTACTAATGAATTTTAATTTTTTAGACAAAAATTGTCAAGATGTCCTAATTAAAGGTTGATGACTATCCTGTACTTTTTTCCAAAGATTTGGGACCTCAATTGCAAATTTATGTAGTTAGTCAATGTGAGATTTCTACAACAACTTCGATCATTTATTGTCAGTCCACGCGAACCCTGTTTACTTCCTAACTTGCATATACTAATCCAAACCTCCATTTTTGAATATTTCTGCATACAATCTCTCTCTCTCTCTCTCTCTCTCTCTCTCTCTCTCTCTCTCTCTCTCTCTCTCTCTCTCTCTCTCTCTCTCCACACAAAGTGAGAGAGATAATCAAGGAGAATGAGTTCATATCTGCGGAAACTCAAGATTGGCCCATCCGTATCATCAGATTCAGTGCACATAAAAGAAGATGAATTTGAAAACAAAGAGATGGAACGCAGTAAAGTCGTGAGAGCAATTGTGGAAATTCAAAATCCCTCTGCCAAGGTCCCCTTAAATCTCCATCTTTCACTGTTTAATTTCTCCTTTTCTGTTGTTATTTGCATTCTTTAATTTCTACAGTGTTACCAAACAGAGATCTTTCTCATTCTCTTCTGGGGGGGAAAAAACTTCACTCTGTTTGCTCAAGGATAGGCATGGAATATCTGAACTCTTAACAATAACTTAACAGGAAATCACTGGAGAGATTTTAGGAACAACTCAACTTCTTATGGAATAATCCTCTGTTACACTTAAATCCTCACCGAGATTGATAAACTGTATTTCTTGCCTAGAAAAACCATATAATTATTAATGAGAATAACCTAAGCAAACTAGATTATTAGCAAAGATGTAAATCTGATGCAGGAATGTAGGAGTTCTTTGATGATTTTGGGGTAGTGAGAAGTGATGCTTAATCCAAGAATTTACTATAAGAAACATAATAATAAAGCAATTTGTACATGTTTCAATAAACTGTATTGCAGGATGTGGACAACTCTATGATCTGTAGATTTCTTCGAGCTCGTGATCAGGATACTGAAAAGGCTTCATCTATGTTTCTCAAATATCTAAATTGGAGGAAAGAATTTGTCCCAAATGGTTTCATATCTCCCTCAGAAATTCCAAATGATATTGCCCAAAATAAGTGTTTCATGCAAGGTCATGATAAAACTGGATCCCCTATCGTAATTGCCCTTTCTGCTCGCCATAAGCCTAACAGCGTGGAAGAGTTCAAACGTACGCAGTATTTAAACCCTCTTTCCTTCTGGTCTCAACTTGTCTCCCTATTAACTCTGTTTCTCTTTCCCCCCCTCCCTACAGGCTTCGTTACTTACACGCTTGACAAAGTATGTTCCAGGTAATTCAATCAATACTTGCTCAGTAAGAAGTCTGTTTTTGAAGCTGCCCTATTCCCATTTCTCTCCTCCTCTAATGGACTATCATAGAGATTTTGCTGTCTATACATTTCAGGATGCCAAGTGGGAACGAGAAGTTTACTGTGATTGCAGATTTAGAAGGGTGGGGATATTGTAACAGTGACATTCGCGGGTACCTAGCAGCTCTCTCGATTTTACAGGTTTGTATTGTTTTCATAACATGAAAACAAGCAAGTCAATCTAGTTTCCTAATTTATTGAATATGAACTTATTCTGCATAAAACGAACCTCAAAGACTTATGATTTTCTTGTGGTTGGTTTAATGGCAGGATTGCTACCCAGAGAGACTAGGCAAGTTGTTTATAATCCATGTACCTTACATATTCATGACTGCTTGGAAGGCTATTTGCCCATTTATTGACAAAAATACTAAGAAGAAGGTAATAATACCTTCATCCAATTCTGTCACTTGTGTTTTTTTCACGAGGTTTTTTCCATATAATATGACTAGCAATATTTTGCAGATAAATTTTGTAGAAAACAAAAAACTGGAACTGACCCTGCTTCAACACATTGATGAGAGTCAACTACCGGAAGGATATGGAGGCAAACTACAATTAGTTCCTATTCAAGAATCTTGATAATGTTTCTCTATCAAATTCTATGGAGAAGATGCTGTACTTTATATAAAAATTCATTTTCCATGTGCACTTTGAAGGGTTCATATTCTAGTCCTAGACACTAAATTAGCTATCTATATATCTGAGTTGCACCTTGGTTTAGGGCTAATCGCCTTTTCCAATTACAACATTCTTCAAATTCCCATGTCGTTAAGTATCTTATCTTTCACCTCCTTCTCCTTTAAGTTTCATTACATGGGTTATCTAACCCTCAATGAAAAAAGGTGGCCATCAACTGCAACCGCTAACATATATGTACATCTATCCTCAACTTATAACTTTTAACTCACACGTCTCAATAACAAGCATAACTATAAAGCTAAGGAAACTCTTGCCTGTTTGTTAACACGATTAATAGATTGATTTATTTATGATTTTAAAGTAAAAAATAATGATTGAAAATTGAGTGACAAAATGTATATGACTAAAAAGTAATTTGAAAAATTGTGTACTTTATAAACTGATTATAAATAAATAAATAAAAAGTACAGTTGCCAAATGTAGGCAGCTTGGTGAAAACATGCAGCCCCGTGCATTTTTGGTTACTGGTTAGAGTTAATAATGTCCTTTCAGTTAAAAATTACCCAACCATTCCACTTCGTTCATTTCATGGGGAGGAAAAATAGGAGTCAATCCATTCATTCCTCCTAGTATAGTTAACAACCAACAAATCAAAAGAAAATGACTGATTATGACAAGAAGAAGTCAGTTTTATTTAAAAAAAGTAGGGCCTCCGTTCAAACTGGGGACCTCAATACAAAATCCATGTCAAATGAAGCATAATTAGCAAGGGAATATAAAAAATGGAATACAACTAGCAAAAAAGTATAAAAAGAGAGTTCAGATAGTAGATCTGGCTTCCCAGGCTTATTTTAATGACCTTATATAGAAATAATCATCAATTAAATTCTCACCCAATCATTAACTTATTCTCTTCCAAGAAGCTGTAAGTGGGCACCTCCAGATTAAATGGTGCAGGTCCTTTACGAATCCTTCCAGAAATGTCATAATGGGAACCATGGCACGGACAAAACCAACCACCAAAATCACCAGCATTTGGTAGTGGGATGCACCCCAGATGGGTGCAAACCCCAACAACCACAAGCCATTCAGGATTCTTAACCCGGACAGCATCATCTTGTGGATCACGAAGGGAACTAATATCAACACTGTTGGCCAATTTGATGTCCTCTTCAGTTCTACGTCTGATGAAAACTGGCTTCCCACGCCACTTGACAGTGACAGTTGTCCCCGGTTCAATGCTGGATAAGTCGACTTCAAGGGAGGCAAGAGCAAGAACATCTTTACTGGCAGACATGCTCAACACGAATTTAAGAACCAGCAGACGGAGCAATGAGGCATACACAAACCTGCCTCCAGTCAAAACAAAGTATGCAAAAGCACGTTTGCTAGGGTCGCCAGGTGGATAACGCTCATGGTTGTGCTCATCATAGGCAATCTTTGAACTAGGATTCTTGATAGCTGCCACTGTAGCTGTTACATCTGAGATTAAACCCATCTCATGAGCCGCTGGGGAAATCGAACCAGAAGAAAACCCTGCCAATGTCGATTAATGGTTGATAAATCATCACAAGCATCAGTAAATAGCCCAAGAATAGCATAATCACTTTAAATATATCCCATCAGTGATCTAAAAACTCAGAACATGGAGGAGAAGGCAGATAGCGTGACCAGTGAGATCCACGGCATCTTCATGTGCACACATGAATGTAATCTTTTTCATACGCAAATGTAATGACTAGTAATTCAGAATAACCAAAAAACTTCACTTTCATAAGAAGGGAATATGATAGAGAAATTAAACACACCAAATAACATTGAGATTAAGAGAATCCACTGTAACCAAGGATGTGAAAATAAGGTAATAGGATTAGGGTAGAAGAGTACTATGTTGTTTTCAATGAGTGAAATAGAGTGAGATAGAGGAATGGCATCGATGCAGAAAATGGATGGAGATTCAACCAAATAAATAAATAGAATAAAAGTAGCAGGATACCAATCCGTATCCCCAGTCTTGAGATAGAGGAATGGCATCGATGCAGAAAATGGATGGAGATTCAACCAAATAAATAAATAGAATAAAAGTAGCAGGATACCAATCCCTATCCCTAGTCTTGAGATAAGTACCTTCACACAACTCTTTTCCTTTCATCCAAAACCCTTCAAATAGGAATCATTGCAATGAATGCAAACAAATATACACACATCTTGGGTTCTATCAATACTGCAATACGCATGTTCTCAAATTGGATGAAAAAGCTTTAAATTTACAAGTAAAGGTATCTATCTAGTGAATAATCAATCCATGGATCAAAGACTGCTCACATTCTGAATCTACCCTTTTTTTTTTTTTTTTTGGAAAATGTATTCAAGAATTGGAAATGGTTTTTAGGCCAGCTCACCAAAACCTGAATGGGGGATTTGGCTTGTCCCCTGCCATAGTTCATTAATTGAAAGATATGGATGCGAAAGGGGGGATAATACCTAACCTCCAACTCAAAGAGGAATCCTATGACTTACAAAGAGTTTAAAAGAAGACTAAAGAAATAATACATTGTTCTATAACAGACTCTACATGAAACAAAGAAATTTAAAGAAGACTGCATAAATTTTGAATCTACTTGATTGAATACATTGTTCTATAACAGACTCTACATGAAACAAAGAAATTTAAAGAAGACTGCATAAATTTTGAATCTACTTGATTGGTAAATAATACAGATTTATTTTTTGTTCCAAACCTAAAAATGACTTATTTCCTTCGAAACCAGTCAAAAATTGATATATGACTATAATAAGTATAGCTCATGCCATAGCAATTGGTATTTACATCTATCTTCAAGGTCAATAAAGTACACAGTTTCTAAGTCTTTCAAACTTGAGGCCCTTTGCCAGCAATACAAATTCACTTACTTTGATCCATACCATTTAACAGATGGACACTAGGATAATGTCACATGGTAGAGTTGCTGACTGATTCAGTTAAGAACTGTCTTAACAAGGTAACTAATATATGTAGCAAGAAAAGTAAGGCCAGAGGACCAAAATCTTCCCAGGCAGACCACAATAGTTGATTGATCCTATGCTAATAATCTAACTGCAAACTTGCAAGATACTACAAAAACAGCAAATGCTACTGAGCAGAATTAATACAAAAGAGTAGCATTTTTTGCAAAACAGGCTATATCTTTTCAGTTATGGAAAAACCCTCTTCTCAGATTGTCGTCTTCATCTTGTTTAAAACAGAGACATAGAAAAAGATTAATTAAACAAATCATAGAAAAAGAACCAGCAGTTATATTTATTTGTTTCACAAAAAGCAACAAAATATTTCCATCATTTATATGACAAAAGAAAAATTCAGGGTATAGCTTCCGTAATGTTAATTTAATCAGCCTGAAAACACTATGTTTACGGATAGAAGGCAAATGAATAGTACATAGCACAATCCAAAAACACCCGTAGTTTCAGTTTAAATAGCACCCGACCTCCACCATAAACTAATACCCAAGCATTATCATTTTCTATTAATACACTTCAATAATCAAAATATTCAAGCTTTATACGAAACAAGTAACTATTCAAAATTTCAAAGTCTTTATTTTGAATAATCCCTCTAACTACATCTCAATGAACATAAACGAATGGAACCCGATCAAAGACAAGGCCAATTATGTACCCATAATTTGATGGAGAAAAGCGGATGTAGGGGGCAAATGGTGGGAAGAAGATATGGATCTGGTGGAATTATCGCAAGAATCGACCCCGTTAATTGGACTTCTGCTTACGTAAGCAGCCGCCGGAGAGGACTGAGACGACCGCCATGAGAGAGAAGACAACCTCCTTCCAGCCACTCTTAACATCTTCGATTGTTTTCCGAATATTCTAGGGTTTCGCTCTGCTCAGAACGTGTGCAAGGTCGGAAAAAAATTTACGTAAAAGGGATTTCTTCTTCGTCTGCGAAGATCAATAAATTGAGGAACAATTACACTGGAGGTCCTGAATTTATTAACTTTGTCCAAACTGGTTCACAACTGCATTTTATTGTATATTAGTCCTCGACCTTTTAATTGTTTAACAACTTAATCCCCAACATCTTGACTTTGTAACACTTAAGTACCCAAAGGATTTGACTATCTTTTAAATGCTGATACGTTTACAATTTTTAAGCATAAGAAAGGAAATATTGAAGAGACGGTGAACGAAGACAATTTCTTGTAATTGATGGTTTCTATTTAATAGTTTTTAATGATTATTTATAGACCAATTACAACTGATAACTAAGTAATTCAACCCACTCATCTAGAAATAAGGAATAGCAATACAACTAACAAATCAAGAACATGAAACGATAATTAAATAATATGGAGCTATTTTTAAGATACTACCAATTTTGTGGTTTCTATTAATCATTTACAACCATGATCCACTACTTGCATAATGCACATATTATGTCCTTGGTGTGGTTACATGGGATCATTGAAGGGATTGTAAAGGAAACTCTATATAAAAAGGTTGTAGGCCATCCTTCACATGAAGATGTCGTAGCACTCGGCCGCTTGTGACAAAAGCAAAGTACAATTTTGATTGGTCTCGTGTCTACTTTCAAATTAAGAGTCTATTTGGTAATGGTGATTTTGGAGGAATTTGAAATTGTTTGAAAAAACTTGTGATTGAAAAATGATTGAAAAATGTGAAAAGTTATGAGTTTCATAGAAGTGTGGTATAAAATGAATTTGAGAGAAAAATTGAAAAAAAAAATGCTTGAAACCAAACAAAATCTAAGTTCAACTTCTAATGCTTAAGTTTTTTTATAATACTGTAGCTCAAACTTCTGCAGTATGTTATGGTGCTTGTTATTTTATTCCTCGAGAAAATAATAAAGTAGATGATGAGTTTGCATCTTCTTCTTATTTACTTTGGTCTGATCATTAATATGCGAATAGATCATTTTTTTTTTCTTAGCTATTTATGGTGATTTTAGCTAAGGTAATAGTGTTTGAGACCCAAATAATGGGTCTCAAACAAGGGCTTAATTTCAGTTACAAAGAGGTAGATGAGGAAAGTTTGCGGGCGAGTAATTTTTGGATGTCATTAATTGTGGGAGGGTCAATAGCTATTGATTTATTTCGGTTACAAAAAATAAGAAAGATTTTTGGGTGCAAGTAATTTTGGTTTACTTTTGTATCATATGTAGTATTTCATGAATTTTTATTTTTTTCTATGTAAATTTTTCCTTTGAAAAATGTGAAAGTGGGCTTCATTGGGCCCAAACAAAAAGAAATAGAAGAAATACATAAATAAGGGTTTTAGAAATAAAAATTCGCAAATAGGATCAAAGCTGTATAATTTCAAAATCAGATTCTAATTTAATTAATTAATTAATTAAATTAAATAGTTAAAAATATTTTATTAATTATGTACTTTAAGATCACAAAATTGTAAGTTTTCAGGTCACAAAATAAAAATCTTTTAAGTCACAAATTGATTTCACGGTCACAAATTATTTAAATTTTAGGTCATAATTAGATCATAGAACCACCGCTATTTCCGATCACAACAACTAGTTTTAAGGTCACAAGGAGAGAACCACCATTACTTTCGGTCACCACCACCATTTTTAAGTTCATGAGGACTGAATTTAAGGTCACAAAGAATAGAATTTGTAAGTCACGAATTTATTTCAAGCTACAATCGCCGCCACCTTTTCTGACTACCATCACCCCTGTCATTGCAACCGCAACTACAACCACAACTACAACTAACTCCACCCCACCACAAAGTCTCGACCAAGTCTCGGGTCACGGTTAGGTCACAGAACCATCATTATTTCCAATTCCAACCATCAGTTTTAAAGTCACAAGAACCACTCCCTCACTAACGTCACTGTTACTGTCGCTTCACTCCAGCGTCACCACCATTAGATTTGTTTAGCTTCCCAAACCACGTTTTTTAACGTGGGAAAAGTTAAACTAGTTTTGACTCAACAACCATATAAATTCTCATGTCAAAGTATATAACAAAAAAATCTCATTATTTTAAATAAATAAACATAAGTGACATTGTGGCAGGTGAGGTCATAGTTTTGTCATAATTCTATCTATATATATACCTATTTTCACTATACATGCACCCCGAGTACTTGATCAGCCTCTCAATTCCGTAACCTCCATAGCCTCTTCAAACGAAAACGCTCAATGTTTTGTTCAAAGATAAGATAAATTCAAGAACCCACAAAGTGAAATCAACAAGGGAAAATTGCAGTTACAGTTCCAAACCATTCTTTCTTTTGCAGACTTTACCCAAACTTGCACTTTGTGCCACTTACAATCTCAAATCTTTAAAATACTCGCACCAGAAGGACAAATGGATGATTTCCATCCAGATTGCTGTTAGTTGACCATTAAAAATAATTTTGACCAAATATAAGAGGGGCAAAATGGTAACTCTATTATTTTAACATGTAATAAAATAAAAAACTAAATTAAAAAAGAAATATAAATATAAATAGAAACACTATTCATCTTCTTCCTCCAAACAACCCCCACCCCGCTTGGCCAAAATCCCTAAACCTGACACAGCCACCAACCACCATTGGTCACACAGCAGTCGCCACCCTCCAATCCTAACAAAAAATCCCATGAGAATAGCTTTTCTGGAAGGCAAAACCCCACATGGGAATCAACAATCATTTTCTCGCTTTGGACCAAAATGCAAAACCCCAACAGATGGTGGTCAACCAAATCATGTTGCTCAGCAAAATATATCAACGTTCCGGGCATCAACTAGTCTAGGTTTTAATTCCAGTGGGAGCTTCTCATTGTGCGATGGCTATGGCAGAGACAAGTCTGGTCTTAATGTTTGAGTGCATCTCTGTGGCGGAAGCCCAACAGATCGCCATAGCTTATTCAGGTCATGGGTCGGTTGGACCTGTTATTGGGGTTCTGGAAGTGGTAGCAATACTGGATGCCATTGTTGTGATGATTTATGGCTTTGTCGGGTAGGAGAATAATAGGTCGTGGCTGTTATGATTTTAAAGAATGGACTGAGGTTAAATGTGATGGTTGAGTTTTTCCACCTTAGTCGCCTCCCTCGGTGGTCGTGCACAGTGTTAGCAGCTCATCCAATGAAGCTACCCATCGATGGTTCCCTAAGAAGCTACTCATACACATGAAGAAAATAAAGTCCAGTGGAGATCTGGTAGCAACAGGCGATAGTGGTTGGCGAAGGTCTTGCTAGTTAAGAAGATGAACAATTCTAGTATTTTTCCTTTTCTTTTCATTATCTTTTAGTTATTTTAGTTGTTTTATAAGGTTAAATAAATTGCAAAGTTAACATTTTACCCTTTTAAATTGATCAAAATTGGTCAGAAATCAATTTTATTTGTCAACTAAAGGTCAAATTGGATGATTTCCATCCATTTGGACCCCGGGTGCATATTTCTAAAAGGATTGGGACTGTGGATGTCACAAAATGAAGGTTTGGATAAAGTCTGCAGAAAAACTAAAGGTTTGGGATTGCTATTGCAATTTTCCCAATCAAGAATCAAAGACGGCACTGACTAGAGAAATCATGGGCTCTTCTTTAATGGAGAAATTTTCAATTCTCATGAATCGAAAGCCCAACCAGTTTTGTTTTAATCTGGTTCTGATTCCTACCCAAAGATCGAGAATTCAAATGAAAAGAGCATCAATGGTTCCTAATCTGGTGGCAGCAATCAGTGAGGATTTGGATTTGGCAAAAGTAGTGCCTAAAAAAGCTGTGAAATTCTAGGATGCTGAAATTGCTCCCCCCAGCAGTGGTCTTGCTGGAGACAATGGAAGCAGTGGCGGAGACTGGTGACATGGGGTGAAGTCATGGGTGAGGGCGTCGTCAGTGCTATGTTCAACTGATTGAGAGAGAGAGAGAGAGAGAGAGAGAGAGAGAGAGTATAATTAGGGTTTGAAGTGGTATATGAATTTAGATGTGGTTTAACAATTAATTTAATTTAAGATTTTTATAATTTATTAATTAGTTATAAAAATTTTAATTATAACCTGTGATTTGTATTTATATAGGTTTCAACTTATATTTGAAGTTGATTTTTTGAAAGTAAGCGTGGGAGTAATTTCCTCAAAGAAATATGGGAACAGTACATAAATATGGTGTTTTAGAATACAAATTTAAAAAATAAGGTCAAACTTTTATAATTTAAAAAATCAGGTTGTTATTAGAATTAATTAAATTAAAAAATATAATTTAACACACACACACACATTAAAGTCACAATATTGTATAATTTCAGATCATAAAAGACAAAACTATTAGGTCACAAATTTATTTAAAGTCACAAGTCAAAATTTTAAGGTCACAGATTTATTTTTATGTCACAACTTTAATTTAATTTAGGTCACAACTTATAAATTTTTAACAATCTTTTTCGTCACAATTAATTTCAAGATCACGTGTTCTACATTAATCAATTCCCAATTATTTTTCGACCACAACTTATTAAGGTCCTTGAATCATTTGAGCCACAATTATCAATTTATTATGTCACAATTGACTTATTAACTATTAGGTCACAACATCTCGACACTTGCCTAGGTCACCATCTCACCACCAACTAGTCCACAACCACCACTGTCTCAAGGTTATCGTCGCCGCTGCCTCAACGTTGCCACCATCACAACCACCCCAACCAAGGGGAAAAAAATTGCTACTGTAAAAAAATACCTACTTGAACCCCATCAACAACTATAGCTATCCGTGTCTCAACACCACAATAATCACCATAGCTGCCACGATGCCCAGTGAATATCACCACTGCTTTTGCCACTGCGGCTTCCACCACTACCACAAGCAAATCTGCACACTATTTCCAAATTCCAAAAACAAAATTCCACTGCCTCCCTCACCATCGTCACCCCACCACTTCCACCATCTACAACACCACCTACCAAAGATTTTAAAAGGCAAAACACCAGAAGCAGCGACGTCGCTGCCTCGATCTTGTAGCAGTGCTGTTCCACTGCAAGATCGAGGCAGCAGTGCCTATGCCTCGATCACGACATGTGAGATGTGAATTTAACATGTGTCAAAGTGGTTGTTTGTATAACATGTGATAGGTTATGTGTGACGGCGCTGCTCCGCTGTTAGATGTTGCTGCATGCCAAGACGCCTCTTCGGGTGCGGTAAATGAAGTGCGTGCTGCGTCGTCGTCGAGGGAAAGAGGAGAGGTGGTTTCGCCTCATCGTAGTTGGAGAGGAGATGAGGTTTAAACGGGAATGGGTCTGGCTGCAATCCTTAAATATTTAAGGCCAAAAGATATTATTTGAGTAAGTAAAAAGCTGATTCGATAATTAAGCAATTGTTTGGTAAACAAAATAAACTTATTTATAAACCAATTTATAAACTGCACAATTTCTCAAACCATTTTTTAATCAACTACATTTTCTTTCTTCAATTTTTAATCACTACTTTTTACCTCAAAATTATAAATAAACCAATTTATAAATCACAGTGTTACCAAATAGAGGCTAAGGCTGCATTCTTTTTGTATTTTATTTATTTTTTTTGTTTTCATTTTTGAAAATGTTTTTGATTTTTGTTTTCAAGTGTACTGAAAAAGTGTTCTGTTTATCATTTCTAAAAATATATTTTTGAAAATGAAAAACTGAAAAACACGTTCTATTTGAAATTTTGCAAAATAATTCTTTGACTATTTGTAATTAATTTTCTTGTTGATTAAATTATTAAATTTCTTATGTTTTGCTTGAAGATTTACTCTATATTATACATCTAATTTTTGTTAGACTAATTTTATAATGGTTAGAAAAATATTATAAAAATATATAATTAACAAACAAGATGAGGGCTTTATTAATTTCGTTAAATCGTACAAGAATATTAAAGGATCACAAAGAAAGAGAAATATCAGTGGCCCTAAATCTCAAAAAAAAGAAAAAGAATTGTTCAACATATATTTATGTAACTCACAAACCCATAACACTCACTACATCACACCAATAAAGAAACCTCTATAATTCCTCGTGCAGAATTCTCTCGTTTTATGATGGATTTGTTTATGCATAAACAATAAACAGGGACTATAGACACCAATAAAAATTCTAGATTTCTCTCCCAAATTCTTCTGCTCTTTTTACATGAATTGAAATTGATACACGATAGAAAGAAGGATAGGAGACTGCAAAACGAATTACAAATCATTATACCTTAGGAAACAAGTCATCAAGATCCTCTGGCATTCCATATAATAAAATCTGATCATTAACCTTGACTGGTTTTGAATAAGGAATGTGATGCTGTAAAAAATCCTAATCTTGACGTGGCAAGATCTGATGATACTTGATCGCTGGAAGAGCCCAATGAATTCGCCTTGATTGACCTGCAAAAAAAGCGAGGATTTTTCCGTCGCCCCTCCGGTGTGAGAATTAGTTTTTCTGGAAAAAGGTAGAGAGAGAATATTTTACTCCTAACCTTGACGTGGCAAGATCTGATGATACTTGATCGCTGGAAGAGCCCAATGAATTCGCCTTGGTTGACCTGCAAAAAAAGCGATGAGGATTTTCCGCGTCGCCCCTCCGGTGTGAGAATTAGTTTTTCTGGAAAAAGGTAGAGAGATAATATTTTACTGGAAAACGTAGAAAATAATGAATAAAATATATGTGATCAAAGGAGCTTTATTTATAAGGCTGAAAAAGCCCATAACTTCATTTATTTAAGGAATGAGTCATTTTGCTATAAACTTACATTTTAGGAAGAGTTCTAATCTTATAAGAATTTTACTCCCTCTTTTTTAGGATGATTCCTTATAGATTATGTTTTATTTCGAGGGCCCAAGAAGGTGGCCCATTGATAAAGCCCATAAACGATGAATATCTGGAATCTCGCTTGTACCGAGCAATGTGGGGCGAAGTGGCCGGGCTAGGCCAGGCATATTTCCCACTATGGATGCAGGACTTAATGAGGTCGGGCATTTTCGGTCTGTGATGGCCACAAGGTCAGGTATGCACCCCGGTCTGAGAAAACTTATAGACAATAAGTTAATGGGCCGAGATCGAGTTGGCCCGGGATATAAGGCTGACCACGTTATCGAGATGGGCTGACCCGGTGTATTCCATTCATTGGCCCCCGTGCATCAGGGATCGACGATCGATGCCTGAATGCAATTAACTCCTGATTTTGACTATATATATGTGGTTCCTATCCTTTCAGTCTTTTTACTTTGTGATTTTGTGAGAACCAGAGAACTCCTCGAGCGATCTAGCACGATCTCATTTACCAACAACATTTCCTTTTAGGTAAGCTCGGCCACACCCGACCCTTTTTAAATCTCGTAACTTATTGTTAGAGAAATGGCCAAGCAAGTGAACATCACAAACCTTAGGGAAGTTGAGAATCTGGATGAACCTCTAGAGGTCGAGCTCATAGGCTTTTATCAGCCCCCACCTTCCCATATGAGGAGTCGGGCGGTGAGGAAGGGATTGAGGATGATGCTGACCTAGATAGAGGGACTAGTGAGGAAGACTTGGAGCTCCCGGCCTTTAATAGTAGGATGAAGGAACATATGGTTGAGGCCGATATGAGGAAGTTCGGGCTTTCCGAGGAATACATAGCCCGAACTCCAGAGGCAGATGACGTTTCTTACCACTACCGGGAGGGGGAAATTGTAGTATTTCACGAGTCCCTCGTTGGCCGGGCTTAGGTTTCCATTACACCACTTTTTCATTGACTTTCTTCTTACTGCTAGCACCGTCCCGGGCCAACTCGCACCTAATGGGTGGAGGATTCTTGTGTATTTTTTTTTTGTGTAGGAGTCTAGGAATAGAACCCACTGTTGACTTGTGCAAGTGCCTCTTGGATTTGAAGTACTTGACCCGATGCAAGTGCTTCGTCTATTTAAGCGGGAAGGGACGTTTTGAAGTTCCCCGGGTTCCTTCTTCAATAAAATACTGGAAGGAAAGGTATTTCTTTGTAAAGACCCGGGTTGGGGAAAATATTTTTTTGTCATCCTTTAGAAGACCTGATGTAGATAGTTTTAATAGGATGGGGAATAAAACCGAGGAGGAGATGGCCAACCTTCTTGCCAACGCCATTAGGGTGTGTGATTTTGACTTGTTGGCCGAGGAGGCTTCTGACCTGACCACTAATGAATTTTTGGGCCAGGCTGGCTCGATCTACAGCCCGGTAGTTCTCGGCCTTGTAAATTAAGTAAATATTTTTCTTTTAGAATTTTTACAACTCTCAATGTCTGTTTCACTGCCCATCCTCCTCTTTTAATTTTTGGCGGGGATGGCTTTTGATGGTGATAGACTAAAGAAAGCGACCGAGGAGAGGGCCCGGGCTGCTGCCCAGAAACGGAAGGATGATGGTGTCGTGAGGCGCCGTTATCAGAAGAGGCACCGAAAAGATACCTCCGGGGTAGAAGAGAGCTCGAGGAGGGGTGGACAGGTCCCCCTTTAAAGTGTTATAGAAACACGCCGCCTATCTCCTCGTGATCACCCCAGGCATGTGTCTCTGGCACCTGAAGTGGCGCCTGAAGGGCCCACTTTGGCTGACCTTAGGGCAAAGTTGGAGGAAAGTCTTCATCCAGGCCTTTTGGAGAAGTACACCAAGGAAGTGTCTATCGAGAACGGAATAGACCACTTCTTGAATGCAACGATGAAGGTATGATCCCTCCTTACGTCCCGAACATTGATTTTCCTTGGATTATTATTGAAGTTTTTGTCTTGACCTGCAGCTTGTTAGCATTGGTCAAGGCCTCATTAATCAGGGTGTCAAGCGGGGGGAGACCTCGAGCCAGCTTCTTCACTCCGTCCAATATGAGGCAACCAAGGCTCGGGTTGTAGAGGAAAAACTGGCTCGGGTGGAGTCTGACCTGGGATTGATGACCCAAGATCGAGACCTTACCCGGGAGGAAAACGCAAAACTTGTAGAGGAGCTTCGCCGGGCACGGGAAGAAATTGAGGCTGCCAAGGTCGAGGCTGTTGAAGCCTACAAGAAATCCGAGGAGTACGACTTGGCTCTAGGCAACTACGCCTTAGAGTCGTATTCTCAAGGGATGAAACAAGCTCGAGCCTGGATTAAGTTGCATGTGCCCGAGCTCGATACCAGCCCTCTTTCTCAATTTCCCTTGGGGACCGAAGGCCTTGACCTTACCCCATTCTTGGAGGAGGACGTTGAAGTTGAGGTCAGCTCTTATGAGGAGGCCGAGGAAGCCGATAATCAGGATCCCTAGATGTGAATAGGATAATTTTTTGATGTAAAGTCCGGGGTATGCCCCGAGGTCCTTATGTAACCAACTTTTGTGTTAATGAAAATATTTTGTTAAATGCTCGTGTGTTTATTTATGTGTTGTTTTAGCCAAGGTCGGGGATGACCGATCTTTTCAACAACCCGTAGAGTGAGTAGGAATGATGTTGCCTACAATTGTTTTCTTGATTCCATGCTTTGACAAATACATGGTCGTATCATAGTTATAAGAACGGGTCTATCTTTTCGCATTACCAAGATTCAGCTTCAGATAATTGATTAATAAGCCCGGGTTTGTTCGACCCCTTTTTGTCGATTTTTTGATGGGATCGAGTTTTTTACTTGGCGAAATTGTGAAGATTGTCTGACAAGATCGGGTTATACCGGCCTTTGGGATCCGTTTGTCAAGATGGAGTCGAGTCCAAAACTTGGTAAAATGTACACGGATTTGTATAAGGGTCGGGTAATGCCGATTTGAAGCGGCAACATGATGTCATTGTAAATAATTTGTAACGTTTTGCCATGAGACATTGTAAATTATTTGATGGGAAATAATTTGTAACGTCTTGCCATGAGACTTTGTAAATTATTCGATGGGAAATAATTTGTAACGTCTTGCCATGAGACCTTGTAAATTATTCGTGGAAGAATAACTTGTAAAGTCTTACCATAAGACATTGTAAATTATTTGATGAGAAATAATTTGTAACGTCTTGCCATGAGACCTTGTAAATTATTCGTGGAAGAATAACTTGTAAAGTCTTACCATGAGACATTGTAAATTATTCGTGGAAGAATAACTTGTAAACTCTTACCATGAGACATTGTAAATTATTTGATGAGAAATAATTTGTAACGTCTTTCCATGAGACTTTGTAAATTATTCGTGGAAGAATAACTTGTAAAGTCTTACCATGAGACATTGTAAATTATTTGATGGGAAATAATTTGTAACGTCTAGCTATGAGACCTTGTCAATTATTCGTGGAAGAATAACTTGTAAAGTCTTACCATGAGACATTGTAAATTATTTGATGGGAAATAACTTGTAAAACCATGTGAATGACCTTGTAAGTTACTTCAAAATCTGATCTTTGTATTGCTCATTCTTTAGAAGAAGTGCTTTTATTAAAGGAGACTGAACAATGGGCCTCGTTAAAACCATACCCAAAAAAATCCAGAGGGAAAAAATCTGGATAAGGAAAAAGAGTACCCGACCCAGACACTGAAAGAAAGAACAATGGACACGCAGGCCCGACCTTAACAATCATTGATGGACGTGCAAGTCCGAAAGTAAAAAGATAAAAAGGGGCGTGCAGGCCCGACTTCTTTATGACTTGATGTCAACAGAGACATGACTACTTATAGTATGGCTTCAAATTCTCTGCATTTCATGGCCGATGAAGAGGTTTTGAATCCATTGTGTGGAGGCTGTAGGAGCCCTTTCCCACCTTTCGGATGACTTCGTATGGTCCTTCCCATATGGGCCCAAGTTTCCCTGGTTGATGACCGGCAGCCTCACTGCGGCGAAGGACAAGATCTCCCATTTTGAATTCCCTCTTCTTTACTCGGACGTTGAACTTCTTAGACATGGTCTGCTGATAAGCTGCTATTCTCAATGATGCATTTTCTTTGACTTCTTCCAGAAGATCTAGACTTTCTCTCTGTCCCCCAACATGGTCGGGTGATCCCGTGGACATAGTACGGAAACTCGGGATTGTTACTTCTACTGGGACATCGGCTTCCATTCCGAAGGCAAGCATGAATGGAGTCTCCCCTGTTGCAGTTTTGAATGTGGTTCGATTGGTCTAAAGTATTTCTGGAAGGAGATCAGGCCAATCTCCTTTGGCACTATCCAGGCGAGTCCTTAAGTCTTGTAGGATGAGCCTGTTTGTAACTTCAGCTAACCCATTACTCTGCGGGTGCGAAACGAAAGTCAACATGTGTTCTATTCCCAAGTTCTTGCAGAATTGCTTGAAGATTTGGCACTCAAATTGACGCCCATTATATGTTATCAATGTCTTAGGAAGACCAAAACGACAGACTATTAATTTCCACACAAATGCTTCCAACTTTTGTTCTGTGATTACAGCTAGCGGTTCAGCTTCCACCCATTTAGTGAAGTATTCCACAGCAACTGCCAAGAATTTAACCTGACCCCGAGCTATGGGGAAAGGTCCTAGTATGTCGATTCCTCATTGAGCGAAAGGGTATGGACACATAATCGAGGTTAGCTCTTCCGCGGGTTGATGTAACCGGACTGAGAATATTTGGCACTTGTCACAAGCTTTTACGTAATTCAACGTGTCCTTCTTCATGGTTGGCCAGTAGTATGCATATTGTATCAACTTCAATACTAGTGCTCTCGCTCCCTGGTGTCCCCCACAGATTCTTTCATGAACCTCGGCCATAGCAAGGACTGCTTCGTTCGGAGTTATGCATCGTAGGTAAGAAAGTGTGAAGCTTCGACAGAACAAAGTGTTTTGTAGCAAGGTATACCTCGGGGCCCTTGTTTTGATTCTTCTTGCCTCTGCTTTGTCATCTGGAAACTTCCCTGACGTTAGGTATTCAATTATAAGATCCATCCAACTGGGCTCTCGCTCTAAAATATCCATAACCTCGAGTTGTTGTGTGATACTAGGTTCATGAAGAGTTCGTACGAACACGGTCCTTTCCAAGTGGTCTAAATTTGAAAAAGTAACTCTTGATAAAGCATCTGCCTTGTGATTGGCGGATCTCAGAATTTTTTCTATGCAGCAAGACTTGAACTTTCTTTGCAAGTCTAAGACCATCATCCTATAAGATGACATTTTCTCATCTTTTGCTTCAAAAGTGTCGTTTACCTGTTCTACCACAAATTGTGAATCACTCAGGACCTTGACATGCTCGATCCCTAGATGTTGAGTTGCTTGAAGTCCAGCAATTACGGCCTCATACTCTGCATCATTATTAGTTGCTGGGAAGTCAAACCGTATTGCACACTGAATTTCCATCGTGCCATCATCTTTCTTTAGTATGATTTCGGCCCCCGAGCCTGCGGCATTCGATGCTCCATCTACTTCCAAGGTCCATGTAGCCTCTTCCCTGTCATGACCTGTTGGCCCCCGAGGTCTTGGGGTGAGTTCGACGATGAAGTTAGCTAAGACCTGTGCTTTGATGGAAGGTCGAAGTTTGAACTCGATGTCATACTCTCCGAGCTCAATTGACCACTTGAGTAGACGGCCAGATACATCTGGTTTCTGCACGATTTGCTTCAATGGCTGATTTGTGAGGACATTTATGGCATAGGCTTGAAAGTACGGTCATAACTTTCTGGCTGCTGTAACCAAGGCAAGTGCGAACTGCTCTGCCAATGTATATCGGGTTTCTGCGTCCAACATCATCTTACTGACGTAATATATCGGTTTTTGAGTCTTCTCTTCCTCTTTAACCAAAACGGCACTCACAGCATGATCACACACTGCTAGATACAAGAACAGATTGTCCCCTGGATTCGGCTTTACCAGTATCGGAGGTGTACCCAAGAATTCTTTCAACTTCCTGAAGGAGGCATCGCATTCCTCGTCCCATCTGAAGTCTTTGTTTCCTCGAAGAGTTTTGAAGAAAAGAAACCATTTGTCTGCTGCCCTTGACATAAATCGGCCCAATGCTGCTACTCTTCCTGTCAGCTTCTGCACTTCCCTGATATTTCGGGGAGGTTCCATTGACGGTAGGGCCGAAATTTTATCTGGATTGACTTCGATACCTCTTTGAGTGATCATGAATCACAAAAACTTTCCTGAATCACTCCGAAGGCACACTTTGCGGGATTCAGTTTCATCCGATGTTCTCTAAGTGTACTAAATATGTCCTCTAGGTCAGCAATGTGGTCTTTCTTTCTTGAGCTTTTTACGACCATGTCATCAACGAGACCTCAATGTTAAGCTCGATGTGTCTGGAGAAGACCGTGTTTACCAATCTTTGATAAGTAGCCCCAGCATTCTTTAATCCAAACGGCATGACCTTGTAACAATATATTCCTTCATCTGCCATGAAGGAAGTTTTTTCCTGATCTTCCCGTGTCATTTGAATCTGATGATATCCCGAGAAGGCGTCTAGGAAGGTGTAAAGTTCGGAGCCTGATGTGGAATCTACCAATCTGTCGATCCTGGGAAGAGGATAATTGTCTTTTGGACATGCTTTATTCAAGTCTGTGAAATCTATACAAACTCGCCACTTGCCATTTCGCTTCTTCACCAAGACCACATTGGCTAGCCATTCTGGATACTTCACTTCCTTGATGAATCCTGCCTTCAAGAGTTTATTTACTTCCTCTTTTATTATCTGCCCCCTTTCTGTGGCAAACTGTCTTCTTCGCTGTTTTACAGGCCTCTTGTCAGGAATGACGTTGAGCCTGTGTTGGACGAGTGCGGGATCGATCCCGGGCATATCTTCAGCACTCCATGCAAATACATCGATATTCTTCTTTAAACACTGTGACAACTCTTCCTTCATTAGTTTGGGGAGCTCTTTCCCAATTGTGAGTTTTTTCCCTTCTGAGATTTGAACTTCTTCCAACTCCTCTACTGGGGATATTCTTTCTTCCACGGGAGTTCTATTGACATCAGATCTGTCTTACCTTTTCCAATACAGCTGATATAGCAACTTCTGACTACCGATTGACTTCCCTGAATAGTTCCTATGCCTGCGGAAGTTGGAAACTTGATTGCCAAGTGATAAGTGATACTATAGCTCTTAGGCTGTTCAGGAATGGCCTTCCCAAGATAGCATTGTAGGCCATAGGAGTTTTGACGACTTGGAATGGAGTCATCTTCGTTACACGTTTCTCTTCTGATCACAGTGAAGTGGGAAGGTCAATTAGGCCTTCGGGTTTCACGGTTCCTCCACCAAACCCAGTTAGGGGAGTAATAACCTGTCGAAGCCGATCTTTGGGGAGCTGCATCTGATTGAAAGCTTCTAAGGAAAGAACGTTGGCTGCCCTTCCATTGTCAACTAGAACCCTCATGACATCAAAATTGGCGATTGTTGCACTGATAACAACAGCATCGTTATGAGGATACGAAATTCCTTCCATGTCAGCGTTGCTGAAGCTGATGCTGTTTGAGTCCTCCTGGCCATGACATCCCGACCTTTCTTCCCGATCACCTAGTGCCCGGGAATGATTCTTGCGTGCGTTATTCGAATCACCTCCAGATGCTGTTCCTCCGACGATAAAATTTTTGGTGCCAGCGGATCTGTTTTCTCTATGAGGACTTCTATTTTTTGTTTTAATGTTCTGCACTCATCCGTGGTATGGCCCGGGCTCTTGTGAAAGTCACAATACTTATGTCGATTCTTTTCGTCAATTTTCCTCTTGATAGGCTTTGGCCATCCCAAATCTTTACGTCATTTGATTTCCATGAGAATGTGGGATCGAGGTGCGTTTAGCGGAGTTAAACTCCGATGCCCATTGTTATTCCCCTTCGAGTTCGTTCGGGAAGAATTCTTATCATCTTCATGTCTTGACCTTTTATTCCCCTGCCTGATAAAAGTGTTTCCTTCATGTTTATGTACTTCTCGGCTCTTCTGAGAAGCTCCGTTACATTTGAAGGCAGGTTCTTGGACAGGGACATTCTGAATTCCGGGCCTCGAATATCCAAGGTTAGGGCTGAAATGGCCGATGATATATGGAGATCTAGAATCTGAATTCTTTCAGCGTTGAACCGAGTCATGAACTCTCGCAGTGTCTCATTCTGAGCTTGCTTTAACTGCATGAGGGATGCGGCGATTTTCTTGATCCTTTTGCTACTTGCAAAGAAAGCAGTGAACTTCTCAGTAAGATCTGTGAAGGAAGAGATGGACCCTGGAGGTATCGTAGAAAACCAGTCTCGAGATAAATTTGTCAAGGTTTGCGGGAAGGCCTTGCACAGAATCTTATCAGGAGCATTCTGCATGTCCATGACATCAGTGTAGGTATTCAAGTGGTTGTTAGGATCTGTTGTTCCATCGTATTCCTTTATCCGAGGATATTTAAATCGGTCTGGTAAGGGAAAAGATGTTATTTCAGGAGTAAAAGGGGTTCTTCTTATGAATGACGTCCGACCCTGGGTGTTCTTTTGTATTCCATCAGCAATTCCTTCCTGAATGATTCTTGAGAGCTCTTGCTGTGTCAAGTTGGCAGATTCTTCTGTCAAAGGATGGGTCGTAGAAAACCAGTCTCGAGCTGAATTTGTCAAGGTTTGCGGGAAGGCCTTGCACAGAATCTGATCGGGAGCATTCTGCATGTCCATGACATCAGTGTAGGTATTCAAGTGGTTGTTAGGATCTGTTGTTCCATCGTATTCCTTTATCCGAGGATATTTAAATCGGTCTATCAAGGGAAAAGATGTTATTTCAGGAGTGAAGGGGGTTCTTCTTATGAATGACGTCCGACCCTGGGTGTTCTTTCGTATTCCATCAGCAATTCCTTCCTGAATGATTCTTGAGAGCTCTTACTGTGTCAAGTTGACAGATCCTTCTGTCAAGGGATGGGCACCCCTAATTCCCAGGGAGTTGTCAGCCATAGGATTAGCTGGCTAGGGATCTTCCATGGGAATTGTGCCTGGAGTGTTCAGGTCAGGTTGCGCTTGATGATTGTTCTGTTGTTGAAGGGCCTGACGAAGTTCGCGGAGCTGCTGCTGAAGTTCGTTGAAATCTTCCCGACTAACAAGTTCATTGTCTGGAGTGGCCTCTGGGTTTTGTTCTTCCCCAACATCTTCAAGAGGTGGAGGATTATCATCCTCAGCCGAAGTGTTGGCCGGAAGGGATTGACCAGTGGATGCGGAGGGACGGGCTTGACGTCCATTAACCATGGCTGATTGTATCTCTTCCCACAGACGGAGCCAATTGATGCTGTAAAAAATCCTAACCTTGACGTGGCAAGATCTAATGATACTTGATTGCTGGAAGAGCCCAATGAATTCGCCTTGGTTGACCTGCAAAAAAGGCGATGATGATTCTTCCCGTCGCCCCTCCGGTGTGAGAATTAGTTTTTCTGGAAAAAGGTAAAGAGAGAATATTTTACTGGAAAACGTAGAGAATAATAAATAAAATATATATGATCAAAGGAGTTGTATTTATAGGGCTGAAAAAGCCCATAACTTCTTTTATTTAAGGAAGGAGTCATTTTGCTATAAACTTACCTTTTAGGAGGAGTTCTAATCTTATAAGAATTGTACTCCCTCCTTTTTAGGATGATTCCTTATAGGATATGTTTTATTTCGAGGGCCGAAGAAGGTGACCCATTGATAAAGCCCATAAACGATTAATATCTGGAATCTCGCTTGTACCCAGCAATGTGGAGCGAAGTGGCGGGGCTTGGTCGGGCATGTTTTCCACTATGGATGCAGGACTTAACGAGGTCGGGCATTTCCGGTCTGTGATGGTCACAAGGTCGGGCATGCACCCCGGTCTGAGAAAACTTATAGACAATAAGTTAATGGGCCGAGATCGAGTTGGCCCGGGATATAAGGCCGACCATGTTATCGAGATGGGCTGACCCAGTGTATTCCATTCATAGGCCCATACTGACAATCCCCGGAAAATAGCCCGATCAGAATGTACTTATGATAGTCCCATATAGAATTTGGAACTTCCTTCACACAACCATTTGGTAATTTATTGAACAAAGGAATATGCCACACCTCTAGAGGCATTGTGGCCTTGATAATAGTTGACATAGGCATTCCTACAGAACCACCGTACTGATAATAATCATCCTTGAAAAAGTCTTCAAGATTTTGAATTTCATAAGGACCTTCAGTAAAATCCCCCTTTCCATCCCACAAAGACCCCTGTACATAATTTCGTGTTCCATCAAGATATTGACTTGGATCCTTTAAAATTGGGGACAATTCTTCCGCTGAAAAACCGAGGTGAATAAAACTTTCAAAATATGGATGAAGTTGTAGATCAATTTTCAAAGCTGAATTGATATCCTCTGGTGGAACTTGCTCATTACCCCCAACCCACAAAGCAAGACTATGATGATTCCTGAGCAGTTTAACTATGTCCCTGGTACAAAACATAAAAAGATCATGGTCCAAAGTACCATTTGGATTTAATACAGGGTCACCTCGTCCATCAATGTCTCCACTTTTCTAGAATTCTTGCCAAACCTACTACTAAGGCATTCGTAATATTATTTCATAGAACAACCATGGTGTTAAAACTGTTAAACCATCCAGTGCATTTCAAAATACTTCTGGTTCGACTTGGCATGATTAATTGAACACCGAGAAAACCAATGTGTCCAACTACCCTGCCAAGCTGGAAAAGCACTGCACAACAATCGAGAGACAAGAAACGAGAGATTCTAGCTCATTGAGGAACGAGAGCTTCCATCAAACATATCCCCAAAATCATTCAAGTTCTTCAAATTCCCACTCACAAGCACAGTAATCAAACGCTGCAGAAAATGGAAAATAACTAATTTTGGCCTTACTGGAAGTATGACAGAATTACTAATCTAACAAAAATTTGGAGACATATCACAATCACAAGAAATGAACACCAAATCCAGTAAACAATTCAATTTGTAACACAAGTTCATAATCTATGCAGTTAAGATACTTTTAACCTGATCTTTATAATATCAATCGAGCCTAACCATTCCTGATCGGGTACTGCCACTACTCTAATCACTTCCTTCCTTCCCTAAACTATTGGAATAATTGATCAATTATTTATAGTATGAATTGAAAAAGTCTCCAATAGGTGCAACGGTTGGTCACAACTTTTCAAATATTTAGATTCATATTGAAATGTCTTGATATTTAGGATTGGATGTGACTATTCAAAGACTGAAATACGAAAAGTCGTAATCTTATGAATATGTGCAATCTAGACCATTAAAAATGAAAAGATATGATCTAATGATTTAAATTAGTTTTTCCAAAAGATGCAACCTTTTGAAGAGACACTTGAAAATCTATAAATAGGGACCTCATTTTCCATATTTCCTACACTAAAATCATATTCTAATTTTATATATTCTCTCTTTCTTTCTTTAACAAAATTCTGCGAAAATGATTTCTGGAATTCTCTAAAGACTCGGTTTCCATTCCATTCTAGAAGAATACAAGTCAGACTTTGGTTCGACCGACAAGGTGGGTATAGTGCAGTACCTACTTTGGAAGAAGCGTTGTGTCTTGGGAGACAGACGTCCTTCGATCCTGTTGGCACCTTTGCCGGGGCGAAATCTGTCTTAAGGAGATTTGCTTCGGCATACCTCGCTTCATCTCTCTACTACATTTCTATTTTATTTTTATTTTATTTTATTATTTCCGTCACATTTTTTACAACAATCTTAAGACAGATTTTCGTATACACTACTTCTGTTACCTAATTTAATTACGTGTTTTAGTGTATTAATCTTGGATTTCTATAATTGTGTTTTACATAAAGATGCCAAGTGTTACGAGAAATGATATTGATACTAATGCTACTGGACAAAGTTCTTGATCCAATAATGATATTGGACAGAATTGTAGGATCCAATCAATTTGTCATGCCGCCAGCATCTCAATATGAAAATCCAGAAAAATTCAACAGCACAGATTTCAAACGTTGGCAACAAAAGATGTTATTTTATTTGACAACATTGAATCTGGTCAAGTTCCTGCGTGAAGAATGTCCTACACAAATCGAGGAAAGTGCTACTGACAAGAACACGCAATTGGCTATTGAAGCATGGAAACATGCAGACTTCTTATGCCGCAACTACGTTCTCAATGGGTTGGATAATACATTGTATAATGTGTATTGTTCCTATAAGACGGCAAATGAGTTATGGGATTCTCTTGACAAAAAAATATAAAACAGAAGATGTCGGGACAAAGAAGTTTATCATCGGCAAATTTTTGGAGTTCAAGATGATTGGCACAAAGACGGTAATGAGCCAAGTCCAAGAGATGTAGGTTATTTTGCATGATATTGAAGCGTAAGGCATGAAGTTATGTGAATCTTTTCAAATTGCTGCTATGATCGAAAAGCTACCTTTATTGTGGAAAGATTTTAAAAAATATCTCAAGCACAAGCGAAAAAAGATGTCGATGGAGGATCTGATTGTTTGACTTCGCATTGAAGAAGACAATAGGGCTGCAGAAAAGAAAAATTCTATGCGTAACATGGAAGCAAAAGCTAACATAGTGGTAGACTTTGGATCTTAAATCAAGAAAAGGAAGCATCCAAACTCGTCTAAGGACAAAGGGAAAAGCAACGATGCAAAACGGTTTAAAGGAAATTGCTTCAACTATAAAAATCCAGGGCATCTTGTGAAGGATTTTCGAAAAAGAAAAGATAATCAGAAGAAGAAATTACCCCAAGCCAATATTACAGAAGTAGATAACATTTTTACGGATGTTGCCGACATGAACCTATCTACAGTTGTTTGTGAAGTTAACTTAGTATAAAATGCTAAGAATTGGTGGGTCGACACTAGAGCCACTCGTCATATTTGTGCAGACAAAGGACTATTCATGGAATACAAGAAATTGGAACATAACAAACATCTTTACATGGACAATTCAGCAGCGTCTAAAATCGAAGGAATTGGAAAAGTGATTTTGAAATTCACATCTGGTAAAGAATTGAGGCTGAATGAAGTAGTGCATGTTCCAGACATAAGGAAAAAAATTAATTTTTGGGTCTATACTTAGAAAGAAAGGCTTTAAAATAGTATTTGAGTCTGATAAATTTGTACTTACTAAGGGGGGTATGTATGTTGGGAAGGGTTATTTACTAGATGGTCTGTTTAAGACCAATGTTGTTGTTGTGGACAAAAAGTCCAAACATTTGTACTCACAAGTTATTAATAAAATTGATTCTTCTGTTTACTTGTTGGAGTCTTCTATTTTATGGCATAGTAGACTACGACATGTCAATCGCGCTTCCTTACGAAAACTAGTAGGTTTAGGACTTATACCTAAACTTGAATCGGAAGACAAACATAAATGTGAAATTTGTGTTGAAGCAAAATATGCTAAAAAATATTTTAATTTAATTAAAATGAGTAGCGAACCATTAGGTTTGATACATAGCGATATTTGTGACTTAAAATTTGTTCAATCTCGAGGTGGTAAAAAATATTTTATCACGTTTATTGATGATCATAGCAGATATTGCTATATATATTTACTAAGTAGTAAAGATGAGGCATTAAATGCATTTGTCACTTATAAAAATGAAGTTGAAAATCAACTTGGTAAGACAATCAATATATAGAGATTTGATAGAGGTGGTAAATATGAGTCATCACTTTTTGATAAATTTTGTTCTAAGTTTGAAATTATTCACCAAACAACCGCGCGCTCTATACACTCCGCAACAAAATGGAGTTGTTGAAAGGAAAAATAGAACTTTAAAAGATATGGTTAATGCTATGTTTATCAGTTCTGGGTTACCACAAAATTTTTGGGGGGAAGCGATTCTAACTGCTAACTTTATTCTATATAGGGGTCCTCATAAGAAAACTGGTTCAATACCTTATGAATTATGGAAAGGGAGAATGCCTTCATACAAATACTTAAAAGTATGGGGGTGCTTGGCAAAAGTTGTGATTCCACCTCCTAAGAAAATCAAGTTAGGCCCGAAAACTATTGATTGCATCTTTATCGGATATGCAATAAATAGTAGTGCTTATAGATTTCTTGTGCATAAATCCAACATAAGTGACATTCATGTTAATACAATTATTGAGTCTAGAGATGCCGAGTTCTTTGAAAATGTGTTCCCTTGTAAAAGAGATATTCCCGAGAATATTCAAAAGAGAACACATGAAAGTGCGTTTAAAGAAAATAAAGAGTCTTAACCAAGAAAGAGTAAACGAGCAAAAATTGCTAAATCGTTTGGGCCAGACTTTATTTCATTTATGATTGAGAACGAACCTCAAACATTTAAAGAGGCTATGTCTAGCCCAGAATCATCTTTCTGGAAAGAAGGATTGTATCTTTTGAGACAGACGTCCTTCGATCCTGTTGGCACCTTTGCAGGGGGCTAAATCTGTCTTAAGGAGATTTGTCTCGACATACCTCATTTCATCTCTCTTCTACATTTATATTTTATTTTTATTTTATTTTATTATTCCCGTCACATATTTCACAAAATAAACTACACCTTCAATTAAGTTTAGCCCAACACCTTTTTGTGAACAAGGCTACAAATTCGTAGCTATTACTGATGTTAACCATTTACTACCATAATACCAATATGGGCAAGTAGAATCATTCATAGAAAAGTCCAAAAAAATACTTATTCTCCGAATGAAATATGAATCGCATGATCAGACCATTATTTTAGTTTGATAAATGTCAGCCTCGCTATAATGATTACTAGACTCAATACAATTCTTAGTAAGTAGAGAATGGAGTCGGAAGAGGGTGATCTTACCTTGTTCTAGGACCAGTAGAGAATGAAGCCGGAAGAGGATGGATTGGAGTCCCGAAGTTGCGAGGAGGCTAAGAATCGGTCGGCAATGAGTCTGAGGTGTTTGACCTCGAACATCAAACTACATTAAGAATCAATTTTCGGTAGTTTGCATCTGCTCTGCGATTGGAATTGTGCGAGTATTATGGGGTTTGGTTTTGGGGCTTTGCTTGGGTTTGGATGTGGGAATGGGTCGACAATATGGAGTTGGGATGGCGGTGCGTTTGGTTCTGAATGTCAGAGAGAGAGAGTAACTTTGGTCTGTGAGGCTGGGGAAGAAGAAGGTGTTATCAACGTTTTGGACTTTTTGCTGAGTTATTTAAGAAAGGTTTTGTGCTGGATGACAATAATACTCATAGGCTCGTAATCCGTTGAAGACCCGATATAAATGGGGATAATTGCACTCAACACTAATTTTTTAGAGCTAAATGCAAAATTATTTTCTTAAGATTTTTTTTTGAAAAATACTGCATCTTCTTCCTCACTGCCCACCAGAGTCATCGTAGTTGCTATTGCCACCGATTGCTCATCTTTTTCTCCAACCACCTACCACCGCACAACCACCAACCCACCACCCGCATCAACCCACCACCAGTTGCTCATCTTCTTCATTGCCCGACTGAAGAATACGTTGCAACCAATTACAGACCGTCTTCCCCCGCATACGCTGCTGTTGCTCTTCTTCTTCCTGTTGGCACTGGTCTTCTTCCTCGAAGGCCCTGCCTTCTTCTTCCCACTGGCACTGGTCTTCTTCATCGGCGACTCTGTCTTCTTCTTCCCGCTGGCATTGGTTTTCTTCTTGGCGATGATCTTCTTCCCGCTGGCGCTGCTACCTCCTCCTTCACTGTTCCCCGCTTTTTCTTCACTATTGGTTGTGGAGGTTGACAGTGGATTTGTAGTGTAGGTTGTGGTAGTGGTGATCTGGGTCAGGTGGAGGTGATGGTGTTTAGAAGGTGACAATGATGGAGGTGTTCAGAAGATGGTTGTCGTGGTGGCTGTGGTGGTGGTCGGTGGTTGTGGACAGTAAGTTCTCAATATTGTACAAAAATTGTTTGATTTTATGTTTAAATCAAATTATCATACAAAAAGTGTAAAGTTTCAAGTTGTGATGCTACAATTTTGCCCAAAGTGTCATAAATATTTGATAAAGTTTCAGGTTATGATACCAAAAATTTGAAGTATCATGTTGTAATACTTTAAAAGTATCATAAGACTCTTTTAAAGTATCATAATATGATACTTAGATAAAACAATACATTTCAAAAAAAATGAAGTTTTTTTCAGTGATTATTTAAAATGAAGTAAGTTTCAATTATGATACTAAAAGTTGGGTATTTTTGCAAACACCCCTATAAATGGGTGGAGATTACCCGACTAAATGGGTTCATGGGTAGGGTATGGAGGTAAACTTTGAGAGAGGAAATCACACTCAATCCTACTTTTAAAGATTCAAATTCATTAATGAGATCAAACTTGTATTACTTCAAAAATCAGGTCTTAATTCAAAATTTAATAAATTAAAAAATTTACATAATAATATTATATTATTTACTCAACCATATCCCAATTTTTAACCACAATACATTACTTCAAACCATAATTACTCACTCTCTCTCTCCCTCCCTCCCTCCCTCCCTCCCTCCCTATATATATTCCATTTCTGTCCCAGTACGCATACCACCACCCCAGCCCCTTCCTCCCAATAGCCACACCCTCATATCCTCCGAGATCTAGCCTTCTCCGAACGTTGCCAGCAAATCATCACTGCTAACTTACAGCCACTGCCTCAATCAAACAACGGCGCCATTGCATAGATCTAGCAGCTGCGTCATCGCGTCGATCTGAAGCGAGACTGAAGGAGAGAAGAGGGTTGGTGGTTTTGAGGGAAAAGAGGGAAGCTGCGGTGGTGACTGGTGAGTGCGGCGCTCCAGTGGTGGGTTGTTGTTAGGAGAAAGAGAGAAGTAGTGGATTGAAGAAGGTTGCTGTGTGTTGCGAGAGATAAAGGGCCGGCATTGGTAAGTGGAAGGAAGGTTTGTCTGTACGAAGAGAGAGGAGAGTGGTAGTTGTTGAAGGTGGGTGCCGGCGACTTTGCGAGGCGCAGTAGACTCTGTAAGATAAGAGAGGAACGGAAGGGGAGGTGACTGGTTTAAGAGGGAAGAAGGTGGTGGTGATTGGTGTAGCCGGTGGACTGGGCGGTGTTGAGTGAGGGAGAGAGGCTGGTGGCTATGCGTGAGAGAAAGGGAGAGACGATGGTGATTGGTGTTTGTTTGAGAGAGAGATGGCAATAAATGTGACTTCAAAAAATATATGTAACCTAATATTTGACAAGTTGTTACTAAGAAATCAAATAATTATAACCTAATAATTTGATAATTATGACTTAAAAATTTGTTATTTAACAATTTGATAAATTGTGATCCAGAAATATGTTTGATTAATTTGACATTTTGTGACCTACTGATTCGATAATTTGTGATCTTAACTTAGAGCCTCACTTATACTGAGACCTAAAATAAATCTGATTTGTGACCTAATATTTTATATAATTTGTGACCTGGAAATCATTTGTGACCTAAAAATTTTGTTATTGTGACCTGAAATTAAGTCTAATTTGTGACCTACTATTTTGATAATTTGTGACCCTGACTTTATTTGTAACCTAAAAGATTTGTATTTTGTGATTTGAGATTATAGAACTTGTGACCTTAATATATATAATTAATAAAATATTTTTAATTACTTAATTTAATTAATGAATCTTTATTACAACCTGATTGTTGAAATTATACAAGTTTCATCTTAATTTTGAAATTTATGTATTTTTCCCACTTTAAAACCCGACATGGGTATGGATCGGGTGTGGATTTTTACTACAATACTCATACCTAGGGATGACAATAATACTCACAGACCCGATATTCGTTGGAGACCCGACATAAATGGGCAGGGATTACCTGACTAAATGATTTCGTAGGTAGGGTATGGAGGTAAAGTTTAAAACCCGACATGGGTATGGGTCGGGTGTAAGTTTTACTACAATACTCATACATGACCCGCATACCCATTAATTTTCTTAAAAAATTATAGAATTTAAAATAAAAGTGATTGTGTAAAAAAAAATAAAAAATAGAACTCAAATATCTATTGACATTGCTAACGTCTAAATCTTAATATGTTTACACTATTGACTTTGTTAATGTCTAAAAAAATTGTTCGAATTCGCTTGTTTAGTTTCAACATAGAACAAGCTTTTTTAAAGCCAAATTCAAGTGAAACTCAATATTTAACTAATTCAAGTGAGTATAGAAGCATACCCGCCTTCCACCCGCCCCTGACCCGTCATCTTAAATGGGTGTATGGGTAGGGTATGAAGGTTGTAAATCTTTAGTGGGTATAGTATGGGTTTCGTAAACCCAACCTATACCCGAACTATTGTCATCTTTACTCATACTCGAACCACATACCCATTTATTTTCTTAAAAAATTATAAAATTTAAAACAAAATTGATTGTGTAAAAAAAAATAGAACCTAAATATCTATTGACATTGTTAACGTCTAAAAAACTGTTCAAATTCGCTTGTTTAGTTTCAACTTAGAACAAACTTTTTCAAGTCAAATTCAAGTGAATCCCAATATTTAACTGATTCAAGTTAATTCGGAGCACCTATAATCTATAACCTATTTACAACCTCAAAATAATAATAATAATAATAATAAAATTAGTAATGAGTTTCAAATAGGTATAGAAGCATACTTGCCCCGACCCGTCAATCTTAAATGAGTATATATGTAGGGTATGGAGGTTGTAAATTTTTTGTGGATTGGGTATATATTTGGCATACCCGACCCATTTCCATCTCTAGTTTTGGGCGTTTTCTATTTTGGTACAATTCAAAAATAAAAATAGAAAACGATTCTAAAACAACAAAGAGAACAAAGCCTAAGCAGTCAATTTGTCAAAAACGCTGATTGAGGCTCCAAATCATTCGGTCACAGATACGGAGCAGACACATAAGAAATATGGAACAGAAACATAAATGAAAAGAGCTGATGACAAAAACAGAACGTGTTTTCCATTTTTTCATTTTCAAAAACAGTTTTCAGAAATGACAAATCAAATGCGTTTTCAGCAAATTTGAAAACAAAAATAAAAACAGGAAATATAAAACATTTTCTAAAAAATAAAAATACAAAATAAAATACAAACAAAACGTCACCTTATGATTTTAATTCAGGTTTTTACTTAATAAACACGTAATTAAACATATTTTATTAATTAAATAGTTAATTACAACTAATATAATATTTAAATAAAAAAGACCTCAAACAACAAGTAACAACCCGTGTCCATCCACTACAGCACCCACTGTCGACCCCACCCCACCCCACCCAAAAATGAATTTTCTTCTATTTTTTTTCACCACACCCCCACCCTCAAAGTCGCATTTCATTCACAAATCACAATTACAAATTTAATCACAAAATTCACCCCAATCACACCCCGCCCCACCCCAGCCCCACAAAGTCACATTTGGTCACAGAAAGTCACATTTCGGTTACAATTACAAATTTAGTTACAAATTTCACCACACCCTACCCTACAAGTCACAATTGGTCACAAAAAGTTACAATTACAAATTTAGTCTCAAATTTCACCGTCACCCCACTCCACCCCACCCCACCACAACCCACACTACAAACTACAAAGTCACAATTGTTCACATGAAGTCATAATTGATTATAACACAAAATCACATTTCGATCACAATTAGTCAATTACAAATTTAGTTACAAAATTCACCCATCCACCCTACCATGCAAAGTCACAGTTGGCACACAAAGTCACATTTAGGTCACAATTACAAATTTAGTCACAAATTTTACCCCAGCCACTCGACCCCACACCACCCCACAAGTAACAGTTGGTCACAAAAAGACATTTATAAATTTAATCGCAAATTTCACTGTAACCCCACTTCCAACCCAACTCATACCACAAAGTCACAGTTGGTCACATAAAGTCACATTTCGGTCACAATTATAAATTTAGCTACAAAATTCAACCACCCAACCACCTTACTCGGTGACATGAATAAATTTAATCGCAAATTTAACCCCCACTCCACCTCATCCTACCCCACATTAATTGTAAAGTTACAATTGGTCACACAAAGTTACAGTTCGATCACAATTACAAATTTAGTTGCAAAATTCACCCCCACCACTCTACCCCACTCGCAAAGTCACAGTTGGTCACACGAAGTCACATTTTGGTTGCACAAGGTTACAGTTTGGTCACATACAGTTTCACACAAGGTTACAGTTTGATCGCATGAGGTTACAGTTCGATTACATAAAGTCACAGTTTTGTCCCATGAGGTTACAGCTCTTCAGTCACGCGAGGTCACAAATTGGTTACACGAGGTCACAATTCGTTCCCATAAAGTCAATTGTAGGTCACATAATCATATTTGACACAATTGTAGGTCACATCACATCCTCGTCCATTGATCACACAAAGTCACTGTTGATCACAATTTCTAATATAATTGGTCACAATCATCCACAACTGATCATAAATTATTAAAGGCCACGACTTAGTTTTAGGTGAAAAATTATAAAATTATATGGTCACAACTTATTTTTCTGCCACAAATTAAAAATTTATGTCACGTCTTATTTTTTGGTACAAATCACAAATTTATATGTCACAGCTTATTTTTTAGTCACAATTTTTTAAAATTAATCGGTCATAAAATTATTATTTGTTCATGTATTACAAATGTTATAGGTCACGACTAATTTTTCGGACGCAAATTACAAATATAATTTGTCACAACTTCATTTTTAGTCACGATTATCGATTTATAGCTCACAAACCATGAATTTATAAGTCACAAATTTTTTTCCGGTCACAATTTATTTAATTAATCGGTCAAGAACTTTATTAATTGGTCAGATATCACAAATTTTATCGACCACGACTTAGTTCTCGATCAAAAATTAAAAAAAATTAATTGATCACAACTTCATTCGACTCAAATTATCGATTTAATAGATCACGATCTATTTCTCGATCACAAACTCAAAAAATTATAAGTCACAACTTATTTTTTTGTCACAAATATCGAATTTTATAAATCACAACTTATTTAAAAACCACAAATTTCACATTAATTGATCACAACTTAAAAAATTGTGAATCACAATTACAAATTTTGTCACGATTTCAAATTTTTTAGGTCACAAGTTACAAATTTATTAGTCACAATCAATTTTAATCCTACCTGATCACCATCCCTCCCCAACCACCGCCAACACCAATGCACCACCACCAACACCCCCACCACCCCAATCCCTCTGCACGGACACCCCAACCACCAATCTTTGTCGCCACCGCTTCTAATGCACCACCACCACCACCACTTCCAACCAAAAAACCTTTGTAAATTCACCATAAGAATTGCTTCATCCCATGCACACCACCCAACAATTAGCGATGCGGCACTGTCGTTGCCACCACCATCTCATGTACCAACAATTACCACCACAAATCCATCATCTACTCCACCTCTTCCACATTACAACCAATAAAAACTCATCGTCACCATAAAAATTGCAGTCTGCAATAAAAATCAAATAGATCGATGAAATTTTTAAAATCTTACTAGACAACGATCTCGCAGATTGCAACGGTTATGGTTTTCGCAGATCAAAGACAAAACAATACTATCACTGCATCACACGTCACTACCACCCCCACAAAACCACACCACCACACAATCGCCAGAATTACACCACCCACACACAATAACACACACACACACGTTCACACACCACAAAAAGAATGTTGAACATCGTCGATTCCTTACAAGCCGCAGTCGCTGTCAGAGAAGATAGGGATTCTGTGTAGCCTCCGCTTGACTCTGAGATGTAATTCAGAGAGAAATTAGAGCACTGGTAGAGAGGGATTGGGTAGAATTCTTGGCACTGCAGTGCATAGGGTAGAGAGAAAGTAGGGGACGAATTTGTTGTCTTCAATTTTTTTTTAATATTAATAATAGAAGATTAAATTGTGACCTGATTTTTGAACTAATTAGTTGCAATATGGAGTTTTGAATTCAGAAGTTAAAAAACATGCCTGTATGTAATTTCCTCGCAGATGAATGCATGGATAGAGGGAGGTGAAAAAATCCCATCACATAGGGACATCTACATAAAGGAAAAAAGAAAGGGAATGAAAGACACACACTTTCCAACATAGTTTAAGATCATTTTAAAAATCTCATATGCTAACAGATAATTAATTCAAGGCCTTGTGCTTGTAGTTGTCTCAGTGAGAGTCTCGCAACCTCATGATTCAATACTAACTTCACTGGTTGTTGAGATATTAGTTAGATTAGATATTCTAGAATTAGCTAGAATAAGTTTGTTAGATTTAGTGATCGTTCTAGGTTCTTTTAGTTCCTTCTAGCTTAGTTTGATTTCTCTATAAATAGTTCAATTTTGTAATCTTTTTACCAAGCATTTGAATAATAAAAACTTGCTTACATTTTTCAGATTTTATATTTTGTTCGTGGTATCAGAGCAGTAGGTCTTGGATTGGGCTTTAAGTTTTTCGGTCACCGACGAGCGACGGTGTCGCCGCTTGTCCAACAAAGTTATTTTTTTTAGTTTTTATTTTTTGCCTAAAAGTTTCTTTCACAGCAATGGAGTTTTGGGAAGCTGAGGTGAAGAGTGGAGAGCCTCTTCTGGTTGTGCCTGGCAAGGGCATGGTTTTGCATGTCTCAAGTTTATCTTGGTGAACTGAAAAAGGAGAAGGGAAACGAATCTGTCTGCCTATTGGTAAAAGTTGATGGAAAGAAACTATTTCTAGGAACATTGTTTTTTGAAAAATTGTCTCAACAACAATTTGATATGGTTTTTGATAGACTTTGAATTATCACGCAACTGGAAAAGTGGAAGTGATTACTTCTATGGTTATAAGTCCAGCAGTGTAATGACCCCGAAAAATTATGACCTTAATTATCTATTATGACGTAAGAAATTATTTTTAGAATTTATTTAATTATCGTGGAAATAAAAAGAAAGAAAAACGGAATTTTTATAAAAGAAAAGTTACCTCAAAAATGTATTTAAGTGTTTCTTTTCTCAAGACTTTTTCTAGCATTCTCGACCTAATTTGATTTCATGTCATATATGTACGGGAAAGTTCTTAAAGTGAACTTCAAGAATATGAAAATGGTTTGTCATTCCAACCAATGGATAGTTTCGGTGAATTTTTAAAGTTAAGACGGTAAGACCGGTTAACTCGAAAATAGTTTGAGTAGCCTACTTTGGAAGGTCATAACTTCCTCCTTAGTTATTCATTTCACATGCCGTAAATTTCACGTTAAAGTATGTCGTAAGTCTTTGAAACCTTATCAAGAACTCAATATTTTGACTTCATTTGATACCTCGAATGTGAGCTCAAATCAACCTTGTTGAAACTGAAATTCCTACATTCCTAGCATGAGGTGGATGGACACGGTTACACCCATAGCTCTCATTAGTCACCAACCTAGGCCTGAAAACTCCTCCTTACATGTCTTTGTTGTCTTCCATGCTTTTGACAAACTACAATTCACCACCTCCAACTTTGAAGATAGGAGTGGGAATATTTAACTAAAACTTAATTCTTAAGCTAGAATGGAAATCATCTACGTTCAGCTCCTTCAATCCATTTGATACATCCATATTTCCTTATAAATAGCATCTGTTCTCAGGTTATTTCTTCACACCAAAATCATGCTAGAAACCGTGAGTTAGAAAGAAAAGAATAGCTCATTCATGTCTTCTTTCTTCCAAAATCCTAGATAAGGATATTATTCCAAAATGTTGTTTCAATCCGTCCCAAGACTTCCCTTGTATCACCAAACATGTTTTATCTAAGCCTTTTATCAAAACAAGTGATTTTAGATCAAAGAAATCAAGAAAACTAACTTTCAGATTCTGGAAATACGTTTAGTGTCGACACCTACTGGTTTTGTGTTGATACCATGTTCATCTGAGCTTAAAACGATGATTTTGACACTTTGGTGTCGACGCCAAATCAGTTGGTGTCGACACCAAATGGACAGCCTAGCAGCCTGACTTCATTCAGCCATAAATTTTGAGTGACAATCCGGTTTGCAATCCGTAAAGTGTGTTAAACTCCTGATTCGATTATCTTTCCGTTGATATATTGTAAAACTTGTGGAGATTATGTACTAGGAGTTATGTGTTTGTTTCTTCACACGCTCCGTTCAAAGCTAGTTGAAGGATCCTCATTCCAAAAGGAAGTCATCCTAGTAGCTATTCATTGATCGATTCATCCAATAAAATATGAGTGTGATGTGTTCATTTGGATTAGTTGAATAATATGTGAGTGAGATGTGTTTATTTGGATTATTTGAATAATATGTAAATTAGATTATATGATTATAACTGAGTGGATATGTTTATGTGAATTATGATTCAATTATAATGTGAGTTGAATATGGTTATTTGAATCATTGAATTAATGAACTGAATATTCGATATACCTTATTATGTGGTACAATGTAATAACATGATATGATGAAATTACGTTCGGTCCATATTTTGGAAATGCAATGACATTTAATAAATGATGAACCATTAAAGAAAGTTTATGCATAAAGAAGAGTTTTGTGCATATGGATTATAGATTTGAACTCTAGCCCCTCGGTAATCAATGCGTTGTTTTGATATATTGATGTTGATGATGTCGGGAGTACCTCGAAACTCCTAAGGTTGTGAAGAATGATATGGTGATCTAATATCCCTGTTGGAGTCAAACAGGATGAAAGATGACAGGGATGTGAAAGCCCTAAATGATATGAAATCATTTGTTTATGTTTATGGCCATTCATCGATATCCGTATTGTGATAATGTTAAGCGCTTTGAGGTAGAGGAGTAATCTATGATCGGGGCCCATAAATCATATTTTTGAAAAGAGCATGCATGTGCATCGACTACTCATCATACATTTGAACTTGTCTAGAGTATATAAAGTTGACTTGTATATCCCAATGTGCAATAACACATGTGCACCATATTCTACTCACTGAGCAAGCGTATGCTCATCCCACGTTATCTAACCTTTTAGGTAGCTATTTATATAAGACGGATTGGCGAGGATCTTCAGTAGCTTGAAAGAGAGTGCTGCGCTAGGTGACGAGCTGTGAGTTGTGGACTTGCCACCGAATAAGAACTTTTGTTTTTGAACTACCACACTTTTATTGAAATCTTTATAGAAATGTTTTAAAATTAATATCGTTACCTTTTATATAAATGGATTTTATTTTAAGTTGAGGGATTTTAAATGAAAAAGTCTTGGAAAATTTATGAGGCGTGACAAGTGTTATCAGAGCATTATTTTTGAAAAAGTTTGAAAATCTTGGGGCGTTACAAGTAGTCCTTTTGAAGAAGTTGAATCAGAGGACGGAGAATCTGATGAATCGGAATCTGAACATGACGAGGCTATTCCACTTAATCTAGCGAATAATGAGAAATCAGAGGAAGGACGAACCACTTCTATCTAGGTAGAGCAGAGAGAAAATCCGAATTAATTGCTACTGATCATTTTGTATTCGACGAAGCTGAAGTAATATGGAGTAATAATGAAAATGCTCCATCTGGTGTCAAAATTCGATTTCAGATCGTTTTAGAAAAGAAAAAGAGACATCAAATTAGTTGATGAAACTTCCGGAAGAGTATCTACTGGACTTGAAGCAACGGAATTCTCATAAATCGAGAAAACAATCGATTTCTTCGACGACTCAAACTGAAGATCTAGAACAGAACTAGTCGATACTAGGTCGGTGAATAAGAAGAGAAAAGTTGAGGGAGGAAAGTTGGAGCTATCAAGATCCTTAGTTTAGCTCGAAACTCGAATTATGAGCATAATGACTCCGGAGAATTCAAATTCAGGAAATTCGACGCATGAGGGGAATGAGATTGGATCATTGATACACTGAATATATCTGATATAACCAGATGAGTGAAGATCTAAATCTGGAATTGACATTTGGATTTGAAGTGTGATTTTGTCGGAAAAGTGGCTAGAAGTTCGAAGAGGTTGACCGACCACCGGAGCCGCGGCGGCGATAGCTGGTGATTGGAGATATTGGCTTCAACAAGCCATTTTTCCTCCATCGTTTAGAAATAATGGGAAATCATATGAGCTATTACTGTGAGGTGGCTGGCTATTGGCTCTTCGACAGTCATGGCTGGTTTTTTGGCTCTGTTTTGTATGAATTTGCAGCAACAGCGTAGCCAAATTGAAGAAGACGAGTTCTAGGATTGGATTTGCTAGTAAATTCAAATTGGGCTATTTTAATTTTGGGCCTGTTTGATGATTTTTAGATTTTGGACTGAATTTTGTGGATTTTCTTATATGCATTTGGGCCTTTTGGGCCTCCATTTTAAGTTTGGGCATGTTTTGGTTGTTTGAATATATTTGGTTTAAATTGGTTTGGACAAGGTTATTGAAGAATGTGTTGGGCTGTTGGTGAAGTTGGCCAATTTGTTGATGTCTAGTTTAGTTTATTACTGCGCTTTAATTGTTTTTATTATGAGTAACTAAACTATTTGTTGGGATTAAACGATGTAGCGTATTTTTACGCTCTTAATTTCATTGCTTAGGTTTTACGGTTTGATTGCATGTGTATGGTTTTATCATGTGTTCAATGCGTGAATTAACTGGCCACTAATTCATTGATTTCATGGATCATTTTCATAATCTGAGAGGTGAGCTAACGATCTAGATCTAGGAATAAAGCTCGGTAATCCAACAACGATATAGATATACGTATGTTGTTATTGCAGTCTAAATTGAGTTCTTGTATCTCATGCACCTAATCATTACAACATGCTGTTCATTAACATGGTTGACTAAGTAGGTAGAGTTGATTTAAATCCGAGAGGAAAATTTCATGTACATTAGTGAGCTCGACTGATCACATTAAGAGATTAAAACTTGAGCGGTGAAAAATTAAGAGTATTGACAACGTGAACTCGTGAAATCTCAACCTTTCATAAATTGATTTAAAAACACATTTATTTAGTTGCTTACTTGCTTTTAGTTCAATCATTTTAATTCATCAATTCTCAAATCACTGTTATTCAAATAAAGTAGAAATTAGAACGCCTTTGGTACTTAATCCTAATACATATGGGTACGATAACTCGAACTCAAAAAGTCCACTTTATTACTTGGATGCAACATCGTAAAATTGCGATTTAGCACACATCAATCCATTCAAAGTTTTTTGTATTACGAAGAAGTTTGAAGAGAGGCACACATTTATCAATCGCTCGAGATATGAGTCAATTGAATGCATCCATTCTTCCAATGAGCCTTTGAATGTCTCAAAGGTTACAAGGAACAATCATCTCTTGTATGGTTTTAATTTTGTTAGGGTTGATTCCAATACCTTGCTTGGATACCATGTGACCTAAAGACTTACCATAACAAACCTTGGATATGATTTAGCTGGTTCAATTCTATTTCAAATTTCTTCATGAAACTGGTGGCTTACCGTCAGTCTTTCAAATGGCATCCTTCTTTACATGTTTTGACTAACAGGTCGAGCATGGCTGACCCCCTAGATGTTTTATGTAAAGGAGGGGGCAAGCCCTTTATGATTTAAGGAATAATTTATAAGGTCGAGCATGAAGGCCGACCTTGAAAACTTTTTGTACAATGAAGAGGTCAAGCCCTTGACTTTTTAGTTGTTTAGAAGTTTGCTTGTAAGGTCAATTATATAGGTCATCCTTATAAACTTTATGTACAAGGAAGGGCTTAAGCCCTTGGCTTTGTATGATTGAAGGAAATAGTCTGACAGGTCGAGTAAATTGGCCGACGTTGTAGAATTTTTTAAATCATAGATCAGTCTGGGCCGATCTATAACTTTTGTATGGAAGTAATCTGTAAGACTGTGCATGAAGGACGACCTTGTAAATTACTTGAAGCAAAATAATTTGTAACGTCTTGCCATGAGACATTGTAAATTATTTGTAGAGAAATAATTTTTAACGCCTTGCCATGAGACATTTTAAATTATTTTTAGAAAAATAATTTGTAATGTCGTACCATGAGACATTGTAAATTATTTGTAGGGGAATAATTTGTAACGTCGTACCATGAGACATTGTAAATTATTTGCAGGGGAATAATTTGTAATGTCTTTCAATGAGATATTGTAAATTATTTGTAGAGAAATAATTTGTAACATCGTGCCATTAGACATTGTAAATTATTTATAGGGAGTAACTTGTAAAGGACCTTGTAAGTTATTCCAGTGCTCGGTCTTCTAGGACTCATTCTTCAGAAGAAACACTTTTATTAATGGGGGACTGAACAATGGGCCTTGTTAAAACTTTACCCAGGAAAAACCCTTTGAGAAAAAATCTGGATAAGGAAAAAGAGTACTCGTCCCTGACTCTGAAAGCAAATGAAATGGGCTCGCAGGCCCAATCTTACTGACAAAAATGTAGATGGACGTGCAAGTCCGTAATAAAAGAAAATGGGTTCGTAGACCCGACTCTTCTATAACTAGATAATGTTGTTACTAACAAGGAAAATTTGTGGAAGAAAGGTACCTACTTGTAGTAAGGCTTTAGATTTTCGACGTTCCATGGTCAAGGAAGGGGCTTGGAGTTCATGGTTCTGAGACTGTATGAGCCCTTCCCATCCTTTCGAATGACTTCGTATGGTCCTTCCCAAATAGGTCTGAGCTTCCCAGGTTGATGATCGGCGGCTTCGCTTTCACATAAGACGAGATCACCCATCTGAAATTCCTCTTTTTACTCGGAGATTAAACTTCTTTGACATGGCCTATTGATAAGCAGCTCTTCTTAGGGCGGCATTTTCCCTGACTTCTTCCAAGAGGCATAGACTTTCCCTTTGCCTTCAATATGATTGGGCAATTCTTCAGTCATTGCGTGGAAGCTGGGAACCATCACTTCTACTGGAATAGCGGCTTCCATTCTGAAAGCTAACATGAATGGGGTTTCCCCGGTTGCTGTCTTGAATGTTGTTCGATTCGTCCATAGAATTTCAGGAAGGAGATCAAGCCAATCACCTTTGGCACTGTCAAGGCGATTCCTCAGGTCTTGCAAGATAGGCCTGTTTTTTACCTCTGTCAATCCATTACTTTGCGGGTGTGAAACTAAAGTTAACATGTGCTCAATCCCCAAATTCTTACAGAATTGCTTGAAGCCTTGGCAGTCGAGTTGTCGCCCATTATCAGTGATTAATGTCTTGGGAAGTCCAAAATGACAGATGATTGACTTCCAAACATACAACTTTTCCCTGAGATTATGACAAGAGGCTCTATCTCTATCCATTATTTGAAGTATTCCACAACCACTGCTAAAAATTTAACTTGGCCACGAGCTACTGGAAATGGCCTAAGTATGTTAATTCCCCACTGTGCAAACAGGTATGGCCACATAATTAAATAGAGCTCCTCTTCTAGTTGATGTAATCGAGCTGCAAACCTTTGGCATTTATTACAAGTTTTCACATAGTTGAGTGCATCTTTCCTCATAGTTGGCCAATAGTAACCATATCTTACCAACTTCGTTACCAGAGCTCTTGCTCCTTGGTGTCCTCCACAAATTCCTTTGTGAACCTCGACCATAGGAAGGGCTGCTTCTCTTGAGGTCAGACATCGGAGGTAGGGAAGTGTGAAGTTTCGACGGAATAAAGTGTTTTGCATAATGATGTACCTTGGAGCTCTTGATTTGATCCTTCGGCTTCTGCTTTGTCATCTGGAAATTTTCCCAACATCAAGTACTCAATGATTGGATCCATCCAACTGGGCTCATGTTCTGAAATATCCATGATATCGGGTTGTTGTGTGATGCTGGGCTCATGAAGAATTTGCACAAACATAGTCCTTTCCAAGTTATCCAAATTGGAAAAAGTCAGTCTTGATAGGGCGTCAACTTTGTGGTTGGCCGACCTTCGTATTTTATCTATGCTGTAAGATTTGAACTTCTTTTGCAAGTCTAGAACCATCATTCTGTAAGATGACATCTTGTCATCTTTTGCTTCAAAAGTGTCATTCACCTGCTCTACCACCAATTGTGAATCACTCATAACTTTGATGTGCTCGACCCTAAGATGTTGAGCGACCTGAAGCCCAGCGATTATAGCCTCATATTCTACATCATTGTTAGTGGTCGAGAAGTCAAATCTAATTGAGCATTGAATTTTGATTGTGTCATCATCCTTAATTAGTATGATTTCGGCCCCTGAGCCTATAGCGTTCGATGCTCCATCAACTTGTAAAGTCCACGAGTCCTCTTTTTTGCCATGACCTGTTGGCCCCTGAGGTCTTGGGGCGAGTTCGGTGATGAAGTCTGCCAAGACCTGTGCTTTTATGGAAGGCTGGGGTTTGAATGTCATATTCTCCAAGTTCAATTGACCACTTGAGTAGGCTGTCAGAGATGTCAGGTTTTTGTAGTATCTATTTCAGAGGTTGATTGGTGAGGACTATTATGGCATGAGCTTGAAAATAGGGTCTCAACTTTCTAGCTGCTATGACAATTGCAAGCAAAAGTTGCTCTGCTAGGGTGTATCGAGTTTCAGCATCCTGTAGCATCTTGTTGACACAGTAGGCTGGTTTCTGAACTTTCCCTTCTTCCTTGACTAGAGCAGCGCTGACTGCGTGCTCTGGTACTGGTAGGTATAGGAAAAGATCATACCCCAAATTTGGCGACCCCAGGTATTCTTTGAGCTTATTGAAGGAAGTTTTACATTTTTCGTCCCACTTGAATTCTTTATTTCCTCTGAGAGACTTGATGAAAGGGAAGCATTTATCTACTGCTCTTGACATGAAACGTCCCAATGCTGCTACTCTTCCTGTAAGTTTCTGAACCTCTCTTATGCTCCTTGGAGGCTCCATAGATTTAAGGGCCAAAAAGCGTACTTGGCAGGATTTAGCTTCATCGGATGTTGTCGGAGTGTAGAGAAGATGTCTTCCAGGTCGGTTATGTGGTCTTTCTTTCTAGATCTCTTCACGACTATATCATCAACATAAACTTCGATGCTCAGTCCTATATATTTGGAGAAGACCATGTTCACAATTTTTTGATAGGTAGCCCCAGTATTTTTTAACCTAAATGGCATGACCTTCTAGCAGTATATTCCTTCGTCAGCCATGAAGAAAATTTTCTCTTGGTTTTCCTATACCATTTGGATCTGATGATACCCCGAGAATACGTCAAGGAAGCTATATAACTCAGAACCTAATGTGGAGTCCACCAATCTGTCAATTCGGGGAAGAGGATAACTATCTTTCAGACATGCTTTATTCGACATTTACCATTAGCCTTCTTCACCAAAACCACGTTGACTAGCCATTTTGGATATTTTACTTCCTTGATGAACCCTGCTTTCAATAGTTTATCTACTTCCTCCTTGATTATTTGCCTTCTTTCGGTAGCAAACCGACTTCTTCACTATTTTACAGGCTTCTTATTTGGCTGGATGTTAAGCCTATGTACAACAAGTGCAGGGTCAATCCTGGGTGTATCCTCTACGCTCCATGCGCATATGTCGATGTTTCTTTTCAAGCATTGGGATAATTCTTCCTTCATAAATTTGGGAAGTTCTTTCCCAATTGTGAAACTTTTACCTTTTGAAATGAGAATTTCCTCCAACTCCTCCACTAGCGACATACGTTCTTTCATGGGAGGTTCAATTGACATTAATTCTGTTCTCCCCTTTCCCATGCAGCTGATGTAACAGCTTCTGGCCATTGCTTGATTACCACCACTGTTGCTATGCCTGTGGTAGTTAGGAACTTGAGTGCGAAATGATATGTTGATACTATTGCTTTCAATTTGTCCAAGAAATGTCTTCCCAGGATAGCGTTGACATCGGGGTTTTCACGACTTGAAACGGGGTCATTCTGGTGACCAGTTTTTCTCCCGATCCCAGAGAAGTTGAAAGATCTATCAAACCTTCTGGTCCTACTGTTCCTCCACCGAAACCAGTTAAAAGAGTACTAACTTACTGAAGGTAATCGTTTGGAATTTGCATCTTTTTGAAAGCATTAGAAGATAGAACATTAGCTGTGCTTCCATTGTCTACAAGTATTCTTCTTACATTGAAATTTGCTATCATGGCACTAATTACGACAACGTCGTCATGGGGGTATGAAATTCCTTCCATGTCAGAGTTATTGAAATTGATGCTAGTTGAGATATCATGGTCATGACTGGCCGACCTTTCGTCTTGACTTCCCAATGCCCGAGCATAGTTCTTCCTGGCGTTATTTGAATCACCACCAAAAGCTATACCTTCGACGATAAAATTTAAAGTGCCAGTGGGCCTATTCTTCTCCTCTCCTTTCTCCTGATCTTTATCATCTTTCTTCACGTAATGCCCAGGAAGCCTCTTTTGATGAGGGCTTCTATGATGCAAACCATGTAGCAATTGTAGTCACACAACCCACAAAAGATTGACTCAACCAAGAATGCCAAAAGAATCACGACTTATAGATCCAATTAAAATCAACTGAATCAAGCAACCAATACAATCAAATTGATATATTGACATTTTGATCACAAATAATATTAATTCTCACCCAAGTTTGAACAAACAAGAATAAGTTCGCAAGTTCGAATTTTATTCAATGAAGAATAAGTTGTTGAAAGTTGAATAGCCTCACAATATAATCTCAAAGTTGTCTTGAATTGTTTAGAATAATACAAAGAAAAAGCCTATATATAGGCAAAGAAATAAAATCCTAATCTAATTAGGAAACTAAATAAATAACCTAATCTAATTGAAAAAGAAATTCCTAATCTAATTAGGAATTTAATAAAGATAATCCCTTTTATAACAATAAGGGTGGAAATAAACTAGGAAACTAATTAATTGAAAAAGGAAATAAAATAAATCAAAAATTCCCGAAAATTGCGATCAGATCCCCAGACAATGCCACACGATCGCAGGGTAGAATAGGTCGCGATCGTGTGGAGACGTCCTTTTTCCTCTGCATATATTTTACCTCCTTCGCACGATCGTCGGCTTCCTTATACTACGCGATCGCGCGCTTCTTCGATTTGGACTCGAACTTCTTCTACCTGAATCAAGTTGATCCACTTGACTTCCGGATTCGGATCCAACATGAAACTTGCTTCTTTACTTGCCAAGAACATGTTTTTGTCCATCGTTGCTTGAGGACTTGTATTCGAGCTCTAGATCACATCATTCCCTCCTTCTGCAGGGTGATTCGTCCTGAATCATAACTTGGTTCATGGTGTTTCAACGCACCCCCTGGATTAAAAGGAAAATTCTTGCCTCCATTATATAGGATCAACCAATAGTAGTCCAATACTTGGATTGGGTGGATGAGTCGAAATATGAACTTCCTTGGCCATATGTGGTTTGGCTCAAACCTCCAAGTATATTCAACCTGGAAGAAAGATTTAAAAAAATAGGGTGGGGAATGTTAGTTTCACCAAGTACAAGATAGGGATCCTTGTACTTATGACGTATCATCTCCAACTCCTCTTCCCTAACAATGAGACTCTTCTCTTCACGTCCCTCAATCTTTTCAACTTGCTCAATCTTCTCTTCTAAAATTTTATACTCAACTTCCTCTTCCATACTGGTATTCTTAACCACCTCTTCCACATTTTTATTCTCAACCACCTTTTCTAACTTCACACTTTCATGCTCAACCACCTCTTCTAAATTTTTGGCCTCAACCAAGTTTTTCACATTTTCATTTTCTACCCCCTCAACTTTCAATTCATGCATCTCCTTGTCAATAATTTTAACTTCTTGTTCATGTTCATCCTCATCACTACTCAAAATTTTATTTTCTACCCCAATGTTCAAATTTTGATCAAATTCATTTTTCAATTCACCCCTCCTTTTCAACATTTGTATCCCGAGAATCTTTTTACAACTTAACTACATTTTTATCCTTGCGTGCAATCATGTCCTCTTCTAGAAGTTTTAATTGATAATTCAATCTAGAAAACGGATCAATCTTTTCCTTCACCTTCTTTTGATCTTCAAGTACTTGCTTTAGTGTTAAACTAGCTAGGGTGATTGAATCTTCATCCTTTAAAATTTTGTACTTGTTTCTATTCTTATCATAAAATGCTTTCTTCTCATGCCTCCATGGCCTACCCAACAACATATGACAAGACTCTAGAGGAACCACATCACATAATACATCATCACTATATCTCCCAATGGTGAAATTCACTAGGACTTGCTTGGTCACTTTGAACTGCCCACACTCCTTCAACCAGTCATCCTATAAGGTCTAGGATGTTGTAGTAAATGCAACCCCAATTTTTCAACCATGTTGATACTTTCCAAATTAGAGATGTAATCCATATCAATAGTCAAACTACACTGATTATCACCCACATGACATCAAGTCATGAAAGTAGGATTAAACTCATAATCCATCCCTTTATGTGGATTTTAAGAAAATTCAAAATAAGAGGATCTAGACATCAAATAGCAAGAAGGAATTTTAATTTGTCTCGGAAGGAAAAGAATATCAAGAATTTTAAAGAAATTAAAGAAAGTAGAAATTTTAATTTTGACTCGAAAGGAAAAAATCAAGAATATTAAAGAAATTCAAGAAATTGTTTCTTGAATTTTTGGATTTTTTTATTTATTTATATAAATCTGAAATTAGACTACGAATGTAGTGAAACAAAAGGAATTGAATTCAGATAAGAATTGAATAAAATAAACACTTTGAAATTTTGTTGGAATTTTTTATGGATCAAAAACTAGAAAAATTTTACTGTCACAAAGAACAAGAAAAAACAACAAAACTCAAGAAAAGATAGACTCAACAACAAGTTATGGATAATTCTCATGCGGACTCTATGATAAATACATGAAATTAAACTGGATAGAATAAAAAGATATAACCTTGATTTTTTTGGAGCCTAATCTCTGATACCAACTGATACAAACCACGTAACAATTGTAACCACGCAACCCACAAAAAGATTGACTCAACCCAAGAACGCCAAAAGAATCATGATTTATGGATCCAACTAAAATAAATTGAATCAAGCAACCAATACAATCAAATTGATATATTGACCTCTTGATCACAAATAATATTAATTCTCACCCAAGTTTGAACAAACTAGAATAAACTCACAAGTTCGAATTTTATTCAATGAAGAATAAGTTGTTGAAAGTTGAATAGCCTCACAATATAATCTCAAAGTTGTCTTGAATTGTCTAGAATAATACAAAACAAGCCTATATATAGGCAAAGAAATAAAATCATAATCTAATTAGGAAACTAAATAAATAACCTAATCTAATTGAAAAAGAAATTCCTAATCTAATTAGGAATTTAATAAAGATAATCCCTTTTATAACAATAAGGGTGGAAATAAACTAGGAAACTAATTAATTGAAAAAGGAAATAAAATAAATCAAAAATTCGCGAAAATTGCGATCAGATCCCCAGACAATGCCACACGATCGCAGGGTAGAATAGGTCGCGATCGTGTGGAGACGTCCTTTTTCCTCTGCATATATTTTACCTCCTTCGCACGATCGTCGGCTTCCTTATACTACGCGATCGCGCGCTTCTTCGATTTGGACTCGAACTTCTTCTACCTGAATCAAGTTGATCCACTTGACTTCCGGATTCGGATCCAACATGAAACTTGCTTCTTTACTTGCCAAGAACATGTTTTTGTCCATCGTTGCTTGAGGACTTGTATTCGAGCTCTAGATCACATCATTCCCTCCTTCTGCAGGGTGATTCGTCCTGAATCATAACTTGGTTCATGGTGTTTCAACGCACCCCCTGGATTAAAAGGAAAATTCTTGCCTCCATTATATAGGATCAACCAATAGTAGTCCAATACTTGGATTGGGTGGATGAGTCGAAATATGAACTTCCTTGGCCATATGTGGTTTGGCTCAAACCTCCAAGTATATTCAACCTGGAAGAAAGATTTAAAAAAATAGGGTGGGGAATGTTAGTTTCACCAAGTACAAGATAGGGATCCTTGTACTTATGACGTATCATCTCCAACTCCTCTTCCCTAACAATGAGACTCTTCTCTTCACGTCCCTCAATCTTTTCAACTTGCTCAATCTTCTCTTCTAAAATTTTATACTCAACTTCCTCTTCCATACTGGTATTCTTAACCACCTCTTCCACATTTTTATTCTCAACCACCTTTTCTAACTTCACACTTTCATGCTCAACCACCTCTTCTAAATTTTTGGCCTCAACCAAGTTTTTCACATTTTCATTTTCTACCCCCTCAACTTTCAATTCATGCATCTCCTTGTCAATAATTTTAACTTCTTGTTCATGTTCATCCTCATCACTACTCAAAATTTTATTTTCTACCCCAATGTTCAAATTTTGATCAAATTCATTTTTCAATTCACCCCTCCTTTTCAACATTTGTATCCCGAGAATCTTTTTACAACTTAACTACATTTTTATCCTTGCGTGCAATCATGTCCTCTTCTAGAAGTTTTAATTGATAATTCAATCTAGAAAACGGATCAATCTTTTCCTTCACCTTCTTTTGATCTTCAAGTACTTGCTTTAGTGTTAAACTAGCTAGGGTGATTGAATCTTCATCCTTTAAAATTTTGTACTTGTTTCTATTCTTATCATAAAATGCTTTCTTCTCATGCCTCCATGGCCTACCCAACAACATATGACAAGACTCTAGAGGAACCACATCACATAATACATCATCACTATATCTCCCAATGGTGAAATTCACTAGGACTTGCTTGGTCACTTTGAACTGCCCACACTCCTTCAACCAGTCATCCTATAAGGTCTAGGATGTTGTAGTAAATGCAACCCCAATTTTTCAACCATGTTGATACTTTCCAAATTAGAGATGTAATCCATATCAATAGTCAAACTACACTGATTATCACCCACATGACATCAAGTCATGAAAGTAGGATTAAACTCATAATCCATCCCTTTATGTGGATTTTAAGAAAATTCAAAATAAGAGGATCTAGACATCAAATAGCAAGAAGGAATTTTAATTTGTCTCGGAAGGAAAAGAATATCAAGAATTTTAAAGAAATTAAAGAAAGTAGAAATTTTAATTTTGACTCGAAAGGAAAAAATCAAGAATATTAAAGAAATTCAAGAAATTGTTTCTTGAATTTTTGGATTTTTTTATTTATTTATATAAATCTGAAATTAGACTACGAATGTAGTGAAACAAAAGGAATTGAATTCAGATAAGAATTGAATAAAATAAACACTTTGAAATTTTGTTGGAATTTTTTATGGATCAAAAACTAGAAAAATTTTACTGTCACAAAGAACAAGAAAAAACAACAAAACTCAAGAAAAGATAGACTCAACAACAAGTTATGGATAATTCTCATGCGGACTCTATGATAAATACATGAAATTAAACTGGATAGAATAAAAAGATATAACCTTGATTTTTTTGGAGCCTAATCTCTGATACCAACTGATACAAACCACGTAACAATTGTAACCACGCAACCCACAAAAAGATTGACTCAACCCAAGAACGCCAAAAGAATCATGATTTATGGATCCAACTAAAATAAATTGAATCAAGCAACCAATACAATCAAATTGATATATTGACCTCTTGATCACAAATAATATTAATTCTCACCCAAGTTTGAACAAACTAGAATAAACTCACAAGTTCGAATTTTATTCAATGAAGAATAAGTTGTTGAAAGTTGAATAGCCTCACAATATAATCTCAAAGTTGTCTTGAATTGTCTAGAATAATACAAAACAAGCCTATATATAGGCAAAGAAATAAAATCATAATCTAATTAGGAAACTAAATAAATAACCTAATCTAATTGAAAAAGAAATTCCTAATCTAATTAGGAATTTAATAAAGATAATCCCTTTTATAACAATAAGGGTGGAAATAAACTAGGAAACTAATTAATTGAAAAAGGAAATAAAATAAATCAAAAATTCGCGAAAATTGCGATCAGATCCCCAGACAATGCCACACGATCGCAGGGTAGAATAGGTCGCGATCGTGTGGAGACGTCCTTTTTCCTCTGCATATATTTTACCTCCTTCGCACGATCGTCGGCTTCCTTATACTACGCGATCGCGCGCTTCTTCGATTTGGACTCGAACTTCTTCTACCTGAATCAAGTTGATCCACTTGACTTCCGGATTCGGATCCAACATGAAACTTGCTTCTTTACTTGCCAAGAACATGTTTTTGTCCATCGTTGCTTGAGGACTTGTATTCGAGCTCTAGATCACATCATTCTATCCCCTGTTGGAGTATTCTGCACTCATCCGTAGTATGACTTGGGCTTTTGTGAAAGTCGCAGTATTTATGGCGATTTCGTTCATCGATCTTCCCCTTGATGGGTCTTGACCAGCGTAAGTCTTCTCGACCTTGGATTTCCATGAGAATGTGAGGCAGAAGTGCATTCATTGGGGGTGGAATTCTGGTGCCCATAACTATTCCCCTTTGTGTTAGACCGGAAGGATTCCGTCCATCCTCTTTCCTTGACATTTTGTTCCTCTGCTTGACGGGTTCTGAAGATTGTACTGTTGTTGATCCATGAACTTACAGATAACAGAGCCTCTTCCATATTTATGTATTTTTCTCCCTTTCTGAGGAGTTCAGTCACATTTTTAGGCGGATTCTTTGACAAGAACATTTTGAATTCCAGACCCGGGATTACTAGGGTTAGGGCTGAAGTTGCCAATGCGATGTGAAGATCGGGAATCTAAAGTCTCTCAGCGTTGAAGCGAGTTATGAATTCCCGTAGTGTTTTCATTGGACACTTGTCTCAACTGCATGAGGGAAGCCACTGTCTTTTTAATCCTTTTGCTGCTTGCAAAGAAGGTCGTGAATTTCTCAGTAAGATCGGCGAAGGAAGAGATTGACCCTGATGGTATTGTGGAAAACCAATCCCGTACAGCATTGGTTAAGGTTTGCAGAAAGGCCTTGCATAATATTTGGCCGGGAGTATTCTGCATGTCCATGACATCGGTGTAGGTATTTAGGTGGTTGTTGGGATCTGTAGTTCAATCGTATTCCTTTATCCGATGATACTTGAATCTTTCTAGTAAGGAGAATGATGTTATTTCAGGGGTGAAAGGGGTTCTTCTCGTGAAAGAGGTCAACCTTGCGTGTTCTGTCTTATCCCGTATGCTATTCCTTTCTGAATAATTCTGAAAATTCTTGATGTGTCAGGTTGGCGAAACCTTCAGTCATGGGATGGGCCCCCCGATTCCCCGGGAATTGATATCCACAAGATTGATTGGCCTGTGGTCTTCCCTGTGAATCGTTCCAGGAGTATTTAATTCAGGTGCTACTTATTGACCATTCTGCTGTTGAATAATTAGATAGAGTTTACGGAACTACTGCTGGAGTTCGTTGAAAGGTTCTCGACTAACCGGTCTGTTATTTGACGTTACTTCTAGACGTTGTTCTTCCTCAACATCTTCAAGAGGTGGGGGATTATCCCCTTCAGTCGAGGTATTGGCTGGAAGAGGCTGTCCTATGGATGCGGAGGGACGAGCTTGACGTCTATTAACCATGTCTGATTGTATCTTTTCCCACAGACGGCGCCAATTGATACTGTAAAAATTCCTAACCTTGACGTAGCAAGATCTGGACTTGCTTTATCACTGGAAAAGATGAATAGATTCACCTTGAATGACCTGCAAAAAAAGCGATGAGGATTCTCTCAGTCGCCCATCCGGTGTGAGAATTTGTTTTCTGGAGAAAGAAAAGTAGAGGGAGAAATATATAACTGAAAAATATGTTGAGAATGAATAATATTCAATCAAATGAGCTGTATTTATAGGGTTCAAAAAGCCCGTAACCTTCTTCTATTATGAGAAGGAGTCTTCCTTATGTAAACTTACCTTTTCAGAGAAAAATCCTTAAAAGGGTTGAACTTTCTTTTTTCGGAAAGTTTCCTTATGGTGAGTATCTTTATCTTGGGGCCCAAGAATGTCCCATTCATGAAGCCCATAGAAAAATGAGGACTTGAGGCCTGCTTGTATGACTTTTGGCGTAACAAGGTCGGGAAGGGCCAACCTGAAAGACCCATGATGCAGCAACATATGGATGTGGTCGTGTAATGCCTGACCTCATTATGGGAATGTGCCCGGGCATGAGGGCTGACCTACGAGCCCACAATATAGCGAATGGAACTATGGCCGGTCAAGACCCGACCACAAGTTTGGAAGTCAAGTAGCTCTAGCATATGGGCCGACCTATGGGCATGTGAAGGATGAGATCCAGGAAGGTTGAGTAACAAGCCTGGGCTATAGGTCTTGTCAGGGAAGACCTGTGGTGTAATAGCCTATGGTTCGTGGTCTTTCCCTTAATTTAGAAGGTAGGAAATTATGTCGATTAGTGACCTTAACCGGTTAACCTATATAAACAAAAAGATATTTAATTAATTAAAATATAATTAAACATGACCCGATTTTTTAATTAAAATCTTAAATTTCTTAAGTTTAAAAATGTGTATTTTATATTTCTTAATTACGTGTTCATCCCTTCTTTTATTGTATAGGAAAAGAGAATATTATGGGTAAATAAAAAACTTTCCCTTACATTTTAGCCACGTATATTTCACAAAAATCATTATTTCAAAATTAATTATCTCATCGTAATAATATAGGCTCAAACAGGGCCTAAGGCCATCTCCAATGGTTGGGGTAATCTTTACCCCAAATTTGGGTTAGACTCAAATTCTATCTCCAACCATTTAACCCCAAATTTGGGGTTAAGTGAATAGTACCCAATTTTCTTCTAATATTTTAATAATTATACCTTGATTATAAATTTGTTAATTAATAACTTTAATTTAAATTAATAACTAATGCGTAGAATGGACCAAATTAAAAATAATAATTTTTCTCGGGAAAAAAAAAATTCTAAGTTGAACAACAAAATACGCCTAGTGGCTACAAATTTCCTAAATTAAACGATGTTGTTGCATATGTAGCTTCATTTGACATATGTCGTCGTTAGTTTTGGAAATAAAATTTCAATATTTTTAATTATCCAAATTAATTCGTGCCGATTTTGTAACAATATTAACAAAAATATTACTATTATCTAGAACAAAAATAATTTTTCTAAGAAAAATTAAATTAACAATTATAGAATTACGACAATAATTATAATTATAATATTTACAATTAAGATAATTACTATAACAACAAATTATTAGACTAATTAATAATGTTTAACATTTAAATTAAATAAGAAAATAGCAATTTGGTAATTAATTAAGGCCAACCCCAAATTTGGGGTGAGAATAGGGGTACCATTGGAGAAGATTTTACCTCAAATTTGGGAATTTATCCCAAATTTGGGGTATGGTTGGAGATGCCCTAAGAGCATCGCCAAGGGTTTGTCCCAAATTTGGTCCGAACCCTTTTTCTTCTCCAACAGTTTATCCCAAATTTGGGATAAACTGTTTTTTATTTATTTTTCTTATTATTATTTCTAATTCTATAAATTAACATATGTATTTATTATCTATTTAATTGGTTTAATTTTATTTTTAATTAGTAGTTAAAGATTTTGAAGTGCCTAAAAAAATGTCAATATTGTGGACGTAAAAAACTAAATTATTAAAATATTCATCTCGAACAACTACATTGAAGGCTTGTCTTCGAAAACAAATGAAGACATGATTCGAAAGCATACACCACATCGAAAAATTAAAAAAATATCATCTTGATTTTGAGAATTAGCAAATTGCTCCCACAAATGCTCAATTAAGGCATCTCGAAGTGCATAGTGGGCAGAGACATTCTTGATTTGTCTGTGACGACTACATGTCATCACCGATACAACAAGGAGTGCCGACCTTCAATTCGAACATGTGAGACAATAACTTTGAGGGCCCTTCAACACAACGCCCATGTGGGATTAAAAAGTCTAAACTGAAAAGGAGAGCTGAAAATGAGAGTTCAAATATTGTCGAGGTAGTCAAGGAAGAAAATCGTAAGCTTAGTGACATCCTCCAAAGGGGCAGTGAAGAGAGACAACAATGTCATGTCTTGGAAATGAAAAAATTAGCCATGGCAGAAACTCAAGAGGAGAACAAAATTTTACTAACTGATTTGTCAACTGTGACAAATCCTTATGCACGTCAGTTCTTAGAAAATGAACAAACAAGAATTGCCCAAAAGAGAGTTGAACATCAAAGTTCAGGATCCCAGAATAACTCGATTTCCTTCGGTCAGTATTTTGGAGATATTCGAGGATCCTCAAGTGATCTTCCGGATTACTGAACCATCTGGTCTACGTCTACCTAGTACTCTCGATTAGCTATTGTGTTATTTATGTTTAAGATTGGGATCGTGCGTTTGTCCCTATGTTGTTTTCATGTAGTTGGTTCGTTTTCAATTTTCATGTTGAGAATTATTGTCTTTGTACCATTGTTCAGAAATTAAATTTCGGTCATTCCAATTATAATTCGAACTACCGTTCTTGTTACTAGTATCCCTTATATAACATTATCATACGCGAAAACAACAAAAACTAACAATAACAAAAACAATAATAATTAAAATACAAAAAAAAAAAAAATACAACAACAACAACAATAATAATAATAACAATTGATTAATTAAATAGATAAATGAGGTTAATGAAAAGAAAAAAAAAATGACATTTTTGTAAATAAATGAATGACATTTTTGTAATAAAAGCTTTATCCCAAATTTGGGATAATGAATAGTGATATCCACAAAATAATTTGCCTGTTGGTGTTTGGTGAGGGGTGGTGAGTTTGTTGAATGTTGAAAGTCAAGGATGCTTAGACCATCTTCAAGGATAACACTATTCATTATCTCAAATTTGAGATAGGAAAAGGAGTGTGATTAGAGATGAAAAATATCAAATTCGGGATAATTTGAGGTGCCCTTGAAGATGGTCTAAGCATCATTGACTTTCAACATTCACCAAACTCACCACCCCTCACCAAACGCCAACAGGCAAATTATTTTTGACAATTATATATAAATAAATAATATAAAATCAAAACCAACCCCCTACCAAACTAGTGTCTTGATTAATTATTACTTCTTGAAATTGTTTTTTGTTTTAACCCTAAGGATCTTTCTTCGGCTGCTGCAGTCTCTGATTTCTTCTACAGAAGTTCAATCAAGAAACATGGCTTCCATCTTCAAGATCCCATCTTCAAGTATTGTTCATTCGTCCACTGGCTTTAGGTCTAACAGATCTTCTGACCAGCACAGGTCCTTAGTTGATCTCCGCACCAAAACCGCCTTTGATATCAGACTTTCATCATCCAAATTGTCCCTGAACACCGTCAATTCCCCCAGTGTCTCCTTGGTGTAAGTTTATGTACTACATCACTTTCTTAAATTTTTACTTCTTTTCTTGAAGTAAAAACTTAAAAGGAAAAACAGAGTTCTCAAGTTATTTCGTTATTTATAAAGGGATTTCTCCCTATGATCATTTCGAGTATTTTTGAATTGATTGTTTCAAGTATACTTGGAAGAAATAAAATTCTGAAGACCTTGTCCGAGTGAAAAAAATTGATTTGATCTTTGAGGTCTGGTAGTTTCAAGTTTTATTTTAAATGTGATTCTAGGATCAGGAAGATATCTTTTTTCAATTTGCTGTCTTAAGTCTAAAACTTTGATCCAAGTTGAATGATTCAGGCTCTTAAGCAGTGAGATTCTGTATTTCGTATCTGTGGATCTGAAAATGTGAAATTATTGGAGGCAATTCCCACCATAAGTTAATGATGTTGTTTTATATGTTTCCTCCTCGAACATATTTTTGTGGGCTTCAAAATGTTGTAAATTTTACATTTATTATTTTGAAAAATACTATCCGTACTACGATTATGATTAATTGTCAATAATAAAACATAACTATTTCAATAATTATAAGTAATTATTCACATATGTTTGCCACAGTGCCGATGGGGACAATGGAAAGTGAGCTCAATATAATTTCGTTAACTGGTAACCAATTGGATATTACTTTTTTCCTCTAGTGTCAGATGCTCACAAAGTGTTGGAAATGGAAGCACTTTAAAAAGAACAACTCTTCATGATCTTTACGAGAAGCAAGGGCAGAGTCCATGGTATGATAATCTGTGCCGTCCTGTAACTGATCTTCTCCCGTTGATTGAAAGTGGGGTCAGAGGTGTAACCAGCAACCCAGCTGTAAGTTACCGATATTCTTTCCTTGCTCCTCCTCGCCAATGGCAGTGGCATTATTCTTGTGTCATGCAGCCAAGAATGGCAAACATATTATTTAGCTTACTGCTTTCCCTACCTTTTCTTCATGTTCATGGTACCAATTTTAGATGCCACAGTTTTTCAATGTTTGTAAGTTATATTAACCAAATTTAATTGTCTTTCGTGCAGATTTTCCAGAAAGCAATATCAACTTCAAATGCATACAATGATCAATTCAGGTAATATTGTTATGTTTTGCTAGTCTCCTTCTGCGCTATTGCAGATAGGCAGTTAAGTTTTAAAATTTTGACTGTGATTCTCATCCAAGAATGTTTGCTTGAGACTTACTCCCTCTGTTCCACAAAGATAGGCCTGTTCCTATTTTCAGACAGATTAAGAAATTGTAATTAATATTGTTGAAATAATAAATTTATCTATCATTTTTCAAATATACCCTTATGTTAATTTCAAAGACTCATTAATTCATTCAAACTACATGCCATTAAATTGACATTGAAATTAACTACCAAGGTACATTAACTAGGAATATATGAGGAAATGAAAAATTAAATATATGCTCATTATAGTAAGTGGTCTATCTTTGTGGGACGGACGAAAATAGTATACAAGCCTATCTTTGTGGGATGGAGGGAGTATTTATTTTCAAAATTAACTCTTCAGCGTGTACTTACTATATGTTCATCATTAACGGATGTAATCTGCAGGGAACTTGTACAAAGTGGAAACGACATAAAAAGTGCATACTGGGAACTTGTGGTGAAGGATATCCAAGATGCCTGTAAACTCTTTGAGTCTATTTATGATCAAACAGATGGCGGTGATGGTTATGTTTCTGTTGAGGTTTCACCTAGACTTGCTGATGATACTGAAGAAACTATAGAGGCTGCAAAATTGCTTCATAAGAAGGTTGATCGTAAAAATGTGTACATAAAAATTCCTGCTACAGCTCCATGCATCCCTTCCATCAAGGAAGTCATCGCAAATGGAATTAGTGTCAATGTGACGGTGAGTTGATTCTTTCCTCCTTCTGCAAGTCTAAATTGTTACGAAATTCCAGAATGTTGGTATTTTCGTTTCATGAAGCTTTTAATATAAATTTTTTATGTCAAGTTGCAACCACTTGTTTAATAAGAGTGAGCAATTTTTGCTTTGGACAATCAATTAGTGGGAGATTCTTATTTGGAGTATAATAATTCTGTTTCTACCGAATCACATTGTTTGATGTTAACTGTCTTACGAGGAACTTTATAAAGCTTTTGTGTGCTGATATAAAAAACTTCGTATTCTCACACACACCATAGAAAATTCTTAACTGACTTTTGGACATTCTAAATCCTCATATGACCAAAGAAATCCTATCATAGATTTAGTTGTCAGAAGCAGCTTGGTACCAAGCAATTATAGAAATTACTGGGTAATCATTGTAACGAAAAAGTCGTGTTCAGCCTTTAGTGGTTGATTGAAAGTATCAGCTGTTTTGTCTCTGAGACTTTGAAACTTTTAAGAACATGGAATGTCAAATTCTTTTACCAAAATTTCTATTATTTTGTTATTCTCTAATACTTTCTGCCTTTCAACCATATTTCACATACTGATATTATTCTATGTACATGTACAGCTTATATTCTCACTTGCTAGATATGAAGCCGTTATCGATGCTTACCTTGATGGTCTTGAGGCTTCTGGGCTAAGTGATCTCTCCCGTGTCACTAGTGTAGCTTCTTTCTTCGTTAGTCGAGTTGACACTCTTGTTGACAAGATGCTTGAGAAAATTGGAACTCCTGAAGCTCTCGATCTCCGTGGGAAGGTATTAAGGAGATGAAGTCAGGGTCTTATTCTCAATACAAATTAAAAAACCTTTTAATCCACTGACACTTGCTCCGTTTACTAACAGGCTGCAAATGCTCAAGCAGCTCTAGCTTATCAACTCTACCAGAAGAAATTCTCTGGTCCGAGATGGGATGCTTTGGTGAAGAAAGGCGCCAAGAAGCAGAGGCTGCTATGGGCTTCAACTAGTGTCAAGAATCCAGCTTACTCTGACACCCTATATGTGGCTCCTCTAATTGGACCTGACACCGTGAGTTTATCTTTTATCTTATCTCAACTTGTGGTAGTTGTAGCCTAAGGGCGGGAGCGACCGTCCTTTTCAGTTGAATTGACCAGAAAAAAAGGATTATGTATACTTATGACCTCTCTTTACATTATAGGTTTCAACTATGCCCGACCAAGCACTCCAAGCATTCCTTGACCACGGTTCTGTTGCAAGGACAATTGATTCTAACGTATCGGTGGCCGAGGGGATCTATAGCGCCCTCGAGAAACTAGGAATCGATTGGAAATTTGTGGGTCAGCAACTTGAGGCTGAAGGAGTGGAGTCTTTCATGAAGAGTTTTGATAGCTTGCTTGACAGTCTGCAAGAGAAGGCGAATTCTCTCAAGCTAGTAAGCCTTTAAGCAGTATAAGTTTAGTCGACTAAAGACGAGTTAATAAAGTGATTGGGTTTCCAATCAGAGTTTGCTGTAAAGCCTGTCAGTGAGTGTTTTATTAGAGTGTAATGATGTATGCTTAAGTTGTTTTAATTTTCCTTGAACAATCATGTTGGTGGTGTGGTGTTATGCATTTGGTAATTTTCTGGATAGAGACGTGCAGTTCAGGAAACACCCTTGATTTTTAAACGAGGCCTATAGATAAGGTTAAATCAATCAACCCAAAAGCAACAAATGCAGATCCATACAGCATATGAATTATATATAGAGGAAATTACACCCAAACAAAGTTTTCAACTTATGAATTCTAAAATCTAGTTTGCTCTCTATTTGTTCAAAAATTAGGTCAACTTTTAAATATTAAAACAGTATATATTAACTAAAACTAATAAATCCAAAATTGTAAGGTCCTCTCTCTAGAATCAACCGGTCCTCTCCATCTTCATCATCGGCACCGATGTTGTTGGCAGTATAGACAATTCAGTGGATATGTGTTGTGGCTTCGATCTACTTGTTGAGGTCATAGCGGTGGTGGTGTGCTGTTGTGGGAGTGGTGCGGTGGCTAAGGGTTTGAGAAATTCTTCGGTGGTGGTGGAGATTAATGGAGTGGTGGTGGAGGTGATGCAATTTTTTTGTCGTGCATTTTGGAGGCGGATTTGTGGGTGTTTCATTTTGGAGATGGTGCGGTGGTGTTATTTGAGGCGATTTGTGAGATGTGCATCTTCGAGGCGGTGGTGCGGTGATGGAGATACAATTTTGCTAGAGCTGTGCGGTGGTGCAGAGGAGGTTGCTGCAGCGATGAGTTGGAGGTGACTACGAGGTGGAGATGACGTCGGTAGTGGTGGTGGTTGCGGCAGTGAGGTGGGATGGGTGCGGTGATGGTGGTGGTGTTGGTGTTGTTGGAGGTGGTCGGTACGGATTTGACATTGCCAGTGGCGATGATGGTGTTGACAACAATGGAGTGGGGTTAAGGGTTGTGGTGGTTGTATAATATTGTGACCAATTATTGTGATTGTGACTGATAGTGATCTATTTTGTGACCTAAAAATTTTGAAAATGCAATTAAATCTATAATTGTGACTTACATTTGTACTCGTGAAAAAGATTGTAACCTATGAAATTTATGATTTGTGATCAAGAAATAAATTTTGACTCATAATTCATTAAATTGTAATCAATTAACTCGAGATTCGTGATCGAGTGAAAGTTGTGACCTAATAAATAAATGGAAAACATAATTTTAAGAATTTGTGACCGACAAAGACTCCATGACCGATAAAATTTGTGATCCCAAAAAATATTTGTGACCCTTATTTTCATAATTTCTGATCGAAAAATAAGTTGTGACCTATAAATTTTTAATTTGTGACAGAAAATAAGTCGTGACCTATAAATTTTAAATTTGTGACCAAAAATAAGTCACAAACAAATATTTGTGACCGAGAAAATAGCTGTGAAACTATATTTGTGATCGAGAAATAAGTCGTAATCTTTAATATTTTTAATTTGTAACCGAACAATTTGATAATTTGTGATAAAAAATAAGTTATGACCTATAAATTTATTATTTGTGACTAGCAATTAAGTCGTGATCATATTATTTTATAATTTGTGACCAAGAAATTTCATAATTCGTAACCTATAAAATTTGTGATTTATGTTTGTGATCATAAATTGTATAATTGTGACATCAACCTATTTAATTAATTACCTATTTTTGAAATAAAAACCTAATTTTTGTATTAAAATCATAATTTTCTTAAATTTTGAATTTCATCTTATTTATCCCTTGTCTATAGTCTTAGTCCTTTACCATTAAAAGGGTGCAAGTCTCTGCCTTCCATCTAAAATGCTAACTTTAGCTAAAAGGGAAGTTATAAATTCTTAACAGGAAGACCGAGGATGTAGAAGAGATCCGGCGGATTTGATAATCGTAGGAATCATTGTTTATGACCTCTATTTGGTAATCGTTTATAAATAATTATTTATAAATATTGTTTATAAGTAGCGGTGTAAACATATTTTGTTGATCTATTTTTCATTTCATTTTTTTAAAAACTAAAAAATAGTGGACGAAAATTTTTGACCTATCGAAACTGTTGACTTTTCAAAAAAATAAATAAATAAAAATGTTGTCACGTGATCTTCTATAAACATAAATTATAAATAAATTTTGCCAACCAGAGGCTAAGAGATGTGGGATGTTCTTACCCGATGACAACTTGTTTGATAACCCCTTAAAACTTTGACTCTTGATTAAAGTGATTGAATTTATGAGTTATTTATATGCAATGATTATTTTTTTATATTTAAACATAATTACTAAACACAACTTAAGATGTTGACCAGGCTGAGTTACCCGGTCAAAGGGTCTAGTTGGGCAGATAGGTCGATGTTTATATATTAACCGTTTAGAAATTATTTATTGAAGTTAACACAATTTTTTTTTTTTTTTTGGAATTATATTTTAATAGTTTGCATTGAAGAGCCTTGGGATTTTGTCTTGAGAAACCAAGGCTTGATTGACAAGGCTCTCTTGTTCGATATTTACCTCCTGATAATCGTATCAAGTTGAGGAACCTTCATGACAATGTCTTAAATTTTCATTACCGGACAGATTAATACAATTCATGACAATTTGTATACATTTTCCTTTCTTACTGGGAGTTTGTGATGTCAAATTATCAAACAGCCTACAAGTCAACTGATTATCATTTCATTCATAAAAACCCTGTTTCCCAAACATTGACATAAAGACAAACAGATCAAATGACAAACTAAGATAGATAGTCTAAAACCTTGGAGAGGACAGATGACAAAGGAGCAATGACAGAATTCAGCACATCTAAGATCAAGAAAATTCAAACTATAAAAGGCCAAACCAGCTGATCAGCTTCAGGGATCTTTTAGCCGAGTTTTTCGATCATTCAAGGGGAAGCTCTCGGCGCTTGTATCGTACCATGACTTTTCCTTTCACGCCCACGACCATGGCATTCCAGTCAATCTCTGGAAAAGGAGAAATCAGCTCCATCTCAAAATTCCTTACCAAATGACTCCAGATTGCTTTTATTTGCAGATATGCAAATGGCTCTCCTAGGCAACCATGTCTTCCACCACCAAAGGATATATAGGAGAAAGCTCCTGCCACCTTGTCCTCATCTCTACCAGGAGCAAACCTATCAGGGTCATATTTATCTGGGCTTTTGTAAATGTGTGGAAGTCGATTTGCGAAAGCAGGTGATGTGGCCACAATATGTCCCTTGGGAATGTCGTACTCGATACCTTCCTGAGTTTTCACGCTGAAATCCGAGTGTGAGCTACGCAGAAGCATTATCAAAGGAGGGTGGAGTCTCAGAGCTTCTTTTATGCATCGCTGGAGGACTTCCATCTCCGACAGAATATCATGATCGACCTTGTTTCCATGCTTTTGCGTCAAATTCTTCTGCTCCTCCAACACTGCTGACATGTACGTCGGGTTGCAGAGGAGATATGCTCCAGTCCAGGTGGAAGTAATGGAACTGGTGTGCTGGCCAGCAAAAAGAGCAGCAATGAGCAGGCCAGTCACTTCTGACTCAGTCGTTTGGCGTCCATCTTTATACTTGGATTCTATGAAACACTGTAGCATATCATTCTCTGCCTTGCCAGTTTGTTTACGAGAAGCTATGATGTCGGCAAAAATCCGGGCAAGTCTTTTGCGAGCTTGATCACGACGACGGTGTGCTGGGATGGGCAGATACGGAAATATCACACTGATGGGAAGCATTCCATTGTCAAGGTCATGGAAAAGAGCAGAGACATCGTCAAATAGCTTATTGCGAACCTCTTCACCTAACAGACATCTGCTTGCTGTAAGTATGATTAGATGCTCCAATTCGTACTTTAAGTCCACTTCACCACTGCTTCCCCATTTGGAGAAGTACTCCTACACAAATTAAAGAAAGGATTACATTCAACAACATAATATTAAAAGATTGTGTAATACATTTCGAATTCCGATATCACGATGATACAAAATCCAACTGCTGTCGTCATTTAATTCTCAGAATTATGATCAATTAATGCATTTCAAAGTACAATTATAATAGAAGGACACAAAGGGAAGGAAAATTTGTTCTACAACAAAATCAAATCAAAGGCAAAATGGTACAAATTTCCTTTGCACCATTTTGGCACAAAGGATGGTGCATGGATGGAAAACCTTTGTATCATTTTTTTTGCAACAAAAAAGGAGGGTACCATTGGAGATGCCTGGTTGTATAGGTAGGTAGTCACATGATCAAGGCTCGTGGAAGAGGGGATTGGAAAATAGGTTGGGGGAGTCATTTCACAGCTTATCAGCTCATAGGATCCAAGAAAATGAGTTGAGTGATTTGTCCCGGTATACGACAACTATTTGCAGATTCCTTACAAGGCAATAGTTGAGCTACTGGCTGGCATGCAAACCACTCATAACGTGATCATCAAAGCTCACCTCACCTCCTCTCTCAACTATTTTCTTTTGCAAGTAAAGAAAAAAAAGGATTGCTCAACCGAATCACTCATGTACCATCTATCTATCCCACAGAAAAATGCTGAAAGATTAAGCAAAGAACAGAATTCTCAAAAAAATCGAATGAAGAATTTAATGTGTTTTAAGGGCTGACTGTATTAAAAGGCGCCTATATGCTCGACCGAATCACTATAGTAACATATATGCCATAGGAAAAGACTGAGATACTAAGCAAAGAATCAATTAATAATGAAGAATTCAATTTGTTGGAAGGGCAGGCTGTATTAGAATGCCTATAATTGGACTTCAATCAGATACCCAAATATCAGAAGCACCTTAGAAGTCCACAACCTTCTCATCAAATTGCATAAAATGAGTGAAATTCTAGGACCATACACGGATTTCACTGGAGAAATATAAGCACTGACTTCCACATCAGAATCAATAATTGCATAGAAATGCCAGAAAAATCACAGTAAGAGGTCAAAGAAGCTACTTTGATATTGTAATCGGAGTAATAATTTCGAAGAAATACATATTCACGAACAAAAAATTCAAGGTGTATCAAGAGAACAAAACTTAAGACCATTCTTAGAAAATTGACAGTAAGATAACTGCAACCAAATGCAAGTGTATATTGGAGAAGTTCATATATATGTAAGCTTTCCTTTTCCTCATTTCTGTTAGTGGTGTGTTTCTCTATATGTGAAAATGTGGTGAAGACATTTGCAACCAAAAAAAGCTTAAATGCATTTTTCACGTGCAACTTTCTGATCTTCGGCAGTAAGTTTGAACACAACTTAAATTGAAACAGCCAAGTCCTACTTCAAGCTAAAGAATAATACTGTAACTAACTTGGAGAATATTTTTAGATGCTCAAAAGTATCATGCAATTACATGTATATCAAAAGGAGATCATGAATGGGACTATTTCGTCCATTACAATAAGTAAAAAAGCATAAAATTTAGAATTTGGGTAAAATCAAGTGGCAGCCAATGAAATTTGACCAGGTTACTACTCAATTTTGAAAGGTTTCTGAACGCCCACCCTACTTTCCACGAAGTTACCCATCCATCAGTCAAACATTCTTATTTGAAAAATTAGACTTCAATGACTCTCCAATTATTCCCAAACGATTCTCTATCTTTTCAAATAAGGGTGTATTTGGCTAATGTAATTTGATGATTGGATAAGAACTAATGTCGTCACATGCCACGCTAAAACTTTCTAGCTACGTTGGACGTTTCGTCGAGAGTTGAAGACGGTTAGACATTGGGTGATGGACGGTTTACTTCTGTGAAATATTGGGTGGGCGTCAAAGAAATTTTTCAAAATTGAGTGGTTAAGTAATAACTTGGTCACTAGTTGATTTTACCCTTTAGAATTAGATGCACCGTTCCCGATCTTCATATATCCATTTGGCGATGCAAACCCAGATACACAAATTCAATTCCTCTCCACGTGCATTCGAAGAGTTGATAAAAGTAGAAATAAATGCAGCAAAATAATTGATATACCTCAGCTTCCATAACCATCTGGTCCACATAACCTTTGAGCTTATTAACTCTAAGGGCCTCAGTGAAAAACCTGAATTGTTCCTGCCTAATGGAATAATCCACATCGAACACCACCCCAGGTCCAAAGGTGGGCACATTGAATTGGTACACCTCTTGCTGGCTGAGATCTGACTCCGGCGCCTTGAAGAAATGCGCTGATACCTCTGGACCAATAAAGAAAGTGATGTTCTTATTCAGTAATTTCAGAGTGAACACACTACCAAGCTTTGGGTATTCTTCCCTCAGCATCACCACAGGCCCTTTCAAGAATCGCAGTAGCCCACCAAGAACCGGCCAAGAATTGACAACCGGCGGCAGTCGTTTCTTGGATCTGGGCATTATTAATGCCGAAACCAGTTTTGCCGCTAACAGTGTGGCCACTAGCAAGAGTCCAACATTCCAGAATTTGTTGTTGTTAGTGGACTCCACTTCCATTGTTACTGGAAAGCCAATCCAATGTTCTGCGTGATCAAGAAATGATGAAAAAAATATTGAAAAAAAAAATGAAAAAGAGAAAAATATCCAAAAAGATCGGATTCTCTAATTAACAAAATAGCAGACAGACCATTTTTTCTTTCTTGTTTTCTGTAAAATATATTTAATGGAATTTACATCGATAACTATAAATTAAAGGAAAAATCAAGAAAGTTTTGATAGGGTTTAAAGAAAGAGAGTGACAACCACATACCTGTTTTGGTGATGATTAGTGACTAGTGAGAGTATTAGGGGAAGTGGGATTAAGGTTAAGCACTAACAGAGATGTGATTGTGTGTGTTTGTTTTAAAGTGGCCAAGGATCATTCATCCAACGGAGGAGAGCCGAGTCAATCACAGCATATAAGCATGTGTTGGAGTGGAGACTGTGGAGTACCTTTTTTATTTTTATTTTTTTGTTACTTTTTAACGAATGAAAATTGTGGACGTTAGTTAAACAGTGGGCTGTGGATCTAATTGAATATGCTGGCAACCGGCCCAGCGTATTTTGTTTTATTAGTGGAATTTAGTACTCACACCACATCAATATCCATGATTTTGATTTATTTCACAAAAAATATTATAAACTAGAGAGAAAAATAGAGATATCAATAAACTTGTGAATTTTATTATGAACCAGAGCCTCATATATTTAGTGGAGAATATTGACATACAAAGTAATAATGTCTAGGATTATATGGGTACAATTATCATTTATCAATACAAGATAATATTTACAACATTCCCTCTTGAATGACATATTACAAAACATCTGCCTTGTTAAAATTTTGTTTGATAAAAATTCAATGGGACAAAAATATTAAACGAAAGAAAAAGAGTACAGTTATTCTTAGAGTATTAAGATGAATGATGTCTCGTTAAAACCTCGTTAGGAAAGTCTAATGGGACAAAACCTTGGCCAAGGAAAAAGAGTACAACTACTTCCCCTAGTGTTGATCACTGTAAATCATCGAGTCGATGCATCCCAATCGTGTGAATTGATTTCTTGAATGTAGATGTTGGCAGTGTTTTTGTGGATAAATCAGCTAGATTGTCACTTGAGTGAATTTGTTGAAAATTTTGGAGAATTTTGATGCTGTCTCGTTAAAACATTGTTAGAAAAAATTCAATGGGACAAAATGTGAACGAAGGAAAAAGAGTACAGTTACTCTCCCTGATTCAATTTGTATTGAATCATCCATATAGTTACTCTCCCTGATTCAGTCTCTATTGAATCATCCATATCTTGATCTCTTTAGGAGTCTCGTATAGGATAGTATATCAATAGACATTGATAACAGTTACCTCATTAAAAACATTGCCAATAAAACCTCAACTAAGAAAAAAAAGTGTAGCACATATTAGTTCCTCCTCATGGGAACATTAATCATTTGAATATTGCATATAATTATTTTAACTGTTAATCGGTGCAGTATCAAATATATTCACCAAGCATATATAAATGGTACATATCTCATTTATTTGTTCTTCGAATATAAATTCAATTATTCCTTTGAACTTGAAGAATTATAAAATATTTCTAATTATTCGAACATGTTGCATCGAGCCATGTTCTATAATCAATATTCATCAATGAATTTAATACAGTTCTCAAATCTAGAAGTGACTTATTCACTTCAATGAAAAATTAACTTATTCACTTCAGGTGAATAATTAACCATAAATTTGAATTTGAAAATCAATTGCCACGATTTTCAAATATTATTCACAATAATGGTACATATCAATTTCAACACTTTGTCATATAGAGTCATATGTACCATTCTTCATGTAATCTAATTTTATACTACCAATCACATTCAATTACAAATTGAATCTTTTCAAGGCATTTTAAATATTCAGATCGCAAAGTATCTATATACTTTGATCATACAAGTTTCTTAAAAACTTGAATTATATTTTTTAAACATATTTAATCATTCGAGGATTATATTGTATGCTTCAGGCATAATAAATGTTTCACATTGCAATTGTCAAATTGTTACTACCAGATTTAAGCTGTGAAACTTTAGATATGTAACGATTCCTATATTTTAAATAGATCTTCTCTAATCATTTCACCGCAATCCCAAAGTACCGAGGTATTGATTACCCTTTTTAATCTCACTCATTAGTACTTCAATTAATACTCCCAACGTACCGAGTTGATGATCATACATTTTGATATCACTCATTGGTACATCAAAGAGCGCAAGTTAGTAATTAGAATCAATCATCTTTCAGTATTTACATTTCTAATAATTATATATTTATTGACACTTATTATGCATTTGTAAGACAAATAAAATATTGTATCTGTGCCAGATTTTTGAAACATTCGTTGCAAAACAAGTCGTGTATTACGACTATACCTATAGGTATTTTATTGGCTTGACACTTTTAAGTGTTTGGACTTCAAGTCCCAAAACTTCAGGTTTTGTAGTAAGTTTAATTTAGCCTGAATGCATACTTTTCCCAACTATTTTTATGTCGATTTTCTTCGACATAATTTCTTTTATTATTCTCGCTATCATTCAAATTATGATGTGTCTAGCTTCGTAATTTGCTTTTGCATAAGTGTTTTATAAAGTGTGTTGACACAATTATCATCTCAATTCGATTTCTTTCCCTACAAGACATAACTATAGAGATCTCAATTTTTCAATATCTCAAGTACTTGAACCTCTTCTGGAGATTAAAATTAGTTATATCAATATATACTTTCTCACGAGTATATGCCTCCTCAATAAAATCATCATAATCATTTGCTCTATTTTTATTTATTTATTTGGCGATCATTATTTGAATCAGAAGTCGTTAAGCTTCAGGCGTGTCATATATCAATATGAGATAGAGCGTTTGTAGCTAATATATGAGATTTTATCAATCTCTTATAGATATTGCATCTGTAGTTATGTTATTTTTTGAACGTTTCGTTTATATTTTAAATCGAACTTCTGGTTCGTATTATCAATTGCGAGATATATAACATAATATGATGCATTTGTATGATTTTAAGCTATTAATTCTCCTCCTAATGCTGAAAAGATTGTCCAATCACATTGACAATCATTTTTTCGATGTTATAAAATATCACCCATTTGGGATATACGTTCAAACCACACATTTATTCTCAGCATTCTTTATTTTTCATTTCAGTGCATTGTGGCAGATCAATTGCACTATAAAAAATTAGATGGAAAAATTAGGCTCTAACCATAAGTCAATTATAACAAGAAGAACTATGATGTTGGCACGAGGAGTAATAGAATTCCCTAAACATAAAGAGGAGTTTTTTGTTCTCAATTAAATTAATTGGAGGCGTTTAACAAACAATAATGTTAAACCATTTATCAACATCCCAACTAACACTTATTAAAGTGTTAGACTCATGTTCACTAGCATTATCAAGATACATTCTTGATTATATAATCTGAAAATTATGCTCATAATTTAAAATTTAAGCAATAATTTCACAAACTTCAGGTTGCGAATACCATGCAATCATCCAGTATATGTATCAAATCTATTGAATACAAATAATCAGTGTTCTAAAAGGCGTCATAATGCGCCGCCTAGGCGCGAGACGTGGACGAAACGCCTCGCATCAAGGGTATGCGTGTAAAAATGCGTTCAAAATTTTTTTGCCGCTTAGGCGCACGTTTAATCCGCCTAGGCGCGCCTAATCCCGCCTAAACGCTTTTTTTAGTTAAAAAATCTATTTTTTTTTATATAAAAATATATTAAATGTTTTAAAAATAATATTAAAAATACGAGACGCATTATGACGCATATTCTTTCATTGACACACCTAAACTTGTGATTCTTGATTCTCGACTTCGACGTCTCGCAACGCATTACGCCTTTTAGAACATTGAAAATAATATTTAGATAATCAACGTGAAGGATGATTGTTCTCCATTTATCATCCTAATTAATTTTCAGAAATATAGAGAATTTAATTCCTATTTTAGCTAGTGATAGTTAGGAAATGTCATGAACGAGAACAAACATCATATATGATTGAATTGAAGAATCTTCTGGTTCTTCATTGAGTGTCCATTTTAATTTCACATCATTATTGATCCAGTGATGGTCCAACTGGTCATGCCAAATAATAAAATCATATTGAACTTCTGGTTCAATATAAGATATAATTCAATAATTAAACATTATATAATAATCATATATCATTCAAGTAGTCAAATAAAATTAATGTCCTTATGTCATTAGTTATATGTTTTCCTTCAGGGATAAACAGGGATAAAAATGAACTTAAATGATATATTCTTCAAAACATATGATACTTCGAAAGCACGTTTTTATTACTCATTCAAAATCAATATGTCAATATTCTTCTGTAATATTGAAATTATAATATCATACTCTTCAAAAGCGGATAATATTATTTTATAACTGTTGTGCTTTTTTGGGGAGCAACAACATATTGCTTCTTCAAGAGTAAAAATGAAATATTCTTTTGGAATATTTTATTAAATAACTCAAATGAGATATTTCTAATGTTGCAATATTCTGCTGGAATATCGATTTAGATCAATATTCTTCTGGAATATTGATTTAAATTATTTCTTTTACTAGAATATTGATATAATATTCTTCTGTAATATTGTACTATATTATTGAATGTAAATCATACATTCAAACAAATGTTTATTGTAAGTTGGTATAATCAAAACGATATGATAAGATTGAATAACTATACCACTTTATATGGAAATTCAAAGTTAATAGAAAACTGACATTTACTTTGAGCAGAAAAAAGAAACAATATTATTCGTGAACAAGTAACATAATAAATTGAAATATTTATCATAAAATAAACTTGTTATTCTTTAGGAGTAGTAACAACAAAATATTGTCCCTGAATATCAAATTAATAACATATTTCATAATATTGGGCTTTTCGAGAGCAAATTATATTCCGTTATAATATTTAATATAAGATAAAATTATTATTCCTCGGGAATCATTACAACAATATATTAATCTACATCATAATAATCTTCTGAATTATTAATAAATTCGAATTTCTTTGAGAACGAGAATACAATATTTATCACATGAGCAATAAAATACTAGAATATTGAAACGTAGCAATAATGCAATATTCTTCTGGAATATTGATTCGAAGCTCATTCAATTATAACAATAATTAATATCTATTGTGCTCGTTAGGAGCAAAAAAAGAATTATTCTTCTGAAATAATTATATTTCTAAAATTTCGATTATTCAAAAATAATAAATCAATTTTCTTTTGGAATATTGACATTAACGATTCATTATACCGTTTGAATTAACAATATTTGTACTATACATGAGTGACGATAAAATATTCTTAGGGAATATTTATCTAACGTGGGCTGTATTTCTTCGAGAACACCAACACCATATTCGTTTAAAGCATATTTTAAATTATGCTTCTTCAGGAGCATTGAGTCAATATTCTTCTGAAATATTGAAATTGAAATATACTACTATTCACGAGCAAGTAATATTATATATACAGGATATTACTTAGATTACAAGACAGAGATAAAATCTAAAGATTACAAGAATATTGGATTAATATAAATAAAGAGATATACTAAAAATAAATCGTGAACATATTTATCCAATCTTTGTTAATTTTGATTCCAAGATTTTAGGCTGATCTTGTGCGTCTCAAATGGTACAGACAAACATAATTGATATAGGCAAAAAGAGACAATGACAAATTTTCAGTATCTTTTAGAATGAAAATTAATATGCTGAAACAAGATATGTCTTCTTCCACTAACGAAGTTATTTGGATTCTTCAAAATAATAAATCAATATTCTTTCGAAATATTGAAAATTATAATGTATGCTCTTTGGGAGCAAATAATATTCTTTTGGAATATTAATATGTTGTTGTGCTACTTTAGGAATAACCAAAAATTATTCTTCTAGAATAATTATAATTTGTGATCATCAGAAGTAAAATAATATTCTTCAAGAATATTAATTATAATGTTGTACTACTTCAGGAGTAACAACAAATATTTGTAATAATTAATTCTACTATTAGTGTTCTTCTGAAATACTAAGTTATGCTACTTCAGGAGTATCAATGTAATGAACTATCAATTTAAATGAAAAAATTGACAACAATAATATTTGTAATGGACAAATTTATTATTAATATTCTTCTGAAATATTAATTTACTGTTATGCTACTTCAGGAACAATAACATAATAAATCAATAATATCAATAATGATATATACATTAAACACACGTAAAGATCATTAATGTAAATAATATCACATCACGAGGTAGAAACATATGTTAAAACAATAATAAGATAAAACTTGGAATTAAAGTTGTAGTATCGATCTTCGTTTAATCTCTTCAAACCGTCCTAGTCTCCTAGCTACTTTAGAACACACAAAGTAAAAGGTGGAAGTCAAACAAAGCCCTACACAATAAACAAAGTTGTGGCATGATACAAAAAGTATTTAGGGTTGGCGCAAATCGGAGATCTGGACTGTAGCGAGTTACAAAAAAATTTGTGGTAGATGATAAAATTGGAATTGGAATTGGAATTGCCATATAATCAAATTCAAACTATCAGAATTGAATTAAAAAAAATCCATGGAACTTGAATTCAACCATAGATTGGAATAAAAAACAGAATTTGACACGTATCAATAAATTAATTTTGGTACACATAACAGATGATTATGCTATAGAAAAATATTCATATGCCACCAAATTAATTTCGGCAGATATGATATTACATTCTAATTGATATTTTGATATATGAGGTTTTGTTGAATTTTGTAACTCAATTTGGTAGAGATTCGTGTTGACGACGTGTTATAAATTATAAAGAAAAAAAGAGAAAATTAGATACACCAATAAACATGTATATTTTGTTATTAACCAGAACCCGATATATATATGAGAGAATATGAATATTTAAATTAATAATATTTATGGTTACAGGGGTACAATTGTCTTCAACCAATACAAGATAATATTTACAATATAAAATACTTTATTTTTATTATTGTCTTTTTCATAATAACATTTCAGAAATTTACCACCTATGTCAAAATATTTTTTCTCTTTTATTTTTATTTTTTGTAATTTTTCTTATCAACATTATCTGAATTATCCGTTAATCATGCTAACAACCTTTAATGATTTCACTCAAACAAATTAATGGAGAAATAATCTTCCCTAATTTCACTCAAAATTAATCACTCGATGGAGAACGAATTTCAAATCAAAATTCATGCTTCTCAATCAACATTTCTCCACCATAGAACCAGAGCCAGTTCTTCATCAATTCAAATTCATCTCTCGTCCAAAATTCTAACTTTTGATTTTTAATCAAGATTCCAGGGTTCATATTCAACCGATTGTATTTGGCTTCGGTAATTGATGCCTTCACAAGAACTTAAAGGTTGGAAATTTACAGCTCCTTTTTCAGTTCATTTAGATGCCGTTTTCATTAGAACTTGAAGTCTTGAAGTGTAATTTTATATGTATTGATTAATTGATTGGTGATCATAATTTAGCCCTTATATTTGACTTTTAGTTAATTTATTTAATCCGAAACAAGAAATTTTTTGTGCTCGATACGTATTTGATACATTGCCTTAAAGAACTTGCTTATAACTTTTTTTGATTGGTTTCACCACTGCGAAGGTCTATTATTTGAGAGAGTTGTCCATGGGAAAAAACTATTGTAAGTGAAGCTATGATCCTGAAAGTTGAACATAGATGTCTCTTGATTAAGGATTTGAGGCTGGTACACTTCCTGGGACGTGTACGCTTGAGTATTTCAGCAGTTGTTTAAACTCAGAAGGGTGGAGGTACATGAGTGTGATATGCTCAGTTCTGTTGAAATTGAGGCATCCTACTTTGAAACCTTTTGGTGTCATGATTAGGATAATCAACATTGCAAATTCAACCAGAAGGGTTGTCAAAATCTAAAGCATTTGAATTTGGAAAGTTGGTGAAATGACGGGAAGATTGTTTCAGAATTGCATTTACATGTTTCCATTGCTTGAAAAGTTGTTCCTTAAAGAATTTAATAGCTTGGACATAACCAGGGAACAACTAAAAAGTCTGGCCTTAAATCAATGCACGATGTTGCAGGAAGCAAACATTAACACCCCAAATCTATTTTCGTTTGAGTATAGTGGCCATAAAATGTCTTTTCCTTCCATGAATATTTTTGCTCACTTTCGAATATTGTTATGGATTCTGATTTAGTTGGTAAGTATTGTCAGAAATTACCTTTAAACTGACCGTAGGTGCGCATTGTGCTACTATTCATGAATACCCTAACACGAAGTTTCGGGATTCAACTACAACTGGTAGTGGAAGAAAGACATAATGCCAATAGAATATGGTATGCAATAACAACTTTTATGGTATTGTTTTGAGTCTCTGCTTCACGAAGTTAAGCCAATTTCAAACTTGTGTCCTTATAGGTTTTGATTTTTGGGAGAAGTAGTGCTAAATATATAGAAAAACTGGACTACTTTGTCCATAAACACACAAAGTTAGCCTTTCTAGTGAAGATGAAGGTCGAGCAATTGGCCAGTTTTTTCAACAAACAGATTGCCGAGTGTCTAGAAGGCTTACGTGTTAGGTATAATAAAATTCCATTCAATCATGTTGGAGAGCCCGACATCATAGTAGCTTTCTAATAATGTAGGGGGAAGTCACGAGACTAATCTTAGAATTGAGGTTGATTTGAAGTTTCATATTATCAGTTTTTCATTGCCAATGTATGTACATGTTATCATGACCATTTTTTCTCTTGTTCTGATGGGATAATAATTTAGTTTCTGTCCACCTTCCACAGTGATTGTATCATTATAGCTGTCTTTCTTGTATGTTGATCTATTTGAAGTTTGGACGAGATAGACCCTGTGTTTCTACTAAAAAGATGCTCTTGAATTCCAATCAAGCTTAATCTTTTATAAATATGTAGATCGCTTAGGAATTTTTCTTTGCCTAATGTTATTTAAAAATGTGGTTTTTCTGGCTGCACTTATACGGAGATATAAGTACGTCGGTATCTAACGAGTTTCATCTGTGAAAATGATAATTTTACAGCACAAAAAATGACCTTTTTTACTCATAAGAAAAAAGGTAATTTTCCACATGTTGTATGGTGCCGTATGAGAGATTATTAAACATGATGAAATGAATTACATTAATTACATTAACAGATAACAACACAATTTTTTTCGAACTAAATAATATTCACTACGCTAAATTACAAAATTCAACATCACGAAAGGTGTATTCTTTCATTTGCCAAGATCAGTAGGGGAATTCATCCCTTAAATATGATAAATAGACAAAATCTTTATTTGTAGATGATGACATTTTTTAAGATCAAAGTTTTAATTTGGCAAATATTAAATCAAGGTTTCATACATGGGTATCAGTTAAAAAATCGACTATCGGAGTTTTTTTTTTTTTACTGATATCCCAGGGTTTCATACATGAGTATCTAAAAAAAAAAACTCAAATTGTAATGTTTCTATGGAGTTGAGGCCAAATCTATTAATCGTCACTTGATAAGAAATGAAACTCAACTTGCTACTAGACGTCTTAACATGAGCATATCCCAACTTTGAAATGGTGAAAGTGATTTTTGTCTTGTACAACTATTTCTCGGTTATATATATCTTAGATATAAACTTAGTCGTAGTGTGGCAATCAGTGCAAACTTGTAATTCTTGACTATTATAATAATCGCTCCTCGAGGCATTTTAAGAAGTGAAACCGATAGCTAACTTTTCACTGTGGCTATTCAAAGTACCCTCCTTGTCTTCTTCATCAATATCAAGTAACATGTGATGTTACTGTGACATATTTAGCTATTTCATCTCTTTCTCCATTTCATCTACCATCGTGTAAATCTTTTCATGTTGGCTGGGACTTCAATCATCTGCAATGAACTCATAAATTCCATCATCAAGCTCAATCATAGTGTCTTTTTTTTACAAATACAATACATATGAACCATAGTGTAAAGAACATGAGTATCATAACTAAATCTCTCACAACCGACCCATGAACCGCTTTTACTAAAGGGGAAATTACACTAAATCACACCTTTAAGATTTTTAATTTTTAAAATCAGGTAATTATATACTATTTCATTAAATCAGTTCTTAATTTAATGAGCCCAAACCGAACCGTAACTTATCAACTTCTCTTTATTCACGCAGGCAATTCCTTCCTCTTACTTTGAGTGGCTTCTTCTCCATCGACTTGGGCTGTTCTTCTCAGCCTTTAAAACCTCAAAGCCTTATAACGAATTGATTCCACTGCACTTGTTTCTTTTTTTTTTTTCCCTCTGCTTCCATAGAGTTCTTTCTTTCAGAAGTCAATTTGGGCATTTTTATCGTCTTCAGCATCTTCAACACTTTCATTTTATAGTCGTTCCGACGACAATATGGTCTGTGAGTCACCATCAGCAGTTGAAAACCAAGTGGTGGAACAGGCGAATCAGGCTTGGGTAATGTTATTCTCTCTACCTTTCACCATTTTAGAAGCCAGAAGAACTATTCAACCTGAAGGCTGAAGAGCTTTTTTTTTTTTTAATAAGGATAACATCATAAGAATTTCCAATCAATCACAATTATTCAAATTTGTTGTTGTATCCAATCACAGATTGGTTCATATGTAATAATTGCATTTTAAAGAACCATTCTCTCAAATAACTCACAATTTTCACCAAATCATAGATTGGTTCATATGTAATAATTGCATTTTAAAAAAATCATTCTCTCAAATAACTCGCAATTTTCACCAAATCAATAATTAGGATCAGTGAAGAAGTTGTTGATGGTAGGCATGATTTCAGGAGATTTGTTTTGGACGAACTTCATAAGGGTAAGTTCAGCATACTTTTCCCCTTCGGAAAACTTATCCAAGACACTAGCAGCTCTGTTTTCCTTGGTCACTCGAACTTCAGGATTGGCACAAATATTTGGGACATTTTGCAGTAAAAACTACAATTTTGTAATTAATTACAAACCATCAATTTCTAACTTTCTAACTAACATCTCCAATTTTATTTTATTTTTATGCTTAAGTTGCAGTTTTTTCTTCAGCCAGCTTTGCTAAGGTCGGTCAGATCTTTGCCAGCATCTCATCGGCCGTTGATGCTCTATCAAGATCAGTTGTACCTATTTTTTTAATCCTTAATTAGTGCTCATTTTCTGGTTTTTGTTGGTTGAATATCAGGGTTCTTGCTTTGGTTTCCCGGATCTGCTCCTGTTCGTCTTTTCTTCAAATCACCAATAGTGAGTTATATTTCCGTCCATCTTTTCTAAAGATTGAGTGAACTGACCATAAGCGGTTTTCGTTTAGCATGTGTGTGGAGTATGTGTTCATCTTTAGAGTTCATGATATAATTTTGCTATTATGATAACCCTCATTTGTAGCATTTGAGTTTTCCGCTAGAAAATTTCTTAAGATTTGATATGTTACTTGTGAGTGGCTGATTGCACTTATTCTATGCTTGATCGGATATATTTTTTCAAGATCTTAGTCATTGCTTTGAGTAATGAGGTATTATTGGATTGATATATTGTACGGTGAATATTTTCTTGGAATGCTATTTTACTATCAAGTCTCTTATTCTACATTACCTTCTGGTTTTTAAATAGAGCTACTCTCTAATAATGCTACTGAGTATTTTTATTTCGTCAAGTCTATTGATCTGCAAACTATCAGTTTTATATGTTTCTTATCTAAATTTAGGTGATCTTAATATTTCTGTTTTATTGGATGGAATCGAAGTATGTCGAAAATTATGTGGAGGCCATGGTAATTACCTTGGTACCAGTGGAATTCAAGAATTGTTTGCAGTTTATGTTCCTACTTGAACATATGAAGGACAACACTATTGAAAAGAGCAAGATGTTACGAGGGAATCAATTAGATTTGGCTTTCAGAGATGTTGGGAGAGTTTTGAAAATGGAACCAAATAATTTCATGGCAGCTGAAATTATAGGAAGGGTGAAAATTGTGATCAAGAAATCTTGCTTCCATTTGCTTTTGTTTTGTTTTGTTTTTTTGTTTTTTTTCCTTTTAGTTGAGGTAGTTGTGGTGATTGAGACAGTGATGCTACTGTTGAGAAGGTGGTGATGTTAGTGTGTTGTTGTTGGTGTTGATGTTGATGTTGATGTTGAGACGATAATTAATTATAAATCATGAGTACATACATTAGTTTTACGAATTGATTAGTTACAATTGTAATTAATTGTAAAATTGAAATAAAGTTACGATTGTAATTAATTATAAACTTTATTAGTAATTAATTACGAATTCATTATTTATAAAATTGAAATAAAGTTACAATTGTAATTATTACAAAATTGAAATAAAATTAAAATTGCCATTAATTGTAAACTGTAATTCATTATAGAATGTAATTAAGTTGTAATTAAGGTGAATGTAACTAATTATAACTAGTTAAATTTTGTAACTAATTTAGTTAATTTCACCAAAAAATCTTTCATGTTTTACAAATTTGTTAGTTACAATTTTAATTAATCACAAAATTGAAATAAAGTTACAATTGTAATTAATTACAAAACCTTATTTTGATAATTATTTTCATTTTTGTAATAAACTACAAATCACCTAATTACAAACATTTCGAATTTAAATGTTTGTAACCCATATGTAAACTGTACTTCATTACATAGTGTAATTATTTAGCAATTGCAATTGAAATAAATGTGACTAACTAATTCAACTAATTTTAGCAAAAAATCTGTCATATTTTACAAATTCATTAGTTACCATTGTAATTAATTAAAAAATTGAAATTAAGTTACAATTGTAATTAATTACAATTTGTAATTTTCTACATAATGTAATTAATTAAGTTGTAAATGTAATTAAGTTACAATTGTAATTAATTACAAATTGTAACTAATTTAATTAATTCTAAAAGAAAATAAATTTTCGAGTGATTGTAATGTATAATTAAGTTACCATAGTAATTAATTAATTTCAATTGTAATTAATTGCAAATTATAATTCATTACATGATGTAATTAAGGGGGGTTTATTCATTGTAGATTTTGAAAGACATTTAATGACTTTTTTTAATAGATTTCATTGGATTTTATTAACTTTTATGGATTTATATAAACGTTCAAAGATTTTTTCAGACTTATATTTAAAAGACTTTCATAGACTTTCAAAGACTCTTGAAGACTTTTATTTAAAAAACTTTCATAAACTTTTAAATTTTTTTTTATAAATTTTTATTTTTTCAATTGAGAAATTTGAATATCAATAGATTAATTTTTCTATGACATGAATGTTAATTTTTAATAATAATCATATATCAAGTGAATCAAAAAATGTGGTTTGAGAGATAAATAATTTTAATATAAAAAAACATTTGTGATAAAAATGAGAGATCACGTTTGATATAGACACAAAAATTGTACTATGTTTATAATTTTTTAAAATATTTTTAATATACAATTTTTTTTTATAGATTTCGATTGACTTTTAATTAATATTTTTGAGTAAACAAATCTTTCTGGAGAAAACTCTTGAATTACTTGGCTTAATTATTATTTGTTTTGATACAATTTAATTATTATTTTTCTATAAGATCTTATAAAATTTTAATTGGACTGTTTTCATAGAAAAATTAAAGAAAATGATAAAAAAGAAGAGAGTCAAAATATATAACGAAAAAATTAACAAGTTGAATGGAATAAAAACAATGATTTATTTAGTCGTAGGTTTAAGGTTTCTAAAAATAATATGAAAAAAAAAGAAAAATATAGAAGAAACAAAATTATAATGTAACGGATTTTTTTTTATTAAAATCTTTTAAAATCTTGGAGATTAATGAGAGACAAATATAAAGATTTTGTGGTTATACTTTTTGTTAAGAAGTTAGTACATAAAAGATTTCGTAAGAGTCTTTAAAAGCCATTGACATTTTAAATAATATGTGACTTTTAAAACTTTTAAAAGTTTTTATCTAATACACCATGACTTTTATGAACTTTTAGAAAGTCCATTAAAATCTATATTAAATACCCCAAGATTTTTAAGAAATCTCTAAAATCTAAATTGAACACACTCAAAGTTTTCAAATTCATTAAAATCTTTAAAAGTCTTTCTAATTTAACTAATTTCAACAATTAAATATGTCAACAATTTTTATCAAATTTAACTAATTTCAACAATTAAATATGTCATGTTTTACAAATTCATTAATTACAATTGTAATTAATTAAAGAATTGAAATTAGTGTGCCAAAATGATATTTTCATTGAAAAGCCTTTTTTTTTTTTTTTTTTATAAACAGAAAGTGGACTTAAATTGCAAGTTAAGCACTAAAGATTCATAGCCGTGACTTCAAAAAGATAATTGCAGCTGTGTTCTTGAGCTCTTCTTTAGACCTTATCTCCCACAGTCACCACCTCACCCCAAACCTTATGCTTATTCAATTAGTGTGCCCAACACTCTTTCGACGGACACGTGTAAATGTTAGGCACACGCATTTGTAGTGGCTATAATCAGAGAACCCTGGTCTTTGCTTGGAAGCTGGTACTTTATGCTTATATTAGTTGTACCAGAGAGGTTGGAAAGTTTTAAGAGGAAAGAGGAGAAGGTTATGTGATGGTGGTCGGGGGAGGGTTTTTCCGCTGAAGCTGCACATGAAGTGAACCTGCGGTTGCTTAACGATGGAAACGTCATCATATAAGTGGTGGTGCTCCGACATAGGTGTGGAGGAGACCGAGTCTGCTGTGCTGGAATTTAACTCAGTTATCGGGTGAAGTGGGGGAGATTTGTTGAAATAGCTTGGTTGAATGTTTAGTTTTTCAAAATACCCCTTTTTAGCAAAATGTCTTTATTACCCTTAATGAATTGAGTTATTTTCTTTGCAAGATATATCCCTGAATTAGTTTGGTTGATTTAATTCAATACTTTTTATTATATTCATATTCTTTAATCTTTTAAGTTCTTCTAAAAATGCTCTATATTGTGATAATTTCTCAAAGGATTTAGGATGTTTTTTCTTTGTTATATATCCTAATGTTATTCCATCTGAAATCCCATCTTCTATATCTTTGTATTCTTCTATAATTTTATGAACTGTATTTATATTTTTTGCTGTTTCAACAGAATTAAATTCTATTCTGTTTAAGATAACATAGTCAATATCTTCGTATATTTCTTTTAATTTAGATTCTCCAACAGAATGTATATTTTTATATTTTCCAGCAATAGCTAATAAAAATGAAATTTCTTTATTATCTAAATATAGTTTATGATCACAGTTATTAGAAGTTGATGCTTGTGAAGTATCCATAGATTATAGTGTTGGTAAATTATTATACAAAATTCTCTGGTATAAGTCCATTCTTTGATCTAGTAAAATATAATAATCTGCAATATATTGTTCGTATTTTTCCAAGAGTTTATTATATTCTTCAGAAGATATGTTTTCATTTTCCATTTGATGTTTAATATCTTCCATTTTATCTTTTAGTTTTTCTAAAAGGTTATCTAACTCTTCTATTGTATATCCTGGCATTATGTTTGGACTGTGTTTGTCATTATTTTATTTTCTAAATCTATTTTAATCTCTAATATGTCAGAATAATCTATAATGTATTGATCATGATTTTCTGAAAGTATATAATATTGTTCAGATGATTCATCCATATCTATTAAATGAGATATAATGTTATCTATTTTTTCCATTATTTTTTCTAACAAATTGTCTAATCCTTTAATAGTATATCCAGACATTATAAACACAGAGATAAATAATTTATAAAGTTTCAAGTAATTTTTCAAATTCTATGAGTGTTTGAGAATTGATAATATCTATGTCAGCCATGATATCTATACTTGGTTCAAATGGTATATTATATTTTGAATTTTTTTTTTCTCTTTTCTAATTTATCAATTATATCTTGAATATCATGTATCATTATAGATCTTACAGTCCCTCTAGCAAAGTTTTCTATTAAATTTTCTTTAAAACTTTTTAATATCTCGTGTGATGCGTAGAGTTGTTCTTGGTATCCAATTTTATCAATTTCATTTTCATATTCAATTCCTTTTTTACTTTTAATATACTTTTGAACTTTATATGGACCTCTTTTAGTTCTGGGTTTTTTCATGATATAATTACTGTTATTCATGATATTAAGATTTTCAAAAACTGGTAAAGAAGATTCATCTCTTCCATCACTGTCATAATCTATTACAGGATCATAATCATTATCACTACTAAACACATATCCTAAATATAATTCATTATTTATTTCAGTATTATCACTATCAAGCCAAAAATAAATAATCGATTTTGTAATTTCTAATCTTAATATTCCTTTTAATGTTGGAAAAATAGCTCACAAGCATGGTATATAGACATGATATAACCTTTTTATTTCATTATTTGGTCTAGTAAACTGTTTATGCATGAATAAATGTTCAATTATATTATGATATTCATCATTATAAGGACTGTTTTGATAATTAAATTTAACAATTCTGAATTCTGTCATTTTAAAAGCTCATCTTCCTCCTAATTCCGTAAAGATAGATATATTAAGAATACTAACCTCTTTTCCTGTTCTCAGTACCTTTGTATTTTTCTTCTATTATTAGTGACCTTCAGGCTTGTAGGTTTTTGCTCCACACCCTCCAATGGCTTCCTGCCTTCACGGGTTATTAGCTAAACCTGGATGTCTTCACTGTATAACTCTTTAGATGGAAAATATTTTAGGATAGAGTGTAGGGAGTTTTCTTAATAATATATCTTCCTTTTGGAAATAGGATTTAGAAGACAAGAATTTAGAAACTCATCATAATACGATAAGTAAATTGAGATTTTATTGATAATATGAATATTAACAAAGGATTGGTATGAGAATTTTTGAAAGACAGAAGATTTTTTTGGCTTTCTCACAAACTGGGTGCTCAAGAAAGTTCTGCCTTTCAACTAGCCCGGAGGCCTCTATTTATAATACTACATTGGACACAATTACATCACTGCTTACATCATCCTCCTAACAATTTCACAACTTTTAAGGACACGCCTGTCCCTCTATTATTTATTACATCACATGACCCTTACATTATAGGGACACTTATCCTTCTATTTTTTGGTCTTGACATGGCCCCTACCTTGTTCTGCATTATTGAATTAAAGTAGATTTATTAAACAGCTTCCACTTATCCATCAATTCTGTTGGCATGTGAAGCAGATCCATCAAGTGGCTTCCACCTGTCCATTAATTCCTTTGGCATGTGGGGGCAGTTCCTGGCTATGCATGCCTCTTGCAAAGTGGCAAAACTTCTATGGATTTGATGAGTATCAAATTTATTGATGTATTCTTGCAAGATTGTTGACTTTTCTTTTCCTCCATTAGCGAGTAAGGTCCATCCATTGTACTGGCATATGCATTTGAATTTTTTCTCATACAGATTTTTGGCAATGTTATAGAGAACTTTAATTCCCAACACCCTTTGGGATCTAAACCATGATCTTGTAATGTTTGGTACTGGCTTGGTATTTTTTCCAACTTCAATTTGAAAATTTCGAGCAACATACCTAATCGTGATAATATGCTCAGCGGGATAATATATTCTTCCATCAATTTCAGGACTGATCGAATAAAATTTTAAATATATAAATCTTCCTTGAGCAAACTTTGAAATTTCTCCTTTTAGTAAATAATCAAATTTTTCGATTTCTTTTAGATCTTTTCCTGGATAGATAAGATCCAAGAATTCATAATCAGCTGTCATTTTTGTCATGACGGGATCTCCTCCCTGAGTAACGATCAATCGTGGGTATACATGGTCTTCAGACGAAATGTAATAGCAATCACATTCTTGAAGTTCATATATAACTTCAACAGTGGTTTTATATTCGTTTTCTTTTGGTAAAAAAGGGGAATCATCTTCCTCTTCAGCATGAATTCTGACTACCCTTGTATGTTCATCTTTGGCATTAATTGTGATTTTTCGAGGACTGGCTTCATTTATAACAACTTTTTTGGGACTTGGTTCATCTCTTTTAATTGTTGGTCCACCACTGCTTCCAGAAGATGTACCTGTTTGTATTTTTGATATAACCTGTTTGGTATCAGCCTGTTTGGTAATCAACGATTCAAACTGAGATTCAATCTCAATTATGTTATCGCTCAATTCTTTAGTATAATTATGATGAAATGTTGAGATTTCCATCAATTGCTTGAAACTTCCTTGGAGAGTTTCTGCAAGTTGTTCAATTCCAAGCTTTATATCTTCAGCTTCCTCCATGAGGAAGTTCATTCGCTTTTTGGCGTCTATCAAGGATCTTTTGATATTATCCATCTGCAAATTCAATATTCCTGCTTAAAAAGTCCGCAAGATAATTATTAACACCTTTAATATGAATTATATCAAAATTATAAAATGCCAAATAGGCTTGCCATCTATGGAGCCTTCTATATTGAAATTCTGGTGCTAATTTATTTTTTTACTAAACCTGCAACTTGAGAATTATCAGTTTCAACAATGAATTTTTTAGATAATAAAACAATGAAAACTTCTTTATTCCTCTGATAATTTCTAACAATTCTTTCTCATGAGTAGTATAATTTATTTCTGCTTGATTAAACGTTCCACTTGAGTATCTACAAATTTCATTAAGATCTGTTTTTAATATTGCTGCCCAATACTTATCCGAGGTATCAGTATTAACTATCAGATTATCTTTTTCATCTGGTAATCTTAATTTTGATAAATTTTTACATTCTTCTTTTAGTGATTTGACAATTTCTGTATGTTCATCACTCCATCCTTTGGTGTTTGTTTTCCTGAGTAAAATTTGAATTTTATGTCTCTTTTTTATAGATTTTCAATAAATCCTTCTGCATAATTTAAACATCCTAAAAATTTTTGTATTTGTTCTTTTGATTCTAATTTGTTTGAAAAACTTTCTATCTTCTTAGATATATGGGTTTGTAATTTTATCCCCCATTTATCTATTGATAATCCAAGAAAATCAATTTCTTGTTTTTCTATTATAGCTTTATTTTTTGAAAGAACAATTCCTTCTTTTTTGCATTCATTTATAAACTTAATTAAATGGTTTCTATGTTCTTCTCTATTATTAAAAACATATTAATATATCATCGACATAGACGATTAAGAATTCATTAAATTTTCTAAATATGTTATCCATTCTTCTTTGATATATTTGTGGTGCATTTTTTAAACCAAATGACATAACCATCCATTCATACTTACTTTGGGGTGTACTAAATGCTGTATATTGAATACTATCTTCTTCCATTTTTACTTGCCAAAATCCTGATTTGCAATCAAATTTAGAATAATATTGCTTTCCTTTTGCGAGATTTATCAGTGCCTCTTTATTTGGTAAAAAGTATCCATCAAATTTAGTATATTTGTTTAATTCTTTATAATTTATCACCATTCTAGGTTTACCTCTTTTTTGTTCAGAATGTTTCATGACCATAAAAGCTGGACTACTATGGGGTCCATTACTAGGTCTGATTAATTTTTGATTAAGTAAATCTTTTATCTGGGTTTTAAATTCTTGTGTATCTTGTATGGTATACATCATTGGTCTAACTCTTATAATAAGATTTTCTGTTAATTCTATTTTAGCTTTTGGATGATGTGGTTTCCAAAATAATAATGGATTCTCTCCACAATTTTTTTCTAGTTGATCAATGATTTTTTCCATGTTTGTTTGTATGTTCGTTTTTAAGATTTTTTATACATTATTCTTTTATTTTTTATTTTATTTTGTGTAATTGGTTTTTTCTCCCATTTATCACCACGCTGTGTTGGCTGAACTCTGTAAGGTCTAAATTCTCTTGGTATTTTTAGTAAATGTGCACAAGGTGTTTGTAACATTATCATGTAATTATTTTGTTTATAATATTGAAATTGTTGTATAAAGTCATTTCCTAGTAATATATCACATTCTAATTTGTTATAATTATATACTTTATTTACAACTATTTGTTTACTCCCAAGTATTATATCAATTTTATTAGCACTATTAATTATATGAGTACTTTCTCATGTTACTCCGGTAATTTTTATCTTTCCATTAGTATTCCATGATTTTATTAAGAAACTTTTGAATATTGTTATATCACTTCCCGTGTCAATTAATGCACAGGTTGTTATATTTGTTTCAACAATTGTAACTTGTATATAAACGGCTAATGGAAAACTTATTTGGTTATTCATTTATTCAGCTTTTCTGCTTAGTATAGTTTGACCATTATGAGTTATATATAATCATTCACGTTTTATACTATAATCTTCTAGTCCATCTAGAAAGCTCATTCCTAATAATACATGAGGATTTACCATACTACTATCTACATGACATGGTACTAGGAGATTTATTCCTCCTATTTTTATTGGTACTTTTACTTCAAGTTCAGTCATATGTACTTGTCCATCAAAATTTATATATCTGTATGGATCAGTTCTATGAGATATTAGTCCTTTATTTCTATTTGAAGCTATATGACATTCACTAACTCCTGTGTCAATTAATATATTTGATCATTTTATATGTTCTATTCCATTAAAATATTCACCTTCTATTTTCATATTTCCAGCATTTCTATTAAGTTTGATTTCTTTTGTATTACTAGTTTCTCCTATTTGTTTTCTATTAGGTAAACTTGCTGATCTCCTAATTAATCTGTCATCTTCAAATGTTATGTTATTATTAGGGTATTCTTCTTCTCGTAATTCTATGATTTCTGGTTAATTTTTTGTTATAGTAAGTTCATAGTTTCTTGGAACTAAACTTATTTGTTTATCTGGTTCTACAGCTTTACCAAAATATTTACATTCTTTATGAACTTCAATATATGGTTTTTTAGAATAAATGTTTTCATAATTAGAATTAGTAAATGTGTATAATGCCTGTATTCTATAGTCATAATTTTATCTCCTGGTTCCATTATATCATCTTTATGTAATTTGAAATGTAGTCCTAAAACTTCATTAAAATTTCTATCTTTTAATGATATACAATATTTTGGGTAACATGTAAATATTAGTTTCTTATATGCTAGATTTCCTTCTACTGTTCCTAAATGACTGTCTTTTAAATTTATAATTCTTCCATCATGTAAACTTACAGTCAAAGGCGAATCTAATCCTTTTCTAAACAGGGATTTAAACATTATTTGGATACCGCTAAGTAAACATATTGAATCTTTTCACTTTGTTGTCTATTGATCTTTGTTAATAATTCTGTAACTGTATTTTTTGTTAAAAGATTTAATTTGTGTGTTCCTTGAGTGATTCTAACATCTATTGCCCTTTCAATTTTATGATATTCATTTATTGATACTTTTTCTCTTTTCAATATTCTGTCTAATATTTCCCATTTTCCTATTTTCAAATATAAAGATAATTTTTGTATTTTTCTGAACTTATTATTATCAAAAGTTACTTTTAATTCATAACCTTCTATTCCTTCATATTCTTGTTTATCTATATTCTTATTTGTTTCTATTTCTTCTATTTCTTTATTCTGATTCTGATTCATTACTTTCTGAATCTGTTTCACTTATATAGACTTCTTGATCATAGTATTCTTCAATATCTGATATTTCACTTAGTTCACTTTCTATTTCTAGATATTCATTTTGTAATATTTTAACTTTCTTTTTGTTACAATTAGTGTTTATATGTCCCATTTCTCCACAATTCCAACATTTGCATTGGCTTTTATCTTTCTTATAAGTTTTATTTTTCTGTTTTTTATTTGGATTATATCTTCTTTTGTAATATCTCCTATCAGGTTTTATATATCTTTTTTTTGAAGTTTCTGAATTTTTTAAACTTTCTATTTTTATATTTTCTTTTATTATTTTTTCTTCTTTCAGGGTTACATCCCCATTGGGTAAGTTTTTTCATATCTTCACAACGTATTCTAGTTAGTTTTCCTGATTTCTTTAATAATTGTCTTTGTTGACATATATATGCTAATCTTTCAAATAAGAATTTTATCCTTGATCCTAATGTTCTAGGTGTTCCAGGATTATCTCTAATAAATTTTTCAAATTCTATTTTAAAGTATATTCCCCATGAACCTGGTAATTTATTGTAATACATATCTCTATATACTTCTTGATTTTCATTACTATAGAATTGGACATAATAATATTCTTTAAATTCACAAGTATATTATTTGATTTTACACATATCACATATTGTTAAATTTATTAATCTTATTCTTGCATTATCTTTTTCTCATATTGATTCTGCTTCAGAATTACTTATCCAATTTTCTCTTAAAAATTCATCCGCAATGTAATCTACTATCTTTTCTATTCCTTTTCTATCTGATTTTATTAGTTCTGTCTGTACATTTCTTCTTATTAATGCTTTTGTATCACTACTTATTCATTCCCACCAATTTCTAACATGTCCTTCAAAAGATGCTATTAAAAAATTTATCATTCTATCAGTATTTTCTCATGTATCATCTTTATTGTATAAAAAGAATAGTATCATTGAATCTGCCCAAGTTAATAAGGCCTTTTTAGTATCTATTTTGCAATCAAGATCTAATTTTGTTCCTCCATGATTAATAGGTTTATCATAATTATTATTTGGTTCAAATCTATCTTTATATTTATTTCCTCTAGGTGGTTGTCTATCTCTGATTCTATCATAATATCGTCGGTGTGGTTTGTTATATAAGAGTGCATAACTTTCATCTGGATCTGGTAATTCTTGTTTAGAAGTTCCTATAGAAGCAGAGTTAGGTGCTCCTCCAGTATTCATTAAAACTTGGTATTCATTAAAGTTTTCTATACTTAACTGGTCAAAATTTTCTATAAGCAAATCTAATTCTTCATTCATTTTTGTCTTGTTCTTATTCAATTTTTTCTTCAGCTTTTAATTTTCCTAAAGTTTTTTCTATAGATTTTTGAAATTCTAATTCTTCCTCTAATATTTTTGGTAATATGTTTCTTCTAAATTCATCATCCATACTTCCTGCTTCTATTATAATTTTTTCTTGTTCGAAAAGCTTCTTTCCTATTCTAAGTATTTCTTTTTCTATGAGTTTTTTATCTATTTTTTTTTTTTATCTTTGCTTTTATTATTTTCTTTGAATTCTCTAATCTCTAGTTTTAGTATATTTATATCATTTCTTACTTATTTTAATTCATTTTTTACTTCTTGTACATCACTTATTAATGTTTTTATTAATATTTTTAGATCTTCAATATATTCACTTATCGACATTTTATACTCTTGGTTTTTGAGTTTTTTGTACCTTAAATAGTCTGTCATACATATCATCTATTTTTATTTCTAACTTTTTGATTCTTTCTTCTATTGTTATGATTTTTTCGTTTTCATTTTTTCTTATTTTTTCATTTAACCTATCTATTTTTTCTATAATTATTCCAATTTTATCTTGATTAATTAATTTTCCTGATTTTCTTTGGAATTCTTTTAAAATTTCTTCATCTATATTTTTAGCTTCTCCTATCATTTCTTTTAATTCTTTAAATTGTATTGTTAGTTTATTTTGAATATTTTGTAATTTTTCTTTGACATTCATGTTCTGTATATTTAATTGTTGTAATTCTTCGATAGCTAATTTATCTTGTAAATTTATGTTTTTATATGTTTGCCATAAAAATGCACTTATCCAATTTAATTGCATGTTAAGAAATCCATCAGATTCTCCCCATGAGCTTAATGGTTGAAACATAGTTGTATTTGCTCCTTTTATTTGATAAGATCCAACTGGAAGTCTTATATTTTCTATTATTGTTTTTCAAATTTTATTTCTGGAAATCCTGTCATTAATTTCATCCTTTAATATATTCAATTTCTAGAATAAGTTCTGTTTCATATTTTGCTTCTTTATAATTCATTATTTGATATTCACAATATTCTTCTATTGATCCAATCATTAATTTTCTATGATATATTCTATAATATTTTAGATAGTCTTCCAATGTGTTTGTTTTATCATATTTTTCTTTTCTAGTTTTTTCTTTGTCTTCTAAACTCGTTTGAATTTTTGGTAATTGTTTTAAAATTCTATCAAAATATTCTCTATTTTTCTCCAATAATTTTAATCTTAATTTTTCTTGTCGTTTTAGATTTCTTTCTTCTCTTATTTGGTCCATTAAATTTCTTGTTTGTTCTACTATTAAATCTAATTTTTCATTTGTTTCTATGTCTAGATATCTAACTAATTGAGGATCAGCCCTATGATAATCTATTTCTATAATCTTTATATAACTCTTCTAGTATATTTTTGTGGATAAAATCTAATATTTCGTTTATGATAAAATCTTCTTTTATTATATCGAGATTTATTAGATCATATATTTTTCTTCTTACATCTTTATCTAAATCTTTTAATGTGTTCAAGATTTCTATTTTATAATTATCGGGTAGTATTAATGTATGCATAATTATAAATCTTGATGTATATATTATATATTTATTTTTATTTTTTGTCATATAATATTTATCTTTTAGATCTGTCATATGACTCTGATACCAAGTGAGGGGTGCTACTATGAGCGAACAAAAATCAAATAAAATCATAAAAAAAAAAAGTATATAAAATTTCAATGACTAAGTTGTAACTTTTCTAAATTTTAATGAGTTTAGTTGAAATATGATATATAAGGGTATTTGTGGTTATTTATAGTATTTAAGGCTATTTCTAAAATATATAAAATTGTTAGGGTATTTTTAAAAATTGATAAATTTTTAAGGGTATTTTCATGTATTTCCTCGGTGAAGTGACCCCTTTAATTATGCAGACCTTATCTACCACTTCCCCCAAACCTTATCTCTCACCACCACTCCTCTCTTTTTCAGCTCGACAAGTTGAACTATCTTTGGATCGCCCTTTTGATTTCTCTCTCCAGATGGCTTTTGCTTTTTCTGGTGCTCAATCAGATGTGCAGCTACTATTGTCGAGCATTTTCAAGAATTCGACAGCAGATCCTCGGCTTATATATATTGCGTGGGGGCGAGAGATTCTTAGCTTATATAGTGGGATTGAATTTTATTTGATTGTGAAAATATGTTTTATATTTTATAAAATATTTTTTTAAAATATCTGTTATTTAAAAATTGATCCTTAATATTATGTATTTGTGTACTTATCCCATTACTGAATGTAAGCCCAAAGGGCCTAGGCCTTTAGAACAAATGGGTACATATATTTATTAGGGCGAATCCCATAGCTAAACATAAATGTGTAGTAATGTAAAGCAGTGAGCTTGAAATTATCAGTCTCTGATGAAGGTGTTGAAAACGAAGGTATCATAACAATGGAAAGCGGGTTCTCGGGAGAAAATGACAAAGGTAGCATAGTGAATGGCATTTGTTATTTAATTTTGGATGGATAATGATCATTTAAGGTTGTTGAAAATGTAACTGATTCAGTAAATATTATATTAATTTAATTCAAATAATCTCTTGTGATCGAGGATGATAAATTTACAAATTCTTCATTTTAAGGTGATATTTTTAAGAACTAATATTTCAATGTGGCAATTATCAAGTCATAGTTTCATCCATGGGTTTCATTATTTTTTTTATTCCTTCAAATTTTATTTACTTTAATATTTTAATTGAATTTTTATTTTTTAAGAAGACGTAAACATTGAATTTTCACCAATTCGATAGTATGTTTGATGAAATGTCCGACCGAATATAATGAAGGTATCGTAAAAAAGTTGAAATTATCAAGGTGTGATATTAAACTTTAGCCCTAAGTATCATAAAAATTTGACAAAAGTTTCAAGTTATGATATCAAAAATTTGAAAGTATCATAAGTATCATTTTTGTGATATTTTAAAAATATCATTATAAGTCTCATAATATGATACTTGTGATGAAGAACGTATTTTTCAATAAAAAAAATTGAAATATTTTGCAGTGATATTTAAAAAAGACATAAGTTTCAATTACGATACCAAAAATTGGGTATATGTGCAAATGCTCCTTTTTATTAAGGATAAGGACCAGTCTTTACACTACAAGATTAAGCCCCTATTTGGTTTATGAATTTTTGGACAATTTTTTTTTCATATTCATTTTTAACCACACATATTTATGAGATCCACCACTTTCACATATTTCAACATTTTTTCAACCACACACTTTTCCAAAAAAAAAAAAAAAAATTCAAAATATCTTACACCAAAGAGCTCAAATTTAAGATGTTATTGACAATTGGAATTTTAAATTGGGAAGTGAAGAAAACACATATCTTCTACTTTGCTCAGCATCATGTTAATCTCTTTGCCACATAAAGTTAGGCTAATTTCATTTTCATACAGATAAAAAACATATATATATAATTCATATAGCAATTGAAAATATATTAAAAAAAAATTCTTGAGAAACGTACATTGTAGCTCCGCATGTTCACTTTTGTAACATACATACATCAGATCCCAACATTAAGCAACATCTAGGAACTTGAAGCAGTATCAAACCTTTCACCACAGTCTCCATAATTTTTCCCACTTTAAACAAAATATTCACAAATACACACACGGGAAAAAAAAAAAAAAAAATTCAAAAAATCACTACTCAAAAAATCTTATCAAATAAATGCTAAGCATGTGTGTAGACAAGTGTTTCTATGGTTCATAAACAGTACTTCAATAAAAAAATAATTTGGATCAAATCAATTTATATCTACCACACAAGTACTATTTACATGTTTATAAATACCAGTGTTTAAAAACATCTTGCCCACATATCCTAATATGATTAGGTCAAATTTCAAAAGTCCATATATGTTACCAATCCAAACTCACACGACTCATCTTGAAATCCAATTGGTCATTTTGGTGGATTGATTTGTTTGCTTGAGCTCAATGAGTTCAAGTAAGATTTTAAGACTTGACGTTTCTCAAATATATATATATATATATATATATATATATATATTAAATATTTATTTTATCTTTATGTCAGCATCGAATTTATTAATAATTTTCAATCAACTGCATCTTTTTATTGAATCGTCATATTAACAAGTAATTGTCCTTGAAGATTTGTTTATGATTGCAATCATGGAGACAATCAAGGTGATTCTGGCTTAATTCTCATTGTATATGATTGCAATTAGGTACTCTTTATTCAAACCCACATTTTTAAAAACTCTTTTTCAGCAACATTCTATTAACAAATTAATATACATATAAAAATTAAAAAAAATCCTACTTTTTAACAACTAAACAACTAATTCTCCCAAAATTTACTGTTACAAACTATATTATTTAAAATATTGAGTCTCAAATAGAGGCTTAAGTACACATTGTCCAAAAAATCACTATTAAAAAACTCATTTTGTAGATGGTAAGGTGTCACGCAACGCATGTGATCCATCGAAGAAACATAATAATTTTCTAAGACGGGCACACGAGGATGCATGAAAAGGGATGGTTGCCCATTTTATGAAAGATGCGCAATTAAGATTTCTAGAAAGTTCCGGAAGATTGCGAAATATGGTGGAACTAACTAGATCTGGACGACTTAATGGAAGAGACTTAAGGGATCTTTTTAAAAGATTGAAGAGAATTCTCAAAGAAAAAGGAATTCTAGAATGTTCTACAAATATGTAAAAGTAAGAATAATTTATGTCTTTCATGATAAATCTTTGTATAGATATTTATATAGATATGTGTAGAATTCTTTAGCGATAAGATATTGTGGTAGAATAATTTAGAAGGTAGATTGGTGGTAATATAAATAAGGGGTAGGGGTTCTCATTTGTAACCATCCAAGGATCTGGAATGGCTAGCTTACAGAGAGAGCTTGCATAAAGTACTTGTGGAAGAGAGTCTCAAATGTTGATCGAGTATTGTAATATTAGAGAGTTTTAATACAACGATGATATCGTTTGTCATCTTTCCTTTACAATTTATTTGTAAGCACTTGGAAATGCTTCGTCAAGGAGCAAGCCTGACTTAACTAATATATGACGGAAGGATTGAAGAGTTAAGTGCCGTACAGAACTTGAAATCTTTAAGTCCGTGGCAGAGGGCTCTGTTAGAATTAAAGGCTCAAGATCGCACCACAAAGAAAAAGAACAAAAGTTAACCACAAAGAATCAAAAACTTTATTCAAAACCGTAAGAAATATAGAAACAGAATCCAAACTCAAGAATCATACAAAACTTCCAGAAAACACAGAAACAGTACAAAATAATCACGAAGAACAACTGAGTTGCAGAAAACTCTGCCAAAACTCAACCAAAATGTATGCTGATTAACACAAAATCAGTATCAACAACAACCACTAAGAAATTACAATCTAAATCTGTATATTTCTGGAAGAAGAATGAAGAAATCACGAAGATCAAAATGAGGCGATGAAAATCGCCTTTTCAGAGAGAGAGAGTTAGGGTTAGAGAGAATGGAAGAGTCTGGAATCGAATGGCAATCAGAACGTCTCCTTATCTATTTGATCACAAGTGGACGACCATGATTCACCAAACAGATCCAATGGTATAAGAATAAGGCGGTGGTGATATAAGGCTTCAACCCGGTAGTAAAGATTGGGCTTCAAGCTGGACTGAAGAAATTGGGCTCATTCCGGTCCAACACTAAAAAATTCCAGGCGTGCCAGATCAATTGCCTAACAATCTCCACCTCAATTGAGCTGGTTTCCAGTACCTGAAAAACAAAAACTGAAAAGTATCAAAATTCAATCAAGTTTAAAAGGCTCAAAGCATCTCTAAATTTATTAATAGGAATGATCTTAGTTCCTGCATCTGCAGGGTTAACCTGTGTTGAAATTTTAACAAGTTTCACAATGCCTTTATCAATAATGTCTCTAATGAAATGGAATTTAACATCAATATGTTTAGACCTATTGTGAAAAACAGGATTTTTACACAGATGTAAAGCACTTAAACTATCAGTACACACTTCAATTTCAGAATCATCAATGCAACAGATTTCAGTTAATAAACCCTTTAACCACATGCATTCCTTAACAGCATCTGTGGCAGCTATGTATTCTGCCTCAGTTGATGATAAGGCAACCAATTTTTGCAGTGGGATTTCCAGCTAATATATGAAGAATTTAAGGTAAAGAAATAGGAGGATGTTGATTTCCTGTTATCAACATTTCCTGCAAAATCAGAATCTACAAAACCCTTAAGTTTAAAAACATTTTTGGTTTTAGAAAATACTAGACTAAGTCTAGCAGAACATTTCAAATATTTCAGTACATTTCATAGCTTCCCAGTACAATTCACCAGGATTGTTTATAAACCTGCTTAAAACACTTACTGCAAAGGCTATATCAGGTCTGGTACAGACCATCAAATACATGACAGATCCAACTGCATTAGAATAGGGCACATTTTTCATTCTAAGCACTTCATCATCAGTTTTTGGACAATGTTCAACATACAATTTAAAATGTGCAGGCAAAGGCAAAGACACATATTTGGATTCAGATAAACAAAATCTGTTTAAAACCTTTTCAATGTAATGTTTTTGGTTTAAAAACAATTTTCCAGATTGTCTATCCCTAAAAATATCCATGCCAAGTATCCTTTTAGCATTTCCTATGTCTTTCATCTCAAATTCAGAATGTAGTTTATCTTTAAGAACATTTATATCATGCATATTAGGCCCAGCAATAAGCATGTCATCCACATATAAAAGCAAGTAAATGAAATCAGTTTTACCAAGTTTAAAGTAAAAACAGGAATCATATTTACTTTTCTGAAAATTTAGACTTTGGATATAAGAATCAAATCTCTTATACCACTGCCTAGAAGCTTGTTTTAGCTCATACAAAGATTTTTTCAGCAAACAAACTAAATCTGAATTTCTGCCTTTTTCAAAACCTTTAGGTTGATGCATATAAATTGTTTCATCCAAAGAACCATAAAGGAAAGCAGTTTTTACATCCATTTGCTCAAGTTCTAAATCAAATTGTGCAACCAAAGCAAACAGAATTCTGAAAGAGGTATATTTAACTATAGGAGAAAATATTTCATTAAAATCAATTCCTTCTTTTTGAGAAAACCCTTGGCTACAAGTCTAACCTTGTACCTAGGTTTCATGTCCTTAGACTCACTTTCTTTCAGTTTAAAAATCCATTAACAGTCAATTATCCTTTTATTTACAGGTCTATTGACTAAAATCCAAGTACCATTTTTCAAAAGTGAGTCCATTTCATCTTGCATAGCTGCAAGCCAAAGTTTGAAATCCTTAGAAGAAACAGCTTCTTCAAAGGATTGTGGCTCAAGCAATAAAGGATCAGAATATGTAAATGCAGACACAAAATCGGGATCCTCAAACCTAGGAGGAGGTCTAATCTCTCTTCTAGTTCTATCCCTAGCTAATTGGTAATTTTCTAAGTCAGTTTCAGCTTCAGGGATATCAACAGATTGTGGCTCAGTGTCAGCAAGTTTAGGTTCAGGTTCAAAAATGACATTTGGAGACTGTGGGGGTTGCTCCACCTGAAACTGAGTATTGGGCAGACCATTTTCATCACCTAAATGGTATGCACTTAGCTCAGAAGTTATAAAATCTTTTTCTTTAACAGGATCAAGTAATTTTTCTTCTTTGCAGGGAAAAATATTTTCATTAAAAACTACAGACCTACTCAAAATGACCATGTAACCTCCCTGTTCCCTGACCCATAATCTATAACCCTTGACCCCTTCTCCATACCCAAGAAAAACACATTTTAAAGATCTGGAGTCAAGTTTAGATTCAGACTGGTGTGAGTAGGCAGTACACCCAAAAACTTTTAATGTTGAAAAGTCAGGAAGATAATTATTCCAGATTTGATCAGGAATCTTAAAATTAATAGCACTGGAGGGAGAAAGATTTATTAAATAAGAGGCAGTTTTGACTGCTTCACCCCAAAATTTTTTAGGCAAATTGGAATCAAGTAAGAGACACCTAGTTCTTTCTAGGAGTGTCCTATTCATCCGTTCAGTAACCCCATTTTTCTGTGGACTGTAGGCAACAGTCCTATGCCTAAGAATACCTAAGGTGCTACAAAAGAATCAAACTCTTAATTACAAAATTCTAAACCATTATCAGTTCTAATAGTTTTGACTCTTTTTCCTTTCAAATTTTGAACTAAGGTAATCCAGTTTTTGAAAACAGACACTGTTGCATCCTTAGTTTTTAACAAATGCACCCAGGTTTTCCTAGAAAAGTCATCCACTATAAGAAGAAAGTATCTGAAACCTGAAACAGAACTCACAGGAGCAGGCCCCCACAAATCAGCATGCAAATATTCAAGCACGTCAGATGATTTATGAACACCTTTACCAAATGAACTTCTTTTCTGTTTACCTAACACACATTTTTCACAGTAGTCAAATTTATGCAACACATCATTACCAAATACACCTTTGGTTTCAAGTAATTTAAGTCCCTTTTGACCAATGTGTCCTAACCTTTTATGCCATAACTCAGTTTTATTCAAGTCAGACACAGCATTAAAGGACTTAGCATAAACAGGCAAGGTATTCAACACATATATCCCATTAATTTTAGGAGTACTCACAATCAGACAGTTATTTTTTAAAATACTCAAATAACCATTTTGCATTCTAATCTCAAAAGATTCAGAATCTAAAACACCAAGTGAAATCAAGTTCCTTTTCAAATAAGGAACATATCTGGTTTTATTTAAAGTAAGAGTTTTGTTATTATCAAGTTGTAACAAAACATTTCTAATACCTTTCACATCACAAGAAACATTATTGCCAAGTTTCACAGAACCAAAGCAATTATCACTGAAATTAACAAACATATCCTTTTCAGGACACATATGAAAGGTGCAGCCAGAATCTAAAATCCATTCATTCTTATTATTTGACTCAGTAGTGACATAAACCACCCCATTATTATTATTATTGTCTTGCACTGCAGCCTCAGTTTGATTACTAATTCCCTGTTCATTTTTCCTTTTAAAACAATATTTAATATGATGTCCAGGTTGGCCACAGTAGAAGCAAATTCTAGGAGGTTTATTTACATCTGCAGTTCCAACATTATTATCATGTGTTCTAAAATTGTTCTAGTTTCTGAAATTGTTTTGATTTCTAGCATTATTATCTTGATTTCTGAAACCAGACTGACTTCTAAAGTTATTGTCTTTAGACCTATTGAAATTGCCCTTATTTTGAAAATTTCCCTTTGCAGGCTTATTATTCCAATCCCTATTGTTGCTAGAATTATTCCGATTTTTATTGAAATTAGTTCCAGACTTATTTTGCCTGAAAGAGTTCTTCTTCCTAGAGGTTCCTAAAATATTATAGGCTTCCTTAGGATTATTTTTAAACTCTAACTCTTTATTCTTAAGGGATGTATGGACAATTTCAGTGGTCAACTTATGCTCCCCATACTCTAAAGCATTCCTCAAATCTTTAAACTTATCCCCCATAGCATTCAGTAAACAAACAGCCTTTTGTTCATCAGTAAGTTTTTCATCACAGTTTAACAGACTTTGTGTGATCTTAGTAAACCTACTCATGTTTTCTTCCATATCCTTAGATGGATCAAATTTAAAAGAGAAGTATTGTTTCCACAGAAAACACTTATCAGGCAAGAACACAGTATCATAAATTTCTTCCAATCTATCCCACAATTCCATAGTAGTTTTAGTCTTGCCTACTTGTCTAATGACATTATCAGATAAGTGCAAAAACAAAGTGCTCCAAGCAGTTTCATCCATTTCAAGTTGTTTGTCCTGAGCGATATCAAGGGGCCAGGATTTATCAATAGTCTTAGCACATTTCATTTGAAGTAGTAAAACTAACATTTTTTGGCTCCAGAGGTTGAAATCCCCTTTGCCATTCCATATTTCAACATCTACCTTAACACTAGCCATTGAAATAATGACCAAGATTTTGAAAATATTTCAATTTATGGAGCTTTAGTAGTTTAAAGAACAAGTAATCAGGCAGAAAACAATAATGCAGGTCACAGTCACAAAGTAAGACAATGACACAGAGTCAAGAATTTATATTCAAGAAAGTTCACAAATGTTCAGAACACAGTAATCAGTAAACAAAGCAATCAAGGTGATCACTATTCAACAAATTAATTACTCAATCAAGAAATTACACAGAACAATATATTGAGAAAAGCTGTTCTTCCAGTATATCCCTCAACCTATACTGGATATTCCCACACTCCCTCAGATTCCCGGATTCTCAATGAAGTCCTGGACAAAGGTAAGATAGGGGTCCTAGTTATAGGCATCAACGGAGAGATTTGGGAGAGAACATGAAATTTGAAAAGCAAATTTACAGTATAGGATTGCAGTAATTAAATGATATCACCTGATTGCAGGTTTTATTTTAATAAGCTACAGCAGCTTCCACAAAGAATCAGAATCCTAAAAGTTTAGGCCCACAAAGTAACAGTACCAATATCCACCACGAAGATCAACCACCAAGAACAATGTAGGATCTTTATAAGTAACCAGAATATTTTATAGAAAAATATTCCGAGTTTCAAGATCCTCCAAAAATGTGGACTCAAAAATAAAGATCCAAATACAAAAATTCAGAAACCCTAATTTTAAAATAGATTTCAAAGAAAAGCAATATCCACAAGTTTAAAAGATTTTATATAAAAATCTTAAAAAAAAATTTGAATCTGAAAAATTTTAAAAATATTTTCAGAAGCCAAAAGCGATTAACAGTTAGGGTTTGTAAAACAACTTAAGAAAGTAAAAAACTTCTTAAAAGTTTACACATTTCAGAAAACCCTAAGAACGTTTTGAAGAAAACTCGTACATTTCCAAAAAACCCTAGATCCAACAAGAATAAATCTGGATCTACTAGATCTGAGTCTAATCCACCGATTTTTCGAAGAACCCTAAAGCTCTGATACCACTGTTAGGATTAAAGGCTAAGATCGCACAAAAAAGAACAAGAACAAAATTTAACCACAAAGAATCAAAAACTTTATTCAAAACCGTAAGAAATATAGAAACATAATCCAAACTCAAGAATCATACAAAACTTCTAGAAAATACAGAAATAGTACAAAATAACCACGAAGAACAACTGAGTTGCAGAAAACTCTGCCAAAACTCAACCAAAATGTATACTGATTAACACAAAATCAGTATGAACAACAACCACTAAGAAATTACAATCTAAATCTGTATATTTCTGGAAGAAGAATGAAGAAATCACGAAGATCAAAATGAGGCGATGAAAATCGCCTTTTCAGAGAGAGAGTTAGGGTTAGAGAGAATGGAAGAGTCTGGAATCGAATGGCAATCAGAACGTCTCCTTATCTATTTGATCACAAGTGGACGGCCAGGATTCACCAAACAGATCCAATGGTATAAGAATAAGGCGGTGGTGATATAAAGCTTCAACCCGGTAGTAAAGATTGGGCTTCAAGCTGGACTGAAGAATTTGGGACAGCCAGGATTCACCAAACAGATCCAATGGTATAAGAATAAGGTGGTGGTGATATAAAGCTTCAACCCGGTAGTAAAGATTGGGCTTCAAGCTGGACTGAAGAAATTGGGCTCATTCCGGTCCAACACTAAAAAATTCCAGTCTTGCTAGATCAATTGCCCAACAGGCTCAAATAATGACTAAATATGTTAACAAGAGACAAATGTAATACATAAAGGAGAGCACTTCTGAAAAACATATATTCCCCCATTTTTTCGCTTAAAACATATTTCCTAAAATGATAAATAGTATTAATTAACTATTTATTATTCATTTTGAACGAAATTCAGATTTAAAATCCAATTGATATAGATTTTTAAAATAGTTGCATTTTTCAGGTCCCGAAATTTATTCTTCTGCCTTCCCCACTTGAAAATCAATTACATTTTAAAAAAAAAATTATATAAAAAAAAAAAAAAATTTGATATCAAATAAACATTTTTTTCTTTAAGAATAGAAAATGAAAGAGGGTGAATAAGAGCGTTTATCGATTTATTTTGTTCTTTTCATTTTCGTTTTAATAAAATCCTTAGCGTATATCATAGATATATCTATTTTTTTACTTATTACAAATTTTATTTTTTTTTCCATTTTAAGCTTTAACTCGATTTAAATTACAATCCTAGAACAGTAACATACAAATTGAAATAAAAAAAAAAAAGGTATGTGTAATTGTACTTTTTTTGTAATTAATTGTCTCCATTCGTTTCTCATTTTTTTTATTAAATATTCATTTCATATGTTAACATATAAATTCAATATATATGAGTGACAAATGACCGTGCATCGAGTGCAACACTAATTTACCAAAAAAGGGAAAGAAGTATACTATGATTTTGGAAAATTTTGAAATACCTATTCAGTTAGCAACTTTTTCTTCGTAATTTTCTAAACTATTTTTTAACTAAACACAATTTTTAAAACCATTTTCCAATAATACATTTTACCTAAAAGAAAATCAAAATCCTTATCTTTAAAATATATATATATATATATATATATATATATATATATATATATATATATATATATATATATATATATATATATATATATATATTAACGGCCAAACTAGGGGTGGGCAAAAAAATCGGAACCGATATGATCGAATCGGAACCGAACCGAACCGAAAAAATCGGAACCGTATGGTTTTAAAAAAATAAAATAGGAAATCGGTTTCGGAACCGAGAACCGATTGATTTTCAGTTCGGTTCTCGGTTCCTCTTTTAGAACAGAAAAATCGAAGTTAGAATCGGTCTTTGATCCTTGTTTATTTTTTTATGGTCTTAATTGGTTGTCCTAAAACTAAAAATCAAAAGAATTTGTAATTTTTTTGGGTAAAGTGAAATAATTAATTTCTTTTTATAAAATTTGTTTCGCCTCTACGACTCTACCTCATTGTAACATTTAATTTCACACTTGGACTGAAATTCTTACTAAATGAAAATCAAATGAGACTAACTTATTAATAAGTGAAGTTGTAAATGATCACGATAAAGTTAATTAAATATTTAAATATAAATATAAAACAATTAATAATAATGTATTTAAAACTCATGATTCATCCAACAAGTTTACTATATTACCATACTCGAAAAACCTTTTAGACCATTTGTTTCTTATTTTTGTTTATGAATATCTTCTGTTTCTTGGAGAATCCTATACTTTATTCGGAGTGAAAGGATTTTCGAAATCCTTGATCTTGGTATATTCGGTAGAAGTTTATTTTAGGTTGTTGACTCACTTTTCGAGGCCTGATACTCATTGATAAGGCTCTCAAAAAATAATTATTATTATAGAATCGAAGTAGAACCGAAATCGAACCAAAACGGAATGGTTTGATTCTGGTTTAGTTCTTGCGATTCAATGGAATCGAATAGTTCCATTTTACAAGAACCGAAAAAATATGATTCGGTTCCAGTTCTTGAGATACCTACTCCTAGGCCAAACAGAGGGTATCATAGTAAAATCATTGCCTTCAATTTCATGACAATAAAAGATTGAACTTGTAGCCACCCTTTCAGATGTCAAGTTTTTGTAATTTGAATTATTAAACAGTTGGATAGTGGTTATGGATCATTTTCATTTAATTTTCAAGAAAAATTAATTAATTCGGCAACAAATTTTTAAATAAAGAACATGGTTGGTGAAGATTTATGGTCTTTACCTACATTATCTTTAAAATAGTTCTTTTCCTACACTTGATAACTTTTATTAACTGTTACAAATACAACAACGAAAATGAAATTGTAGAATGCAACGTGACATGATATGGAAAAATGTCGTTTCTGAAGAAAGTTAGACCCAACTACGTAACTAATATAGTTCTCTCTTAGGCTCTTAAGTAAATGAACATGAAATAAAGCTGTTTAGCCTATACTCCATCCGCCTTTATAGATTTGTTTCTATTTTGCACATAGATTAAGAAAACAAAATAAAATATGTTGTAAGATTAAGAAAACGTAATAAAATATGTTGTAACTATAAATTTACTTACATTTTATCAAATATACCCTTACATTGAATTATGATTAGTTCATCTTTATTGATAACAATGTATATTAAATAAGGATATAATAGAAAATTAAAGCGTTAATTCCAATAAGGAAAAAACCCATAATTTAGGAAAAAAACAAGCATATCTTTGTGAGATAGAGTGAATATATGACTTCAAAAGACAAAAAATGAAGTGTGTTGAGGTTGAAAGAGGGTACAGTTTGGTCCATTTTGAATTTTCAAGCTTGAGCTACAGCTAGTAGAGATTGATGGGTGCATTTGAAGTGAAGTGAATACAACCACCTTCTCCTGTACAGTTGCTTCATTTATTATTTTTTTCCTCACCATCTTTTTCCATCTAACATTTATTGTCACTGTCAACATTTATCGTCACTCTTATTATTGTTATTTGTATGATAATGATAAATAGCAGTTAGTACATTTTCCTGTAACTAATAGTTGGGAAAAATTGGCCTTTTTTTTTTTTCCCATTTTTTATCTGATATTCTTATGAACAATTGTTCATCAATCACTAGCTAGCTACACTTGCTTTTCTACTTGAGTTTCTTCAATTTGAGGGATGGATGCTTCTGTAAGTAGAGAAATCAAATCGCCCGAAGTCGGGACTCCAGCATCGGCAAGCTTTCAATCCAATTCTGAGTCTCATAAGAGAAAAAATCTGGGAATTTATTTCATCGAGTCTGACGATAGGCGAACTGCTTTTGGAGGTGGCTACATGGGAGCCGCCGGAGGAGCTACACCTGTTAACATCCATGGAAAACCTATTTCTAACCTGTCCAAGACTGGTGGTTGGATTGCAGCATTCTTCATTTTTGGTATATTCCCGATTTCTCTTCCTTTTGATGCTTAAATTTCAAGCTTTTTGTGCTACTAAAACTTCTTGATAACCATATTTATTTTTTTTGGGGGTTTTCCCAGGGAATGAAATGGCTGAGAGAATGGCCTATTTTGGGCTCTCTGTTAACATGGTAGCATTCATGTTTTACGTTATGCATCGACCTTTCACAAGTTCAGCCAATGTGGTTAACAATTTCTTAGGAATATCGCAAGCATCATCGGTGCTTGGTGGTTTCCTTGCTGATGCATATCTTGGTAGATATTGGACGATCGCAATTTTCACCACCATCTATCTTGCGGTAATTAGTTTTTAACACTCATTTATATGGTAATCATGGGATAAGGTCAAGGGACTTATGTATTTGTTATTTTTTTTTATCTGTAATTTGTAGGGTCTTACAGGAATAACCTTGTGTGCAACCATGAACATCCTCGTACCAAATCAAGATCAGTGTGATCAAATTGCCCTTCTGTTTGGTAATTGTGAACCTGCGAAACCGTGGCAGATGCTTTACCTCTACGCAGTCCTTTACGTGACTGCATTTGGAGCTGCAGGTATTAGGCCCTGTGTCTCATCATTTGGAGCTGATCAGTTCGATGAAACGAGTAGAGACTACAAGGCACACTTAGATAGGTTTTTCAACTTCTTTTATCTCTCTGTAACTGTTGGAGCAATTGTCGCCTTCACTGCAGTAGTCTACATTCAAATAAAACATGGATGGGGATCTGCCTTTGGTTCGTTGGCCGTGGCTATGGGCCTGTCGAACTTGCTGTTCTTTCTTGGGACTCCTTTGTATAGGCATAGATTGCCCGGTGGCAGCCCTCTGACCCGTGTCGCCCAAGTCCTGGTTGCTGCCTTCCGAAAGAGAAATGTCTCCTTTGATAGTAGCGAGTACATAGGCTTGTATGAGCTCCCAGGCAAACGATCTGCCATAAAAGGTAGCAACAAGATTGCCCACACTGATGATTTCAGGTAGATAGGATTTCCAATATCCCTATAGTTTTTGCTGGTACAACGATTGCCTATGACTAACAAATCTTTTATGGGACTTTTGAATCTGTAGATGCTTGGACAGAGCTGCTCTGCAACTCAAGGAAGATAGTGCAAATCCAAGTCCTTGGAGGCTTTGCACTGTGACACAAGTTGAAGAAGTCAAAATTCTTCTAAAACTTGTTCCAATTCCAGCTTGCACTATTTTGATGAGTCTCATCTTAACAGAGTTTTTAACTCTATCTGTTCAGCAGGCATATACATTAAACACTCATATGGGTAGATTAAAACTCCCAGTCACATGTATGCCAGTTTTTCCAGGACTCAGCATATTCCTGCTACTCTCTCTATATTATTCTGTGTTCGTCCCACTATCCAGGCGCATCACAGGTCATCCTCGTGGAGCATCTCTACTTCAGAGGGTAGGCATCGGTTTGGCAGTTTCAATCCTGTCCGTGGCATGGGCAGGAGTATTCGAGAGGTATAGAAGACATTATGCCATAGAACAAGGATACGAGGCTAGTTTCTTGACCCCCATGCCCAACCTCAGTGCATACTGGTTGCTAATCCAGTATTGCCTGATAGGGATTGCTGAAGTGTTTTGCATTGTGGGGTTACTCGAATTCCTCTACGAAGAGGCTCCAGATGCCATGAGAAGCATTGGATCAGCTTATGCTGCTGTTGCTGGTGGATTAGGTTGCTTTGCAGCTACTATACTAAACAGCATTGTCAAGTCTATAACAAGAAACTCAGAGGAAAGGCAGCAATCTTGGCTGTCTCAGAATATTAACACTGGAAGATTTGACTATTTCTACTGGCTTCTTACGGTGTTGAGTGTGATGAATTTTTTAGCATTCTTGTACGCAGCACATCGGTACCAATACAGATCAAAGCAGGTCATTGAGACGACAGAACAACTAAATGTGCAACTGAGCAGCAAATGACAATTGAATTTCGGCTTCTTAATTGGATCGTTTATTTGCAATTTATCAGTATATCTTCAGTTTTATAGTTCAACTCTTTGGATCTTGCTTCAAGTTATTGTTTATATCTGTATGAAACTAAACTGCTTCAAGGCAAAGAAACTGGAATTTTAAAAGCATTTATCAATAATTTCGATCAATTATTCGTTTTACGAACCCATTAAGATCCAGCTTCTGTACATCATACACTAATTTCTATCCCAAGTTGTGTAAATAAAAGATCGATGGAGTAAAAGACTGATGAATTTGAATAATGAAGACACTCTGTGTTACGTTTTTCACCCACCTAAAACACGCTTCTATAAGTGACCAAACTGCACGAGATCTGCACATGCCTTACCTGCTTCGTCACCTTCATTAGATATAGAATAGATACAACAACCATTTGCAGCATTCTGTTAACTTCCTTTTATTTCGCATCTCCCTTCTTTGAGTATCTATTTGTACAGCTGAGATTTGATTCTAGATGGTTCTTTAGAGTAGTCATTTCTCTATTTATTTATGTTGTAATTCTTGCAACACCATTATTCATTGGAAATAGAATTTTCTCAGTCTTTCAATATCGTTTGATTAAACTGCTATTCTTATTTTGTTAATTTGGTATCAGAACCATGGAAACAAACACCAACTCACAGACCTCCTCCACTTTAGCACCTCCAATGATGGGAGGTAGCTTTGTCTCTGCACCCAGTGTGAATCTCACACAAAGCCCTTTTGTCAAACTTGACAAAGACACCTACCTCTTATGGAAGAATATGATCCTTCCACTAATTCGAGTTCACAATCTAGAGGGTCATCTTCTTGGAACAATTGTTGGTCCACCAAAACCATCAGAGTTGAAAACACCACCGAATCTAGAGTAACCGTTGAAGAAAGTCACAATCGGGGAATCTCGTCGAACAACGCGGAATAACGAAATTAAAACCTAGGAAAAATCTAGATCAGATTTAAACACAAAAATAAACAAGAACACAGGAAATAAATAACAAAATTAAAGATAGACCGACTATAAAACCTTAACCCGACAATCACGGCGCAATTAATGACGATGCGGATTGAAGAACTAAGATTGGTAAACGCCACAAGGACTCGTCAATTTCCTTGATAAGATTCTAATTGGAAACGCCACAAATATTTCGCAATATTTAATAAGTTGTATTTGTTCTCGAAGAACACAAAAAGGGACTCCTCAACCTTTCAATTGGAGAAAACTCTCTCAACTCAAATTCAATATTCTCAAAACTAAAATGTCTTTTACAATCATGAAAAGGAATATAAATAAGAAAATAACATAGCCACTAATTGGGCTCAAAACAGAATCCTAATTAAGCTAAAACACTAAAATAAGCAAATAACTAATTAAAAACGGAAAAATAATCAAAATATGCGAAAATTCGGAATATTAGATTTACGGCCATGATGAACTCATTTACGGCCGTAAATGACTTTCTGCTTGAGACTTACGGCCGTAACTATGAAATTATATAATTCTTCATTTAAACCAGAGGCGGAGTTATGGCCGTGAGGATTATTCTTTACGGTCGTAATGAAGGTTCTGCTCAAATTTGTGATAGCTGTGTTACGGCCATAACTTCTACTCTTACGGCCGTAAGATGACTTCTGCACCTTTTTTCCCTCTGAACTTCGATTCCTTGCTTCGGCTTGATCCTTTCTTCCTCCCGACTCGACCCCAACACGGAACTTGCTCCGTTTTCCACGTAGATCACCGTTATACTGCCGATGGCTCGACTTCACCCTTCGATGCCTGGTCCGGAATGTATCATACTCCCTCTCTTGAAAAGGATTCGACCTCGAATCCAATTTTGGTCGGCTTTTCAAACTCCTCCTGCTTTTCTGGGCTCGATGATTATATTTATGCCTCGTGCTTGCTTTCAACCTTTTGGGCTGCCCATTTTTCTCCTTCAACTTTCTCGACTTTTTGGGCTGCTTATTTGTGCCAACAAGTTTTTTTCCTGTTTTAAGTTCATGGTTTGACTTCGGTACCTGTAAAACAGATTTTAAAGAATTGGGGAGGGTGGGTTAGCGTGAGTAAGTACAAATAGACTCGTTTTTGTGGTAGACTCTTTTTTTTTTTTTTTTTTTGCTTTTTGTACTCAGTCTCTCCTTTTCCTGAGGTCATAGCCTCAACTCTCTTTTCTTTAATTTCCACTCCCTCTCCTTTTTCTGAGATCGTGGCCTCAACTCTCTTATTTTTCCCCTCAAACTCACTTTTCACTTTCAATTGATCTTTCAGGGCTTCAGTTGGAGATATTGGCATTAGAGTAAACTTTTTTCCCCCTTTTACCAGGCTGTATCTATTTGTATACTCATCGTGTAGCACAATCCTTTCATGTTGCCAAGGCCTCCCCAACAATATGTGACTAATTTGCATAGGCACCACGTCACAAACTACCTCATCAGCATATCCACCAAAAGAAAAAGTCATCAAAGCCTGTCTCTTCACCTTAACTTCCCCCGACTCAGTCAACCATTGTAATTTATAAGGTGTTGGATGTTTAATTAAAGGTAAGCCTAATTTTTCCACCAACATTGTACTAACTACATTAGTACAACTTCCCCCGTCAATCACTATGCTACACACTTTATCATTCACAATGCATCTAGTGCGAAAAATATTATCCTTATGCCCTTCCACATTATCCAAAACATTCACCTTACGCCTAACGCTAAGAGCACGCCAATCAATAATTGACTCATCCACCACAACACTTTTCGCCCCTTCACTATCACACCTAACCTTTTTACGTGAACAATCAAGTGCAATGTGACCCCGTTCCAAACATTTAAAGCACTTAACAATTTTATCTTTAAGAGGCTTGGAATCAGAATTATTTTTACCTTTGGTTGTCGGTTCCTCCCTCCTTTTATGAACACGATCACCACCCTCCCGTTTTGATGTCTCTTTTCGATTCAATGGCCTTTCATCCATCCCATCTCCGTACCTAGCATGACATTCACGCTTACTACTCCTCCTAGCCATAGAGTCCGCCCGCGATTGCTCCTTTTTCAATTGGACAATCATTGCATCTCTTTTATCCATCCTACCCATTACCTTCTTAAATTTTGTCTGCATCTCTGCCAATAATTCAACACCCTCCTCCAATATCCTATTCCTTCTTTCGGGGGATTTGTTGTCACCCATTGATGAAGATCTCTCCCCGCGAGACATGGTTTATAACAAGAAGAAGAAGAAATAAAATTCCGCACAAATCTTTATCACTTGTGTATCACTCTTTTTCCTTCTCAAGAACTCCGATAATCAATCCAAGAACTCTTTATCAAGGGTAGATAAACAAGACACGAATAAGAACAAATTGAAGAATCGAGGAAATTTGGAATATGGAAAAAAATGAAATTTTTGAATTTTTTTTAATCTGCCAGAGAATTGGACTACGAGTATGGCAGAAAAAAAGGAACTGAATTTGGACGAAAAACGAACAGGAAAAATACTTTTGAATTTTTGGGATTGACTCTTATTGATCAAACTGAAGAAAATTATGACTGGTACGAAGAACGTGAAGAACACGAAAAAAAATCAAGAAAATCAAGAATTAACAAGAAACGCAAGAATCTGAAATAGATCCAAGCTCTGATACCAGATGATGAGATCCCATTTGGGGAATCTCGTCGAACAACTTGGAATAACGAAATTAAAACCTAGGAAAGATCTAGATCTAATTTAAACACAAAAATAAACAAGAACACAGGAAATAAACAACGGAATTAAAGATAGACTGACTATAAAACCTTAACCCGAAAATCACGACGCAATTAATGACAATGGGGGTTGAAGAACCAAGATTGGTGAACGCCACAAGGACTCGTCAATTTCCTTGATAAGATTCTAATTGAAAACGCCACAAATATTCTAGCGAATATTTGACAAGTTCAACAAAACAAATATTTCGCAATATTTGATAAGTTGAATTTGTTCTCGAAGAACACAAAAAGAGACTCCTCAACCTTTCAATTGGAGAAAACTCTCTCAACTCAAATTCAATATTCTCAAAACTAAACTATCTTTTACAATCATGGAAAGGAATATAAATAAGAAAATAACATAGCCACTAATTGGGCTCAAAACAGAATCCTAATTAAGCTAAAATACTAAAATAGGCAAATAACTAATTAAAAACGGAAAAATAATCAAAATACGCGAAAATCCGGAATATTAGATTTACGGACGTGATGAACTCATTTACGGCCGTAAATGACTTTCTGCTTGAGACATATGGCCGTGACCATATTTCTTACGGCTGTAACTATGAAATTCTGTAATTCTTCATTTAAATCTGAGGCGGAGTTACGGCCGTAATGAAGGTTCTGCTCAAATTTGCGATAGTTTTGTTACGGCCGTAACTTCTACTCTTACGGCCGTAAGATGACTTCTGCACCTTTTTTCCCTCTGAACTTCGATTCCTTGCTTTGGCTTGATCCTTTCTTCCTCCCGGCTCGACCCCAACACGGAACTTGCTCCGTTTTCCATGTAGATCACATTTATATTGTCGATGGCTCAACTTCGCCCTTCGATGCCTGGTCCAGAATGTATCACTCTTATCAGTACAAAGGAGCTCCTCATTCAAACGCCTACATAGCAACCTTAGACTCTATGATTGATCCAACATGGTATGCTGACACAGGGGCTACTAATCATGTCATGACCACAGGAAATGACACTGGACTATTAAGAAACAAATAAAAAGGTAAAAAGAAAATTATGGTACGTAATGGTAAGTTACTTTCAATTTCACATATCAGCCAAACTACTATTCCTACTATGTTTAAACCTCTGAAGTTGAAAGAGATTTTGCATGTACATAAGATTAAGAAAAATCTTGTTAGTGTTTCTAAACTAACATCTGATAACTTTGTTTTTATGAAATTCCATCCTAATTCTTGCTATGTGAAGGACAAGGAAATGAAGAATCTACTGCTGGAAGGGAGACTTAGAGATGGTCTGTACCAGTTGGACAAAGCTCAAAAAATCCGAGTTTGTCCCAAAAGCCCAAAACACACATCTACAATCTTAAAGCCTCTAATGTACCTTTTAAAAGCAAATCCACTAATACTGAATCTATGTTTAATGTCTGGAACTGTAAACTTGGGCACCCTTCAGCCCAAGTCATGTCTAAAGTCCTCAAATTATGCAATAAACACTTCAATTCCAGTGATGTTGTTATATCTTGTGAAGCCTGTCACTTAGGTAAATCACATGTAATTCCATTTAATACATCAAACTCTAAAGCTAAAAATCCACTTGACATTATTTACACCTGATGTATGGGGACCAGCCCCAGTGACATCTTCTTCCCAATTCAAATATTACATTATCTTTGTAGACGACTTCAGTCAATTTACTTGGATTTACCCACTGAAAAATAAATTTGATGCCCTTCACTATTTCATCCAATTCAAGACAATGATAGAAAACAAGCTAGAGAGAGGAAAAATAAGATTCTACAATCAGATTGGGGTGGAGAGTTTAGGTCATTTACCAACTACACAACAAACTCTGGAATTTAATTTCGACACTCCTATCCCTGTACCTCTATGCAAAATGGAAGAGTTGAGAGAAAACATCGCCACATTACAAAGATGAGCCTAACCCTTCTAGCTCATGCCAAAATGCCCTTAAAGTACTAGTAGGAGGCCTGCCAAACTTCTTCAACCTATCTAATTAATAGAACTCCTACTCCAGTCCTTGAAGACAAGTCACCTTTCTCAGTCCTATTTCAAAATGAAGTTGACTACAACTGGTTAAAACCATTTGATTGTGCTTGGTTTCCTTGTTTAAGGCCTTATCAGTCTCATAAGTTTGATTTTCATTCTACCAAAATATGTTTTCCTAGGATATAGTGACTCTCATAAAGGCTATAAATGCCTCAGTTCTCTGGGTAGGTTGTAAACCTCTAGACATGTTGTGTTTCATGAAAATGAAGTCTCTTTTTCCTATGGCTTTCCTTCATCTAAACAAAACACAGAATCCTCAATAATCATTCAGAATCATCTTCCTCCTTTACCATTACCCCTCACTCAAACTGTTACATATCATCCCTCTGGCTCTCTTTCACAGGATGAACAAGTTTCCAACTCCAACACTCAGTTAGATGATAATGGAAATTCATCCCTGCTTCATTTGATGGAGAGAAGTCAGAGATCATTCATCAGATCCTACTAACTCCACAAATACTATAGGACAGAAACAAGGGATAATCAGTTTTCAAGACACATCCTGAAGGTTTTGTGGATAAAGATAAACCTACACATGTTTTCAAGTTGAACAAAGCACTCTATAGATTAAAACAAGCCCATAGGGCATGGTATGAGAAGTTGAGAAACACTTTGACCAAATGGAAGCTCACACAATCAAGGTCAGATTCTTCACTATTTTTCACCTATTTGAGGATATTATAATTTTTATTCTAATATATGTTGATGATATAGTAATAACTGGAAATCATAAGGGAAAAACTCAGGAGATTATAATTAAGCTAAATCAATAATTTGCACTAAAGGATTTGTTGGTGCTGGATTTTTTCTTGGGTATTGAGGTTATTAGACACACTTCAAGTGTTCTTCTATCCCAAGCCAAATACATCAAAGAATTGCTAGACAAATTTGAGATGATGAATTTGAAGCCATGTCCTACACCTAGTGTGGTAGGACAAACCTTATCAAGAGAAGGTAGTGATGATCTCAAAGAGGTTTCTGTCTACCGAAGTGCCATAGGTAGCCTACAATATCTAGCATTAACCAGACCAGACATTACCTATATCATCAAGAAGTTGAGCCAATTTCTATAAAGTCCTAAGGCAGATCACTGGAAGGAACTTAAACGGGTTTCCAGATACCTATCAGGAACTTTACATCACAGTTTGTGGATTAAAAGAAGTGAAACACTAGATCTTAATGGCTACACTGACGCTGATTGGGCCTCCTGCCCAGATGACATGAAGTCAACAGCAACCTGTTGTATCTATTTTGGTAATTCACTTGTTGCCTGGTGTTCAAAGAAACAACAAGTGGTAGTGCGTTCTAGTGTATAATCCGAATATCGAGCTTTAGCTATAGCTACCACAGAAATGTCATGGATACAATCTCTACTATCAGAACTACATTTTCCCATGTTATCTACTTCGGTTTTGTGGTGTGATAATTTAAGTGCGAAAGCTTCAGCATTCAATCCAGTTTTCCACGTAAGAACAAAGCATATTGAAATTGATGTACATTTCATTGGGGACAAAATTGCAAAGAAAGAAATAGAGGTTAATTACATACCTTCGTTTGAGCCAATAGCATATTTACTCACCAAGAGCTTGGGTCATTCACAATTCCAGTTTCTGAGGAACAAACTAGGAGTCAATGCCGCGCCATCCAGTTTGACAGGGAAAGTAAAAGATTGTGATGAATTTGAATAATGAAGACACTTTGTGTTACAATTTTCACCCACCTAAAACACGCTTCTATAAGTTACCAAACTACACAAGATTTGCACGTGCCTTACCTGCTTCGTCACCTTCGTTAGATATAGAATAGATACAACAACCATTTGAAGCATTCCGTTATCTTCCTTTTATTTCGTATCTCCCTTCTTTGAGTATCTATTTGTACATCTGAGATTTGATTCTAGATGGTTCTTTAGAGTAGTCATTTCTCTATTTACGTTGAAATTCTTGTAACACCATTATTCATTGAAAATAGATTTTTCTCTGTCTTTCAATATCGTTTGATTAAACCGCTATCTTATTTTCTTAATTAATGGCAAGACTGTGATCCTAAAATTACTTCTGCATTAGTAATTTTTTGAAGTCTATGCATTATCCCTTACTCCACCTATAAGTAGAACGTATCCATTCACTAGTTCAAAAATGGAAGTAGAAGCACATAAAAATAAATGTTAAGACCATATGTTGGAAATTTGTTGTTTCCAAATGGTTTTTCAAATGTGTGTTAAGATCATGGTGCTCAAGGAGACAATGATCTGCATCGATAATTCTGAGTGGATGAGGAATGGAGATTACTCCCCAAATCAATTTTAGGCTCAAGCTGATGCTGTTAGTCTCATCTGTGGCGTAAACCCATTCGAACCCAGAGAATACAATGGGGGTATTAACAATGGCAGGAAAAGGGGTTTGCATATTGGTAACACTGACTAGCGATCTTGAAAAGATCCTAGGTTGCATGCACGATCTAGAAATAGGTGGTGAGATGAAATTGGCTGCTAGGATCCAAATGGCCCAGTTGGCTCTCAAGCATCACCAAAAAAAAAAAAAAAAAGCAACAACAAAGGATTATCGTATTTTCTGGAGTCCTGTGAGATATGATAAGAAGGTGTTGGAAATTATTGGAAGGAAACTAAAAAAGAATAGTAGCACACTTGATGTTGTCAATTTTGTGGAGGAAGATGAGGGGAAGGCTGAGAAGTTTGAGGCACTGGTTGCTGCTTTGAATAATAATGATAGCAATCATGTTGTGCAAGTTCCTCCTAGTCCAAGTGCTCTTCTAATGTGCTCATCAGTACGACTATCTTTACTAGTGATAGAGAGGGGACTGGGGAGGGAGTGGTTTTGTAGCAGCAACAGCCTGTAGAGTATCTGGTTTTGAGTTTTGGCGTTGATCCAAACCTAGATCTTGAACTTGCTCCAGCACTTAGGGTTTCAATGGAAGAGGAGAGGGCAAGGCAAGCTGCAGAAGAAGCTTTAAAGCAGGAAACTAGATTTAGTTTCCTAAATTGATTGCATAAATACACATTGGTTGATAATATCTAAATTATTATGGATTTGGTATTTGGCATGAGACAAAAATTTGATATGGATAATGAGGTTCATAATATGAATTGCTTTCATTCATTTCGGAAAAATAAAGTGGTACGCAATTTTGCCATAAAAATGATGAATTATTCATTTTTATCAATGGTTGATTTTATATTTGGACTAATGGAATTTGATAAGAAGAATGTTATATTATTTTCATATTCTCTTATCATGATCATTATTTTATCATGAAAAGTACGTTTTTTTTTTAATAATATAGATATGATATTTTAACTATGTGATTATTCATTATGAAGAACATTTCATGATATTTCATCTCCAACTCTTAAGGTATGTTTTAATGACACTATATATTCAGATGGAAGCGCATAAAAGTAAATGTTGGAAATATATCCCCTCGAGACCATTTTTTCTCAAGATCAACAGCTTGTATGTACAGATGAACAAAGCTTCTCAACCATGAAAGAAATTGTAAAAGATGATTTTTCAAATTTAAATGTATCATGTCGTGATCTGGTAGGGTTGACTTTGAGTTATGCGTACTTACATCCCCATTAAGTCAATATCATCTCTATAACTGAGCAAAGTCCAAGAACAAGTTAAAGGCTTTCACTGAATTTCGATCTCCTAGTACAGAAAAACACACAAAATTTAATCCAGAATCATAAATACGAAGTAGGTTGATAAAATTTATTGTAATTACACCCAAAACTGTAATATTAATTACAATCAAGTTCCAATACTTTATGGAGCTACCACAGAGACCTGATCAGACATACATTATTCAAACTCCAATAATTATATCACGTCTAGTTGACCCTAAGCCACCTAATCTAATTATTAGTCTTTACTTTTTCCACTAAAGGAAAAAAAACGGAACTCTAAAAAAGGAGCCAATCAATTTGTAATACTTTCCTATGACATGTCGTTTATGTATTTTATCCTCATCCGAGATTTGATAATTAGGTACGAGCATAAATAACCACTTTTCCCCTCTAATTATTTTCACTAACACAAGTACCATTTTCTTCAACGGTCCTATGAATCTCACGAAATTCAAAATTCAGCTGTTGCTAAACACTGAGATCAAATTTTAACCGTTCAACAGAAAACACTGAAGTAGTCACTCTACCCATTTTTCAGTGCGACGATTCTTGACACGAATTCATGTTCTCTACTTCGTTAATCCTCAAAATCCAAACTCACCTAGATATTTTACCAATCAAATTGATCTCACTCATTGGTGAATCAAAGAACCATTGAAGCCACGAAAAGATATAAATAACATTGTCAAGGGATTTAGATGAAATACACAGCGGTCAAGTGGAATTTAATTCTCCATACAGTCATGCTATAGAATTAAACTCGACACATTGTCCATTCAATACACTCCAAGTGTACTAGTCATGATAAGGATAAATCACCAACCCAAATAGTGAATTGGTAAACACTATAACCTTCATTTACAAGATGTCAACCCTTATACATTAGTTGTGAACAAAATATTTATGATCAGAATATAAGTTGTGTCATACTATAATTCTCAATGCGAATACTCAATTTATATCACAAGTTATCATAGGCACTGTAATTCATATGCTCAATTAATAAATACAATAAATAAATTGAATAAGTAATGACAATTTATTTAATATAAGAATAATGTTATTTTACTTCATCAAAACTATACTATATGGGCATACTACCCAACAAATATATTGTCCTAGAGTACATGTATCACGTCTTGCAATCCCATACATTGCATATGTCCCTGGAAGACCTTAGCCAACAGACTTTTGGTAAATAGATCAGCGAGGTTATATCCAGTAGCAATCTTACTGACAATCACATCTCCTCATTTTCTTTCAATATGTTTACCCTTTTTATGAGTCCTTGGTTCTTTAGCGTTTGCCACTGTCCCACTTTTATCAAAGTATAGTGTCAAAGACTGTGCAGATGAAGGCATCACCTCGATGTCCGCAAGGAATTTTTTGAGCCACACTGCTTCTTTAGCAGCTTCACAAGCTGCTACATACTCGACCTCCATGGTAGAATTAGCAATACATGATTGCTTGATACTTCTCCAAATGATGGCCCTACCACCAAGTGTAAACAATGATCCTGATGTAGATTTGCGATAATTTTTATCAGTCTGGAAGTCCGAATGTGTATAACCCACTGGAATGAGATCTGGTGCAAGTAAACTAGCATATGATTCCTTGTCCTTCGAAGATGCTTAAGGATATGCATTACAGCCACCCAATATTCGAATGCAATGTTAGATTGATATTGACTTGCCATACAAACAACATAACAAATGTCAGGTCTAGTGCATAGCATAGCATAGCATACATGTGAATACCCACTACCAATGCATAAGGTATCCTACCCATGTGCTCCATCTCTTCAGAAGTCCTAGGGAACTGATCCTTAGAGAGCTGGATTCCATGTTTGAAGGGTAGATTACCCTTTTTGGAATTTTGCATAACAAATCTGACAAGTATTTTTTCAATGTATGAAGATTGAGATAAAGCTATCAACTTGTTCTTTCTATCTCTTAAGATATTAATACCTAGAACATAGCTAGCTTCACCTAAGTCCTTAATGTGAAACTGTTGGGCCAACCACTCTTTTGTAAACAACAATGCTCCCATATTATTTCCAGTGAGTAGAATATCATCTACATAAAGCATTAGGAAAATTACAGTTTTGTCATGTATCTTCTTGTAGACAGGGTTCGTCAAAGTTCTGATCAAAACCATATATTTTAATCACTTCGTCGAATATTTTTCCACACCTCAAATCAAAGTGAGCTACAATGTATAAGAGAATCCGGATAGACTTAAGCATAGCTACAGGTAAGAAGGTCTCCTCATAATCGGTGTCTTCTCGTTGGGTAAAACCTTTAGCCACTAGCCTTGCTTTGAAAGTCTCTAGATTTCCATCTACTCCTCTCCTTCTCTTGTAAAACTATTTTCACCTGATAGGTTTTATCCTCTTTGGTGTTTCTACAAGTTCCCAGGCCTGATTGGAATACATGGATTTCATTTCAGTATTCATAGATTATTTCTATAAGTCCACATTTACATTGTCCATAGCCTTCTTATATGAAGTAAGATCATCAGATCTTGTGGAGATCACCTGATTGGATTCTCCATCCAACAAATACCTTGAAGGTGGTCTAATGACCCTTAGAATTTTTCTAAGAGGAAGTGGATCTTGGATTGTGGCTTCATTTGGAATCGTAATGTTTGTATCAATGTTGGTATCATTATTGGGTGACACTAGTACCTCCTCATTACCTTTAACGTCTACTTGATCTATGGTATCAGATGATAACTAATCTTTCCTACTCAAATCAAGTTTTCTAGGCGCACTTGATATAAATGGATGTCTAGCACACTGTGACGCACGACCAAAGTTTTTATTTATTTTCTAATTCTGGTCCCAACACATGGCATACGGTAAGTCAATAACATAAACGACATCGCTTGACTGTGATTTCAAAATCACTATATTTTAAAACAAAATCCATTCTTTTAAAAAGTAACGATAAAACATTTATTATAAGATTTTGACTTTAAAATCTTTTAGATAAACAGTAACAATAATAAAATACTGAGTTTGACAGTTTAAACATAAGACCTTATTTAGTGAGTCCACAATTCATAGGTCGTCACCTAGTGCACCACTATCTGTCTCCCCCTGAAGATCCGTGTCAATCCCTTTTTCATTTCTATTATTACCTGAGATATTAGATATGTTGTGGAATGAGCATACACTTGCTTAGTAAGCGGAGTATGGTACACATGTGCTATTGCACATAGACAATTCAAGATTCGTGCAAGTTTTACTTATTAGATCAGTTCAACCTATATTCACGTCAAGTCATATTTTCATGTCAATTCATATTCAAGTCGCACCAAGTTCAAGTCGAGTTCCATAATCACATCAAGCCATATATTCAAATCAAGTTCAGTCCCAAGTCAAGTTCAAGTCAGGTCAAGTTAATTTAGATTATATGTATTTCAAGTTATATCCAGTCCAGTCGGGCCCATTTTAGGTATTCAAATCAAGTCAAAATCACATATTCTAGTCAAGTCATACTTCATATATTTAAGATCAACATAAATATATGTCTTACATATTTAAACCAGTTAATTATCATACTCAAGTCATATAATCAAGACCAGTCGAGACAAGGCATTTATTCAAGTTAGGTCTAGTTAATTTAATAAAAATCATATGCCTACATATTAATCAACTCTAGTAGAGTCAAGTTCATATAATCATGATAGGTGCAAATGCATGTCTTTTTAGGAAAACATGACTTTTAATGGGGTCCATATTATAATCAACACTATCCCGAGCACGTCATAATTCACAAAGGGTACACAATCCCAATTCTTCATGAAGGGCATCAACCCCGATACTCTTCACAAGATGTTCACATAGGGCATCAACCCTGATACAAGAGTTTCACGTACGGAATTTCCCTCGTGGTTGAAGCTGTATAGAGTGAGTGTAATACCAAGAAATTCCTTTCTATACAATGCGTAATAAAGGCATGAAAATCCTTTTAATACCATGTGTAATGAAAACATATCATGAAATATCTTCTAAGATCACGTAATCATGTACAAGTCAAGTCAATCCAATTTAAGACAAGTTCTTATATTCACGAATTGCATATAAACAAGTAAATTTATATAATTAAGATTGAGGTAATATTCCAATTACTTTAAGTTCATCTTCTCAAGTTAAGTCAAATGGATGTATTGTGTCAAGTAGATGGCATATCAAATTATTATCTTTATCAAGTCTAAGAACACGTAAACAAGAACAATGATTCCTTCAAACATCCAAATAATACTGATTTAGTATATCATGTATCAATATATATATATATCGATGCCTTAGAGAGCTAAAACTTCTAAAAACCTTATGTATCGATACATGATGTTAATTTTTTACAAATATGATATTAATATCTAGATAGTGATAATAGCATAGTTAATTATCTTCTTTATGAATATCAATAATAATATAGCAATTATATTGAGATTAAACAAGGAAGCTTATCACGAGATCATATAAATAATATAACAATATAATTATCATATGGTCTTTATAATAAGATTACAAAAATATCAAAATGATGATACCATTGAATTTATAACGAGGTCACAATAATATTACGATAATATTAACTATTATAAACTAGAGAGAAAAAGAAAGAGAAGTAGAGACACCAATAAATTTGTGTATTATATTATGAACCAGAGCCCCATATATATAGGGGAAGAAAGAGATATACAAAGTAATTATAACTAGGGTTTTAGGGGTACAACTGTCATTCACTAATACAATATAATATTTACAACACTCCCCCTTGAATGACATATGATATTACAAAATATCTGCCTCGTTAAAACCTTGTTTGATAAAATCCAATGGGACATAAATATCAAACGAAGGAAAAAGAGTACAGTTGTTCTTGGAGTATTAAGATGAATGCTGCCTCGTTAAAACCTCGCCAGGAAAACCCAATGGGACAAAACCTTGGCTAAGGAAAAAGAGTACAACTACACCCCCTTAGTGTTGATCGTTGTTAATCATCGAGTTGATGTATCCCAATCTTGTGAACTGGTTTATTGAATGTAGATGTTGATAGTACTTTTGTAGATAAATCGGCTTCATTGTCACTTGAGTGAATTTGTTGAAAATCCTGGAGTCTTTTGATGCTGCCTCGTTAAAACCTTGTCAGAAAAATCCAGTGGGAAAAAACCTGAACGAAGGAAAAAGAGTACAGTTACTCCCTCTGATTCAATATGTATTGAATCATCCATATAATTACTCCCCCTGATTCATCATCCATATAGTTACTCCCCCTGATTCAATCTCTATTGAATCATTAATATCTTGATATCTTCAGGAGTTTCGTATAAGAGAGTATATCAATAGATATTGATGACAGCTACCTCATTAAAAACCTTTCCAGGAAAACCCTGTGGGAAAAAACCTCGGCTAAGGAAAAAAGAGTGTAGCGTATATTAACTCCCCCTCATAGGAACATTACAGTTATATTGATACTGCACATAATTATTTCAACTGTAAATCGGTACAATATCGAATGTGTTTACCAAGCATTTATAAATAACACATATCTGATATCTGATATTATTTGTTCTTTGAATATATTCAATATTTCCAATCATTTGAACATGCTGCATCGAGCCATATTCTATAATCAATATTATCAATGCATTTAATGCAGTTCTAAAATTTGGAAGTGACCTATTCACTTCACTGAACAATTAACTTATTCACTTCACTAAACAATTAACTTATTCACTTCAGGTGAATAATTAACCATGAATTTGAATTTGAAAATCAATTGCCACGATTTTTATTCACAATAATGGTACATCTCAATTTCAACACTTTGTCATATAGAGTCATTTGTACCATTCTTCATGTAATCTAATTTCATACTATCTATCACATTCCATTGGAAATTGAATCTATTCAAGGCATATGATATATTTAGATCGCAAAGTATCTTTATACTTTGATCAAACAAGTTTCTTAAAAACTTGAATTATATATTTCAAATATATTTAATCCTTCAAGGATTATACTGTATGCTTCAAGCATCGTATATGTTTCACATTGCAATTATCAAATTGCTACCACCAAATTTAAGCCGTGAAACATTAGATAGGTAACGATTCCTATATTTCAAATAGATTTTCTCTAATTATTTCACCGCAATCCCAAAGTACCGAGGTATTGATTACCATTTTTAATCTCACTCATTGGTATTTCAAAGAATACTCCCAAAGTACCGAGTTGATGATCATACATTTTGATATCACTCATTGGTACATCAAAGAGCGCAAGCTAGTAATCAGAGTAAATCATTTTTCATTAAATACACTTCTGATAATCATATAAGTATAGGCACTTATTATGCATTTTCAGGCAAATAAAATATTGTATCTATGCCAGATCTTTGAAACATTCGTTGCGCAACAAGTCGTGTATTACGACTATACCTATAGGTATTTTACTGGCTTTACACTTTTATGTGTTTGGACTTCAGGTCCCAAAACTTCAGGTTTTGTAATAAGTTTAATTTAGCCTGAATGCATACTTTTGCCAACTATTTTTATGTCGATTTTCTTCGACATATTTTCTTTTATTATCCTCGCTATCATTCAAATTATGATGCGGCTAGCTTCGCAATTTGCTTTTGCATAAGTGCTTTAAAAAGTGTGTCGACACAATTATCATCTCAATTTGATTTCTTTCCCCACAAGACATAACTATAGAGATCTCAATTTTCAATATTTCAAGTACTTGAACCTCTTCTAGAGATTTACAATTAATTATGTCAATAAATACTCTCTCACGAGTATATGCCTCCTCAATAAGACCACTATAATCATTTGCTCTATTTTTATTTATTTGGGGATCTTTATTTGAATCAAATATTGCTACGCTTCAGGCGTGTTACATATCAATATGAGATAGAGCATGAGATTTTATTAATCTCTTATGCATCTTGTAATTATGTTATCTTTGAACGTTTCGTTCATATTTTCAATCGAACTTCTGGTTCGTATTATTAATCGCGAGGATATATATAACATAATATGATGCATTTGTTTGATTTTAAGTTATTCCCCCCTAATGTTGAGAAAATTGTCCAATCAAATTGACAATAACTTTTTTTCGACGTTGTAAAATATCACCCATTTGGGATATATGTTCAAACAACGCATTTTTCTCAACATTCTTTATTTCCCATATCAGTGCATTGTGGTGGATCAATTGCACTATTAAAAAATTATATAGAAAAATTAGGCTCTAACAATAAGCCAATTATAATAGGGAGAACTATGATATTGGTATGATGCGTAATAAAATTCCCTAAACAAAAAGGGAAGTATTTTGTTCTCAATTAAATTAATTGGAGGCGTTTAACAAACAAAAATGTTAAACTATTTATCGACATCCCAACTAACACTTCTTAAAATGTTGAGATTTGTGTCCACTAACATTATCAAGACACATTCTTGATTATATAATCTGAAAATTATGCTCATAATTCATAATTTGAGCAATAATTTCGCAAACTTCAGGTTGCGAACACCATGCAATCATCTAGTACATGTATCAAATCTATTAGATACAAATAATATTTAGATGATCAACGTGGAGGATGATAGTGGCCCATTTATCACCCTAATTATTTTTCAGAAATATAGGGAATTTAATCTCTATTTTAGCTAGTGACAGTCAAGAAATTTCATGAAAGAGAACAAATATCATATATGATTGAATTGAAGAATCTTCCGATTCTTCATTGAGTATCAATTTTAATTCCGCATCATTATTGATCCAGTGATGGTCCAACTGGTCATGCCAAATAATAAAATCAAATTGAACTTCTTGTTCAATATAAGATATAATAATATATTATTCAAGTAGTCAAACTAATCAATGTCCTTATGACATAAGTTATATGTTTTCCTTCAGGGATAAACATGAACTCAAATGAGATATTTTTCGAAACAATGCTACTTCGAAAAGCACGTTTTATTACTCATTCAAAAATCAATATGTCAATATTCTTCCGGAATATTGTAATATCAAATTAATAACATATCTCATAATATTGGGCTCTTCGAGAGCAAATTATATTCCAATATTATATTTCATATGAGATAAAATTATGATTCTTCAGGAATCATCACAACTATATATTAGACTACATCATAATAATTTCTGGATTATTAATAAATTCGAATTTCTTTGCGAAAAAGAATGCAGTATTTATCACTTGAGCAATAAAATAATATTCTTCTAGAATATTGAAATTAGCAATAACGCAATATTCTTCTGGAATATTGATTCGAATCTCATTCAATTATAACAATAATTGATATCTATTGTGCAATTTAAGAGCAAAATAACGAATTATTCTTTTGGAATAATTATATTGCTAAAATTGCAATTCTTCAAGAATAATAAGTCAATATTCTTCTGGAATATTGATATTAATTATTCATTCTTCCTTTCAAGCCAACAATATTTGTGTTCTACACGAGTGACGTTAAAATATTCTTCTGAAATATTTATTTAACGTGGGTTGTGTTTATTTGAGAACACCAACACCATATTCGTTTAAAACATATTTTAAATTATGCTTCTTCAAGAGCATTGGATTAATATTCTTCTGGAATATTAAAATTGTAATAAACTGCTCGTCACAAGCAAGTAATATTCTTCTAGAATACTACTATTGTTGTCCTACTTCGTGAGCAACAATATGATACATTATTAAATCAGAATTTATGAATGAACATCTACAAATATTTAACCATCTTAAAGAATATTAATTACCATATAAACATAGTATGAATTTATATATAAAAATGAATTACCAAACATATATCAGGAAAAAGAATCTCCATATATAGAAGTTAACAAAATTGACTAAATCTTTTATTAGCTAAATCTTTTACCAATATGCAAAAGATACTAAACATGCACGTGAATTCCATATATAAAAATTAGATATATAACTAATATATAGTAGAATCAAATCTAATAATGTATTTGAGAATTCAAAATAACGTAGTGATTTCCAATGACAAAATTGAAAGAGTAAAAAATAATAACAATAATAATTTGCTGGAACAATGTATACTTTAACGAATTTATTCCAATTCTTCCAAAAGAAATAATAAATCAATATTCTTATAAAATATTGGAAATCATAATTCATGCTCTTCAGGAGCAAATAACATCCTTCTAGGATATTAATTATAATGTTGTACTACTTCAGGAGTAACAACAAATTATTTATAATAGACAATTTTAGGATTAATATTTTTCTGAAATATTAATCGTCCGTTGTGCTACTTCAGGAGCAAGAACAAATTATTGTTAAAGATTTTAGATATTTGCTCTTCTGGAGCAATTGAATAATAAATCTTTCAAAATTATGCTCTTCATGAGCAATTAATATTCTTTACGAATATTATTATAATAAAAATTTTGCTACTTTAGGAACAACCACAAATTATTCTTCTAGAATAATTATAGTTCTAAAATTTCGATTATTCAAGAATAATAAATCAATATTCTTCTAGAATATTGAAAATTTAATTTATGCTCTTCAGGAGCAAATAATATTCTTCTGGAATATTAATTATGATGTTGTGCTACTTCAGGAGCAACAACGAATAATAATCAATTCTATGATTAATATTCTTCTGGAATATTAATTATTTATTACGTTACTTCAATAGCAATAACGAATTATTCTTCCGAAATAATTATAGATCTAAAATTGCTATTATTCAAGAATAAAATGTCAATATTCTTCTAGAATATTGAAAATTACAATGTATGCTCTTCATGAGCAAATAATATTCATCTGAATTATATGTTGTGCTACTTCAGGAGCAACAACAAATATTTGTAATAGGCAAACACGGATATATGATTAATATTCTTCTGGAATATTAATATAATGTTGTGCTACTTCAGGAGCAACAACATAATGAATTATCAATATAAAGATCAAAATCTGTCGAATTGGTTGGAGAAAATCAGATTCAGATTCATGAGCCGCAATTGCTAATGAACAACATCGTAATGAATAGATGTGAATTGCAATTGAATAGTAATAAAAACATTCATATGTCACCAAATTAATTTCGGTGCATATGATTTTACCATCTAACTAATATTTTGATATATGGAATTTTGAAAAAGAAAATTAGAACTCAATTTGATAGAGACTCGTGCTGATAACGTATTATAAACTAGAGACAAAAAGAAAGAGAAGTAGAGACACCAATAAATTTGTGTATTATATTATGAACCAGAGCCCCATATATATAGGGGAAGAAAGAGATATACAAAGTTGTAATACCGCATTTCGATTTACATGCTTTCTTGATTGTCACGTAAAGTTTATATTAATATCATTATAAATGATTTAACTAATATTATGGTTATTATGGTTTTATTTGAATTATTTTGCAGTGGAAGGACTGGATGCCGTCTCGATCAATGTACCAATTAAAAGTTTATAAATTGTTATTTTAACAGTTTACGTGCAATTTTATGTGATTAATTAAATTTATTGCCTAGGCATGCTAATTTCTATTTTTATTGTGTTAAATTGAAGTTGGGAAAAGTTTGGTGACACTTTGGAATTTCATTTGAAAGTTTTGAGCCTAAATTACTAATTTATGAGAGTAGAGGGACTAAATTGCAATTTATCAAAAGTTACACACTAAACCTAACCTAATGACCTCACACTCTCATAACCCTCTCTCTCACGCCGCGTCTCTCTCTCTCTCTCTCGCGATTTCTCACTCTCTGTCTCGGACTCTCCGTGTCTCTCGGCTTCTCCCTCCCTTCGACCGCCGACCGCCACTCTCACCGGCGGTAAGTCCCCTCCCCTCTTCCCCCTTCTCCCTTTTCTCCTCACGCACGCACTCACACCCATGAACCGCACACACGCACTCGGTTTCACACGGGATTTCACACACACACGCCCATAATTCGATACACACATGTATATATGTATAAATTCTATGTAAATAATGTATGTATACACTTTATATGCATAAATTCAGATATTTCAGTTAATTTCAGATTTTGATTTTTGTGTAATTTCGAGTTAACCATGAATTTGGGGAATTAATGATGTTAGGTATATGAATGTATATATTATTATGTATGTAAATTTCAGACGGTAAATGATAATGGAAATTAATTGACTTTCTATGGTTCACAGTTGATTTTAATGGAAGTCTTCAAGTTTGGGGATTTCAAATTATCAGGTTGTTTAAACTGAATTTTATGTACATTCTTATTATAATTGTCATTTTCAGATTTATGAGTAAGTAGCACGGCAATTGAAATTGTTCATGTGACAATTAAGTTTTGATAATATTGAGTAATTTTGATGTTTGAATGATTTGATAAGTAAGATTTCAAATTTTGTCCTTTAACTGAATGTACTACTTCGAATATGATATTATACGTGGCGTTAAATGTGTTTGTTATATTATGAGTCACACGAAAGTCTCGACCTTATTTAAGAGTGTTAAACGTGGTTTTTCATTTAAAATCATATTTTTGTTAATGAATGGAAATTAATTAGGAGAAACGGTACATTGACATCGCGGGCAACCAAGACTTCCACCTGCATATTAAGCAAAGTAACTACTGAGAATTACAGGTAAGTAAACTTCCCCCTATTTTCATCAAAGTTGAATGTAAATGTGAAAGTTATGTGTAAATGACTGTCTTGCAACTTAATTGCTTTGATGAATTTCATTTACTTTGTGAAAGTATATGTTATTATGAAGAATGTTCAAGCATGCACGTTATCATGTCATTGCATCATCAAGCATGCATTGGCATCGAAATTGGGAAGTGAAATGTTTTAAATGAAAGAAATGTGTCAAGGTGCAAGTTTGTTCAAAAGTTATGTATCCCAAGTTTTTAAAGAAAGAATGGGTGTACTTCTAGTTCATGAAAGTTGCGAGTGGGAAATGGGGCGCGGGGGACCGGCGTACCCGAATTAAGTCGCTTTGCGACGGAATGTTCAACCGTTTACGGTGGACTGTTAAACCGCTTTGCGGTGGAAAAGTGAATGTTAAACCGCTTTGCGGTGGGAAAGTGAATGTTAAACCGCTTTGCGGTGGAAATGCGCATGTTAATCTGGTTCCAAATAAATAATTGCCCACTGTATTCTGAATGACTAGAAGTTACATCAAGTGAGCTCACGATGGAAATGAAGTGAAAGTTTTGAAATGTTAAGTGAAAGTTCGAAATGTTGAAAGTTTTGAAAGGTTAAAGCGAATGGGGATACATATTTCAAAGTTAAAGCATTCATGTCATAAGCATGCATTCATGCATAAAGTTTACTTACTGAGCTTTAGCTCACCCCAATCCCTCCCCAACATTTCAGGTGATGAAAGTTAGATGATTAGAGGAGAGCACGTGGCGGCAGGCTCAGACAGTACCGACTTGAATTATTTAAAATTTAATTTAATGATTTAATTTAAGTTTTTAGTTATTCTTTTAAATTGATAAATCATTTTGAATTAGTTTGTCGGTTCTTAGTCAAAATAAGTTATGGTATTCCCCTGTGATTAGTTTTTATCATGTTTCATGAGTTTATAAATTTATACTTCAAGTTATTTTGGTTGAGGAGTTTGGGGAATTGATGTTGAAGTTGAATTTTGGAATTATGGTTGAATGTTGAATGTTGGATTTGAATGGGTTGAAAATTTCATAATTATTGTAGGTGTGATGTCCCTCTACAGGTTGGTTATGTCCAAGTTATAGAGGAGACTCTGCCGAAATTTCTATAAAATTTTAGAATAGAAAATGAAAAGGTTGAAGTTTTTAAATGATTTGTTTCCGCATTTTAATGTTTTAACGATTTATTTCCGCATATAATGTGAATGGAAGTTAACACGCCTAGGTTTTAAATTTTTGAACTTGGGGTGTTACAAAAGTAATTATAACTAGAGTTTTAGGGGTACAACTGTCATTCACTAATACAATATAATATTTACAACATTAACAATAATATAGCAATTATATTAATTATTGAACTTATAATAAGATCATGGGTATTCATATATTTAACATCTATCAAGTAAACAAATAATCATATTCCACTCACCTCAGTCCAGAAATGCCTAAAATGAGGTTCTGTACTTTATGCTTTTGATGTATCAATACTTCATGAACATGTATCAATACATGCAGTAGGTTCAGTATTGTCAACTGGATATTTTGGATTTCATCAAGGATTTTAACTATATTTTGATTGTGAAAAACATACTTAGGATATCAAGAACATGTTATTGAATAAATAAGTCTTGATCCTAACAAATATTCGAACATGATCCTAACTTTGAAATTCCATAAATTTTGAGGAATAAAATCATTATATCACTAATGATTTTTGTTTAGTATTTGGTGTGTGATTTGTATTCTAGATCCAATTTTATATATAAGGGAAAATGATTGTACGAAAGGAAGGTAGATTTGTCCATATGAAATCATAACCTTATTTTACAATTTATAACTTAAGTCTATTATTTGACCAAGTAGGAGGTGGAAGATAAGAGACATACAAAGCATGAGCTGTTGAATCTAGATTTGGTGACTAATACAAGCTACAAGTCGTGAAGATAAGTGGAATGCCACCTCATGCTTCCAAATCTCCAAAAATTCAGTTTCGTGGAGGCTGTTTTGAGCTCAGTTTCGAGACATTAAACGACTTCAAAATCTTTGTTTCTTGGTATCGTTTCGAAGTACTTATGAAGATATTAACGTGCAATTTACGGTGCAAGAAATGGATAACTGAGGAGGAACTTATGGCTTTCCAAATCAAGCCACTCAAAGTGTTTTCGGGTTAATCGTTTTTACCATCTAACTTTAAAAATTCACTGAGGATTATCCGTATGTCGGAATGATAAACCATTTTCATATTCTTGAAGTTCACTCTGAGAACTTGCCCATACATACATGACATGTAATCAAATGAGGTCAGGAGTACTAGAAAAAGTCTCGAGAAAATGGACACGTTAATACGTTTTTAACGTAACTTTTATTTTTATAAAAATTCCATTTTTCTTTCTTTAATCAAATAAACTATACAAATAATTTTATTACGTCATAATGAACTATTAATGATGCCAAAATTCTCGGGTCGTTACACACATGGTTGTATTTCAGGAAGGGATGGGGAGGAATTTCTCTCACTCATTTCTTCCAACATGACCTTACTCTTGGAATGACTTTCATTAATATACTTATCCTCCATGAAGGTTTAATTTGTGCTAACAAAGACCTTCTTATCTATAAGACTAAAAATAATGACCCCTAGTACCTTTAGGGTACCCTACAAACAGGCATATTTCTTATCTAGACTCCAACTTTTCTATCTTCCCTTTCAGCACATAAGCTGGACATCCCCAAATTCAAATATGATGCAAGTTGGACTTGCACCCATTCCATAATTCCAAAGGAGTCTTGGGAACAGACTTAGAAGTTACTAAGTTAAGAACATATGTTGTTGTTCCAGTGCATATCCCTAAAATGAGATTAGAGTTGCGAAACTCATTATTGACCTAACCATGTCTAACAATGTCATGTTTCTTCTTTCTAAAATATCATTTTGTTGGGGTGTACCAAGCACACTCAGTTGAAAAATAATATCATTTTCTGTCAAGTAGTCCCTAAATTCACTTGAAAGATATTCTCCATCTCAATCTGATCAAAGTGTCTTAATATTCTTACCCAAATGTTTTTCAACCTCAACTTGATACTCTTTGAATTTTTCAAAAGCATCTTACTTTTGAGCCATTAGGTAAATGTATCCAAGTCTAGAGTAATCATATGTAAATGTGATAAAATACTCATAGCCCCTTCTCACAGGTGTAATGATAGGTCTAAGTACATCAGAATAAACTAGTTCTAATACTTCTTTGGCTCTATGTCCTTTTGCTAAAAATGATCTCTTGGTCATTTTACCTTCCAAACAAGAATCACAAAATGTCAATGATTAAACCTTAAGTGTATTAAGTGGACCATCTCTAACCAATCTTTGTATCATGTTAAGGTTAATATGTACAAGTCCAAGACGTCCTATATATGTATCACTAATATGGCATGAATTTTGTTTGTGGTTTATAGAAGTAACATTTATTTCATTTGAGGAATAATTAAAAAAATAAAGACCACTCATCAAATATCTGGCACAAATGGAAACTTTATTCTTTAAAATGTAAAGCATATCATGCGTTGATTTTATAGAATAATCTTGCCCTATTAAACTAGAAATAGAAATCAAATTTCACGTCATATGTGGGACATAGTAACAATCTTTAAGAATTAAATGCCTACCACTATTCAAATAAAAAAATAAACTCCAACTGGTTTTGATGAAACTATAGCTCTTGTACATATAGTAATTTTAAACTGGCCTTCACCAAGTCTTTTGCTCTCCTAAAGCACCTGCATAGACATGCATATTATTAGTGGTCTTTGATTAGTGATTCTACAACCCAGGAATTTGTGAAATCAACCACCAAACATGACTAGCAATAAAAGACTTACTAGCACTCTGCATTTTGGCTAGTACATTAGGACAGTCTTTCTTTTAGTGTCCTTTGCGACCATAGCTGAAACACTTTCCTTTAGGCGTTTTATCTGCTTTGGGCTTTTTGTATTGCCTGACTTCTTGTTAGATCTCTTCCTCTTCTTTCCAATTTTTCCTTCTGGCTTGGAACTAAAGGAGCTAGCAATTGCCGCATGAGCATGATCACCCTTACCCCTAAGACAACTTTCCACTGTTTTCAATTCATTCATCAACTTAGTTAATGGCATATCCATCTTGTGCAAGTGATAGTCCACAGTAAATTATATACATGTATCAGATACGGAGTTCAATACCATATCAGCTTGAGTTTCTTGGTCAATAGTTGCACCCAGATTCTCTGCCATGTCAACGTGTGCAATTATAGATAACATATGATCCTTCACAGGCATTCTAGATTTCATGCTAATGCTATGTAGGGTACGAACAACCTCAAAACATACCCTCCTACTCTGATGTCCGAACATTCCCTTTAGGCTTTCTAGTATGTCATAAGAAGTCACTTGACTTTCAAGCTTTTGCTATACCACATTCGACATTGATGTCAAAATGTAACAACGAGCCATCTTGTCGGTAGCTACCAACTTATCATACGCAGCCTCTTGATTTTTTTCGAAGTTTCAATAGGTTCCCCAGGAAAATCTTCCTCAATCACATTTTCCGCAATAAGCACAAGCAACATATTACGTTTGCAATCCACATAATTAGCCCCGACAAGCTAGTTTTGTTTTAGAATAACGGAAAACGCACGGAGAGACATTTTGCTGAAAAATAATCATTCATTGCATATATTAAAAATTGAGCAGGGAATAATAATTTAGAATATGATGAATGAATGCAAATGTAGATCCTCTAACTACAATAATGCAACGATTGCTTGATTCTTGTGATCCAACAAGTCCCTCTATAGGAAAGATCACCGTGTCCATTAATCAAGTTGGGACCCTTCCACTAGAAAAATAGTATATGGCATCAAATATTTATATATGTCTATAATCGTTTTATTTGATCACCAAAATCATAAACGAGAGCCTCTATAGGAGGTTTGCAGATGATCTCGATTTAAGTGTACAACCTTTGTCGATACTTGAAGATAATTTCTCCATCTATAGGATGATCACAAACTATATTCTATCTAGACGGTCTTACCATAAAGGAATCCAACCAAGCAACTTGAATTACGCAGCCCTCTATAGGGAGTCCATTGCATTACCGGCATGAGGTAAGGGCATTACTTTACTTTTGAATTGACAAGAGAAGACCATATGTTTTTATTTAAATAAACACCTCTCCCACTCAATATTTTAAATAATTACCAATTGTTCACTTTAATCAAATTAATATACAACTCAATTATTAGAATTCTTTTCATCATGAAAATCTTAATCTAAATAAAATTAATCAAGAAAAATCCGATATTTAATGATACGTAGGGATGACAATGGGTCGGGTTCGGGGCGGGTCGGGGTCGCCCCGCCCCGAACCCGAAAACTCATAACCCCGACCCGCCCCGCCAACAGTCGCGGGACAGGTCGGGTCGGGGCGGGGCAACCTCCCGCCCCACTAATGACCCGAATATATATATATATATATATTTTCAAAATTGGTAATGAAATTTTACGTGAAAAATTTAGACGTCAACTAGTTAGAGTTTTTAAGTTTGAACTTTAAAGATAATATGTATATATTTGAAGGAAAAAAATCAATAAACAATATAATGGTATAGTGGTTGTATATTCTCATATCTTTAAATTCCACCAAGGTTCAATTCTTCTGGACTTCATTAAATTTATTTTAGTTTCTCATTCCAATATTTTTAAAAAAAATTACCGGGTCACGGGGCGGGTCGGGGTGGATCCGCCCCGAAACCCGCCGCGGGGCTGAAAACCAGGCCCAAACCCGCCCCCGGACCCGACAGGGCGGGTCATTTCGGGTCCTTCGAGTTTTTTTGCTATCCCTAATGATACGCATCATATTCATATAATCACAAGCGATGTCATAAATAATATGTCATGATGTCGAGAATGATAATATTCAAACAATAGTTTAATGCATTCATAAAGAGAAAAATTAAGAGTTATTTCTGGTCCAAAAACAACTCAAGAATTAAATTAAAACTAATTAGACTCAAGCCCAATATTTAATCTAAATATCCAGCCCAGAAAATCTTCAAAGATCCAACAATGGCAATCTAAACAGCAATATGACTTCACATTTGTACCTGTAAAAATTCATTTTAAAAATTAACTTTTTGGACCCGAACTAATCCAAAAAATGAACCCGAATCAAAGTCAACACGAATCTATCATATGGGAAAAAATTATCTGCAGGGACGCAGATAGGTGCTGCATGTGGTGGACAGCTGCTGCAATGCCCTTTTTCAATTTTTTCAATGCTGAAGAAAAATTTGAATGCTTTATGGTTTGATCTTCAATCTTCATCAAGATCCAACAATTGATAGAATTACATAAAAACATATATCTCGAAGGCTCACAGTTGTGAATCTAAAATTCAATCAAGATGATGGAGTTGTAATCCACCTATCTTGTTACAACTCGATCTAACAAGTTACATAAAGAACAGACCACAAATAATTGGATAACAATTCTAATTAATTTCAATCATTCAATCAAAACATAATAAAAATTCCTAAACATTGCTCAACCAGAACATGCAATTAAGATTCGGAAATAAGTACCATTCACAGATGTCGAAATTTAGCAGTCGCTAAAAACTGAGATCGAGTTTTAACCTCTCAACAGAAAAATCCTAAGTAGTCACTCTACTCATTTTCAGGGCGACGATTTCTGACATGAATTAATGTTATCTACTCCATTAATTCTCAAGCTCCCAATTCACCGAGATACTTGAACAATCAAATTGATCTCACTCATTAGTGAATCAAATAACCATTAAAGTCACGAAAAGATATACAAAATATTGTCAAGAATTTAAGTGAAATACACAGCAATCAAGTGGAATTTAATTCTCCGTACAGTCAAGCGATAGAATTAAACTCGACACGTGATCTGTTCAATACACTGCAAGTGTACTAGTGTTACCTTTAACTATTTCTTTGACAAGGACAAATTACAAGCCTGAATAATGAATTGGTCAATACTACAACCTTCATGTACAAGGTTCCAACCCTTATACATTGGTTGTGAACAAAAACTTTATCAAAATATAAGTTGTGTCACACTGTACTTCTCAACGCAAGTACCCAATTTATATTATCACAAGTGATCTAGGCACTTTAATTCGTATTCCTAGTCAATAAATATAATAAAGGAATTAAATAAGTATATTTAATGTAAGAATAATGTTATTTTACATCAGTAAAACTGAACTATATGGGCTACTACCAATAGAAATGAAAAAAAATGTTGAATATGAATAACGAATGTCTACTGATCTACTACTGATGGGTTGTCTTTATTCATCAATGATGCCTGAGATTTCCATGAGAGTAATGGGATTTTCAAGCTCTTGCAAGCTCAGAAATGTTGTCCACGAAAGTTTCAAAGTTATGATCAAATCAAGAATCACCTTCCTCATTGGTGAACTTCATAGGACAAGGAAAAGGTCCAACAAGTGTTGATCAATATCTCGATACAATCAAGAAGCTAGCAGTCAACCTTGAGATTGCTGGTAAAATGGTTCACCACTTGATCATGTCACACAAGTGTTGCCTTGATTGGATGAGAAATATACTTTTATTGTAGTTTAAATCAACAGTAGAGAGTCCATATCTTGGCATGAGCTGCAATATGTACTCATGACCTATAAGAGTAGCATTGAGCATCTTAATGCTGTGAAAAATAGCCTGGCTTTAGTAAACTTGAGTCAAGCTTCAATAAAACTTGTGCATAAGCCAAACACAAACAGTTTCAAAGAGGTAGATCTAGTTATTATGGAAGAAATAGTAGCTACAAAGGAGGAAGAAACAAAGATAGAGAAGGCGGGTCAAATGGAAACGAAGGCATTATCAAATTTGTGGAATGAATAACCACTCAGCAGAAAGATGTTTAAATCGCTATTGTAAAATGTAGTAAGGAAATTTGACAAAGGCATTTAAGTATGGTGGTAAGGAAAGTCTTATTGTTGGTAACTGGTAATTGAAATAAGCTTCACATATCACTTGTTAGCATAGAACACTTAAAACGCATTGAATGAAAAGTCATTAGTTCTTAGTGATATGTTATTAGTGCCATCAATTAAGAAGAATTTAATTAGTTTCACAATTTACTGCTGATAATAGTGTATTTATGGAATGACACTCTGATTCTTGTGTTATCAAGGACAAACAAAACAAAGGAACTTATTATTGTAAGGGAAGCTAAAGGATGGACTATATCACTGGTTGAGCACCCGGATCAAGACAATCCTTCTTAAAGAGTCGATCTATTCTAATAAGCTGAACTTTTTACATTTGTAGTTGATTCTAATGTTTATGATTTTACTCAAAGTGTCAAAGAGTCTGAATCTACTTTAAAATTGTGGCAAATGAGACTTGGACATCCTACATATCATGTTATGTCTCTCAAGTACCCAAATCTTATAGTGAAAAACTCGTTTTTAATGAAGTCAATATTTTTTGTGATGCTTGCCAATTTGGTAAATCATGTTCTCTACCTTTTCAGAGTTTCTTCATCACATGCTATAGCTCCTCTTGATTTGTGTGAGTTCACACGGATGTATGGGGTTCTGCACCCATTAAATCAAAATCTGCTTTTAAGTACTACATTCTTTCAATTAACGACTACAGTATGCATACTTGGACCTATCCCATGAAAAAAAAAATTGAGGCCTCAAATATGTGTAGTCAATTCAAAATTTTAGAAGAAACTAAGTCTGAAATGAAGATAAAAATACATCAATCAGATTAGGGAGGTGAATTTAGAACTTTTAAGCTTACTCTAACTTAGCTCTACAATCTGGAATTGAAATGAGATTCTCTTGTCATCTGCTCAAAATGGTAGAATTGGAAGAAAACACTGACAGAAACACATAATAGAAACAGTGTTAACACTTCTAGCTCAATCAAGCATGCCCTCTCATTATTGATGGGAAGCCTTTCGTACAACTACCTATTTGATTTACAAATTACCAACACCTGTTCTCAAAATGAAATCAACTCATCATATCTTATACAATGAGAGAGTTGACTGTAATCTCTCAAAAACTTTGGGTGTCGTTGTTTTCCTTCTCTTAGACCATATCAAAAACATATTCATTTTTCATTCTACGAAGTGTGTGTTCCTTTGTTTTAGTAACTAACATAAGAGGTACAAGTGTCTTATTCCTATAGGTTGAGTTAACATCTCTACACATGTAGTCTTCAATGAAAAAGAGTTTCCATTTAATTCTGGTTTCCAAAACAGAAGTGATGACTCAAAATTTTGAAATCATCATTCAACCAGTTTTTATCTCCTTAAACTATGGCCATATATGCTCAGCTGATAAAGCTCATCTTGATGCATTTGAAGCAGCAACAACTCGCAATTTTGATAAAGTAGAAAGCTCTGATAATATAGTCTCAGAGATATATGAAAATGAAGATTCAGAACATGTGATGATTTAATAACACTATATGGAAATCGAGATGGGAAAAAAAATGCCCAAATAGAACAAATTGGAGTGAGTGGTGAATTGAGTCAGAAAAATTTGATATCCGAAGAATTGAGTAAACAAATTGTTGAGCATCCTATGACTACCAGAAGTAGATGAAATTTTTACATTGTTAGATTATTAGGTAGAACAAAACAATGGTGAATGAAACAAATTATCTGAGGTTTTAGTAAATAAAAATTGGAGAAAGTTTGTAGAATGAATGTAAAATGATAAGTGTTCTTTACACACTTATTTTGACATTTTAATTGACAAATTGAACGAATTTCTACTTATAAATTGTGTTTATCTTGTACAATTAGATACAACATCAATTGAAAGAAAATAGACAAGAGTGAATGTAAACATAGCTAAAAGAAGAGTAAATTTGATGTCTAGGGACCTAATTGAAAGAAATCAAAAGTTTTGAGGATGGACTTGCAATATTTCAAAAAATGAAGGATCTGTCATGCAAAATTTTAGGGATACTTTGGTAACAAAAGTCAAAATATGGGGACTAAATTGAACATGATCAGAAGTTATGGGACCTGACTACAAATAAAAAATGGCAATGGCTGCAAAAGATGAACCACGCGACCGCGTGGTTCAATACAGGCGTAGTCGCGAATCTTAGGTTGAAATGGGTAGTGACTAATTTTGCGTCCCACGTAGCCACATGAATTTTAGCCTACGACCGCATGAGCCACTTCGGCCCAAATCCGAAGTACATTTCTTGTTTTTTTTTTTTTTTTCCTCAAGGCCTGGTTTGGCTCGATTTTGGACGACTTTTAAGAAATTTTTAGATCTAATTTTTGGGCGTATAAATACTCAAACTTCTCTCTTTCAAAAAAAATCTCTTCCTTTCTCTCAAACCCTAGCCTCTCGTTGCTTTTCTTCTTTCTTTTTTTGTTTTTATTCTTTATTTTGGTTAGTTTGTAGTTTAGTTTTTGTTTCCAAGTTGCTAGCTTCCATTGAAGTAAAGAAGCAAGAAGTGAGGTGAAGATTCAAAGCAAAGTTTAAGGAATTTTAGAGCAAAAATCAAGGGAAGAACTTATTTCATTATCTTGTATTTTAATCTCTAATTTTTATATTTTGTGATGTACTTTCCTAAACTTTATCTTTTATGCAATATTTATGCAGTAGACTAGTTGTTTAATGTTTGGATGATTGATGTAACTTAACTTAGTTTTTAAGTAATTTTAATGTTTGCTTATTGATGTTAAATACCTATTTTCATGTGTGTTTGTTATTGAAATTATTTCGATGTGTTTGATTGATCACCAAATATGTGATTTGTAAAGTGTATGATAAACGAGATATATTATGCATTTTAAATCAAATAACAAATGCTCTAGGTTGTAATTTAGGAGATAGAGATATTATCTATCCCTAGGTGATCCATTGAACTATTTTTGCAAAGAGTTAATTTTTTTTATTAGATTGAAAGATTGCTAATATAAACAGTAAAATCTTGCTTTCATAAAACACGACTTATCTGTTTGATTAAATGCTTCGCACGCCCTGCACTTTCTTCCTCTACCTGCTGAAATAGAATCAACATCTTCCAACATCTTCTCTTAGAATCTTCATTGCTTCAGAAGAGAGAGGAAGGATATTGATTAATGACAATTCATCTGACACATTGTATATATATTATGTCTATAGATTGTATGGAAGCGTATGTATAGGTTCGTGCCCCTAAATACTGTTGCATCTCTTTGTACTCTATGCATTTTTAGAATTGTTTCATCATTTATAGAAGTGAAATTCCACACTCTAAATTTTAATTTTGTATCGAAGCCATACAATGGCTGATAACTCTTCTCAAAGTGCAAACTCCTCTACTGCTTCTGGTTCCACCAGTCAATCGACTACTATCTCTTCCTCCTTCAATCTCAACCTAATTCAAAATGTATCTGTCATGCTGGACGGAGAAAACTTTCTACCATGGAAGAATATGGTTATGCCCATAATCAAACGGCATAACCTCGAAGGGTACCTGCTTGGCTCAAAATCATGTCCATCGGAAGAAACCTCTATATAGGTGACTACAAAAGACGGAACCACGGTACTATCTCAATGAAGGTCATGGGAAGTACAAGCTCTAGTCAAAAGTGAGCAAACATTCTAGAAAGTTTTGGAGTGATGAACAAGTCCAGGCTTACCTTTTTAACTTTTTAACTGGGGAGTTACAAAGAATCAGGAAAGGGACTTCCACAATGGACCATTACTTAACTACAGCTAAAAGGCTGGCTGACAACCTCGAAATAGCTAGGAAAATAGACTATCAAGATGCTCTAATTACTTAAGTACTAGTAGGTTTAGATGAGGACTACACTCCTATAGTTGTCCAGATCAATGGGAGAGAATCCATAAGATGGCAGCAATTAACATTCATTCTGCTTACCTTTGAAAGCAGGTTAGACCATTTAAACCAAGTAAGAATCGGTATGGGCTTAGTAAACTTGAGCCAAGGAAATAGAGGAGGAGGATGTGCTGGTAGAAGTTATAGAGAAATTTTTATCCTAAATTTCAAGGCCTTAGAGGCAGGAATGGAGAAAGAGGAAGAATAGACAAACCGAGTACAAAACCCTTTGTCAAATCTGTGGACTTAGTAACTATCAAGCTGGATGGTGCTTTAAAATATATGATGAAAATTGTGGTGTTAAGAAATCAAGAGAAATGAACAATTCTCAATTTGGAGGAAATCAAGGGAATCAGAACTTCACACCTACGCCTACTATGGAAGTCCTAACACTCTTGAAGTTTCTTCCCGGTTCGCTAATTCAGGTGCTAGTAGTCATGTCACAAATGACATTTCAAACCTCAATGGAGTCAAGGAGTACACTGGTAAAGAACAAATCCCAGTTGGTAATGGTAATATTCTCCCTATTGCTCACACGGGCTTTAGAAGAGTTACTACCAATGAAAACAAAAAACTTATACTAAGCAGATTACTTCATGTTCCTAAGATTAAGAAAAAATTACTAAGTGTTTCTCAATTCATTCATGATAACAGTGTTCTTATTGAATTTTATGCTCACTGTTATGTTGTGAAGGATCTCTTGACGAGAAAGTTACTAGTGCAAGGGATGCTTTAGGATGGGCTTTACCAACTTGATCTTCCAAATAAACACAATCAAGACAAGACTCAAGAATTACCCTACTCCAGAAATTCCGACTTCACTATTTTTTCATTGTCTACCTTTTATTTAAATTCTGATGTTAATCCTAAGGTCTTGGAACTAGAGGTTTGGCATAGGAGACTAGGGGTGATCCCTCATCATTAGTGCTCAACCATGTACTCAAAAATTGTAAGACTAATGTTATCCCCTCATTTTGTGAGTCTTTTCAGTTTGGTAAAGTCACAAACTTCCATTCCAAAACTCTACATCACATGCTCAAAATCCTTTAGACCTAATTCATAGTGATGCATAGAGACCCTCTCCAATAAAATCAACAGTAGGTTTTAGATATTATATTCTTTTTGTTGATGATTATAGCATACACTCATGGAACTACCCTATGAGAGCTTAATCAGAAGCATTAAAACCTTCCTACAATTCAAACCACTTGTACAAAGCAAGTTTGAAAGAAAAATCAAACTCTACAATCTGATTTTGGTGGAGAATACAGAACTTTTGAACAAATGCCAAAAGAATCAGATCTAGAAATGAGATTTTCTTGTCATAGTTACACTTCAGCCCAAAATGGGAGGGGTGAAAGAAAACATAGACATGGTCTTACTCTTCTAGCACAAGCACACATGCCCTTACATTATTGGTGGGAAGCTTTTTCAAATGCCAATCATTCTACTAAATATGATTCCCACAGAAGTGCGTCAAAATAAGAATCCTTACCAGACTCTTTTCAAAAAATCAAAAGTACGAAGATCTAAGGGTGTGTTTGATTGTCATTTATTTGCCTAGAAAACGTCACATCATGGAAAATATTTTCTACCTTTTGTGTTTGATTGCAAAATTTGACTTGAAAAATATTTTCATTATACAACCATTTGAAGCACAAGTTAGGACTTTTGCCTGGAAAAACTTTTCTCACCATTTTGCTAAGAAAATATTTTCTCACTTACGTAGAAAATGTTTTCTTTTCCACCTTTTGAATCAAACACACCCTGAGAGTTTTTGGGTGTGCTTCCTATCCTTATTTGAGACCTTACAACAAACACAAGTTGTCCTTTCATTCCCAAAGATGTGTGAATTTAGGCTTTAGTCAAGCACATAAAGGTTTTAAGTGCTTAACTCCTACACGCAGAATCTTCATTTCTAGACATGTCATCTTTAATGAACATAATTTTCCCTTCAAAGAAGGCTTACTAGACAGAAACTTAAAAACTACTCTCTTCGATCATAAATTATCCCATACATTCTGATCTTACTCACACACCTTACCAAAACATCTCAACGCAAGACATCTTAACTCCTACCATTATCAATCAAACACAAACTCCATCAAATACTCCAACGGTTGGTAATTCCCATCCAAGAATATCACCTGCACCAGTTTCTTCTAGAAGAGAATCTGAGAAGTATAGAAGATGATATAACTCATCTATTGAATAATGATAATCTGGAAGTAGTTGACTCAGAAAGCTATCATGAAGAACATCAGTATGCAGAACTGAATTAGAATAATACTGAGATGAGTGATAATACATCAGAAAAGGGTGGTCTTCCTATGATAACAAGGGGTAAGGTAGGAATTTTCAAACCCAAAGTGTATTATGTTGAAAAGACAGAACCTAGGACAGTGGAAGAAGCTTTGAATAATAACAGTTGGAGAAATGCTATGCAAGAAGGATACAATGCTTGATGAAAAACAATACTTGGGTGTTGGTTCCACCTGATAAAAGTGCTAAAGTTATTGGAAATAAATGGGTGTTTAAGATAAAGTACAAACAAAATGGGAAAGTAGAGAGATACAAAGCTAGGCTGGTAGCAAAGGGATTCTTACAAACACAAGGTATTGATTTTTCAAAAACTTTTAGCCCTGCTATCAAGGCTGCAACATTGAAAGTTATACTCACACTGGCTGTAACAAAGAACTGGGATATTAGGCAAGTAGATGTGAATAATGTCTTCCTAAATGAGAAACTAATAGAGACAATTTTTTGAATCATCCAGAGGGTTTTGTTAACCAAGAAAAGTCGGGTTATGTGTGTAAACTACAAAAGGCCCTTTATTGTCTCAAGCAAGCCCCAAGAGCTTGGCATGAGAGTCTTAAAAACACCTTTCTAGAATGGAGTTTCAAACAATCCAGAGCTGGCAATTCATTTTTTTCCCCAGAATGAAGGAGATCATTCATCTACATTCTATGTAGAAGACATAATAATAACAAGCAACACTATAAATGAAATACGAAAATTCATTGATAGACTGAACAATAAGTTTGCACTGAAAGATATGGACCACTTAAGAAGTTTCTTGGTGTGGAGGTCTTTAGAGATGCGGCTGTTCTGTTTATCAGTCAAAATAAATATGTAGAAGATGTCTTCAAGAGGTTTGGGTTTCAAAATGTAGAAGGAACTGCAACACCTACGAACACTAGAAAACTCATATCTAAAATTGAAGGTAAGAAACTTGATAGTCCCACCTTGGACAGAAGCTGCATTGGATTGCTTCAATATCTTACTCATACAAGGCCTCACCTAAGCTTCACTACCAACAGACTGAGTCAATTCTTGCAAGATCCTACAGACTCACACTGGAATTCACTAAAGAGAGAGAGCATGCAGAAATCTTAAAGGGACAACTCATTTTGGCGTTCAAATACAGAATGGAGAGAATTTGAATATAATAAGGTTCTATTATGCTGATTGGGCTACTTGTCCAGATGACAAACGACCAACAGCTAGGTATCTAGTCTACTCAGGAGATAGCTTGATCTCTTGGAGCTCAAAGAAGCAACATGTGGTTGCTAGGTCAAGCACCAAAGCAGAAAACAGAGCACTTGCTCATGTTTCTGCAGAAATCTCTTGGGTCCAGTCCTTGCTACAAGAACTGGGTGAGGTTCAAACCACTACTCCTATGGTTTGTATGATAGCCTAAGTCCAGCAGCATTGGCCAACAACCCAGTCTACCATGCCAGAACCGAGCATATAGAACTGGACATACATTTCATGCATGATAAAGTAATCGGAGGTGAACTAATAGTGCAATATGTTCCATCCAAAGATCAATTAGCAGATATGCTAACTAAGCCGTTGTCCCTTTCAAGATTCTGGTTTCTCAAAGACAAGGTTAGAATAAAAGATGGTCATTCCACCTTGAGGGGGATGTCAAATTTGATGAATCAAAACATGATATACTAGAACAAACTAATCAATTTCACAAGGAACCACATTGAAAGATCGCTAACATAAACATTAAAATCTTGCTTTCATAAAGCACGACTTATCTATTTGATTAAATGCTTCGCATGCTATGCATCTTCTTCCTCTACCAGCTGAAAAACAATTAGCATCTTCCAAAATCTTCTTTTGTTAAAATCTCCATTGCTTCAGGAAGGATATTGGTTAATGACGATTCATGTGACTCATTGTATATATTATGTCTATAGATTGTATGGAAGAGTGTGTATAGGTTCGTGCCTTTAAATACTATTACACCTCTTTGCATTCTCTATGCCTTTTTAGAAAGTGTTTCACCAGTGGGTTGAGCTTCATTGGCGAATTCTGACAGACATTTTGTTGCTTCATATGCACATCCTTCTAGTCCAAAACCTTCAAAAGCAGCTGGTATTTGTTGTTGCAGTAAGAGGTACTTTCATTCATCAAGTTTTACTACAATTGTTTGTGTTGCAGGGTTGATGATAGTAGTATCAACTGGTTTTGTGACCCCAGATTTTCCTGAGATATCATTTTTGCTCTCAAAGATCTGATACCATGAAGGATTTAAAGGAATAAACCTTTGTGAAACAGAATAGAATTATGTATTAATGTTTTTCGTATTAACAATAACTCAATTTAGCTCATGTTTGGCCTCCAGTATATACAAAATACATTTTTCTCACTCTCTCCTTTTCAACCACACATTTATCAATAAAATAATATTATACATAAACTAATAAAGATTCCATACTTTTTAACTACACATTCTCATGAAAATCACTATTCAAAAAATTATTTTTTCAAACAAACTCCTTAAAATCAACATCAAAGGGGAAAGTCTTATATATACACCATACATATGTACAAATCCACTACTAACAAATGAATTCTTTTAAAAATGTATTAACTAATTTAATTAACAGCATTTCACCTAAAAACTGATTAAAAACTTACATACCTTACTTTTAAATTGTGTACTTTATCTACGGGCTTCCACCTTATTTTTCCCTTATTTTTTCTCAAACACATTTTCAATCATTCATGAATTCATGTCTTTATCAATGTCACAATCATTCATTCCATCATTTTTTAATCAAAATTTATCAAAAATCTATTTTTTAGCTACACCAAATAAGGTCAAGTATCTATAAAGCTATGCATGTATGCAATTTAAGAAATGATATAATAAAATATTCTATTAGACATATATAGACACTGAATGGTAAATCCAACGAGCAAAATGTGTGAAGAATCATATGTGGCTGACAAGTTCTTGTAAACATGAGAGGATATAATAGCCCTGATGCCCGAATCGGACAGAATATGTTGCCTGATTCAATCACATGTTCGCGTGAACGTGTGCCTAAATCAGACAGTATATTCTGTCCGATCTGGGCAACAGCATCATTGCTTGAGGATATAATATGATCTGTAATATTATCAAGTGTATAAATTCATTTTATAAATCTTGTCTTGGATAAAGCCTTATTTATTGAAGCAAATTACAAGAGGCGGGTGGAAGTTACTACATGGTCGAGATCTCGGAGAAGAATACCTAAATAAGTGAAATCTATAGCTGCATTGACCCTTTAAGAACACCTTCCATCTGGGGTTTCAGTAAATTAACATCCACTTTCTTCTTGTACCCAATTTTAATGTCCTTCTCAAAACAATATACAGGGGCCTGCCACTTTGCATCCTCGAGCACAGCTCCAACTTCAAATGTCATTACATGAATAGATCTTCCTGTAATTGTACGTACAGACGATTGCAGCAAATCAGAATTTGGTTGCATCAAACAAAGAATTTTACGAGGTGCAAAACCAGAGACAAGTCATAAGTTTTTCCAAAGATTTATACACGACCTTATAAACTTTGATTTACTTTGTTAGAATGACTATTTGTTGCAATTCTTAGATATGTATTGCCATTATAATTCACCCAAATTGACACAAAAATGAGTAGAAATATAACTCTTCAGAAATCCTCTCAAAAATTGAAGGAAAATCAGTAGATACAGCAGAAACAAACAAAAAAATGGATTACCAGTGTAGAAAACCCAATGAACCGGCCGTTTGGTGACAACGTCTTCATAGTACCAAATGAAGTCGACCTTCTCCCAGACATTACACAAGAATCCATCAACATATTCCTGGCCGAGATAGGTTGCTCCGTCGAGCCAATTGGGTCGGAGAATCCCAACCTCCAGCTGGGCTGAGCGACATTCCTTGTTCGAGTCGAGTGTGTAGAAGAAACTTGTGCCATTGTTCCACTCGACATCATATAGGAGCTTCCCCAACTGGTGCTGGACAATGTTGAAGTTTCGACCGTTGTGCCAATCGTACCAGAGGTCTATTAGGCTGAGTGAACCGCTGTAGTTGACGAAGAGGATGGAGTGGAATTGAAGGGGCCATGGCGTTGGAGTTGGGTCGGTCGAAATGGGTTTCGCTGTAGCTGATACCAAAATTGAAGTCGTGAATGCGAAGAAGATGATGAAGAAGAACAAAGTACAAATGGAATTGGTGGCTTTCATCATTGATGAGATACGATTTTCTCATCCAAATTTCCCCATTATTCGAGGCCTTGAGCATGTTTGTCTGGAAAATAGCAGAAGAGGTCCCCAATCTAATGCTCTTGTTAAATTTTTATCTCTAATCTTCGACCTTTCTTATTCCCCCACCGGCCACCACCCATTTTTCCAATCAAAATTGCTCCTTAGTCCATCCTTTAGTCATATTTATCATTGTGACCCTTTCGCTTAAATATTTGTTCAACTTTGCCCACTAATCTTCCCAGTAGGAGAAATAACCTTCTTATTCTTTTCTAGTTTTAACTATACGAAATTTATAAAATTTTAAAATTAGGTCAATTAGCCATGATTTTTACGTACTGGGTTTTGTATCTTTAGTGTGTGAAGAGAGATTTAAAACCACGGGAATGATTCTCGATCATTTTCAAATTCTCTACTACATGCACATTTTTAACCTGATTTCTTTCTAATAGATCACCCAAAGCACTGCCTAAAAGAATTTTTAAGATAATTTATTCCTTTTTCCCTATATTCAAAAGGAAATCAAAAAACCTCACCAATCTAGGTCACTCATGATTATCCTAGAAACAGTATAACTTTTAAAAATCAAGTTATACTTTTATGATATGCATATGATGTAATTAATTATTATGCAAAGATAATTTACAACATATTAACAAAAAGATAAAATTTCATAACTGAAAAGAAGTTTTTTTGGAAATTCATTATAACATTGTAAAGAAATTACAATTAAGGATTTCCATTTTGGGAAGTCCCTTAAAAGACTAAATGGAAAGTTTTGAGAAAATAATACCTAAAAATATTCATGGCATTTCCTATACAGTCGTTTCCTATTCAACTATACAATTATTTTTTGGATTGAGAAATTTTCTAAGGAATGAAGGTTTTCAAGGAATGAAGAGTATGAGTACACAGTTTGTAAACTCTGCCTTATTTGAATGAAAAAGTTTCCTTAAATAGAGAAATTATTGGGAGTAAAATTTCTATACTATCCCTAACGAGAATCTAGAAAGTAATTCTTATCATAAACTAGAATCTTCACGCGTCTTCTTTCTGTTAATTCTTCTTCACATGTATTTGTTCTTCTTTTGTCGTCTAGCGATGACAGCATCTTTCCTAAAGTAGGTTGCCTTATTGTGTCGGTAGCATCATTCTGTCAAATCGGGTATTTAAATTGTGCTCTACAATTGATGAAAATGACATTCCACTCTTGGTCTTCATTATTATCACTATCTTGAGGCGAATCTTCTTCTTTTTGTGGACATTCTTGAATCTCTCTCTTTAATGTTTTTATTTTGCAAAAATCCTTTCAAATGCTTTGTCAATGGCTTCATCAAGTTTTTCTTTTATATCCTCATTTTTCTTCTTTTTAATAACAATTTTCGTTTTACGTCTGGAAGTTCCTTTAGTTTTTCTGGTTAAATTATGAAGATCTTGGACTTGAGATAGCAATTTATTGATGGAAATAATATATTCATCAGGATCCAGACTATCTTGGAGATTCTATTTTCCTTTGTCTTGGATAATTTTATAGCTATCATTATTTTGAGATAAATTTAAATTAAATGTCTTGGATTCATATGGAGAATGCTTTACCAAATAATCAATTTTTTCACTAGTTTGTCCAAGTGTGTCCGAAATATGTTGTGTATGTTCAGCACTATAGTTTTGCTGGGTTTGGCTAGTAGGAGAATCAATAGTCCCCTGTGTCTGTTAAACTTTCGGCAAGTTCATAGCCATCAACGAATTTAATGACTCTTTACTAGCTACCGTTAAAGCTGGACTAACTATTGACTTATTAGGCTCAATAGTACCTTTAGGATAACTGAGTTTTAACCTAATTATCTCTTTTTCCAACTCTGTAATTTTCTTTTATAAAGTGGCTCTTTCTTAGAGAAGATTCTGATTAGATTCATTGATAATTTTGAAATTATTTTGCCTACAGTCACAATGGGTATAGAAAAGGTTCTTGTCTTTGGTGATTGAAAAATCTAACTGAGGATTTGAGTAATTTTTAAGTGAGGGAAAAATATAAAAATTTAATCAAATGTGTTGTATAGCTGAATCTAAAGCTTTTTAAAATTTTGTAAAACCTTTATAAAATGGATCTTTAAAATCTTTAATACTTTCTAAAACTTCTAGCCAAGTATGAAAAACACCAAGAGCATTTCCTTTAATTACAACATAAAAATCAAATCTATTTATATTCTGGTTTAAATTTTCTGATGATACATTCATGCATACAAGAAAATATTTTTGATCTTTTGGGTTTTTATTTTAAGAAATTCATAAATTATCTAAACTATATTTTTCTTCTTTTGAAAGCAAAATATGTGGTAAAGCTTTAAAAGAAATATTACTTGAAGGAAAATATAGAAACTCTTGTGCAACAAATCTTATGTGATCTTGGTAATAAGGTATGTTCTAACTAGATGAGCTCTGAAATGATGATGTTGATGCAAATGAGTTTCCCGGAAGAATTCTTGGTCTTAATGGAGGTATGGACATTTGTAAAAAGATTGTATCAAATTAAAATATAAATAATCTTTATTTTCTAATATCCTACTTAAAATATCTACTGCTTTATTATCAGTTCCTTTAATATGTTCAAATTTTATATTTATTCCTGTATTAGAGCATCTCCAATGCATTACGTGGATTAGGGCTAATGTGGCAATGAAATAGATGGACATCTACAGAACGTTGATAAATAAACGGAGAAATCTAAAATTTACCCTCCAATGGTTCCTTCTACATTTAAATAATATTGATTATGTAGCATTTTTTAAAAATTTTAAAATTAACTACTATGCATAAATTGAGCCTTATCCGCAGGATTTCTCAATATACAAAGTGATGAGATTCGAAGCGCGGAAGAAACGCCGGAAAGTTCCAAACTCAGATTGTGGTTGGACGGATGAATCATGACCCGATATTCACGAAGCGATGGCTCGACGATGCGGAATAAAGAACCACGACTTTCGAAACGCCACAAGGATTTGTCCAATCTCCCTGATAAGTTTCTGGTTTTGAACGCTACAAATATTCTCAAGAAATATTTGATAAGTTCGATATTTGAACGCCATATGAAATATTCTTGATAAGTTCGAAAACATAGGAATCCACCTATATCTTTTATTGAATCCTCAATAAAAACTGTTATATCAAAATAAAAGTCTCAAGTCTGCATTACAATGAATGGAAAGGAATATAAATAAGTAAAATAACCTAACCGCTAATTGACTCAAAATAGAATTCTAATTAGACTAAAATTCTAAAATAGGCAAACAAATAATTAAAAACAAAATTTAACCTAAAAATACGCAAAAACTCTAATTTTCGTCTGCATAATTGACTTACTGTTTTGAAGCCCCAAATGATGAAATTTGGCCATAAAATCAGTCGGCTCAAGGGCTTTAGCCCATGAGTTTTGCTTAGTGGCTCATTTCTACTCGAAAAATACATATTATGCATCTAATTCCGACATGGTTGACTGGATTGCACTTTTATTTGGCTTGAATATTTAATTTTTTTCGTCAAGCCTGCTATGACTCCGATTGTCGAGGGTCCGAAACACATCATACCCTCCTTCTTTAGGATGATTCGTCCCGAATCATAGCTTTGTTCCTATTGTTTCACTTCACCTCCTGGATCAAACGAAAAATTTCTCTTGCCATTGCACATGATCAACCAAAAATATTCTGCAACAGGGGTCATGTGAATGACTTGAAGTTGAAACACCTTTGGACATTGGTGGTGTTGCCCAAATTTCCACGTACCATTAACCTGCAAGAAAGAATTAAATAAAACGGAGAGGGGAATGTTAGTTTCATGAGGTACAAGGTATGGATCCTTGTATCCATGATTAATCACCATCTCCAATTCTTCTTTAAGAACCACGAGGCCCTCCTCTTCACCTCGTTCTTCCTTTGCATCTTCAACCACCTTTTCAAAATTTTTACTCTCAAATTCAACCACATCTTCTACCTCTAATTTCACAATTTCTTGATTAACCACCACTTCTAATTCTTCATTCTCATCTTCAACAATTGCATTCTCAATCACTTTCTAGCTACCCAACTCTTTTTCCTCATCAAATTTTGCAATTTGTTTATTTGTTTTTAATTTCAACTCTCCCTCCTTCTTATCAATATCCTTATCCCCACGATGCCTCCTATTACACCACTTTTCACTCTCCTTCCTTACCATTCGTGAATCTTCTAGTGCTTCCTCTAATGTCAACCCATATAGTACGCATGTTTTCTCTTTCTTAAGGAATTGGTATATGTGCATACTCTTATCATAAACAGCCTCCCTCCCACGTCTCCATGGTTTTCCCAATAAAATATGATAAGATTTTAATGGCACTACATCACACCATACATCCTCACTATACATTCCCTGGGTGATAGGTACTAGAACTTGTTTGGTTACTTTGAAATTCCCAAACTCCCTCATCCACGTCATCCTATAAGGTTTATAGTGTGGTTCTAGGGGCAATCCTAATTTTTCAACCACGGTTAGAGGTGGCAAACGGGCCGAGCCGCTCGTCGGCTCGTTGGCTCGGCTCGCGAAAACACGAGCCGAGGGCGATTCGGCTCGTCAAACGGACGAGCTCATGGGCGAGCCAATCATTTTAGTTGAACCACGAGCCGAGCTCGGCTCGGCTCGTGGTTCAACGAGCGGCTCGTTGGCATGAGCCACGAGCTCATGCCAACGAGGCGGCGAGCCGGCTCGTGTAAAAAAAAAAATTTAAACGTCGTTTTTTTACGTTGAAAACTAAAAAAAACATTGTATTTTTACTTATTAAGTTATTAATAATTTATTTAATACATAACTTATTACTTATTAATATTATACTTATATTTATACTTATTAGTATTCAAGATTTCAAATATTTTAGTTATCGAAGATTGTCGACTAAATAAATAAACTTAAGACGGTAAGACAAGATGGTTTTTTTAAAAAAAAAAAAAACGGTAAGAGAGGTTTTTTTAAATAATAATAATAAAAAAGAAAACACCTGAGCTAAACAAGCCGAGCTCGGCCAGGGTTAAACGAGCCGAGCCTAAGCTCGGCTCGTTTAACCCGAGCTCGTTGCTCGGCTCGTCAGTTTGACGAGTCGAGCATTGCGAGCCATGGGCCAAGCCGGCTCGGCTCAGCCCATTGCCACCTCTAACCACGGTGCTACTAACGAAATTAGTAAAGCACTTTCCATCAATCGCCAAACTGCACCCCTTATGATCCACATAACATCTAATTTGAAATAAACAGCCCGGATCATAATTCATTCCTTATGTGACGTTAAAAAAAATTCAAGAATGAAGAGAATTTAGACATCAAATAGTAAGAACTACTTTTATTGAATTTGAAGGAAATGAATACCAAGAAATTTAAAGAAACTCAAGAAAGTGGTTCTTGAATTTGGAATAACTCTTTTTTTTTTTTTTGGATAATGAATTTTCGGAATTAAATAAAAATAATTTTTTTTTAATAAATCCGAAAATTCGACACGAACGTAACAAAATAAACGGAACTTAATTCGAATAAGAATTAAGCAAAACAAACACTTTTGAATTTTTGTTAATTTTTATATAGATCAAACTGGAAAAAAATTTACTGGCACGAAGAACGCTCAAGAAAAGAAAGACTCAACAAAAAGATACGGATAATTCTTATGACAGACTCGATGATAAACATAAGAATTAAACTGGATAGAAAAATCTGAATTCAGAGTCCAGCTCTGATACCAGATGATGAGGTTCGAAGCGCGGAAGAAACGCCGGAAAGTTCCAAACTCAGGTTGTGGTTGGACGGATGAATCATGACCCGATATTCACGAAGCGATGGCTCGACGATGCGGAATAAAGAACCACGACTTTCGAAACGCCACAAGGATTTGTCCAATCTCCCTGATAAGTTTCTGGTTTTGAACGCCACAAATATTCTCAAGAAATATTTGATAAGTTCGATATTTGAACGCCACAAGAAATATTCTTGATAAGTTCGAAAACATAGGAATCCACCTATATCTTTTATTGAATCATCAATAAAAACTGTTATATCAAAATCAAAGTCTCAAGTCTGCATTACAATGAATGGAAAGGAATATAAATAAGTAAAATAACCTAGTCGCTAATTGACTCAAAATAGAATTCTAATTAGACTAAAATTCTAAAATAGGCAAACAAATAATTAAAAACAAAATTTAACCTAAAAATACGCAAAAACCCTAATTTCCGTCTGCATAATTGACTTGCTGTTTTGAAGCCCCAAATGATGGAATTTGGCCATAAAATTAGTCGGCTCAAGGGCTTTAGCCCATGAGTTTTGCTTAGTGGCTCATTTCTACTCGAAAAACACATTATGCATCTAATTCCGACATGATTGACTGGATTGCACTTTTATTTGGCTTGAATATTTAATTTTTTTCCGTCAAGCCTGCTATGACTCCGATTGTCGAGGATCCGAAACACATCACAAAGAGTCCAAATATAAATAATTTGTATCATACAACTTGATTGATTAATGTCCTTATTTATAATAATTAAATAATTATAAAGTAAAAATAATGTTGACTCATCATGTCTCATGGAGTATTTAGATATAGACGGAGCACCTCACAATGTCTATTTTTTTAAGTCACATCAGCTTAACATTGTAATCCACGGTGCATTGGAGAGGCATTTTTAACACAGTCCGTCTATTTGCTGACGTGTCAGTCTTTTTTCTCAATCCATAGAGTGCATTGGAGATGCTCTTAGTAATTCTATCTATAAAATTTAACCATCTTCTTCTACTACTCTTTTTAGAATCTAATTTAAGCTTATTATAAAAATGAACTATTGCTTCACAATATGTTCTGATTGTTATTTCTTTTTTAGATTTAGAATTAATAAACAACTCAAAACTATCTAAGGGCATAATTGACTGCTAATAATTTTGCATCTATACTACTTAAATTTTCTTTTTGTTTATAACTTCCACTATTATATATACAGATTTTTTCTGTGTTTTTATCTGCATATTTATTAGGTTTGTAAATTAAAATTCTTCCCCATCCTAAAATACTTTCATCGGTTTCAATTATTAAACAATTTGTATCTAATCACATGGCTAATTCTAGTAAATTTTTTATTTTATCTTTAATTTTTTGTAATAATTTTATATCTTCTTGATTAAAAAATCTTTGCCCTATTGGTGAAGTCTTGGAATATAAAGGTCCTACTATTTTTTCTAGGTCTTTTATAAATGGTCTTGCATAATTCACTAAACCTAAAATTTTTTGAATTTTATTTTAGATCTTCTAATTTATCTGAAAATTCTTGAGCTTTTTGAGCTATATGTGATTACAATTTAATTTTCCTTTGTCCTATATTGACTCCTAAAAAGTCTATATATTCTTTAAAAATTCTATTGTATCAAAATTTAAAAATTCTTCTATTTCATATTTTAATTCTTCTATTTCATCATCATTAAATGGTTCTTTTTCTATAAGTTAACATTCTCTTTCATTATTGTAGAGACAATTTTTTTCTTTATCTTTTCCAGCACGCTTCTCAGCACACTGATATAAAGTGTAAAGTTTGTGTAAGACTAAATAATGTATGTTTTGAAAATGTATAAAATATTTAGTAATTGTTACACTACCCTTATCTTTTAATAAAAAACTTAATCCTATAATAAGTATTTTTCTTTTAAATTTAATGGTCTTACCCATGTAAAATCTTTTGGTAAAGTATATTCTATACTTTGTCAACAATTAGTTTCAAAACTAATTTTATTATTTGGTCTTAATAATTCTGTATATGTATATAAATCCCCATGCATCTATCGGGTATCTATTGGTTCTTTAGATTCAACTATACATCTATCCAAAATTAATTTTTTTTATTAATTATACATTACTACATTCCAAATCCATTAATCCTAAACATTTTTATAATATAATCTCCTATACGTATTTGACATTTAACTTATAATTTTTTCTGAATTATATACTACTTGTACGTAGGCTATTTGTAAACATTCTAAATTTTGTTTTGTTTATTCTATCATAACTCCCTTACATTTATTATTAGAATTTCTAATTCTTTTATTAATAATTTCTACATATCTTCTAGATTTTCAATTCTTGTTCTCAGAATCCTTATCACATAAATTTCTACTTGTTCTTTAGAAATTTTTAATTTTATTCTTCTTTATTAATTAATTCATTATTTTCTATGCATTTTATGCAAACTTCTTTGTAACACTCTAACCAGTTTGCTCCAAGTTTTCTAACTGGATATCAATCGCATAAATAACATGCTATATTATTTGTTCCTATGTTTTTATGTCAAATATGTGTACATTGTTATATTATAGTTTCCATTAAATCTATTTCTTCTTCGGATTCTGAGTTTTCATTAATTTTTATATTTGATAATTCATCTAAAATCTCATAATCAGATTCATCTTGTTCAAATTCTGTTTTATCTTCTTTAGATATTATACTATAAATAGACTCTTTATTGGAAATACATTCATCTAAGAGCATATAAATTAGACATGTTAAATTATATGTTAGTAGAATAAATTAGCAAGATATTGAAATAATGCCCACATTGGATATGTTAAAACATATGTAAAGAAATCTTTTAACCACGTATTAACTTTCTTGTTAAATTGAAAGAGTGTTTTAACATGTTACATGACATTTTTATATTTAAAATTCTACAATTGAAGTGTTGTATTTCAACCCTACCCCTAACACCCAGCCACTCATCTACCCAATACCTCATTTATTCATTTTCTTCTTTTTCTGTCTTCTTAATTTTCTGTAACGTCGATTAAAAAAAAAATTGTTGATTTCAATATAAGTACCATATTGATATATAAGTTTTTGCTATTTAAAAATAAATAATCAATTATTTTTGAATTTAGCAAAAAGTTAACACATTCAATGTAGCAATTAGTAATAGTTAACTTTAACATGTGGATGTGTCATTTAACATCTAATTTTTTGCTTATGTGGCTAGCTAACTTTAACATGTTCAATGCGGATTCTCTAATTGTATTAAATCTTCATTTGTGCATTCTATGAGCGTACTTTTTCTATCATAACTATTAATTATTTTGGGGCAAGTTCTTGCTAAATGTTCATTACTATTACAAACAAAACAACTAAGCTTATTTTTATATGTTTTTTTCTGGTTTAAATTTTCTAACATGCATTTTTTCATCTAAATAAAGTTTCTTCTTATTGGACTTTCTAAGAAAATATCTTTTCTTAATTGGTCTTTTATCTTTCTTATTATACATTTTCATAATTTTTTTAGAACTGGAAGCTCCATATGTTTGGGGAGTAAAAATATCTTTACAAAATTTATAATCTATCTTTTCAAGTTGTTTTTGAATTTGTAATTCTACGCATTTACTTTCTAAGCATCTAATTACATGTTGAATTATATGTCCTATACTCCATTGTTTATCTGGTTGTTCTTTTACTGATATTAAATTATTCTATGATTCTGTTATTTCTAATCCTAATAGTCCTAGTAATTTATAGAATAACATTTTTTCTATTTCTTGATTAAACGTATTTCCTGAAATTGAAGTTAAATAATAATTCTCATTTAAAAATCTTTTAACATATCTACCTTTAGTCCACTTATATAGACTAAGTTGTTCTAAATCTCTCATAGTTTTTGTTTGTATACTCATATGTCATGAATTTGGATCTGCTCTAGTAATTAAAATTTGAATTTTATTAACAAAGTTATAAGAATTACTTCCTAAGCTTACTAATTGATCAAATTCTTCTTACTTTTCTAATTTAGCCTCTGTTTGGCAAAAGCGAAAAAAACAAGTTTTTAAACATCACAATTTCCCAAATCATCTTATAACTATACATATTTTCTCTCTCCACTTTTTAACCACACATCTTACCTAGAAAATATAAAAAAATATGTTTTTAAACACCAAAATTTTAACAAACAGAGGCTTATATGTTTCCCACATAGCTTTAGTCTTTTCTCCTAAGATTGTATCTAAATATCTATACATATCTAAAGGTTCCATTTCTTGGAAATTTCTATTGTAATGTCCCATAATGGTGTTCTTCCAAAAATCTATCATATTAGTCCATGTTTGTGGATCACGTGCTATTATATTTAAAATTTGTGCTTCGGAGGCTACTTGAAATTCTATTTTATTTTCTAAAGGCCTCTCACTTCCTCTGACTACGTATTTTTTATTTTATGGGGATCATTATATATATTATAAGCTCCTCTTGAAGGAAAACATCATCCATAAATAAGTGTCTCATGTTTTATGGTTCTATCAGAAGGTGTTTCATCAAAAGCTCAATAAGTATTTGCATCTTCAATTAAATCTTTCTAATAAATAAAATTTGTGAAATATGATTTGCTATCATCAAATTCTTCCTCAATAGCTCCAATTACGATATTTTGTTCTAAATCATAATACAAATATTCCGTTTCTTTTAATTGTTTTTTAAGATACATTTAATCTTCTAGTTCTAACTGTTCTTTTTTTGCTAAAAATTGTTCCTAATTCTTTTGGAAAAATTATCTTATCTAAATCTTTTTTTATTAACTTTATATGTACATTTTCTTGGTATGGTTCTTCCTCCCTTCTTCGGGTTGTCTTTGAACTTGATTATAACTTATAAATCTGAAACATGATCTACCATTAATATCTTTAAAAGGTAATGATTCTCTAGGTGCAATAATTTTTTCTTGATCATCTAAAAACTTACTCATATCCATTCTAATCCTGCTAACTGTTCTGTTGAAAATTCTTTTGGTTTAACTATATAAATACCTTTACAACTCATTAAATTTACTACTTTATCTATGTAAATTTTATATTTGGTCTGAGAATTAATAGAACACCTTCCTAAAAATCATATATGAATTATTGATTAATAAATTTTCTCCAATTTCTACATCTTCATATCCTATAGTTTGAATTCCAATTTTTATTGTTTTTGAAAAGTATTTAATAGCATTAAAAAATCCGGATTACAATATATTATGGGTACTTATATTGACATTACAATATTTATTAACTACACTACATTTTTTTTAATGAATACCCCTAAACTTTTCCTGTTTTTACACTTATGCTCCCAAGTTTTTTATATAAATCTTTTATCATCAACCATCCATTAATTTTCATATCTTGTCCAGAAAAATGATTTTTGTCCAAAATATTTCTTACGAGGGAGAAAGTTTTTTATTTATCTATCATATTTTTAAATAATTGAAGTAAATAACTAATACAAAAGTCAAAAATAAATATTTTCCCCCTTTTTCAATGCACATTAGCAGAATGTTTGGATATAAATTGCGATTAAAAATATAATATGTTAATTAATTGAAAGTAAGGAATAATAATGCTTTAAAAAAAAATTGAGGACATAAAAGCAAAAGTGAGCAAATATTAAAAACCTTTCATTTAATTTAAATGTGGTGTAGATATAAAAAATTATAGTGTGAATGTAACTACCCATATATTATGTCATTATTACTATTCATATTTACTTTCATACTAGCAATTTGACTTTTATCTATATTATTAAATCTTTCATCACAAATAGTAATTAATGTTTTACATCCTAGATTTTTTCCTGTTAATCCTTTAATTCATATAACTATTAATCTTAAATGAATAAATCTATAATTTCTCTTTTTTAATTCTTTCATAGAATCTTCAGATATTAAATTCATTTTTCTAATTTGGTTACTTATGCATTGAATTGAAACTTCTCTATTATGTTTTAAAAATTGTATTTTTGATACAAAAATTCCCCTATTATATAAAATATCTGGATTAAGTATTTTAAAATTGTGTGTCTGAAATTTTATATAATCTTCTTGTGAATCTAAGATTTCTTTAATACTTCGATCATGTTGTTCTGATCTTTTTAATATTCTATCTAATAAATTCCTATTATTCCTGAAGTACTTGGTCTAGATGATTCTTCATTAATTGTACTAGATCTTCCTGAAAGTGGCATGGTGTTGACAAACTCATCTTGGAAATCTTAAATCTTTTGGTAATCTCCCACTTATTTTTTCATTACCTATTTTTTTAGGATTTAATTTTTCTAATTTTCCTATTATTGTTTCAAATCACTTTCTACGTTTGATGTGGATGTTGAGGAGATTGAAACATTTGTCTTATCTAATGTGTCCATTTTCTTATGTAATAAGATTAATAAGAAATTATTAAATTATTTTGTTTTATTAGGATTGATTCCGAGGTTTTGGGAGAAGTAGATTTTGTAAGTCCTTCTATTTTTTTGTGAAAAATCTTACAAAATTCTAATGCCTCAATGTAATTTCTGTCTTTTATGAAATTATCGACCATTAACTAAGAATTGTATTTTTTAAATTCTTTTACCAATTCTTCTGTTTTAATTATTATTATTATTTTTTTATCTCCAATTCTATTTCTTTAGGTTTGTTAAAATCTAAAATTCTTGTTAACTTTGAAAAATCTACTTTTACAAGTATTTTTTCTAGCTTTACTATTTTATCTAAAATAGTAGAATTTTGATTTTAAATATAATCTAAAATTTCTTTAATATTTTTTATCTCTAAATTTCTTGTTTTTAAAGTAATCTAAAATTATTTTCAAAATTTTATTAGTTCTTTTGTTTTCTAATTCTAAATTTCTAGAAAAATTTATAATTAAATCTATAATAAGATTTTGACTTGAATCTTCTGAAAAGCAAACTATGTAGTTTATGTTTAGATTCTAAATTGTAGTTAATTATTATCTACTATTTTAACTTTTCTACTGTTTGTACTTAATTTTAAATCTTTTCTTTTATCTATGGTTCTGATACCAAAAGAAGGGGGTACCTAAAGAATAAACTCTAGCTTAAAAGGGTCTATTCTAAATTTTTTCGCAGAGTTCTGCGAGGTTTGGATGTCTTTTTAGTATAACCTATATAATCTAAACATTCTTTTGTATTTTTCCAATTTTTTGTATATTCTAAATATTCTTTTAGATGTTCAACAGTTAATCTATCACTAAGTAACCTTATACAGAATCTGATTGTTAAAGTATATTTTATTTTTTTTATTCTTTAAAAAATTTGTTTTATAGAGGCCTTCTCATAAAAACTTTTGTTTTTAAAATTTAACTTTAATCCTACTCGGTACTTTCCTTAGCTTTCTCCATTTCATAAATATACACTAATTTATTTTTTTACAAAGATTAAGAAAAAAATGTCAATACATGTTGAAACTATAAATTACTCACATTTACGTAATATGCCTCATATTGAATAATCGTAGTTCATATATGTTGATAACAAAGTATATTAAATAGGGATATTATTAAAAAATTAAGATATATTAATTTAATATAATATCAACAAGGAAAATAATCTATAATTTAGGACAAATAAAAAAGGAAAGCAAACTTATTTTTGTGGGACAGATGAAGTAGTATTATTTAAATAGAAAATAGAAGATCGAATACAATAATAAGTTATCTTAATAAAATAGTAATAAATTAACTATACAAAGTAACGCGTAACAAGAATGTATATCAAAAGAAATTAGATTATAAACTGATTCATTTATGATTTTAAGGTAAAAAGTAGTGGTCGGAAATTAAAGAGGAAAAATGTGTGTAATTAAAAAGTAATTTGAGAAAATGTATATTTTATAAATTAATTTATAAATCAATTTATTATATTTACCAAACGGATGCTTAAGCCATGACAAGAATGTATATCAAAAGAAATAATGTTGGTGGTGGATAAATAGTTTTAAATATGGACCTAAAATGTCGAATTCAATGACAGGAACTTGGGCGCTGCCGCGCTTTAAACATCGACGTTGTTTAATCTATCATCATGACTATTAGTATTTCCTTCTTGGTGAAATTAATGATGTTTCCTTGCAAATTAGGGTGTCTTGGGGGCACATTTTCTTATAATGTGATTTATTTGTATTTTTAAGGTAAATATATGGTTAAAAAGTGCAGGGAACAAATGTTCGTAGTTGAAAAATTGTTTAAAAAATTGTATATATTATAAATTAAATTGTAATTTGCAATGATTCATTAAAAAGAACACAGCTTTAATTGATGTGTTAGCATCATACTTTTACGAGTGCCAACCGATTATCACTGCTCGTCCCAACTACATTCTCACTTTTTAAAGATACTAGTGGTCTCCCGTGCGTTGCACGAAATGTGGTAATAATTGTGTATGTAATAACGTTGATGGATCAAAAGAAAATAAGTCTCCTAAAAAATATTACTTAGAATGAACACTACATTAAAACTCGAATAAGGTCATATGTGCTAGATTCTACAATCATTAATAGACTCACAAGTTGTGACCAATTTTCATTCATTTCTCTGACTTAAATCATAATCAACAATGTCTCGTAAGAGAAATTAAGTTCTAGACTTATGAGAAAAGGAAAAATGAAAAATCAATCAAAAGTTGAATATAAAACAAATACAAAAACGGAACACAAAAATAGAAACGATGAACAATGGTGATTTGGACAATCGATCAAAATTTGAATAAGTACTACATAAAAAAAAAAAAAAAAAGAACCACACAAATAGAAATGGTGAACGGTGGTGATTTGGGGAATTCATATTACTTGTAGCAGTTTCTGGATGACGGTGATAACGCACGAGATGTGATAATAATTGTGTATGTAATAACGTCGATGGGTCGAAAGAAAATAAGTCTCCTAAAAAATATTACTTAGAATTTGAACACTATATTAAAACTCGAATAAGATCACATATGCTAGAGTCTACAATCATTATTAGACTCACAAGCTGTGACCAATTTTCATTCATTTTTCTGACTTAAATCATAATCAACAATGTCTCATAAGAGAAATTAAGTTCTAAACTTATGAGAAAAGGAAAAATGAAAAATCGATCAAAACTTGAATATAAAACAGATACAAAAAAGGAACACAAAAATAGAAATGGTGAACAATGGTGATTTGGGCAATCGATCAAAACTTGAATAAGTACTACATACAAAAAAGGAAGAACCACACAAATAGAAATGGTGAACGGTGGTAATTTGGGGAATGCATATTACCTGTAGCAGTTTCTGGATGACGGTGATTTGAAAAATGGTGTTCATCGAAAAAATGAGTAAAGACTATTGAATGAAATGGGGGAGTACTACATAGCATGGATGTTGCATGTTGATATGAAAAAAGATAGTTGCAAAATAAATTCTAAATTAAAAATAGAAGATAAAATATTAGGATATTTATGAGTTTTAACATCAGGCTTATGTTGTAAATGAATAATGAAGTCCTTAACCTCTTTTATATATGTTTGGAAATTAAATAAAATAAGTTATTAGTTATTATATTACATAAATATAAATAAGTAGTTAAAATGAAATAGGTAACACTGTAATAAAAAAAAAGACATCACGATGACATCGGTCTTATAAATAGTAAATGAATAGTATAAATAAGTTGAATTAGAAAGAAATGGATAACACTATTATATAAAAAATAAAAGAAAAAGAAAAAAAAGAAAGAAAGATGACATCACAATTACATAAGCCTTATGAATAGTAAATGAATAGTGTTTTTGTTTCTCTTCTTTTATAATAGTTAGGAGTTAGGATAGGATATAATAATATAAAGAGACAATTCCACCCTTGACTTTAACTTTTTTCCCCTTTTAAAAAGACTAGTACTAGTATTAATAATAATTAATACCTGATTTTTACAATATAAAACTCATAATCTTGTTTTCACAAGGAAATATTTAAAAGTAAAGCTCCATGTAATTTTTCCTTTAATTTTAGTGTAGTTGTGGAATAAAATGTCTCAAGAAAATTAGCTAGATTGTTCTTATTAATATCGATGGGCAAATTTTCTATTAAAACTTGCATTTCTGCACGTTAATATGATACTTTTTTAATTTGCCTTCAGTTTTATTGGAATAAAAAGGAGTAGGAAGAAGAAGAAGAAGAAGGTTCCCTTCTGTTTTTGGAGCATAAACACATGGATCCATTTCAGTTTCATTACCATATATATTAAGGTTTCCACTTACATGTTTGGTAAAAGTTTTGCGAAAATTCTATGGAATCAGGTACTTGGTTCCTTATGGAATCAGGTGATAAGATGACTGCTTAATTAGCTACCAATTAGACATAATTTGTGGGCTCCAATTTTAATTTTAAAAATTCTAATTGAACTGACTAGATAACCATCTCATCACTTGGTACCATAAAAAACCAAGTACCTGGTTCCATAGAATTTTCGAACAATTTTGACCATTTATTTCACGTGTCTACTATAATAGTATGATACCAAAAAAATCATATTCTACAAATATCGGAGGGCCACACCAATCAATTAATTACTTGAAACTGACATATTTTCAAAAATCAAATGCTACTTATATGAGGGGCCCACGAGTAGAGATGGCAAAAAAATTCTATCCATCCCGTCGACCCGATCCGATCAGATCCGAAAAAATCCCGATCAGTGGATCGACGGATCGAAATTTATGTGATCCGCCCCGATCCGAGAATTCACGGAGCGGATTTGGATCAGGGCTGATCCGATCCACCCCGATCCGCGATCCGACATTTTTTTTTTAATATAATTTTTTTATCATGTATATAAATCTAATATGTAAATTTTGTAACAAACTTTAATTTTTGGGAATAACCTGCAATCTTTGCATTTTAAAGAAAACACATTTTTCATATTCTTCATTTGAAGAAAAAATTTCAATAAGTGATGGCAAAAAAAACTCGATCCGTTGAATCGGCGAATCGGCCTCTATACGTCTCGTTTCAATAAAATAAATAAAATTTAATAATAATAATAATTTTTTTAAATTTTTTTTAAAAGATTTAATTTAAAATATATTTAAAAAAAATTAAAAATTAAAAAAAAGTAAAAAAATAATTCTGATCCACCCCGACCCGAACCCGATCCGCCCGACCCGAAATTTGACGGATCGCGGGGCGGATCCAAATTGAACCAAGAAAATTCAAGGCGGGGCGGATCGGGGTCTGATCCGCCCCGTTGCCAACACTGCCCCGATCCGCCCCGTTGCCAACACTGCCCACGAGTTAATTACTTACCCTGTGTTTGTAGGGTTGTGAATGGATCAAATTTTTATCCGAATCCGATAATCAGATAAAGATTCCAATTCCATAATCCGTTAACTAAACAAAACAAATATGGATAGAAGTCAATTCGTTCCGATAACAATCCGATCCAAAACTTATTAAGGTGTGGAGAATTTTTTTCATTTCCGATAAGTTAGCAAATCGGATATGGATTTAACTATGGGATAATTGCGCTGCACATTGTATTAAAAAAAAACCTGAAAAACACGGTGTAACAGTAAGAAACTGAAAAATACTGTTTCAGCCCAAAGTATCATAAATACTTGATAAAGATTCAGGTTATGATACTAAAAATTTGAAAGTATAATTAGTATCATGTTGTGATACTTTAAAAGTATATATAATATTTTTGACCTATGGTTAACTTAACCTTATTGTTTTCATCATAACAAACAAGATTATATTATATTATTAACAAGTGTGCTTCAAGTATTTAATGTAATGATAAATCTTTAAAGCATTCAATATTCAAGATCAAGAAAGAATTGAAGATGTTCAAGATCAAGATTCAAGCTGAAAACCATGACATGAAGATCAAGTATTCAAGCATACAAGATTAGAGTTTTAATTCAAGTTGATTTAACCTATGTAAAGGTATATAACGCTCTCAATCTTTAGCGATGAAATTCAACAAGCTCGAAAATGATTTTTATGCACCAAGACACTTACTTTAAAATTCATCACTTGTATAAAAATATATTTTTGCTTCAAAATATAAAAAGAATTTTAGCAAAAGAAAAATTTTGACATAAATAAAATTTTCCAAAATTTGTATATTTCAGTCAATCGAAACTCCAGTTTTACTCAATCGAAACTCCAACGGTTGAAATTTCTTAACAGCTATATTGATACTTCGGTCTACCGAAAGTCCAGAATTGATCAACCGAAAGTTGCTGAATTTTTTTTTTTAATTTTTTATCTATAAATTGCCTTCTCTTTTGTTTTCAATTTGAACAACTAAAAAGAAATTTTAGAAAAACTTTCTTGTGAAAATTCATTATTCTTACTTGATTTATATTTATCTATCTTTATAAGAAAATTTTGATTGATCTAAATTTTATTTTATCAAATTCATCAAAGTTTTTTAAAAAAGTTTTTGTGAAGATTCTTTGTTTTATATTGTTTAAACTTCTTCAACATCTTCACATTATATATTGGGATTGAAGTGTAAGTTTCTCTTTTTTCTAAACTTTTTAATCTTTTAAAGAGATAATTTTTTCAATTGAAGAACTTTGATTATTTGGACTATACTTTCATCATCATTTGATTCATCGAAATTCCACTGTCTAAACACTTTGAGCTTAACTTATTGTTGATTATTCAAATGTGGCATCTCTTGATTCAATCATTTAACAAGATATTATATTCTTTGAAAAACTTTATTTGATTGCATTGAACTTTTCATTATAATTTGCATCAAAGTTTTTCTCTAACATTCGAGCTTAATTCATTACTATCTATTGAAGTGTTAGTTTAACTCTCTTAAGGCTTAGTTTGAATATATCATTTGTCAATATAGTTATTTCAATTGTAATTAAAATCATTATTTTTGATGGTTTCGAGAGCCTTGTGAAAACTCGATTGTTGTTAAGGATACGTCCTTCTTGTTGTAAGTCACCTAAAGATAAGTGCTCCTTATTGTAAGTCATTTAAGGATAAGTACTCCTTATTGTAAGTCATTTAAGGATAAGTACTCCTTATTGTAAGTCGCTTACAGATTTGGTACTCCTTGTTGTAAGTTACCATTATAGTGAATTTGACATTACTCGTGACGGAGAACTCGGTAACGAAGGACGTAGATCACATTGATTGATTGAACCTCTTTAAATAGCGTTTGCATCCTTTTATCCTATTTACTTAACTTACATTCCACTTATTCTATTCTATCAATGCATATCATGCTATATTTGTTTTATCAATTAAGTTTACACCTTTATTATACACTACATTGATAGTTAAGTTACTTACAACATTAAGTATTTATACTTGTATCTATTGATTTTAAGTTTAATATTATTTAACGAAATTTTTTTATAATCAATTCACCCATTTCTTTGTTAGTTACTCTTGGACTAACAAATATATTTTTAAAGTATCATAATATAATACTTATGATGAAAAACGTATTTTTCAGTAAGGAAAAAAAATTAATTTTTTTTAATGGCGTAATTTTCAATTATAATATCAAAAGTTGAGTATTTGTTCAAAAGCCCCTTTAACTATTAAAAATCCGTCGGATTATCGGATCGGATCAAATACATGCCATATCTGATCCGTTCACACCCCTATCTGTTTGGTAAATATGTTTTTAAATATGTTTTTTACAACACAATTTTCCAAATTACTTTTTAACTACACACTTTTCTTTCTCCACTTTTCAATCACATATTTTCTCTAAAAAAACATAAAAAAAATATGTTTTTTAAAAAAAAAATTAACAAAGAGAGTTAATTGAAAACGACATAATGTTTTTAAATACATGCATTATATGCACTTTGCTACAGGTAAAAAAACGTGCAACATTCCCGAAATGATGTATTCGGTTGTAAGGCCAAGTATGTATTTTTTAGAAATATAAAAATAAGATATTGTTGGCATGATATCTTTTGATTGGATGATGAAGAGATGTTAATATGATAAAGCACATAGTTTACCTCTTCACCACTCAATGTTAAGAAATCACCTCGATATGTCTCATTTTCCTATTTTAAAAAAAATATATTTATGTAGAAGAACTCATAGTCAAACTTTGCAACTATCTGATCTGAAAAAATATTGGAAAATAAAAAATGTGCACACAAAGACGATTTAGCCTCTATTATTTAACGCAATTATTATAATCTATAAATCAATTTGTACAATACAATTTTTTAAATTACTTTTTAACAACATATATTTTCTCACTTTACTTTTTAAGCATACATTTTACCTCGAAAATATAAATAAACCAATTTATAATTGTTACAGTATTACCGAACAAAGCCTTTAATGAAATAATATAGGTAAAAACAAAATAGATAAATAAATTAAAATCATTATACGTGAAAGCACATTAAATGTGACAGTATTGAATGAAGAAAAATGAAATTTTATCTGTTATGTTTATATATATTTTTTTTATCAATATTATTTTCTAAACATGATAGAGGAGCACGGATAGTTATTTTCTATATCAGCTAAAAATTAAAATGCTAAAAGTTTAATAATTTTATTTGTTGATATTGTAAATCGGTATAGCAATTCAGAACTTTATTCATGTCTAATTTCATAATTTTGCAAGCTACACAAGATAAACGAAGGTTCGTGAAAGAATAATAGATAATCTCTACTTTTAGTATGAATGATGCTTCTTGCAAGTACAGTTGAATAATAAGCTTTTAATCATGTTCCACTAAAGTGTTAGCCCAAGAGTAAACTAACCAAGAGGGGGGTGAATTGGTTTATAAAACTTTTTCGATAAATAATCTCAAACTTAAAACCAATAGGTACAAGTATTAGCACTTAGTGTTACAAGTAACTAAACTATCAATGTAGTGTGCTATATATGTGTAAACTTAATTGATAAGGCAAGTATAGCACTAAGATATATAAATTGATAGAATAGAGTAAGTGCGATGTAAGTAAATAAAAGGGATGAGAGAGTGCAAACGCGATTTATGGAGGTTCAATCAACCAACTTGATCTACGTCCCCCGTTACCGAGCTCTCCGTCACGAGCAAGGCCAAATCCACTATTTTGGTAACTTACAACAAGGAGTACCAAATCCTTAGGCGACTTACAACAAGGAGCGCCTATCCTTTACAATCGAGTTTTCACACGGCTCTCGAAACCAACAATCGAGTTTTGACAAGGCTCTCGAAACCAACAATCGAGTTTTCACACGGCTCTCGAAACCACAAGATATAATGAATTGAATGTACAATTGAAATAACTCTCTTGACAAATGATATACTCAAATTAAGTGCCGAGAGAGTTAGGCTAACACTTCAATAGATAGCAATGAATTAAGCTCGAGTGTTAGAGAAAAACTTTGATGCAAATGATAATGAAAAGTTCGATGCAATCAAACAAAGTTTTTCAAATGATCTCTTGTTAAAAAATATTGAATCGAATTAAGTACCAAGAGATGCCACGCTTGAATAATTAACAATAAGTTAAACTCAAAGTGTGTAGGCAATGGAACTTTGATGAATCAAATGATGATGAAAAATGTAGCACAAATAATCATGGTTCCTTAATTGGAATTTCTCTCTTTTAAAAGATTAAAACAAGTTTAGAACAAAGAGAGACTTACACTTCAATTCCAATATAGTGTGAAGATGTTGAAGAAGTTTAAACAATGTAAAACCAAGAATCTTCACAAAACTTTCTTCCAAAAACTTTGATGAATTTGATAAAACAAAGTTTAGATCAATCAAAGTTTTATGAAAATAAAAGATAAATATAAACCAAGTAAGAACACTAAATTTTCACGAGAAAGTTTGTATAAAATGTTTTCTAAGTTGTTGTTAATGAATGCAAAAGAGAAGGCTATTTATAGATCAATTTTCGCACATTCTGTCTTTTGCGGTCGACCTGTTCAGTCATGCGGTCGACCTCAATGTAGCCGTTGCAAGAAAATAGCCGTTGAGTTCAAAAACATGCGGTGCGGTCGACCGGTTCATCCATGCGGTCGACCAGTATCAATCATGCGGTCGACCGGTTCATATTGCGGTCGACCGGTTCATCCAGATTTTTTATTTTTGATTTTGCAAGGCTTTTTGATCAAGATTGATTTTGAAAATGATATTTTAATGGTTTTAAAAAAATGTTTCTTGATGCATGAAAATCATTTTCGAGCTCGTTGAATTTCATCGCTAAAGATTGAGAGTATTATACCTTTACATATGTTAAATCAACTCTAATCTTGTATGCTTGAATTCTTGATCTTCATGTCATGCTTTTCAACCTCAATTTTGATCTTTGAATATCTTCAATTCTTTCATAATCTTCTTTGCGTCTCATGTGCTTGATCACATAATTTTGATTTATATCCTTGAGAGACGATTTGAACATAGAGTGCTTTGAATATTTATCATTACATGAAACACTTGAAGCACACTTGTTAGCAACACAATAAATCATCTTTTTTGTTATGATCAAACAATAAGGTCAAATTGACCATAGGTCAACATAAAGTACATCCCGCGATTTACATCTTCTGCAAATTCTCAAGGCATGAGCTATAGAGAGTCCTAAGACTAAAGTTCAACATTTTTTTTTTGTTAGAAAAGCCAGTATATAAAAACGTACTGTTCTACATATCTCATTTTCACTGCACGTGGGCAACTTCACCACCAATAAAAACATGAAAAGCCAGTATATAAAAATGTACTGATCTACATATCTCATTTTCACTGCACATGGGCTACTTCACCACCAATAAAAACATGGAGAAGAAAATACGAAAAAAGAATGTGAAAATAAATAAAATACTAAATCTAACTTTATTGAGTGATGACCAAATGCATTCAAGATTTTAATATAAATTGACTCCTATTTAAATTGAAATAGAAATAACAACTTTCACAAGGTAATCAAATAATAATAACTATCATATCTACATTATCTTAAAATCTATCTTCTCATCTTATTGCACTATCTTCTGTTTGTATCTCATTATCTCATTTTATCTTCATTATTTTTTATATTTTCTAACATCCTTCCGTAAACTGTGCTAAGGTTGAAAGCACAATTTGTTCTTGAAAAATTGAAAGTTGCTTTGGGTACTGAATTTGTGAAATCAGCATTTTTTATCTTCATCTTTGTGAAAATATGTCATCTGTTGTAGTGTTGTGGATTCGCATTTATTTTGAGAATCTTGTGTATCCCATATTACATGGGTTGTGTCTCTGAAATTTTTTTCAAAGAATGAGCCGATGATTCAGACTTTTGATTGGTAATTAATTCGTGTGTTGATTTTTTGTATGAATTTTTTTGTTGTTGTGTTTTTTTGAATTTTGTGCAGGCATGATTTTGATTTGTATTTTTTTGCTTCTGATATGATATATTTGGTGGAAGATAACATGAGATGAGGAATGATTAATTTTTTGAAGAAAATGATAGTGATATCATGATAAAAGAGAAGAGTTGTGTTTATTAAATTTAATGTGAACACAGTTTGTGTTCACTCTGGTTCTGATACCAAGAAGAAAATACGAAAAAAAGAATGTGAAAATAAATAAAATACTAAATCTAACTTTATTTTTGAGGTTCCAGCTACAAGAGAGCCAGGAACGGAGAGCTTTCCCCCCTTTCCGCCCGACTCTTTGGTCTTAAGAACGCTGGTTTTAGGAATCAGTGATTGTCCTTCTCCGACCCTTACTGCCTAACTTGAAAACAGACATTTAATGCGTTTCACTTATAGAACAGGATTCTATGGTCTATCCGTGACCCCTCGATGCCAAAGGCGCCCTTGGGGTGATCTCATAGGAACTATTTATATTGAAATGGAAATAACAAATTTCACAAGATAACATCAAATAATAACAACTGTTGACCACAAAATCTGGCTGGACCTTGGACCAACACGTCTCAGATCCTCCCTCTTGAACACGGGGATCTCCTGCGCACTAGGACAAACAATCAGCTTGGAAAGGGGGCCGAGGTGGCTCCCGTTTGCACTTCGATGCCTAAGTCAGTACTCATTTTAGGCGAATATATCTATTGCGTGCGGGAAATATAAGTGTGTAAAAGAGAGAAAAGGGAGTGAGAGAAGTATATTGTTAAGCATGAGAAATTGCTAACCCCTAACTTGGAGACAATTGTGCTTCATTTATAGAGGAACTTCTTGTCTCAGATCACGACACGTGGCATACTTTACACTTGTCATCACCCTAGCTCATGGAGGTGACAACCTTGCTTTTCAACCGTAATCATTGCTACATTTCGTAGGGGATGGGCGCCTGTCAAATCTTGGTAAAGGAAGTGTCCCATCACTGACTCCATCTCTCTTCTGGTCAACGCCGTAAAGCGCCCCGGCTGAGTATAAAGCACGTCAGTTAGGCGTTAACCAGGTCGGATAAAGAGGTTTGCTTGACGTACCACCTAGGCATTCGTCCCAGGTGATACTTTTAGGCCTTTATCCGTGGGTCAAGGTCCATTGGAATCCTTTCGCATAGTAGGCCAAAAATATCCCTGTTTGAGGGCTTTCCGAGCTAGCGATAAGGCCCCGGCATGGTTGCCACAGATGCCCTCATGGATTTCTCTCATCACATACTACCCTTCCTCTGGCCCCACACATCTCAGCAAAGGAGATGTGTAACCCCGCTTATAAAGTTGGTCGTCCAAGAGTACAAAATTTGCAGAGTATTTCTGCAATTTCCGAGCTGCTTCTGGCTCGTTTGGTACTGTCTGATGCTTCAAATAGGCGATCAGGGGGTTCATCCAGGATCCCTCTTCTTCAATCGCCAAAATCTCCAGTCCTGGCTCAATAGAGGAAGTCAACATGCGCTCAACTGGGATTAGATTGTGTAACTCTGAATCGCTGCTACTTGCTAATTTGGACAAAGCATCGGCGTTGGAATTTTCTGCTCTGGGGATATGTTGCAACTCCATTTTCCCAAAATGTGCAGCCAAATCTCTTACTTTCTTCAAGTAAGCGACCATAGAAGGTTCTTTGGCAGAAAATTGCCCATTGAATTGGCTCACAACAAGCTGCGAATCGCTGTTAGCCACTACGGACTTAACTTTCAAGGCTTTCGCGAGTCTTAGCCCGGCTAATAACGCCTCGTATTCAGCAACATTATTCGAGGCTTTGAAATCAAAGCGGATTGCACTGTGTAATTTAAACCCCTCTGGGCTTACTAACAATATTCCTGCACCGGATCGTCCATTAGCCGAGGACCCGTCAACAAACAATTTCCACTCTTAGCTGCCATATTGGTTGTCATCCGTGTTATCTACCATTTCGACCTCAGGGGGATGTGTGAATTCAACTACGAAGTCCGCCAATGCTTGACCCTTTACAGCGGTCCGAGGCGTATAATGTAGGTCAAACTGGATGATTTCTATTGCCCATTTCAGTAATCTCCCGGAAACGTCCGGTTTTTGCAACACTCGTCTCATGGGAAAGTTGGTGAGCACGTGTATGGAGTGTGACTGAAAGTAGGGACGAAGTTTACGAGAGGATGTGATTAAATAGAGAGCGAGTTTCTCAATATCTGGGTAACACGTCTCGGCGTCCAGCATAGCTTTGCTTACATAATATACTGGCAATTGATTCCCCCCCTCCTCTCTGATCAATACCGAGCTAACTGCCTCTTTTGATACGGCCAAATACAAGTAGAGGGGTTTGCCAACCTTTGGTTTCGATAGTAATGGGGCCCGTCCCAAGAATGCTTTCAGATCGGAAAAGGCACGTTCACATTCCAGCGTCCAATGGAACCGCTTCCCTCCTTTCAAAACCTTAAAGAACGGCAAGAATTTGTCAGTAGACTTGGAAACGAATTGATTTAGGGCCGCAATTCTCCCCGTTAAGCTTTGCCCTTCTTTTGGATTCCGAGGTGATTGCATGTTTATCAAGGCATTGATTTTTTCGGGATTGGCTTCAATCCCTCTTTTATTCACCATGAATCCGAGGAATTTTCCTGATGCTACCCCAAAGGCGCATTTCGCTGGGTTGAGCTTCATTTGATATTTCCTCAAAACACTGAAGGCCTCTGACAAATGGCGGATATGATCCGTAGCGACCATGCTTTTGACCAGCATGTCATCAACATATACCTCTATAATGTTCCCCAATTGTTCTGAGAACATGCGATTTACCAGCCTCTTAGATTCTCTGTGATTAATGGCATCCGGCATTTCAAGGATACATGTGAAGGGACCCCCAGAATACGAAGCTATGCAGCAATTCCTTACCAACATCGGGGCACGAATGGCTTTGAAAGACGTGAAGGATGACTTCCCTTATCTGCATCTTTTGAAGATTTGAGGCCTTCTATCCAAAGTCCCAAGATGTTAGTAAGGAAAGTCCTCTTGAAAACGTCACTGGCGGCCCTTCTTCTAAAGACGCCAACCTTTCCCGCGCTCCTGCTTAGGATGCCTGTTTTTGTCATTGTCTTTTGTGAATCTTTATCTACTTCACCTTTGATCTTTATATGTGAATTTTACATACTGCTCTGCTATACACAAGTAGTTCGTATTGTAAGATGGTCATCATTCAATATAAGATGGTCCATCATAGGATGAACATAGTTTAATACAGGATAGTCCGAAGCTTGTGCCGGTCCTTGGAGTCACTGGTGGATGTGATAGTCCCTCAAATCTAAGCGCTTAAGACATTAATATCCATCGCTTAGCTTTGAATGAATGGGTCACAACTCGTACTTCCCCGTGAATCCCCTGTTTACGTCCGGAGTGATTACATCGGGGCCATTTTTGGTTAAAAATCTAACATGGGCGATATGCCTTTAAATTGTACTGTACATACTGTCTCTGACCCATGTGCCAGTGAGAATGGAGTTCCTCCTGTGTCGGAGTGCAAGGTAATTCTGATTCCCCATAGGGCTCATGGAAGTTCATTTACCATTGTTTCTTTAATTGATTCCAATTTCTTCTTCAGGTTGTTTCATAGATTTATCAACCAAGTATGCTTCACCCTCATCTAATAGAATATTCACTCTGGAGTTAAAGGAGGACATCCACCTAGGAGTCCCATGTATTCATGCCTTGTAGCCTCATTTGTAAGTACTCAGTTTGTTAGTCTGGGGTGGATTCCATTGAATGAGGAAATCCCTTATTTGTGGGGGTTTGCTAAGCTATTCATGTTTACTTGGAATTATGCTTGTTAGCAACCCCTAGCGAGGGCTTAGATCAATGATCTTATTCTTTTGTTAACTTGTAACGGTGTTACTTCAGCACATCAGGTTCGGGCTAAATCACGTCGACATATTACTTCGTCCATGTTTTATCCAGTGTGAATTCAGAAAAAACTTCTGAGGTCATGCCATTCTGGAGACGAGTGGGTAGGGCTCCCATAGCCGTGTCATTTCGGAGATACTTAAACCGAGGCTTAAGAATATAAGGTCTCTGAGACCGTGTGTCGTGGAGACACTTAAGCCGAGCTTAATAATATATTCTCCGAACTGTTCCGCTTCGGAAATAAAAAAATCTTTTATTGTTTCATGAGTCTGCGTTTCCGTGACATTTAAATCAGACATGACTACAGGTGTCTTTTGACACTGTGCTGCAGCGACATTTATGAGACGTTCGCTCCTTTTTTAGGGGGGAATTTTCCATAGGTGTTCAAGGTTCTCTTCTTCATGAGTCCCTTTTTCAGGGTTTCCCTTTTCAGGGTGTTCTTCTTCAGAAATCCCTTGTTCAGGGGTCTCCCTTTTCAGAGTATCAATTGACGTAATTCTTCTCTTGGAAGAAGTCCCTTGTAGGAGTCCTTTGAAAGGGGTCCATGGAAGACGTCCTTCGGAAGAGGTGCTTCGGAAGGGGTCCATGGAAGACGTCCTTCGAAAGAGGTATGAGCCATGTTGCTTAGGAAATAAGGAGGGTTTCTTGAGACATGCCCCTTCGGCCATGCTACCTAGGCAATAAGACGAGTCATGCCACTTAGGTAATGTGAGGGCTTTCTGAGCCATGCCACTTAGGACAATAAAAGGATTCATGCCACTTAAGAAATAAGAGGAGCCATGCCACTTAGGCAATGTGAGGACCCATGCCACTTATGCAATAAGAAGATCCATGCCACTTAGGCAATAAGAGGATACATGCCACTTAGGCAATGTGAGGAGCCATGTCACTCAGGCAATGTGAGGACCCATGCCACTTAGGCAGTGTGAGGGCTTCTTGAGTCATGCCACTTAGGACAATAAGAGGGGTCCCTCTTTCGGGGAGGCCTTTCTTCAAGACATTTGTTACCAATCTTTCTCAAAAGGTTTCCTTCCTTTTTCAAGGTTTTTTTATTTTTTTGTAGTATTTCTCCTCTCTTTTCAAGAGGTTCTTCACCTTTTTTCAAGGTTTTGTGTGGTTCTTCACTCTTTTTCAAGAGGTTCTTCACCTTTTTTCAAGGTTACCCAACTTATATTTCAAAGTTCTTTACCTTTTTCAAGGTTAGCAAACTTATCTTTCAAAGTTTTTTAGCCTTTTTCAAGGCTAACCAGCTTATCTTTCAAAGCTCTTACCTTTTTCTAGGCCAACCGGCTTATCTTTCAAAGCTCTTGCCTTTTTCAAGGCCAACCAGCTTATCTTTCAAAGCTCTTTGCAGTTATCCACTCTTTTGTAAGAGGTTATTCGTCCTTTTTCAGGACTACCTTTCTATGTGTGACTTTTTACCATGTGTTTTCGTGGTTAGCAGTATGGCTTCTCACAGACGGCGCCAAAATGTTGACCACAAAATCCGGCTGCACATTGGACCAACACGTCTCAGCTCCTCCCTCTTGAACACGGGGATCTCCTGCGCACTAGGACAAACAATCAGCTTGTAAAGGGGGTCGAAGTGGCTCCCGTTTGCACTCCGATGCCTAAGTCAGTACTCATTTTAGGCGAATATATCTATTGGGTGCGGGAAATATAAGTGTGTAAAAGAGAGAAAAAGGGAGTGAGAGAAGTATATTGTTAAGCGTGAGAAATTGCTAACCCCTAACTTGTAGACAATTGTGCTTCATTTATAGAGGAACTTCTTGTATCGGATCACGACACGTAGCATACTTTACACTTGTCATCACCCTAGCTCATAGAGGTGACAACCTTGCTTTTCAACCGTAATCATTGCTACATTTCGTAGGGGATGGGCGCCTGTCACGTCTTGGTAAATGCAGTGTCCCATCACTGACTCCATCTCTCTTCTGGTCAACGCCGTAAAGCGCCCCGACTGAGTATAAAGCACATCGGTTAGGCGTTAACCAGGTCGGCTAAAGAGGTTTGCTTGACGTACCACCTCGGCATTCGTCCCAGGTGATACTTTTATGCCTTTATCCGTGGGTCAAGGTCCATTGGGCCCTTGCTGGTGGATTACTGTACCTTTCTTTGAGCCTGGATTCAACAACAACTATCAAATCTACATTATCTCAGACTCTATTTTCTTATCTTGCTGTGCTATCTTCTGTTTGAATCTCATTATCTCATTTTATCTTCATCATTTTTTGATATTTTCTAACACATGGGACCAGGGCAGGTCCTTTGAGTGGTGAAGCCTAAGGCGAATTACAAATCAAGTGTCCTTCTGTAGCTGAAATGGGAAATTTTTCTTATAAGGTGGGGGCGGGGTTGGGCGGGGCGGAGGCTAAATTTTCTCGCAGTCTAATTAACCTAGAATATTTTTATAAAATTATTCATTTATTTCAAATGTAATTGAATAAATTCTCACAAAAAACCTAACTATATTAATCATTAACATATATAAAGTAAAAAATATGCAAGACCGACAGAGTCACAATCACATAAGCCAACAAGGCTTTAGAAGCAAAGCAATTCATACTTACCAATGACTAACTTAAATACTACCCGTCTTACATTTTTAGAGGCAAAAGTATTAATCAAACTAGTATTATCCAATTGTTCAATCATTTTTTTCTCAATTGACGACATAGCTAATTCATTCAATCTCTCGAATGACATAGTTGACCGGAGGTACGTCTTGATCAACTTTAATTTGGAGAAACTTCTTACTGCAGTTGCAACTTTGATTGGTATGGTTAGCAAAATTTTGTAAACAACATAAACATTTGGGAAACAACCATCCATCGTCTTCAAATATTGCAGCACTTCGATTGCTCTCGTGGCTTCACTTGGTAAATAGCACTTCAAGAATAATAATTTGAACACAAATTATCTCCACTAATGTCTGAATGTCCATTGAATTCTGGATATTTCTCAAGCTTCATACAAGATTTTAAGAAAATACTAGAAAGCTCATGCTTTAACCTTTCCCAATTCAATAAAAATCTGAAGATCTTTTCATATTTTTTGAATTGTTCAAATCTGATTTGAAGTGAAGATGGATCTTGGTCAACTATATGCGGGAAGTAATCAACTCTAAAGGATTGTTCATGTGACAACTTCGTCCTTTTGCTTCCATTTTCTTCTTTAAGTTCCAGACTCCTTCATTTTATTTTAACTGTCATATACATTGTAAATTTAATTACTAGCATAAAAAATTTAACAAATTGGAAAATATTAAAGATTAAAGAATTAAATTAGTAATTATTAGCTTTTGAAATTTGGAGGACAACGAACAAATCAATTCACTAATTCAGTCCACTAATTCACCATTTTCGTCGATTCGAACAAAAAGAATTCATCGTCTCAATCCACTAATCAATTCACTAATTCACGGAAAGAATTATTCGACTCAAAAAAGGAGTAATTAATTATTTGATTTTGAGCAAAAAATAATAGAACACAAATGGAACAAAAAAGATACTCGAACAAAATATAGGGCATAAATAATCAACTGCTGCGATTTTTGTTTCGGGCTATGAAATGAAAAACGAACGGTTGAAAATGAAGCAAAGTCATAATTAATCAATTTTAATTTGGTTTGGGCATTTGATTAGGACATTGGTTTTTTGGGTTAGCCGGTTTAGGGGGTATTGGGCCATTTATAATTTCTTGGCCCAATGTTAAATAATTTTCTTTTGCTAATTTGACAATCTATTTAGGCTGTTAGTGCTTTTTATATTAAAAAATGAAATTCACCTCCTTTAATCTGCGCCCTAGGCAGTTGTCTCGTCTACCTCATGACAGGACTGACTCTCTGCATGGGACCCATATAAACATTTTTTGATGGTACCTCCCACCTCCCCCTTTTTCATTTTACCTTAGTACGAAGATTTGGATAATTGGATTTCCTGTTTCTTTCACGAAAATCCTATTTTTATTTTATTTTATTTTTTTCAAGAAATGCACTTCTTCTTCTTTTCCCTTTTTTTTCATTACATAATATTCTACTCCGTGAAATGCACCAAGAAGTGTCTGTAATTTTGTATATAATAATGTTATTACACATGGTACATTAAGAATAATATTTTATTAAATTATAATTCTCGAACTGTTATATTATGTAGGTTTTATGAGCTCTTTGAGTGGTATATTAAAAATTCAATTTAATCTAATGTATTCATGATTTTGAAAATGTGATGAAAGTTAATCAGTAAAATGAAAATGAAAAAAAAAATCGATTTTTAAGGATTGGTGACTACAAAAATCTCAAAAAGTGTGCGGTCATTTTTGATACGCGTTTGCCTTATTTTGGTAGTCGTTACATGTTTTTGAACATGGAAGTTTTTAATTTTTAATGAGCTTTTCGAAGTGGTAAATTAAAAATTTAGCCTATGTTCTTTAATACAACCATTACAATATTTATAATATAAACGCGACAATTTTTTGAATAATTTTCTAACTACACATATTTTCGCTCTTCACTTTTCAACTACATGTTTTACCTCAGAAACATAAATAAACCAATTTATAATTACTACATTGTTACTGAACAAAGCCTTAGTTTTGTCAATAGTGCATACGTTGAGAATGAGACGAAATTTGGCTCGTGGAAAATTAAAAATACATTGTTAAATGATCATTTTAAAAGTCTATAAATTTTCCTACAATTGAAGGTTTTGTAATTAAAAGATAATATGGTAAAGTATTGTATGAGAATTTCACATTCATCTTAATATCTTTCTATTATGAATTCATTTGAGCACTCAATTAAAATTGACCAAACTGGGAAAAAAGATAAAATAAGGGGGCGACCACAAATTAAAAAAAAAAAGAACTATTTTGAAAAGGCAAATTTATTATGAGCGAAAATGAGATGTGAATTGATTCATAAAAAAAAGAAAAATATATTGTTAATGGACCCTTTTATACAGATATATTTTTTCTAAGGTTGAAGGTTTTCTAATAAAAAAATAATGTGGTTAACTACTATGTAAGAAAAATTAATATCAAGACCTTGTAATTACAACTTCGTTTGAACCCACAAAGTTGACAAAAAAAAATAAAGAAAATAACCCTCTGTTCGGTAAAGGCAATTGCCTTTTTGCTGTTCGGTAAAGGCAGTGGCCTTTTTGGGTGATTTATTTATGTTTTTTAAGGTAAAATGTGTGGTTAAAAGGTGGTTTCGTAAAATATGCGTGGTTAAAAAAATGTTGAAAATTTGAGTTGATTATAAATTAATTTATAAGTTGTAATATTATCGTTAAAGAACAGAGTACAAAAAAAAAAAAAAAACCGACCACAAATGAAAATGAAAAGTGTTCTTTCAAAGGCAAGTTTGTAATTTATTTTTATTTTTTAATTTTTTAGCTTTTGGAAATGGTACATTAAAAACTTAATTTTGTCGAAAATGAAACGAAAGTTGATTCGTGAAAAAAAATTATTATTAAGGAACTATTTTATATGGATATAACTTTTATTACGACTGACATTTTTTATAATATAAAGTACTATGTGGGAACTTATAATTATTATCAAAATCTTGTTATTATGATTTCATTTAATCCTACAAAATTGATCAAATAACTAAAAATTAAAAAAAAATGCACAAAATGACAATATAGGAGGATAACCACAAATGAACAATGTCGCCTCTTATATACATAAATGTTTGATCTGTTCCCTATCATGGACAATATAAAAATTATCCCCCATTAATGATGAGTTGTCAATTGTCCAACATTTTTTACATTGAGTCCAACATTTTTTACATTGAACACTTGGTAGTCCACTATTTCCATTGGTTGTAGATAATTTTTATGTTATCCATATTGGGCAACGTATCAAAATTTTATATGTATAGAGATACAGGTAGCAATGTACAGCTCAAGAAAAAAATAAAAAAATTGAAAATTGAAATTGTTCATTTGAACAGTACGTTAAATAGTAAACAAACTTTGTTCTCTTTTATAATTGTAGAGATATGAAAAATGGGTGGAATAAAAATATTTTATGAAATTGATTTTTCTGGAAATTATTTTTGTGAAAAATATAATTGTAAATGTTTGATTGAATTAATATTATAGGTGAGAAAAGTGAGGAATTTTTCAAGTTTTGTTGTTTGATTGACATTATTTTTCATGAAAAATAAAGTAAAATTTAACTATTTTAATAAAAAAAATCATATATTTATACCTGATAATAATAATGTTAATTTTTTGAAAAAAAATAAGCCAATTAACAACAATAACAACGATGACCAAACGAAGTGAAAAGTATTTTTCATGCAAGGTGGAAAATATTTTCTCAACTAAATCCAAAGAAAATATTTTCCTTATTTTCAGGCAAATCATGAAAATCGATATAAGATAGAAAATATTTTTAATGGCAAATAAAATTAATTAAACAAACAAAAAGCTGAAAAATGAAAAAATATTTTTCAACTTCTAAGATAAATTCTTGCCAGTCAAGCAGAACCTAACTTTTTACTTGGGTCAAGAAACATGAATCTAAACCTTGAATATATTATTAGTCTAGCTCCAACCCGGTTGCACTTGCATATTTGAGAGTTTTTGACAATAAGCAATGCATGTAGGGAAAAATCTTAAAGGCAAAAATTCTACTTGAACAATTCATTTGAACAAACATTTGAACAACTCTCTCACAAGGCATGAGAGGGTTGTTCAAACTTGTGAGAGGGTTGTTCAAATGAGTTGTTCAAGTAGCAATGTTCATCTTAAAGGAAAGCGGGAAAAAAAAAGGCACGAAAACATACACGGGCTGTGTCAAAATTATGAAATGGATTATTGAAAAGTCGATAAAAATTGTGAATCACATGAAATACATATTTAAAGTTAAGTCTGATCAATTAAAAAGTTGATGAAATCAAATCTCGATGTGGGTACAATACTTTTGTTAACTTATGACATACATAAATCAAAAGCATAATAAGTTACTTACAACTTTTGTTGAAAGATTACTTTAATTTTAGCATATGTTGTTTAATGTAATCATTACAATTTATAAATAACGTAATTTTTCAAACCACTTTTTAACTATGCACATTTTCTTTCTCCATTTTTCAACCACACGTCTTACCTCAAAAATATGAATAAATTAATTTATAATTGTCACTGTGTTACCAAATAAATCAAACTTTCGCGATTAATGCTCACTTATATCGACATGTCTCGCAGAACATGTTAGTGCTACTCTTTTCATCATAGCCCTTGTATGATTGAGACTAAAATCAAGTTTTTAGTATATTTTGATAAAAGATAGTAAAATGTGTGGTTGAAAAGTTATGAATCCTATAAAAAATGTTATTAAGATTGATTATTGATTTTAACTTAAATTGAAATATAGTTTTTAATTTGTACAGAACAGATGCACAAGAAGATTATGCATTTGTTTGTTGAATAATTGTTATAAATAACATGATTTCCTAAATCAATTTTTAATTACACGCATATTTTCACTTTTCATTTATATATTTTATCTTGAAAACAATAGAAGTTGTCAAACAGAGGATATTGAAACCCAAAAGCATTCATAGGCTTGCTACTTTGCTTGCTTAACACAAGTCTTCACCACTTCACTACCCAAAAAGCTTCGGCTCGAAAGCAGAGTCCAAAAGTGTTGGAAGAGTGATTTCTGAGTTGACATACTTCTTTAAAGATTTATATCAACTGTACTAATTGGAAAGAGAATCCATGAGTATGCATTATATAAGAGTACAAACATATATTTATGAAATTGTTTGAAAATGCAGAGATTAAAGACACACATAAGTTTAGGATAATTGTACTTGAGACCTCATACCTTTCAAATATTTCCTGGTTTTGGCCTAACCTTTGCTTTATTGCAACCTTCTTCCAAACATTTATAATCGTTGCAATGAACATCCAAATGGATGAAAACTGTTAAAAGTTCTGTTAGTTAACCTACAAAATGATTTTGACCATATTTTAAGAATTTTTAAAGGGTAAATGATAACATTATATATTTAATTCATATAATACAAGTAAATCAAGAAAAATAAAGATTCATTTCTTCTTCATACACTTCCATCCTACACCTACACCTACACCCACACCCACACCCACACCAACCCTCACCCTCAAACAAACTGCAAATCAAACACAATTTGTTCTTCCTCGTCCACTCAATAACAAATTTCCCATTTTTCCTTAATTCAATCACAAAACCCTTTATCTTATCTCCAATTTTAACTATTTTCAATATCAGGAATGGCTGCTTCATCAGCCTCTGATACTTTCAGATATTCCTCCGTCAAGCGACCAATTACCTCTGCCACTACCAAAACAAAGGGTTTTGGTGCATATCAATTTTACTTTTTGGAAATTAAGTTTTGAACGGAGTTCCCTTTCATGTAGCTTCTTGTTAAACGTTAATCCAAAATATCAATCCCTTTGATTGTTCTGAAATCTCTCACTTTACACAATAGAAGGAAAATGGATTTGATGCATATATCTCTTTGGAAGCCATTATCTCACTGCAATTCTCTAACCTTGGACAAAAACAGTAGAAGAAAAAATGTTTATGATCATTCAATAGTAGAAATCAAGAAAAACCCTTTAATTTTGCGAAAAGTTGCGAGAGCGGAACTCAAAGTGGCTCTCGAGGAAGCATCTGAAAATGGATATCTTGTTATATCCCAAAACATGGCTTATGAATTAGATTTCCATTTGGGTTTGATTTGATAGGAAAAGATGGTGAAAAATGATGAATGGTTAGGGAAGAAATGATGGCGAAGGTGGTGGTTGTATGTTTGGTGATGATTGTGGCGGTGGTGGGCAATGTCAACAGTAGATGGGTGACATGGAGATTGGGTTTTGGATGGAGGAGGAAGATGATAATGCCTTTTTATTGTTGTATTTTGTGTTTTAATTAGTTTAAGTTTATGTTAAGCGACGGTTTTACCCTTCATTTAACTTGTGTTTGGAAATATTGAAGTTTTTGGTTTATAAACATTGCACGGAAATCAGTGTGGCTATTTGTAGGCTTGTGACAGCCATCTATTGGACCCCACAATAGCTGTAATAGAATTTTTACAGTCAAAACAAATAATATACTAACACGTGGAGATTGCGTATGTGCAAGAGTAGATTGTGTGTTGCAGAATTTTGAACTGCTATTCCATCATTGCAATTTGTCATTTGCAAATCGGTCAAGTCGTACACCGATTTTCGTGCAATATGGTTATGACTCCAATAAAATATGTGATTGAGATTGATTATTGATTTTAACTTAAATTAAAATCTAGTTTTTAATTTGTACAGAACAGATGCACAAGAAGATTATGCATTTGTTTGTTGAATAATTGTTATAAACAACATAATTTCCTAAATCAATTTTTAATTACACGCATATTTTCACTTTTCATATATATATTTAATCTCGAAAATTGTAAATTTTTCATTTATAAAAAATAGAAGTTGTCAAACAGAGGATATTGAAACCCAAAAGCATTCATAGGCTTGCTACTTTGCTTGCTTAACACAAGTCTTCACCACTTCACTACCCAAAAAGCTTCGGCTCTAAAGCGAAGTCCAAAAGTGTTGGAAGAGTGACAGTTGTAACAAAATAAAGGTTAGAATAAAATCTGCAAACGATTGAAAGATTTGGGACCTCGGGTGCAATTATACCTATAATTTTCAAACAACAAATTGCAGACTGTATTTGTAAGGTTATACAAGTGTTATTGTAGGAATAATGAGGCTCTTGTACTATGACTATTGGTGCTTATTAAGGTTGTTCGAGTGGTAGTCAAGCGATCGCCTAATATAAAGGAATATAATTCTAATGAAGCAAGGCAGCAAGCACATATAAATATAACTGTAAGGGTTTGTTGGGTGTTGGATCCGTCCCTATTACTTAGCATCGATCTATGATAGTAGTAGAATCCACTATGAGCAAGATGGTAAGCATGCAAGAAAAATGGCCTTTTGCAACATGCAAACGGCAACATTCGCTAATTGTATGTTGCTAAAAGGGGTCTACCGCAATATTAAGTGATTGCATGTTACCATTGGTTGATTTATTTGACATTTAGCAACATTCAGCAAGTGAATGTAACTAATTATAGCCTTTTGCAACGTTCGTTGCTCGTTTCGAAAGGTCCCCTTTTGCAACACGCAAATGCGCGTTGCGAAAGGGACCTTTCGCAACGCGCATTTGCGTGTTGCAAAAGGGGACCTTTCGCAACGTGCATCAAAGGTACCCTTTGGCAACACGCAACGTGCAACAAACGTTGCTAAAGTCTCTACCTACAAAATTAGATTTGTAGGGGAAATTTTCTTTTTCTAAAAAAATAATTTTCGTAGGGACTACAGTGCAATTTACAAAAAAATTAAAATCAAAACCTAAAGTCTAAACTATCCCAAATGGCCAAACGTTGTTCCTCAACCCTTTCTTCTTCAATCCTCTCTAGCACCTCTCCCGCCTCTCCCATTCATCTCCGACCACTACCACCGCAGTGCCAAGTTCTCCCCCCCATTCCCCGCTTCCCTTCTCCCTCCCTCCCTCGCACACACCCGCCACATGGTACACACACGCACACACCCGCACGCAATCACACACTCTCGAAAAATTGATTGGCTTAGATTTCTTGTAGACTTAGGAAATGGATCAAGATTTGCGACTTGGAAATTTCCCTTGTGTGTTTTTTTCCCAATTTCGATTTTCGATCGAATAGCTTCGCTTTCTGATCTTCGACCAGAGATAGAACTATCGATGAAGGGCTGGAGCAGCCGGAGGTCGTGTATGTCGCCGACGACCCAGACTTAGGGTTAAGGAGTATTTGTCATTATTATTATTTTTTCTTTTTCCTTGATTTTCAGCATATTGGTTTATTGGGATTCTCTTTATAATATGCACAGTTTTAAATCTAATCTTTGCACTTTGATTGTCACTACACTAGTGGTTAGGATTGTTCAGTTGATTTAATTATATATAATTAGGATTATGATTGTTCAATGGATTTAAAATTCATTGCCATCTCCTGTATCTATCTTGTGTATACTTGTTGCATAGCAAACACGTGTGGGTGATAGTGCTAAGATTGTAGCTTCATGCCAGGAAAATATTGATAGTAGTTTTTATTTTTCTTAGCAATCTTGCTAGTTAACCAATCAATTCTGGATTACTTGATTATTTAATATGTAAGCAAAACTGTCCTGGATGAAGGGAGATAGTACTGTGGTACTGTAAATGAACTTGTTTACAAGGGTCTTGCACACCCTGTTCTCAGTAAAATGATGCAAAATTCAGGGATATTCGAGGTATTTATTTTAAAACAAGCTTTTGATTGGTATGCACTTATGTCTTGGGCTGCAGAACCTTTGATTTAATTTCTGGGTTTATTTGTTTAATTTGTTATGGGTTTCAACTTGGTGCAATATAACTGATCTTTTGTTGCGACAATTTAAGTGAACCATTTCTAGTTTATGGTTATGCACTACTGGTGGTAATCAATGTAACTTGAAATATCTAATAATGTAATAATAACGAAGTGGTTAACAAACCTGCAGTTAGTGAAAACAAAAAATATATTCAAAAGAATGCATATTAGGAAATGGACAATAGATTTACTCATGTCACCTTCACCTTCACCTTTACCTTTACTCCTTTTCCACGTTTTCACAAGTTTTCGCACATGCAGTCTTGGGACAACTAAGGAAATGGACAGTAGATGTTGAATTGTTGTCCTAGGAATTTCCAATATGTACAAGTCAAAGGAAAAAAAAGGAAGGGGGGGGGTTTGGATTTCATTTTAATTAAAATATTTCTATGAAATTCCTTGGAGTTTTTGGATTAAGACTACTGATTTTGAATTTTTAGATGAGAATATGGAAACGTTGAGAAGCAGAAATAGCACACTGAAATATAAAATTTTGAATATTATTTTATCCTTTTAATTTTCCTTCTTCAAAGTTCTATGATGGAATTTCTGCTTCAAAATTTGGGCATTATTTTTCCTCGTTCTCTTTGAAATGTTGATCAACAATCTTTATAGACTTAGATATTTTTTTATCTGCAATGCAGGATAATGACTTGAACATTTCTCATGTTGAACTTAATGAAGAGTTGGTGATTGAAGATAATGATATATCCGAAGATGATGATGATGAAGAGTTGGTGATTGTTCATGGCCTTGGCAACTCCAAAGAAATGAACTTCATGGCACCCCAGGTATAAAATCTCTACACTCCTTTTTTCATTTCTGGTTGTTTTGATTTGAAGTATTTGGATTTTATATTGAATCTTTATTAGTCTTGATGCTAAATTTGACGATTTGAGTCATTCTTGTTGTAGTAAATGTGTTGGAATCTAGTCAAGTTGACTTTAATAATTGAGTATGAGGATTCCTTGTATTAGTGAAACAAAAACAGTTAATAAAATCTCAAGTGATTTTTTTTTAGTGGCACTATCTTCGCTAGGGAGGAATGAATAGTATTGGACAGAATTACGAAGGGAAAAGAGGTTATTAAAATCTTGTAAAATGTCTCGATACTTAGCACAAGACATGCAATTGGTGTCATTGACTTGATAAATGTCTTTCTATCCTCTCTTTTATACATATGGAAAGTTAAAAAAAAGAAAAAAAATCTTCCATTAAGTTGTTCTTGTGTTTATCAAGGATAGTGTGGCTTTATCTATCTGTAAATTTTGAAAAGATTCTTGTAGGTAGACAAAGAGGATGACAAAAAATGAGGAGGTAAGATTGTGTAAGTTGATTTTGGTTGTGATGAGTATTGATTCTAGATTATTGTTGGCGTGTAGTTGGGGATGAATTTTGGATTAATTTGATTGTAGTTTGATGATGAATGATTTTTTATTTTAATGTTTTAAAGTATTATGGTGGTTGTGATATCCCTCTACAGATTGGCCAAGTTCAATTTATAAGGAGACTTTGTCCAAAATTCTGTAAAGTTTTACAATAGAAAATGATAATATTAATATTTAGTATGATTTATTTCTACATTTTAGCATTCAGTGCAGTTGGAGTCCTGATGATTAAACTTTTATAATGTCTTTGCAGGTAAAAGTCAATTTTGTAGTTTTTGTGATGGTTTGTCATGTGCACAGTTCAAGCTAGATTTCAGAAGCTAGGGAAGTACTCATCTTTAATGATGATTCGTGTTGAAAATGGTGATAATAGCTCATTTTTGTATGGCTATTGGTCTGCTAGAGATACTGTTGCAATTTAGAGGGATAGTAAATATCAAACTTTAGATGTGTAATCAAATAGGTGAAAAACCTACATTGCATATTTTGTTTTAATGTAGGAGAATAAAGTACCGTAATTTTTGTAAATTATTTATTTTGAATAATTGATTTATTTTTATAGCATGCGTGTTTCATATATTATATATTACATATATGTTTGAGAAATTTGTTGGTTATCAGTGGAATTATCTATATTGATTTACAAAAATTAAAAAAAAAATGTTAAAGATCAACGGAAACGCGCAAAGAGTGTTGTCAAAAGTATCAACAGCAACGCGCAAAGAGTGTTGTCAAAAGTATCAACGGCAACGCGCAACGAGTGTTGCAAAAAGTATCAACGGCAATACGCAATGAGTGTTGCCAAAAGTATCTACCGCAACACGCAAAAAATGTTGCTAAAGGGTCTACCGCAACATGCAAAGAACGTTGCTAAATGTCTACCGCAACACGCAATGAACGTTGCTAAAAGTATAAACGGTAACGTGCAATGAATGTTGCCAAAGGTTTAGGCAACGCGCAGTGAACGTTGCCAAAGGTCTACCGCAACGTGCAATCCATCCTTTTGCAACAAGCAATGAACGTTGCCGTATCCTTTCCCTCTACGGCAAAGCTGCGATTTGCAACATGCAAATGAACATTGCAAAGGTTTACGGCAACATTTTTTGCGCGTTGCCGTAGGTTGTTTTGTTGTAGTGGTAATTGGGAAGGCATTACATGACAAAACTCATATTAACTTGTATACACGTGCTTTTCTCTACAATAAAAGTGGAAAGGAAAAAAATATATCTTTCCATTGATTTTTCATAAATGTCCAATAATTTGAATAACTATGCCTACTTATACCTATATATATCAAAGCAGCTTTCGGCCATGTTACACGTGGAAGTGTTCTTCCACGCTATTTCATTTTCCTTTCCCTTTCACTTTCTTTTTGTTAAAAAGTGCTTAAAGCCATGCATGTCCATCAGAAGTAACCTCTGGAAGGCATCTTCCAATTTCTATCAAAGTTCCATAAACTATTCTTTACTGCTAAGTTATGGCGACGAAGAAAACTCACTCGAAGTTTCATGTCACTGAATAAAGTTTAGGTTTGCTTTTAAAATCTTACTTTAGTTGTCTATATATATAAAAACCTTGGACACGAGAGGCTACACACACTGTTCAAAAATCTCCTCTGATCATAATTATCCTTTGTTGAGTAATCAAAATGAAGAAAAATAGTGCTGCTCTTTTTCTTAAGCATATCATTTCTATGTTAGGATCTATAGCAAAATCCAAATCAATGTCTCTCAGAAACAAAGTTAATGCTATGAAAGCTCGATTCACTGTATACTCTTTGTTGAAGAACAGAAAGCTTTCTTTGGGTGCAATCCGTCATAAGATTCATGCTATACTTGGGAACGACAGCCATGGCGAAGAAGACGAAAACAACAAGGCAATTGTAGTATACAATGCTAAAACCAGTGAGTTACCTTCTACTTCGGGTCAAATTAACCTTACTGACTATGAGTATGATCATGGAGATGACGACGATAAGTATCCCGACTTAAGACACTCGCTTTTCAATGAGCATGATCTGGATTTAGGCGATCCAAATGCGTCCGCGATAGATTTGGTGAAGAACTCCAAGGAGGATTCGGAGAACTTCAACCTTGAAGATGAGATTGATGAAGTAGCAGATTTGTTCATATTGAAGTTTCATAAAAAGATGCGATTGCAGAAGCTGGAGTCTTTCAAGAGGTATCAAGAAATGCTAGAGAGAAGCACTTAGCAGTTCTTTTTTTTTTGTGGTGAAGCAGTCTGTTGTTTAATTTTTTATGTGTATTATTATATCAGTAATAATAATTGTGGGTCTGGGTTGAACCGTGGAATCATGGATGGAGCCAGAGTTTGTAATTCAATCATAGTACTATCTTGTACACCACACGATTCGTCAGATAGACGATTCAAAGAAGTTAAAATTTTGTTCTTTGTAAGTTGAAGAATAATAATACAAGTTGTTAATTGATTTTATTATTTATTTATTTATCTTGAATAGCAAAAAATCAATTGACTCCACGGTCCGCATCCACATAGATAGATCTATGGGCAATCCACGTAAATATATTAATTTTAGGGATCAAATTGAAATTTAGTTAAATTTTATAAAAATTAAAAACTACTTATTATAATAATAAAATCTTAAAAACTGAAAAAATACTTCATAATCTCCAATTAACACTTTCCCATTTTCCCTTCCCCGTTTCTGTCCAGAGAAAGTTTTTTTGAATATTTCGGTGGTGATTCAAATATATTGATTCAATAATTCAATTATTTACAAGGACAAAAGTAATTTCAGCAAAACATTGATTCTCGCTAATTTCAATTTTGATTTACTGACTTTTAGTTACTTTTAATTTCGATTGCAGCAAACATTGGTTCTCACTAATATATAGATTTCAATTATGATTTTTGAGTTTTCAATTGCTTGTGATATTTGGATTTCAGAAGTGATACAATGTTGATGTGTTCTGAAGTATCATGTTTGTAGACATGATGTTTGATGATGTGTTTGAGAGATGATCCAATGTTGATATGTTCTAAAATATCATACTTTGTTCCGAAGTATATCAAACTCTGATACTTTGTCATGAAAAGTTTAGATGATATATGCTGTAACGATCCACTATTTTCCCTAATTTTAGAATTTAAATTCTGAAAATATTTGATCCATGTATCGATACATTGCTTGATGGAAAGGTACACCAAACTCAAAATTATATATCTGAAGCTCCAATTTAAATAGAAGATACTCCATTCGTCCCATTTATATAGGTTTGTTTGACTTTTTACACAGATTAAGAAAACATATTTAATGTTATTGAAAATGTAATTTTTGTAAAGAAAAATCTCAACTTACCCTTATTAATATCAAAATTATTATTATTAGAAGTAATAAATATGAGTACATTAGTAAACAAACAAAATAAATACTTCCCAATAAAGAAATAAGCCTATATAATTGAGACAAGAGAAAAGGGAAAGAAAGCCTATATAAATGGGACGGAGGGAATAGTAAATATCCTATTAAACTTATCATGTTTGATATCAAAGATTTTGATATCATATTGGGAATCGATTGATTATCCAATCATGGAGTGATTTTGAATTGTAAAACTAGAACCTTAAACTTTCTCGAAAATAAACCTATATCATTTCCACCCCCCCCCCCCCCCCCCAAGCAAAAACTTCCAAGATCATCATCTCATTGGTTAAAGCTATAAAACTGATTTCTCAAGGATGTAGTGGATATTGGATGAGTCTACATCAAGTTAAAGCTGATGCCTTTCCGTAGTTATCTACAATTCTAGTGGTTTAAGATTTTTCTAATGTTTTTTCCAAGGATTTACCTAGATTACCTCCTGAACGAGAAATTGAATTTAATATTAAAGTTGTTCCAGGCACCACTTCTATATTTAAAACTCCATATCGTATGGCCCCTACTGAATTAAAAGAATTAAAGAATCAACTTGTTGATTTTTTGGAAAAATGTTTATCTGGCCAAGTACTTCACCGTGGAGTGCACCAGTATTATTTGTAAAGAAAAATGAGGGATCAATACGGTTATTCATTGGTTATCAAGAGTTGAACAAAGTTACCATTACAAATTAAATATCCTCTTCCTTAGATTGATGATTTATTGGATCAAATATTTTCAGAATTTAAATTCTAAAATTAGGGAAAATATGGATCGTTACATATGCTTTTTGTTTATTCATAAGGAATGGTTAGATTTTGTTTACAATTGACAAATTGTTGGCTTAAGTTGATTTGCACATAAATCTTCAATCTAATTTTTGTCACAAGAAAGTAACATGGTGAATTACTCGTTAGTAGCATTGTTGATGTGTTTGAGAAATGATACGATGTTGATATGTTCTGAAATATCATAATCCGTTTTGAAGTATCACACTCCGATACTTTTTCATTAAAAGCTTAAATGTTATATGTTTTTTTTTCTTATTATAAGGAATGGTTAGATTTTGTTTACAATTGCTTAATTGTTGGCTTAATGCTGAACAAATTATAAGTATCATGTTATGTTACTTTTATTCGACATGCTTTTTAAACTTAAAAATATTCTAACATGTACTATTTTTATGAATGAATGTACACAACTCTTACATCATAGAGGTAAATGGGTGCAAGACAAAGAGTACATTGATTATGAAATAGGTGGGACATGGGTTCCACTTGGATGCACATATAGTGGAATTCATAATATTGTATATTTTTTGCATTGGACTTGGATGTGACAAAGATAGCACTGACAATGCATTATGAACTCTAGAAAGGCATGTCCTTGATGAAATTTGTGAATAACAACTCAGTTTCATTCTATTTGGAGTTGAGGAAAATCAATAAGGACATTGGAAATTTTACTCTGATAATTGATGCTACCCAGTTTCAGAAAGTATCACATATGATACTTCTTAAAGCATCGAACTTCAGCACTCTGAAACTATTCAACATGATGACTATAGCTACAACCAGTTCAAAGTGAGAATTCAATCACAAAAGCAATAAAATCGATTGAAGAAATTACTTCAAAGGTGTATGAGTGCATATAAAAGAAGAAACAAGTGAATAATGAAGTGGATAACGATGTACAATTTATTATAGTATTAGAAACAGTCGCTATCACAATAAAAAAATCAACTATTTCAAGATAATGAAGTACTAAAGGTGTCTGTTGCAAAGTATGACATGCGTAATGTGTTTTAGTTCAAGGTTAAAAAGTTTGACTCAAATGAATATGTGTTGAATTGCATCACAACAACAGTCGATGGACTTTCAGGGCTTCAAAAGTTGGAAAAACACGTATGTTCAAGATACGTTACATAAATAATGATCATACATGTACATTAGATGTCATAATGGGAGATCATCAACAAGCTTCAAGTTCAACAGTAATCCTCTTCATTAAACACAAATCCACATCCATGAAGACAATCTAAACTCAAAAAAATTTATGAACCACGTGTTAATTACTATGGAGTGTCGATGAGTTATGATAAATCTTAGAGAGCTCGAGAACGAGTTTATGAATTATTGGCAGAAGATCATCTAGAATCATATTAAAGGCTGCCAACACACCTGCATATACTACAATTAGCAAATCCTGGATCCAATACAAGAATTGCGACAGATTCTGTAAAGTCCCAAATATTTTTATAAAGGAAAATTTATTTTCTTTATATGCTATATTATACAAACCTTGAGAGTTTGGGACTTAAGTGGTAAATATATTAAACTTCATTTGATTTAACATATATATAAGTTTTTATGGGACATAAATAAATATATCAATATTGGTCTCATTAGATAGCTCGTAATTAATCTTGTATATTAGGCTCGAGAAAAAGTTGGTTTGGATTCATATAACCCAAGTTATTGAAGTTAAAGAAGTGATTAAATATTATTTATTTCCCTTGTTATGGAAATTGGTTAGTCATCCCACCTGCCACGTGTGTACTTGATGGAGATAAAGTTGGTTTTGATTTGGATACTAACAGTATAGGAATCCGAATTTTAATTTCCACATACCACTATTCTGCTAAACTCGGTTGCATAACCGTGATTGACACTAGTTAATATCCCAGAATTGATAACCTCAGCCAAAAACGATTAAAGTCTCTAAATTTTTTTTCAGTAGGGCTTCTGCCACAAATCAAGTATACGCTTTTGCACAGAAATTTAAGAAAAGAATTGGAACGTGCCGCGTACGAATCATATTTTCTTTCAAAGACTTAAGGAAGGATAACGAGGTGCAGTTGATTTTGTCCCGTTTAAATTATTTTTTCATGTCGTTGATTTATCATGCTTATGAAAGTTAATGATATGATATTATATAATGTTTTATGGTCATTCGGTACTAAAGATATGATATAATTTGAGCTCTTACCGGTTTTTAAAGATATAATGACGGTATGATATTTTTAGCACATGTGTTGAATATTTTTGTTCGGGATAGCACCATGATTTTCATATACTGCTGAGTATTTTTATATATTCACCCCACCATTTTACAGATTAAAATGGGTCGTTGATTGGCGGTTGATGTGGTGCGGTCGTGATGCCAATATCTATGGAAGATATTAAGTTAAATCTGGTTTAATGCGTATTTTTATATTCTAGCAGTACCTTTTTATTAGTTTATGTACTTGTTGTTTGTTTCTGGATTGGAACAAAAAATTTATTTCTACATTATTCATTTAACCTATTTTAGCCTATGTTCAGTTGTCGTTTATAGAGTCAGACGTAATATTTCATAGATCATTATTTCTGCTTTATCATAAGAATCGAGAAAATTGTTCATTGTTTCTGATTTTTGGTGATTTGACATACAGTAAATAAAAGTATAGAGTTTTCCTATTTTATTTTATATATTTTCTTTATGATTTGACTATCATATGTATAAATAATGCTGCCCAATAGGTGATTGAAGTGTACAAGCTCATTATAATGTTTATTTGCTTGGTAAAGTACGATATTTTCAAGTAGTTTGATTTACTTTTATACAACATATCGTAAATGTTATTCTTGAATAAATCCTTAGTGCAAATGTTTGCATCCTGTCACTTGTTGACATATCAATAATTTTTTTATGTTAATTAGGTGTCACTGAAATTGTTTAGGTGTATTAAATTTTTTTAAATGATAGTCAATTCCAAGTTATTTTGCTTTTCTCAGATTTCAGTTGAAAATTGATTAAACGTTGAATGAAATCCTTTACAAAAGTCGTATTTTTTTATTTTTATTTTTACATAAATGAAGCTTAGGGAACAAGTCGATTTCTGTTAGAATTTGGGTCGTTACAGACTCAGACAATAGATTCAAATATTTGTTCAAGGCATTGGGAGCATCCGTAGGAGATTGAGAGTTTTGTAGGGTTGTGATAATAGTTGATGAAACCCACCTAAAGGGGCCTTATGGTGGTATGGTATTCACATCATGCATTCAAGATGATAATAACAACAATGTTATACTTGGCTTCGAGATAGGTGACTCAAAAAATAATGATTCGTGGGAATGGCTAATGAATAGGATTAAGGAAACATATGAGGAGAGAGAATGATTGTTTATTGTTTTAGATAGGCATACAAGCATAGAAGTAGCAGTTGTTGAAGAATTTGGAATCAACTTATGGAAAGAATGCAAAGAATGTAATGCAGTCATTCAATACAGTTGTTAGGGCTTACAAAAAAAGAGGAATTTGAGTATCAAATGCATCATATGGATAAAATATATGGAGAAATTCGTGGATACTTCGTAAGTATAGGACTGATATTTAGTATCGTAACATGATACCTTCTGAGAACAGATAATGAAGATAAATCTTTTTTTATCATCCTTTTGCAAGAGAAAGCGGGATATGATAAGTGATCAAGGGCATATATGAAGACTAATAGATATTCCATAATGACATCAAACATCGTCAAGTCTGTGAATGTAGTAGTAAAGGCAGCGAAGAAGAAGCATGTTGAAGCTTCAATGGAACGCTTAAGATACGTGTTGCAAAACTGGTTTTCCAAGAATCAAGAAAATGCAATGACTACATTTACAATATTGGCTGGTACACAAGATAAAATTTTGAGGGAAAGAGCAATGGAGTCAACAAAAATGAAGTTAAATGCAACTTTTTAATGCTCTTACATCATGCACATAACATTACTTGTTTTCATAATGTAATGTCAGTAACATATTGGTTTATTAATAATATGGTGTGGCAGGTTGTACATAAAAAAGAGTAAATTGAAATGCATATTCCATTTATTTCAAAAGTACCATAATATGATGTTTTTTTCTAAAAAGGTATCATTATGAATTCAATTAGTTCCTTGCATTTTTTAAACTCAGAAAATTCATTCAACTCCAGTAATATATGAAGTTAAAATAACATTATATCAAATTTGGTGAATATACAAGAGAGGACATGCATTTTCCACATATTGTAAATTGATCAACTACTTTACTCTCATGCATTAGCAGTTATTCGTATAAAACACTTCAGTACCTATGATTATTGTTTTAGATATTACACAAAGTCGTCATGTGTTAACACATAACAAAGGAAAGGTACTATTTTCTCACTTAGGGATTGTAGTGGTTGAACTGTACCAATTTATGTATGTTAACTTGTTTTGTTGGCATTGTCTATTTTTCAACATGTTCATAATTTAAGTGAATTAAATTTAATTACTAAACGCATATGGTTAGTAATTTATTAGGTTTAATTAAATTACTTGATAATTTCTTGGATTTATGATTATATTTATCTTCCATATTTCTTGGAATAATTATCTCATGTAATTAATAATGTTTGGAGATAATTAATAAGGATCAAGAATTGTGATAATGTTTTATTTGGCATAAAAATCTATCTTATTGGCCAAAAATTATGGAACTTATCACTTAGAGTCCAAGTTTCTTTATATCAATTGATTGGTCAGTGATTCTCTTATGGTAAGATTCTTTTAATTCATTATTATCTTTGATTTCTTATCTTATCTCTATTAAACTTGTAACTATCTTTGATTTATTGCAGGTAATAAAGATTTTGCACAATTAGGATTCTTGATGGTCAAGCAATTCAGTTGTGCATAAATAAAAGAAGACGGGGATGTGTTCTTCCTCAAGTCTTGAAGTCAATAATTTCGTGTGATGCTAAAAATATACATTGTTTCTTCAACATCTTGACTTTGTTTATCTGAGAGGAGTTTTTCAATCACTACGAGAAGAAAAGACTTTCAGCTAGAAGATCAAACGGGAGGTTTGGATCAAAATCGAACGGGAGTTCGAATTTGCTGAAAATTGTTCCAGTGTCAAAGGAAGCTACCGAAGAGTGGTAGGACGCCAGCTCATATTACATGCCATAGAAAAATCAGAGAGTGATTCATTTAATTCATGGGTATTTGATAAGTTATGCGTAAATTTATCCTGTAACTTTAGTGAACTGTGTAACAACTTTTCTTAATTAGTGATTGATTTTTGTCCGCAAGATGCAGCACATGGTTTTCCCTGAAAGAGTTTTTCTCACGTTAAATTCAAATATCGTGTTCAATTTACTATATTCTGCATCATTTAATTATTCTGTTCACGAGTTATAATGCAAACAAATCTGGAATAACATGATTCATCTAGATCTGTGTTAAACATAACTTCACATTTTCTATTAATACTCAACTGTCCAGATAAATCTGCAACAGTCAGTTACATTTTAGACAACTTCAAATTTTCAATGTCTTATCTAGAGAGGAGTTACCACCTATTCGAAAAAAGAAGTTTGTAAGACCTAAAGATAAACTAATTCCATCAAAAGGCGAGCATAAAATCACGATTAAATACGGAAGATGCAAAAACTATGGACACGATGGAAGAATATGCAACAACTCAATACCCTTCAAGAAGAAGATGAGGAACAATATTGAAATTCATTGGAAAGTTACAATATGTGGTGCTTTGTAGTTAAATATGTGATACTTCTCAATAAAGGACCAAATTATGGAGTCCGCTTAGAACACATTTTCCTCTATTAGAGATACATGATATATTAATAAATGATTGAATCTTTTCTTTACTTTATGTTCTACTGAATTCAATGGTTGTTTTGTATCAGTTCCACTCATATATTTTTGTTATGATCATATAATAGATCAATGCATGTCAAAGGAAAACAAATCCTCACTTGCCAATTCTTTTCCTAGTTTTATGCAATAGTCGAAGGTTGTCATGTTCAACTTGTTCAATGATCTTCTGAATAAACATCTACCTTTACTAATTGCTTCATTGTTTTCATCAAATACAATTTTTCATTCTCAACCTACTTTAAAATTGTTTCATCATCCCATCAACATTTTAGGTAAGCAAAACGCCTTTGGTTTTAGGTGAACATATAACCATGAACAAAACTAAGTGATATTTGGCTTTCCAACAGTATTTTTACGTGCCTTCGAATTCGATGGTGTGCAACCAGTAAAAAATAACCTATTATGCTTCTTAACAAAAATCTAACTTCCATGACTCAAAAGTCATCACAAAAATCCAAATAAAGCTTGAGTCAAATTCTTAGCATTTTACAAAATTGCTTTATATAAAACACAACGATCAGTGATCTGAAAATTAAAACATACACCACAGTGAAAAAAATTGTTTTATACAAAACACGACAATTTCTCATGAGTCAAAAGTCATAAAAAAGTTCATATACAGTTTGAACCAGTTACTAATCATCAGTCAGTCGTGCATTGTTCTTCTTTGACTTGGTCATCCATCACTAATCATGCACTATTCTTCTTCTTTCACTTCGCATATCGGAACAACTATGTAGCAAAGATAGCACGAAACTTAGATGAATCAAAACACTCATCCATCTTATCGTGAACTAGAAACTGAGAATATTCAATAATAAAAACACTATAGTCCATGCTTTTACAAGAAAAATTAAAATATTTCAAAAAGATATCATTATCAATACTCATAATGAGAACTAGTATTTGCACTCGTGCCTTGCATGGAAAAAAATTGTAATTATTAATAAATAAATAAATAAATAATTTAATATATTCAATCTTAATGAAAATGTGAGAAATATATAACAAAAATAGTTAAATTTATATATCATGGGAAAGAATATGAAGAAACGGAAATGTATTCAATAGCAAAATTAAATATAAATTACGAAGTGAATTTAAATTACAAAACACTTCGTTAAATAGTATTTTGTTTTTATAAAACCTTTGTTAATTAATTTAGATAGAACTAAATAAACATTATTCATAAAAAATAAATAGAACAAAATAAACTTGAGTAATCTCTAAATAAAAAAACAAACAGCTGCTAATAATAATAATAATAATAATAATAATAATAATAATAATAATAATAATAATAATAATAAGAAGTAATGCAAAAATTGAAAAACGTATGTTCATAATCTTTCTGGCATAATTGTGGTGCATATTCTTATCAAATCTCATTTAACAATAAGTAAAATATGTAAGGAAATCATACTGGAATTCAAAAGCCACAAAGAAATTAAAAAAAAAAAAAAAAAAAAACATAAAGTTATGGAAAAATTGAAAAAATTCGATTTGGGAATACTTTGGTATAAGTATAAACATAAAAAATTATAAAACAGATGAAACATATGAAATGATACAATTTTAATAGCAAAAATTCATAATCTTGTTGGCATTATCATTGTCCATATTCTTGTCAAATCTCATTTTACAATAAGTAAAGTATGCAAAGAAATCATACTGGAGTTCAAAAGCCACAAAGAAATTAAAAATAATTAACAAAAATAACATAAAGTTATGAAAAATTTGAAAAAACTCGATTTGAGGAATGCTTTGGTATAAGTATAAATATAAACAATTACAAAACGGATAAAACATATGAAATGATACAATTTAAATGGCAAAAATTCATATTTATAGAAAAATTCATAATTTTGCTGGAATTATTATGGCTCATATTCTTATCAAATCTCATTTTACAATAAGTAAAGTATGTAAATAAATCATATTGGAGTTCAAAAGCCACGAAGAAATTAAAAAAAAAAATAACATAAAGTTATGGAAAAATTGAAAAAATTCGTTTTGGGAATGCTTTGGTATAAGTATAAACATAAACAATTACAAAACAGATGAAACATATGAAATGATACAATTTGAATGGCAAATATTCATATTTATGAAAAAATTCATAATCTTGCTGGCATTATTATGGTCCATATTCTTATCAAATCTCATTTATAAAAAAATTCATAAAGTTATGAAAAAATTCATAATTTTTCTGGCATAATTATGGTTCATATTCTTATCAAATCTCATTTAACAATAAGTAAAGTATGTAAATAAATCATATTGGAGTTCAAAAGTCACGAAGAAATTAAAAATTTTAAAAAAATAGCATAAAGTTATGGAAAATTGAAAAACTTCGATTTGGGAATGCTTTTGGTATAAGTATAAAGAATTACAAAACAGATGAAACATATGAAATGATACAATTTGAATGATAAAAAATCATATTTATGGAAAATTTCATAAAGTTATGGAAAAATTCATAATCTTGCTAGCATTATTATGGTCCATATTAGTTGACCAAAAAAAAAAAAAAGAAAAAAAGAAAAAAGAGGAAAAATACACTAGTTTAGGCGAGAAAATGAAGCCAACTATCTTTTTATAATATATATTAAAAATTAAGAATTAAGATAAGAAATGTAAACAAACTCTCGCACAAGAAAACAAAAAAGATAAAGCACAACAATAAATATAAATAACCAATAATAAAAAGTAACTAACCCTTTTTTCCGTTGAGGAATGTTGTGTACAACATTAATTAATAATGGATCAAGAATATCAAACCTATGTACACTAGATCAAAATAGACACTGTGCTTCCCATCCCAATTACTAGAATTTTCTAAGAGAATAAATAATGAAAGCAAAATGACGAACTGATTCAATCGCTTTCTCATCATATAAAACTTTAGCATAAGAATTATAAACATCTAGATAACACCACCTCATGTCAAAATGAAAAAGTATCCAGTGATTTCTAGACTTTGTCATGATCAACAATAGCACATGATCAACTTCAATTCAAGGCGTATTGCACCTCATTAATTCCCCAACCACATTCTAAAATAGATGATTGATCAGAAATCAAAGCAACGTCGACCAAAAATTTACTATATACTACATAAATAATAAAAAAAAATTGCAATACAAATAAAAGTAAGAAAAACCAAATGATGAAAAGCAAAAGGCAAATAAAACTTTGAGTGTCTTTCAATTGACCTTCTTTTGAATATAGATAGTACCACCAAATCTTTTTTGTTACAGTCGAAATGCCGAAGTCATGGAAATGATGAATCTCCAGTCCCGACCTCCCAAATTTCAAAAACCCTATCAAATAAAAATATGTATAATAATCTGGAATTTTAAAATAGATAACTATTTGGCATACTGTGAAACTTTATAAAATATCAATAACTAAAACAATCAGAAAACATATAAGTTTTTATCTCTAAGACAGCTAGGACCAAAAGTATCATAGTATGCAACTTTAGGCATCAATAACTAAAGCAATCAGAAAACTTACAAGTTTTAATCTTTAAGACAACTATGACAGAAGTATCATAGTATGAAACTTAAGAAAATATCAATAATTAAAGCCAAGTTATTATAACCAAGATATGACTAAAGTATCATAGTATGAAACTTTAGAATATATCAAAAATAACATCATAAAAAAACTTACAACTTCTTATCTTTAAGATTTTCTTTGTACCATGATAGAAATTCTGTAAAATCATCATTAGGAGGTGATAACATTTCATCCTGTAAAGCGGATGAACCGTTGAAAACTCGGGCATGAGCAGATTTGGACCATGCACAATAGATTTACTTCTTGATTGAGTGGATGGACTATTGTCCTCAACGGCAATGCGTTCAATATCCTTAAAAGAAAATAAAAGCAATAAATAAGATTTTTGTAAATGTATAACTTGAACTAATAAATTTTATAAGTTTACATCCTTAACATCGTCATCAACAACTTCGAATGGAGTAAAACAAGAATCTATGATTCTTTTTTTTAGCTTGTGACTGAGGCTATGAATCTTCTAACAGGGTAAAAGAAGGCATATCGAAATTCACATATAAATTTCCACTGATAGAATCTGATTCTTTAGTTTCATCCCCTATCATAACCTTGAAAAGACCCAATCCATCATTCAATAATTTATCCTCTTCCCTTAGAATATCATCACACATTCTTAAAATCTCCATCATTCTTACTATTATCACTTTCAATGAACGTTGTATCCTCTTTACTTAAAACTCCACCAGGGACGATATCAGGATTCTTATTCCTCACATCATTCTCACTATCAAAGTCATCAATAATCTTTGGTAACATCCCATGAAAATCCTCCCCCAAACCAGCCAATTGACAACAAAAAAATAAAAATAAATAAATAAATAAATAATCAATTTTTAGATCAATCTGTTGAGCAGAAATATGTTCCTCTTAACTTAATGTCTAAAAGATGGTCATCAATTTCATTAGAACAATGAAAGCTTCCCTACAATGTCAAAAGAAAAATCTATATTAAATATAATAAATTATAGCATAAAATAATAGGGAGAAGAACCAATGAAATATACCTCTTTTTCTTTGCTTTTATCTTCACGTGAGAACAGAGCATGATGTGATGAAGATGGTAAACATGTAGGGATGTCTACTAGAGAATTGCTAAATAACCCAAATGCATACGGCAATTGTTTTCCTTCCTTGGTTCAATAATGTTGACTTCAATCTGAAAAAAAAGTAATACAAACGAATGTTGAATTATCATCATATAAGTAATTAAATTAAAATGTTAAGAAAAAAATAATTACAGTCAGACCATCAAAATCTACATTCTCAAATTGAGCAGACATCATACGCTTCTCAGATTTCCATCATAGAATTCAGGGGTACGATGTATTTACACTTTTACATACATGTCCATCTATATTTGGGATATTTTCATAAGCTCATATCTGAAAACCTAATGAAAAACCATTCAACCTATACGAATATGACGTGATTTTTTTATTTAGAATCAATTGTAGGATTTGTCTAATAGCACCTTTAAGATCCTTCAATGTTTTCTTGAAAACACACTTTCCCCATGGAAATTTTTTCCCCAAATCAGCATCAACATTATTAAAAATAGTTTTCTCAACCAACTTCTCGTAACTTTCCCCATACAAAAATAATGTAACTAGATTGACAATTGCAATCTTAACAACATCATCATCATTTACATTAGCAAGCAGAAGCTTGAAGACATGTTCAACTTCTTTTGTTGTTACTCTTTTGAAGTTCGAGAAATATTCATGTGTCCAGCCTGCACTCATTTGTATTGAAGTCTGACCAGTCATAATCATCAATTACTTTAAGATCAGTCACTAAACAGAATTTTTTATATGAAAAATCAAATAAATTTCTGATCAACTTTGAGCCACATCTGATTCTTTTTTGCCTCTTTAACAAGAACCTCTCTCAAAAGTACACAATGGATCAGTTGGAGTTGTAAGCACATTTCGTTAAGTTCAAGATATGCATCAAAGCAAGTGCTCTTGAACATTTGCAACTGAGAAGATGAAATTTTGTCCTTGGTGTTCTCCACCATAGTGGCTTCAGAATTGACAATTGGTTTTCTGTTTAGCCACCTTTCAAATAGGAAATAAATATTCCCTATCTTGTAAAATAATAAAAGAATCAATCTTAATAATCTAGAGGTCATACGAACATGGATGAGAAAAAATATGAACTACCTATAAAAAAAATAATTTATTATGATACTTTATTATGTAATATGATATATCTCAAAATAATGTCAAGCACAAAATTTACTAAATAGACATACAAAAAACCCAACTACATGAGCAGTAAAACATATGAAGAAAGGCACAAATGCACACATGAAAATATATCACATGAAAAAAAAAAGTGATTTTCCATTCATTTTAGGGAACAACTAAAATTCTACATTTTCTGAAATAATATAAGAATTTCATAAAAAGTAACATATTATGATACTTTTGTAAATAATGTCAAATGCAATACAAGCTAAAAAGATATGCAAAAGGCCCATAACAGAAAAAAGATACCACAAGATATACACAACATGGACAATAAATATACACAAATATAAGTACAAATATGCAAATTCAAAAGGTAAGTGATTTCTCATTCATAAAAAATGGATCAGAAATAATATGAACTATATAAATAAAAAGAAAAATATTATGACACTTTATTACATAGCATGATACTTTTCAAAATAATATCAATTAATAACACACACTAAGAAGCCGTACAAAATAATAATAATAATAATAATAATAATAATAATAATAATTGGCAGCAAAGACACACCAAGATAGCCACAAATACACAAACATTGAAAACAGGCAACATGCAAACAATACATACAAATCTGGTCACAAATACACAAACAAATGAAAATAGATTATAGGGAAACAAAAACAACAAGTACTTTTTCATTCATTTTTAGGAACACAACAAATATTCCACATTTTCTAAAATAATACAAGAATCAATTTTCATAAAAAAACTTGTTCAGAAACAATATAAACTACATATTTAAAAAAGTGACATATTATGATACTTTATTATAGAAGATGATACTTTTTAAACTAATGTCAGTCACAAAACAGACCAAAGAGACGTGCAAAAGACTCAGAACAAAAATATTACATGGACAATAAATAAATTCCAATTTATGCACATAATGGGCAGCAAAATAATATAAAAATGTAGGAGAAAGAGTATAAACTTCATTTATAAATAGTAATATATTATGATACTTTATTATATAACATGATACTTTTGAAAATAATTTCAAGCACAAAGATACATTAAACGGAGATACAAAAAAACTCACAATATATATACACACTACATGGACAAAAAAAGACACCAATATATGAACATATGCATATACAAGAAAACAAAATACAAACAACTGAAAATAACAAAGATTAAAAGATAACCAATATAATACTTATAAAAGATAATCTAATATGATATTTTTTAAACTTATATAGATGAAAACAATATACTTACATTAGGAATATACATTTTTGCTCTATCCTCCAACTCATCATCATTTTGTACTGACACATCCTCATCCACCTCATCTTTTACTTGCTCATCAACCAGACTTATTCCCTTTCGCTTTTTGCTTAACACGGTTATTTGTCTCTTCTTCCTCTTTTTCATTGATGAATCTTGTTATTGGTATGTAACAAATCATTATCAACAACATTAAACTTGAACAAACAAACAAAATCCTATTATCAAGTTCAGTTGGAAATTACAACAAAGAGACGCTGAAGCATAAACTGAAGTTTACAGGTTATTACATTATATAACATTGTCTCCTCATTATAGCAACAGTGACACTTTGATGGCATACACACTTCCATATTTTTCTCAATTCACATTGTATACAGAAACCCATTCTAACGCTTTATAGGATGCAACAAATATTCATATCATGTAAAATAATAAAGGAATCCATAATATTGACTTTATAAAAAAAGTAACCTATTATGATATTTTATTATATAAAATAATACTTTCGAAAATAATGTCAAACACAAAGATACATTAAATAAACATAAAGAAGATATGTGATTTATATACTACATGGAAAAAAGAAAAGACACCAATATAGGAACAGATACACATGAAAACAAATTATAAACACACAAAATAACAAAGATTAAAAGCAAAGTATTATGATACTTTTTAAACTCATATTACACTTGTAAAGTTAATATGTTTACTGCTAGTTTAAATTTATTAAAATCAACATCGTACTCAATAATATGTCAAAACAAGGCATAAGTATACTTATATTAGGAACATATACTTTTGCTCTATCCTCTAACTCATCATTATTTTGATCATCTTGTACTAGCACATCATCATCCACCTCATCCTCTACTTACTCATCAACCAAACATCTCCTCTTTCGCTTTTTGCTTAAACGGTTACTTGTCGCTTCTTCCTATTCTTCACTGATGAATCCTGTCATTGGTGTGTAACAAATTATTAATCATCGACTTTAAATTTGAACAAACAAACAAAATCCTATGACATGATCTAATATTGTCTCCTCATTACACACTCCCACATCTTCTCAATTCACATTGTCTACAGCAACCTAGATGACTGTTATATATATATAGCCAGCTTGCTTTAGTCTCGTTCTTTTTGTTGTTTTCTTAATTTAAGTCCAGATCCAACTCTGGGTCCATAAACAGGAACAAAGTCATTGAAGTTCATACTTAATATAATCTAAATCTTATCTAGAAGCTCAAATTTCATTTTGATTTTTCTATAAATCTATCAATACATTTCACAGTCTCCTATTAGAGGATATTACATTATCAACATTTTCAAACATATTGCACATCTCAAGTGCAGAGTCCACACCAAAGCCCTATCCTCGGTGTAAAAATTATCTTAGTTTGAAAGTTCCATATCATAACAATTTAAAACCCCCCCCAAAAAGTGTAAACACGTGATCAACAATACTACTACTACTACTACTAATAATAATAATAATAATAATAATAATAATAATAATAATAATCTGGCCTCTAAGATGTTCTTCTTCATCTTTACATGCCTTCTTCCCCCGCTTCATTAGTAACATTGTTGGCAGTTTAGTAAAATCCGACATCAAACTTTTTAAACACACTTTAGAAATACGAATAACTACCATTTTAGATATTCGTCAGAGATGGAGACTGAAATTTACATTTACAGATAGATTTCCAATGGAGATTTACAAGAAAATTGAAGAAGAATAAACCTTCAATTGATTTAAGTTTTAGGCTTAAAGGAACGGACTTGTATCAGCCAGAGATTCACTTTATTTTGGCTTTAAAGGAACGTGCCTACTTGTATGAGTCAGAGGCCCAACAGTCAAATCCAAGTATTTATGGAAAAAAAAGGGGGAAAATTACATAAAACATTGTGTTTCAAAGATGCAATTCAAAAATCATGTAAAGGAAATCTTTTTTTAAAAATTCAGGTGTTAATTCATTTAGTTAGGTGTTTAATAATTAAAAATAAATATAATGATATATATAAGATAAACATAATTATCTACTATACATTATATTAAAACTAATATAATATTAAATCAAAATTTCAAATTTTGACGTCACAACCTACCACCACCCTACCCACCACACCCCACCCCACCCCACACCACACCAAAAATAATTTTTATTTTTTTCCTTTCGATGTTTTCCTATCATTTCCCATCTCACCCCCATCCCAACCCCAACCCCACTTGACCATACTCCGCCTCATTACAAAGTGACAAATTGATATCACCCTAACCACATCCCTCGACCCCACCCACCCTGCCCACTCATATCCTGTCCACCCAAAAAATAAGTTTATTTTTATTTTATCTCGACGTTTTCATACACTTCCTCATCCCACTCCACCCCCAACCCAACCCTACTCGACCCCACCCCACCCCACCGCAAAGTGACAAATTGATATCACCCTCGCCACATCCCCAGACCCCACCCACCTACCCTGTCCACCCATACCATCTCACCACCCATATCCTACCCCACCCTAAAAATAAGTTTATTTTTATTTTTTCCCGATATTTTCCTACACTTCCCCATCCCACCCCAACCCAACCCAACCCCACTCCACTCGACCCAACCCTACCATACCTCATCGTAAAGTGACAAATGATCTTATCCCAGTCACAGACCACCACCCCACCCCACCCCACCCAATCCCACGCCAAAAATAATTTTTATTTTTTTCCTTTCGATATTTTCCTATCATTCCCCATCCCACCCACCCCACCCTACCCCACCTCATCTTAAAGTGACAAATTGATCTCACCCTAATCACATCCTCCGACCCCACCACCCACCCCGCCTCACCACCCATATCCTACCCCACCCCAAAAATAAGTTTATTTTTATTTTCTCTCGATGTTTTCCTACATTTCCTCAACCCACCCCACCCCATCCCATCCCACCCCAACCCAACCTAACCCCACTTGACCCTATCCTACCCCACCTCATCGCAAAGTGACAAATTGATCTCACCCTAGCCACATCCCTCGACCCCACCCACCAACCCCACCTCACCACCCATATCCTACCTCACCCCAAAAATAAGTTTATTTTTATATTCTCCCGATGTTTTCCTACACTTCCCCATCCCAACCCAACCCCACCCCACTCAACTCTAGCCCACCTCATCGCAAAGTGACAAATTGATCTTATACCAGCCACAAACCACGACACACCCTGCCCGCCTCGCCACCCACCCTACCCCACCTCACCGCAAAAACGATTTTTTTCCTTCTACTTTTCCACCTACCACCACCCAGCCCGACACCACCCTACCGATCCCACCCGACCCCAAAAATGATTTTTTTCCTTCTACTTTTTCATGCCTCCACCAACCCCACCCCAACACCACCCTGCCCACCCCACCCCACAAAATGAGTTTTTTTTACCTCTCCATGTTTTTTCACCCTACCCTACCACCCACCCCACCCAAAAATGATTTTTTTCTTCTAATTTTCCACACCCACCCCGCCCCTACCAGCTACCCACCCAAGCAATCGACATCACCCCACCCAAAAATGATTTTTTTCTTCCACTTTTTCACACCCCACCAAGATCCTACCTTGCACCCACCCCACCATACCCACCCATCCCATTCCTACCCACCCACCCCCAAAAATGATTTTTTCTTCAATTTTTCACACCCCCACCCACCTCGGTCCAGACCCTACCTCGCCACCCACCCAACCAACTGACCCCACCCAAAAATGATTTTTTTCCTACATTTTCACACTCCATCCCGACCCTACGCCCGTCACCCAACAACCCCACCACTACCCACCCCACCCAAAAATGATTTTTTTTCTTTTCCACACCCCGTCTCAACCCTATACCCGTCACCCACCAACCCCACCCCTACTCAAAAATGATTTTTTTTCTTCTAATTTTCCACACCCCGTCCCTACCCCGCCACCCACCCAACAAACCGACCACACCAAAAAATTATTTTTTTCTTATACTTTTTCTCGTCCAATGATCACAAAAAGTTATAGATGGTCACAACTTTTAATATAATTGGTCACAATCATTTATAGTTGGTAACATATTATTTATTTATTGGTCACAACCTACTAGTTTTTTTTTCATGATTAGTTAATATTTTTTGTCATAATTACCTAATAATTGGTCACATTCTCTACTCTTCATAAGTCACACAAAGTCACATTTAGTTGACATTTTGGTTACACTTACCTAATAATTCGATCACCCCACCCCCACCCTACCCCATCCCCACATGCAAAGTCACAACATGTCACACAATTGGTCACACAATGTCACATTACAAATTTAGTTGAAAAACCTCACCCACCTACCCACACATTCCTAAAGTCACATTTGATCACACAAGGTCATAGTTTGGTCACACAAGGTCACAGTTAGATCATAATTGGTTTAGTTGCAAAATTCGGTCACACAAAGTCACAATTTGATCACATAAAGTCACAGTTGGTCACACGAAGGCACGGTTCGATCACATAAGGTCATAGTTTGGTAACACATGTGACCGAACTATGACATCGTGTGATTGAACTATGACCTTTTATGACCGAATTGAGACTTTTTTTGATCGAACTGTGACCTTGTATGTTCAAATCGTGACTTTGTGTGATCAAGTACGGGATGTGACCAATTATTAGGTAAATGTGACCAAAATATTTGCTAATTGTGACTTGTGAGAAATGGGGGATGTGACCAAGAAAACTAAGATTACGGAATGTGACCAAATATTAGGTAATTGTAACAAAAATGTTAACTAATTATGATTGAGGAAACGTGTAAATTATGACCAATAAATAAATAATACGTACCAATTATATGATAATTTTGATCAATTATAGGTAAACGTGATCAAAATATTGACTAATTGTGTGTTTGTGCGACTTATGATAAGTGCGAATGTGATCAAGAAAACAAGTAAGTTTTGATCAATCAATAAATAAATTGTGATCAATTATTGATGATTATGACCAATTATTAGGTAACTATGACCAATAAATAAATAATATGTAATCAATTATGGATCATTGTGACCAATTATATAGATTGTGACCAACTGTGACTTGGTGTGACCATTGGACGAGGACGTGATGTGATCTACAATTGTGTCAAATATAACTATGTGTGACCGAACTGTGACTTTGTAATAACGAAGCGTGACTTTATGTGATCGACCTGTGACCTCGTGTGATCTAACCATGACCTCGTTTGACCTAATAGTGACCTCCTGTGACCTAACTGTGACCTCGATTGACCAAACTGCGACTTTGTGTGACTGAATTTTGACCTTGTGTGACCAACTGTGACTTTGGAGGGGTGGGGTTTTACAACTAAATTTGTAATTGTGACTCTGTGTGACCTTGTGTGCCTTAACTGTGATCTCGTGTCAACTTACGTGACTGATTGTGATTTTGGGGGTGGGGATAGTGGGGTAGAGGTTGGGTGGGGCTAGAAAAAGTAGAAGAAATCATTTTTTGTGGTGAGGTAGGGTCGGGGTGGGGAAAAGTAGAAGAAAAAAATAATTTTTTGGAGTGGGGTGGGTGGGTGGTGGGTAGGGTGGGGTCGGGGTCGAGGTCGAGTTAGGGGTTGGAAAAAGTAAAAGAAAAAAATTATTTTTTGGGTGGGTGGGGTGAGATGATGTGGTTGGGGTGAAGTGTGAAAAAATAGAAGAAAAATAATTTTTTGATGGGGTATGGTGGGTGGCGGGGCGGGGTGCAGTGGGATGGGGTGGGGCGGTTGGGGGGAAGCGTGAGAAAATATAAGAAAAATCATTATTGGGTGGAGTGAGGGTGGTTAGGTGGGGTGTAAAAAATAGAAGAAAAATCATTTTTCGATGGGGATAGGGTGGGATAGGATGGGACGATTGAGTGAAGTGTGAAAAAATAGAAGAAAAATCATTTTGGGGTGGGGTTGCTAGGGTGGGGGTGTGGTGGGTTTGTTAGGGTGGGGTGTGAAAATATAGAAGAAAAATCATATTTGGGTGGGTTAGGATGGGGGTGGGTTGGTGGGTGGGTGGCAAAGGTAGGGTCGGGATGGGGAAAAATTGGAGAAAAAAATTAATTTTTGGTGGGGTGGGGTGGGGTTGAGGATGGGTGGTGGGGTAGAGTCTGGGCGAGTCGTGGAAAAGTAGTAAAAAAAATCATTTTGGATGAGGTGGGTTGGGGTAGGGTCTGGGGCGAAACTGATGGGGGAGTTGAAAATTAGAAGAAAAAAAATTAATTTGGGGGTGGGGTGGGTGGTGTTGGGGTAGGTGGCGGGGTAGGATATGGTAGGGTCTGGGCGAGTTGTGAAAAAGTAGTAGAAAAAAATCATTTTGGGTGAGATGGGTGGGGTAGGGTAGGGTAGGGGTAGGGTGGGGTGGGGTGGGTGTGATGGAATGGGACTAGTGGGTGGGTGGGGGGAGAAAAAAATAGAAGTAACATCATTCTTGTGGTGTGGTGTGGTGGTGTGGGGTTGGTTGGGTGAGTGAGTGGTGGCGGGGTGGGGGAGGAGTGTTGGGTGGGGTGGGAAGGTGGTGTTGGGGGTGGGGGTGAGTGTGGAAAAGTAGAAGGAAAAAATTATTTTATGGGGTGGGGTGGGTCGGGGTGGGTGGTTGGGTGCCGGTGGGGTGGGGGTGGGGTCGGGTGTGGGTGGGGTGGTTGTCGGGGTGGGGTGGGTGGAGGGTTGGTTTGTGATGAAGTGGTTGTTGATTATGTATTGTTTTTATTTTATTATTTAATATTATGCCTTTGTTTTACAACTCATTATAATTATTATAATATTGTATTAATTAATTAACATATTAACACCTGATTTTTACAAAAAAAATTAGAGTTTGTTATGTTTAAAAAGTGAAAGTTTTAGTTGTATAGTTATGTACTTTTCCCAAAAAAAAAAAAAAAATCTGGTTTAATGAAAATCAATTTTGGTTTCTTAAGTTAGTATGCAATTATCCCTAGATCTAATATTTTAGACAACAATCTTATTTTAAACTAAACTTTATTCCAATTTTAGAACCAATCCAAGCCATTGATGAGTAATAACCTAATTGAGGCAGAGATTTTTCTTCTTCTTTTATTAATGGTGCGTTTGATTGCGATGGTGGAAAATGGGTGAAAAGAAAATATTTTTTAAGGAAAAGATTTGCATAGAAAATATTAATTGGAGATGTTTGATTGATTTAATTTTCTAAATGAAAAAAAATGAGAAATTTTTCAAGTTTTGATGTTTGATTGATATTGTTTTCCATGACAAATAAAGTAAAATTTAGATATTTAAATTTTTACTTTTTTAACATATTTATATTAGATAATAATAATAATATTATTTTTTGAAGTAAAAATAAATCAATTAACAATAACAAAACTGATCAAACTTGACACAAATCGTCTTCCTCCTTACCTACCAAATGATTTCTTAGTCAAAACCCAAAAAAAATATTTTCCAATTTTTTAAGCAAAGTAGGCACGTGAATCAAGGGTTGGAAATCATTTTCCAAGGTAGATGTGATCCATCAAATAAGAAAAATTGAAAAAGATAATTTTATTTACACCATACCCATACCTCCATGTGTGACTATACACTCACATGAGATGTGGGGGTCCGGTAATAATTGTGTGTTGGGCTCCACACCCCCATGTGAGTGTGGTGTCAAACATGGAGTTATGAGTGTGGTGGAAGTAGCATTATCCAATTGAAAAAAAGGTGGAAAACATTTGGCAAACACACCCCTCTCAAACCCACAAATCGATGATGCAAAATTCAATAAATATAGTGTTGGCAACGGGGCGGATTGATCCGATCCGGATCCGCCCCGCGATCCGTCAAATTTCGGGTCGGGTCGGGGCGGATCGGTGGACCGATCCGCCAAATTATTTTTTTATTTTTTTTTATTTTTTTAATTTTTTTAAATTTTTTTAAATATATTTTAAATTAAATCCTTTAAAAAAAATTAGAAAAATTATTTTTTTTATTAAATTTTATTTATTTTATTGAAACGAGACGTACAGAGGCCGATTCGCCGATTCAACGGATCGAGTTTTTTTTGCCATCACTTATTGGAATTCTTTCTTCAAATGAAGAACATGAAATGTGTTTTTTTTTTTTTTTTTAAATACAAAGATTGCAGGTTATTCCCAAAAATTAAAGTTTGCTACAAAATCTACATATTAGATTTTTATACATGATAAAAAAATTATATTAAAAAAAATATCAGATCGCGGATCGGGGCGGATCGGATCAGCCCCGATCCAAATCCGCTCCGTGAATTTTCGGATCGGGGCGGATCACATAAATTTCGATCCGTCGATCCACGGATCGGGATTTTTTCGGATTGGATCGGATCGAGTTGACGAATCGACGGGGCAGATAGGATTTTTTTGCCATCTCTAAATAAATAAGGATTATTACACAAAGTTATTACTTTTTGGCACGAAATATGTACAGTAAAATAAACCGAGTGATTACTAGTTCATCCACTTTTGTGAATTGAGGTGATTGAACTAGACGTAGTTTGTCAATTGAAATTCAATTAAAAGGTATTCAATTAAATTATAATTTATCAATTGACACTAGAATAAACTTTAATTATCATAAATATAATTTAGAACTTTATAAAAGTAATAAATAAATAAAAAACTGGTTTCTTTACCATTTGCACCCAACGCAAGAGAAAGTGAGAAACTGCAACATGGGCTTATTTATTGGGCTAGCTATTGGGCTCCAGAAGGCGCGCTTAAATTTGGCGCGAAATTCTCCCGCCATAACAACGACTCCCCAGAATCTGATACCCTAATATATATATATAACCTAATTATTTAGGTACCCCTCTTTCCTCCATAGACACCGGCGGACTTGCATAGATAATTTGGAGGAAGAAACAAGGAAATGACAAGTGATAATGAAACGAGTTCGGCCGATAACGCCGTGGCTAATGGAAATGGGAATCTACCGAGCCCTCCCGATTCGCAAGCGCCCGCCAATAACGCCGCGGCCAACGGGAATGGGAATCCACCGTCGACTCCTGATTCGCCAACGTCTGCGGGTTTTAACACGGATCAGCTGCCTTTCAACACCAGTCAGAACTATACCGACGATGATGAAGCCTCCGTCGATCCTGAAATCATTCGAGATGATCCTGATGACGGTATTGATGAGGAAGAGGAAGACGGGGAAGACCTTTTCCATGATAATTTTATGGAGTAAGTCTTTTACGTCCTTGCTACTCGATCTATACTTCATACTGCGCTAATTATTGATTACGTGTAATCTTGATTTCTGTCTGACCTTGTTGACTAATTGGTAACTGTAATTTTAGTGATTATCGGGGGATGAACGAGCAGGACGAGTACGAGTCAGTGGGGCTAGACGATTCGATGGAGGATGAGAGGGATTTGGATCAGATAATGGCGGACCGTAGAGCAGCCGAGATGGAGCTTGAAGCCAAAGAAGCTCGAATTTCTCAACGCAAGCTTCCACAGCTTCTCCATGACCAAGGTCCAACTTTTGTTACATTTTTTCGTATCCAACGCTGGATGCATGACTACCGCGTTCTCAAATTGTGAAACGGTCTTTTATTGCTACTCTGAATTTTTATTTGATGTTTCTAACAATTATGCTATCTTCGGAATCATGAACTTCACACCTTAAAACTGGAAATTTAAAAGCCTTCTCTTCCAATTTGAATTGATTTTTTTTTTGTGAAGCTCCAACACCGTTATCAAGTTCCTTAATGCCATGCCTTTAAAACTTATCAAGTATCTGCATGTAATTCTTGATTTAAGATTTTTTGTTATACTGTGTTATATTTCTTGTTATTTGATTTTCTGCAATTTAGTCATGCGTTCCCCTTGTATTATCTTTTGCTTTCTATTTAAAATATGGTATATTTGCAAGAAATCTGCACCGAGGCCACGAGTGACCATTAACTAAATCACTTTTGCATCCTTGGCCACACTGTTCAGCTGTCCTAAGAACATGTGATAAACGACCAGTTTGAAAGAGTTTGGTGATATAAAATGGAGATGGAGATTCTGCTGCATCCTTTATTAGAATTTTAGAAATTAGAAGTGATGTAGTTGTTTAAAAGCTTTTACATGTCAACACATGCATTGCTCTCAGCAAAATTTTCTAAACCCTGGTGCTGCTTGTTGCAGACACTGATGATGACAATTATAGGCCGTCAAAAAGAACCAGAGCTGACTTTAGGCCTCCAAATGATAGTGATGGAATGCCGAGTTCACCAGGTCGCTCACAGCGGGGTAATTCTAGGGAAGACGTGCCAATGACTGATCAAACAGATGATGACCCTTACGAGGTGTGTTTTTTTCTTAGCTCTGATGTTTTGACTTACTGAACTTTGAGGGTAGTAATTAGACGTTTTTTGAATAAAATATTGATGTCTATTTCACTGATTAATGGAAATGGATATTGATGCAGGATGAAGACAATGATGAAGGTGAGTTTGAGATGTACCGGGTTCAGGGAACTCTTAGGGAATGGGTTACTAGAGATGAAGTTAGGCGTTTCATTGCAAAGAAGTTCAAGGAATTTTTGCTCACATATGTGAACCCAAAGAGTGACCATGGAGACTTTGAATATCTACGGCAGATTAATGAAATGGTCTCTGGTAAGGAAGCTTCTCAGCTCTATTTTTGTTAATCTCTAAGATGTAATTTGTATGAGGATTCTTGGAAAAGTGGCTGCACAATGCTTGTTATCATCAAGCAAGAAAAACATTGTAGAAATTTGTTCATCACCTGACTTAATCATTTATATCTGCAGTTAACAAGTGCAGCCTTGAGATTGATTACAAGCAGTTCATCTATATCCATCCAAATATTGCTATCTGGCTGGCAGACGCACCCCAGTCTGTCCTTGAGGTTATGGAAGAAGTAGCCAATAAGGTTGTTTTCGACTTGCACCCAAATTACAAGAAAATTCATCAAAAGATTTATGTACGCATCACCAACTTACCAGTTTATGATCAGATACGCAATATTAGGTAATATGTCAGAATGGAATACTGACTGCTTTCTTTGAAGTTCTGTATGTGAAAACTATGCTCACCTTCATTTTGCTCTGTGCTCTGCAGGCAGATCCATTTGAATACCATGATTCGAATTGGAGGGGTCGTCACTCGACGTTCTGGTGTCTTCCCACAGTTGCAGCAAGTTAAGTATGATTGTAACAAGTGTGGAACGATTTTAGGGCCTTTTTTCCAGAATTCATATTCAGAGGTGAAGGTTGGATCTTGTCCAGAATGCCAGTCTAAGGGACCATTCACTGTCAATGTTGAACAAGTAGGAACCTCCACATCCCTTTTATTGATGAAAGGAACCAAAAAGTGTGCTAATCAAACTTCTTGCTTTGTTACAGACTATATACAGGAACTACCAGAAACTTACACTCCAAGAGAGCCCTGGGATTGTGCCTGCTGGTCGACTCCCAAGATACAAGGAAGTAATATTGTTGAATGATCTCATTGATTGTGCCCGACCTGGGGAAGAGATTGTAAAGTTCTAATCTTTTGGACTTCATTGTTTCACTGAGACTTAATGCAATGCTCCTTAATTTTAACTTGCATTACCTTTTTCTTTTCCCAAATTTAGGAGGTGACGGGCATATATACGAACAATTTCGACTTATCTTTGAACACAAAGAATGGTTTTCCTGTCTTTGCCACTGTCGTTGAAGCAAATTATGTAACAAAAAAGCAGGACCTCTTTTCAGCTTACAAGCTTACCCAGGAGGACAAAGAAGAAATTGAGAAGTTGGCCAAAGATCCAAGGATAGGAGAACGAGTAGGTTTCTAAACCTATAAATATTCTCTTGTTATGTTGGACATGAAATGAAATTTCACATTAAATACTCTCAATTTCATCAGGTCGGCAAGTGTTCTTATCATTAATTTTTTTCACTCTTCATTGCAAACATTTCAGATTATTAAGTCCATAGCCCCATCAATCTATGGTCACGAGGACATAAAGACTGCAATAGCTCTAGCAATGTTTGGAGGCCAGGAGAAAAATGTGCAGGGCAAACACCGATTACGTGGAGACATAAATGTACTCCTGATGGGTGATCCAGGCACTGCCAAGTCCCAGTTCCTTAAGTAAGAGTTATTTCAGAATGACTTACTTTATCAGACCATTCAGTTTTGTAATGGCCACGTAAAACTCGATTAGGTATGTTGAAAAGACGGGACAAAGGGCTGTTTATACAACTGGAAAAGGAGCCTCTGCTGTTGGACTCACAGCAGCAGTGCACAAGGATCCGGTCACACGAGAGTGGACCCTTGAAGGAGGGGCACTTGTTCTGGCCGATAGAGGGATATGTCTTATTGATGAGTTTGATAAAATGAATGATCAGGACAGGTGAGCAATTGCATGTTTAATGGATGTCTGCTGATGTCTTCCTATATTCTCTTTTTAAGATATCTCAATGTTCCAGGGTAAGTATTCATGAAGCAATGGAACAACAGAGCATTAGCATTTCGAAGGCTGGGATTGTCACTTCTCTCCAGGCCCGCTGTTCTGTCATTGCTGCAGCAAATCCTATTGGAGGAAGGTATTAGAGAAGTTAAAATTCAATTTAGCAAGAAAGTAAACTCAGTTCATCTTGCAATGCAAACATGAGTTGCTACTTGGTCCAAAGAGTTGGAGACCTCATGAATGAGCTTCAGTTCTTAAGTGTCTCAGTGTAGATAGATATGGAAAGATTATACTATTTAAGTCATCTTTCTTCATATCCTATTTTAATGGTCTGTTTGTCAACTCTGACCCCTTGTTACATAGCTTTCAATTTCATGATGCTAGACTGAATCACCTGCATATACGTGATTAATTATAGATTCTTATTATAGAAAGAATTATTCGGTAATTAGGATTGGTCTAAAGCCCTACACTTGGCATTCAGTAGATGTAAGATCCTGATTTCTATGCCATGCAAACCCAGGCGTCATGTTTCATCATTCATGATTTTTTTTTTAATTAATAAATTGACACCATTATTTGAATTAATACATTTATCCATGCAGATATGATTCCTCAAAGACATTTTCTCAAAATGTGGAGTTGACAGATCCCATCGTTTCCCGCTTTGATATTCTCTGCATCGTCAAGGTTTTCTTCGGGATTTATCAAGTTATCTATATTCTTGTAATCATTCCTTATAAGAAGTTTTGTAAAAGGAGAGTTTGATCACGTACAGGATGTTGTTGACCCAGTCACTGATGAGTTGCTGGCAAAGTTCGTAGTTGATAGTCATTTTAAATCACAACCTAAAGGTGCTAACTTGGACGATAGGTCCGTGGGCAATTCCCAGGATGATTTTCAATCTTCCACTACACAAACCGATCCTGAGGTACCTGAAACTCGATACTTTCACTTCGTTCAATTTTTTTTTTTTTTTTAACATATTTTTCTAGTTGCAATATATATGATTCTTGTTTACAGATAATTCCTCAAGAATTGCTAAAGAAGTATATAACATATGCCAAGCTGAATGTATTTCCAAGGTTGCATGATGCAGATTTAGACAAGCTCACTCAAGTTTATGCTGAATTAAGGAGAGAATCTTCGGTGGGTTTCTACTTTATATGTATGCTTATCTTCGCTACAAAAAACTACTGATAGTTCTATGAAATGATTAATGCTTCTTTCTGTTTTTGTATAGCATGGGCAAGGAGTTCCTATTGCAGTGAGGCACATAGAATCAATGATACGGATGTCTGAAGCCCATGCAAGAATGCATCTTAAACAGCATGTCACTCAAGAGGACGTGGACATGGCTATTCGCGTTCTGCTGGAATCATTCATTTCAACCCAAAAGTTCGGTGTGCAAAAAGCTTTGCAAAAGGTATGTAGGGACACAGAAGCTGGTCCAATTTTTTTAATTGAAATCTTTACTTGTATTTTGTTCTAGACTAGATGAATTAGTTTAGGCCAGTTTCATTTACTCAGCCCATTCCAGATTCTTTCTACTTTTTCTAACTCTACTCTCTGGAGATCTCAGAGATCAAATTAATCTGCTTAAGCTCATCTTTTCTTGTTGGTATCGTATTTTCCACTTCAACACTTCAACGGTATAATAACTTAGCATGTATTGGTGTTTGTAATTTTGTATCTTGATGATGGGTTTTTTCTGCAGAGCTTCAAAAAGTACATGATATTCAAAAAGGATTTCAATGCTATTGTTTTGCACCTTCTGCGTGGACTTGTGAAGGATGCATTGCACTTTGAAGAAATTATGTCTGGTTCTACCACAAATCTCACGCATATTGACGTAAAAGTGGAAGAACTGCAAAGCAAGGTACAGTTGAAATAGTTTCTCCTACTTGAAAATTTATTGTACATGCACTGCTTTCATCGACAATTGTACTGTCTTTCAGTCTTAGATACACGCGAGTATTGGCTGATGAGCTAGTTGACATTCTATTGCAGGCTCTTGATTATGGGATCTCTGATCTGAAGCCGTTCTTTAATAGTACAGAGTTTGTTAGAGCTAACTTCGTGTTGGATGAGGGACGGGGTACAATTAGGCATCGCCTTGCACACTGATGGATTGGTGTTGACGGTATTTAGTAAATTTGGTGCTTTCTCAATTAATTGAATGGAATTTGAAAGTCCAAAAATTCGTTCAAGCAGAAAAATCGTGTTAGAAGTAGCCAAACTTGATCTTTGAAATTATCCAGGAACTAACTTTTTAAAAATATTACTGGGTAGATATTGTTTGTCTGTATGTATGCATACATAAGAATTTTACCAATTGATGTCTTTCATATCAGTTAGTTATAAATGTGAATACCTCTCATCAGCACCAAGGTCAGTCGTTCAAACATATCTTTCTCAGAATAATAATAACCTGAAACATCTCCCCAATTTTATAGTCTCTCTCAAACCTCAGAAGTAACATTGTCTATCTGATGCAGCAAAATGTGGTTGAGTTGCAGTTTAAGGTTATGAACCAAGTTTATTGAATAAAAGACCAGTAAAAGCAAAAGTCCTGAATTTGCCATGTAATTTGCTATTTTTCCTGCTAACACGAATAATAAAATGCACAACTTCAGGGTCCATACGGAATGTTTCTGGCTTCCAGTACCAACAAAGCTATAAGAAAGAGTGAAGCCATGCCGTGAAATTAAACAGGGTAAACAAGGATGTTAGCGAGTCGAAGTGAAGTAGAAAATAATCAAGTAAATGCACTCTAACAAACAAAGAAAATAACTGAAGACGTGCAGATTCCAGAAACCGCAGACCTTTCAAGGTTTTCTTTGGAACTTTTGAAACAAAATCAGACTAGATCCAAGTCAACCTACACCTAAATTTTTCCGACTTAACCAGTTTTTTCACAAAAGGTTCACTAGATCATTGAGTCAAATTATTTTAAATTGCACAAGATAAGTTGAACTGTTTGCTTGGGAAAAAGAGAGACTTCTGTATTTCACAGGAATCAAGAATTAGGTCATGCTCACAAGCCAAATGCATTTATATTTTCAATTACCATTTATTTTAATTTTAATTTTAATTTTAAATTAAATAATAGAAAAACCATACTTACCAGGAATAAGCAAAACAAATTCATTGAAAGTAAAGCATGATTTTTTAAGTCATCCTTCTTCCTTAAGTGGAAAAACCAAAATCAGCTGACACGTGCTTTATTGAAGCAAACGATTGGCATACCTTGAGAAGAGCAACAAAGATCTCGCTGATGTTGAATATGCATGCATCCTGAAGTTTGTTTCCAAGACAACGAGTCTGAACAGATTTAACTGAAGAATGAACAAAGTAGGTTGAGAGAAAATTCTCCTTTTTATTTATTCAAAATCTTAAACTGCACATGGGAGGCGGTTCATATATATATATACACATACACATACACCGGTTCCTTACAATTATAATAATAACAAAATAATAGAAAAGGAAAGGATGCACATATATTGCACGTGTATATGACTACATACCCCTCAAGCTGGATGTAAGTCGATCAAGCCCAACTTGGACAACAAAAAAGAAAACCGAGGATAAGCAAGAGACTTTGTAAACAAATCGGCAAGTTGAGCCTTGGTAGAAACATGCCGCGGGTTGACGAAACTTTCATTAAATTTGTTACGAACCAAGTAATAATCAATCTCCAAATGTTTTGTACACACGTGAAAAAGGGGATTCGCAACAATATGTAAAGCTAGGGGTGTCAAACGGGTCGGGGCCGATCTGGTTCGATCCTTTTGTCTGTGGTCCATTACGGGTTCACGGGCCGGAAAAGGGCAGGCCCGTGGGGAGACGAGCCGGCTCCGTGGGGACTCGTCCCCCACGGAGCCGGCCAAAGTCCGGCTCGTGGGCCCTTCTGACAACGGGCCGGACGGGCCGGCTCGTGGGCCTTTTAAATTTTTAATTTTTTTTTTCTTTTTCTAACGGCTAAATAATTGAACATTAAAAAACTCTTCTCCTTTAATTCGGGCTTGAGACCGACTACATTTAAATTATTGTAGGCGGAGTTAAAATTGTACACGAACAAAATGTTACGTGTACAATTTTTTTATTTGAAAGAAACAAATCAAACAATTCAAAATACAGAAAAAGAAAAAATTTACTTACCAATATGATTGTTCTCCGAATTCCTCGGCAAGAATTTCACATATCCTATCTTGTTTCATTTTCTCCGCAATCTGTCAATCCTTCAAACACATTAAGTCCTCTAGTATGTCTTCTTTAAGCCTTGACCTATATTCAGATAACACTCTACCACCTGTACTAAAAGCAACCTTCGATGCTACAGTTGATACCGGAGGTACTAGTAGACCTCGTGCAATTATAGAAACAATTGGGTATTGACGCTCGTTTTGTCTCCACCACTTAAGAATGTCAAAATTATTTCTCTCGTCCTCGTCTAACATACTAAGAAGGTCATGCGAGAAATACCTAGTTAACTCGCCTGAAATTTCATCTGAACTATTATATGTACTAGAAGAACTAAAACCACTAGGAAGTGTACTAGAACTAGAAGTTCCCTTCATAGTCATAAGGTAGGAAAATAAATCATTGTCTTGATTTTGTATCACATTAGGGGTGGGAGCAGTTCTTCTAACATTTTTACCTGACATTTGGGCATTGATCTCGTACATTTCACATAAACATTTTTCTAAATCTATGCATGTTAAAGGGGTTTTAAAAGTTAATTTATTTGATATTACCTTTATGGTGTGTTTAGTTCCCTCTAAATTTATTGTAGGGTTCATAACCGTTGCTAATGGAAACAAATCTGGTAAATCTTTCCAATACTTTCTAAACTTAGTTTCCATTGCTTTAATGATATCAGAAAAAATAGGAAATGTCTTGTACTTGTTAAAGTTATTAGCAATGCAATAAAAATGCTTTAAAACTAAAGGACTAGTGGGATAATAAACACCAGACAATTCGTTTGTAGCATCGTAAAATTGTTTCAAATTTTTTTTAACATGAATTGCAAGTTCTCAATCATTAGTCCCCAAATCAAAAGTTGAGCCGTTTGAGTGCCGACCGTTGTAATATGCACATATTAAATTCTCGTAACATTCACAATGTTCAATCATTAAATAAGTTGAGTTCCATCTATGTCCTACATTAATAATAAATGATCGTGGGTTCATACCATTTTCTACACACAGTGCATCAAAAACTTGTTTTCTAGAATGTGCTATCATAATGAAATTGCAAGCACACCTAATTTTTTTCAATTGATTTTCTATAAACTTAAGACCATCTTGAACTATTAAATTAAAAATGTGACAGACACAACGAACATGAAACAAGACTTCACCAAACTCAGGATTTATGTGGGCTACTAATCTATCAATCACCAATTTTTATTAACAGAAGCATTATCTAGTGTAAAACCACGAACTCTACTATCACAGTTAAATTCTCTAAGAATTGCAAGTAGTATATTGAAAATATTTGTTGCGTTATGTGGGTAATCAATAACTTTAAATGCCATAATTCTTTTGTGTATTACCCAAGAATCATCAATGTAATGACAAGTAACAGCCACGTAACCTTTATGATTATTGACAGTCCACAGGTCCGAAGTAAATGACAAGTTACCATTCCATTTATTTAAAGCATTTATAAAACTTTGTTTTCTCTCGAAATATTTAGCTATGCAATCAGATCGTAAAGTATTTCTAGAAACGGGTTTGTACTTGTGTTGGAGATACTTCTGAATGAATTTCGTGAATTGTGAACTTTCTACAATTGAAAGCGGGAACTCACCACTCGATACGAACATGACCATCCCTTCTCGACGCGCTAGATCTTGGTTGAAGAACCAATTGGTTAGGCTCGATTGACCAAACTGTAGAGTTGATTGGTTTGCTTCAACCGTGCCAGGTTTTCAACATCCTTTGTAGTGTCTATTGAGGTTTGATGTGCCCCACCCTTCTTCCAAGAGAAAAGTCCCTCGCAACTTCTACATTTTGCTTTGTATATCGGTTTGTTTTCAGCATCTTTTTCTGACGTTTCAATCAAATCGAAAAAATTCCAGCAGTTGGATTTTTTCGTCCTCTTTGGATTTCTGTTGGAGCCTACCGTCGTGCTAACGAAGCCAAATTCATATGTAGCAGTGACATCTTCATCAATTATATCATTCAAATCAATAGGAGTTCTTGTATTTATATCTCCGATCTCATTTTCAAATTCCGCCAAATTGTCGGGAATTGGAATATCATTGAGAGGTGCAAATTCATCAACAAATTGGTTAGAAGAAAACCATGGGATTGTGAGTGTACCATTAGAAATAATAGAATTGAAAAATTGGAGATGAAAATGAAATATGGAATGGAATTTGAGACAATATTGTATATTTGTATTTGAAATATTATAGCACTAGCCACTAGAATTTGAGAGTTGAGAGTTGAGACTCGGGAGTTCGGAGAGTTGAGTTGAGATTGTGAAAAAAATGAGTATTTATAGAAGAAAAAAAAATAATAAAAAATAAAAAAAAGTTACAAACGGTCACAAGACCGTTTGAGTTTCTCAAGGGCCGGAACGGCCAGCCCGTGAACCGGGCCCATTCCGGCCCTTGAGCACGAGCTCAAACGAGCCCTACGAGCCGGCGGACCGGCTCGTTTAGGCCCGTGGTCGGCCCATTTGGGGTGTTCGTTGGACTAGTCCGCAAACTTCACGAGTCAAACCCGAACTGTCCAACACCCAAATTTTTTGTCCGGTCCAAACCCAAGTCCTTTTTTTAACGGGCCGAGCCGAGCCGAACTCACGAACTCCCAAACTATCCAGTCCGTTTGACACCCCTATGTAAAGCTACCTTGTTGTCACACCAGAGAGTAATAGGCAGTAAGAAAGGAATACGAAGGTCTTGCAAAATGTAAGTAATCCATTGAATTTCACAAACTGTAGCTGCTAGACTCTTGTACTCTACCTCCGTGGATGAACGAGAGACCGTTGTTTGCTTCTTTGTCTTCCAAGAGATCACGCACCTCCAAGGAAAATGTAATAATCGATGACAGACTTCCTGGTGTCTAAACAGGAAGCCCTATTAGCATCACAATACCCTTTCATTTTGTAATCACTAATGGAAGGAAAGAAGAGACCTGTGGAAGGATGTCCTTTAAGATACCGTAACAAATAAATGGCAGCATCCCAATGATCTTGACAAGGAGTGTGTACAAACCGGCTTAGCTGCTGAACAAGAAATGTAATATCCGGTCTAGTAATGTTCAAGTAGAGAAGTCTACCAATCAGGCGTCTATAATGATCTGGATCAGCCAAAGGAAGTCCGGAATTAAGAGCCGGCTTGATGCCTCTTGGGAAATGGAGTTTGTGAAGACTTAGCTCCTGAAAGACCTGCATCCTGTAAAATGTACAAAATATATTTTCTTTGATTGAGATAGGTGCCACTTTCGTTCCTGGCAATTTCAACACCCAAAAAATATCTTGCACAGCCAAGATCTTTAATTGTAAATAACCTGTACAGATATTTTTTGACTTCAACTATTGCCTTAGCATCATTTCCTGTAAGCAACACATCATCGAAATATACCAAAAGTATAAGGAAAAAATTAGGATGATTCTTAGTTAATAGGCAATGATCATGGGAAGACTACACAAAACCAAAACTGAGGAGTTTTTGGCAAAATTCAGCATTCCACATTCTCAAAGCTTGCTTTAATCCATAAAGAATTTTCTTAAGCTTGCAAACTTTGCCCGAAGTTTCCTTGGTATACCCTAAGGGAACATTCATGTAAGCATCTTCATTAAGGTTTCCATGCAAAAAAGCTTTGTTAATATCTAATTGATGCAATGGCCAAGATCTCATAGTAGCAACATCAAAGATAATTCTCACTGTAATGGGCTTAGCAACTGGGGAGAAGCTATCAGTATAATCAATGCCATAAACTTGATCGTATCCTTTTGCCACTAACCTGGCTTTAAACATATCCACTGTCCCATCAGGATTCATTTTCACCTTATAATCCCACTTTGATCCAATGACTTGTTTATCTAGTGGTAAATCACTTAGTTCCCATGTGTGGTTGGCTTCCAGTGCATCCAGTTCAGTGTTCATGGCTTTAACCCAATTAGGATCTCGGCTGGCCTGTAAGTATGACCTAGGTTCCTGGATTTGAGACACATTTGCTAAAAAAGAAACATATGCATCATGTAAATAAGGTGAGGTGAAATATGGGAAAGTCGGTGGAGTATGAGATGAAGAGGAGGGGAAAACATTAGAAACTGAAACACTGTGAGTCAAATCAGGAATGTTTAAAATGAGGTTAGTAGTAAAATCCTGCAGCTAGACAGGGGTGGTTTTCTGTCTCGAACTTCTCCTGAGAACCACAAGAGATTGTATAGGGTCATTAATAGAAGATGAAGTTGAAACAGAGGAAGGTGAAGCAGGAAAAGGAATTACTGGAAGATGACTGTTAGTAGAAGTGGAATCAGAAGAAATGACTGGTGAAGAACCATCTGTGACATGATCAGAAGGAATCAAATGGTTATCATGTTGATCTATGGTCAACTTGACCTTATTGTTTTGATCATAACAAAAAAGAATATATTGTGTTGCTAACAAGTGTGCTTCAAGTATTTCATATAATGATAAATATTCAAAGCATTCAATGTTCAAATCGTCTATCAAAGATATAAATCAAAACTATGTGATCAAGCACATGAGACGCAAAGAAGATCAAGAAAGAATTGAAGATATTCAAGATCAAATTTCAAGTCGGAAAGCATGAAGACCAAGCAATGAAGCCTACAAAGAACTGAGCATTTACAAATTGCTTTTCAATCTTATGTAAGGTTAATGCATCAATAGTTGGCAATGCACTTCATAAAGCTCAAGTAACATTTTTAAAGACATTAAAATATCTTTTTCAAAATCAACTTTGATCAGAAAACCTTGAAAAATCAAAATTTTGAAATCTTGATTTTTCAGGTCGACCGCAAATTTATGAGGTCGACCGCAAATTTTTTCAGGTCGACCGCACTGCCTATTTTTGAACTCCAACGGCTATTTTCTCGCAACGGCTATATTGAGGTCGACCGCATGGCAGGATATGTCGACCGCAAAAGACAGTATGTGCAAAATTTGCTCTATAAATAGCCTTCTCTCTTGCATTTATTTTGAACAACAAAGAGGAGATTTTAGAGAAGCTTTCTTGTGAAAAATTCATTGTTCTTACTTGATTTATATTTATCTATCTTTATTAGAATACTTTGATTGATCCAACTTTGTTTTATCAAAATTCATCAAAGTTTTTGGAAGAAAGTTTTGTGAGATTCTTGGTTTTATATTGTTTAAACTTCTTCAACATCTTCACACCACATTGGAATTGAAGTGTAAGTCTCTCTTTGTTCTAAACTTGTTTTAATATTTTAAAAGAGAGAAATTTCAATTAAGGAACTTTGATTATTTGTGCTACATTTTTCATTATCATTTGATTCATCAAAGTTCCATTGCCTAAATACTTTGAGCTTAACTTATTGTTAATTATTCAAGTGTGACATCTCTTGGTACTTAATTTGATTCAATATTTTAACAAGAGATTATTTGAAAAACTTTGTTTGATTGCATTGAACTTTTCATTATCATTTGCATCAAAGTTTTTCTCTAACACTCGAGCTTAATTCATTGCTATCTATTGAAGTGTTAGCCTAACTCTCTCGGTACTTAATTTGAGTATATCATTTATCAAGAGAGTTATTTCAATTGTAAATTCAATTCATTATATCTTGTGGTTTCGAGAGCCTTGTGAAAACTCGATTGTTGGTTAAGGGTAGGTGCTCCTTGTTGTAAGTCACCTAAGGATAAGTGCTCCTTGTTACAAGTCACTTAAGGATTTGGTACTCCTTGTTGTAAGTTACCAATATAGTGGATTTGGCCTTGCTCGTGACGGAGAGCTCGATAACGGGGGACGTAGATCATGTTGGTTGATTGAACCTCCTTAAATCGCGTTTGCATTCTCTTATCCCTTTTACTTATTTACATTGCACTTACTCTATTCTATCAATTTATATTGTGCAACACTATATCTAAGTGCTATACTTGCTTTATCAATTAAGTTTACACATTTATAGCACACTACATTGATAGTTAAGTTACTTGCAACACTAAGTGCTCATACTTATACCTATTGATTTTTAAGTTTGATATTTTTTATCGAAAAAGTTTTATAAACCAATTCACCCCCCCTCTTGGTTAGTTTACTCTTGGGCTAACATATCAGTGGTAGGATTTTGGATGTCATCAACTTGTGAGTTAGGTATAGGTGTGCATTCTGACTGCGAAGGTTTGTCTTGATAAGGAAAAACATTTTCATAGAATTGAACATCCCTAGACATAAGAATTTGATGATTATCAAGATCATATAACCTGTAAGCTTTCTTACTCGGACTAAAGCCCAAAAAGATGCATTTAGAGGCCATTGTATCAAATTAAGACTTATGAGGAGTAGTGTTAGTGGCATAGCATAAACATCCAAAAATTTTAAGCATTGAATAATCTGGTTTGTGACCAAAAATGATCTCAAAAGGTGTCTGCCACTAAAGGACAGAGCTGGGTAATCTGTTAATGATGAAAGTAGCTAGGAGAATGGAGTATGTCCAGAATTTAGGAGGTAAGTTGGCATGAAACATTAAAGATCTAGCTATTTGTAAAAGATGTTTATGCGTTCTTTCGACCACTCCATTTTGCTGTGGAGTATGAATGCTGGATTTTTGGTGAATAATGCCATGTAAATGGAAAAGGGATTGACATTCTTTGTTGGTAAACTCAGTTCCATTATCACTTTGAACAAATTTGATACTAAACTGTGTTTGGACTAGAGATATTAACCCTTCCAGAATCTTGACAACTTGTGTTTTATGTACCATAAAAAATGTCCAGGTAGCTCTACTAAAATCATCAACAATAGTCAACATATAAGGGGTTTTAGATAGAGAAGATTGATTGTATGGACCCCAAACATCAACATGTATTAAGTCAAAAAAATGGATTTTGTTTGAATGTAGCTGTTTGGAAATGGAATTCTCCGCTGTTTGGCTTTATGGCATATTTCACATTGTTGTAGATTAGCAATTTCAACTTCTGTAGAATGAGAATTGAGAAAATTCAAATGATGTAAAATTGATATGGAAGCATGTCCCAACTTGTGATGCCATTCTGATAAAGAACCAAAATAGGCTTTATTGTCAACCTTTGAGGAATTACAACTATGATGACAAGATTTCAATACATCTAGAAAAGAAAGACTTGAAAGACTTGAGAATTTATTGTCAAAACATGACTTATCTAACACATAAAGATTTCCCACCAGTTTTGCAATTGCAAGTGGCTCCTCACTGTCCAGGTCCTACATGAGGCAAAAAGTAGGATAGAAAATGAATTTTATTTGTGCATATTGGGCTAGCTTAGCAACAGAAAGAAGATTAAATTTGAAATCAGGAACATGTAAAGTGTCAAGAAGCTGAAGTTTAGGAGTTAAGAATATGGTACCAATATGACTAACAAGTTTTACAGTTCCATCAGGAAGATAAACCGGGGTATGTATTTGTGGTTGGTTTGGGATTTTTCATGTAATCTAGATTAATGCACATGTGACTACTAGCTCCTGTGTCCAAAATCTAAGTGCCTGCAAAATTTCCAAACTGTGCAAAATTGACCACGCTGGCATTTCCCATCGGCATATTGTGTCTCATGAACTAAAGAACTTCTTGCTACACTAAGCTTGAAATACCAGTAGTCTGATCAGATGATTTATCCTCGATTTCTTTGTCACTTTCTTCAAGATGTAAAGGCGTGTCAGCTAAATTAGCCACATCCTTACTGTAACCAGTTCTTGTCCTTGGTTCTCTAGTCCTTTTGAGCCAATCAGGATATCCAATTAGCTTAAAGCATCCACTCATAATGTGTCTATTCATATTACAAAAATCACAGTGTAAATTTGCCTTTTCCTCAGGATTCAGTCTTCTATTAAAAGCTCTGTTTCTGCCAAAACCACGCATAGCTCCACCTCCTCTAGCATAACCTTGTGTTTTACTCATTAATGTTGTGTTATCAAAAATTTGGGGATAATCCTGATGAACATCACATTGTTTTTCAACTCGCAAAACCATTGAATGTGCCTTATTCACACTAGGCAATGGATCCATAACAAGGATCTGATTTCTGATGTGATCAAAGGAGTCATTTAAAGGGAAAAGAGAACCACTTTCTTCTCCATGTCACAAGAGAAGACTAGAATTCAATTCTGCATCCAAACATAAGAAGAATAGTGCTTGAAGTTTCCAACAATTTGACAGTTGTATCAAACATTGTTCTCCACTGAGACAAGCCCAACAATTGCAACGTACCAACCACTTGCTAGCTTGACTGCCTCATAAGAAGGCAAATGACTCTCTTCCCAACTATCTGTTTCCTTGAAGATGAATCTGCTAAGCTAATGGAGAGATTTGTAGCCAATTTGATGGGTATGACCAACTCTCTTTCCTGCCATGAAGCACACCTTGTTTAACACAAAATGAAGTTGGCAAGAATTACAAAGGTATGATAAGCAATAGTCTAAAATTGCAGTGGAAAGTGGCAAAGAGACATGTTGAAAATGTTGGACCTCTTGATTCATCAATCGAGCTCAATTTGCTCTCCAAAATCAACACTAAAACTCAAACTCGACTCACAACGAACCCTACCATAGTTGCTCCAATGTTATCTCAACCACGACAAGACTTGGGTGATGAATAATATCACAAATGGATAAGAGAAAAAGAAGACTATAGCCATGGAAAAGCTCTAAGACGAATGCATAGGTTCTCTCTATTTCTCTATTATTCAATCATCATCAAGGCAAACAATAGACTTAGGTAGTATATATAACTTAATGGGCTAGGTCAAACAAATGGCCTACTTAACCAACCAAGACGCAACCAACTAAATGAGCCCAAAAGAAACTACCCAAAATTTAAACACAAGACCACCACAACCACAATTGGATCTTCCAAGTGGGCCACGAGCAACTACCAAATTAAGTTGCTTATAATGGTCCTAAGTCAATATCAAGTCGAGCTATTCATTTTTCTGTCGATAAAATCCTACAATCGTTTTAAAATCATTGCCCGAATTTATTAGGTATAAAAAACATAACAAATCTCTACCTTGATACCCAATCAACATGCAAGCAAACAACATAAAGTTTATACTTTTCCAATCACGGTTACCAATAAAAATTGAAATCACAGACTTTACCTCGTGTCTCGCACCCGAACTCATACATGATCCATTTACTCACGAGGGATAAGTTCAAGAACGCCCAAATAGAAGACATATAATCGAAGTAATCAATCAAGAACCTATAACATATCCGATTAAGACATAATCACAGGATAATAGCACAATCTTTTCATACATGTTCACTAAGGAAGATAAGACTAACGTCAAGTTAATCAAACACGACAACTAATATATAAAACACAATGCATAAATGATCTCATGAAATGATCTCACCACAATTAGTGTAACGACCCAGGTCCCACTTAACGGGATGTCCCGCCCGTTAAGTAGGGCCCTGGTTGTTACAAACGGTATCAGAGACTGCCTAGCCGGAAATCGAGAACTAAGTGCTACGCCATAGGGTGAGAGCCGTTCTAGAATCCCAACGCCTGGAAACAGATCCTTAGATGGGTTAAGTGCGACAAGGACGTCGTTAGTCTAACAGGGGGTGATTGTAATACCCCGACTAAGAAAGCTTAAAAGAAATGATAGGTACTACTCATACTAACAAGGTACACCTTCTTTTCCGGAAGTCCATCTTTAGAAACTTCACAGTTAAGCGTGCTTGACTTGGAGAAATTCTAGGATGGGTGACCTCCTGGGAAGTTTTCTCGGGGAGAGTGTGAGTGAGGACAAAACATGCTGAAAAGACTCATGTTGGTACAGTAGGAACAATACGTCGTCATCTAACGACCGGGACAGCCCGTTAAGTGGGACCCCGGGTTGTTACAATTAGCCTATCCCATTTCGTGTAGCTCATACCTCGAGAACACATATCATACACACTGCTACTCATGCTCACTAGATTGATCACTACACATGTCTAACTAGAAAATCACAATAGATCTTAAGTCCATGCGATGCTCCTCTATTAACACATCACTTCTCAAAATCGAAGTGGATAATGGGTCTCCACCTAATAGAAGCGATCAAAGCGTCACTCTTACACTTTACTCTATCAGGATTCTCTAAGATAGAATACTTCACATACATTAAATCACATTTCAACTTATGATTCAAATGTCACACTCATCCCATACATCTGACCAATGAACCATCAGATATTTATTTTACACATTACCAAAAGACATACTTGCTGCAAATGCACCCTACCGACCATTATGCATGCCCACATATTACATAAGTACAGTAAAATAGACCACCTACAAATTTATGCAAAAATACTTATCAAACAAATTGACATGCAATATAACACAATGCACCGAATTATGCAATCAAATATACAAATGGATTTCACAGAGATGCAATAATAAAGAGAAAGAATACGATATCGAGTGGACCAATATGCTGGTCCCTAAATTGGGAGATATGTGAACATCGTTGCTTTAGGAACACCATCATACACCCTAAAGCATCCATCGAAAATTATAGGAACACGAACATTACTCGTTGGGCGAATGACCATAAGGGAAAAATCTTCCAACTTTTAACACATTTCTCGAAACTGAAATCTAACAGCACAAACATGTCCACCACAACACCGGGAACATTCTGTATTTTCAGATGCATAAGTCTCTAAAGAATATATCAGTAATTATAATAATCACAATAGAAAATATCAAATGATATCTCATCATGCACAGGAATATCAAGGAAATATATTAATATTTGCCATAAACACAATAGAGAGTATCAAATAATATTTCACAATATATTTATGATGTCTTAAATTGCAAGTGTACAATGTCTCAATTAAGTAATAAAGTGGACTTTTTTATTCCGAATTATAGTTCCCACGAGGATTGAAATTATCCCGGCGTCGAGCTATTTTTCCGCAGGACCTCCCCTACAGTATCGTCACCGCAGTTTGAATGGAATTCCTAGTTTTAAAGATTTATTATTGATTATTGACGAGTTTTGAAATTGTGTTAATTCTCGCCTTATTTAAACGGTCAAATTGTGATGAATCATCTATACTAAAATATCCTAACTAAAAAGCAAAAAGAAGATTACAAATTTGGATTTTCTAAATTGATGTTTGAAAGTGTTGGGACTCACGATTTCATCATAATCAATGCTCTTAATCCCAATATTCAAGCTTTATTCCTATTAATGTGCTCGATCGAATTCACTCATGTATATTGAATTTCCTCACTCAAGTTTAAAACAATTCCACATAAATAAGTTAATCGTGTATCTCTACAGAGGGTCAGAATTATTCCTTATTTAGATGCATAGAACACAAGAATTCATATGCGACTGCAGTAATACCAAAAGTATATCTCTATCTTCTAGTAAATTATTGAATTTTATTCCACGATCTAGATTGTTAGCTCACCTCTCGGATTATAAAAACAACTCATTAAATTAGTCGCGAATTAATTCATGCATTAAATACAAAATAACATCAACAAATGCAATGTAAGCGAAAAACTTGAATTATATAATTAAAAGCGTAAAATTAAGCTACATTGTCTGTTCCAACTAAAAGATTAGACTGCGTTCTCTTTGTGTTTCAGTTTCCTGTTTTCATTTTCGAAAATGTTTTCTATTTTCCATTTTTTGTGACTTTTTTCGAAATTGCTGAAAATGCGTTTGGTTTGCTATTTCTGAAAATTGTTTTCGAAAATGAAAAGCTAGAAAACGCGTTCTGTTTAAAATTTTGAAGAAAATTATTTCTGTATACTTGTAATTATATTATTTGTGAATATAAATGAAATAAAGATGTCATATTCGAGTTGCACAACAAAAATAAATAAAATAACTCATATCACACAATTTGGTTATACAAAAAAAGTTCAAAAATTCATGTTGCCCTTCTAAATAAAATTTTACGTTAATTAATGATGCTCTTACAAAATAAGTGTCTACAATACAAAAGTAAAAAAAAATGTTTAATAATTAAGCACATGATACATCATCAGAAAGATGGTTGAATTTGGAGTTCGACACCAAAAACAGAGTGCAATTCGGAGTTGTACATCAAAAGTTATACATGTTTGAAGACAATGACCTATAAAGCAAATACGAGAAGAACTAAATTGAAAGAAAAGTAAAATTTGTGAACTAATGTGCAACAAAATCTGAAGTTGAGGGACCTAAGTTGCAAATAAATTAGGGTATTTTTCAAAAGAAATTTCAAAATTTGAGGATTAAAATGACAAGTTTTGAAAATTAGGGACCAATAATGTAATTAAAAATGACAAATTTCAAATTTTTTTGCTTATTTTAATTTTTTTTTTAAGTCACTTAATAGTTATAAATTTCGGAAAACGCGGAAAACGTGATTTTCACGTTTTCCATTTCCTTTACAAATTTTGAAAACGTTTTCGAAAATTATTTCCGAAAACGCGTTTTCCGCATTTTCGGAAATGGAAAACGGAAAACGGCTGGAAAACGTCAAAGAGAACGCAGCCTTAGTTGTTTATCAATAAAGAAATAAAATAGCAGAAATATAAATTACCACGCATGTAGAGTTTATCCAATTAACAAAATAAAGTTTACCAAATTTCCATTTTCTCCCTTCTTTCTTGTCTCAAATTCCGTAATAAAGAAAATCAACATTATGACCACTTATGTACGCCCTTCCTATCATAAAAGTCAATTTAGAATATGGTCTATTTCAATTGAACAAAAATGTATTAAATTCTTTTATTGGAGATTTTTTTGTACTTTTTGAAAAGTTATGGAGCCCCCTTTGCAATATTTATGTTTTTGTTTGTTTGTAAAAGGATGACAAATCTTTCACTTAAAATCTTAATGACAAGTTTGGCTACATAATGAAGATCAATTATGCTAAAAAGAAAATTCACCTTTCTAAAGAAGAATAGGTAAGTACCATAGGTTGTGTGTGTGTGTGTGTGTGTGTATATATATATATATATATATATATATTTTTTTTTTTTGTATGAGTCAAGTTGAGTTTAGATCTGTGTAGATCTGTTACGTTTTACAAGGCTGGGAACGAAAATACAAAATATCCATGTTAATATTTTGAATTCTTGGTCACCTATTATTATCACCAAGATTTGATAGCGGTGTTTAGAGGGGCAAACTGCTAAACAATGTAATTTTCAAGTTAAAAAATAAATAAAAAAAATCGAGTTGTGAGTGACCTCAAGCTGGCTAGGTTCTCTCCACCAAGGGCCTAGTCGAGCCCAACTTACTGAGCATGAGTTGGATCATCGACGTACTGAGCCGAGCGACTCTATTCACTCTATTTAACACCCTATAAATATTGAAAACTTAAAAATGCCAAATATATAAAAAGTGATCCCCTCAATGAAGGAAAAGATTTTAAAACTTTAACTACTCATGAGAATATTCTTAAAGTAGAATTAAATAACACATTTTCTCTAATCATTTTTTAATGAAACATTTTATTTCTTTACTTTTTAATCAAATATTTTACTTCAAAAAATCATATTCTTTGTTTTTAAACAATACACATACGTATGTATCCAAAAGAAAATTCATCACCTATTGTTGATCATGAGTTTTTCAACTAAAAACCTGACTTATTTTTTCGGTAAATCGTTTATAAATAATTGTTTATAAATAGTAACGTAATAATATTTTATTAATCCATTTTTTTTTTGAAATGTCAAAAATGATGGATGAGAATATTTGATCAATCAAATTGTTAATTTTTTTTAAAAAAAATCTAATGATATGTATCACGAGGTCGTCTAAAACAAAATTTATAAATGAGTTTTACCTAACTTTTTTTGAAAAATAATTTTAATTGGTGTAGTCAAAGTAAGGAGGGACCAACGGCCGTTTTCGAGTTTCACGTGTTTCAGAAATTCCATTTTGACTGCGCCCCGAAAATTTATCGGCTTCACAATTTGACTGCTACTTTGTCTTCTTCATACATTTTTTTTGTCTGAAGGGAAGGTACAGTACAATGTACATGCATGCAAATTGCCAGCCACAGCTATCGCCCACTTAGACTAGACTAGAATACCTTTTGCCAGAATGACCCAACACAATATTTTGGCCATAATATAAATGAAATTACTGTTACTTTTTTAAAAAATAAAATAATTAATAATAATAAAAATAACAAATACTGATGAATCATGAATGTGCAGTTTAACTTTGATTGAATTCATAAACGAGGCTTAAACTTTCCTTTACATTTCTGATTGACCTCATTTCATCTACAATAAACAAGTACAAGTATAGTAACAGAGATTGATAAAAGTAAAAACAAAAACAAAAACAACTAATGGCGTCTGAAGATGAGGTCTTTCGATCTATCTCCTAATTTCTTCATTGACTCCTTCTTTCTTTTAATAGAGATCTTCCTCTTGTGGCTGTGCCTCTCAGCAATTGTATCCAGTTTAGGTTTCCATTGTCTTTGCCCAACCAGTTGCTGGTAGTCTTTCTGTAACTGAGGTGTATTGCACACTCTAACATTTTTACCAGAGCTAGATTTCTGGTCCTCATCATCATCATCATCGTCGTCATCTTTGTTCTTTCCTCGCTCTATCAGCTGTGTTATGAATTCTTCAGACACCCTTATTCTTAAACTGCCCGACGGTGTTTTCTGTATATCGAAAGGCTGGCAACTGGCGGCGGCCTTACTGGCTAAAAGACCAGAATCAGATCGGCACTGAAGAAAGAAAGTAACTGAAAAGACTGAATGGAAGAATTGCTTAGGGAGAAGCAAGTAGTTTTGTCCCAACTGAAGCTTATCTTCCTCTGAAAGTGATGGGATTCTCTGGCCAACGTAAAATGAATCAGAAGGGCAGACCATGTACTTTGGAAACTCATCCACTATTTCCGACACGTGAAGCGGTCGGTTATAGATTTTGACGGTGCCGTCGTAGTTGATGAGATTGATGATTCCTTTTCCACGGCGATGAGATTGAATGCGATTAACCATTAAGGGAAAGCAGTGGGGTATCATTTGGCGGCTCAAAATCTTGATTCCCATAGTTGAACAAATATTCTTTTCTTGATGGATAGGATATAAAGAGTTGAATTGAAAGGGAGAAATATATATAAGGGGGGTGGATGGAAGAGAAGAAAAGTAGAAACTTTTAATTATTATTCAATATATTTAACTTAATTTAATAAAATAAAAAAAGAAGAAGAACAATTGAATGAGTAAAATATATACATGGAAAGCGATAGACCCGCGTTGAAAAGATTTTTTCGAGGCAAGCCATGCAAAATCCTAGTGGATTGGATTTTCAGATTTTAATTTAAATGTGCTATTGTAAAGTGAAGATAAAAAATGTGTAATTAAAAAGTGATTTAAAAACTTATGTTGTCTATAAATTAATATATAAACTGTAATGATTACGTTAAAGAACAAATATTTAATTTTAATCACAAATTTCATAGTACACATAACTTTTTACTAAAAATTTAAATTCAATTTTAATGTTGGATGTAATTAAGGTAGACTTTGGTACTTTTCCAAGTTTGACTGTCGTCATTCGCTTTAGATTTTGTAATCAGGTCAGCCTGCTTTCTTTGCCCAACTCAACACCTTGAATTGCATCCGGCCAAATCAATTCAAATTCACGCACACTACCATTGTTAATTTATTTGGAGAGGGGAAGACGATAGTTGAGGTCGGCGTCGGCGTCGGCGTCGGCGTCGTGAGAGAGTAGCGTGAAAAAGTGTGATTTTTTTTTTTTTGGTATATATCATGTATTTTTTGTTAAGTTGTTGAAATTATCGTCATAATGTACCAAAATATCGTTAAGAATAATTTAAAATTTAAAAAATTTTAATTTCGATTTTACCCAGTTTTTTCTCATAAACAGTGAGTCGTCATTGAAGGTTTTGTATTATCATCCAAATGAGAGAGTTCTAGAAAATTAGGTATGCAATTTTTACACGAGCCGCTCGGCTCGTCGGCTCGTGTAAAAAAAATAAAATAAATAAAAATAAAAATTTAAACGTCGTTTTTTACGTTGAAAACTAAAAAAAACATTGTATTTTTACTTATTAAGTTATTAATAATTTATTTAATACATAACTTATTACTTATTAATATTATACTTATATTTATACTTATTAGCCGAGCTCGGCTCGGCCCACGAGCTCGCGGCTCGTGGGCCAAGCCGAGCTCGACCAGGGTTAAACGAGCCGAGCCTAAGCTCGGCTCGTTTAACCCGAGCTCGACCAGGCTCGTCAGTTTGACGAGTCGAGCATTGCGAGCCATGGGCCGAGCCGGCTCGGCTCGGCCCATTGCCACCTCTACGTGTAAGGTTTTTAGGTTTTGAAGATTATGGTATTTGCAATTTAGTATCATGTTTAAATGATGTGAAATTGAGCCCAAACTTTATTTTGCAACGTTTTTTTTATTTTGCAACATTTAAAACGTTGCAAAATCCTATCTATTGCAACATTTTTAAAACGTTGCAAAAGATTAGCCTTTTGCAACGTTTGTAAAACGTTGTCAAAACTAAATTTGAGTGTTGTAAAAATTTCAACTTATCGCAACAATTTTTAAATGTTGCGAAAAGTAACAAATCTCAAATATTCATATCAAAGGCAACATTCGATTACTAAATGTTGCGGTAGACCACTTTTAGCAACATTCAATTAACAAATGTTGCATTTTAAATATTGCGAAAGCTCATTTTTGTTGTAGTGTATGCTACTTTTTTAACATGAAATCTGAGGTGGTTTTTTTGGGTAAACAATTTGTTTATAAACGAAAGAATGATAACATCTTATTTGATCATTTTTCAGAAAAGTCAATAATGTCAGCTGGTCAAAGATGCTCATCATTTTTTACTTTTCAACAAAATGGACAAATTAGATGTTGACACGTCAATATTTATAAACAAAATTTTACCAAAGAGAAGCTTTTTTATTTTGTTATTGTCTTCTTTCTTACTCTCTTCTTTATAGTCTATTTGGCGGAAAAAAAAATGTTTATAAGCGAAGAATGTTTATTCTTGAAATTCTTAATTTTCATGCTTGTTGCATTATTTATTTGATTAGCTATGAGTTAGATATAATTACTTCTTGTAGTGAAAGTTGTCAATAAGTTAAAACTCAAAAGGGACATGAACAAGTTGTGAGGAATACCAAGTATGATTGTGCAATCATATTGATAATCATAAAATTGAATGTGTTGCTTTGTATATGAATTCGGATTAGCAATATGATTGCGTCTTGCTTAAACATGTTTAACTTATTTCGAAAGTGATAATTTGGTAAAAGTGGATTATTGATTGTCATTAACACATAAATTGCACTAAATTACATTGATCGAGAATTGAAAATAGGATAACAAATTTACTTCATAAATTCAATACTATTATTCACATATTTAGTAAAAGTTATCTTTAGATAACTAGTATATTAATTTAGAATAATTAAATCATTTTCTTTTGTCACACACTACAACAAAGTTAGCCTTTTACGGCGTGCATCCGCACGCCGTAAAAAGTCACGCCGTAAAATTTTACGGCGTGCATCTATGCATGCCATAGTCGTGTTAAGCTGCAAACTAATAGATTTTAATGTAAAACATATTTATCGTGAAATAACACTTAACATCTTTCCGCATTAAACTCATCACATATTATCTTTATATGTTGTTATTGTTCTAAGTTAAAACTCTTTTTACCAGAGTCGTGTTAAGAATGAAACATTAGCGTTCAAGGACGAATTTAGGACAAAAATTCAGCTAGAGCGACCGACCGTTGACTATGGACTGTTGACTGACGATGACCATCAACGACCCCAAGTGATCAGATTGTTTATTATTATTTAATTAAATAATATTATAATTAATCGATTAATATAGAAATACACTAAAACAACAATTCAATAAATCATAATTCAAAAATTCAAGACTCACAAAATCTTAATAATCATAATTCATAAATTCAATATTTGGGGTCTTTTTTTATTTACTCACACAATCATGTATTACACACCATAATCATATCATCCAAAAAGTAAGAAAATTATTTAATTAGATGAAACAAATAATACAACAAACTAGGAAGTAAAAAACAAATAATACCATAAGGCCTAAATAATACCATAATCCATAAGCCAAAATCAATCCTTAAAAAATGCCCAAATCAAAAGACCCCAGACACTTCTTCTTCCCTATACACAGACTCTGCTTCTAGTCGACGTCATCTTTCATCTTCATTATAATTTTCCTATCTTCAACAATGATAACTTCCAAGTTCCAACCAGTCATTAGAGGCTCCGTATATCTTTCAATTCATTCTCAAGTCTCACTTTCCAAGAAAAAAATTTAAGTAAAAAAAAACTAAAAAACGGATCAGTCGACAGATCCAGCTAGCGCGGCCGTGCTAGCTCGACATTGATTATTGAAAAATATTCAAGGCTAAAACAAGTGAACAAGCCAAAAAAAAGAGTCAAGGATCAAGTTGGAGATGAAATGAAGACGGAGCTCAGACTTCAACCACGCGATCGCGTGGTGCAATAATGAGACGATCGTGCGAGGTGTAAAAAATAAACCCGAGAATAAAATAGCCTTCCACACGACCCTAGGCGATCACACGATTCTACTGTTCAGGGGTTTTCAGTGTTTTTATGTTATTTTCCATTTTTTATTATTTTTTTTGCCTCTATAGCGGTTACCCTAGTTGTTAGGAAGTTTTTCATACTTTATATATATTCAAGTTTTCTTTATTGTAATAGTTAGACTGCATTTTTAATAAACAATTTTGAGTGTTTCACTCTTTAAAAGTGAGGATTCCCTTTAACAAATCAAACTTATCAAGATTCAATTCTTGTGGTGTTCAAAATCAGGACTTATCAAAGATTAAAAATCTTTGTGGTGTTCAACAAACAAACTTATTAAGGATCTGGACAACTCTTGTGGAGTTCACAAATCTTGGTTCTACATCGTCAGTTCTTGGATCGTGAAATTTGGGTCAAAGTCCTATCATCCTTCTTCAGGATTATTCATCCCGAATCATAGGTTTGTTCATGATGCAAAACTACCCTATCAAATGGGAAATTCTTGCTCCATGTAATATGATCAACCAATAATGCACTGCAACTTGGACTATATGGATGGCATGAAGCAGAAACACCTTTGGGCCTAAGTGGTATTACCCAAATTTCCAACTTGTACTCGTGATACAACACTTCCACCTCCTCTTTTCGGACCTGAGATTCTTCTCTTCACCTCCAATATTCTTTTCACCCTTTTCCTCATTCTCTTTTTCTAAAATTCTAGTTTCAACTTCTTCTTCCACAATTTTAATCTCAGCTGTCTCTTTTAATTTTCACACTCAAACACCCCTTGATGAGAATCAAGGGAGTCAATCGAGTCAAAGTCAAACGAGTCAACCCTCGATAAGAATACCGATGGGGCCTATGAAAAGATCCAAGGCTAAAGAGGTCCAAGAGTCGATGGCGGGAACCATTTTCAAGCTCCGAAATCAAGTCCACATGGAAGAGAGCAAGATTGAGGTCAATTGCCAAATTTTGGAAGCTCATGACATTTCGGTCGATCGAAAGTCACTCCAGTCGACCGAAACTCTGCAGGGATTTTAGAGGTAGTTTCAGTCGGGTTCGTCTGAGCTTTGTACGACCGAAAATGCCATTTCGGTTGACCAGGTGTTCGATCAAAATAGTTTCGGTCGACCGGTTCAGTCGACCAAAATTCTACCGAATGTAAAAGTGGGGTTTTTTTGTGCAATTTCTCAAAATTTTTGTTTTCACTTTTGTATACATATTGTAAATGTTTGATAACCCTTGATAGTTTTTGCATTTGAAGAACACTCCATTGAGAGCTTTTAGAGAGGTATCATCCTTTATTTACCTTGTAACTATTCTTTGAATTTTCTTCAACTTATATATTGAGAGTTTATCTTGTGTATTTGTTATTGTTCATTCCACACAATCTTGGTATTTGTCTTAATCTTTCCATTGGGCTAGGGTTAACTTTCCTTATAATTTTGGTTGGGTTAAACTTGGGTCAAGATTCTTCATTTATTACCATTTTTAGCTTTCTTGGATTGATAAAAAAATTGTTATGAGAATTTTTGGTTTAATCACCAAAGGGGTTCGCATCATTTGGTATCAGAGCTAGACTCTAAAATTGGTAGTCCTATCTTTACACTTCTTGTTGTTATTCTTGGTATTCAAAAAAAAAAAAAAAACGAAAATTGAAAAAAATTGGAAATTGTGTATGCCCATGAACATTTCATGATTCCTACATATTGGGCATTTTTGTTATCATCAATTTGAAAAGTTGTTGGGGTTACATTTGAACAAACACTTGAAAATTCTAAACTATTCAAGTTTGCATCCTAAGTGTTTGACAAAATGTTTCAAAGAGTGTTTTCATATTGAATCCTACTTTTCAAATATCAAGCACGTTCCTAGTTGAATTCCTTGTGTCTTACATCAAGTTTATTGTGACTATACGCTTGAAAATCTTTTTGATCAAGTTCAATTCCTTACTTCCTTGTATAATAGTAAGCAACTAAATTCTACTTGCTATTGTGTCAATCCTTCCTTTGCTTCCTTATTGTTTGTGGAATTTGTGCTACACAAGAACTGAATTCTCAATTTAGTTGAATTACGTTCCTTGGAGAGTTTGGGTAAGAAAGTGAGGAGTGGTAAAAGGCAAGAGTGGTGAGCTCATTAGAGGGAAAAAGCCTTATTGAGTGAAACACGAGCAAAAATATTTTGCGAGGACACTTGCACACTTACACTCCATGGCTAATACACATACTTCAAGTGGACAAGATTCTAATGCTCAAACTCATGAGTTGAAGGATATGATACAAGCTCTCATGGTTACTATGGCGGATATGGGGGGAAGATTAGCTAGGTTGGAGACTAGGAGGGAAGTTCCACCCCCAAGGGATGATAATGTTAGGAGGGGTGATAGGAGAAGGCCTAGAGATGAGTATGAGGATTATGATGGTGATGATGATGGTGATGAATTGGAAAGTGAAGGGGGGTAGTGACCAAAATTGGAACGTGGGTAGGAATAGAGGAGGTAGGAATGTGAGGGGATTTGGTCGATGTCATGGGATTAACCTTAGGGGTAGGGATGGAATGGATGGTAATCTCGGAAGTATAAAGATGAAAATTCCTTCTTTCCATGGGAAGAGTGATCCGGATGCCTACTTAGAATGAGAAAGGAAAATAGAATTGATTTTTGAATGTCATAGGTACTCCGAGGATAAAAAGGTTAAGTTAGCGGTAGTGGAGTTTACCGATTGATAAGTGTTATATTAACGTTTATTTTATACACTTATATCCTTGAATATGCCATAATGTGATTCTATCTAAGTATTATTAATGCATTTTATGTTTTATATTGTATAGGATCATAAAAGAAGAGAAAAGAAGAAAAAAGGACCAAAATGCACTCAAAACTGAAGTTTGGGAACTTAGGTGCAAATAAAAGTCACGGCCGTAAGGTAACATGTGTTACGGCCGTAAGAGTGTTAATCATGTAAGAGATATGCAGAAATATCTTTACGACCGTAAATCAGAAGTTACGACCGTAACTTCAATTTTTGAGAAATCAGCAGAAACCTCTTTACGGCCGTAAAGGAAAACTTATGGCCGTAAGTCTCCAGTCAAAATTTCCATATTTTAATTCCTTCCATAATTTTGGGATTTCTTGCTCCCAAAGCTAGGACACGAAATTGAGGCTATAAAAAGGGAATTTCATGACAAGAAAAAGGGATTATTAGTATTTTGGAAGAGGCGCGGCTTGCTAGAAGAATTGAAGAAAAATTAGGCAATTCGAGAAGGTGAATCAAGAAAGAAAATTCCAGCATTCTTCATGGCTTTGAGCGGCTAAGTTCTCTACCTAGTTCAAAGGGGACGTTGTAATTTAATTCTTTTGTTAATCACTTTTCCAAACGAGTAACGTAGTTCTAATTTCTTTATTTTGATTTGTTGGATTCTTATACGTTTTCTTTAATTAAATCGATGCAATTCTTTATTTGATTAAGGCCTTGTCATTTAATTTGTTGTATTGATATTTGCTAATTCGAATGATTGGATCCGTAATCGTCTTGTTGTTCAATTCATAGTAGCAAGTGGAAATTTAATAATTTTCATAGAGAATTCCAACTTAAGTTAATTGTCACGAGCTTGTGTGATTGATAACCTAATTCACCCTAATTCTTCTCACCCATTATATAGTTGTTGTCTTAAATCTAAAGAACTTATTTTAGGTTATTCAATGGCTAATGTTTGATTAGAGAGCTTGTTCTAATTGAATGCACTTAAGGAAGAATCGGAATAGTTAGAGCTTATTAACTATTTACTGGTGATAAATCAAAGAAGAAATTGAATTCGCGTTGCTTGGAAAGTGATAACATTGTGATGAAATACAACTGAACCTGAGAACTAGGGTTTCTCAATAATTGATTTATATTCTATCTAATTTACGTTTTTATTTTTATTTTCATGTTATTTACAATATTTGAACTCGAAAACCCCCCATCTATTCTAGTTGACAAAGCACTACTTTAGTTCCCGTTCCTCGTGGGATCGACTCTTACTTCCGGTATTACAATCAAATCTGATAAATTGCGAGTAAGATATTTATTTATTATTTTGGTGCATTGCGACACGCATCACCGACTATGCCTTAGCTTGGTGGGATAATTTATTGCTCACTAGGAGAAGGAATCTAGAGGGTAGTGTGGATACTTGGGATGAATTGAAGAGTCTTATGAGGAAAAGATTTGTACCAAGTCACTACTATAGGGGGCTCTATCAAAGACTACAAAATCTTACTCAAGGAACTAAAGGGGTTGAAGATTATTACAAGGAGTTGGAGAAAGCCTTGATGAGAGCTAATATAGAGGAGGACATAGAAGCCACTATGGCTTGATTTATGTGTGGATTGAATAAGGAGATATCCAATGTGGTGGAATTACACCATTATGTGGAGATGGAGGAGTTGGTACACATGGCTATTAAAGTGGAGGCTCCATTGAAAAAGAAGGAACAATTCAAAAAGAAGGGACAAGAAAAAAATTTGGGGGTCCTAGTTCCAATTGGAAGTCTAAGTGGGGGAGTGAAAAGGTTGATAAAACACCACTTAAAGATAATATTGAAACCTCCAAGGGGAAGGAAGTGGGTTTCGTCAAGGATAAACTAAAGGTTGTTCCTACCGCTTCTAGGGGTCGGGATATTGAATGCTTCAAATGTAGAGGACGGGTGCATTACTCTCGAGAGTTCCCTAACAATAGGGTGATAATTATTAAAAATGGGGAGTGGTACTCGAAAGATGAAGATGGCGAAGAGAGAGTGCAATGTGGAGGAGATAGTGATGACGAGGAAGAAGAGGTGGAGAGAGTTGTTAGTCCACCCAAGTCTTTAGTCACCATTATATCTCTCAACACCCAATCCAAGGTGGATGAGGCGGCCAAGCAGAGGGAGAATATTTTCCATACTAGGTGTCTTGTGAGGGACAAAACTTGTAGTCTCATCATTGATGGGGGAAGTTGCACCAATGTAGCTAGCACTAGTATGGTAGAGAGGTTGGGACTACCTTTAATGCCACATCCTAGTCCTTATAAGCTACAATGGTTGAGTGATTATGGTGAGTTGAAGGTAAGCAAGCAAGTACTACTTACTTTCAACATTGGGACATATGAAGATCAAGTACTTTGTGACGTGGTTCCCATGCAAGCTACACATATATTATTGGGTAGGCCATGGAAATATGATAGGAGAGTATTGCATGATGGTAGGAAAAATAGGTATAGCTTCCAAATGAATGGGAAGCCCGTAACACTCCTACCTTTGAGTCCGGAAGAAGTTTATAAGGACCAATTGAAACTCAAGAGGGAGGAGGAGGAGGAAAAAGAAAGAAGAAAAAAAAGATGGAGTTGAGTGGGGCACAAAAAGAAAGTGAAAAAAAAGAGGGGAGAAAAGTAGTAAAAAAATGAGGGGATAAAAGAAAAAAGAAAGAGGGCAAAAGATGTTGAACAAAAAATGAATTTTTATGCTAGTAAAGGTGATGTAGAGAGAGCATTAAAAGAAAATCATTCCATTCTTTTGATGGTGTATAAGGAGTCTCTCCTTACACGTGATGAACCTCACACTTCCCTCTCCACTTTAGCTACTTCTTTGTTGCAGGAGTTCGAAGATGATCGTGCGTCGATTGCCAAGCCATTAACAACATAACAGTAAAGTATAGACACCCCATTCCTAGGTTAGATGATATGCTAGATGAATTGCATGGTTCTTGCATTTTTAGCAAAATTGATTTGAGGAGTGGATACCACCAAATTAGGATGCGAGAAGGAGATGAATGAAAAACCGCTTTTAAAACTAAATATTGTTATATGAGTGGTTGGTTATGCCCTTCGGTCTCACTAATGCACCGAGCACTTTTATGAGATTAATGAACTATGTTTTGTGTGCATTCCTGGGAAAAATTGTGGTAGTTTACTTCGATGATATTTTGATTTATAGCAAAAATTTGAATGAGCATATTAAGCACTTGAGAAGTATACTTTTGGTTTTAAAAGAAGAAAAAATGTATGTTAACCTCAAAAAGTGTAATTTTTGCATGGAAAGTATGGTTTTCTTGGATTTGTAGTTAGTACTAAGGGGGATAGAGGTCGATGAGGAGAAGATCAAAGCCATTAAGGAATGACCCACTCCCACAAGTGTCACCGAGGTAAGAAACTTTCATGGGTTAGCTAGTTTTTATCGTTGTTTTGTCAAGGATTTTAGCACACTAGCTTCACCACTTATCGAGGTTGTCAAAAAGCATGTTGGGTTTAAATGGGGGGAGGGAGAGATGGCAAAAAAATCCGATCCGCCCCGTCGATCCGTCGACCCGATCCGAAAAAATCCCGATCCGTGGATCGACGGATCGAAATTTATGTGATCCGCCCCGATCCGAAAATTCACGGAGCGGATTTGGATCAGGACTGATCCGATCCGCCCCGATCCGAGATCCGACATTTTTTTTAATATAATTTTTTTATCATGTATAAAAATTTAATATGTAAATTTTGTATCAAACTTTAATTTCTGGGAATAAGCTGCAATCTTTGCATTTTAAAGAAAACACATTTTTCATGTTCTTCATTTGAAAAAAGAATTACAATAAGCGATGGCAAAAAAACTCGATCTGTTGAATTGGAAAATCGGCCTCTATACGTCTCGTTTCAATAAAATAAATAAAATTTCTAATTTTTTTTTATAAAAGATTTAATTTAAAATATATTTTTAAAAATTTAAAAAATTAAAAAAATAAAAAATAAATAAAAAAATAATTCTTGCGGATCGGTCCACGGATCGGTGGACCGATCCGCCCCGACCCGATCCGCCCGACCCGAAATTTGACGGATTGCGGGGCGGATCCGGATGGGGCAAAAAAAAAATTCGGGGCGACCCCGATCCGCCCCGTTGCCAACACTAGGGGGAGGCATAAGAAAATGCGTTTAATGAAATAAAGAACAAATTGTGCACCGCACCGGTTTTATCCTTACCTAATTTTGACAAAACTTTTGAGATTGAATGTGATGCTTCAAGCACAGGTATTGGAGCAGTTTTGATGCAGGAAAAAAGGCCGATTGCCTACTTTAGCGAGAAACTCAGTGGAGTCGCCCTGAACTACCCCACCTATGACAAGGAGCTCTATGCGTTAGTGAGAGCACTAGAGATATGGCATCACTACTTGTGGCCTAGAGAGTTCGTCATCCACACCGACCATGAGTCATTGAAGCACTTGAAGGGGCAGGGGAAGTTGAGCAAGAGGCATGCCAAATGGGTGGAGTACGTGGAGATTTTTCTCTATGTCATCAAATACAAACAAGGTAAGGAGATTGTGGTAGCTGATGCCCTTTCTCGAAGGTATGCTCGTATTACTACCTTGAGTGCTAAGTTGTTGGGTTTTGAGAGCATTAAGGACTTGTATGCCCATGATGCTGATTTTGCTAGTATATTTGTATCATGTGAGAGGGTTGCATTTGACAAATATTATAGGCATGAGGGGTTTTTATTTCGTGAAGGTAAACTTTGTGTGCCAAATTGCTCATTGAGGGAGTTGATGGTAAGGGAGGCCCATTGAGGGGGTTTGATGGGTCATTTTGGGGTGAGGAGGACCTTGGAAATCTTGCAAGAACATTTCTTTTGGCCTAAAATGAGGAGGGACGTTGAGAGAATTTGTTCTAGGTACATAACTTATAGGAAGGCCAAGTCCAAGCTAGAACCACATGGATTATATACGCCCCTACCCGTTCCTAGTGAACCGTGGACAGACATTTCTATGAATTTTATCTTAGGTCTACCTAGGTCTAAGAAGGGGAGCGATTCCATCTTTACGATAGTTGACCGATTTAGTAAAATGGCACACTTCCTTGCTTGTCATAAAACCGATGATGCCACTCACATAGCCGACCTATTCTTTAAAGAAGTGGTGAGACTCCACGGGATTCCTAGGAGCATTGTGTCGGATAGAGATGTTAAATTACTTAGCCACTTTTGGAAGGTTTTGTGGGGAAAATTGGGGACTAAGCTTTTATTTTCCACGACGTGTCACCCTTAAACTAATGGTCAAACCGAAGTGGTTAATAGAACTTTAACACAACTTCTTCCCACTATCCTTAAGGGCAACCTAAAGAGTTGGGAAGAGTGTTTACCTTTTGTTGAATTTGCATATAATCGAAGTGTTCATTCTACTACTTCTTTTTCTTCATTCGAGATTGTTTATGGTTTTAACCCTTTAACTCCTTTGGATTTGATTCCGTTACCTATTGATGAAAGAGGTAGTTTAGATGCGAAGAGAAATGCGGAGTTGGTAAAATCTCTCCACGAGAAATTCAAACTCCAAATCGAGAAGAAGAATGAACAATATGCTTCCAGTGCCAACAAAGGTAGAAAGCGACTGACATTCGAGGTCGGTGATTGGGCATGGTTACATTTGAGGAAGGAGCGGTTCCCGAATCAAAGAAAATCAAAATTGCAACCACAGGGTGATGGCCCCTTCCAAATCCTCGAGAAAATTAATGACAATGCCTACAAGCTTGACCTCCCTGGTGAGTACAATGTATCGGCTTCTTTTAATGTCTCTGACTTATCCCCTTTTGATGCAGGTGAAGATTCGAGGTCAAATCCTTTTCAAGAGGGAGGGGATGATGAGAATCAAGGGAGTCAATCGAGTCAAAGTCAAACAAGTCAACCATCAATAAGAATACTCGTGGGGCCTATGACAAGATTCAAGGCTAAAGAGGTCTAAGAGTCAATGGCAGGACTCATTTTCAAGCTCCGAAATCAAGTCCACATGGAAGAGAGCAAGATTGAGGTCAATTACCTAATTTTGGAAGCTCAGGACATTTAGGTCGATCGAAAGTCACTCCGGTCGACCGAAACTCTGCAGGGATTTTAAATGTAGTCTCAGTCGGGTTCATCTGAGCTTTGTACGATCGAAAATGCCATTTCGGTCGACCAGGTGTTAGACCAAAATAGTTTCGGTCGACCGGTTTGGTCGACCGAAAGTCTCCTGAATGTAAAAGCGGGGTTTTTTGTGCAATTTCTCAAACTTTTTGTTTTCACTTTTGTATACATATTGTAAATGTCTCATAACCCTAGATATTTTTTGCATTTGAAGAACACTCAATTGAGAGCTTTTAGAGAGGTATCATCCTTTCTTTACCTTGTAATTATTCTTGGAATTTTCATCAACTTATATATTGATAGTTTATCTTGTGTATTTGTTATTGTTCATTCCACACAATCTTGATATTTGTCTTAATCTTTCCATTGGGCTAGGGTTAACTTTCCTTAGAATTTTGGTTGGATTAAACTTGGGTCAAGATTCTTCATTTATTACCATTTTTAGCTTTCTTGGGTTGATACAAAAATTGTTGTGAGAATTTTTGATTTAATCACCAAAGGGGCTCGTATCACCTCTCCCACATTATCATTTTTCTTCTCATGCACATCATCAGTAATCTTATCTTCTTGTTCTTCTCCTCTTACTGCCCAATTCCTCACCTTCTACCTCAAAAATTAGAGTTTGATCAACTGTTTCTAATTTCAATTCCCCCTCCTTCTCAACACCCCTATCCCGAGACTCTTTTTGCAATTCAACTAAAACTTTCTTTTCACTTTCCTCCTGCAATTTAATATTAGCCTCTCTTTCACTCTCCTTTATCAACTAAGCTTCTTTACATTCATCATCCTCTCCTCCTAAATTTTTGTTTGGATCTTCAAAATCGTCATCTCATCATTCTCTACTTCCCTCTCAACCCTAATTCCAACCCTAGGTTTATGATCACGCTTATATTGCCTCCCATCATCAAGACTTTTTTGAGATCCCCCATTTTTCAATTTAGCAATTTCTTTATCTAGTTTATCCAACCTCATCATAACATCTCCTATATTTTTTTTGGAAAACCCTCCACATGTGGTCTTTATTATTAATCCATCTAGATGAAGATTTTTCTCAAAGTTTAGAAAACACAAGGACTAAGAATGAATTTTGCGCGAAAAGGATGTCAAGAATTTAAGAAAGTCAAGAATTTAAAGAAATTCAAGAAAGTGGTTTTTGATTTTTTAATTTTTTTTAATTAGTTTTTTTTATTATTCAAAAATTTGACTACTAATACATGAAAACAAATGAGACTTGGACGAAAAATGGACTTAAAACAATTTTGGAATTTTTCTAGATATTTTATGGATTAAAACTGAAGAAACACAAGAACACGAAAAAACACGAAAAATTGAATACAAAGACTCAATAAACAAGATATGAATGATTTTTTGGCAGACTCTATGATAAAAGCATGAAATCAAACTAGGATAGAAATAACTTGAATTCAGAGTCCAGCTCTAATACCAAATGATGTTATCATGTTGGAAAAACACGATGGAAGATCGGAAGAAACGCTGGAAAGTTCCAAATTCAGGTTGTGGATGGACGATAGGACCTTGACCAAAGCTTCATGACACAGAACTGACGATACTTAAGTAAGAACCAAGATTTGTGAACGCCACAATGGTTTTCGAGATCCTTGATAAGTTCATTTGTTGAATGCCACAAATATTTTTAATCTTTGATAAGTCCAGTTTTGAACGCCACAAGAATTGAATCTTGATAAGTTCAATTTGTTAAAGAGAATCCTCACCTTTAAATAGTAAAACACTAGAAATTATTTATTAAAAATGTAGTCTAACTATTAAAATGAAGAAAACTTGAATATAAAGTATGAAAAATGACCTAACAACTTGGGTAGTCGCTATAGAGGCGCAAAACCCTAAACAAATAACAATAACGGAAATTAACATAAAAAGCGAAAAAACCCTAAACAGTAGAGCAGCGCGATCGCGCAAGGTAAAGTGTCACGACCCGTCCAAAATCACCTTAGTTGACCAGAGACATGACATGCTCCGATGATGATGCCAACTAGATCCTGGCCCTCCCACCAAGACAACTTTGACTATACTAAATATTTTTAAAAAACTTTGACAAAGTTCCCTCTATAAAATGGATTAAAACCACCTGAAAAGTAATAATTTCCCAACATATATATAATGTAAAATAGACACACGTGTCCTTCTAACAACCAACTAAAGAAAAGAAGTACAACTCCCAATTACAATATTTATACAAAAATGCAGCGAGCCCAACATGAATTTATAAAATTCAAAATGACTTATTTTACATGATAATCATACTACGAAAGAAATATTGATTACAAAATGGCAAAATGAGTCATATAACTATGAAATTATGTGGCTCAACTTGGTAGATCAATAGGCTCCAATGCTGCTCAACTCAGCTACTGTCTGATGAGAGAAATAGGGAAGAATTGTGTGAGTTTGTAACTCAGTGAATAGATAGTTCGAAAATAAATATGTTTTACCCGTTTATGCATGTTAAACGGAGAAGTTTCACTTATTCTTTAATTCTTATACATATCTTTAAGATTGAAACATGACTAAATCATAAAGCACTTTGATGTTTATTCTAAATGAGTAACTGTAAGACATGTAAGTATAAGTGACCTTATATCAATGAAAACATGAGTAAAAATATCATTTCAAGATACTTTGAGCTGAAATATTTATTCTGTAAATCGAATAACTGAATTCTGAAATTTTAAATTTTGGTAAACTATAAAAATACTAAAAAATCACACAAAAGGTACCCATAATCTGATAATTCCGAGATTCTGTAATTTTTGTCATACTTTGGTCCTTAACTTGTTAAAATAATAAAATAAACTCCCAAACTTCTATTTAATTCATTTAAACCCCTTAAGTATAAATAATTGTAAAATGTACCCAAAATAACTACTTATTCCATTTAGGTCCTTATTGGATTTTGACTAGTCATACTTTGAATTTGGAAGAAATAATATTGACTTTGACTAAAATAAAATGGGTTGTAATATAAAGTCACGCGATTGCGTTGAAGGCCATTTTATTCTCAGGTTGATTTTTTTACACTTCGCGTGATCGACCCATTATTACACCACGCGATCTTGTGGTTGAAGTCTCGACTCCGTCTTTGTTTCATCTCCAACTTGATCATTGGCTCGCTTCTTGGGTTGTTCACTTGTTTTAGCCTTGAATCTTATTCAACAATTCATGATATCTGAAGCCTATGAACATGTACTGGAACTTTTGTTGGGCTCGAATTGTATATTTTTTCGTCAAGCCTATTATGATTCGAATCATGTATGGTTGAAAGAAAAGAAAGAAACCCACGATTTTATTTTAATGAAAATCAAACAGGGGCTAACTAAGCATTAGCTGAATTTACTAGCGTTATTATATATATGTTCCAAAGATATCTCTATTTATCCTTAAACCACTTTTGAATCACACAAGTTTTTTAAAATCACTTTTCAAACACATAATGTAACTCGAGAATAGCAATTTTTTTATTTATAAACAAAGAATGATTACCAAACAAAGGCTAAGAAAATTTTCCATGTACCTGACATATGATATAAATGAAAATGATAATGCTACATAATATGAGACAATGTTCAAGTAAACAATTTAAATATCATACCTAATCAAATCTCAAGATTAGTTTTATCAAACTAGTCATCATCTTGCGATAACATATTACAAATTCCAAATCATTATAGATAAAATAAATAATCAGGGATTTGAACCACTCATCTTACCTTGAAATGCGAATATTTGAGATTAAGTGGATTGAATTACTTGTTTTTTATCTAAAAAATTAAGGTTATAGAAAAAGACATGTATATATCATTTAAGAAGTCTCAAATGAACAAAAGTATTCTTTCAAGAAAATAAACATTTTTACAAAAGTATTTTCTTAAATTAAGTTGGACTCTATATTTAAAGTGCAAGTCATGAATAGAGGTGAGCCAAAAAAAAAAAAAAATGGAAACCAAGCCTATCTAACTGAAATAGAACCGAAAAAGATGAAATTACAAGTAAACATGTACTTGAAGATTACAAATCAAAAATCATGTTTAGGGTTTGATTATACAAAAATCAAGTGGTAATTAAATTTTTAAATATTGATAAGAATATTAATATTAATATAAATATTAAATAAATTAACCTACCTGCACCTTACCCCCCCCCCCCAAATTTCAATTGCTAATCCACAATTTCCGCTCCTCTTCCATATAAACTCTCTCTACTTTTCATCCTTGGTCTGTTAAAATCGAAAAGATATCAACAATGGCATAACATAACTCTCTCTCCACTCCACTACCGTCAGCGGCACGATTGGACCACTATGTTATTGTCAGCGGCACGATCTATGTAACTCACAGACAGCTAGTGATGGTGGATGGGGCCGATTGTTTTGGGAGTAGGAGTTGGAGTGAGAGTGGTGGTGGTAGTTGGTGGTCTTGCTTGGGTGGTGCGTGGATATGAAGCAGGAGGTTGGTTGTAGTGCAGATGTTTGACGTGGTAGCTCGTCGAAGGTTGTTGTGGTTCGTATGAAGTGGTGGTTGTGGTGGTGGTGAGGCTATTAGTTGACCATGGTTTGTTGGTGGTTGCATTGGTCATATGTTCAAGTTAGAGATTACATTTGATGCATTAGGTCACTGGTCACAAGTGACTTGTTCAGGTCACATGTCACACTTTATACGTCAAGCATAGTTCATATGTTTACAAGTTACACTTTCCTTTTGCGCTAATAATAGGTTATAGATTCAAGTTTATAGATCATAGTTCATATGTCGGAATTCACAAGTAACTGTTCACATATTACACTTCATAGTTCACGATCACAGATCAGTGTCGACAAGTCATAGATCATTGTATCAACGGTATATGTAAATTTTTACAAGTTTCAAGTCACATGTGACTGTTTGTACATCACATATTTAGAAAACTCACAGTCTTTCAAGCAAGGAAATTTTGCATCCAGTTAACATTTAGGATAGCCACAAAAAAAGAAAGAAGAGAAACTCAGTTTCAAAAGACTCGGTTGTCAGCAAAATTCAAGCCACACAAAACATACCTTGGTAAGGTCATGGTAAAAAGTAGAAACCACATTCTCTGAGAATCAATCATGCATAATCTTCTTATCCTTAAGAAGAGCCATATCCAAAGTAGGGTTCTCAAGAAGGAATCATTGGACTTCACGGCCCAATTTGGGACGAACTTCACTGGAAAATAACCTACACGACTAGACCCAGTCCCAACATTGATCAAAGAAGAAATGTTCCCCGAAGTGGGGACAAACCAGATTTGCTTGCAGATGACAAAGGCTTAATCCTCAAGTGAAGACTGCACTGTGTATCCTCCCCTGTCTTGTTAGAAGAAGAATTCGACCCCGCACTGGTAATCTTTCTCTTCATTGATTTGATGATCTACGCTTTATCCATAACAGCAATCAAGAGAAAAAAAGGGATAGAGTATTAATACATGTAAAAAAATCGTAAAAATCATAACAGAAATATATAATTTAACCAAATTTATGCCAGAATCAACCCTATAAGGAGAATTCATTCCTACTAAGGCCATAGCAGTCTTAGTAACGCCTTTGGAACACTTGAACTTTCGTTAACACAAAAATTTAGTAAAATGGTCAAGATGAGGATCGGTGAACTTGAAAGCCGAATACTTACCACAATGTAGCTCCAATCTTCTAAAAAGGGCCAGTCTCTTCACCTAACGAAGAAATTCAGGTTTCCAATCTCAATGGGTCTTAGGCTTTTTTGTTAAAAACGCTTTACCAGGATGAGCTGAAAAGTGGTGAAACCCTACAGGGTTCTTCTTGATGAAGGCCAAATGATGGAAGAGGGAAAATCCAACCTTACAACCATAAGCCTTAGAAAACCAAATAAAAAGCAACAAGCATGAGGCAAGAATTTGGAAAGAGTTGACAAGAAGTGATGTTATTACGATTCAGAATGTCTACGAAAAAAAATTATAAAGAGAAATTCGAAGCCTAGATTCAAACTGAGCAACAAAGACTATGGTAAACCCAAGAGGAGACTCGTGAGGCTTTTGGCCCTCCTCAGGAACCAGTAACTCATAAGCTCTTGGTATAGCATAATGCTTCCTGATAGACTTAAGATGATTAACAATAACAAAGGAAATTTGTGAAGGGAACGAAATTGGGCTTGGGCCAAGAATCCGAAATTCAAAGATAGAGACTAAACGAACTTGTGCCTGGGCTACGATGCCTTAATTCGTAAAAGGACCTTGGCCAGTCCATTTACAAATTAAAGCATATGAGCTAGTTAACATCTATCATATGGATAATTAGAAAATAAGGGAAGGCAGAATTTTGGCAAATCAGTAGAGTATATGGAGATAGCCAAGTGCCCATTCCTAGAGCTCCAGTGTGCAAATCAGCTCTCCAAATAGGAAAACGTCTTGACTTTCCCTCTAATGGTGGAAACAGAAAGTAAATGCTAGAGGGAATGAATATTCAAGGGAGGAAGAGTAACTGACCAGAAGAAGATTCTATAAGCCTACAAGAAAACAAAAGAGAGGACAAGTCAATTGCTCATCTTATATTTCTTTAGAAGTTTTATTTAAAAATCTTAACTCAACAAAATCCATGAAACAAATTTATGGGGATGGATCTTTTAGGAGCACGGCTCACCCATATGTGTAAGGACTTGCCACTTCTTTTCTCCATTTTTACACTAGCCCACCAACTTTTTGATCTCTTCCATGTAAGTCCATTAACTTTTAAGTTTGTCAATTTTAATCCTTCATCTTTTGATCATTATTGTTATCTAATCTTTCAAATTATTTCAGTTTGATCCCTAGTTCACTATTTTATACAAGTTTAGTCCTCTATCCTAGCTTTCTATATGCTTTTGGCATCATCAACTTTAAATCATCCTAATTAGGTCATAACATTCTAAATTTATCCAGATTGGTCCTTCCAGGCACTTAGACTTCCACACCTTCACATGCTCCTACCCCAAGTCAAGATAAGGTGAAGGAACAGATTCAGGCTGACATTAATGAGATTGATCTAGGAGACTGCATGCAAAACACCGAGGCATACTTACCATCACCTACTAGAGTATCTACATCTGAATCACACACACTAGCCGTCCTTCCTTTTAGTGGCCCAGTTTCATCACCAATGATCATTTACTTGCTATCACAGGAACCTGCTTTCCGCCCTTCACATGGTCAATGGATGGGTGACCCACTAGCCTCTAGAAGAGCCCCTCCCCAACACGTCACCTTTGTCAGGGAGTGATTCATGGACTACACAAACTACTATGATCTGGACATATTCCAAAGCAGGCACATGGCCAGGTCTATGTCACACATGAGGGTCCATCACTGCGAGTACCCATGAACTTTTTTACTTTTTATTGTATTTACTGATTTCAGTTACACTTGATATTTCTAAAAAAAAAAGGAACAAACTTCTATTTTTATTCAAATTTAATGCTTTCAATCGTTTATTATGTTTCAAGTTGGTCTAGAAACTTGATGGGAGCTCTTCCATTCCATCAAACTCCAAGTTTGCTTCAAATTTGTTTATTTTTGCTCCATTCACCTTCAAGATTTTTACCTATAAAAAATAAATGGTGTAGACATTCCCTCAAATAATCAATATAAGTAGATTTACGTGCTAGATAAACATGTAAAACACACTTATTAACAACTTATAAAATCAACATAGATAATAACATTTTGAAATTAAATACTTACAAACTTATGTATAATATTTTTTTCAATCTACAGTAATCACTTCATTATCTAGATTTACGAACTAGATAAACACAAAAAACATACTTATTAACAACTTAAAAGATCGAAACAAATGATAACATTTTGAGATTAAATGCTTACAAACATTTTGAATAGGGTTGCTATATTGCCACTGCAAAAAAAAATTTCTACACCACATTTTTAAATATTAACTTTATTTATAAAAGTAGACATAAATAAAATTACATAAATAACATTTTTGATTTTTAATTTTTATTTACACCATTTATTTTTCTAAATCATCTTGTTATTGTTATTTTTTATTTTTGCTTTTCAATACCAATCTCTTCATCATAGCCACAAAAGATCTGGAAATTTATTCAATTCTCCAAATAGATGAATTTCATTGATCATTTTGACATTTTTGTGCAAATTTTATTAACATGGAGCATAAAATTGGTAACGCAGAATTCAGTTTTATTCAATTCTCCAAATTGATGAATTTCATTGATCTGCAAAATCAATAATTAACTTAGAGCACAAAATCAATTGACCAATGTCCAATTCAATTCTCCAAATTGATGAATTTCGTTGATTTCCAAATTGATGATGCAGATTTTGACTTTCAGGGGGTGTGTGAGAGGAGGGAAAAAGATGACGATTACAAAGACTTGACCTTTTGTGGCTATGGTGAATTCGTACAAGATAAGTTTTTTAAACCATGGTGAATTCAACCTTTTAAATTGGAGTGAGACTTAAATTCCAAAGCTAACCCGATGGCTTATTGGCTTCGCAGGTGGAATTCTAGGTATTAATCTACTTGTCTCTATTTCTGTCTAATTTAGCTTGTCGGTTTATGTTGAAAAATGCAAGCTGAAGGGGTGGAGTGACGGCGGTGACGGGACGGGGCGGGGCGGGGCTCGAGTTTCTCATTCATTCCAACTAGACGGCTGTATAATGTAGTATTTATTTTTCTTTGTAACCATTAGTCTTTGAAATTTAGAGGGTCATAATATTTTAAAGTTCACATCTTGATTATGAATAGTTGAAGTTCGTTAAGCATAGAATAAACTGAACATAGTATTTTATTTTTGAGAAATATATGAGTAGAGTGAAAACGGTCCGACTCAAACAATCAAAATTCACTTTATTTTATAGAAAATTAGATTATTCACTAAGATACATCAAATTATTAAAATCGACAGAAATGGCCCAATCGGTATTTTATTTTGGTTCCTTTAGCTGCCTGAGATTTAAAATAGAAACAACATTATTTTGTGTGTATTTATATAAAAAAAAATTATTAGTTACTATCATTTTTCTAAAGCTACATAAAAGGAAAAAAAAAAAAAAAAAAGAAATCATTTCCTTATCTGACAATTATATTGGATTGAGTATTTTGATTCATAATTTTGGTGTAATCAATTTATATTTACCATGATTAAATGTTGTGTAGGATAAGATTTAATTGTACGTGCAATACGTGGTCAAGCGGAATAATATCTCCTTGATTTCTTGGGACAATTAGGGATAAATTTGAATATTCACTTGTATGTGGAAGATAATTAGTTGCTTAGCCTCTATTCGACAAAATGATCATAACAAAGTGTTATAACTATTACAATTTTTAATATCAATTTTTAATTATACACAATTTTTCGAAATTATTTTTAACCACAAATTTTACCTAAAAAATGTCAAACAATCCAAAAAACAACAAATTTTACCTAAAAAATGTCAAACAATCCAAAATAACGGGCCGTCTAACACAGGCTTAGTCATGTTTGGTTCAGAAAATTTTGTATATCTTTTTCTCTAAACTAATTTTCAATCACCCATTTTAATTTGATCCATCACTTTCATATATTTCAGTATCTTTTCAGTCACACATTCTCCAACTTTCTTCCCATTAGCATTCCTAAATAGACCATTCTAGACCATATAGTGGTCAAAATGTTGGACTTTTACTTTTATATATATCTACCCAAAAATCAAACCACAAGGAAACATGAATAAGAAGACAAATAAATAAAAACAATACAACAACAATTGTCAGTTTTGCTGCACATTGTTATGCAGGCCTTCTAGTATTTATGTAAAGTAAACAACAAATTTCTGGAATTTGTGACTTATTCGTTGTTGAAATTATTACAACTAGTATTTTCATCCGTGTGATTTAAGAAAATATATTTGTGATAGTAATTTCGATCATAATTTATGAAAATATGTTAATTATACAATCATATCAAATAACAATATAATATAATAACATTTTAATACAAAATTATCAAATTCGAAACTTTAAAAAAGACAAAACTAATTAAAATAAAAAAATGCAACATGTACAAAGCTAATCAAAATTAGAAAATCATAATCTTTATAAATTATTCTCCTTTTAAAGAAATATTTTTATTTATTATTTACTTGTTTGTTGAATTTTCTTTTTCTAAATAAGTTATTTTTATCTTATTTTTTCAGGTGTAAAAATATTTTGAAATAAAATAAAATATAATAAATAAAATTAACAGCAATAAATTTATATTTTGTTTTGAATTGGTAATTTTAAATTAAAAACATCGTTGTTATATTTTTGTATATTTAATTCTATCTCCAACTGAGTAAATGTTGCTTTATTTGTAAAATAATTTTTTTAAAAAAATTGTAATCTTTGAAATAATTATTAATTTAATTAAAATCAGTTCGACCCGATCCAACCTTCTAATTCTTGACATGTTGCATTTTTCGTTTTGAACCAATTCCAGGTTTTCTAAATACTGAATATTATATTGTTGATCCATGATTAGTCACATACTCATTGTTTTTATTACAACAAACAAAATTACTTTTATTATCCTAACAAGTTTCAATTTTTGAGTTTTTCTCATATACTCGTTAAACATTCAACAACTCAAATCATCATCCATTGAAGTACAAGCGATCCAAAGAGACTTGAACAGAACAAGAACATCGAAAAATAGAGTTTAGAAGTTCTTTATTGAAACTACAAAATTATATGTAAATATATCGACTCATCAATCTTTCGTAAGCACATAAAGCTCAAATCATTTTTATAAATTTATCACTAGTATAAAAATATTTTGATATAAAATTAAATTTCCAAAAATCACCTGTTTTGGTCGATCGAAAAGCAGTAATCGATCGAAACGAATGTTTTACTCAGCCAAAAGTCCAACGATTCAAAATTCATAACGATTACTTTGATAGTTCGGTCGAAAGTGCCTGATTTTGATTTTCTTGATTTATAAATAGCCATCTTTCTTTCATTTATTTTCAACAACTTAAAAGAGCAAATTAAGGGAATTTATTCATTTGAAAATCATTGAGTTTACTTGATTTTATATTCTATTTCACTTATTAAAAAGAATCATTTGATTGATCAAATTGTTTATACATTTTTATCAAAGATTTTATTTCGAAGAAAACTCAATATCTTATCTATTCTTGATTATTAATTGAGATCTTCATCACCAAACACTTACATAGACGTGTATATCTCTCTTAATACTTAACTTGTATCATTTGTTAAGAGATCATTGATTGAAAAACTTTGATTCAAGCTAAACTTTCACATATTATTTATCAAAGTCTTTACAAACACTTGAGTTTTAAGCATTTGCTATCTATTGAAGTGTTGTCCTAAATCTTGAAATACTTGACTTGATTATATCATTTGTTGAGAGTGTTCATTTAATTGTAAATTTATCTTTTGTATTTTTGGTGGTTTCAAGATTCTCGAGAAAACTCAATTGTTATTAAGGATATGTACTCTCTATTATAAATCACGTAAGGATTTGGAACTCCTTGTTATAAGTTACCATAATAGTGGATTTGACTTTGTTCGTGATGAAGAGCTCGGTAACAGTGGACGTATATCATGTTGGTTGATTGAACATCTTTAAAATATCTTTTGCACTCTCTTATTCCTTTTACTTACTTTCATTGCATTTACTTTATTTCATCATTCCATATTGTACAATACTTTATCTAAGTACTACTTGCTTTATCGATTAAGCTTATTCATATCACTTTACACTGATAATTAGGCTTCTTACATACTAAGGATTTATAATTGATTCTGTTTCAAATTTGAGATTACCTATCAAAAAAACTTATAACCAACTCACCCCCATCTTGATTAATTAGTCTTGGGCTATCATATATAACGTAAATGATATAATTTAAAATGAAAGAGATATTGAGGAAAAGTATATATATATATATATATATATATATATATATATATATATATATATATATATATAACTTTTATATTTGATCTTTTGGACGTTTTTACGGACAAAGTGTTTATAGTTTTGCTCTCATTTGCTATCTTATATTAAACTTATTATTGAGATTTTTAATTTGAAACATATATTACTTATTTCTCGACTTCAAAATAATACAATAATTATCAAAAGAATAATAATTATAACAAAAAATTGTTTATAGATAGTATTATAGAACTTAAATGATATAATTTAAAATGAATGAGATATTGTTGGAAGTAAAAAATATAAAGTAAAAACTTTTACGTTTGATTTTTGAGACGATTTTATGGGCAATATATTTTCAGTTTACTTTCATTTGTTATCATGTATTAAATTTCTTGTTGAGATCTTCGATCTGACACACATATTACGTATTTTTTTGACTTCAAAATAATACAATAATTCTCAAAAGAATAATAACTATTACAAAAAAAAAAAAAAAGTTTATGCATTAAAATAAATTAAAATCTTGATGTCATTAATAGCATAACACGGATTGTAATGCCATTAATGACACATGTACAATAATAATGACTAAAATATTTATTACTTTTTTTTTTGCATAGATTTCCAGATGTAGTAAGTCTTTTTGAGCGGGAAACTATATGCGTGTTATTTTTTTCATGGAATTTATACACACACACACACACACACACACATACACAATTTTTCAAATTACTTTTTAATCACACACATTTCTTGAAATCACTTTTAACCACAAATTTCACAAAAAAATTAAAAAATCCCAAAAATAAAATTCTAGCAGAAGTACCCGAACAAAGCCTAAGAAATAAGATCGTCTTAGCCATGCTTAAAGTTGAATTGATACTTCTATTTTGGGAAAGAAAACAATTTGCTCTAAAAAGCGTAAAGTGTGACGAAGCAACAAGACCTAGCATCACGCTTAAAATGCACGAGCGAAGCATGCCAAAGCGACAATGCCAAGTTTCAATCCTAAGCGTAAGCGTAAGCGTAAGCGAGCTTTTTAGAACACTACTTGTAGGAGGGGCTCAGAGTCAGAGGACGAATTTTTTTTCCAACCGAGCTAATGATACCTCACAAAAATTAGCTTAAAAATTGGGCTTAGGGCATGTCATGGCTTCATCATTTGAATTATTTGACTCATTTGATGAAGTGAAAATTACACGGGGATATGTTTTTCATTTTCACAATCTAAAAATTAAGATTAACAAACTATTCATACATAAATCAGGTCACTTTTAAATTGTTAAATAATTATAATATTTAAAATTGTCTCACCCACCTTACACCATCCCCAATTCTATTTCAACCCTAATCTAATTTCACACTGTTGATTTGAATAATTCTTCACAGAGGGATACCGTCGAGGAACCAAAAGAACACCATTTTCGAGAGGCTCCGTCGCCGCCCCAGCTCCTCCAGCGTTACTACACTCTTCCCTGCCCCTCTCTTTCGGTAATCCCTCAACTCCCACTCTTCGTTGCAAAGCCTTCAGCCTTAGTCACAGCCACGTGATATGCTAAGAAATCGCTATAGCAACTGCAAAACAGTAGGTTGCTGAAATACCACAACCACGCGAAGACATGAGCAGTGCTACGACATTATAGCCGCGTGACGACGCGGTTCATCTAAATATTTTTTCTCTTCTCACCGGAAACTGGTTTCTTCTATTTTTTATGGTGGTTAGTGGTTGCGTTCTATGCACGGTTGGTGGTGGTGGTGTTTTGTGTGTGTGTGAGTGTGCGTGTTGTGGTGGTGGTGTGTGTGCGGTTTGTGGTGGATGTGTTTGCGTGGTTGGTGGAGATGTTGTGTGTGCAGTGTGGTGGCAACGATAATGTGGTGTTGGCGATAGTCGACTATGATGGTTTTGTTGGTGGTTGGTGGTGATTTGTTTATTTTCTAGTAGAGTGGTCGTGTAGTCAGTGAGTTGTGCCAGTTGTAGTGGTGTTGGTGCGGTGGGTGGTGACAATGGTATAGACACCGATTGGCTGGAGTGGGATTAGCATTCATTTTGCTTGGGTTGGGTTGGGTTTATGGTAGGTAAAATGGGATGGTGGGGTGGGGTGGGTCGGTAACTTGTTTGTGACCAATCATAGATGACTGTGACTCACAATTTGTTAGTTTGTGGTCAATTAAATTAAAGTTTGTGACCAATTATAGATGATTGTGACCTACAATTTGTTAATTTATGACTAATTATAGATTATTGTGGCTCACAAGTTTTTAATTTGAGATCAGATATAGATGATTGTGACTTGCAATATGTTAATTCATGACCAATTATAGATGATTGTGACTCACATTTTATTAGTTTGTGACTAATTAAATTAAAATTTGTGACGTATAAAATTCGAGATTTGTGATCAATTAATAAGTTGTGGCTTGAGAAACTTGTAAATTGTTATCGAGAATAAGTTGAAATCGAAATTTTCATTATTTGTGACCTAGAAAGGTGTCATAACAAATAAAATTTGTGACTTGTTATTGATAAATGAGCTGTGACTGATTAATTTGATAAATTGTGACCGAAGAATTAATCGTGAAAAATTTATTTGATAATTTGTGACCATTAAAACTTGTGACTTGTGACTGTGACAATAAATTGTATAAATTGTGACTTATAAAATCGAAATTTGTGACTGAGATAAAACTGTAATCTACAAAATTCGGGATTTTTTATTGACAAATAAGTTATGACTTAAGATATTTGTAAGTTGTGATTGAAAAATATGTCGTGGGCGAAATTTTCATAATTTGTGACCAAGTCGTCGTGACTAATAAAATTTGTGATAAAAAAATTATTTGTGACCAAATAATTTTATAATTTTTGACCAAGAAATTAGTTGCGAGCATAATTAAAATTTTGTGATTTGTCAAAAAAAATAAATTTGGACCTTTAATATTTGTTATTTGTGACCTAATAATAAGTTATGATGGATTAATTTGATAATTTGTGATCGAAAATAAGTTGTGACCTATAAATTTGTTATTTGTGATCGGGAATTAATTTGTGACCAAATTATTTTATAATTTGTGATCGAGAAATATTATAATTTTTTACCTATAAAATGTTTAATTTGTGACTGTGTCCATAAGTTGTATAGTTGTGATTTTAACCTATTTAATTAATAAAATATACTTAATTATATATTTTTTAACAATAAACCTGATTTTTGTATTAAAACTACAAGTTTCTTAAATTTTAAATTTCATCTTTTAATCTTCTTATAAATGCATTTATCCCTTTGATGAAACAAGAAGAAGTAGCGAGCTAGTTCAACCAAAACCCCCACCCTTATCAAGCGCCACTGAATCTAAGTAGTATCTCACTGATGGCTTGAGCCCTAACTACCCCCCTCCCAAAAAAAAAAAAAAAACGTAAGGAGGCATTTTGGTCGGAACAGTATCTCTTCTTCACATAGATAAATATAGGATCTAAGTGCAATTACTTAAAAGTACATTATATGTTGCTGCCCTTTTTATTTGCTACTAAATCACCACTCCAAGTTAAACAGGTGCTTGCTGTTGCACTTTAAGAGCAAGTTTACTTCAAGAGATTGTCCAGAACGTTGTTGGCTTGTGTGATTCATCCAAGTTCTGTGTTCTTCTCTATTGACAATTGTCAAACTCTTATTATTACATGATTTTAGAGTAAGTTTTAAAATTCTCATTTTGCAACAAGCTTGAAAGAAAGCTGGTGAAATTTGATGTCTTTCACGAGTATCTTTATTTAAAATGAACTATTTAAAAGGTTGTGTAATCACATACACTAGATAATAGATATAGATCATGTTGGGAATTAGGACGCAACTAATCCCGCCCAGGATCGATGTGACACAAATAAATTGGACTGAGAAAATATAAATACGCAAAAATAAAATGCAAATACGAAATACAAAGATTTACGTGGTTCAGCAATTTGCCTACGTCCACGGACCCACACCAATATATTTCACTAACTCGGAAAAATGAGGAGTACAAAAATACTACACTGTATTTTTATCTGCCTATGCAAAGGCTATTCTCTCCAACTCACTTTTCTCTCTATTTTGTGAACACCTCTTGATTGTGTTACTCTTCTACACAAGAAGAATCTATGTTGTGGTGGTGTATTACAAGTGAATTTTAGCCTTCTATTTATAGGCAAAATTCACAAGCATGGATGACAAATTTTCAACAAAATTAGGCCACATTTTAGCTCCATGTCTTTTGTCAAAAGTTGGCTCCTTTTGACTAGCTTTTGTCTTCCAATTTCAACAAAATTAGGCCACATTTTAGCCCCATTTTTCAACAATCTCCCACTTGGGGACAAATGTGGCTTCCCCTGAGATATCTCCTTCTTGCAACTCCTTGTGAAATATGGTGTGAGTCATTTCCTTTGTCTTCACTTCAGAAGACCAATTGAAGCTGAGCACAGCTCCAATTTTTCCTTTGTTACTGTCTTGGTCATCATGTCGGCTGGGTTCTTGCTACCCTGGATCTTCTCTAGTGTTAATACTTCATCATCTAGAAGAGACCTGATGAAGTGATAACGGAGTCCAATGTGCTTGGTTCTAGAATGAAATGCTGAATTCTTTGCCAGATGTATCGCACTCTGACTATCACTGTGCAAAACATTTTTCTCCTGACTGAATCCCAATTCTGCCAACAAACCCTGTAACCAGATCATTTCTTTGCTAGCCTCGGTTACTGCCACGTACTCTGCTTCTGTAGTGGATAGAGCAACAATCTTCTGTATCTGCGAAATTCAGCTAACTGCAGTAGTACCTACTGTGAAAACATAACCAGTAGTACTTCTCCTGCGATCTACTTCGCCAGCAAAATCTGCATCTACAAAGCCTTGTAGAGTCACATCGCCTCGTCCAAAGCATAAGCATCTATCAGTAGTTCCCCGTAGATATCTTAATATCCACTTTACTGCTTCCCAATGCTGCTTTCCTGGATTTGCCATAAACTTGCTCACAACTCCCACTGCATGAGCAATATCTGGTCTGGTACAAACCATGGCATACATCAAACTTCCAATGGCTGAGGCATATGGTATTTTAGCCATGAAGTTTATCTCGTCCTCTGTCTTAGGACTCTGATCACTAGATAGACGGAAGTGATTAGCTAGTGGCGTGCTAACAGCCTTCGCACTGCACATGTTAAATCTCTGCAGAACTTGACTAATGTACTTGGCCTGAGATAACTGCAAGATACCCTTCTGCTTATCTCTGAAAATCCTCATTCCGAGAATCTGCTTCGCTGCACCCAAGTCCTTCATTTCGAATTCTGCTGACAGCTGCATCTTTAACTTCTTGATTTCGTCCATATCTGAGCCTGCTACTAACATATCATCGACATAAAGTAGCAAAATTATATAACTGGACTCGAATCTCCTGAAGTAGCAACAATGGTCAGCATTACATTTGAAGTAGCCATTTTTCTGCATAAATCCGTCGAACTTCTTGTACCACTGTCTCGGGGCTTGCTTTAAGCCATACAGGCTCTTCTTCAATTTGCAAACGAGCTTCTCCTTTCCTTTGACTGAGAAGCCTTCTGGCTGCTGCATATATATTTCCTCCTCAAGGTCACCATGGAGGAAAGCAGTTTTTACATCTAACTGCTCCAAGTGCAAACCCTCTGCTGCAACAATACTCAAGACTGATCTGATTGTTGTCAGCTTCACAACTGGCGAAAATATTTCCGTGTAGTCAATTCCTTCTTTCTGCTGGAAACCTTTGACCACCAACCTCGCCTTGTATCTCTTTGATCCATCATGTTCCTCCTTGATTCTGTACACCCACTTATTGTGTAGAGCTCTCTTTCCTGTAGGTAACTCGGCTAGTTCCCACGTCTGGTTAGAGATGAGAGACTTTATCTCATCTTTCATTGCAAGCTCCCACTTGCCAGAATCACCGACCTGACATGCCTCATGATAGCATTCAGGTTCACCTGCATCAGTAAGTAACATGTAGCTCATGTACTTTCTATTTGGAACATGAGGTCTGGTTGACCTTCTAAGAACAGGGACTGGAGACTGTGATGCATCAGTCTCTAGAACAGGCTCCTGTAACTGCAGATCCTCCTCTGTCTGCTGCGACGTACTACTTTCTGGAGGATCATCCAACTCAACATATGTTGGACCATCATGTACTGTGTCATCGGACTGCACTGCATTTCTGTCCTTGTACATAACCTTCTCGTTGAATATGACATCCCTGCTTCTGATGACCTTTCTGTTCTGGTCATCCCATAAGCGGTAGCCGAACTCATCTCCGCCATATCCAATGAATGTGCACTTTAGTGATTTGGAGTCTAGCTTGCCCCTTGCCTGATCACTAATATGTGCATATGCGACACATCCAAAAACTTTCATGTGGGAAAGTTTTATTTCTTTTCCGCTCCATACTTCCTCCGGTATCCTGTACTCCAACGGTACCGAGGGTCCTCGATTGATCAGGTACACCGCTGTGTTGACTGCTTCTGCCCAAAACTGTTTGGGCAAGCCTGCATGTAACCTCATGCTTCTGGCTCTCTCCGTTAATGTCCGGTTCATACGTTCTGCAACTCCATTTTGCTGTGGAGTCCCTGGCAACGTCCTCTCCATTTTGATGCCATTCTGGTAACAGAACTTCTTGAACGCCATATCCGTATATTCTCCTCCGTTGTCGGACCTCAGCTTCTTTACTCGCAATCCTGTTTCATTTTCCACCATGGCTTTCCATTTCTTGAACACATCGAATACTTCGGACTTGTGTCTCAAGAAATAAACCCACACTTTTCTCGAGTGGTCATCAATGAAAGTCACAAAGTATGACTTTCCGCCAATAGATGAAACTGCGGTTGGTCCCCAAACGTCTGTGTGGACTAACTCAAGCTTCTCTCGCTTCCGAGTTCTACCACTAGTGTTGAAACTCACCCTGGTTTGCTTCCCAAAGATGCAACTCTCGCATAAGTCTATATCAGTAGACTGAAGCTCTGGTAGTTTCCCCTTTGCATGCATATACTTGAGTCCCTTCTGACTCATATGCCCAAGTCTCTGGTGCCACAAGTTTGGGCCCTCCTTGCTTTCAGCAACTGCAATTGTCACACAAGCATCCGTCGTTGTGTAGAGGGTGCCAGTATCCTTGCCTCGAGCGATAATCATGGCGCCCTTGGTGATCTTCCAGTTATCACCAGAGAAGGTGGTGACATGTCCTTCTCCCGAAAATTGCTTGACGGAGATCAAGTTCTTCCTCAATTCTGGAATATGTCTCACGTCCTTCAGCTTCCACACAGATCCATTGATCTTGATCTGTACATCACCTTTTCCGACCACGCCACACGGTTGATCATTACCGAGATATACTCTGCCAAAATCACCCCGCGTATAGTTTACAAAAAACTCCTTGTTTGAGGTAGCATGAAAAGATGCTCCGGAATCAATCACCCAGTATTCCGTTTTTCTCTCCAAAGAGCATATCAAAGCATCGTCCGCTTCCTCTTCCACACCATTGACTTCTGTCCTGTCCTCCTTTTCTTTTGGAGGTGCTGTGCACTGATTTTTGTAATGACCGGTCTTCCCACACTTCCAACATTCCACAACCTTAGTTTTGTTGGAATTGTTTGGATTTCTGGACCTCGATCTGCCACTTCTGAATTTGCCGTTGCCCCGCCCATTTCCTCTGTTGGAACTTCTGCCTCTGCTTTCCACGTTCAACGCCGATCCTGAAGTTGAGGCACCTTCTGATTGTCGTCTGATCTCCTCCGTTAAGATCATGCTTACGACATCATCGAACTTCAATTTTGACTTTCCGGCAGAGCCACTAATTGCTGTGACTGTACCATTCCAGCTGTCTGGCAACTGCCCAAGAATTAACAGAGCTCGAACTTCATCACTAAAAGTGATTTCGACTGTGTTTAGCTGGTCCGTCACTTCATTGAATTCATTTAGGTGCTCCCCAAATCTTCCGTCTTTGGCCATCTTCATATTGAACAGCTTTTTAATTAAGTGGACTTTATTTGCTGCAGATGGTTGTTCGTACATGCTAGAAAGGGCTGCCATGAGAGACTCTGTCGTCTTCTCATTTTTTATGTTGAAGGCTACTGACTTTGACAACGTCAGCCTGATTGTGCCGAGTGCTTTTCGATCAAGCAACTCCCAATCCCCCTGGCTTATATCTTCTGGCTTTTCTTTTAGTGGCTTGTATAGATCCTTCTGGTACAGATAGTCCTCCATTTGCATTTTCCAAAATCCAAAATTTGAACCATCAAATTTGTCAATTTTGGATATTTTCTCATCTGTCGACATTGTTCACACTCAATCACAAAACAGTCTAAAGAAATCTTTTCTGATGTGGAAGATCAGTCAAAGCTGCAACCACAGAGCATACTAAGAATTTCAAAAGATCTCAATGAGCCAAAGCTCTGATACCAATTGTTGGGAATTAGGACGCAACTAATCCCGCCCAGGATCGATGTGACACAAATAAATTGGACTGAGAAAATATAAATACGCAAAAATAAAATGCAAATACGAAATACAAAGATTTACGTGGTTCAGCAATTTGCCTACGTCCACGGACCCACACCAATATATTTCACTAACTCGGAAAAATGAGGAGTACAAAAATACTACACTGTATTTTTATCTGCCTATGCAAAGGCTATTCTCTCCAACTCACTTTTCTCTCTATTTTGAGAACACCTCTTGATTGTGTTACTCTTCTACACAAGAAGAATCTATGTTGTGGTGGTGTATTACAAGTGAATTTTAGCCTTCTATTTATAGGCAAAATTCACAAGCATGGATGACAAATTTTCAACAAAATTAGGTCACATTTTAGCTCCATGTCTTTTGTCAAAAGTTGGCTCCTTTTGACTAGCTTTTGTCTTCCAATTTCAACAAAATTAGGCCACATTTTAGCCCCATTTTTCAACAGATCAGTGTGTGGCAATTTGAAGATTTGGCTCCGACCAACTGCATAACATTCCAACAAAATCTTCGTGTCCAACGAAGGAAATATAATATGAATGACAATGGACAACCTTAATTGACGAATGCCTCAAAAAGGTATCACCAGCCCTTAGCTAACCATTCAAGCAAAAGGAAACCAAGCCAAGGGCATAAGTTTTTTCACAAACTTTATCCATCTTCATGAAAATCACATAGTTTCTTACACATCCATTGTAGCATGTTGTGATACACATTACCAGGAAAAATTCACGTTCTTGTTTTCTGTGAACTTATTGGATGATATCAATTATTCTTCTCCTCTGTGTACGACAGTAATAGTGGCTAAGACATGCAAAAGTGACGGAGCTTGTGTTCCCCGTTTCTACTCTACCATGAAAATTAGCAGGTGATATGAAAAAGTAAACTTATTTAGAGAGTACCAGTGTTAAAGAAAAAATGTATATTTGTGCTCCGTCTACATCTAGACGTTTCGTGAGATATGATGACTCGTCATTTTTAAATTTTATAATTATTTTAAATATTTTGTGAATTAAATATTAATTTTAAATTTAAAAAAATGTTAATCCCTTTTATCAAACTTAAAAGAATTGAGCCACTTGTACAGAACCATGTTACATATTATTATACATTTCACCTGCTTGGGAAATTGTGTAGTTTATAAACCAAAATTTTGAGTTTACTGAACACCACCGTAATCTTTATGATGCGTGTCGTGATACACCAAAATAATAAATAAATCATTACTCGTCAAATATTAATTAATAATGTAGTAGCGAGAGTAAGAGTCGATCCCACGAGGAACGGAAACTAATTTTAGTTGTTCGATCAATTAGAATGGAATGGGGGGTTTGTTGTTTGAAATTGCTTGAATAAAAAATATGCATAAAAATAAACAATTAAATATGACTAGAGAATTAATATGAGAAGAAATCTTGTTCTCGGGTTCGGTTGTACCCCCAATTAATGTTATACATTTCCTTGTAACGTGTTTATATCCCTATTCAATTATCAATCATAAATAATCAACAAGCTCTGATTATCTAAATTCTTCCCTATGTGTATTGATTCAAAACAAGCTCTTCAAACCAATTCTAGCCACGGACAATCCTAAACAAGCTCTTATGATTTAATACACAACTAGTATAAAAATCTAGAAGAATAGCTTGAATTAGATCGTTAATTTCACAAGCTCGAATTAATCAATCCAAGTTGAATTATTACTAAACCTGCACGAGATTTATTTGCTACTAAAGTAAAGATTCAATGACAATTACGGATCAAGAATCTAAATATAGCATATTCATGAATTCAAAGATCAATAATCCAATTGGCCAAATTAAACTATTAATCAAATAAACTCAATTGAACATTCAAAACATAATAATCCAACAATTGAAATAAAGGAATAAATTCACGCTACTAATTTGTAGGAAAATAATATAATATAATCAAGTTAATACAACTTCCCCTTTGAACAAGATATGGAATTTAGTCTAGCATGGTTGTGGTAGATTCTTCAAGTTGCTTCATGAATTCCACTGTTGTTGATATTCTTGCGCTTGAAAATCTTCCAATAATGCTCTATATTTTTCTCTCAATTTTCCTCAATGTCCAGCCTCCTTTTTGTGATGATTTTGCTCATTTAATACTCCCAAAATCGTGCCCTAACTTTACCCCAAAGATATACCAAAGATAGACCTTGAATCAGATAGGGAAATTTCTTCGCGAGAAAGTTACGGCCGTAACTTTCCTTATTACGGCCGTAAGTAAGCTACCGAAAATTTTCGAAATTTGGAAGTTACGGCCGTAACTTTACCATTTACGGCCGTAAGTGCATTTCTGCCCAGAAGCGCCTGTGTTCGATGTTTTGGTCATAACTTTCTCTCCCGAAGTCCGATTGTGGTGATTCAAGTTGCGTTGGAAAGAAATCTCAAATATCTACAATTATTTTGAAATAGAGCTTCCCAAATTCGAAAGTATTATATGACAAAATTGAGCTTCAATCTATGAATAAAATTCATGATCACAATCCTTGCGGGTTTTTAATTTCCAACTTCATCCCAAACCTTCTTTGACCATAATTTTTGCATCTAATCTTCTTCCCACATGCCATTATTGATTTGGAGCTCTTTGAATATACCCTTGAACCTCACTTCTTGATTTTTTTTGTATTTTTTTTGTCCTGTTTCCTTTCTTTGTGAAAATGCATTAAACGATACTTCAATAGGATCAAACTAATAACAAAATAAGATAATAAGTGAATTAAATACGTGCTAATAAAGCACTTATCACTTTACCCTTTCTTCCATTTCTCACAGCCTTATATATATATTTTTCCTTAATTTCTCATTCATAAATCATACTCACAGAATCTTCAAAAAAATTGTGTAATGGAGAACAAAAAATTCAACAATGGGTCATTATCCCAGGGAAAAAATCTCCGACGACGGAAATCTAAAGCCATTTTATACTCCATCCCGAAGATAATAATGTTTCTCTTCACCTTGAAACAGCTGTCACGACCATGTTGTCAACTCCAACGAACAACGTCGATTATTCTCCATACATTTCTCCATGGAATCAACCATCCCCTTATACAATGGACAGAGATTATAAATGTAAGTTTCAGTGAATGATTGAAATAAATAAAAAATAAAAAAAATCAAAGGGTCTTAACTAATATATTGAAATGGAGGAAAAAGAGCATTGTATTAACTCATTTCCAGAATTTGTGTATCATACAAGCTGTGAGCACTAAAATATATACGAAGAAAGAACCAAAAAGAATATTCTTATCCTAATAAATTATATACAATCAATTAGAGAAAATGGTTATAAGTGCAGTAGATAATATGTTCTGTGTATCAAAGATGAATTGTTGCATATCTTGATTCAGCTGCATATCTGGGCTAGACCGTGTAATTACTATTGATGTTGGAAGTCCATTTGGACATGTGGTGGTGGATCCATTATTCTGTAACATCTCCCTGCAAGATGGAGAATAGATCTTAGCTATTCCCATCTTAGATAAATGAGCAAAAAGAAGAGATGAAGGCAAGGCCTTAGTTAGCAAGTCTGCAAGCTGGGATTGTGTCTGAACATGCTTGGTGATGATTGATCCTTCTTGAATCTTGTCTCGTACTAAGTGACAATCTAGCTCGATGTGCTTCATTTGTTCATGAAACACAGGATTAGTTGCAATAAATATGGCAGCTTGATTGTCACAATAAAGTACTACTGGTTGAGGATGAGGAACTTGAAGATCAGTTAGAAGATATTTCAGCTAGGTAATTTAGCTTTTGTAGAAGATCTAGAAACAATGGTTTGTTTCTTTGATCGCCATGAAATCAAAGATTGTCCTAAAAATAGGCAATAACCAGTGATTGATCGTCTTGAGTCAGGACATGAAGCCCAGCTAGAATCACAGTAGGCGTGTAAGGTTAATGTAGAAGAAGAAGAAGAAGAAGAATTCCTTGTCCAGGAGCATTCTTTAAGTATCGAAGAATGTTATTAGCTCCCTGAAGATGTGGAATCCTTGGCTTGTCCATAAACTGACTTAAATTGTGTACAGAAAAACTGAGATCTAGTCTAGTAATAGTAAGGTAGAGTAGGCATCCAATCAATCTTCGATACATAGAAGGATCATGGAGAGGCTCACCTGAAGATTTGCTCAGATTTAGATTAGGATCCATTGGAAGTTTCAGTAGTTTAGTCCCAAGAACTCCAGAATCTGTAAGAATATCCAGAGAATATTTTCTTTGACAAATATTATGCCTTTATCTGATCTAGCAACCTCTATGCCAAGAAAGTATTTGAGAGCACCAAGAGTTTTGATTTGACACTGATTACGAAGGAAGTTTTAAAAGGCATGAATGGAATCCATAGAATTACTTGCAACAAGAATACCATCGACATATACCAAAAGGGCAGTAAAAGTAGAACCTTGAATTTGAGTGAAGAGACTATAACTTGCAAACTTGTATACAATCCCCTTTAGTATAACCTTGTGGTCTTTTCATAAATACTTCCTCATCCAAGTATAACCTAGTGGTCTTTTGTTTAACTTGCAAACTTGTATACAATCCCCTTTAGTATAACTTGGTGGTCTTTTCATAAATACTTCCTCATCCAAATCGCTATGGACGAATGCATTATTTACATCAAATTGGTGTAAATGCCATTCTTTAATGGCTGCAATAGCTAAAAGAGATCGAACTGTTACCAATTTAGCTATGGGGGAAATAGTTTCATGATAGTCTATCCCTTCTTGTTCTGTAAATACTTTTATGACTACCTCGCCTTGTAACTTGCAACACCGCCATCAACACGATATTTGACTTTGTAAACCCACCTAAAACCCACTGCCTCTTTTCCAGGTGGTAATTTAGTGAGAGTCCAAGTATTATTTACATCAAGAGCAATCAATTCACTATCTATAGCTTTCACCTAGTGAGGACTCTTCACAACTACACTATAGCTAACAGGTTCAACATGAGTGGAAATGGATGAAGTGAAAGCCATATATTTGGGTGATAATCTATGATATGAAAGTATCTGTGAAAGTGGAAAGGTAATACTTGGTCTTTTTTTCTTGAGCCTTATAAAGAAGGAGAAAGTGTAGTTGAGGAAGTCAATAAAGGATCTGTAGTGACAACTTGTTGTCAATGAAAATACCTCAAGTAATGAGGGGCACTTCTAATACTGCAAGATCTTTGAGGAATATGTTCAGCAGGGCAAGATATTGGAAGATCTGTTTGTGAAAGGGGTGTAGAAGTAGAGTGAAAAGATGTGCGATTAGGTGAGTGAATTGTGGGAGATGGAGTGTTAGAAATCGGAGATAAGGGAGGAAAGGAAAAGGAAGAGTTGTCTTTGATAGGATTAGTGATGACAAGTTGATTAGGAAATGTATCATGCGGAAGAGTATGAGCGTTTGATTTAAGAGGAAATATGTCTTCATGGAAAATGACATTACGAGAAATAAAAATAGTATGAGATTGTAAATCAAGTAATTTGTAACTTTAACACCGAACGGATAGCCTATGAAAATGGATGGTCTACTTCTGGGATCGAATTTCTTACGACGTTGTGAAAGAGTGGAATTGAAAGACAAGCAACCAAATACTTTCATATGTTTATACTTAGGTTTGGTGTTAAATAGGATTTCAAAGGGGCTTTTATTATGTAGCAAAGGAGTGGGAGTACGGTTTATGATATATGTAGCTATGAGAATACATTCTTACCAAAATTTTATAGGAATTCCTGATTGAAATAACAAGGCTCGTGCAACATTAAGCAAGTGTTGGTTCTTTCTTTTGGCTATTCCATTTTGTTGTGGGGTTTCAACACAAGTTTTTTGATGGATAATTCCCCTTTGTGAATAAAAATCATTAAGTTGAAATTATGTCCCATTGTCACTGTGAAGGATTTTAATCTTCGTTCCAAACTGATTTTCAACCAAATTTGAGAAGGACTCGAGACACTTCTTTGTATCAGATTTTTGTTTGAGCATGTACACCCTTGTACTTCATGACAAGTCATCTATAATGGATAGAAAATATAAGGATCCATCAGGTACAATAATAGAGTATGGACCCTAAAGATCGCAATGAATAAGTTCAAATAAATCATTTGATTGCTGCTCACTTAAAGGAAATGGAGATTTATGTTGTTTACCTAAATGACATATAGTGCAAGGAAGTGAAATTTGCGAATTCAGTTTCAAGGGTGTGATTATTGAAGGATCCTCTATAAGACGAAGTCTAGCATCTGAAATATGGCCTAGATGATAGTGCCACAAATTATGTTTAGTGAGTGTGTTAACTACAAAGATAGAAGACTGATTTTGGTTGCAAGAAAATTGAGAAATGGCTTGTTGGAGAGCCTTAGGAGAGACCTTGTCAAGATGCAGATAATATAGACCACATTCCATCCTACCCTTCCCAATCGTTGTCCGGGTTGCAAGGTCCTGAATAAAGCAATAGTTAAAAAAGAAAATTAAGCAACAGTTTAGCTGATCAGCTAGTTTTCTGGCTGAAAGTAGATTAAAGTTAAAAGAGGGCAGGCACAAAACATCATATAAGACAATGGAATCAGTGACTTGAACATTACCAACATGAGTTACTGAGGAATTATCACCATTATGAAACTTAACGGAGTATAATACCTTAGTGGGAGGTGTTTTATAGTAGGACGAATCACATATCAAATGATTTGTGGCTCCAGTGTCAATTATCCAGGTAAAAGTGTGTGCAATAGGGAAGTTATGAATAGCTAAAGAATAATCAATACCAGACATGGGAAGTAACGTAGAAGGATGACTGGGACTCAGAGATTGAACTTGGTTAGCCATATGTGAAGTTGTAGAAGAGTCCTTGTGTTTGAGTAAAAGCATGAGATCATCATACTGATTTTTGGTTAGGGAGATTCTATCAGAACTGCTACCATCACTGCCATTCAAACTTCCAATCGAAACCTGATTAGCAGATCTTCTAGTCCCATTGGTATTGTTGGAAATTTTATGATTTGGAGGGTAAACATGCAGCTTGTGGCACTTATCCACCATGTGTCCTGACATATGACAATGTCTACAGATTGGCGCTTCAGCATTACCAGCCTTAAAACATTTTTCAAAAGAATGTCCAATAATCTTACAGAACTTGCAATAAGGTGTGTCTTAGTTGGAATCAATATTTGATTGAGTCTGAGGTTTAAACTTTGAGTCGCATTCCTGGTGTAAAGAGCCACAAAAACAGAACTAGTGGTAGTAGATGTAATTTGTCGTCGCCTTTCTTCTTGATGAATATATGAGAAAACTTTGTTCACATTTGGAAGTGGTTCAAGCAGCATAATCTGGTCTCGTGTATGCTCATATATGTCATTGAGGCCCATTAGGAATTGAAAAGTTCAATCCCTATGATACCTATCAACCAAAACTTTGAGTTTCCCACAATGGCAGTCCTTGTCTGATATTTCAAGGCTAAATGGATTATGTGGATCTGAAAGATTAGTGTGCCGGTTGGATTTTGGTTGGGAAGTGGGAGATGGAATTCTGGGGAGAATAGGGGTTGCATTTTCAGAAGCGGTTTCAAGAGGAGGTGGTGGATCTTCAATGTTTTCCATATCTACTCTAATACCATGTAAGTTTTAATGAATGATTGAAATAAAAGAAAAAGTGAAGAAATTGATATATTGAAATGGAGGAAAAAAAGCATATTATTAACTCATTTTCAGAATGTGTATCATACAAGCTGTAAACACTAAAATATATACGAAGAAAGAACCAAAATGAATATTCTTGTCCTAACAAATTCTATACAATCAATCAGAAAAAAAATATTTATAAGTGCAGTAGATAATCAGTCTTGTGTATCAAAGATGGATTGCTGCATATCTTGATTCAACTGCATATTTAGGCCAGACCGTGTAATTGTTGCTGATATTTGAAGTCCATTGGGCCGTGTGGTAGTGGATCCATTATTCTATAACAATAAATAATCATTGTACAAATTGGCAGAAACACCACCTTATCAGACCCCTAGTGCGAGATAAAGGCCATATCTATTCATTAGCAGCCCCATGGGGACTTTCTGTACATAGGATTCGATAACAAGAAGATTCGGGTCTAGAAGACATGTGCTGGTGGAGAAAATGTTAAAGAAGAAAATGCTATAACCTCGTTGTCGACTAACGCCAAGGCGGCAGTGCTATAAGTTGGGTCCTCCAATGGGTTGGTGAATTTCTGGGAGAGGAAAAGCAATTTATGTCATATGGTGGCGTGTTGGGGGCCCATAAAATGCTGGTGCTATGTTTGGTAGTGGGTGGGAACTTGATGTTAAGAAACTATGTCGATAAAAGCAATTGCGTGTGGCAGTTCGAAGAAGGTGGCATTCACACCCATGTAGCGGTGCCAACATGGCACACCGAACTGGTCAATTGCTTGGTGGTGGAGAACCACCAAGAGGAGGAGGAGAAAGATGACAAGCACTATATATTGTACAGTAGAAGCTTGGACAAATATGTAAATGTTAGGAGAATATTAGTGTAACACCCCAAGTTCAAAGATTTAAAACCTAGGCGTGTTAACTTCCATTCTCATTATATGCGGAAATAAATCGTTTAAACATTAAAATGCGGAAACAAATCATTTAAAAACTTCAACCTTTTCATTTTCTATTCTAAAATTTTATATAAATTTCGGCAGAGTCTCCTCTATAACTTGGACATAACCAACATGTAGAGGGACATTATACCTACAATACATATGTAATTCTCAACCCATTCAAATCCAACATTCAACCACAATTCCAAAATTCAACTTCAACATCAATTCCCCAAACTCCTCAACAAAATAACTTGAAATATACATTTATAAACTCATGAAACATGATAAAAACTAATCACAGGGAAATACCATAACTTATTTAAACTAATTTCAACCAAACAATTAACAATACTAAATGAATTAAGAAAATAATTACTTAGAATTTAAATAAATTTTAATTTAACTTTATTTTCAAGAATTGAAAGCAGGTATAGCCTGAGTCTGCCACCAAATGCTCTCCTCGTCTCATCTAACTTTCATCACCTGAAATATTGGGGAGGGAATGGGGTGAGCTAAAGCTCAGTAAGTAAACTTTATGCATGAATGCATGCTTATGACATGAATGCTTTAAAATTTTCATATATGTATCCCCATTTACTTTACTTTCCAAAACTTTCAAACTTTTCAAACTTTCATTTCATTTCAAAACTTTCACTTCATTTCCATCGTGAGCTCACTTGATGTAACTTCTAGTCAATCAGATAACAGTGGACAATTTCTTATTTGGAACCAGATTAACATTCACATTTCCACCGTAAAGCGGTTTAATATTCACTTTCCCACCGCAAAGCGGTTTAACATTCACTTTCCTATCGCAAAGTGGTTTAACAGTCCACCGTAAACGGTTGAACATTCCGTCGCAAAGCGACTTAATTCGGGTACGCCGGTCCCTCGCGCCCCATTTCCCACTCGCAACTTTCATGAACTAGAAGTACACCCATTCATTCTTAAAAAACTTGGGATACATAATTTTTTTGACAAAATTGCACTTTGACACATTCCTTTCATTAAAACATTTGACTTTCCCATTTCGATGCCAATGCATGCTTAATGATGCAATGACATGATAATGTGCATGTTTGAACATTTCCTTAAATACACATACTTGCATATCACACATCAAATACATCAACATTAAGTAATTAACACGAAATCACTTACGCACATTAATTTCACATTAACTTTCTACTTTCATGAAAATAGGGGAATTTTACTTACTTGACATCCTTAGTATTTACCGTTATCTGGATTTGCAAGTGGAGGAGCCTCGGCTACCTGTGTCGTCAATGTACCAAAATCCTAGTTGTATCCATTCATTAATAAAATATACTTTCAGTTCAAATTGATATATTCATCATTCTTTCAACATTACATTAAACAAGTTAAAACAATAAATCTTCTTTCCCTTTTCATTCTTGTGATCATTTATTCCAAACAAGGTATTAAGATATATTAAATACTTCCATACAATGCTCGAAATCAAAAGATTTAAACCATTCGACAAAACATGTAACTTTCAGTTCACAAACACATTCGTTATTCATTTTAATAATAATCAAACATTAACCGAGATTAAAACTTCAATTTAATCCAAGCGTGACTTTACATAATAACCAAAACATATAAAACCATATTCGAGACAAGACTTGAATCTCAATGCACATTAGAAGGTCTTCTCGTCTTTTAAATTCAAACTTAAACTCAAAATTCCATAACTTTAGAAATTACTTAATCGTGATTCTAACAAGTTCACAAATCTTAAAATAATCATTTATTACAAACTTTACCAAAAAAAAAAAAACAATTAACTAATTTCATAAATCAAATCAAATTCGAAAAACTGAATCTATAACTTTTAATCCAAATTTAACCTAACCGTTGGTCCATTGGTTAACAATTGGATTCATATATTAAAAATTTAAGAATTAACTAGCTAATATGACTAAAGTCATTTATATCAATACATGAAAATTCTCAAAATTCTCAATTCACCCAGAAAAACATAAACTTAATTAACTAACTCAAATTTAAACCAAGTATTTTTCCAACATTTTTAAATCTGAAAACAAAACTCTCAAAATGGTTGTCAATTAAACCAATTAAATCCAAAATTTCATAACTCTGAAAAATCACTACCAGGTCTAAGAATCAATGTAATCATTTATATCATATTTCCCAATTTCGAAATTTACCCATTTCTAGCTCAAAAATGAAACTAAACATTTTTCGACATTTGAAAACTTACTGTAAACGACCTCACTGTTGAAATTTCAGCTAAAATTTCAATTTAAACTAACATCTCAACAAGGCATATTAAATCCATAAAATTTCAATCTGACAATAGTGAACTTATGCACATCCATGAACACACACATATATACATCTATACATACATATATATAAACATTATTCAATCTCAAAATTAACATTTAAAATTCGAAATCTACCTATTTTGAAATCTGAAAATATGAGAACCAACACACACACGCACACACGCACACACATATATAAATATATACATGTACATATATTCGTGTGTGTGAAAGTGTGTGTAGGTGCGCGAGTTGTGTGTGCAGCAGGGAAGGGGGCGAAATAGGGTCTCACCGAGGGATGTGAAGTTGTGGAGGCAGAGGTTGTGGTCGCCGGTGGTAGTGATGGTGGTTTTTTTTGGTGCGGTGGCGACGGTGAGAGGTTCGGTGAGGGTGAGAGACTGAGAGAGACGAAACTGAGAGTGAGAGAGGCAGGGAACGAGAGTGAGGGAGTGAGTCTGAGGGTTAGGTTTAGTAATGAACTTCTGGCGATTGCAAATTGGTCCTTCAAGTCTCTCTAGGAACATACTTAAGTACACCTCTATCATAAATTTACAAAATACCATAAAATTTACCACTTATAATAATTTGAAAAAAATAGGAATTGGCAAGCTTAGGAAATAAAACAATTATTCACATAAATTGCAAGTAAACAAATTTAAAATTTCCTAATTGACACATTGAGGGAGACGGCGTTCAAGTCCTTCCACTGCAAAACAATTCAAATCATTGACGTAAAATTAAATTAAATTCTCAAATTTCAAATACATTAGCATAAATATGACGTGAAATTTTTAAAGGGTACGAAATGAAAGGCGGTATTACAATTAGAGGACGCACCCAACTTGAAGGAATTACAAGAACTGAGTGAAGAACCGTCAAGATTTTATGTGAGCCATTATGATTTTGGAATTTTCAAGCCGGCTCAGCAATCTGTATACTAATATGTAACATGGATCTTCACAAGTAGCTCAATCCAACTTAAAAAGAAATGTCAATCCACATACACATCTATTAATAATTTTTTAATTTTATAGTTTTTTAAATTATTTTGTGAATTAATTATTATTTTTAAATTTAAAAAAAAATGTCAACCCTTTCATCATTTAAAAAAAAATGTCAATCCACATGCACATCTATTTTTATTTTTTTAATTATTTAAATTATTTGTTGAATGAGTTATTAATTTTAATTTTTTTGTGAATGAAATATTAATTTTTAATTGGTACTAGAAGAATTTGAGCGACATTTGCCTTGGTTTGGTAAAAGTGTTTTACTTTATAAACAAAGAACTTGTATTTCAAGAAAAAATATTTGATTTAAAAATATGTATAGTTAAAAAATGACTTAAAAAATCTTATTTTTTGTAAACATAAACAATTCAGCAAACTAACTATAATTTATGAGAGTCAAATTATTAATTAAAATCCTCTTGTTATTATTTTAATTATTTTGTGAATGAGTTATTAATTGTAAATTAAAAACAAATGCCGCATAATCAAATCACTTAAATGGAATGAACCATTGGAGAGTAAGTTTTTGATATACCGTCTATATATCCATGTTCTTTAGAAGTCCGTCTATTTTTTTGCCACATTAACCTCAATCCATGTAGTGCATTGAAGACGCTCTTATATATAGGAGTGAATCTTGAGGACATGTGTTACAGTCTTCAATGACGAGTGTCTCTCCTCCTCTCTCATTATTTGGAGTTTATTGGGGACGTGACATCGTCCCAACCACCTAATATAACTATCACATCATGCTATATGGGTTTGAATTCAATGTGTGGATGATTGGGGCAAAATGGGGAAGGCAGTTGACAATTTAATTTGATTTTGACCATTATTTTTTTTTGCACACCACCATATTAAACACATGGTGAGATGGGACATCCCATATTTAGTACTCGATATTGATATTGTCAGTGCACTGGCGGAAAGTGTGTGCCCAAGTTAGGTGTTCGCCTAAAGCGAGCATTAGAAATGCATTGCTACCCGATAGTTTAAACAAGGTAATTGTTATCGCGTAACGTGACTGTCATCGCACGACACAACTGTCACAACATAAGGCCACCACTATCACTTTTACTACCATAAGCCCATCTTCTTTCATACACTATCATTTATAGGTAGTAGAAAAAAATTGTGAAATTACATAAGGGTTGATCCAACTACACCTAGATGAGGTGAATAGGTGCAATATCCGGAATTATAAATTAAAATAAATCTAGAGAAAAGTTAGGAAATCAAATTGTGTAGCAATCAAATAATTAATCAATCATTAATTGCAAGAAAGTCAATAACACCAAATATGACAAGGAAGGAAAAAATCTTGAACAATAATTCAAGAGAAACAACCTCCGTGCAAAAATGCCAATAAAATCCACTAGAATATATATAATTTATAATTGATTCAGATACTACTAACTCCTTAGTTGACGCAGACCCCCACACATGTAAATCACCTAAGACCCTCTTCAATTGTGCTTCTCACCTTCCAACAACTCTGGACTCTTTTCCCTCTGTGTGGATTGCCAAGAACGAACATCATTCTTTTTCAACTGGAACTCCAACACCATCTCTAGAACTCCGAGGTTTATTGGTAAACGATTTTGAGCTTGGTGTTTTATGAATGATAATCTTGAATAATCAAGAAATCGCTGTTATTGGTCTTTGGAATCAAAGGACGGATCAAGAGATTGATATAATGTAATCTCTAAAAAAATATAATGATCAACCACATGGAAAAATGAAATGGGTCTAAGTATATATATAATATAAAGAATTTTAGATCATATGAGATTATAAAAATCCTGAAAATTATGAAATATAAATTCACCAAACAAGCTCTCATCAAGCGGAATTCGAGTGCCCATAAAATGTTAACCAGCTCAAGCGGTTAATCAGTGGTTAGAGAGATCATTGGTTCTCTTCAGATGTACGATTGATGTGATTCAAAGTGCGTTGAAAAGTTGACTTAAAGGGATACAAATTCTCAATAAATAGAAATTTCAAAATTCGGATGTTTTCTATACGAAAACTAGGCCTCAACCTCTGACTGGAAATCTGAATCATAATTCTTGTTGGTTTTTTATCCTCCTTTGACTTCTAATTACATCACAAGTCTTCTTGAACACTTCTTTGATCTTCTTGAGTCCAAACTCAACTAAAATACTTTGTCTCTAATTTTGACTTCATCAACGAATCAATTTGTTCACGAGATTGTCAATTACATCAAAACCTAATAATCTCTTCCTTTGGAATTCTGTTACAAAACATTATAACAATAAAATGATTACAAAAGACCAACCCTAATATGATGAGATTCGAAGTGCGGAAGAAACGTCGGAAAGTTCCGAACTCAGGTTGTGGTTGGACGGATGAATCATGACCCGATATTCACGACGCGATGGCTCGACGATGCGGAATAAAGAACCAAGACTTTCGAAACGCCACAAGGATTTTCCCAATCTACTTGATAAGTCTCTGATTTTCAACGCCACAAATACTCTCGCGAATATTTGATAAGTTCTGGATGAACGCCACAAGATAATCAATCTTGATAAGTTTTGGTTTGTAATGTGAATCCACACATTAAACAATTGAAAAACATTCAATCTATTTTTATTCAATCATCAAAGTCTTAATTTACAATCAATCAAAAAGGCGTAAAATAAGCAAAATAAAACCCTAATCGCTAATTTACTCAAAATAGAATTCTAACTAACCTAAAATAGATAAAAACTGATAAGGAAATAAAATAATGCGAAATCTGGAAAAATCTGATCCGTTAAGCAATTACGGTCGTAAAGATGACACTTACGGCCGTAAGTGTGTTTCTGTTGAAGGTTACGGCCGTGATCCCTTATTTACGGCCGTAAATCGAAAATCTTGAAATTCTTCATTTTAACCCGAGGGGAGGTTAGGCCGTGACATATGTTGGTTACGGCCGTGACAGTCCTTCTGCATAATTTTCGGTTCTTTTCGACACGGTTTGATCTTCAAAGCTCGTCAAACCTGTTGAATTCTTGTTTTGGCTTGAATATTTAAATTTTTCCGTCAAGCCTGCTATGACTCCGATTGTCGAGGGTTCGGATCACATCATAATATCTCTGACATAAAATATCAATACTGCATCTTAATTGCTTGTAAACATGTTTCCTGCACATCAAGTCAAAAAATAGCAAGTGAAAACATATGAAGCTAATGAGGTAAATGTCATAAACATCTACTAGCAACATCGAAACTGAGATATTAACATTATGTCAAAAAATACCAACAAAAAGCATAATATTCATATAGTCCAGGTAGATTTGCCAGAAATAAAATGTCAATAATAAGTTAAATAAAGACAATCAAAATGAATGAATACTCACTCTAAGGACTAACTCTCCCCCTAACTCATATACTAATCGCTCTCCCTCTTTTTGACACGAATGAAAAATGAGAAATCAAGAAATATAGTCATATAGATAGGCATGAGTGAAACAATAATGCATATAGGTACTTGATGCAAACAATAATGCACATAAAAAACTCTATTCTATTTTTCATGGATTTTTAAATATGACATAAATGGTAAAATCATATGAACAGTTATTTGATTACTTATACTAGCATAATTCACAAACAATGACATCTTTCCACACAACTTATTTTAAACTTATTTGGAATAAATTGTATAAGTTACTCATTTGTAAAAAGTGCCAATATATCGAGTAAGCAAGACTCAAAACCTTAAATCAATGAGAAATAACATGCAAAAAATCACTAGTGAATGAATATTTTCCTAAAATTATGAAGTCAAACCCATTGCTACTCGAACCTATTTAAAAGCTCAAAAAATTTTGTTGTATCGTTTTCATTCTCCCCCTTATTATGAGCATATAATTTTTTATTTTTTTAATCTTATGTGTACACTTTTCTCCATTAAGCTACCTAAATGACTCATGTAACGAGCTTCCAGCAGATGATTCCAAATCAGTTGACCATAAGGCATAGGTTTTGAAGACCCTAAGAGCATACACATTGGATTTGTTAAATTTAGCTAGCCACATAGGAAAAAATAGATGTTAGACTGCTACTATTGGACATTTTCAACAAAAATTTTCGACATCATCTGTTAATGTACTAGTTAAATTTAACAAGAAAGTTAACTTACGGTTAAAAAGATTTCCTTAACTTGTGTTTTAACCCATCCATGTAGACATTAATTCAACTATTTGTTAACTTATTCTACTAACATGTACTTTAACATATCCAATGTAGACACTCTAACAGGCTTAATTACTTGAGTCAAATAGACTCTGAAAAGAAGTGTAAGATGTATCTCACATTTTATTTTGACAAGTAAATAACTTCTTTTTAAGCACAATATGTATATTTTTTTTTCCAGAGGAATATGTTAGATCTTAGGTCAACTAATTAAAAGGTCATACCATATTCAAAGTCAACTCACCACAACAATGACCATTATCCAAAATCTCACACACATGGTCAAAACTCACTTACAAGAGTTTAATGTGTGCAGTGACGAAGATGCATGAAATAACCTATACCAAGTATTCCAAACAAGTTACAAACAAGTTATGGATATTTTATTCATTATTCATAAAATTTACTGGTACTTGATTACAAATTAAGCCACTGTTCGAATCCCACTTTAATGATTATAAACCAATTTATTTGATTTTTCGAGGTAAGATGTGTTGTTAAAAATTGGAGAGAGAAAATATGTATTGTTAACAGTGATTTGAAAAATTGTTTAGATTATAAATTGGTTTATAATAACTTTACCAAATGGAGGCTAACATATCCACTTATATCACTTTATTTAAAAAAAAAATCACTTTTTATTTTTTTAATTTTTAAAAAACAATATAACTTACAGTTGGTTCAGACACTACTAACCTCTTAGTTGACCCTGACTCCAACTTGTAAATCATCGAAGACCCTCTTCGATTGTGCTTCCCGCACCTTCTCGCAACTCTGGACTCTTTTCCCTTTGCGTGGATTTTCAAGAACGAACCTCGTTCTCCTTCAACTGGAACTCCAAAAACATCTCTTCAACTCCAGAACTTCGAAGGCTTATCGATAAAGGATTTTGACTTGATATTTTATGAATGACAATCCTGAATAATCAAGAAATTGTCGTGGTTTATATTTGGAGTCAAAGGATGGGTCAAGAGATTGATATACTGTAATCTCTAGAAAATATAATGATCAACCATGTGAAAAAATGAAATAGAGCTTGAGTATATATAATATGAAGTGTTTGAGATCATATTTGATTGTAAAAAGGCTGAAAATCATTTGGAGAATTCATATTTCATGATTTTCAGCCTTTTTACAATCAAATATGAATTCTCCAAATGATAAGGTTGCTCGAGCAAAATTAGAGTGCTCAGAAACTATTAAACCATCTCGAGCAGTTATCATGTAGTCAGCGAGTGGTCATCAGTATTTTGGTTATAATTTTTTCTCCAAATGTCCAATTGAGGTGATTCAATGTGAGTTGGAAATTTGAATAATTGGGCTACATTTCTTCAAGAAGAAAATTGGGTATCAGCCTCTAACTAAAAATATGAATCATAATCCTTGCGAGTTTTTGATTCTCCTTTGACTTCTAATTACATCCCGAGTTTTCTGGAACACTTCTTTGATCTTCTTGAGCCCAAACTCAACTACAAAACTTTACTCTAATTTTGAATTTATGGGATTGCATATTACATCTAAACCTAACACTTTGCATGTATGTCTTCTGCCAAATGTTACTAGAGTGGGTGCGTCCCTTTGTTTCATATGTCTGTTGCGAAAAAGTGTCAGTCGAGTATAGAATTTTACTTGACGTGAGAAAAGTGAAAAGAGAGAGATCAATAAAATTTATGTCAAACGATGAGCAGACGGGCCTATGGATGTAGGGATAGACGAATGGATGTGGGGGCTATATTTTCAATCGTTTTATGGTGTAGACAAGACACGGGCATGCGAAGGGGTGAGCATAGCAATGCTTCACCCTTTTTGGCTCGTGAGGGTGATGCAACGACGTCACTCGCTTTTCGTGTTGCCAGGGTCTCACACATCAGCGTTTTTTGGCTAGATTTTTGCCCCACCTCGCTTGTCATGTATTTTGTGTGGTTCAACCTAAAACTAGCTTTTTCTGATTCGCCTCAGTTGATAATATTGTATCGTCTAAAATTTGGATTCGTGTTTTAAAAATCCCTTATTTTTCCTACATAATAGTTGAGATTGAGACTTCATTCATTCACATCACCTCTTCACTTAGTTGGGTTTCCTTTGGGGTTAGCTTCCATTTCTCTTGGTCCGACTTACAAAGGTCGTCTTCATTTAAGGTAATCATATCAGTCTCTCGTAAAAGCTTTGGTCTTTCTTTTCCTCGTTCCTAGTATAAAATAATTATTACATCTAGTGATTTTTTCTCAAAAGAACAATCAATAGTCGTCTTAGATCTCCATCTATTAAAAAATTATCTTAAAAATGTTGATGGTCATCTCCGATTGAGGGTTGGGCATTTGATAGTGCCTTCGACCCGTTTTTTAGACGGAGAGTTTGATAGACGCAGTGGAGGTGGACGGGACGACCCTCCCATCAGATAGCCTCAAGAGAGGCCCGCCTCGATGGGAGGGACACCAATAATCGAAGGCATTCGATCGGCTCTTCCCTTATCCAAAAGCGCATTATGACATGGATGGTTTTCCTTATAGTTTATTTTCAATTGAATCCACTCATTCGAAAGTGAAATCTTCTATAGAACCTTGTTCACTCAATATTTAACAAGAGGTTTTACCCAATGGGAGGTTAGTGGAATTAGATCTTTCTACAGAGGTAAGTGCCTATAGTTCAAAATGTTTGGAGAGTGTTGAAAAACTAAGAGTTGCTCTCAAGCTATCAGTTTAGAGTCCATGGATTCTGAGGTCGGACCCGAGAGAGGTGGCTGTCTACGGTCTACCACGGTAGTCTAGCTTCCGGATTGTGATTTCCCTTCACCCATTATTTATTTCTTTCTTCAACGAATTTCATGTCACCCTCGATCAACTAACTCCTAATTCGTGGTGCATAGTCAATTAATTTTATATATCAGTGCCTCACAAGCGACATCGACTTTTTAGGAGCGTATTTGATATGTTCCCCATGTCTGGTAGCAACTATTATGTATTTCTCCATTTTAAAAGTAAGGATATTGCTGCCACATTTCTCAAATTTTAACAGTGTGTGGAAAATACATTTCTTTTTGTAGGACTCGGGGAGGGGACGGTTCCATTTTAAGAACCCCTTTCAGTAGGCTATTCAGTGAACTCCAAGAACTTGATCCTAAGCTGGATGAGCGTCTACGTAAATTACTATGCATGAGCCCTCCCAGGTGTGCATGAGTGGTGTATTATCCATGGAGAATTTTGCTACTTGCTCATATTGGAATACCTGATGGTAGGTCTCTTTACACTTAATTTCTTTTAATATTCATTTGTATAGCTTCTTTTTTCTCACTTGTGTAAATTCTTATAGGTATGAAGTTCAATTTATAGCGTGATGGATTCAGAGGGATTTAATATTGACCCCTTCCAAAGATGAAGAAGGGGATGGGAAAGGGAAGAAATCCATTGATGCAACTATTGCATCCCCATCCTATTCAAAATAGTGCTCCACTGCTGCTAACGAATTCAGGTTTTCTTGGTTGACTCAGTGGCCGAGGCTGAGACTATGTTGGGATGTGTGAATAACAATCAATTAGTAGAAGGATTCAAGTACAAAGATCCAAAATCGATTTTAGGCCAAAAAAACTTTTGGCAAGATAACTTTTATGGAACTTAGTGGGTAAACTAGAACTTCTTCGCCAGAATCATCATTTATTTGTCTCGGCGCTTCATTAAATTTAAATTCAAATTGGAAATCTTGAATGAATTCAACTATATAAGAATATACAAACTTTAGCTGCATAACTATTATATTTAAAATTCTAACTTGTTTACTAATGACAAACCTTCAAGTGTTCTGCATTCCATGACCTTTTCAATTGTTCAATTCGTCCATTGGGTATCATTACCTAATTTCTTTATGTGTATGTTGTCTACATAGAATCTTCTCGATGCCTATTGATCACCTCTAACGCGTTCTACCCCTCCCCTGACTGGTAGGGAACTTCATCGCCTGATGGTAAGTAGATATCTTTGTTCTTATTGCATTCAAGAGCGATTGACCATATATTACATTGTAGGCCATATGATTGTTCAACAATAAAAAGATTTTTATTATCAACACCTTAGTCGGGTAGGTGCCTAAAGTAAAATGCAATTTAATAGTCCCTTCTGGCATGATAGTGGGTCCTCCGAAATCATAGAATGATGTAGTGATTGGTTTGATCTTGTTGAATAGTATGAAGACTTCCCAAGAAATCACATCAGCAAAACTACCGATTATGTCAATCAATATCCTCTTAATGTCGAAGTCCATTATGTCACCCACGATTAATAAGGCATCATTATGAGGAAAGCGATGCTAAGTTGCACGGACAACAACACACGACACTGATAAGACACGATACGGATACGTCGACACGTGATTTTTTTAAAAATTAGGACACGACACATTGAGGACAAACAAATTAATTTTTTAATTTATTATTATTTTAGTCTTATTACAAAAAACACATTGTATATTTATTGAATCAAAATGAGAATATCAAATAAAAACAAACTTATAAGTTAGATTTATCATTTTGTTTAATTGCATGCATTTCACCCCTTCCTCATTTTCATTTTGATGTATATGGTGTAGTTTCGACACGTGTCGGATAGTGTCCGGAGAGTGTCGACGTCGAACACGTGTCGGACACGACACTCTGACTCTCGATAGAGTATTGGTGCAACCTTGAAGCGATGTCCTCCAATATTGAAGGTGATATATTGGCCAAATTTTTCATGTTTTTCCTATGAAGTAGACCTAGTAGATCGAGCATAGTTCTTTCGTGCTGAATTGGAATCACCTCATCCGGCTGTGCCATCCACTAAGACATTTGTAACACCAGCCCTAGATGGTGGCGGTGGTTGATACTCACTTTCTTTGCTCCTTTCTTTTTGAGAGGTGACCTCCTTTTACAAATCTCTCAATTTCTCTCTCAACTACTGGTAAACCTCAGTACAGTGCCCATGGTTTCGATGGAACTAGTAGTACTTAGACTCATCTCTTCTATAAGAAGGAGCCAACATCTCTTTTTGGCCACTCAAATTCATTCATATTCTTAATTTCTACCAGGATATTGGTTCTGGGTGTGTTCAAGGAAGTATGATAGATGTCCTCCTTGTTATCAAATCGATTGGGGCATATATGGTCTACTTTTTGCTTACCTATGTAATCCCTCATCTCGGGTTCTTCTCAACTACTTCTCTTACTAGATTCAGGTTCTTTTTGGTCTTTCATACTTTTGGTGATAAAAATGGCCTTTTTTGCATATACGTACTTGCCATCCATTCTGAGTGACTCATGCATTTGTGGTCGACAAGTTTTTCGAAAGTGACATTTTGAAAGAGGGGTTGCAAGTGTTCGTTCTTCATTGCAGTGACAAAAATAACATCTGTAGATCCGGAATTATCATGGTCCCTCTATTGAACAAGGCGGTGTAGTGTTTCAATAGTTCATCTCTATTCTGGGTGACCTGCATAGATTCGATAACTATCTTTAGGGCTTGTGTCCTTCGTTTCCAAGAATCAATAGCTGATATGAAAGAGTGACTTTTTTAGAGAGTAACAGTGCTCAAGAAAATAATTTCTATCTGAAAGTACCTAGTAGGTTCACCACTATTTGTAAGGGTGAATTTGATGACACGTGTAAACACCTTTAATGATGGGTGTCTCTCCGCCTCTCCCATTATTCGAATTTAATGGAGGACATGACATCTTTCCAACAGTCGGTTTGACTTCAATATATGATGATTAGATAGATGTTGTAGATGAGCGGCGGGTGACCTTGGCAAGCTTGTGCCCCCAAATTAGGTGTTCGTCTCAACCGGACATTAGAAATGCAATACTACCTGGTAGTTTAAACAAGATAACTGTTATCACATAATGTGACTATCATTGCATGAGGCAATTTTCACCAGATCAACACTATCATCATTATCTATAGTTATCTAAAATGACCGTGTAAATATCAATTGTGACCCCAAACATGCTTATTCTATATATTTATAATATAGGTTAATACTGTATTTTTTGTGAAAATGAGGCGTCATACGCCAATTGATGCTGCAAAGATTACTGACATTAACATGATAAGAACAAAAGCTGCGGATTTGAATGGAAAGCTAAATGGTCTTCAATGAACCTGCAAAAAAGGCGTGAGAGAATTCTTCGTTGTTCCTTCGGTGTAGGAATTAATTTTCTAGAGAAAGAAAAAGTAAAGAAAATAATAATATATTTATGAATGTTTGTACCTTGAATTACGATCAAAAGAGTCATATTAATAAGGCCCCAATTAAGTCTCCTTCTCTTAATAGGAAAAGAAATACTTGTTGAAAGAAGTCGCCTTATTGAAAAATATTCCTTACGTGATTCGGACTCTCATTTTAGGTAAGTAAGGTCCAAATACGAAATCACCTTAAGTAATTGAGATGTGGGCCCTAAAAATGTAGCCCACGGCCGGTTTAGGGTGAATAGGTCCGGGATGCGACCACGAGAGGCTAACGTGCACCTCGGCCCGTGGATAGAGCATGTCCTTTGTGATTGGGGCTACAAGATTAGATCAGTCAAATGGACCGACCTTGATCAAGAAGGATCGACCTTGACATCCAAAATTCCAAATCAATCCACTTTTGGATAAGCTTGGGTATTAGACCGATCAGATATTAATATATATATATATATATATATATATATATATATATATATATATATATATATATATATATATATATATATGAGAGACATCTTAATTATGGTTTTCCAGGTGAATTTTGTAATTTGTAGTTATGGAAATATTTGTATAATATCGTTATAGTATCGTTCATGATTATGTTTAGTTACATTATGCATATTGAACATGTTGGACCATTTGACTGTTCAGGCCTGAATTCTTGTTCTACAGAATGGACCAATTTTTTAGCCCAAAAGAATGGTGGACAAGTCATAACATTGGACCAGCTTTGGAGCCCAGACCTTAGTTTCCGGTGTTGAGCCCATTCATTTGAATTCTGATCTTTGGAGGCCAATCTACATAACCGGGTCACAAGCCTATTATCACCACCACCTTTTTTGAAGCCATTGGATCAAACTGATTTAATCCTGGACGTCCACCTGTGATCAAAAGGAGCCTGAGTTATCCAAAACGTCACAATTCAGATTCCTCCATACGTTTAACCCTACTTTTCTCTCTGTAAAGGCGATTTTCATCGCCTCATTTTGATCTTCGTGATTTCTTCATTCTTCTTCCAGAAATATATAGATTTAGCTTGTAATTTCTTAGTGGTTGTTGTTGATATTGATTTTGTGTTATTCAGTATAATTTTTGATTGAGTTCTGGCAGAGTTATCTGCAACTCAATTGTTCTTTGTGGTTATCTTGTGCGATTTCTGATTTCTGGAAAGATTTGTGTATATCTCTAAGTTTGGATTCTGATTTTGTATACTTATGTTTAATCTATAAAGGTTTTTAATTCATTGTGTTTAAACGTTTGTTTCTTGTTCTTTGTGGTGCGATCTTGAGCCTTTAATCTTAACAATGGTATCAGAGCCTTAGGGTTCTTTGTAAAACCTATGGATTAGACTTAGATCTGATAGATCCAGATTTATTCTTGTAGGATCTAGGGTTTTCTGGAAACGTGTGAATTTTCTTCAAAACGTTTTTAGGATTTTCTGAACTGGGTAAACTTTTAAGAATTTTTTTACTTTCTTAAGTTGTTTTTCAAACCCTAACTGTAAATCGCTTTGGCTTCTGAAAATAGTTTTAAATTTTTCATATTCAAAAATTATTTTTTGAAGATTTTTATATAAAATCTTTTAAACTTTGTGGATTCTGTTTTTTTTTAAACCTTTTTTTTTTTTTAATCAGGGTTTCTGATTCTTGTGTATCTGGATCTTTATTTATGAGTCCATATTTTTGGGGATCTTGAAACACGGAATATTATTTTATATAATATTCTGAATTCTTGATAAGGATCCTACATTGTTCTTAGTGGTTGATTCTTCGTGGTGGATACTGGTGATATTTCTTAGTGGTTGATTCTTCGTGGTGGATACTGGTGATATTTCTTAGTGGCTGATCCTTCGTGGTGGATACTAGTACTATTACTTTGTGGCCCTGAACTTCTGGGATTCTGATTCTTTGTGGAAGCTGCTATAGCTTATTAAATTTGCAAATCAGGTGATATCATTTAATTACTACAATTTTATACTGTAAATTCGCTTTTCAAATTTCTTATTCTCTCCCAAATCTCTCCGTTGAAGCCTATAACTAGGACCCCTATCTTACCTTTGTCCAGGATTTCATTGAGAATCCGGGAATCTGAGGGAGTGTGGGAATATCCAGTATAGGTTGAGGGATATACTGGAAGAACAGCTTATCTCAGTATACTGTTCTGTGTAATTTCTTGATTGAGTAATTGATTCTATTGATTTGTGATCATCTTGATTACTCTGTTTCTGATTACTGTGTTCTGAATTCTTGCTAACCTTCTTGAACATAAGTTCTTCCTTTTATTTAACTATTTACTTAGTGACTGTGACACGCATTGTTGTTTTCTGCCTGATTGTTTGTTTTTGAACTATTAAAGCTCCATTACTTAAAAAATCTTAGTCATTATTTCAATGGCTACTGTTAAGGTAGATGTTAAAATATGGAATGGCAAAGGGGATTTCAACATCTGGAGCCAAAAAATGCGAGCTTTACTACTTCAAATGAAATGTGCTAAGGCTATTGATAAATTCTGGCCCTTGATACCCCTCAGGACAAACAACTTGAAATGGATGAAACTTCTTGGAGCACTTTGTTTTTGCACTTATCTGATAATGTCATTAGACAAGTAGGCAAGACTAAAACTACAATGGAATTGTGGGATAGATTGGAAGAAATTTATGATACTGTGTCCTTTCCTGATAAGTGTTTTCTGTGGAAACAATACTTCTCTTTTAAATTTGATCCATCTAAGGATGTGGAAGAGAACATGAGTAGTTTACTAAGATCACACAAAGTCTGTTAAACTGTGATGAAAAACTTACTGATGAACAAAAAGTTGTTTGCTTACTGAATGCTATGGGGGATAAATTTAAGGACTTAAGGAATGCTTTAGAATATGGGGGGCAGAAGCTGACCACTGAAATTGTCCATACTTCCCTTAAGAATAAAGAGTTAGAATTCAAAAATAATCCTAAGGAAGCCTATAATGTGGTATGAACCTCTAGGAAGAAGAATTCTTTTAGACAGAATAAGTCTGGAACTAATTTCAATAAAAATTTGAATGTTTCTAGCAGCAATATGGATTGGAATAATAAGCCTGCAAAGGGAAATTTTCAAAATAAGGGCAATTTCAATGGGACTAAAGACAGTAACTTTAGAGGACAGTCTGGTTTCAGAAATCAGGATAATAATAATATTAGAAATTATAACCATTTCAGAAACCAGAACAATTATAGAACACAGGACAACAATGCTGGAACTGCAAATGTAGATAAACCCCCTAGAATTTGCTTCTACTGTGGCCAACCTGGACATCATATTAAATATTGTTTTAAAAGGAAAAATGAACAAGGAATTAGCAATCAAACTGAGGCTGCAGTGCAAGACAATAATAATAATGGGATGGTTTATGTCACTACTGAATCAGATAATAAGAATGAATGGATTTTAGATTCTGGTTGCACCTTTCATATGTGTCTTGAAAGGGATATGTTTGTTAATTTCAGTGATAATTGCTTTGGTTCTGTGAAACTGGGCAATAATATTTCATGTGATGTGAAAGGTATTGGAAATGTTTTGTTACAATTTGATAATAACAAAACTCTTACTTTAAATAAAACCAGATATGTCCCTGATTTGAAAAGGAACCTGATTTCTCTTGGTGTTTTAGATTCTGAATCCTTTGAGATTAGAATGAAAAATGGTTATTTGAGTATTTTCAAAAATAAATGTCTGATTATGAGTACTCCCAAAATTAATGGGATATATATGTTGAATGCCTTGCCTGTTTATGCTAAGTCCTTTAATGTTGTGTCTGAATTGAATAAGACTGTGTTATGGCATAAAAGGTTAGGACACATTGGTCAAAAGGGACTTAAATTACTTGAAACCAAAGGTGTATTTGGAAATGATGTGTTGCATAAACTTGACTTCTGTGAAAATCTGTGTTAGGTAAACAGAAAAGAAGTTCATTTGGTAAAGGTGTTCATAAATCATCTGATGTGCTTGAATATTTGCATGCTGATTTGTGGGGTCCTGCTCCTATGAATTCTGTTTCAGGTTTCAGATATTTTCTTCTTATAGTGGATGATTTCTCTAGGAAAACCTGGGTGCATTTGTTAAAAACTAAGGATGCAACTGTGTCTATTTTCAAAAACTGGATCACCTTAGTTCAAAATTTGAAAGGAAAAAAAGTAAAAATTATTAGAATTGATAATGGTTTAGAATTTTGTAACCAAGAGTTTGATTCTTTTTGTAGCACCTTAGGTATTCTTAGGCATAGGACTGTTTCCTACAGTCCACAGCAAAATGGGGTTGCTGAAAGGATGAACAGGACACTCCTAGAAAGAACTATGTGTCTTTTACTTGATTCCAATTTGTCTAAAATTTTTTGGGGTGAAGCAGTTAAAACTGCCTCTTATTTAATAAATCTTTCTTCCTGCAGTGCCATTGATTTTAAGATTCCTGATCAAATCTGGAATAATTATCTTCCTGACTTTTCAAAATTAAAAGTTTTTGGGTGTGCTGCCTACTCACACCATTCTGAATCTAAACTTGACTCCAAATCTTTAAAATGTGTTTTTCTTGGGTATGGAGAAGGGGTCAAGGGTTATAGACTATGGGTCAAGAAATAGGGAGGTTACATGGTCATTTTGAGTAGGTCTGTTGTTTTTAATGAAAATATTTTTCCCCGCAAAGATGAAAAATTGCTTGATCCTGTTAAAGAAAAAGATTTTATAACTTCTGAGCTGAGTGCAGACCATTTAAGTGATGAAAATGGTCTGCCCAATACTCAGTTTCAGGTGGAGCAACCCCCACAGTCTCCTCATGTCATTCCTGAACCTAAACCTGAACTTGCTGACACTGAGCCACAATCTGCTGATATCCCTGAAACTGAAATAGACTTAGAAAATTACCAATTAGCTAGGGATAAACCTAGAAGAGAGATCAGACCTCCTCCTAGGTTTGAGGATCCTGATTTTGTGTTTGCATTTACATATTCTGATCCTTTATTGCTTGAACCACAATCTTTTGAAGAAGCTGTTTCTTCTAAAGATTCCAAACTTTGACTTGCAGCTATGCAAGATGAGATGGACTCACTTCTGAAAAATGGTACATGGATTTTAGTCAATAGACCTGTAAATAAAAGGATAATTGACTGTAAGTGGATTTTTAAACTGAAAGAAAGCGAGTCTAAGGACATGAAACCAAGGTACAAAGCTAGACTTGTAGCTAAGGATTTTTCTCAAAAAGAAGGAATTGATTTTAATGAAATATTTTCTCCTGTAGTTAAATATACCTCTATCAGGATTCTGTTTGCTTTGGTTGCACAATTTCATTTAAAACTTGAGCAAATGGATGTGAAAACTGCTTTTCTTATGGTTCTTTGGATGAAACAATTTATATGCATCAACCTAAAGGTTTTGAAAAAGGCAGAAATTCTGATTTAGTTTGTTTGTTGAACAAATCTTTGTATGGGCTAAAACAAGCTCCTAGACAGTGGTATAAGAGATTTGATTCTTATATCCAAAGCCTAAATTTTCAGAAAAGTAAATATGATTCCTGTTTTTACTTTAAACTTGGTAAAACTGATTTCATTTACTTGCTTTTATATGTGGATGACATGCTTATTGCTGGGCCTAATATGCATGATATAAATGTTCTTAAAGGTAAACTGCATTCTGAATTTGAGATGAAAGATATAGGAAATGCTAAAAGGATACTTGGCATGGATATTTTTAGGGATAAACAATCTGGAAAGTTGTTTTTAAACCAAAAACATTACATTGAAAAGGTTTTAAGCAAATGTTGTTTATCTGAATCTAAATCTGTGTCTTTACCTTTTCCTGCACATTTTAAATTGTCTGTTGAACATTGTCCTAGGACTGATGATGAAGTGCTTAGAATGAAAAATGTGCCCTATTCTAATGCAGTTGGATCTGTTATGTATTTGATGGTCTGTTCCAGACCTGACATAGCCTTTGCAGTAAGTGTTTTAAGCAGGTTTATGAGCAATCCAGGTGAATTGCACTGGGAAGCCATGAAATGTCTCTTGAAATATTTGAAAGGTTCTGCTAGACTTAGTATAGTATTCTCTAAAACCAAAAATGATTTCAAACTTAAAGGTTTTGTAGATTCTGACTTTGTAGGAAATGTTGATAACAGGAAATCAACATCTTCTTACTTTTTTACTTTAAATTCTTCATGTATTAGCTGGAAATCTCAGCTTCAAAAGCTTGTTTCCTTATCATCGACTGAGGCAGAATATATAGCTGCCACAGATGCTGTTAAGGAATGCATGTGGTTAAATGGGTTATTATCTGAAATTTGCTGCATAACTGATTCTGAAGTTGAATTGTATACTGATAGTTTGAGTGCATTACATCTGTGTAAAAATCCTATTTTTCACAATAGATCTAAACACATTGATGTTAAATTTCATTTCATAAGGGATATTATTGAAAAAGGCATTGTTAAACTTGTTAAAATTCCTACACAGGTTAATCCTGCAGATGCAGGAACAAAGATCATTCCTATCAATAAGTTTAAAGATGCATTGAGTTTTTTAAACTTGGTTGTTTTTTTATACTTCTCTGTTTTGTCTTACAGGAGTTGGGAACAGCCAAATTGAGGTGGAGATTGTTGGACCATTTGACTGTTCAAGCCTAGATTCTTGTTCTACAGAATGGACCAATTTTTTAGCCCAAAAGAATGGTGGACAAGTCATAACATTGGACCAGCTTTGGAGCACAGACCTTAGTTTCCGGTGTTGAGCCCATTCAGTTGAATTCTGATCTTTGGAGCCCAATCTACATAACCGAGTCACAAGCCTATTATCACCACCACCTTTTTTGAAGCCATTGGATCAAACTGATTTAATCCTGGACATCCACCTGTGATCAAAAGGAGCCTGAGTTATCCAAAATGTCACAATTCAGATTCCTCCATACGTTTAACCCTACTTTTCTCTCTGTAAAGGCGATTTTCATCCCCTCATTTTGATCTTCGTGATTTCTTCATTCTTCTTCCAGAAATATATAGATTTAGCTTGTGATTTCTTAGTGGTTGTTGTTGATACTAATTTTGTGTTATTCAATATAATTTTTGGTTGAGTTCTGGCAGAGTTTTCTGCAACTCAATTGTTCTTTGTGGTTATCTTGTACGATTTTTGATTTCTGGAAAGATTTGTGTATATCTCTAAGTTTGGATTATGATTTTGTATACTTACGTTTAATCTATAAAGGTTTTTAATTCTTTGTGTTTAAACATTTGTTTCTTATTCTTTGTGGTGCGATCTTGAGCCTTTAATCTTAACAGAACAACTATATATTGTGATGTTGAATGTGCAGAATGGGAAACATATACATGTATATATGACTAACTTTTCTAGGGCTGCACAAAAGCTACGAACCGCCAAATAAAACCAAATTGTTGGTTTGGAAACATTGCTTTGTCTCCGCGTAGACCCATTCAATGTTTGATTTAGAACGACCATTTATTCAATTTAGTTATAAAAATCTATTGAGTAGTGCAAATTATAAAGAACTTCGATCCTTGTGTTCCATCACAATTCATTATTCACTATGTAATATAATTTATACGATTTGGATTAGTAGCTAGTAAAAAAAAACGTTTAACTTGTTGACCTATGGTTAACTTAACCTTATTGTTTTGATCATAACAAACAAGAATATATTGTGTTATTAACAAGTGTGCTTCAAGTGTTTCATGTAATGATAAATATTCAAAGCACTCTATGTTCAAATCGTCTCTCAAAGATATAAATCAAAACTATGTGATCAAACACATGAGACGCAAAGAAGATCATGAAAGAATTGAAGATATTCGAAGATCAAAATTGAAGTTGAAAAGCATGACATGAAGATCAAGAATTCAAGCATACAAGATTAGAGTTCAAGTTCAAGAGTTGATTTAACCTATGTAAAGGTATAACACTCTCAATCTTTAGCGATGAAATTCAACGAGCTCGAAAATGATTTTTATGCATCAAGAAACTTACTTGAAAATTCATCACTTGCATAAAATATTTTTAAAAGCTATTTGATCTTAAATCATAACATGAAATAGTTTTTGGAAAAATAAACTTTTTGACATAAAAACAAAAATTCAAAATTTCCATATTTCGGTCGACCGAAATATACTTGATCGACCGAAACTCTGGTCGACCGAAAAATCTGATCAACCGAAAGTTTAAACGGCTATAATGCAACGGTTATTTTTTTAACGTTCGGTCGACCGAAAGTGTGAATCGGTCGACCGAAACTGGCTGAAGCTCAAATTCTTGATCTATAAATAGCCATCTCATTTGCATTCAAAACAACAACATAGAAAAGATTTTATACAAACTTTCTTGTGAAAATTCATTGTTCTTACTTGGTTTATATTCATCTATTTTTATTACAAAACTTTGATTGATCTAAACTTTGTTTTATCAAATCATCAAAGATTTTGGAAGAAAGTTTTGTGAAGATTATTGGTTTTATATTGTTTAAACTTCTTCAACATCTTCACATTATATTGGAATTGAAGTGTAAGTCTCTCTTTGTTCTAAACTTGTTTTAATCTTTTAAAAGAGAGAAATTCCAATTAAGGAACTTTGATTTTTTGTGCTACATTTTTTTTATCATTTGATTCATCAAAGTTCTATTGCCTAAACACTTTGAGCTTAACTTATTGTTAATTATTCAAGTGTGGCATCTCTTGGTACTTAATTTGATTCAATATTTTTAACAAGAGATCATTTGAAAAACTTTGTTTGATTGCATTGAACTTTTCATTATCATTTGCATCAAAGTTTTTCTCTAACACTCGAGCTTAATTCATTGCTATCTATTGAAGTGTTAGCCTAACTCTCTCGGTACTTAATTTGAGTATATCATTTTTCAAGATAGTTATTTCAATTGTAAATTCAATCCATTATATCTTGTGGTTTCGAGAGCCTTGTGAAAACTCGATTGTTGGTTTCGAGAGCCTTGTGAAAACTCGATTGTAAAGGATAGGTACTCCTTGTTGTAAGTCGCCTAAGGATTTGGTACTCCTTGTTGTAAGTTACCAATATAGTGGATTTGACCTTGCTCGTGACGGAGAGCTCGGTAACGGGGGACGTAGATCACGTTGGTTGATTGCACCTCCATAAATCGCGTTTGCATTCTCTTATCCCTTTTACTTACTTACATTGCACTTACTCTATTCTATCAATTTATATTGTGCAACACTATATCTAAGTGTTATACTTGCTTTATCAATTAAGTTTACACATATATATAGCACACTACATTGATAGTTTAGTTACTTGTAACACTAAGTACTCATACTTGTATCAATTGGTTTTTAAGTTTGAGATTATTTATCGAAAAAGTTTTATAAACCAATTCACCCCCCTCTTGGTTAGTTTATCTTGGGCTAACATAACTAATATAATCCAAATAATTGTATTTTTATTTAATTTTAATATCACTAAATTTGTATTGATACTAGTGTATATTATTACTTTCAATTTGAGCATTGAGATGAGATTTAGATCAATATACACATTTTAACTTTTCTGAAATGTGTAACTTTTTGTTGAATGGGTAAACCGTGGTTCAAAATAAAACCGAACTAAGAAAATGATTTGGTTTTAAAAGAAATGATTTGGGTTGTTTTGACTTTACACTTTTACAAACCATTTTATATAATTTAAAATCGACTAAAAACAATCCTAATCAAATCGTGTACGACATTCTTAACTGTCTTCATGTCTAGTGGCGGAGTTAAGATTTATTAATGGGGCATAAATTGGTTAGATTTCTCCGTAAATCATCTTTGATATTGAAAAATCGTTAAATAACAAATTCAAAATAATAATTTGTATTTAGATATCACCTCTTCAACTTATTTCCCCTTAATTTTGAAGTTGTAGGATATATATACCCTGAATAATCTTGTATTCAAATCTACAAACAACACAAGAACACCAAGAACATCTCAAAACCGAAATTGGACCCAAACTTCAACAAGATGAATGGAGGCTTACAACCTCCGATTGGGAAAACCAAAACACACCTTTATCCCTCTCAACAAGCCCTATCTCTCCATGTAAAAAACCCCAAAATTTATCAAAAAGGTCAAACTTGATTGAAGCAAGAAAACTCTATTAGACTCATAGAATCATAACTAGGATTAAGTTTTACGTGTCCACTTTCTCCATTCTTGACTAATTGATAATCATGCAAGCTTTGTTGGGTAACTTCTTATTGAATTTCTTCATTTTCAGCAACTTCTCCATCAGTTTCTTGGTAAATTTCCTCAAAAACTAAATTTATTAGTTGCTGATTTTCCTCAAAATCTTATTCAAAATCATTATTTTGTGGCTGATTCTGAACTTCAGATGTTTGACCACTTGTTTCTTGGTCATTTGAGTTCATTTCAAAATTTGTACTCTCTAAAGATTCATTTTCATGTGAATTTGGAGCTAAACCTGCAGTATTGTTAGTAGAAACAACAATACAAGGATATTTATTTCTTACATGGGCAAACCTTTTGTTGTGTGATCAATTTGAATTGTGTGTGAGCATGAATGATCTTGTACAACCGTTGTGTCAAGCATATAATAAAGTCTATTTTTCAAAATTCCTTGAATCACAATGACATTTTCTTTAAATACTAACACAGTGTCATTCTCTATTTCATAATGAAAACCAGAAATATGCATTGTGCTTAAAGAAATAAGATATTTAGATAAAGTAGGTTCATGACTCACCCCAGTTAGGACTTTAACTACCCCATTATACATATTAACCATAACTTCACCTATTCCCATCACAGAACAAGTCTCACCATTTCTTAAATACACATTCCCCCCATTTATTTCCCTATAGGTCATAAACCAAGCCTTATAGGAGGTCATATGGTAGGAACACCCCGAATCAAGAATCTAATCTTGATTCCGCTCATCTAATGTCACATGTAACACTCTCAATTGATCATCATTGTGTACAAAAACAGCATTATTTTGAGCTACCTCTCATAGTGCCTTTTTCTTCTTTAGCCACTTGTCGCAATCATTCTTGAAGTATCCAGTTTTACCACAGTGATAACACTTATTTTCCTCTCTACCACTACCCTCGCATTTCCACTGTCACTTACCCTTATTCTTGTTGAAGTTGATAACATTTGACTATTTCTTATCAAAATTACCTCTAACAAAATAAGTAGTTTCATTTTGGACAGCTTTCCCCTCCAAACTGACCTCTAAAGCTTTAGACCCAATTGAAGCAATGACATTTGCAAGAGTGATGGTATCCCTTCCATATTTAATCACATTTTTAATTTCTTTGAAAGATTCTGGAAGGGAATTAACCAAAATTACATCTAACTGGTCATCTTTAATTTTCTGTCCACTGTTCGTTAGATCTAAAGTCATAGCAGTAAATACATTTAAATTTGTTTCAAGTCTTTGAAGGGGTCCATTTTGAAACCAAAGATTCTTTCTAAGAGAAAAATCTTATTAGGAACAGTTTTGGCTGCATATATTTCATCTAACTTATTTCAGATTTCTAAAGCAGCTTTAGAATCGTTTACCTGCCTTTGAATGATATCTGAGAGATGAAGAATCAGAGTATTGAATGCCACTTCTTGAATTTCAGCTACTTCATCTTCCTTGGCCAGTAGTGCCTCCGGCCATTTGGATTGTTCCTCCAATACCTTTGAAACCCTTTGTTACACCAACGTTGCCTTCATTTTCTGTTTCCAAAGGGAGATCCCCCTTGCCATTGAACTTCTCCAATTCAACCCTAGTTCCCCATTCTTGACACCATTGTTCAAAAAATACAGTTGCTCACCAAATGATACTTATCACTCACCCTTGCAGATATTCAGTAAGTAATATATCCCCCAACAACAAATATAGGTATACAATGCGAAATATAATATCCAAAATTAACACATAATCTTGTAAAATTGAATACCACCAAGATTAACACCTAATCTCGTAAAAATTGATACCATGAATCTGTTTTTCACACACAACAGACAAGAAGACCTCCTATCAAACCCAAGATTAATCTTGTAAAACTCGAACCTCAAAGGATCCCCAACTTCTAGCCATTACCTATTTTGTTTACAAAACTTCGAGCTCAGAACTTATCCTAGATGTTCGTACTACTACAATAGGAGTCCTCATTGCACTAATCAATTCAAAGAAATCAAACTAAAACTCACGAAAAATACCATCTGCTGACCTCAAACAAGATGCAAATTGAATTTGGTGAAACGGACTTCAGATATGGACTTTGCAGGCCGTGCTGAAAATTCTGTCCAAAATTGTCACCTGAAATCGCCATTGCCATCATTGGAAAATATGCCCAACACACTAGAAGATTCATCTCGACGTCGTAAGCAAGAATCTGGAGTCCGTTTGTTGATTCGAGCTCTCTACCGGCAGGAATTTCAATTTAAAGCTTCGGTTAGCTTTTTCAATTTTCGATCAAATCGCCTTTTTCACTGCCGGTTGCTACCCAAACTCCGGTTGAAGCTTCTCCTCGACGCCGCGGTCCTGCTAGTGGTCTTAGATCGTCGGTTGATTGGCTAGAGATCGGATTTTGAAAGTGGGTCAGAATACTTTGCCGATGGGTTCAGCCTTTGTTTGCACTGGTTCTTCAAGACTTCTTGGAAACTCCTACTTACTCTGATACCATTGTAGGATTTATATACCTTGAATAATCTTGTATTCAAATCTACAAACAACTCAAAAACACGAAGACATCTCAAAACCAAAATTGGACCCAAACTCCAACAAGATGAATGTAGGCTTACAACCTTTGATTGGTAAAACCACAAATACACCGTTATCCCTCTCGACAAGCCCTACCTCTCTATGGAAAAAAAAACATCCCAAAAGTTATCAACAAGATCAAATTTGATTGAAGCAAGAAGAAGATGAACTATGGTAAAAAAAAATGGAAGTTTTTGTTTCGATTTCAAATAGAAGGAGAGAGAGAGTGCCGAGAGAGAGAGAGAGTGCCGAGAGCCTCCTTTTGTAAGTCTTTTTCCTATTTTTTTACCCAAAACCCAACCCCTTTTGTAAAATACCCGGTCCCAATAACTTGTAAAAGTCGTTTAACAAATTTAACGCAACTAACAAAAATGGTTTCGAATCGGTTTTATGGTTGTTAGCCCTTATTTATTTTTGCCCCGATTACTTTTTGTAATTTTCGAAATGTCATACAAATTTATACTAAATAAGATAGTATTTCTTAACGGCCCAGCAAAAATCTTCTTGATTTTACGTTAGAACAAATGAGACGTGATGAGTATGACTCAGACTTTTTAATTCATTTACGTAGTGAGATCCCAAAAACTATGGGTGGAATAAAAAGCGTATGACATGAATCAATCAAATATATATTATACTAATATTTGCCTCCGTGTGATGCACGGGACATATAAATGATTAAAAATATATATATAACATTATTACAAATGTGTATTATGTTATATATATTTTTTAATACTGTTTTATTTTTCTAATAAATTATCTAACAATTACGCTATCTTCAATACCGATTAATTATTATAACTTTGGTAAACCATCATACATTTTTAATTACGTTATTTTCAATACTATTTTATTATTAGCATAACATGTATTTAATTAAAACAATATATATAAATATTTAGTTATATTCTTTTTTAATTACATAATTAAATTACATTCTTTTAAATATTGTTTTATTATTACAGCATTATTATTATTAATTAAAACAACATACATTTTTAATTATATTACTTTGTAATACTATTTTACAACTTTCAATTTTTAATTATATTCTTTTCATAACATAATTAAGTTATGTTCTTTTCAATAGTGTTTTAATTATTATAATAACTTTTTTAAAACAATACTTTTTCACTTATGTTATTATTATTAATCAATCGTTTAAAAATGTACGTGGTTGCATTCTTTTATGAATATAATTGTATATTCAAACTCTACATCATAATTTCAAATTATAAACATATATTGAAAATGCCAACTAATTAATAGTTGAATATATAACATTACTAATAATGAGATAAAATCATTTTCAAAGTGACTGTTTATATTCTCTAGATAAAAGCAATTTTGAAATGTGTATATATATATATAATCACTTTTTTTAATCTCTATAAACCATGAATTTTCATTTTTGAAAAGTGTAAAAAAGCGGGAAACTATGTGGTTGTTATATTTGACCACTTTATTGTTATATATATATGAGGCAAGCCAAGATTGACAAACTTTTTATTTAAATTAGATTAGCCTCTCTACGCATACAAATCGATTATTATATATATATATATATATATAAAGGAAATGAACAAAACATTTATTTGAATAGGAAATTATAATTGATTGATTCATGAATTTGCAGGGAATGCATGCTCATATTTGACCATACTCTCAGCTGGATTCCAGTAACCATTTAATAAAGACAGCTAAGTTACATGTAACAATTGTTGGCATGTATCAACACCAATCATTCAATTTATGTGATGTCAAAAGTGCACTCATTTTCAACTTGAACCTAAACTAGAACAACAATTCTACTGGTACTAACAAAACTTACTAACTACAAACACTACAAAATACCTATTCTAACCTTTGAATATCTAAAGAATTATTTAATAAACTTAAATCTTATCTAACATATTATCCTACTAACTTTTATACATTAATACTTGAAATAATACAAATATCAATTATTTTCACAATTTTAAATATATTATGCCAGTTTATGACTCTCACATACTTAATAAAAAAAAGAAAAAGAAAAATTTAATTAGAAGTTTACATGACGAATATTTAGAATTAGAAAGATCAGGAAGAGGATTAAGTACATTTGCTATAGAAAAACATATAGAAATTAAAAGATTAGTAGAACAACATAAATAATATCTTAGATTAAAAGAAGAAAACGAAATTAGACAAGAATATATTAGATATATGGATGAATTTGAAGAAAGATTTATGAGAAGAATTAGAAGACTATCATAAACTTGTAATATTATAATTCCACAAAATTAAAATTTACGATCCAGTCCAGTGTGGTATCAGAGACGGTATCAGAGTTAGCAGTTACACTTAGAAATTTATTTAGAAAAATGTTTAAAAAATTACCAATAATAGAACCTAGAGTATATAATTATAAATCTAAAGATTTACCAAATAGCAGTCATTGGTCATTAATAACTAAAATATATGAAAAATGTATACCATTTATACTATTAGGAGAAGGAGGATTTGGAGAATATAAGCAATTAAATTGGAAAATTTTATTTTTATTAAATAAATTAGAAATAAGTTTAGATAAAACTACAAAACAAAGTTTAGAACAAGCTAAAAACCAAAAACAAGTTCTAGAAATTATTAACAATTTACAATTAGAAATAAGACAAATAATAAATATAACTAATGATTATAAAGATGTAAACAAAAATATACCAACACAAATATTAAAAGTAAAAAAAAGTGTAAATAACATATCAAAACAATTAACAACCTTAGAAAACCAAATAAAACAAATAACTAATAAAATAGGAAACATGGTAAGAATTTATGAAAATCCAACATAAACAATTGAACAAAAAACTACTGCAACAGAACAAATAAACATGATTAGAACAATTAAGGAAGAAGAAATAGGAAAAAATGATTTACATAAAAGGTTAGAAAATATACAACAAAATATTGAAATTATAAATCAAAACATAATAAAATTTATGACGAAATAGAAAAAAAAAAAAACTTAAAAGAATAATAACTGACAAAGAATTTAAAGTTATCAATATATTAGGAATAAATATGATTACTGAACAAATATAAAAATTATGGAAAATCGTAAAGAAGAATGTGAAGAAGATTATATAGAAAAATTTAAAAAACTTAAAATAGAAGAAATTAATATGAATGAACAATGACAAGCTTTAATACCAGTTGGACAAAATTCAACAGAATATATACAACAACCTAGAATTAATCAAGTTAAAAGAGAAATTAAAAGTAATAGTAATCCACAAAATACACCGAAAATATATATGAACCAAAGACAAAATCAAAATTCTAGAACTAATAATTTTATACCACAACAAAAAATATATTATACAAAGCCAAGTAAAAATTATCCTATAGAATATACATCATGGAGAAGTATAGAAACTCAAATTAGTTCAGAAAGTAAATGGTTAGATTTAGGATGTGTACAAGATGTAGATCACGAATTAGAATTATTGATGAAATATATGGCTATGATAGTCTATACTAGAGAATTAACAAAAAAAAAAAAAAAAAAATCCAATTAATGTCAGAAAATACATTTATAGGAACCACCGCGAGATGGTAGGGAAATTTAATAGAAACTTATATAGAATAAGTTAGAGGAAATGATCAAAATGAAAAGTAGATATGAAGATGTATTAAAAAGAGAATATACACTAGTATTAGACAGAAATGCTAAAATTAGCTCAAAACTAAGAAATAGATATTTATTAGAAAAGTTATCAATATGTGACATGTGTTACTTTAAACAATTTGTATGTGAATTTAGAGAATATTTTGAAAATTCAGAATATAATTATGAAACATATGGTATGAAATTTATAAACCAAATTAGAATTATTTAAAGAATGAGAAAAAATAGAAATACCATTAAGTAATAATAGTCTAGGGCAAGAATACAATTTATAGATATGCAACAGAAAGAAAAATGTATGGAAACAAATAATATGATAAAATTTCACAAAACGAGTAAAAAATCATTATGTTGTGATAAATTTCAATGTAAACCAATCCAATGGGGATGCCATCTACAAAGAAAACATAAGAAAAAGAAATAATATAGAAAAGATAAATTTAGTGACAAATTTAAAAAATTTAATAAATATAAAAAAACATATAATAAAACATTTAAAAGGTATAGAGTATCATATAATAAATATCTAAGACAAAAACAAATTAAAACTAGAACATACCCTAAGAATCCTAAAAAATGTAAATATTATTCATGTGAAAAAGTATGACATATATCTCCAGAATGTCCCAAAAAGATAAAAAGAAAAACAAAATGTATATTTCATTAATAGAAAAAGAAAATTACAACTTATTACCTATAGAACAAGAAGAAGAATGAGAAGAAATTCTTAAAGATGAAGAAATTTATGAATTAGAAGAACATGAAGCCATAAATTCAATTATGGAAATAGAATCCTCAAAAAATGAAGAAAGTGAATCTACTGAATCTAGTGAAGAAGAATATTTATATATAAATATGATTAGACAAATAAGTGAAGAATGTACATCTAAAGAATATGAATACCAATTACAAGAAAATGAAGAACAACTAAATGAAAGATTAATATTTAATCAAAAAATGTATGAAAAGATCTTAAAATCAAAATTAGATGTAAAACCAAAAGAAATATTTAATTTATCATTTTGATAGAAAAATTAGGAAATATCATATTGATAAGTGTATTTTATACACTTATTTGTATGTCTAAATTAGGATTAATTATTGTCGTTTGGGAATATTTGCTATTTAATTTATGTTTATTTGTTTACCTTTCAGAAAATGTCCCAATTTAAGAAGAATGAAGCAATTAATGGAAAAATGACACGATTGGATATTAATTGGAGCTAAATTGGACAAGTGAGGAGTTTGTGACAACAACCGGGAAACATGCTTGGTGCCAAAGTGACTAAATCAGAGGTTGGAGGACCTAATTGAATGAATTAAGAGCTTTAATGGTCAAACCGAGAAGAAGATAAAGTTTGGGGACTAAAGTGCAACAATTGAAAATTGAGGACTGAAGGTTCAATTAAAAGTCAGGGACTAACTTGCACAGCCGAAAGAATGATGAAGTCGCGATCGCTGGTCATACACCAAGCGATCGCGAGAAGACGCAAAATTGTAACCCGAGAGTTTTAGGGTGAAGCACGCGATCGCTAGGGTTGAAGCCACGCGATCGCGTGGCTTTCCGGCTGGGCCGACTGTGGGCTTTTTCTCGCGATTTTTATCAGACTTTTCTTGTTTTGACCTAGGTTTTCTCCAAAACCTATAAATACAACCTCTTTGTACGAAAATCAGACCTTTGCCTCTCCATAGAACGAGCCACAACAGATATTTCAATTAAAATTCTTGGGGAATTAAGCATTGCAAAGGGGCGTGAATTGAAGATAATTGAAGAATTGAGACTTGGTGCATGCTTTCCTTTCTTCTTATTGTTTTCAATGAACGTTTTATTTTATTGTTTATACTTTTTAATCATGATGTGTAACTAAATTCTAACGTTGGGATGAACGATGTAGCCTAGTTAATTATTTTATTGCCATATTTCTTGTTTTAACGCTTTAATGCATGTGTTGATTTATTATTGCGTTTAATGCGTGAATGAACTGGCCACTTATTCATGATTTCATGTGTTATTTCCATAATCCGAGAGGTGAGTTAATAACATAGATCTAGGTAATAAATCCGGTAATTGAACGAGAGATAGAGATATACTCTTGTAATTATTGCGGTCGTGTGTGAATTCTTGTGTGTAATGCATCTAGTTAAGGAATATTCGGACCCGCTGTAGAGATACAAGGTTGACTTATTTAGGTAGGATTGATTTAAACTCGAGAGAGGAATCTCAATTTAAATTAGTGAATTCGACCGAACACACAAATAGGAAATAAAACTGGAATTGGAATTGATTTAATTAGCTAGGTGAAATCGTGAATCCCAACTACTTTACAATCATCTTTTAAAACAAAACAACTTAATAATTCTTTTTAATTCATTAGTTCCATTTCTTAATTCTAGATTTTTATTCTTAAAACGATTTTCCTTTGTTCAAATAAAGTTAAGAACTGAAATATTTCGGTAATTAATAGTAGTCCTCGTGGGAACGATAATCCGGACTCTAAGGTCCACTTTATTACTTGATCACGATATCGTACACTTGCGAACTCAAATGCACAACACATATGTAGCAAGAAAACATAGTCACCTTATAGATATAAGAGATACTACAAGAAATATATTAATACATATAATAAATGAAGAAATTATAAGACAAGAAATAAATCTATTGAATCCTGAATTAAAAGGAAAAATATAGATATAACTTTAGGAGCTGTACAAATTATTGCAAAAGTCTATATTAGAGAATGAATTGATACACCTATAGAATTTTATATTATGGATGATATAATTGTAAACTCAGTGCAAGATGTTTTAATAGGAGTTGTAACAAGAAATTTAATATATATACCAAAATGTAAAATTTACAATAAGATCAAACTTTAATATAAGTATGAGAGAACAAAATAAAAATAAAGTCTTAACATTATATTACAAATTAAGAGGAATTGATATGGAACCAGGAAGTAAAACTATAAGTTTAACTATTAGGACAATATATGCCTTTACTAGCAAACATGAAGTAAAAATATGTTAGAAAAACACAAATAATAGAACTCATATTTAAAAAATTATTAGAATACAAACCAGTTGAAGAAAATTCAAGAATGACTATACCAGAAGATATAGAAATATATTTTAATCAAGCTAGACAATTAATAAATATGAAAAAATTACAAATAGAATTTGGAAGAAGATCAATTAGCCTAAGAAAAAATAATATTACAAAGTTACCTAAAATAGAAAATAGAAATTCAGAAAAATAAATAATGATAAAAATACACAAGAAAATACCTAGAATGAATCTATCTAAAAGATATGATACAAAGCAATTTGAAGTTATGACAGAAATTAAAATTAGTGGGGAATGGAAAGAGCAGAAAGTATTAATAGATATCGGAGTAACTGTATCACATATAAAAGAAAATATAATAGGAGATTTAGAACTCAAAATAACAAATAATCTAATTCAAATACAAGATTATTTTGGAAATATTCACCCCGTATACTTATGTAGAATTACCAATCAGGAACAAATAAAATGAATACAATAATCATAAATATGTATGTAGAACATACAAGAAAGGTAAATACATAATTGTTATTAAGAACAAAATTCTTAGAACAAGAACCATATTATATAAAAGATGAGGAGCATCATCTTGTTTATTTAAAGAAAATGTATTACCCCCGAAAATGTGGAAAAATAAAAAAGATGATGAAGGAAGAGTCATACTAGCAGGATTTGATGGAAGTACAAATCTAATAACTAAAGCAGTAAGGAATGTTGAAATACAAATAGGAAAATATGAACTATAAATACCTTACGTATATCAATTTGATGATATGTCGGGGATATATTATTAGAAAGTAACTTCATAAAACAATAATATCCAATAACTATTGATGAAAAAGTAATATTTTTATCTACCCCTTGTCACCATATAGCAATAGAAATTAGCATTAATGATCCATATTATAGAGAAATATGCCTCATATAACAGCTCAACGTGGTGAAAATAGACAAAAATTAATACAAATAACACAATTTATGCCTAATAAAAATAGGATAAATCTAGTATTAGAACATTTTTATCAAATAGCAATAAAAAATATTACAAAAGAATTATTAAAATTATCAGGAGATAGCTCTTTAGAAAAATGGCATATAAATAAACTTATGACAGAAATTATATTAGAATACGATGCTAAAATTATTAGTGTAAAACCAATTAAACATACACCAAAAGAATTACCTGAATTTGAAATGCACATAAAATAAATGTTAGACAAAAAATTTATTAGAGAATCTAATTGTAAACATAGTAGTCCAGCTTTCATTGTAATGAAACATTTAGAACAAAAAGAGGAAAATCTAGAATGGTAATTAACTATAAAAGGTTAAACATTTATACAAAAGAATTAAGTCATCTAATTCCAAATCAACGGGTATTATTTAACCAAATTAGAGGAAAGAAATATTTCTTTAAATTTGATCTAAAATCAAGATTTTATCATATTATGTTAATTGAAGAATCCAGCTATTTAATAGCTTTTACAGTACCACGAGAATTTTATTATGAAATTTTTTACCATTTGGATTTAAAAATAGTCCAGGAGAATTTCAAAGATATATGGAAAAAATATTTAAAAACTATTACCATTTTATTACAATATATATTGATGATATTCTTATTTACTCTGAAACTAGATAAGACTACATAAAACATCTTAATATTTTTATAGATATTATAAGAAATAATGTAATTAAATTATCAGCTACAAAAATGGAAATAACTAAAGAAAATGTAGAATTTTTAGGATTTATAATTAGCCAAGAAATAATTAAACTCCAGAAACATATAAGTATAAAAATACAAGAGTTTGACAATTATATAAAAGATAAAACACAATTACAAATCTTTTTAGGACTTGTAAATCAGACTAGAAAGTATGTACCTAATTTAGTAAAACATTTAATTCCCTTACAAAAAAAGTTAAAAGGAAAAATTAGATGGACACCATGGTCTAAAGATGAAGAAGAAGTACAAAAAAATAAAGATCTTTTTAAAGATTTACCATAATTAGAACTATCCAAAAAAAATGTGAATGGATTATAGAAACGATGCATGTGAAACATGCATGGGGAGTAGTACTTAAATATATTTATCTAAAGGAGGAGGAGGAAAGGATTTTACAATACACTAGTGGCAGTTTTACTCAATCCAAAAACAATTATCATATAAATGAAAATGAACTATTAGCTGTTAAATTAGCCATTAAAAAGTTTGAATTATTTACTATTACTACAAAATTCAAAATTATGATTGACAATAAACAGGTCAAATATTGGTTAACTAAAAAAATTGATCCAAATATTGCAAATAAAAGGTTAATTAGATGGTAAGTAGAACTTAGTCATTATGATTTCGAAATTATTCATATTAAATGTACTGACAATGTTATTGCAAATTATTTATCTAGACATGAAGGAACTACTTAAGAAAGTAGAAGAACTTAATTTGGCCATGAGTCAAATGAATATCAACTATTCAAATCTATTCAACCATGTAAAAACTTGCATAGCGTAGATAGTACAAATTAACAGTGAACATGCTTTTTACAAATCAAGAGTTAATTCTCTTGAGGAAATGTACAAAGGAGGATCCCAATCCTCTCCAGTGAAGAATTTACCTGTAGAACTTCCCATTGAGGATGAAGTATCTAATGTATCAATTCTTGGAAGTTCATCTTCCAAAGCCATTGGCAAATCTATTGAATCATCTAAAGACACTTTTTTAGAAGCAGCGAAGAAGCCAACAGTTGTAACAAAGGAATTATCAGAAAATGAGAAAATCATGAAGAAACTAGAAATATTCTTGAAGTATGTGGAGTATCTAAACAAGAGGACAAAAAAATGAGAATGACTAAGGACAATTAACCATAAAAAAATCAATAAAGCAATTAGTTTTCAAGTAGCAGAACCAAGAACAGTCAGGGGTTGTTTGATCAAGGACTTATTTAGTGCATCTACCCTAGCAAGGATATGAAGGAAATATCATTATTACCTAATTCTATCAAAGCAGCCGTTAAAACATACTTTGGAATAACCAAAGCTAAAAAAATTTATGTCATGATCTACTCAGTCATTCCAGAATTTATTGATGAGGACTATCTAAAGACAGAACATATTGTAAAACCTTGAGTAACTAGCAAAGCTGTCCTACCAGAGTCAGAAATTAACCCATTTAACAAAGAAGAACATATCCAAGCCATTCCAGAAAAAAGCATTGGGATTTAGAGTCATGTACACCGAATTAAGAGATACCCTTACACAAACTAATGTTTGGGTATATATGAATCTAATAATGACAAATTATTAATCTATAGCATTGCAAGAATTAATCATGTTACTAGTCAATTATGAAAATTAAGAGAATATGCTGAGAATATACTTATCAACAATTTTTATCTTAGTAGAGAAGCCTATGAATGTCTTCATCAACTAATTGAGATAGAAATGGACCTACAATGAAGATGAAATTTATCTTGTCTAAACATGAATTATTCAAGGTATAGGGGTCCAGACCCATGTGAAACTTTAGAAAAATAGCAGAAATTATTGTAATCTTATATTTATTTTATCTACTTTAATTGTTAGCCATGTATGTAAAAGTTAGGGAATTTTATCTTGTCCCTCAACTTAGCTTTTATCAACTATAAAAGGAATCGTCTCTCCTCATTGTAAACATCCAAAAATCATATTGGTTTTCAGCAATAAAAATTTATATTCTCTCTATCTATTATATTTCTATTCATTCCTAGCTCAAAATTTTCTTTTATCAAACCAATCCAGAAACGACTAACAGAAGGTATGAGTAACTAACTCCGCCTGATATATATATATATATGAAGCCATTAAATAGTTATTAATACTCTATTTATTTATAAGTTCATAAGTTTATTCTTTATAATTTTTTTGTTAAAAGATTACATCAAGAGGTAGGAAACGAAAATGAATTGTGATGAACCACTTTGAAGTGTTTGTTTAAGTGTTAAACAAGAAATATTGGAGTAAGTCTTTTGAGCATCCATTAATGCGTGAGTCTTTCAAGCGGCAACGATCTCCTATGTAGTTGTGTTTAATACTTAGATAAATAACTGAAGAGTATTTGGTAAAAAATCTTTTAAAATCAGGTTTACGAAGAAGCGTGATGAACCCATAGATAGAAAAAAGTATTGTTAATTAATTATAGTGGATTATATATCACCTTCATCATTGATATTGTTCAAGTCTTGTTATTATAATTATAATTTTTAATTTTATTATGATATTCTTTACACGTGTTTTACATATGATGAAAATCTGTTTTTACTATGCCAGGGTTAACTATTAGAAGAGAATTTGAAATTACTAAAAAGATTAGAAAAATTAGAGCTTGCAACTAGAAATAATAGAAGAAATTTAGAAGAATAAGAAGAGTTCTTCAAGGGGAAGTAAATTTATTGAAATCTAAAATTCAGAATTTAATAAATAGAATTAATAATTTAAATTAAAATATTTAGTTTTATAATTTATGAATTCAGAACCTTTAATAGAATTAAATCCTTCAGAAATAATTGACTTTAAATATCTAAGAGAAGAAACAATTAAACAATTAGAAGCTATAAGAGAAGATTTAGGAAGATATTATAATTTATTAGATTATGCAATAAGAGAACCTTCATTTACAGAATTTTCAAGAATTGCTAAAAGTATAGTCAATAGAGGAAAAATAATTATTGATTTAGAAGAAAAAAATTAAAGAATTAAACATATAATTATTGAAGAAGAAATTTTAACATATAATAGTATATTTTATGCATTTTATGTTAACAATAAATTTAGAAATATAAGAGTTAGTACAATTGGTTAGTAAGTATAGCAAGGTCGAAACTAGAATTTGGAAGGATTGATGAAGTATTTTCACCTTATTTTACATATGTGATGTGAAATATTTTAATATTATTTTAATCTATATAGTAACTAAGCACTCATCCTCCAAAAAGTAATCTCAATTCATTTCTATTATACACCTTCTGTGTTATTTATGATTATACATTCTACATCTTGCTAAGTTATTGAGCCTGATTATCGTTTTAGAGTTTGTACATGGATCGACAAAAATTATTAAGTATAATTTATAGAATTTTACATTTGTAATTTCGATTTTAATATAATTTATTTTGTAAATAGAGAGTCATTATTAGGGTTTTTTATTATCATCAAGAGAGACTTTTAGAGAAAATTGGGTACACGATTTTTTCTTGTAAAATTTCTTTTTATCATAGTGAATTGTAGCAGCAATAGACGGGGACGTAGTCATACATTGAGGTGAGTATCTATATATCTTGCGCGTGTTTTTGTGTGTCTATTTTCTTAATGAGATTTTATTGCTTTTGATGGAATAAAATTAGGATTTTCAGTTCTCACCAATTGTATTCCGTGGCATTCTAAAACTGATAAAATGAATAATTAATCATCGTGACAATGAAAATTTAATACCACGTTGTTTGAAACAGGAGATGTTATTAGCATTAGGTATGCAATTTCAAAGAATTTATAGTATTTTTTTTTTGTGTGAAATTATTATATATCTTTTCGATTAGGGTAAACTAGGCTAAAATATTAAAAAATCTCAATCATTCCCAAATTTCCAATGTAGCTTTTTGGTGAATAGATTACTTTGTTTAATGGGAATAATAATAATAATTGACGAATAGATACTCGGTGGAAATTTATATTTTGCAACTCCACATTATCTCCTGAATCAACTGATACAAACCCGCCATATCCTCGTATGTACATATGGCATAAACCATGGCAATCCGCAGGAGATATAATTGGGAGGTGGCGTTATCCATGGAGTGATTTTGTCTTGGGGAGTGACAATTAGAGGAAACAATTAAACGATCTTTCTAGTTGTACATATTAGTTGATAAGGAGGTTGACATGAAACATATGTGGTGCTATTCATTTTTTCACACTTAAGCTTCTGTTTGGTAACTAAAATAAATTAGTTTATAAAACAGTTTATAAATTACACAATTTTCTAAATTACTTTTTAACCATAAACATTTTCTTTCTTCAATTCCCATTCACCAATTTTTACCTCAAAATCATAAATAAATCAGTTTATAAATCAACCACCACACCTTTATGTCACTCACTTGTCAACCTTATTGTCAACTTACATTAGCATTTCTGAACAATTATCGCTACAAAATCAGAAGTTGATTTCAGTGAGTTTCTTTCTGGACATCAATTAGTGATCAATGAACAGGACTATTTAAATTGATTGTGACTTCATTAGTATTAGTGAATAAATTATAAATAAATAAATAAATAAATAAAGTGCATGTGAACAGGTGGATTTTATATGCAGATGTCATGTGGTATGTAGGAGGGCACTGCCCCTAAAAAATTGTCACCTGTGCAATCTGTTTGTGCATATCAGGTGGGAGGGAAACAAATACTCGTGCAATATTAATCAGTGTTCTAAAACAATAGTTTAGATGGCGTTTAAGTTGGAAGCTCCGGTGAGACGTCTCGTCTTAATTAATGTGCATTTAGACGGACTTTATTATTTAATTTAATTTTTTTCTCGTTTTAAAAGACTTTTATTTAGAAGACCTCAGACAAAATAGTGGCCAAAGAAAATTTAAAACTTGAAAATTGTATAATTAACTATTTTTAAGAGTTATTAAATGGCTATTTGGTAATGTGAAAATTTTTGAGTTTTATAGTTTTTTTTTAGTTTTTTGATAAATGTGTGGTTTAAAATTATTTGAAAAGTCAACAATGGTGGGCTTGATTAAGAATGGAGGGTTGAGATTGAGTTTGAAAAATTGTGGTAAAAGATTCACCTTCACCAAACAAGCTCTAAGTAAATATATTATTTTATAATCTTAGGGTATGTTTGATAGACAAAAGATGGAAAATGAAAATAAATTCTTTCTTCCATGGAAAATATTTTCTAATCTTCCTCAATTGGAAAATTTTCAAGGCAAATAATGTAAAACAATGCTTAGAAGGATTGTACCATATTTTCCATGAAAAATTTTAGGAATCAAACATGTAAGGATGTAAAATATTTTCATTGAAGGGACATTTTTCATGAAAAATCACTTCAATCAAACACGCTCATAGATGTTTGATATGTAATATTTCAACTATTAAATAATTTTTAGAATGATTAAAAAAATTTATGCTTAGAACAACTCCAACCGGGATTGTAAATCGGCATTTTACACAAATTTGCAACCCAAATGAGTTCCGGCATTGCATCCTTAACTCCAAATTGGAGTTCGCTGGCATTGTACTGTAGCAACATTATAATTTATTTAAGGGCAAGTTTTGGTTTTGCCAAATTTGCCCCAAAAGTTGATTTGTTTTCATTTTCTTCCTCTATTATTATTATTTTTTTTTAAAAAAAAAACATGGTTATTTCATTGTATAATTGAATTTTTTTGTATTTGTGTTTTTAATTTGACTATTATTTTATCACATAATTAAACTAAACTCAATCAAAAGAGCATAATTAAATGGCAAAATAAAATACATTACTCAATAAAATTAGAAATTTAAAAACATAAGTGGTATGATGACAAAGACAAATAATGAAATGCAACGTGAAACAGAGGACATAAACTTTGTAAATTAAAGTATGACGTTAGCTAAATAAAGGACAACGATTTAATACTCTAGTAGATCAGATCCGGATCCTCCAAGATCGTCAAAGAAAGGACCATATGGTGTTGATGAACTTTGGTGATATTTGTTCGATTCTTCACATCTTTTCATCATGATTTTTTTTGTTCCTTTTTCAAAAAAAAAAAAAAAAATCTCTTAACTTCGAACCTGAAATAGAATTCAAATACTTTGCTAGAATAGTATTGTCAAAACAATATTCGACCGATTAAATTCGAGCCCTTTGAATTTCGTGGTTTTTAAGCCTATCCTCGTTTTCCTTGCGTATGACTTGCTCGAGTTCTCGTTGCTCTTTCATTATATTTGCAATGATTTTTGAGGATTATTCTTCATTTTTCTTTTCCCCTTTGCTTTTTTAATCCTAATGGATCATTGGCTTAGACTGTCACTAGCATTATCTTCATTAATCTAGAGAAAATGAAGACAACCCATGCCATGCTGATGTTGAAGAATCAGAAGTTGGATAATCCACGTGTACCGATCTAGAGTACGTTTTCTAACTATGAAATTTCGGTAACTCCATTTCAACACCTTTTTCCAATTTTTCACTATCCTTAAGGATATGCCACACGTGATCAAGTTTAAACCAATTCTTGAATTTTTCTTCTTGGCACAACAATATTTTAGCTCGATCTACCTTCAAATGATATGAATAAATTTTTTAAACTTAGTGAATTATAAAATATCAAACAACATTATTTAGTATATGTACTTACAATGTCTTGTTAGGACGCTCTACATGGATTTAATTTTTCACTTGGCGTATACATCTCCGTAGTTCGCTAATGGCTGCATTAATAAATGTGTAATGGGATTGCAATGATTTCAAAGGTCGGGCCTGAGTAATATAGGGTGTTAGTGAACTGTTATACTCTAACTCAATGCGAGTCCAAAATCGATCTTTTGACTGATTAATACCAATAATCGGGTTTTGAGAAGCGTCTAAATATACAAGACACATGTGTGTGTCTTCTTCAATACTGTATAAGGCACTCCGTTTGTTAATTCTCATTCTTTTGTTATTGGTAAAAACGATAATGTTATAAAAATATGAATTGGAGACTCATCGTTTTTATACTTTCACTGATAGTAGGATAGGATTTGATAAGAGAATATCATCATCAAACAGTAGAGGAAGGATGTAATTTAATCAATGGTTGATATTGAATTATGCAAAACGATGTTATCTTGAATTGATAAGATATGTAATCTCATCTAAAGGTTTAGTTCTCGTGCAATCTGATCAATGGTTGTGATTAAATTACGCAAAATGATGTTATCTTGAATTGATAAGATATGGAATCTCATCTAATAGTTCAAGGATCGTGCAATCTAATCAATTATTGTAATTGATTTTAATTGGTTTACGCAAAATGATGTATCTATACAAAGGCAATGATAAAAGGCAAGTACCTAGTGCACATTTCATCATTTATATATCTCACTTCAAAATTTAGAAATTAATTTTACATATACAAAAATTAATTTCAACTTTAGAGGATCTCCCAATTTAAATGATGTTGTTAATAAAGAAGATGAGCAGATCATGAATGACCTTGAGGCATTTGAAATCCGTCATGATGCTCTTGTTCGCATATATTTGAATAACAATTCTAACTCAAATTTCCGAACAACAACAAAACCCACATGCACATGAGGGGTTGGTCCTTGGGCACATTGTCAGTCATCGCAATAGAGAGTTTGCTGATGAACCACTGTTCAACGAATACTTTTCAGCGAACCCACGTTACAACAAAGGGCTATTTCATTGACGTCTTCGAATGTCAAGAAATCTATTTTTATGTATAGTCCATGCTATGGAGTCTCATGATAGATATTTCCTACAAAAATGATGGAATGGGCAAACTTGGGTTGTCTTCTCTTCAAAGGATAATTGTCGCATTTTGAATGTTGCGTATGGTGTTGCAGCGGATGCAATTGATGAGTACATTGAGATTGGTAAGTCAACAGCTATTGAAAGTTTGAAAATGATTTGTCGTGCAGTTGGGGAGGTATTTGGAAGCCGTTATTTGCGATCACCCAGCACTAGTGACATTGCATGACTTCTTTATGTTGTTTAACAACATGGTTTTCACGAAATGCTGAGTAGTCTTGATTGTATGCAATTGAGGTGAAAAACTTGTTCAACAACACGAGCAGGCCAATACGCAAGTAAGAGTTGATCACTAACCATTGCCCTAGAGGAAATATATCAGATTATGATATTTGGATATGGCACCCATACTTTGGTATACCGGTTCAAACAATGACATCAACGCTCTGGAAGCCTCCCATCTATTTGCCAATCTCACTACAGGTATTGCTCCATCCGCTTATGATGTTATACATGGACGTGAATACAATATGTGTTACTATTTAACTGATGGTATATACCTAAAGTGAGCTACTCTTGTGCAAACAATTAATGAGCCACAACATGATTATAAATGATAAGCGTGATGTTGAAACACTAATTCGAGAGTGGTTAGAAGTGTCGATCCCACAAGTTGAGATGATTGTATATGAAAATACTCATTTTCAGAAGTTCCTCGTTCATCACAAAAGAAATAGTGAAAATAGTCCGATTATAATTCTCATTCTTAATTAAATATTAATATATTTTCATTATTAAGGAAGTTGTGAGAAATATGAATAATATATTTTTTGAAATATATTTTTAATATTCTATTATTTTTTTATTTGTCATCAATGTCATTAATTCAATAAGAATATCTATGACCTTCATTCTATAATCAAAATCACATGCATTATGACCTTCAATCAAAACCATTTACATAGATATATATAATTCCCAATTACAAATTTTCATTAACACGTTTTAATTCCAATAAACTTTAATATTCATGTATGTTTTTACACTAAAATGAATTCAATACAATATAAACCATAACTCAATATAGCTCATTATTAATTCAAAAGGAGTTAAAAGTCTAACCTTATATTTTGCTGAACTTTTTGAGACATTATTTCTCTCAAATTTGAATTTTTAATAAATCGAATGGGTTTGTCCACAAATTAAAGTATAAATCATATGTTTCTATGAAATATGATCGTTTATGGCGAAGATTGAAGTATAAAAATTTCTAATATGTATACATATTCTATTGAAACATATATGTACATATGGAAGTTTCAAAACTTATTTTGAATTTTTATTAATGAAATGTGATATTTCTCATTATATTTGTTCATCTTTATTTTAATAATTTTTTGATATTAAACAAATATGTTGTTTTTTTAATACTTATAAGGTACTAGATTCTTGCAACCCTATTTTGGGCCACAATTGAAATTTCACTCCTACACTTTAGAAAGGGAAATTATTTCAACTTTATCATGAAAATTTGTTAGACCAATGGTAAATATATATTTTCAAACGTGCACGCTCAAATTGAAATCAACTTCACGACAAACAACAAAATTGAAGAGATTGAAGATGAGATCTCACCAAAATTATCAAAATTATGCACTGTTAAATAATCACAAGTCCAAAACTTTGTTATAAAAGAAAATACTTGGTATCAAATTTTTATTGGCACTTTTTTTGTTCTTTTTATAATCAAGATTTTGATTGAGAGAGTAAAATATAGTCTAAAAAACTTTTTTAAATGTTAAAAATTATTCTATTTTGTTAGTTCTATTTGTCTTGCATTTTTTGTTAATTTTCTTGAGAAAAAAATTCAACTTTTTTCAAACATAATTTTTAAAAATTACTTTATATAGACAATTAACATGCAATTTAGATAACTAATTGTTGGATATTGGTTAAATCGATAATTGAAAATCGATTAAAGTGACTTCATGTCGACTTCGGTCAAATACTCAAAAGCTCGACTCAATCCGTTTAGGCAAAATTGTTTAATTTCTCTGCATGTATTTAAGGGTATATTTGGCATTTCGAAAATCAATATCGGATGAATGAGAAATTACGGAAAATGACGAAAATCAGGTCAAAATATTTGACCGTGCGGCCGCACGGTTGTCCGGCCAGAAGACACATTTTCGTAAAGGTGCATTGTTTGGAAATGGTGCATGGTTTGGCCTTAAACCATTTCGTCCACACCCTTTCATGGTCTATATATAGGACCCTTTGGGTGTCCTATTCCTCACTTTTTGATATGCAAAACATCTCAACATCCTCACTTCTCTCCAAAATCAAATCATTTCATTTGTTTTGATATTCTTTCATTGTATCAATTGGAGTACATAAGACAAATTTGGTTCGTTGTACTTGTATTTTGGAGTGCTACAAACACAAGTGAAGCCGTTGTATCTTGGGAGTCGATTACCGTTATCCGTAGGCACCGTTGCGGGGCAAATTCGACTTAAGGACAAAGAGTCCAACTCTTGCCTCGGCTTTGTCCTTATTCTTCTTCTTCTTCTTATTTGTGTTTTTCCTTGCTGTTACTCTGTTCAAATTTCGGCTTGGATTTACAAACTTTCAATATTTGGCGTCACTATTCACAAATCCACCCAACGCTAATAACTAATTTAGTGTGTGTTTGGTATTGTTTAAAAAGAGTTTTTTTTTTAATGAATAGTAATTTTTAGGAGAATTGATGATTGAGATTTGATTGAAAAGTTAAATACTATAAACTTGACTTTTAATGAAGAATTAAAATTAAATATTGTAGAAAATTTTTTTTTTTTTAATGAAAATCAAACAAACTTTTAATAAAAGACAGGGTTTTCTTCATAACGTGAGTGAGGGGAATGCTCCGGGTTTTGATTTGATTTTCTTCAAATGGACCGCCTCTGTCTCTACTTTAAAGGGCTTACCCAATGAAACAAGAGATCTCGTATTGTCTCTGCAAAAATGTCTACATCTACTGGAAATGCAAATGATGACACTACTTTTACAGTTTTACATTTCTTATGACTTTTTAAAGATTCGGGGTTGGTGAAAATGGAGATATCTCTTTTTGTTAAATTTTTTTTTGTTTAAAAATATGATTTTTGTTTTTTTAAATAAAATGTGTGATTGAAAATTAGAGAGAGAAAATATGTATGATTAAAAAGTGATTTGAAGAATTGTGTAAAAAAAATATATTTAAAAACATGTTTGCAAAACACATTATAAAGGATGAGTGATGTTTGGTGCAGTGTGGACCTTTTCTTTGTGTTTTTGCTTCGAAAACTTCAAATTGAAAACCTTTTTTTTTTTTTTGTAAAGTAACATGGGTTCACAGACCACAACAACGTTGATAAAGGAGGAGAAATGGGCAATTTCACTATGTGAACGAAACAGTGCCAAATTTCAAAGTGGAAGACAGAGACTCTGACAATTTTGAGAGAAAAAACAACACAATCCATTGTCGTATGTTTTTTTCAATGTGTCACTGCGTAAAATGTCCAAATTTCAACCTCTGCTTCTGGTTCTCTGTTTGGCGAACATAAAAAAAAAAAAAAAAAAAAAAAAATTAAACAATATAATTTTTTAAATTACTTTTTAACCACACATAATTTATATCTCAATTTTTCAATCACACATTTTACCTTAAAAACATATTTTTAAACACCAAAATTTTAACAAACATATATATATATATATATATATATATATATATATATTTTTTTTCTCCCTGTTAAATGATTAATTTCTAAAAGTTATTACCATCTAATTTCAAGTAATTGAGATAGCAAAATACAAAAACCATAATTTTGTTTAAGAAAAACACTAAAAATACAAGATAATTCACAAAAATAATTAATGAAATTTATTATGAACAACGATATTTCATGTTGTGTCACCTATAATAGTGAGAGTGTGAGTACTAAAAATGCAAGATAATTCACAAAAATATATCTGGTGTCGTGTCTGTTCAATATTGGGTTACATTTATACGTGCCCAACTGGATAATCTGCATTCGGCGATTTTATTTTATTACTATTTAATTTATTATTATTCTACTCCCTACTTTACTAGAGTTAGACCCGTATAAAAAGGACCATAGACTCCTCCATTTCTACTCATCTTCTTCCTTCTCCGTCATATCGATATCCTATGAGGTAATGCACTAGAAAGTAGAAACCATTTTTTCTGTGTGCAGTTACATTCTGCTGATATATTTGTTCCTCATTTTGCAGAAAGATGGGTTTTTATTACCAATGGAGTTTGTCAATCTTGTTGTTGACGATGGTCTGTGGGGCATTGGGTGCAGTTCCAAGGAAACCAGTAGATGTACCATTTGGGAGAAACTATATGCCCACATGGGCTTTTGATCATATTAAGTACTTCAATGGTGGATCTCAGATCCAGCTCTCTCTTGACAAGTACACTGGTAATATTACATACATACATACATTATTATTATTATTATTCAATGCCTTAATTGCCTTGCATTTGTAGCCCATAATATAAATGATAAATCCCTTATATTTCTATATATATTTTTTTTTTGTTGTTGCAGGTACTGGTTTCCAGTCAAAGGGTTCTTACCTATTTGGGCACTTCAGTATGCAGATTAAAATGGTTCCTGGGGATTCTGCTGGAACTGTCACTGCTTTCTATGTAAGTGAACAATGAATTAATTCTGACTTGTGCTCTTATTTTACTTACAGAGTGATTGTTTGATTTTTCAGCTATCTTCTCAAAACTCGGAGCACGATGAAATAGATTTCGAGTTCTTGGGGAACAGAACTGGGCAGCCATACATATTGCAGACAAATGTGTACACCGGAGGGAAGGGAGACAAAGAGCATCGAATTTATTTGTGGTTTGATCCAACCAAAGAATACCACTACTATTCTGTACTGTGGAATCTCTACCAGATTGTGTAAGTCTTCATTTCTGTAATTTTTATTATTTTTAACCAAAGTAACTTTTTTTTTTTTTTTTTCTTTTATTATTTTTTAAGAAACACTTTCCAAAAAGATAAATTATGCCATGTGACAAATTTGACTTTCTAGGACCATTAATTGTCTTCTGTTGTGTGTATTATATTCCCGCCAATCAAGGATTTTTATTAATCAATATAAAATGGTCTGGTTAATTCTTAGTAATAATATAAACTGAAAAAGATTGGTGATTATGTGGCATAGATTTTTTGTGGATGATGTCCCAATTAGAGTGTTCAAGAACAGCAAGGACTTGGGAGTGAAATTTCCTTTCAACCAACCCATGAAGATATACTCCAGTCTATGGAACGCCGACGACTGGGCGACAAGGGGAGGGCTCGAGAAAACAGATTGGTCTAAGGCTCCATTTGTTGCTACATACAAGAGTTTCCATGTCGATGGCTGCGAAGCCTCTGTGAATGCCAGATTCTGTGCCACTCAAGGCAAGCGCTGGTGGGATCAGAAGGAATTTCAAGATCTCGATGCCTTCCAATACCGTCGACTCCGATGGGTTCGAACCAAATACACTATATATAACTACTGCACTGATCGGGCCAGATACCCCACTGTCCCACCAGAGTGCAAGAGAGACAGAGACATATAGTATAATAATTATTATTATTCAGTTTCACGTGGACATTTATAATATAAGCTGCTGCTGCTGCTTAATTATGTATTGGTTATTTAACTGGAGTGAGTGGAGTGTGATCATGTCATGTGAAGTCCAATGACTTGTTCAGTTGTTCTTGGCTTTCATTTAATTTCTTCATGCCATCATGCTCAGCTGTCTGCTTCTGTCAATTGGGTTTCTTTTGCTTCCGATGAGAATCAAATATGTATTTCATTGAATCATTGTATCTTACTCATCTCATTAGTAATATATATCTTTCATATATTGGTACGTTTAACTTAGGCTCAGTTCTAATTGCCGTTTTCAGCCCGTTTTGAGTTTTCGATTTTTGGAAATATCGAAAACGCGTTCACTTTGTCCATTTTCATAAATGCGTTTTCCAAAACACCAAAAAAAAAATACAAAGAAAACTCAAAACGAGTTTATAGCTTTTTGAATGTTGTGTTAAAAAGTCCAAAACGATCAAAACGCGTGTTTTGAAATTTTTTTTATATGTGAGACACTTCTTTCACTTGAAATTCTTATATTATTTTGCCATTATATATATATTCATGTTAAGTTTTTTTTTTTTTTTTTTTTTTTTTTGGTAATTTTTTATTTTTTATTATTATTATTTTTTAAAAGTGAGACACTTGAAGTTCTTATGTTATTTTGTCATTATATATATAGATTTCTTATGTTATTTTGTCATTATATATATAGATTCATGTTAAGATTTTTTTTTTTTTTTTTTTTTTTTTTTTTTTTTTTTTTTTTTTTTTTTTTTGTAAATTATTATTATTATTATTATTATTTATTTTTTTGTAAAAGTGAGACACTTCTTTTACTTGAAGTTCGTATGTTATTTTGTCATTATATATAGATTCGTGTTAAGATTTTTTTTATTTTTTATTTTTTTGTAAATTTATTTTATTTTATTTTTTGTAAAAGTGAGACTTCATTCACTTGAAGTTCTTATATTATTTTGCCATTATATATAGATCATTTTTAAGATTTTTTTATTTTTTATTTTTTGTAAATTTTTTTGTATTTGTTTATTATTATTTTTTTATTTTGTAAAAGTAAGACATTTCCTTCACTTGAAGTTCTTATGTTATTTTTCCATTATATAGATCTATATTAAGATTTTTTTTTTTTATTATTATTTTGTAAATGTGAGATACTTTCTTCATTTAAAGTTCTTATGTTATTTTGTCATTATATATAGATTCATGTTAAGATTTTTTTTCTTTTGTAATTTTTTTATTTTTTAGTA